>CM038672.1:528529975-529952167 GCA_021605145.1 Aegilops bicornis
AATTCAACATAATCAGAAGCAATACAAACTAGACATCATACGGAAAACGCAACCACGTATAACAGTTCCAAGTAGGAGCAAGCACCTGTGATGGTGGAGTAGGGGAGATGTGCTCATCGTGTACACGTATGTTCTAGATACAGGAACACGTGTCATATTCACATGCATTATGTGTAAAGTAAGCAGATGCAATTCAAGTTAGAAGCAATACAAGCTAGACATCATACGCAACATGCAACCACATATAATAGTGTCAAGTTAGAGCAAGCACCTATAATGGTGGAGTAGGGGAGATGTGGTCATCATATACACAAATACGTTGACTCGTCCAAATTTTGTGTTGTCTTGCGAATCTTGTTGGGAGGATGGCGGAGTAGAATCTGTAGATACCCCCTGTTTGAGTTGCTCCGAAGGACCACCATCATCCACTGCTGGACTAATTTCCTTCAGCCGTAATGATTTTGCATTGTGAAGTCAAACCAATAAGAAAAAGGAATAAAATTCGCTCTTCAGAACTCATTCATGCATGATACCGATTTAACACTACTCGATGAAAGGCAAAGTCATGATACGAGGATGGAATATGTATGAAAAAATGGACGGCTTGACATATTCACACCTATGATGTGGTAACTAAGGTAAGGCACTTCAACAAATTAGGAACACTGCAAGGCACCATATGGAAGGTGCAATCAATATCACTCTGCCAAGTTAAAACTGTCTCGTCATAGGTGGCATTCATCAAACTAGAAGCAATACATGCTAGAAATCATATTCAAGACGCAAACCAAAATCACACTGCCAACTTAAAGGTGTCCCATCATAAGTGACTGATGCAGGATACACAAGAAGAGTAGTTTCATGTAAGAACATGGTGTGATAGATGATATAGTATGTACCAAAAACAGAAAGCATGTCATATTCACATGTATCATGTGTAAGCTAAGCAGATGCAGTTTACACTAATTAGGAGCAATACGAGCTAGACACCATATGCAACATGCAACCAGATATCACACAGCCAAGTTAGAGCAAGCACCTTGGATGGTGGAGTAGGGGAGCGGAGACTTGGACCATGTAATGCACTATCAAGACAAGGAGAATCGATGCAGATGCTCCGCTTACGTTGTCAGCAGAGGACCACCATCATCGCCTTCCTTACTCTTTTCCTTCCTCTTTCTTGATTTTGCCTTGTCAAGTCAAACCCACAAGAAAAAGGAATAAATTTTGCTCTTCAGAACTTATTGATGCATGATACTGACGAACACTACTTTCATGTAAGGCAACCACATGATAGGAGGATGGAATATGTATGAAAAACAGGACGACGTGACATATTGACATGTATGATGTATAAAGTGTAAACTAAGCACAAGGTCCTTGAACTTGTTAGAATCGATGCAAGCTAGAAACCATATGAAAGATGAAACCAATATCACTCTGCCAAATTAAAAGGGTGCCCTAACAAATGTATTTGACCAAATTAGAAGCAATACATGGCAACATGCTAGAAATAATATGCAATATGCAACGAATAAAGGTGACTCACCATAAGTAATTGATGCAGGATACAGAAGAGAGGTAGTTTCATGTAAGAACAAGGTTAACACATAGATGTAGTGTGTACCAAAAATAGGAAGGCATGTCATATTCACAGTATACTGTAAACTAAGCAGATGCAATTTACCCTAATTAGAAGCATTACAAGCTAGACAATCAGATGCAACATGCAACCACATATCACATCATGAAGTTGGAGCAAGCACTGTGATGGTGGTGTAGGGAAGTGCTTTGTCTTCGTGCACAGAGCAACGTTCAATATCTTCATTTAGGCTTGCAGTTTCTTGAGAATCATGTGGAGAGGATGAAATTGCATTCTTTATAAGAGTATTGCGTCTCATATTAACCCACGCGCGTGACTGTCTCATCATAAGCGATAGACGCGGGATACACAAGAACAGTAGGTGTAAGAACATGGTGTGATAGGCAGATGTAGTATGTACCAAAAACAGGAAGGCGTGTCATATTCACATGTATAATGTGTAAGCTAAGGATATGCAATTTAACAAATTAGGAGCATTGATGAGGGATACACAAGAGAAGTAGTTTGATGTAAGAACATGGTTAATAGAAAGACGTAGTATGTACCAAAAACAGGAAGGCATGTCATATTCACAGGTATAATGTGTTAACTAAGCGGATGCAATTTACCCTAATTAGAAGCATTACAAGGTAGACACCATATGCAACATGCAACCACATATCACACTGCCAAGTAAGAGCAAGCACCTGTGATGGTTGTGTGGGGGAATTGCGGTGATCAACTAGAGAGCTACGTTGACTATCTTCATTTAGCCTTGCTGTTTCTTGAGAATCATGTGGGGAGGATGACTCTGCACTCTTTAAACGAGTAGGGCGTCTCACAGTAACCCACCCGGGTGATTGTCTCATCATAAGTGATTGACGAGGGATACAAAAGAGCATTAGTTTGATGTAGGAACATGGTTAATAGACATATGTAGTATGTATCAAAAACAGGAAGGCATGTCATTATCAAAGGTATAATGTGTAAAGTAAGCAGATGCAATTTGACCAAATTGGAAGCAATACAAGCTAGACACCATATGCAACATGCAACCACATTTGACAAATGAAGTTAAAGCAAGCACTGGGATGGTTGTGTGTGGCAATTGAGATCATCAACTGCAGAGCTACTTTTACTATCTCCAATCACGACATCGCACCCATTAGAGCGTTGAAACGCCATCGCTTATCTTCGAATTACCTTTGGGCGACTTACGCCTTTTCTTCTCCGCATTCATCAACACCGCGTCGAGTCTGAAATACCCATGCATAAAAAAACAATAGTGTGAGTACGGGTGAAGTGTGTGCATAATTAGTACAAAGGTAAAGGTAGCAGATAGCAGGTCGGTGAGAAATAAATGACGGGAGACATATGATAGCTCTACAACATGCATGGCGCACTCAATTACTACAGGATTCTATGAAAATAACAGTCGACTGAAAGCAAATAGGTCAGTCCATTTTTTCTGCACCGTCCAATGTACAAAGAACGGGGAGATCGCCTTCATCTACCTCCACCGATCGGTGTTGACGATCTTCCTCAAACGCCAACGACCACCGGCCCAAGATTCTTCCCCGCCTACACCTCCCTCGACCTCAGCACCGCCGTGCTTGGCACCGCCCCCCCCGGCCATCCATTCAAGCCCCGCCGACCTCCAGATCGGGCGCAAGCAGCTCTTGCGCCCCACACCCCTATGATAGACACCGGCGCGCCGCTTCCCGGGAACAAAGTGACTAGGTGCTCCGCGTGCCTAAGCGGGTGCTGCTTCTTTTAATTGCGGTTCGACTGACCCTGAATTGAAATCCAGGCGGGCTACTGACCTCTAGCAAAGGTGTAATTGTAAAAGGGAGGAAACCTTGTGCATTTAGTATCACGAATAAGATGCAGTAAGAAGCGCTCAACTAGTTTCTTTCGTGGGATGAATACGGTGTGAGCGGAGACGTAAGATTTGCACGAATAAGGGAAGAGGAGTACCTCTTTTCTGCTGGCGATCTTGTGTCCTCCTTTCTGCTTTTTCCGACGATCTTGTTGTTCGCCGGAAACCAGAAGTTGTGGAGGACGGTGCATCCTTGGAAGAACCCATGGCCAAGTTGTTGAGTGTGGTGCGGTGGCCGTCTGTCGGCGGCGGGGAAGCAGATCCGAGGCAGCGAATGACGGCGTAGCAGGAACAGCTCCGGTGCGGTGGACGGTCGCGACAGTGGAGCCGCATCAGTGAGGCGCAGGACGGCGTGGTCGGAGTGGTTACTGCACGCGCCGCCGCGTCGGCGTCGGCGTCGTGGAGGCAACTCTGCCTCGGCTTGTTGCTAAGTCCTTGAGGGCGCTATGCGGTTGCGGTTGCGTTGGACGACGACGTCGGGTATCGCTCGGCGTGATGGAGGAGGGGCGGTGGATTGGCCGCTATGGGGTGGAGGACGGAGGAGGTTGGGGTTTCAGAATCGGTGGAGAGGGCGTTTTGCGCCCATGGAGTATGAATGGGGAAACGGAGGGAAGCGGGAACTAAGGGGAACAATGTTTGGTTTGAGACGCCGCTTGTTTGAAATTTGGGGAAAGTTACAAACTTTGCCCCCATCTAAAATTTCAGACATATTATGGGTTGGGGTAGGACACCATGTCAGTGTCCCAAATGTGGGCGGGATAGATTTCGCCGAGCGCATGGGTGTTTAGGCGCCCACGGCGTATGAATGCTTCTCGAGGCGGTTGACACCGACGCCTTGGTGAAGTTACAAACCTACCCCTTTAGACCTTTGGACATCGGGCCGATAGGCTACACGGGCCGTAGTCAGACAGTAATTTCCTACCACCAAAACATTAGTCTCGTGCGGTTTCGGGTGACCAGAGGCCTATTTGGCGCTTCTTTCAATATTTGGGAGCGTAGCATTAACGCTTTTCGGTTCTATTGAATTGAACTTTCAGGATTTGTCATACTTCTCAAATCTTTACTCTTGAAAATCCTAAAGCTACGATTATTTTGGAATGGAGGGGGTACATTTTAATATACATTGTACACAAAATATGCAACTTACCTCAGTTCATGCATGGTTCCAGGTATAATCTCCTTGGTTGCAAAAAAAAAGTTAGATATGCGTATGAATATATATACCATGTTCAAACTCACAACAAAGATTGATGCCCCCTTTTACATCTGATTTACAAATGCCATTATATCGGGTTCAAATAGATGAATGCACTTCCTATGGATTCGAATCTTCGAAACCCCCTTTATGTTGAATTCGACATGTATTTTATTTCGTAGCTAGCAATTTGGAATGTATCCATGAAAGTGACAAATGTATAAAGTGCTTCACACCAACAACATGGAGTGCACTAATTAATGTTTATATATGAATTGCAAAAGCATCCATTGCCTGTATTTCAAACCGCTCTCACTCTATGGATCGATAATATGAAATAAACACATGCACATGCTAGAATTCAATAGAGTATGGGTGTTTGATAGACCGATTTTCGTCCATACGCAATTTTGCAAAATTCATGATCTCATCCAAAAATAATAATGCCATTTATATTTTAATTTAATGCGTAGAACCGCCTTTTACATGTAGATATCTCTCTATCTAACGCATAAGTGCACACACTTTATATGCATCGGCATTTCTCTTTCACACATGCTCACAATCTCTCTCAGGGTCTCGGGGTGTCTCACGCACATGCTCTCTTTGTTTCTCTATCTCTCTTTCTGACTACTATGTACCGCTCTTTTCACTAATCTCAGTTGGAAAACACTATTTCTCTCACATGCATATATACACATGCATGCCTCTACTAGCCCTCTATACGCACATATATGTGCCTACGTGTTTCCCGCACACACATTATCTTTAGGCCTCTCTCGCACACATTGCCCCCCCCCCCGACACACCTCTCTAATAGTAGTTGGAAGATATGATTTCATCATATCATTCGGTAGGATATCCCTGGCTGTTAGGCTGGATGGTAATACGAGGCAAAGTTTTACCCTAGTTCGGATCGGACCCTTGAAGTTGAAGAAAGAGCCTACTCCTGGTATTGTATATTAGTGTTAGGGTGTGTACAAAGTACACGTGAATACCAGGCATTGTGCGTGTGTGTATACTATCGATTTAACTAGCCCCCAAGCTTGTATAACATACTAAGGGCCTAGGGTTACAAATCATATATAGTTGGCTTATCACCAGTGGGGATAGAGTCCTTCGCGACTCTGGTAGCTTCGTGTTGTACGCCGAGTCCTCCACATGGGTCTTTGTATAACACGTCTCGGTCCAACCTATATGTGGTGCAGGATGGAACTGACCCATGAGTCTTCGTGTTGACCCACCACAACTAGAAATGATGTGCCCACCACACCACACACGCAATCGGCCACTAAGAAAATAAGCATATACAATAGTACAACCAGATCTAGCTCACGATATCGTCTCCATATTTTGTTGATGACACCGACGGACTTTGCATTTGATGCGTGCTCAGTATTTTGTTGAAGACACTTACGGTCATTGTATTTGAAGTGAAAGCACGATATGGTCACCGGACTTCGTAATAAGCTCATCACGGTCACCACATACATTTTGTCGTGCTAACCAACATGTGGTTGGATGGTTAGAGGATTGGTTTCTCGAGCCCACCAAGGTTAATGTCCCGATGCTCGCATTTATCTTGTGTTAATTTCAGTATTTTCCGGCGATGTACGTTCAGTGGGAGGAGACGTTCCACTCGACTACGAGGCACCTATGGTGACTTTGTAAAATCTCAAGATCATATATGCTGGCCCACTCTCTCGAAGGTGCGGTGGCGGACCGGCGGTGGGGAGTGGTTTCGGGGAGGGCGGGCCGGCCGCGGGCGGCGGGGGATGGCGGTTCGGCCGGTGGTGGCAGGCGGCTCAGGGGAGGTTGGAGTTTGATGATAAACTGGAGGCCCTTGATTTCGTATCCAACGGCTGGAAAATCTAATGACCAGAGATGAAAAAGTGAGTCGACTGACGTGTAGCCTCACCCCGCACGTACACATGCACGCACGCAAGACACGCACGCATGTAGGCGTGCAACACTGACACGTACACATAAGTACACACACACGCATGCTGGCGTGCAACACTGACACATACACATGCACTCACGAACACACGCACGTACGGACCCATGCATGCAACACTGAAACGCACCCTTGCACGCACTCCACCCATGCATGCAACATCGAACGCACCCTTGCACGCGCACGCAACACTCGCATGCTCGCATGCACACAAAGACACGGCGCAAGACACACGCTTAACTACATGAAAAGATGATGTCACACTCAATGAACAATCATCGGTTTATGAAATGCCCGCTCGACAGCCCCGCCCACCAAAGGTTCCTTCTGCCAGCGCTGCGTTGGGTCACCGACATGCAGGCCATGCACCCAAAGAGCCCACACGCCGCTGGAAGAACGGCGCGGTGTCCTAGGTCGTAGTCGAGGGCGCCACTCGTGGCACGCCCGCTCAACACGCCTGCGCCGCATTCAAACGCCTCCATGAAACCCGCCTGTGGAAGCCGAGAAACCCACTCGACACACGTCCGTTCATGACCGGCCGGCGTTACGCAACGCCGCCGAGCTCCTCCCGTCCGCCGCCTATTTAATCTCCTATTTGAAGCGAGGCCAAACGCCGCCAAGAATCACACACCTCCGCCGCTTCCCCTATCTCCTCCACCATTTTGTCCCACTTACAATGGCTTACGAAGAGTAGTTATTCCGCATCCAAGTCGGCTGGGTAGCCCGCCGGATACGAAGTTATGCAGCTCGCCGATCCACCTCCCTCCTCGCCGACGGAGCGATTGCCGCCCCAAGCCGGTAGCGGTTCAAGAACTTCGCCACTCCAGCCAGCTCGACGAGGAGCGGCGCACGGGCGGCGTTGCTGCCGTCCACGCCTCCGCCTCGGACCGCATCTCCCGTTTCTGTGGCCGAGACTCCCATGCCGGCGGCCGCGCCATGCAAGCAGCGACAGAAGCCGGGTGCACGGAGAGCGGACGTGTCGATGGCCAGCGCCTCGCGTCGCCCCATCATCGAGGAGAAGTAGAACACGGAGGCCGCCGCCGCTTGGGTCCCATGAAGGCCACCGCGAGGCGACGCCGGCGTACAAAGCAGTGTGTCTTGCCGGATCCTTTTGTTGCGAGGACCTTCGTCGACCCGCATGGGCTCCACGGAAGAGGTCAATGTTAGGATGAACTTCGAGCGATGCGCCGGCCATGGCGAAGTAGTGGCCAGTGATGAACTCGAACCGGTGCCGGCCACCATCATCTTCGGCACCAGCCAATGATATCAATTGGGCAGTGGGGAAGCGAGCCATCCTTTGCGTTGAAGCATATACCTCCAGGGCTCCCGGCAGTCCGGTGATCGTGCTGCCGGACATGAGGAACACAAATCGATCGGTAGGCGACCATTTAGGCCATGTATTATATACCTGTGTTGTCCAGAACTAGCACCGCGTAGTTCATTTGAATGTAATGAAATCCGTCATGTTTGTGTGAAAATCCAGTATTTTATATGATTTCTGTCGTTGTTTATATGAAATACTCCGGTGGTTGCGTGAATGAGTATCAGTTTGTCTACGTGTTTGCGTGAATTTCGTCCGGTTGGTTGAGTTTCTGTCATAATGTGTGCGGCTACGGTTGGATGGCGTAATTTGCGGGTTTCCGGTCGGTCATGCGGCGGCTCGAGGCGGCGTTAGGGACAAAAAACACAGCTCGGCGAGCTCGTCTCCAACGTCGGCGCTACTGGAGGATGCATGACGATGAGCACCCGAGCCATTCCTCGTTCATCGGTGGCAAAGGCACCGTGGACAAAAGGGTCGTCAATATTTTGGCTACCCGGGCAAGATCCAAACAGCCCTCCCAACAGATTCAAATCCCTCGTTTGTCGTGGAATTTTGCCATGTGTTGTTTTCATGGACTAGCAAGATGCCCGTGCATTGCACGGAACATCAAGATGCATTTTTTACAAACTCCCGCATGCATCCAAGGGATAATTAATGTCCTCCTTTGCTAGTACCACGAGGCAAACACCATTAATATTGCATCGATTAGTGTTAGTGGCCTTGTATATCTGCAAATTTTGATTTTGATAGTGGCCCCTTGTATATAAAAATGGAGGGAGAAATATGAGAGATAATGTGAGGAGGAGGGGCGTGGTGCCGTGGTGGTGACTGGTGGTCGGGCTGGGCGGAGGCATGGGGATGGACGGCGCATTATGTCTAGGTTTGTATCTCTCTCACACACACCCACGTAGGTGGGGGACGTGCACGAAGAGAAGAGGTGCACACACGGCGCACGATTCTCCCTCTCTTTCCCAACCACACCCGCGTGGGTACACGGTGAAGCTCATTTCAGACGAAAAAAGGCAGCCCACGTGGTAATTTGGCACGTGTAATTGTTGTCCACTTGGTGGAGGGAGGATCGTCTACCACGGGTGAACAAACAAATTGCGACTTGACGCGTTATGTTAAATTAAAAAAAGAGGCAAACCATGTGGGGCCTACCTTAGAGGCAAGGCTCTATACACTGGAGTACTTTTGATGTGTCCCGTCAACTCACAGAACAAGGAGAAACTTGCTTAGTACGCCCGCTCCCTCGCCCACGCGCGCGGTGGCTCATGGGATGAGGTGAAGCTGAGTACTACTATACGCCTTACGCTTCGCTTCCTCGCCAGCCTGGATGGCTCGCATGACGAGGAGAAAATTTTACTACTCCTCCGCTTACTCCTCATCCCTACTCGTACTCCCTCCGTTTCCAAATTACTCGTGGTTTTAGTTCAAATTTGAACTAAAACCACGACAATAATTTGGAACGGAGGCAAGATTTTGGTTGGTACTCCTCCATTTACTTATACAAGGCCACTATAAAAAATACATTTTGCATCTATACAAGGCCACAAATAGTAATCGAGGCAAAAGTTACTACTCCCTCCTTTCCAGTTTATGGCTCAATTTCAAAATCTCTCCAACCAAGGTAGACGGTGAGTGGTCGAATTAATTTCATAGTTTGCTCAGCACACTCGTTTTTCTCAAGAAGTTATGTTTACTGAGGCATTAATTAGAACGAATGCATGAATGACCACTAAATTTCCATGAACTTGTACATGCATTGGTTAGTTTCCTCTTGACACTGCTATGCCGGGTGATCTAACGCACCTCGAAATCCAACATGTAATGGTACTACTACTAGTATAGTACTAGAATTGAGACTTATCAAACGGAAAAACGAATGTTTTTAGATGAGCCCTATAAACCCTAGTGGGTACGCATTCGTAAAACAGATTTTTCCAAAACTAAGTCGCTCCCTTTAATGAATTACTCAGAGTATACTCCTCCGTCGACGCTCCCTTTCATGAATTATGTACTTCACGTCACTGACATGTGGGACATATAGCAACCGGTCGACGTGTCAAGCTCCAAATAATAGTGCGAGAACAGCGGGGGACGCACCCACTGCATCGCCGAAAGTGTTAGTAATGAGCAATGAGACGTCAAATCACAATGTCAAGACCTTCCTGCACGGACGAAGCAACCATTATTTCACACTTGGTTCGACATCATCTCAAACCACGTACTAGTATTGCTTCTGCCTCAAGAGGGACACGCGCATCGCCTTGGTACATCATGACACATGGGACCGCATGACAGGCCATGCTCCCCCGCCGATCGCTGGGTAAAATCACCTCATTTTTACTATAATTCCTCCGGATCAGTTTACTACATGGCATGCACGTCGTTCTAGGTTGAGAATTTAACTGGCTATATATATGTGATGAATAGTACGCTAGCCTTTTAAAAAATGTATACTTTTGTACAGTAGAACTCCACTATCGATGGATTGCGCCATGGAGCAAAAATTGATTTTTTTTTAAAAGGTGGTACATATAAAGAGCGCTCATCGCCAAATTATGCATATAGTACTATTAAAAAAGCCAGTACGTGCTTAATTGGGGTGCTAAATTCTATTAAAAAATACTAGTACTAGTATGTACATACTGAAGAGTTAAAGTAACGAGAAGAAACATAACATAGTTCTGCTGGGGGCTTAGCACAACACACCCCTCAAATTAAACTAAGCACACCTGAAATTAAACTATGCAACTAATCCGGTGACACCTTTGCATTAGAAGTTTAGAACCGCCATGAGCAACGACATCGCCACCTTGCTCGGAGTCCTCGTCCACGCCCCTCGACTTCGCCCTTGTCCCTCTTCCTCTTGGCCGATACTTCTTTGCTTGAACCGCCAACTTGGCTGTTGCTCTTCATCCAACCCTTGTAGATATTGAAACAAAGGTAGCCATCCGTTGCAGCGTAGTGGATGTGGTCTATATCTAGTACATTCTGCTGCCATGCATGACGATGAAACGTGTAATGAGGTTTCTCCAGTTTGTGGTACGAAGGATGAACCATGGCTCCTGCCAGGTCGGCGATTGAGGGTCGACGAGAGGGCACCAGCCGATTCTTCTGGAGGTCGAAGGGGTTGCCTACAACGAGGCCTATCCGATGCAGGACTTCTTTGTCGTTCTTAAAGTCTACAGTAACGAATTTGACTGTTTTGTCCTTGAGGAAGTTCTTAAAATCCTGGCACTCAATGTCGGCATGGCATATGTGGTAGACCAAGCAAACATTATGTACGCAAAACACGGATCACGGTGGCTTCTTCCTCTCTTCGTCCTTTAGATCCTTCTCTCGTCCCACGACTGTGGTGTACTCAACATCTAGCCCAGCGACCCACTCATCATCTGATTCTTCGAACATGCGTCTGAAGCGAGAAAGGCATCCTTTCACCGTCGCTGAAGTACGGGTGTAGATGACGTCGAACTCATCGCCGGTGATGGTTCTAACCTTGTACTCACCGCCGATCGGGGAGATTTGGGACGCCATGGATTTGGGAGGAGGGTTAGGATTAGTGGAACTGCCATAATGTGAATGGACGGGGCGACTAGGAGCGAACCGCCATAGTATTAAAGGACGTGTGGGAAAGAGTAGGAGCGAACTGCCAGCATGCGAACGGCAGGGTAGTGGCTTTCCATTCTCCCGTGATACGGGCTTCCGAGAGCCCTTGGATCTGAGATCGAACGGTTTCATGGCGTGATTCTATACCTATGGGTGAATATCCTATCCTGGAGGGTCATTCTTAAAATTTTCAGCAACTTAGCATGCGACCGCTTGATCTCAGATCCAAGGGCTGCCAAGAGTAAATATCATGGTCGCGCCTACCACGACCGTCGAGTCGCTCGCGTGGTCGCGCCCTTGGAGATTTAACACGGTGCGTTAGGCTATCTGATGTTGGCATGTCATACATAGTCATCACTTAGTCACTCATACTACAACAAGGTTGGCTAAGGTTGGCTATAAGTGTTTTTTTTACTCCTCTCTATCTCTTTCTTCGTACTCCCTCCGTCCCATAATATAAGAACGTTTTTGACACTAGCTAGTGTAGTGTCAAAAACGTTCTTATATAATGGGACACAGGGAGTACTAGTATTTATTGCATTTTCCAAGGAGTGACCTCTTCCAATGAAATGGTGTTGCTAAGTTTGCTTCAGTTAATTAGCTATAGACTCAAAATTGTGTTTTCACCTAGGTACACGCGCTAGCACTGCTTTCTTCCTTGGGTCACCAAACTAGTCTCTCTCTTCTTGATTAATTTGCCACATCGGACTTTATGCCTATGTGGCAAGCTTAAGCACCTGTGAGAGCAAGTAAGTGCAATAGTGCGCTTTACATGGCATTTTGCATATGTGGAGGAAAGAGAGGCAAGGAAAAAGTGGAGAAGTGGGCTCTCATGCAAGAGCCAGCCTCTACTACTACATGGTGGAGCATTGGGAGAGGCACACTGTATGGAGGTGGTCAGAATCGGGAGACTCACGCCGGTCGAGCGCCTGCAGCTTAAAATGATAATGGCAAGTAAAATCACGGGGCCCACCTGCAAGAAGAACTCATTTGTCAAATCACATAGCCCCTCGTTTGCAGCAGCCTACTCCCTCGTCTTCTCACGTCTCTGTCGAACCGACTAGGCGGAATCGCCTGGCCTACCACAAGCAGAAAAGCCCCGCCTCGACTTTTAAATACAACTACTCCCTCCGGTCGGATGCGTTTGGTTGAAGGTATCGTATGAATGGATTGGGACCATTCAATTTTTTGGGATTGAACCATTCAATTCATGTGTTTAGCTGAATATAAGAGATGAGCTAATTATTTACAGGCGGGACCACCACCATGCTCACATAGTCATGCATGCAAAGGGTGGCCATTTGATTCGACCGATTTGGTTGGGTGGAATGGTTCGGCATCTTCAAGGCATATTCTCTTTTTGACTCGAACCATTCATGTGCTTTATAACCAAACATGTCTATTTTCTGAACGATCCCAACCCATTCATGACCACCCTTGCAACCAAACGCACGTCATCTTACGAAAACCAAATAATCCCACAATACTAAGGTGCGGTGCATTAACTTCTACCTCGTTTCTTGTTTCTTCACATATCAACCAATAAGAATCCAATGATATACTTTTTGTGACATAGTAACTCATATTTAGTTAGTCAAATGGATGACCTAGAACTACGTCCAGGCCCTATAAACCGAGACGCCTACAAATAAAAAACCGAGACGGAGAGGGTAGTTCAAAGCAAGTATCTTTTTAGATCAATATAGTCGGATTCACCAAGGAGCAAAACCAAGTGGTAGGCTGCTCTGTCATGTTGGCGTAAGCAACTCAAGCGAGGTCGATCACACGAAATGGCGACACACTTAACAGACCCCTTTGGCGGACATGTGGCTCATCCACCGTCTTGTTCCACGTGCGATGCACCAAATTACAGTTCGAGCAGCAGTTGGAATTGGAGGCACCCGGTCAGAAGCGCCGCAGTAGTAGAAAATGAGCGATGAGGGATCAAATCACAAAGCCCCACCTTTCCCGCATTGAGCTGGATGGACGAAGCAACCATCATTTCACTCTAGCGCGCAATAGCATAAAGAAAAGAGAAAACAATGATGCGTGCGGCAGCTACCTAGGGCACCCTAGGGTAGGGGTCTCCACTATAGATCCTTTTTTTTTGAAAGCGCCTCCACTACAAATCGACTTCTCCCTCGTCCTCTTGAAGAAAACTGACGATGAGTGTGGCGGTAGGGTTTGTAGGAGTACTACGGCGTGCGGGGCCACGTCGTAGTAAACGGGTTCGAGTCAACGCCTTAAATATGTGTGGGCCGCTTGGTTTTACGGGAACGAGGCAGCATTTTGGGTTCGGGGACCAGTGGAGATATAGCACGTACAAAAATTGTGGACGTAGGTTCGACCGAAAGGCAATGATGCATGGGCCCTGCATTTTGATATACCCGGGGCCGCATGAAATTTTCTACTCTACTCAAAACTAGTAAGGTACACATGTATTGAACGCATGAGATTTTGAAACCAAATTATGAATAAATATACACTATAGCATGTAAATCTTTGAGTCATATATGCATGATGTAGATGTTCGTTTAGTTCTTATAGTTCATCTCATTCAAAATCAATTAGTTTTATAAAAATGTTAAGATTCATGGGGTTGTGCATTTTAAATCATAAAGTAAAAAACAAATAATGGCAATTCATTTAGAAATAAATAATCAACTATGATACATATGATTCTAGTACAAAGGAGAAGTGCTTGTGTTTTGAGGTTTGTGCATTATGCTTAAGTTCAACCATGGAGTCTTCTAAATTGTACATGTGGCGTATCTGGTGGAATGTTGATGATATCCAATGGCCGTGGTGCTCGGATTTGCCCATCTCTTGCACCGTCGAGTTAGCTTCATCCAATGACCATCTTTCAAAGTTATTGGCACACTATATAGTTCTTGTGCCATAGTTGCATGTTTTGGAAAAAAGCTACTAGTGGGTTGTACTATCTATTTAGGAATAGAAGATGCATACATGGAAGTTGTAGGGAAAGAGATGACATGGAGCATCTCAATTCCTATGAGTAGGGATTGGAAAAGAGATGTCATTTGGTTCACATCATAGGAACTTTTCTATTGAATCGAGAGATGACATGTATCTCAATTCCTATGAGGAGGGATTAGTAAAGTGATGTAATTTGGTTCATATCATAGGAACTTTTCTATTGAATATACGCTAATGTTTATTTTCCTTTGAAATTAAGGGAGTATAGGAATCCATTCATATGAACCAAGTGGCTCTAAAGCTATAGAAATGATATCATGTTTATTTCCTTTGAAATGTAGAGTATATGAATCTATTCCTATGAACCAATTGGCTCTAAAGGAAAAAATCCTATAAAAAATCATATCATATAGAGTTCCTATGATATTCCTCGACACTAAAGGATGGTTGAAATTGCCGCGGGTGATACGATGGTCTTTCTTTGTAGACTCCTCACCCATCTTTATAGTTACCTATCGAAGATGAATGAAATGACATATCTGAGGTATTCTACATGTGCAATTTGGTACACGAAAACTTCGGTAAAAGTTTGCAAGGTTCTAATTTTCAATAAAGCTATATACCTTTGCATTTCGGAACGGAGGGAGCATATGGCAATTGCTAACACTCACGTGGAAGATTTGTGTGTAGGAGGAGTGGCTGTTCTGTTAAATGACATGGCAAAACTGACACTGTCGGATGCCGATCTAACGGTTCTTACGGCGTTCGTCAGGAAAAGGCTTGTGGCGAACGTTTGTCGGATAATGATTTACGGACACGTGCATTGCATTGATACGCGCCCCCTCTCTCTCACGCACACGCACCCTCACGAGTCACAACTCTCCCGAGTCCTCTCGCAGACTCGCACGTGGCACCCATCGTCTATCTGCAGGTAGACGTCACGCACATATGTGCTCTTCACACCCTGCCCTCAGAACTTCTAAAAAACAAAAGACGGCGTGCACATTTTATTTTAGCTCACACGTCACACACTTATACTATTACTCTTGCGGCGAACATTCTTTGGGCATAGTATATATTGTACTCTCACGAAGAGAAGCGGTGCACGCACGCACTAGTTCTCTCACACCCACTCGCGGGTACACGTTGGAGCGCATTTTTTTGAAGCCGGTACAACAAAATCACTCCACTATATATAAAAGCAGGAGCCTTAGCGCTTGCTTTACTAGGGTTCCTCTCGTTCACTCTCTCATGCTCTCCAGATCTAAGCAAGACATAGGTGGCCACACTCTCTCTCTCAGCTCACGGCTGGTAACAAATCCGGCCGGACAACCTCGACCGGGGCAGGGGTGTAGGTGCATCGTTCACGCTATCGTCGGCGGCGAGGGAGGAGACCAACGGCTGCTCGCGTGTCCCGATCGGCGGCCGTGTCGTTCTATCCGAGAGAGCGCCGGCTCGGGAGGGCCTCCGACCCCTTCTTCCTCCCTGCGGTATTGTGGCCAAGATGCGGCCTTCCGGCGCCATCTTTGTCACATGCCGACGACCCTCAGGTATATATTCCTTCGAAACCTGCCTTGCTCATCGCCTCAGCTCTTCCCCTTCGTGTGGATCCTTTTCTACTTCCATCCGCTGTTACAAAGCCACCTAGACTTCTACTATTATTATAAGTAAAGCTAGTTCATACAGTGAACTCAAACTGTTGGTTCAAACAGGGAAGAAAGTGGGAAAGCTGTAGCATGAATCTAGGACTTAGTTCTAAGAGGAAACGGGGGAAAGTAGTAATATGTGTCACTGTTTAAATAACCGTATTTCGTATTTGCGCAAACAGGGATGTCCGTCTCCATATCGTTTCGGGATGTCTGTCTCCGTATCGTTTCTATCCGCGCAATCAAAAGCACACACCTCAATTTTAGTACAACTGCGCAAAATGAGATGGCTATCCCTCGTTGCCGTCGTCTAAAAGAAGTTGATTCGTACATTTTACTTCCTGGTTGCAGTGCAGGAATGAGCGAAAACAACTGCATCCTAGTCCGGAATGCACTTTCTACCAGTTCATCCGTGGACCGAGGACTAGCTGGCACGGCTGCACGGCGGTTTTTTGACAAAAGGTCTGCGGACAAGAGGCATTGTGGTCTGCTTATTTCTGCGAATAGCGGTGCTTAAATTTAGTGGAATGCACAAGCATTTCAGTTGGTCAAGATACATCGCATGGTTCGATTCAGCATTCCAAATTGAGACCACAATTATAACTGGTTATTCGGAATGAGAGAACCTAACCACGAATGGTGGCAACAAGAAAAACCAGAGTGAACTCCAAGAAATTTAAGCTCACGGGAGGCCCTTTGCTTAGAGAAGCCTTGCTTGTTTTTTCCTGATTTGTAAACCTTCTCACAACTTTGTCTTTTGCTGTGAACTAGTATATGTTTGTTATGTTCTATGAATCATTGAGATGTATAAAATTGCTTAACTTATGTTTTTCCAGATTTTTATGAAGACGAGTTTAATTGTGAGTGTTCCACATGAGCGCTGGACTAGCGTGTGAACGTTTGGAATTTATTACATTGTGGCCTCAATTAACTGCATGAACCATCGTAACAAGATACATAGTAGTTGCTTATATGTCGATGACAGATTGTTGATTGTTAGCTGGTCGATAGCCTAGTGTTGAAGCGAGCTGAGCCAATGTGCCGTGTTTTGCACAACTGCTTACAAGTGGGGTAGCAGCAATAGTGTTTACAAGTACTTATGTATATGTCGGCGCACGGTTCTCAAACGAGTGCTCTATTTCATCAAAACACACCTTTGCTTTCAGATGATAAACCGTGACAACTTATGTCTTACCATGCCATATTCATGAAAAAACTAGTGAGGACGCATCTGCTTTAAGAACAATTACGATGGTTCTCACATGATTCACGGGCACACAAAAGTAGCAGCAGTTCCCATAGACGGATTCAAACAGAGCACTAGCCCCAGAGGGGTCGATAACAGGCAAGGTTCAGATAATTAGACACAATCCAAACTACCATTAAACACTAGCTGGGGCAACTATTTCATGCCTCGATCTAATTTGGGCTGGACAGAAGACGGACCTTGCCATGAACATCATCGAGGACGTCCCGCAGCAGCTCAATCCTGTGAACCTTCATGAAGACAACCTTGTGGCCTTGCCATCGATAAACTTGTTTGTGGAGGCATGCCACGTCATCTTCTGCGTAAGCTTGACAAGAACAATATGCCTCACAAACGAAGGAGTAGCTTTGAACTTCTTGTGCTTCAAAGACACCTGGACAACACGCACGACAACGGTGAGGCTGGAATACAACTCTTCATTGCTATAACCGCAAATGGCTTTCCAGGATCCAACAGCCTAAGAACTCGCTTTTCCCGGTCGTATATTCAGGTCGTCAGCCTCATAGCGAGTGACATGCACAACCACACAATCCTTGTCTGCATCAGGCTCTAATTGAAATGTAAACAAATTCTGAATTACTTTTCAAGAAGAACCACAAGTTATTTAAACCACTATGTATAGCATGGCATCAAGCTAATAAAATTTTGCATTATTAATCACCACATACTTCCTTTTCTAAAAAACACCACATACTTAGATGAAAAACCACAATCGGAAATCACCTTGGGCAGCTCGGTAGCAGGGGGACACATCCTCGAAGGGGAAAACTGCTCCTGCCGGTGCCAGAAATGTAACCTCAAGCGGGCGTTGACCATCTCAAGAGTGGCCGTGGCGTATCTAGGGTCGGCTCGGTGGTTGCCTCCATCTTCTTGGAGCTCTCTGTCTCGTGGGATCAGCCTCCGCCCTGCTCCAATATCGGAAGATCTTTGCCTGGTTCTCCTTGGTCCATCATGAAACTGATGAATACTAGGAGACCACTGAAAGGAAAACACAATCGCAATGACAATGAAACAAAAAAGAGAGTGAGGATCGGTTACTGCTTTGCAAAAGTTCTTTTTTTTCTCTGAACGAAAATATACCAACATCACAGATCCGCTTACCTTCCCTTCGTTGGGAGAGAAGAACAGTGGCAGATGCGAGTGTTTCCTTTCTTGAAGACGGTGAGGGCGAACGGGATTCAGCGAGGAGTGAAATGATGGTTGCTTCGTCCGTCAAACTTAGACTGCGGGGAGGTGGGGTTTTGTGATCTGACGGCTCGTTCTTTGCCACGCTTCTGACCGGGGTGACTCTCACTTTGGATACTGCCTGCTAATTTGGTGGATGGCATTTGGGCCCGGGCGCTGCATGGCCCGCATGTCGGTGAACAAAAGTATAACGGCATTCAGTAGAGGGAGATGTTTCAATGACCTAGGAGGAGCCAGAAGCGGTAGAGTGTCTCTACTGTACTAGTAGTAATTGTTTTTCTGGTTAGCTGTAGAGTGTCTCCACTGTACTAGTAGTAATTGTTTCTCTGGGCCCAAGACAAAACAGCCAATCCACACTAGTAAATAGTAAAATCAATTCAAAAGGCGCTACCCACACCCAAAGACACCGCCCCCTCCCCACAAAAAAACATGGGTGCTCTTCTTCCTCCTCGCTCCCACCCACCTCACATCAGCTCGCTCCACTGCATTCCCCAAATTCCTCACCTCACTCCTACAGAAAACCCCAGCTCCCCTTCTTCCTCACTCCTACAGAAAACCCCCAGCTCCCCTTCTTCTTCGCTCGCACTACAAATAGGCTCGTCATTCATTACTCTGCTCAAATCCGTGAGCGCGACGCGACACCCTTGAGGAAAATGGAGTCGGCTGACCCCAGCGCCAAGAAGATGAGGCTCCCTTGCCATGACGCTGTGTAGATCCTGCACCCGGCGGCAGCTGGGAGAAGCGGCGATCACGCCCCACCGGATCCCAGAACTCAGAGAATCTCGGGTGGACCGCATCAGCGATCTCCCGGACGTCGTCCTTGGGGAGATCATCTCGCTTCTCCCCACCAAGGATTGTTGCCGCACCCAAGTCCTCTCAATTCGGTGGCGCCCTCTATGGCGCGCCGTGCCCCTTAATCTCGATTGTCGTCAGCTATCTCTCTTCAATGATTTTGAAATCCCCAGGGCCATCATCTCCTCCCACCAGGGCTCCGTTCAAAGCCTCTGCATCCCGTCATGCTACTCGAGCAAGCATACCATGCCCCGCACGGTGGACGCCTTTGGCTGAAATCCCTCAATTCACGTAACTACAGCTGCTTGAGTTCTACTATTCCCTCGAAATCACATACCACATACGTAACGCCATGAACTTGTGCCCTCGTAACATATGTCCATCTCGCGGTTTTCCTCCTCTCCACACCGCCACCTTTATACTGTGCTACCTTCCGCATAATGCAGTACTAAACCTTCACTCCCATTTCTCAAGAAACTTTCACTTGTGCGGGTTCAGATATTGGAGGCCTCATTGCACAAGATCATCCACTCCAGTTGCCTGCTACTGGAGTGCTTGGTGCTTGTTTTCACAGTTAGAATCGGTTGTCTCCAAATAAAGTCGCCTAACCTTGTAAGAATTGGAATTTCTTTTGACGGAAGGCAGCTCATCATCCAAGATGCCCCTTCACTTCAAAGGTTGGTCCTTGATTCTAGTTATTCGCCATTGCAAACAACCGTCCTCTCTGTGCCTAAACTGGAGACCTTGGGTGTAATACATGATCTCTGTGCTCATTTCAATATGGTGTTTGGCTCCACAGTTCTTCAGGTACTTTATATTACCATCTACACTTGTAACCATATGCTGCATTTTAAATTTCTGCGCATAATTTATATATCATCTTGGAGTACACATTTTGTACTAATATTATGTTCTATGCTCAATGAAGAGTTTCTCCATGGATGGCCTATCAATGGTGCTGGATTACATCAAGATCTTATATATCCAAATGAATAGTTTTGATCTGAACAAGATTATTGGCTTGCTGCAATGCTTTCCATGTCCGGAGAAGTTGTATATAAAGGTGATAATTTCACGCACATTGGAAGCCCGCATATAGTGTACTAGAATTAACTGCTCAAATTGTTGCTCTTTCGACACTCTTCTTTTAGACCTTAAATGTTTTCAATTTTCATGTCTATTTAGGCAACAGGACGGGGTAAGAAAGTTATAACCAATCGGTGGATTCATAAGCATCGGGATTTTCTCACTTCTCATGAGATTCGATTGAAGACAATAACGGTAGAATGATATGTAGCCAACCGTGCAAACACAAGATTTGTCACATTCTTCCTGCTGAATGCGAGGTTACTATTGTCCATCAGGCTTAAGTTTATCAGCAGCATGGTTTGACGGATGGGTATGTCGAAGAGAAAAATTAGGAGTTTCAGGTGGGCAAAAGAGCTTACGAGCGTCCGGGCTTCTATTTACAACATATTGTGGTCATAATCCGATGAAATTTTACGATCCAGATGTTCATTCTATGGACTGGTAGATCCATTTGACTATGATTGCCGAAAACAGTCTTTGGAGTTAGATGTTGTTGCCCTTTTCAATCTGGGTTTTTGGTAAACCCGATGAACAATCAACCCTCGTGCTTTTGTACAGTTTGTAAGCTGGAGTTAGATGTTCCTGCCCTTTTCAACTCGGCCAGGACTGTCATATTTTCTTTCAAACAAGGCAAATGGCTTGCCATTCGCTTAATTTAGAGTGAAATATTGTAACAAATCACAACCAAGGGAAATAACATCACTCACGCCGCTGCTTGAGCTCACTGCATTACTGAAGCCAAGTGACTAGCCCCCACCACCCCCCACCAACAACCTCGTTCTCCCCTCACGATCGACCGGGCGCATCTTCAACGGCTCTGTTCGTTCCGTCCGAGGCCTCGCTGCCGTCCTCCGCTTTGCGGCATTGGTTCGCTTCGCCGTCTTGCAAGCCGCCCTCTTGCGTTGTCAACGTCGTCAACAACCGAGAGGAACAAGGAGATGATTTGTCGTGGAGAGGATGACAAGAGGGACCCACCAGCGTCATGGCAGTACGCAAGCAAGTGCCTCTATAGTACAAGCCCAAAAATATGGTTCCTCCTAATGGTTGGACATCTGGGGCTCACGCCATCGTCAACGTAGTCAATAAACGAGAGAATTATACTACAAGCGGCTGACACCAGGGACCCAGCAAGTCACGCAGTTTTTTTTAGGAACAAGCAGTTTTTTTTTGAGACAATGAGGAACAAGCAGTTGTTATTTATACTAGTTTTCGCGACGGATCAGGGTAACAACGGGGCTGTGGCCCGTCTAGCCAGGGTTTTATTTATATTTACCACATCGTGAGCCCAGTTATGTTTTTTTCTTGCTGAAAATGGCTAGCCCAGTTCTATTTTTTTAAATATGGTTCCTCCTAATGGGTTGCAAATGTTTCAAGACGAGGAGAGTTTCATTCGGTTTGCCCAGAAATGGCCTGTACATTTTTAAAATACATCAAACCGGGAATTAGTTTCATTTTTTTCATTACAAGATCTTAAACTCCATAGATTTTTATGCGTGGACAATTATTTTGATTTTATATTTATATAAATTATTTTTCAAAATAGTTTGAATGTGAATCGATATTTCTGGATTAAAAACAGTTGACCGCATCGAAATATGCAAAATTTCGTATACTTTTTAAGTGTGGCCACAATATGGGGTGTAATGCTAACAAAAAGAAGATGGGCTCCAAAAAAATCTTAATAATTGGCAAATGGGTTGTACATTATTACAAATAATGGCAGATGGGATGTATGCTGCTTTCCATAGAATTGAGGCTGACTTGTGCGCCTACTACAGGTTGACGCGTATGCTTTCATAAAAAAAAGGTTGGCGCACATGCAATGCCCTGTCAACTTAGTCAACACACGAGAGCAGTGACTGTTGGATATCCATCCAACGGCTGTCGTGCTTCTTCAATCTCTGCTCTTCATGCTCCAGCCGCTCAAACAAGCGCCATGGACTGCTGCTCCCTCCTCCCGCGGCCGGCTATCTTTGCCAAGAGTCTCACGGCCCCATCGTACTCCCATCGCTGGCCTAGCCATCCCTCTACTCACCCACACATGCTGTTATTCTCCGGCGACGGCAGACGAACCAGTAAACCCTCGTACTCCTCCGCGTGGGAAACAACTGCCGAGTATTCCCTTGCTCTGTATCGTTCCCTTCCTAGGCCTCGCCGTCGTCCATCGGCATGGTGCTCTCGGCGCGACCTGGTCAACGTGGTCAAAGAACGACATCCATCGGAAGTGGACTGTACGTGGAGAGGCTGACAGTTGGGTCCACGGCCGCAAGCAAGGAAATGCCTCCTTATTACACGCAAAATAATGATTCCTCCATCTGACAGCTAGGACCCACAGGAAGGGCCTCTGTATTTCACGAAAAAAACGTTCCCCGATGTGAGTCGGACCCACCAGCTATATCTTCGCACGCAAGGAAGTGCCTCCTTATTACGCCCAAAAATGAATACCCCCACGCTAGCTGGGACCCACCATATTGTTGGGCTGACTTGTGGGCCTACTAAGTTGACGGGGACGGAGGGCTTTGTCAACTTAGTCAATACTCCAGTGACCGTATGATGTCCATCCAACGGCCATGCGGCTTCTTCAACCTCTGGTCTTCTTTCTCCAGCCGCCTAAAGCAGCGCCGGTCATGCCGCCTACTCCTGCCTCCCATGGCCGGCTGTGCTACCGCCTGCTCCTGCCTCCCGTGGCCCGGCTCCGCCTCCTTATTATGCACAAAAATGAATACTCCCCCGGCTAGCTGGGACCCACCTTGGTGGGAGGCTGTCTTGTGGGCCTACTAAGTTGACGGGGCCAATGGGCTTTGTCCACTTAGTCAATAGGAACGCTTCTAGCTCCAAAGGATCAGACGATGTCCATCCAACGGTTGTAGTGCTTCTTCAACCTCTGGTCTTCTTGCTCCAGCCGCCCAAAGCAGCGCCCGGTCGTCAAGATGCTCCTACCTCCCGTGGCGGTTGTCTTTGCCGGAGGCCTCACCGCCCTACTATTCCCACCGTGGCCAGGCCCTGCGGTGATGGCAACCTCACACCGCACCGAACCGGTGAACCCTCGTACTCCTCTCCGCTGGCTTCCACTGCCGCATCTTCCCGGCTCCGCGTCGTCCCCTTCCTAGGCCTCGTCATCGTCCACCGCCGTGGTGCTCTCCGCGCGGCGTGGTCAACGTGGTCAAGGAACGACTTCCATCGAAAGAGTACTGTACGTGGAGAGGCTGACAGCTGGGTCCACGGCCACAGCCCAGTTTTTTTGTGATTTGCCAATTAAGTCGCTTTGTCAGGCCTGTTGGGATGCAAATCTTTCAAGACGAGGAGAACTTTTCATTCGGCTGGCCGAGAAGATGGCCCATCAGTAATGAGAAATGGGATGTACATTTTTTAAACACATCAAACCGGCAATTAGTTTCAACTATTTTTTTTTCATTTCAAGATTTTAAATTACATTAATTTTTATGCATGGAGAATTTGTTGGATTTTATATTGATATACATTTATTTTTAAAATCAGTTTGAATGTGAGTCGAAATTTCAGAATTAAAAACAGTTCAGACCGCACCGAAATATGCAAAATTTCATATAATTTTTTAAACGTGGCCACAATATGGGCTGTAATGCTAACAAAAAGAATATGGGCTCAAAAAAAACCTTAAGAATTAGCAAATGGGCTGTAAATTATTATAAATAATGGCGGATGGGTCAGTATGTTGTTTTCCACAGATTTGAGGCTTTCCTAAAAAAAGGTTGACGACTGGCGATCACGGTTGGATGTCCATCCAACGGTCGTCGTCTTCTTCAATCTCTGCTCTTCCTCGCCCAAATTCAAACAAGCGCCAAGGACTGCTGCTCCCTCCTCCTCCTCAAGGCCGTCAGGCTGCCAAGCAGCCTCACCACCCCACCGTACTCCCATCGCTAGCCTAGCCATCCCTCTACTCACCCACACCTGCTGTTATTCTCCGGCGACGGCAAACAAAGCAGTAAATCCTCGTTTAGTCGTACTCCCCTCCGTGTGGGAAACAACTGCTGAGTCTTTCCTGCCTCTGTGTCGTTCCCTTCCTAGGCCTCGCCGTCGTCCACCGCCCTGGTGCTCTCGGCGCAGCCTGGTCAACGTGGTCAACGACCGACATGCATCTGAAGTGGACTGTACGTCGAGAGGCCGACAGCTGGGTCCACGGCCGCATCGCAAGGAAATGCCTCCTTATTACGCTGCAAAATAATGATTCGGCCCACGACATCGAGGACCCACGAAAGGGCCTCGGTATTTCGAAAAAAGCGTTACCGCCAGCGACGGCTCGGACCCACCGGCTATATCTTCGCACGCAAGGAAGTGCCTCCTTATTACGCACAATAAAATGAATACTCCCCTGTTAGCCGGGAGCCGGTATAGTGGCGAGGCTGACTTGTGGGCCTACTAAGTTGACGGGACGGAGGGCTTTGTCAACTTAGTCAATATGCACGATTCTAGCTCTAGTGACCGTCACGACGTCCATCCAACGGCCATAGTGCTTCTTCAACCTCTGGTCTTCTTGCTCCGACCACCCAAACCAAGCGCGGTCATGCCTCGTGCTCCTGCCTCCTGTGGCGGTTGCGATCTGGCGGAGGCCTCACCGCCCTACTACTCCCACCGCTGGCCAGGCCATCCCTCTACTCACCCACACCCCGTGTTATTCTGCGGCGACGGCAGCCTCACACCGCAGCAAACCAGTGAACCCTCGTACTCCTCTACGCGTGGGCATCCACTGCCGCGTCTACCCCGGCTCCGCATCATCCCCTTCCTAGGCCTCGCCGTCATCCATCGCCCTGGTGCTCTCAGCGCGGCGTGGTCAACATGGTCAAGGAATGGCTTCCATCGGACGTGGGATGCGTGGAGAGGGTCGATACCGGGTCCACGGCCGCAGAAGGAAGTGCCTCCTTATTACACGCATAAAATAATTATTCCTCCACCGACAGCGGGGACCCACCGGACGGGCCACCATATTTCGTGAAAAAAGCGTTTCCCCACGATGCGGGACCCACCGGCTACACCTTCGCACGCAAGGAAGTGCGTCCGCAAAAAAACGATTCACCCCACCGCTGGGACCCACTGACTACATCTTCGTGACGCAAGGAAGTGCGTCCGGGCAAAAAAAATGATTCGCCCCCTGACTGCTGGGACCCACCAGCTACATCTTGGCACGCAAAGGAAGTGCGCCCGGGCAAAAAAAACGATTCGCCCCTCTGACTGCTGGGACCCACCAGCTACATTTTTGCACGCAAGGAACTGCCTGACAGTCGGGACCCACCTGGTCGAAGCGTACGTAGTGTTGTCATTCTGGTCACGAACTTGTACGCATATATATATTCGATGTAGAGGCGCCGCGACGCGTCGTAGTAGAGGCGCGTACGTGTCGTAGTAGAGGCGCGCACGTAGCATGTACATGTACGTACAACAGCCAGGGTGCAAGAAAGAAAATACGGCCACGTATGTGTACATACGGGCGGGGTCTCGAACGCCTAGTCGCGCATACGTACGGCGAGGGCTCGTGTTCATGGGGAGGCAACAGAATGAGTCGTGTTCATGGGGAGGCAACGGAATGCGTCGTGTTCATGGGAAGGCAACGGAATGCGTCGTGTTCATCGGGAGGCAACGGAACGCGTGGGAGCCAACCGGCTTGGACGGAACAGGCGATGGAAACGAGGCCTCGCGTACCGCAGAACGGAGGAAACGGACCTCCTACGGTCGAAACGGGGGTCATGTTGATCGGGAGGGTGTGGCGTGCGCAAAGCAGACGGAAACCGACCTCCTACGGTCGAAACGGGGGTCCTGTTCATTGGGAGGGGTGTGGCATACCGCAAAACGGGACTCCACGGGATACTGTTCATCTCCACCGTCGACCTCCTCTAGCCTCCACGAGCTCATGTTCATCCAGCCTCCACCGCGCGCTACTCCACCGGCTACTGTTCAACCACCCCTCCACGGGCACCCTCCACCGCTTCTGCTCATCCAGCCCTCCTCACCACGGGGTCTGTTCAACCACCCCTCCACGGCCACCCCTCCACCGTCTCTGTTCATCCAGCCCTCCACACCACGGGTTCCTGTTCATCCAGAGGCAACGCCACCGCTCCACCGTTCATCCAACCCCCCCATAGCGCTCATCGCTCATCCCAGAGGCGGCATCGATCGGCTTCAGTTAGCAGCAGTAGCGAAGGAATCGCTCCATCGGGTTCAGTTAACAGCCATCGATCGATCGCTCGGGTTCAGTAACGCGTAGCCTGCAGTGCAATCGCTCGGGTTCAGTTAGAGCCCAACGCCTCGCACACACGTGCGTACGTACGAGAGAAACGCGCATCGCTCCGCCCCCGACCTCCCACCGTAACCGGCAACTCCCCAAAATTTTCCTCCCCCTCGCTTCTACCACAATTTTTTCCGTCATGTACGGCCCAAAGAATGTCATGCAGCTGCGTCTCCGGCCCGCCCAGGACGAAAAGCCCATTTTCTATCATGATTTTTGTCATAGAAGTAGGAGCCCACCACATCTATGATGATACCGGGTTTTGTCACAATTATCGTCATAGAAGTGTCATATGTATGACAGAAAAAAATTCGTTCGGCCCAAAATGTCACGGATGTGTCTTTTTTTGTAGTGTATTTGTGGGAGTACGACCCAACCAAGCACCAGACACTACTAGAGCTCTTCGGCGCGACAGACAAAGATATATGGAAAGCACTCTTCAAGGCTGGCGAGACGCCACCACCCACGACCGAAGATCGCGGGCTTAGCTTAAAACGCCAGGCCAATTCGGTAAGTCTTTCAATGTTTTCAAGTATATCCTTCACCGGCATATTTTGAGGATGGATTCTAAGCTCTCCCATCCACTTCGCCAGGCCTGGATCGAGGTGGCGGGGCGGATTAACGGTCCAGCTCCGCTTCCTGAGGAGCAAGAATTCTCACTTCTGACGAAGATGTTGTTTCCGGCGCCTTATGACGTGCCGGAGAAGAAGGCCAAGAAAGCGGCCAAGGGGACCAGGAGTGGCCTTCGCCGAAAAGGAGCTTCGAACGTGATGTCCGAAGACGAGACTCACTCTTCGTCCGCCGAGGACGACGACGAAGAGGAGGAAGAAGAAGATGACTCCTCACCCGAGGCGGGGAGGAAGAAGAGGGCGGCCTCTAAGAACCTGGAGGCGAAGGCGCCCAAGAGGGGAAAAGGCTCCACCACGGATAACTCTGCGTGGGATGTCGATAGCAGTCCGGAGCGGCCTTCCCGGGCCAAGCCTCGAGCCAAATTGTAAGTATCAAAAATCCTTATGCATGTCCAAACGTTCGTCCTTTCTGCCTTGCAATGTTTGAATCGTGTTATTGCAGTCCGGCTCGGGACAGCTCTCCGCTATCTTCATCAGAAGGTTCGCTGGACCCAAAGGAGAGGGCCAGCATGTCACCACCGCGCGCTTACTCCCCTTCAGCCAAGGGTAATGACGAGGAGGTGTCTCAAAGGGCCTCCTCGGACCGGGGGAAGACTCCGGAGATCGTCAGGGCGGCGCCCTAGGATGACTCCCGGACCGCCGGATACATGGGGGGAAAAGCCCCTACGGAGACGGACGGTGCGGGCCGAGTTCTATTCGACCCTCATCCGGATTCTATTCCGGAGACCTATATGTCTCCGGAGTCCGGCGCGCAGATTGTCTTCGGCATTGCAAGGCGGGTTCCCCCTTCCAAACTCCAAGATAGTATTCGGATGCGATGATAGAATCTGGACCTGTCACACACACCATACACAACCGCAGAGAGAATATATTTTTACACGAGTTCTAACCGCTGACAGCTTTTTACAACATGACATCTCGTCTGCCCGGTCATAATTTCGAACCATTTTTCGTTTGCCGCTAAACGTTTTGAGACGCGGTTGCCATTGGCACGTCTTGTCAAAGCAGAGATTGTGTCCCCTTATCACGAGATTCTCATCAATGCGGGCATGGGTAACCCAACCGTGCCGTTTATACATCCCTTGGGAATAGGCGATTTTTAGGGCGAGTGGGAAGGCGCTTGATATTCACGGCCTTTATAAGGGGATAAGGATTCTCTTCCTTCACCCACACCCTTTCTCTCCTTTAGTCCTTCCGTCCTTGAGCTCCAGCGCCCAAGCTTTAGCTTTTCCTCGTTCGAGAAAGCACTCCAAACATGTCCGGATCCGGAGCTGGAGGCAAGTGGATGGCCTCCTCCGTCAAGAAGAAGGACATCACGGAGGTCTGGGAGGCCGGATATTTAGCCAAGGAGATTGCTCATCGACTCCCGGCAAAAGGGAAAATCATCCCTACCCCCGAGCCCCATGAGAGGGTTGTGTTTCTCACACACTTTGTCCACGGGCTGGGATTTCCTCTCCATCCATTTGTCCGCGGATTGATGTTTTACTATGGGTTGGACTTCCATGATCTATCCCCCAATTTTATCCTCATTATCTTGGCATTTATTGTCGTGTGCGAGGGCTTTCTCCGCATCCCACCTCACTTCGGCCTATGGCTGAAGACCTTCAATGTGAAACCGAAGGTGGTGAGCGGTCAACAAGCAGAGTGTGGAGGCGCCATGGTGGGCAAGATGCCCAATGTCACCTGGCCCGAAGGCTCCTTTGTGGAGACGGTGAAGGGATGGAAATCGAGGTGGTTTTACATCACCGAGCCGCGTGACACCAACTGGGTAGCGGCCCCCGAATTCCGATCCGGAGTTCCGATGTGGCTTACTTCCTGGCAAGACAAGGGCCTGACCTTGGGATCTTTGAATGAGATAACTGGGCTCCAGACATGCGTCCAGAACATGATAACCAAGAAGATCAAGCTTGTCAATGTGATCCAGGTTATGCTCATTCGCCGGACCCTTCCGTGCCAACGTCGGACTTGCTATTTGTGGGAGTACGACCCAACCAAGCACTAGACGCTACTAGAGCTCTTCGGTGCGACACACGAAGATATCTGGAAAGCGCTCTTCAAGGCTGGCGAGACGCCATCGCCCACGACCGAAGATCGCGGGCTTAGCTTCAAACACCAGGCCAATTCGGTAAGTCTTTCAATGTTTTCAAGGTATATCCTTCACCGGCATATTTTGAGGATGGATTCTAAGCTCTCCCATCCACTTCGCCGGGCCTAGATCGAGGTGGCGGGGTGGATTAACGGTTCAGCTCCGCTTCCTGAGGAGCAAGAATTCTCACTTCTGACGAAGATGTTGTTTCCGGCGCCTTATGACGTGCCGGAGAAGAAAGCCAAGAAAGCGGCCAAGGGGACCAGGAGTGGCCTTCGCCGAAAAGGAGCTTCGAACGTGATGTCCGAAGACGAGACTCACTCTTCGTCCACCGAGGACGACGACAAAGAGGAGGAAGAAGAAGATGACTCCTCACACGAGGCGGGGAGGAAGAATAGGGCGGCCTCTAAGAACCTGGAGGCGAAGGCGCCCAAGAGGGGAAAAGGCTCCCCTGCGGATAACTCCGCGTGGGATGTCGATAGCAGTCCAGAGCGGCCTTCCCAGGCCAAGCCTCGAGCCAAATTGTAAGTATAAAAAATCCTTATGGATGCCCAAACGTCTGTCCTTTCTGCCTTGCAATGTTTGAATCGTGTTATTGCAGTCCGGCTCGGGACAACTCTCCGCTATCTTCATCAGAAGGTTCGGTGGACCCAAAGGAGAGGGCCAGCATGTCACCACCGCCCGCTTACTCCCCTTCAGCCAAGGGTGATGATGAGGAGGTGTCTCAAAGGGCCTCCTCGGACCGGGGGAAGACTCCGGAGATCATCAGGGCGGCGCCCCAGGATGACTCCCGGACCGCCGGATACATGGGGGAGAAAGCCTCTACGGAGACGGATGGTGCGGGCCGAGTTCTATTCGACCCTCAGCCGGATTCTATTCCGGAGACCTATACGGCTCCGGAATCCGGCAAACGGCCCTTCCCGAAAGGAGGGGGTGTGCTACAGGTGTCCTCTGTCCAACCAGAGGCGCCGGATCATCTACTGGAAGCACTGCAAGGCGCCTCCATTGTGGATGAGCACCGTGCCCATATGGGTACGGTGATTGAAAAGGTTCAGTCCGTCAAAAACAGGCTGACCAAAGCCTGCGCTAGCCTTCTAGCGGGCTTTGAGGTGAGTACATAATTGTAAGAAGAATATCACAGCATAGACATTAGCCCCTGATGCTGCATTTGTGTCCGGAAAGAAAAGCCGAACAGAGGATCAAAATTAATTTTCGCAGGAGTCTAACATAAAGTGTCTATGTGAATAAGCAGGCCTCGTTGCAGGCTGCTACCGCTCAAATTGCGGAGGTCTCCGGACTGAAGCAGAAACTGGAGCGGGCCGAGGAAGAGCTCGGCCGCGTGAAGAAGCAGCTGGAGGATAGCCAAGGTATGCAGTAACCTGCGTGTATATTGAAGAGTAAATTGTTCAAGCATACTAAAGTGTCATGAACTTTATTAGGGGCCACGACCGAGGTGGCGGCCCTAAAAAAGGCGTTAGCCGAGGCCGAGGACAAAGCGGCCAAGGAACACGCCGCGCACGAGAAGCACGAGGCCCAGGTTGGCGAGGCGCAGCAACAGCTCCAGGGCACGATCGAGAGATTTGAGTCCTTGGAGCGCGATTGTAAGGCGCAAGAGTCCGAACTGGTGAAGGCCCGCCAGAGCGCGCAGGATGCACGAGCCGAAGCCCAGAACGCCCTCCAGGAAATTCAGGCGGCCAAGGAGATTGCGGCGGGTAAGTCTTTCACCGTGCAAAGCAAGTATGTAGAAGAAACGTTCCTTGTACTTATCCGAATTTGGGTTATCCAGGGGCGTTTACGGATCTGCCGTGCATTATATCAGATGTTGTCGAGCATTATAGAGCCGAAGAAAGGATGTCTATAGAGAAGCTATTCTGGTCCCAATATCTTGGACCCGAACATCCGGTGCCCTTCGGGCGACCAAATAAAGCAGCTTGGTCGAGCTGCATTGTGCCGGCAGAGCTAGCCATGAAGGACCTGATAATCCGGCTGTGGCCTGTCGAGCCTATACCTAGCAGCTACTTCGGTCTTGTTAAGCGGCTTGTAAGTGCCTGTCTGCGGCTCGAAGCCGTGAAGTGGTCGGTCTGTATTGAAGGCGCGCGCATGGCATTTTCCCGCGTCAAGACGCATTGGGCAAAGCTGGATGCCAAGAAGCTGATGACCGAGGGGCCGCCGGAGGGCAAGGAGCATCGTCGACCCGAGCTCTATTTTGATGGTGTCCTGGAGGGGTCCCGCATTGTGGCGGAGCAATGTTCGAAGGATGTCATATTCCCATGAGAACATTTGTATTATCCTATCCTGTAATATGGGACAATGATGTTATGCATTATAATGTTTGCGATTTACATTTTACCTCCTGTGCGGCCGTTTATGAAATCTGAGGGTTGACCCGATTAAACTACGCTTTACGTAGATAGTACGGGGGTTGTTCGGGATAAATATAAACACTCTTTACTCCACATTACGGTCCTTAAAGGAGGTGTTTAGCGCCTTGAACAAGGCAATCAGACTATGCGGCCTTTACCGCCTCACTTAACCATAGGAGTTTGACAATTAAGAAAGTTGGCGAAGGCCCCTGGTATTCGAAGGCGAACTAGGGCGTTGTACACGCCTAATCGGAGGAACCGATTCTTCGCAAGAAGCGTAAAAATCTCTAACAATTTGGAACCTCTCGAGCGGTGACCAGCTCTCGCTGCATCATGACGGTCGGTTTTCGACTTTACGTATTGAGGTGCTCGTCCGGAAGAACCGGGACACAATCGCAATAGTTCTCCCTTTACTACCCTAGCCGATATAGCGGAACGTAAGGTAGTAAGCACAGGAGCCGGGCAACCCAACTATTGACCAAAGACATGATTCGGAGCCGATGCATATAATGCTATAAGTTCAGGGTGCCGAACTATACTGGAAAAGTGTTCAGACTTTTATGGCCGTGATGCGGGGTGTAATGAAGCCCCTGGCGTAGTAATACGTACCATGGTGTACGTGTGAAATAAGTAATATATACAAAGGTGAGGAAACAGGAAAATTAAGTAATAAGCTGACGCCACCATTTATTCACCATAGTGATGTAATTAGTACGTCGAGGCGTACTTTGTGCAAGTAATGCGATAAGCAAGTTAAGCTATTTAACATGCCGCAACCAAGGGCGAGCTGCGTGCGGGTATGTAAAACAAGTATGGCAATCGTTTAGTAGAGACCACCTGGGGATTCCCTTCTTTGCCAGAGCTCCTTGCCTCCTTGGTGTGTTCTGCAAGCGGGTTGTTTGCATAGACCTCGAAAAGAGAAAAAACCCGTAATAAAAAGAAAAGTAAAGGCGTGCGAATCCCAGGGTCGGTCAAGCCGCATTGTGGATCGTGAGCGAGTTATGCCTCCGTCGGTACCCATGGGGTTTTGAGTGCGTAGTTATGTACGCGTGGTACAGATGCCCTTTCCTCATCGGGGCTAGGACGGAGGCCTAATTTACTAATTTAGCTCTTGACGAACTGAGCTGCCCTGTTGCAGTGTAGTCCGGACCTTCTTAACGATGTCCAGGGGCTCGGCGGCCGGATTATGGTGCCGCTTGAGAAGGCCGCCCTGTACTTCTGCTGCAAGGGCTGCGGTATGCTCCTCTGTACGGAGGGAACGTTCCGTGTTTCCGTTTACTGTAATGACGTCGCATGGACCGGGCATCTTGAGCTTGAGATAAGCATAATGTGGCACCGCGTTGAATCTGGCAAACGCGGTTCATCCGAGCAGTGCATGGTAGCCGCTGCGGAAGGGGACGATATCGAAGATTAGCTCTTCGCTCTGGAAGTTATCCGGGGAACCGAAGACCACCTCTAGTGTGATCGAGCCCGTACAACGGGCCTCTACGCCTGGTATAAGTCCTTTAAAGGTGGTTATCGTGAGGGATTAATGCCCATTTTGCGTACTGTATCCTGATAGAGCAGGTTGAGGCTGCTACCACCGTCCATTAGGACTCGTGTCATGTGAAATCCGTCGATAATTGGGTCGAGTACCAATGCGGCCGAACCGCCATGACGGATGCTAGTTGGATGATCACGACAATCAAAGGTGATCAGGAATGACGACCATGGGTTGAATTTTTGGGCGAGTGGCTCTACCGCATAGACGTCCCTGAGTGCACGCTTGCGCTCCCTTTTGGGGATGTGTGTAGCATATATCATGTTCACCGTTTTGACTTGAGGCGGGAATTTCTTCTACCCCCCAGTGTTCGGCTGCCGGGGCTCCTCGTCATCGTTCTCGCTCTGTGATTCCCCTTCCTTGTTTCCGCTATTTACCTTGCTGGCTTGCTTAAAGACTCGGAAATCTCTGTTAGTATGGTTGGCCGGTTTGTCTGGGGTGCCATGTATCTGGCACGGACGATCAAGTATGCGGCCCAAGCTGGATGGTCCTCCGTCATTCCTTTTATAGGGCTTCTTTCGCTGGCCGGACTTGGAGCCACTGAATCCGGCGTGAACTGTAGTGTCATCGGTGTTGTCGCCATTGCTTCGGTGTTTGTGTCTATTGCGCCGGAGCTTGCCGGTGTTGTTCTTGGCCTCGGTGGGGCCTACCTCGCTGGCTGTATTTTTACTTCGAGCCAGCCAGCTGTCCTCACCTGCGCAAAAATGGGTCATGAGTGCCGTAAGGGCTGCTAGAGACTTCAGCTTTTCTTGGCCGAGGTGGCGTGCTAGCCATTCGTCACGGATGCTGTGTTTGAAGGCTGTTAGGACCTCGGCATCCGGACAGTCAATGATCTGGTTCTTTTTGGTTAGGAACCTAGTCCAGAATTTTCTGGCTGATTCTCCAGGTTGTTGAACTATGTGTCTTAAGTCATCGGCATCTGGTGGCCGGACATAAGTTCCTTGGAATTTATCAAGGAAAGCCTCTTCCAAGTCCTCCCAGCTGCCGATGGAATTCTCGGGCAGACTATTTAGCCAGTGTCGAGCTGGTCCTTTGAGCTTTAATGGGAGGTATTTGATAGCGTGGAGGTCATCTCCTCGGGCCATGTGGATGTGGAGAATAAAATCTTCGATCCACACTGTGGGATCGGTTGTTCCGTCGTATGATTCAATATTGACGGGCTTGAACCCCTCGGGGAATTCGTGATCCAACACCTCATCTTTGAAGCAAAGAGGGTGTACGGCGCCTCTATAGCGGGCCGCGTCACAGCGCACCTCCGATGAAGTCCGTCTGCGGTTATCGGCCCGGGTGTGATTAAGTTTGTCACGTCTGAATAGGTAGCTGTCATCCCGAGTAGGGAAGCGTCCTCGCGATCCGTAGATTGATCTGGTGTGTCCTGCTCTACTGTCCAATTCCTGCCGAAGGTCGTATGTATGGTCCCGAGTTGTTCTGTCCCTGTTTTTGCAAGGCGGTGGGGCGGGCTGTTGTTCAGCCTGAGTTGTTGTTTTATCCCGACCGCGGGGTGGTCGATCCGCCGTACTATCTCGACCATGTGGTGGTCGGTCCGCATTGCGCGAGGGAGGTATGGGATCTGGCGCCTCCTCATCGAATTGAGGTAGCAGTCTGCGTTTTGGGTAACTCTTGGCTGGGCGCTTGAGGCCGTATTCTTCGGCTGCCAGGACATCGGTCCATCTATCGATGAGCAGGTCTTGATCTGCTTGGAGCCGCTGCTGCTTTTTATTTAGGCTTTTTGCAGTAGCTATGAGCTGGCGCTTAAAGCGCTCCTGCTCGAGGGGTGCCTCAGTCACGATGAAGTCCTCATTTCCAAGGCTCTCATCATCCTCGGAGGGTGGACGATAACTATCATCATTCGGGTCATTGGGCGTGGCCTGTTTATCAGGGTTAACTTGCCCGCTGTCTTGTTCCTCCTGTTCGGATGCGGCCCCGACAGGGTCTTCATTGTTTTCGGTGTCGCCCGGAGTACCTGTGCTAGTGTTGCCGTATTTTGAGCGACGTGACTTAGAGCGGCGTTTAGGGCGCCGGCGCCTGGACTACGTCTCAGAGGTTTTATTCGCATCTGGCTCTTCTTTGTCGTCGCCAGATCCTTTAGGTGTATCAACCATGTACACGTCGTACAAAGAGGTGGCCGTCCAACGTCCAGTGAATGGTGGGTCTTGGCCTTGCTCCTTGTCGGTATCGTCGTCCATACCGTTGATGTCTTCGGAGCCATAATCGAGCTCGTCGGTTAAGTCCTCGACGGTAGCTATGAAGTGGGTGGTGGGTGGGAAGAAAAATTCCCCATCTTCAGCCTCTAATTCGAATCGAACATAGTTCGGTTGCGCGTCCTTCTCCAAGGACAAATTATTTAAAGAGTTCAGCACATCGCCCAAAGGTGAGTCTTGGAAAAGCGTCTATGGCCAATTCGAAGATCGATAACCGATCTAGCTCGGTGTCCGCGGGCGTACACGGTCCGGAACTTATAGCCGGAGACGAGTCCGAAGTTCCATTGACGCAAATATTGCAGGGTGTTGAGTCCGTGTGCGGCTCCAACGCCGCGGACTCTATGGCTTTGGATGGCATGATCTGCTCTGGTTCTAAGGCTGTTGCAGCATCTCATCGGAGCGGGGGGGGGGGGGAGCGATCGCCATGGTCTCAAATCCATTGAAGATCAAGTCTCCATGGATATCCGCAACGTAGTTCAAGCTTCCAAATCTGACCTGATGGCCAGGGGCGTAGCTATCGACCTGCTCCATATGGCCAAGCGAGTTGGCCCGCAGTACGAAGCCGCCGAACACAAAAATCTATCCGTGGAGGAAAGTTCCTCCTTGGACAGCGTCAATATCGACGATTGAAGGGGCCATCAAACCTTTTGCCGACGGCACAGTGGAACTCTCAATGAAAGAACCAATGTCGGTGTCAAAACCAGTGGATCTCGGGTAGGGGGTCCCGAACTGTGCGTCTAGGATCGATGGTAACAGGAGACGGGGGACACGATGTTTACCTGTGTTCGGGCCCTCTCTATGGAGGTAATACCCTACTTCCTGCTTGATTGATCTTGATGAATATGAGTTTTACAAGAGTTGATCTACCACGAGATCGTAATGGCTAAAACCCTAGAAGTCTAGCATGTATGACTATGGTAATGAATGTGTCCTATCCGGACTACGCCCTCCAGTTTATATAGACACCGGAGGGATTTAGGGTTACATAGAGTCGGTTACATAGGAAGGAATCTTCATAGTTGTTCGCCAAGCTTGCCCTCCACGCCAAGGAGATTCCAATCCAGACACGGGTATAGTCTTCGGTCTTCATGTCTTCTCAGCCCATCAGTCCGGCCCAAGGATAACAGGTCGGACGCCCGAGGACCCCTTAGTCCAGGAGTCCCTCAGTGGGGCCGAATCCTACTAGGACTGGAGTCCTAGTAGGACTCCCCTCTCCCTGACGCACCCCTTATTGGCCGGCCTCCTCCTCCCCGTCTTTATATACGGGGGCAGGGGGCACCCTAGAACACAGAAGTTGGTCTTTAGCCGTGTGCGGTGCCCCCCTCCACAGTTTTACACCTCGGTCATATCGTCGTAGTGCTTAGGCGAAGCCCTGCGCCGGTAACTTCATCATCACCGTCACCACGCCTTCGTGCTGATGGAATTCTCCCTCGGCCTCAGCTGGATCCAGAGTTCGAGGGACGTCGAGCTGAACGTGTGCAGATCACAGAGGTGTCGTGTGTTCGGTACTTGATCGGTTGGATCGCGAAGACGTTCGACTACATCAACCGCGTTACTAAACGCTTTCGCTTTTGTTTTACGAGGGTACGTGGACACACTCTCCCCGCTTGTTGCTATGCTTCTCTGCTACCTCTTGAGCACTGCGTTGGTTTTCCCTTGAAGAGGAAAGGGTGATGCAGTAAAGTAGCGTAAGTATGTCCCTCAGTTTTTGAGAACCAAGGTATCAATCCAAAGATGAGGCCACGCCGAGTCCCACGCACCTACACAAACAAATAAGAACCTCGCAACCAACACGATAAAGGGGTTGTCAATCCCTTCACGGTCACTTACGAGAGTGAGATCTGATAGAGATGATAAGATAATATTTTTGGTATTTTTATGGTAAAGAGTAAAATTAAAGAAAGCAAAATAAACGGCGATAGAAATAGCTAGTTGACGAAAGATTAATATGATGGAGAATAGACCCGGGGGCCGTAGGTTTCACTAGTGGCTTCTCTCAAGGTAGCATAAGTATTACAGTGGGTAAACGAATTACTGTCGAGCAATTGATAGAATTGAGCATAGTTATGAGAATATCTAGGTATGATCATGTATATAGGCATCACGTCCGTGACAAGTAGACCGACTCTGCCTGCATCTACTACTATTACTCCACACATCGACCGCCATCCAAAGATGCATCTAGAGTTTTAAGTTCATAAGAACAGAGTAACGCTTTAAGCAAGATGACATGATGTAGAGGGATAAACTCATGCAATATGATATAAACCCCATCTTTTTATCCTCGATGGCAACAATACAATACGTGTCGTTTCCCCTCTCATCACTTTGGTCGAGCACCGCTAGATTGAACCCAAAGCTAAGCACTTCTCCCATTGCAAGAAAGATCAATCTAGTAGGCCAAACCAAACTGATAATTCAAAGAGACTTGCAAAGATAACCAATCATACATAAAAGAATTCAGAGGAGATTCAAATATTGTTCATATATAATCTTGATCATAAACCCACAATTCATCGGATCTCGACAAACACACCGCAAAAAGAAGAGTTACATCAAATAGATCTCCAAGAGAATCGAGGATAACTTTGTATTAAGATCCAAAGAGAGATAAGAAGCCATCTAGCTAATAACTATCGACCCAAAGGTCTGAGGTAAACTACTCACACATCATCGGAGAGGCTATGGTGTTGATGTAGAAGCCCTCCGGGATCGATGCCCCCTCCGGCGGAGCACCGGAAAAGGCCCCAAGATGGGATCTCACGGCATGTAAGGTTGCGGCGGTGGAAATAGGGTTTTGGCTCCTCTCCTGATGGTTTGGGGGTACGTAGGTATATATAGGAGGAAGAAGTAGGTCGGTGGAGCTACGAGGGGCCCACAAGGGTGGAGGGCGCGCCCCCTGCCTCGTGGCCTCCTTGTTGATTGCTTGACGTCCACTCCAAGTCCTCTGGATCACATTTGTTCCGAAAATCATGTTCCCGAAGGTTCCATTCCGTTTGGACTCCGTTTGATATTCCTTTCCTTCGAAACACTGAAATAGGCAAAAAAAACAACAATTTGGGCTGGGCCTCCGGTTAATAGGTTAGTCCCAAAAATAATATAAAAGTGTATAATAAAGCCCATTAAACATCCAAAATAGAATATAATATAGCATGGAACAATAAAAAAATATAGATACGTTGGAGACGTATCAAGCATCCCCAAGCTTAATTCCTGCTCGTCCTCGAGTAGGTAAATGATAAAAACAGAATATTTGATGTGGAATGCTACTTAGCATAATTTGCAATGTAATTCTCTTATTTGTGGTATGACTATTCAGATCCGAAAGATTCATGATAAAAGTTTAATATTGAAATAAAAGTAATAATACTTCAAGCATACTAACTAAGCAATTATGTCTTCTCAAAATAACATGGCCAAAGAAAGTTCATCCCTACAAAATCATATAGTTTGGTCATGCTCCATTTTCATCACACAAGAATGCTCTCATCATGCACAACCCCTATCACAAGCCAAGCAATTGTTTCATACTTTAGTAATCTCAAACTTTTTTCAACTTTCACGCAATATATGAGCGTGAGCCATGGCAATAGCACTATGGGTGGAATAGAATATGATGATGGGGGTTATGTGGAGAAGACAAAAAAGGAGAAAGTCTCACATTGACACGGCTAATCAACGAGCTAGGAAGATGCCCATCGATTGATGTCAATGCAAGGAGTAGGGATTGCCATGCAACGGATGCACTAGATCTATGAATGTATGAAAGCTCAACAAAAGAAACTAAGTGGGTGTGCATCCAACTTGCTTGCTCACGAAGACCTAGGGCATTTGAGGAAGCCCATTTTTGGAATATACAAGCCAAGTTCTATAATGAAAAATTCCCACTAGTATATGAAAGTGACAAAACAAGAGACTCTCTATCATAAAAATCATGGTGCTACTTTGAAGCACAAGTATGGAAAACAGGATAGTAGCATTGTCCCTTCTTTATTTTCTATCTTTTTTTGGTCCTTTCCTTTTTTTATTTGGCCTTTCTCTTTTTTTGGGACAATGCTCTATGAATGATGATCATCACACTTCTATTTATTTACAACGCAATGATTACAACTCGATACTAGAACAAAGTATGACTCTATATGAATGCCTCCAGCGGTGTATCGGGATGGGAAATGAATCAAGAGTGACATGTATGATAATATGCATGGTGGCTTTGCCACAAATACGATGTCAACTACATGATCATGCAAGGCAATATGACAATGATGAAACGTGTCATAATAAACGGAACGGTGGAAACTTGCATGGCAATATATCTCGGAATGGCTATGGAAATGCCATAATAGGTAGGTATGGTGGCTGTTTTGAGGAAGATATAAAGAGGTTTATGTGTGATAGAGCGTATCGTATCACGGGGTTTGGATGCACCGGCGAAGTTTGCACCAACTCTCAAGGTGAGAAAGGGCAATGCATGGTACCGAAGAGGCTAGCAATGATGGAAGGGTAAGAGTGCGTATAATCCATGGACTCAACATTAGTCATAAAGAACTCACATACTTATTGCAAAAATCTACAAGTCATCAAAAACCAAGCACTACGCGCATGCTCCTATGGGGATAGATTGGTAGGAAAAGACCATCGCTCGTCCCCGACCGCCACTCATAAGGAGGACAATCAAAGAACACCTCATGTTTCAAATTTTTTACACAATGTTTACCATACGTGCATGCTACGGGACTTGCAAACTTAAACACAAGTATTTATCAAATTCATAACTACTCAACTAGCACAACTTTAATATCACTACCTCCATATCTCAAAACAATCATCAAGCATCAAACTTCTCTTAGTATTCAACGCATTTATAAGAAAGTTTTTACTAATCTTGGATGCCTATCATATTAGGACTAATTTCTCAATTTAAGCAAATTACCATGCTGTTTTGTAGGACTCTCAAAATGATATAAGTGAAGCATGAGAGAGTTTCTATAAACCAAAACCACCGCCGTGCTCTAAAAGATATAAGTGAAGCACTTGAGCAAAAACTATATAGCTCAAAAGATATAAGTGAAGCACATAGAGTATTCTAATAAATTCCGAATCATGTGTGTCTCTTTCAAAAGTGTATTCAGCGAGGATGATTATGTTAAACTAAAAGCAAAGACTCAAATCATACAAGACGCTCCAAGCAAAACACATATCATGTGGTGAATAAAAATATAGCTCCAAGTAAAGTTACCGATGGACGAAGACGAAAGAGGGGATGCCTTCCGGGGCATCCCCAAGCTTTGGCTTTTTGGTGTCCTTAGATTTACCTTGGGTTGCCTTGGGCATCCCCAAGATTAGGATCTTGCGACTCCTTGTTCCATAATCCATCAAATCCTTACCCAAAACTTGAAAACTTCACAACACAAAACTTAACAGAAAATCTCGTGAGCTCCGTTAGCGAAAGAAAACAAAAGACCACTTCAAGGTACTGTAATTAACTCATTATTTATTTATATTGGTGTTAAACCTAATGTATTCCAACTTCTCTATGGATTATAAACTATTTTACTAGCCATAGATTCATCAAAATAAGCAAACAACACACGAAAAACAGAATCTGTCAAAAACAGAACAGTATATAGTAATTTGTAACTAACGCAAACTTCTGTATCTCAGAAAAATCTATAAAAATAGGAAGACCTAAATAATTTGTTTATTGATCTTCTGCAATTGGAATCAGTATTTTATCACGTTCTGGTGATTTCAAACAATTGTTTTCGTGAATAGAATGTTTCTGGAATTTTCAGCAAGATCAAATAACTATCATCCAAGAAGATCCTATAGGTTTCACTTGGCACAAACACTAATTAAAACATAAAAACACATCTAACCAGAGGCTAGATCAAAAATTTATTCCTAAACAGGAGCAAAAAGCAAAAAATCTAAAATAAAATTGGGTTGCCTCCCAACAAGCGCTATCGTTTAACGCCATTAGCTAGGCATTGATAATTTTAATGATGCTCACATGAAAGACAAGAATGGAAGAGCAAAGAGAGCATCATAAAACACGTGGCAAACACATCTAAGTCTAACATACTTACTATGCATAGGCATATTATAAGCAAACAATTTTGCAAGGCAAGCAAAAACTAGCGTATGCAAGGAAGAAGAAAGTGACGATAGCAATCTCAACATGAAGAGAGATAATTTAGTAACATGAAAACTTCTACAACCATATTTTCCTCTCTCATAATAATTACATGTAAGATCATATACAAATTTGACAATATAGCTATCACATAACATATTATCTAGATGATCCACATGCATGCAAAGTTGACACTCTTCCAAAATAGTGGGAATAACATAAACTAAAGTCATGACCTCTCCAAACCCACTTTTATCAAAAACTTCATAAGATTGAACATTATACAAATATGTGGGATCTAAAGTTGACACTCTTCCAAACCCACTTTCAATACTATTGCAAACATTATTATCAATCTCATATTCATCATGGGGCTTAAATAATTTTTCTAGATCATAAGAAGAATCTCCCCAATCATGATCATTGCAACAAGTAGTAGACATAGCAAACTTAGCATCCCCAAGCTTAGGGCTTCGCATATCATTAACACAATTGACATTAATAGAATTTATTGCAATCATGCTTTTTATTCAAAGATCTATCATGAATCACTTCATAAAGCACTTCATCACAATTTTCAGATTCACGGATTTCAAGCAAAACCTTATAAAGATAATCTAGTGCACAAAACTCACTAGCAATTGGTTCATCATAATTAGATCTCTTAAAAAGGTTAGCAAGCAGATGAGGGTCCATAGATCTTAGGTACTCTGTTTAGCAATAAATAAATAAATATTCCAACCAAACAAGCAAACGAGTCAAGTAAGACAACAAAGGAAACGAAAAGACGAACAGAAGAAGGGCGAATAAAACGGCAAAGGTGAAGTGGGGGAGAGGAAAACGAGAGGCAAATGGCAAATAATGTAATGCGAGGGATAAGAGTTTGTGATGGGTACTTGGTATGTCTTGACTTCAGCTTAGAATCCCCGGCAACGGCGCCATAAATCCTTCTTGCTACCTCTTGAGCACTGCGTTGGTTTTCCCTTGAAGAGGAAAGGGTGATGCAGTAAAGTAGCGTAAGTATTTCCCTCAGTTTTTGAGAACCAAGGTATCAATCCAGTAGGAGGCCACGCTCAAGTCCCTCGCACCTACACAAACAAATAAGAACCTCGCAACCAACGCGATAAAGGGGTTGTCAATCCCTTCACGGTCACTTATGAGAGTGAGATCTGATAGAGATGATAAGATAATATTTTTGGTATTTTTATGGTAAAGAGTAAAAGTAAAGAAAGAAAAATAAACGGCGATAGAAATAGCTAGTTGACGGAAGATAAATATGATGGAGAATAGACCCAGGGGCCATAGGTTTCACGAGTGGCTTCTCTCAAGATAGCATAAGTATTACGGTGGGTAAACGAATTACTGTCGAGCAATTGATAGAATTGAGCATAGATATGAGAATATCTAGGTATGATCATGTATATAGGCATCACGTCCGTGACAAGTAGACCGACTCCTGCCTCCATCGACTACTATTACTCCACACATCGACCGCTATCCAGCATGCATCTAGAGTATTAAGTTCATAAGAACAGAGTAACGCTTTAAGCAAGATGACATGATGTAGAGGGATAAACTCATGCAATATGATATAAACCCCATCTTTTTATCCTCGATGGCAACGATACAATACGTGTCGTTTCCCCTACTGTCACTGGGATCGAGCACCGCAAGATTGAAACCAAAGCTAAGCACTTCTCCCATTGCAAGAAAGATCAATCTAGTAGGCCAACCAAACTGATAATTCGAAGAGACTTGCAAAGATAACCAATCATACATAAAAGAATTTAGAGGAGATTCAAATATTGTTCATAGATAATCTTGATCATAAACCCACAATTCATCGGATCTCGACAAACACACCGCAAAAAAGAAGAGTTACATCAAATAGATCTCCAAGAGAATCGAGGAGAACTTTGTATTGAGATCCAAAGAGAGAGAATAAGCCATCTAGCTAATAACTATCGACCCGAAGGTCTGAGGTAAACTACTCACACATCATCGGAGAGGCTATGGTGTTGATGTAGAAGCCCTCCGTGATCGATGCCCCCTCCGGCGAAGCGCCGGAAAAGGCCCCAAGATGGGATCTCACAGGTACAGAAGGTTGCGGCGGTGGAAATAGGGTTTTGGATCCTCTCCTGAAGGTTTGGGGGTACGTAGGTATATATAGGAGGAAGAAGTAGGTCGGTGGAGCTACGAGGGGCCCACGAGGGTGGAGGGCGCGCCCCCTACCTCGTGGCCTCCTCATTGATTGCTTGACGGCCACTCCAAGTCCTCTGGATCACGTTTGTTCCGAAAATCACGTTCCCGAAGATTTCATTCCGTTTGGACTCTGTTGATATTCCTTTCCTTCGAAACACTGAAATAGGCAAAAAATAGCAATTTGGGCTGGGCCTCCAATTAATAGGTTAGTCCCAAAAATAATATAAAAGTGTGAGTTGGAAGTGATTACAAGGTTGATAAGATCACCATCGCACACTCCCTTTACCTTCGGGATTAGTGTTGAACCTAAAATAAATGTTATTTGGTGTTTGCGTTGAGCATGAATATGATTGGATCATGTTTATTGCAATACGGTTATTCATTTAAGTCAAAGAATAATTGTTGTTCTATTTACCTGAATAAAACCTTCTATGGCCATACACTCAATATAAATGGTTTATTGAATCTCGATCGTAGTGATACACATATTCATAATATTGAAGCCACAAGATGCAAAGTTAATAATGATAGTGCAACTTATATGTGGCACTGCCGTTTAGGTCATATTGGTGTAAAGCGCATGAAGAAACTCCATGCTGATGGACTTTTGGAATCACTTGATTATGAATCACTTGATGCTTGCGAACCATGCCTCATGGGCAAGATGACTAAGACTCTGTTCTCCGGAACAATGGAGCGAGCAACTAACTTAATGGAAATACTACATACTGATGTATGCAGTCCAATGAGTGTTGAGGCTTGCGACGGGTATCGTTATTTTCTAACCTTCACAGATGATTTGAGCAGATATGGGTATATCTTCCTGATGAAACATAAGTCTGAAACATTTGAAAAGTTCAAAGAATTTCAGAGTGAAGTGGAAAATCATCGTAACAAGAAAATAGGGTTTCTATGATATGATCGTGGAGGTGAATAGTTGAGTTATGAGTTTGGTCTTCATTTGGAACAATGTGGAATACTTTCGCAATTCACGCCACCTAGAACACCACAATGTAATGGTGTGTCCGAACGTCATAACCGTACTTTATTAGATATGGTGCGACCTATGATGTCTCTTACCAATTTACCACTATCGTTTTAGGGTTATGCATTAGAGACAGCTGCATTCATGTTAAATAGGGCACCATTTAAATCCATTGAGACGACACCATATTAATTGTGGTTTGGCAAGAAACCTAAGCTGTCGTTTCTTAAAGTTGGGGGCGGCGATGCTTATGTGAAAAAGTTTCAACCTGATAAGCTCGAACCCAAATCGGAGAAATGTGTCTTCATAGGATACCCAAAGGAAACTGTTGGGTACACCTTCTATCACAGATCCGAAGGCAAGATATTCGTTGCTAAAAATAATATACTTTCGAGAGAAGGAGTTTCTCTCGAAAGAAGTGAGTGGGAATAAAGTAGAACTTGATAAGGTAATTGTACCTTCTGTTGAATTAGAAAGTAGCTCATCACTGAAATCAGTTCCAGTGATGCCAACTGTTGGAAATATGCCCTAGAGGCAATAATAAAGTGGTTATTATTATATTTCCTTGTTCATGATAATTGTCTATTGTTCATGCTATAATTGTGTTATCCAGAAATCGTAATACATGTGTGAATACATAGACCACAACATGTCCCTAGTGAGCCTCTAGTTGACTAGATTGTTGATCAATAGATGGTTACGGTTTCCTAACCATGGACATTGGATGTCGTTGATAACGGGATCACATCATTAGGAGAATGATGTGATGGACAAGACCCAATCCTGAGCATAGCACAAGATCGTGTAGTTAAATGCGCTAAAGCTTTTCTAATGTCAAGTATCATTTCCTTAGACCATGAGATTGTGCAACTCCGGATACCGTAGGGAATGCTTTGGGTGTGCCAAACGTCACAACGTGAATCGGGTGGCTATAAAGGTACACTACAGGTATCTCCGAAAGTGTCATTGGGTTGGCACGAATCGAGACTGGGATTTGTCACTCCGTATGACGGAGAGGTATCTCTGGGCCCACTCGGTAGTGCATCATCATAATGAGCTCAATGTGACTAAGTAGTTAGTCGCGGGATCATGCATTATGAAACAAGTAAAGTGACTTGCCGGTAACGAGATTGAACGAGGTATTGGGATACCGACGATCGAATCTCGGGCAAGTAACGTACCGATTGACAAAGGGAATTGTATACAGGATTGATTGAATCCCTGACATTGTGGTTCATCCGATGAGATCATCGTGGAACATGTGGGAGCCAACATGGGTATCCATATCCCGCTATTGGTTATTGGCCAGAGAGCTGTCTCGGTCATGTCTGCATGATTCCCGAACCCGTAGGGTCTACACACTTAAGGTTCGGTGACGCTAGAGTTGTTATCAGAATTAGTGTGCAGTTACTGAATGTTGTTCAGAGTCCCGGATGAGATCCCGGACATCATGAGGAGTTCCGGAATGGTCCGGAGGTAAAGATTTATATCTGGGAAGTCCTATTTTGGCCACCGGAAAATGTTCTCAGTATTTTTGCACTGCATCGAGAAGGTTCTAGAAGGTTCCGGAGTGGGGCCCACCTGCATGGGGGACCCACATGAACGTGGGTAGTGGGGGCAAGGCCCCACACCCCTGGTCAAGGCGCACCAAGATCCCCCTTAGAAGGAATAAGATCATATCCCGAAGGGATAAGATCAAGATCCCTAAAAAAGGGGGATAACAATCGGTGGGGAAGGGAAATGTTGGGATTTCTTTCCCCCACCTTTGCCAACGCCCCAATGGACCTGGAGGGCAAGAAACCAGCCCCCTCAACCCCTATATATAGTGGGGAGGCGCATGGGAGCCGCAACCCCTTCCCCTGGCGCAGCCCTCTTCCTCCCCAACACCTCCTCCTCCTCCGTAGTGCTTGGCAAAGCCCTGCCGGAGAACTGCAAGCTCCACCACCACGCCTGTCAGGTTGCCGGAGCTCTCCCTCAACTTCTCCTCTCCCCTTGCTGGATCAAGAAGGAGGAGACGTCCCCGGGCTGTACGTGTGTTGAACGCGGAGGCGCCGTTGTTCAGCGCTTAGATCAGAATCAACCGCGATCTGAACCGCTGTGAGTACGACTCCTTCATCCGCGTTCTTGTAACGCTTCCGCATCGCGATCTTCAAGGGTATGAATATGCACTCCTCTCTCTCTCTCTCTCGTTGCTAGTCTCTCCATAGATTTATCTTGGTGATGCATAGAATTTTTTTAATTTCTACAACGATCCCCAACAGTGGCATCATGAGCTAGGTCTGTGCGTAGTTTCTATGCACGAGTAGAACACAAGTTGTTGTGGGCGTCAATTTTGTCAATTTACTTGTCGTTACTTGTCTTATCTTGATTCGGCGGCATCGTGGGATGAAGCGGCCCGGACCGAACTTACACGTACGCTTACGTGAGACAGGTTCCACCGACTGACATGCACTAGTTGCATAAGGTGGCTAGCGGGTGTCTGTCTCTCCCACTTTAGTCGGATCGGATTCGATGAAAAGGGTCCTTATGAAGGGTAAATAGAAATTGGCATATCACGTTGTGGTTTTGGCGTAGGTAAGAAACGTTCTTGCTAGAAACCTATAGCAGCCACGTAAAATTTGCAACAACAATTACAGGATGCCTAACTTGTTCTTGCAAAAGATATGCCGTGTGATGTGATATGGCCAAAAGGATTTGATGAATGATATATGTGATGTATGAGATTGATCATGTTCTTGTAATAGGAATCACGACTTGCATGTCGATGAGTATGACAACCGGCAAGAGCCATAGGAGTTGTCTTAATTTATTGTATGACCTGCGTGTCAATGAAAACGCCATGTAATTACTTTACTTTGTTGCTAACCGTTAGCCATAGTAGTAGAAGTAATAGTTGGCGAGACAACTTCATGAAGACACGATGATGGAGATCATGGTGTCATGCCAGTGACGATGATGATCATGGTGCCCCGAAGAGGGAGATCAAAAGGAGCAAAATGATATTGGCCATATCATGTCACTATTTGATTGCACGTGATGTTTATCATGTTTTTACATCTTATTTTCTTAGATCGGCGGTAGCATAAATAAGATGATCCCTCACTAAAATTTCAAGATAGTGTTCCCCCTAACTGTGCACCGTTGCTAAGGTCCGTTGTTCCGAAGCACCACGTGATGATCGGGTGTGATAGGTTCTAACGTTCACATACAACGGGTGTAAGCCAGATTTACACACGCAATACACTTAGGTTGACTTGACGAGCCTAGCATGTACAGACATGGCCTCGGAACACGGAAGACCGAAAGGCCGAATATGAGTCGTATAGAAGATACGATCAACATGGAGATGTTCACCGTTGATGACTAGTCCGTCTCACGTGATGATCGGACACAGCCTAGTCGATTCGGATCATGTATCACTTAGATGACTAGAGAGATGTCTATCTGAGTAGGTTTCATTGAATAATTTGATTAGATGAAGTTAATTATCATGAAGTTAGTCTAAAATCTTTACAATATGTCTTGTAGATCAAATGGCCCACGCTAATGTTGCCCTCAACTTCAACGCGTTCCTAGAGAAAACCAAGCTGAAAGACGATGGCAGCAACTACATGGACTGGGTCCGTAATCTGAGGATTATCCTCATAGCTGCCAAGAAAGTCTATGTCCTTGAAGCACCGCTAGGTGACACACCTGTTTTCCCAGCAACTCAAGACGTTATGAACGCTTGACAGTCGCGTAGTGATGATTACTCCCTGGTTCAATGCGGCATGCTTTACAGCTTAGAACCGGGGCTCCAAAAGCATTTTGAGCTGCACGGAGCATATGAGATGTTCCAAGAGCTGAAAATGGTTTTCCAAGCTCATGCCCGAGTCGAGAGATATGAAGTCTCCGACAAGTTCTACAGTTGTAAGATGGAGGAGAATAGTTCTCACAATGAGCACATACTCAAAATGTCCGGTTGCACAACCGCTTGTCTCACCGGGAGTTAATCTCCGGATGGCACTGTCGTTGATGTAATCCTTCACCGCTTCCACCTAGCTACAAGAGCTTTGTGATGAACTTCAATATGCAAGGGATGGAAAAGACCATTCCTGAGGTATATTCAATGCTGAAATCAGCGGCCGTGGAGATCAAAAAGGAACATCAAGTGTTGATGGTCAATAAAACCACTAGTTTCAAGAAAGGCAAGGGTAAGAAGAACTTCAAGAAGGACGGCAAGGGAGTTGCCGCGCCCGGTAAGACAGTTGCTGGGAAGAAGCCAAAGAATGGACCCAAGCCCGAGACTCAGTGCTTTTATTGCAAGGGAAACGGTCACTGGAAGCGGAACTGCCCCAAGTACTTAGCGGATAAGAAGGCCGGCAATACCAAAGGTATATATGATATACATGTTATTGATGTGTACCTTACCAGACTCGTAGTAGCTCACTGGTATTTGATACCGGTAGCGGTTGCTCATATTTGTAACTCAAAACAGGAGCTACGGAATAAGCGGAGATTGGTGAAGGACGAGGTGACGATGCGCGTCAGGAATGGTTCCAAGGTCGATGTGATCGCCGTCGGAACGCTACATATACATCTACCTTTGGGATTAGTTTTAAACCTCAATAATTGTTATTTAGTACCAACTTTGAGCATGAACATTGTATCTGGATCTCGTTTAATGCGAGATGGCTACTCATTTAAATCCGAGAATAATGGTTGTTCTATTTATATGAGAGATATGTTTTATGGCCATGCCCCGCTGATCAATGGTTTATTATTATTGAATCTCGAATGTGATGTTACACATATTCATAGTGTGAATGCCAAAAGATGTAAGGTTGATAATGATAGTCCCACATACTTGTGGCACTGCCACCTTGGTGTCAAACGCATGAAGAAACTCCATGCAGATGGACTTTTAGAGTCTCTTGATTATGAATCATTTGACATGTGCGAACCATGCCTCATGGGCAAAATGACCAAGACTCCGTTCTCCGGAACAATGGAGCGAGCAACCAACTTATTGGAAATCATACATACTGATGTGTGCGGTCCAATGAGCGTTGAGGCTCGCGCTGGTTATCGTTATGTTCTCACCCTCACTGATGACTTAAGTAGATATGGGTATGTCTACTTAATGAAACATAAGTTTGAGACCTTTGAAAAGTTCAAGGAATTTCAGACGTGACAGGAAAATGAAGTTCTTACGATCAGATTGTGGAGGGGAATATTTGAGTCATGAGTTTGGCACGCACTTAAGTAAATGTGGAATTGTTTCACAACTCACGCCGCCTGGAACACCTCAGCATAATGGTGTGTCCGAACGTCGTAATCGCACTCTATTGGATATGGTGCGATCTATGATGTCTCTTACCGATCTACCGCTATCATTTTGGGGTTATGCTTTAGAGACTGCCGCATTCACTTTAAATAGGGCTCCGCCGAAATCCGTTGAGACGACATCGTATGAATTATGGTTTGGAAAGAAACATAAGCTGTCGTTTCTGAAAGTTTGAGGATGCGATGCTTATGTCAAGAAACTTCAACCTGAAAAGCTCGAACCCAAATTGGAAAAATGTGTCTTCATAGGATACCCTAAGGAAACTATTGGGTATACCTTCTACCTCAGATCCGAAGGCAAGATCTTTGTTTCCAAGAATGGATCCTTTCTAGAGAAAGCGTTTCTCTCGAAAGAAGTAAGTGGGAGGAAAGTGGAACTTGATGAGATGACCCCTCTCGAACCAGAGAGTAGTGCAGCGCAAGAAAATGTTTCTGTGGTGCCTGCACCGACTAGAGAGGAAGTTAATGATGACAATCATAATCAAGTTACCACTAAACTTCGTAGGTCCACAAGGACACGTTCCGCACCAAGGTGGTACGGCAACCCTGTCCTGGAAATCATGTTGTTAGACAAAGGTGAACCTTCGAACTATGAAGAAGCAATGGCGGGCCCGGATTCCAACAAATGGCTTGAAGCCATGTAATCCGAGATAGGATCCATGTATGAAAATGAAGTATGGACTTTGACAGACTTGCCCAATGATCGGCAAGCCATAGAGAATAAATGGATCTTTAAGAAGAAGACTGACACGGATGGTAATGTGACCATCTATAAGGCTCGGCTTGTCGCTAAGGGTTATCGAGAAGTTCAAGGGGTTGACTACGATGAGACCTTCTCACCCGTAGCAAAGCTGAAGTCCGTCCAAATCATGTTAAAGATTGTCGCATTCTATGATTATGAGATATGGCAAATGGATGTCAAAACGGCATTCCTTAATGGTTTCCTTAAGGAAGAATTGTATATGATGCAGCCGGAAGGTTTTGTTGATCCTAAGAATGCTGACAAGGTATGCAAGCTCCAAATACCAATCTATGGGCTGGTGCAAGCATCTTGGAGTTGGAACATTCGCTTTGATGAGATGATCAAAGCGTTTGGGTTTACACAGACTTATGGAGAAGCTTGTGTTTACAAGAAAGTGAGTGGGAGCTCTGTAGCATTTCTCATATTATATGTGGATGACATACTATTGATGGGAAATAATATAGAATTCTTGGAAAGCATAAAGGCCTACTTGAATAAGTGTTTTTCAATGAAGGACCTTGGAGAAGCTGCTTACATATTAGGCATCAAGATCTATAGAGATAGATCGAGATGCCTCATTGGTCTTCATCGCAGCACATACCTTGACAATATATTGAAGAAGTTCAATATGGATCAGTCCAAGAAGGGTTCTTGCCTGTACATACAGGTATGAGATTGAGCGCGACTCAATGCCCGACCTCGGCGTAAGATAGAGAAACGATGAGTGTCATCCCCTATGCCTCAGCCATAGGGTCTATTATGTATGCCATGCTGTGTACCAGACCTGATGTGAACCTCGCCGTAAGTTTGGTAGGGAGGTACCAAAGTAATCCCGGCAAGGAACACTGGACAATGGTCAAGAACATCCTGAAGTACCTGAAAAGGACTAAGGATATGTTTCTCGTTTATGGAGGTGACGAAGAGCTCGTCATAAAGGGTTACGTCGATGCTAGCTTCGACACAGATCTGGATGACTCCAAGTCACAAACCGGATACATGTATATTTTGAATGGTGGGGCAGTCAGCTGGTGCAGTTGCAAGCAAAGCGTCGTCACGGGATCTACATGTGAAGCAGAGTACATAGCAGCCTCGGAGGCAACACAGGAAGCAGTCTCGATGAAGGAGTTCATCACCGACCTAGGAGTTATTCTCAATACGTCGGGCCCAATGACTCTCTTTTGTGACAACACTGGAGCTATTGCCCTTGCCAAGGAGCCCAGTTTTCACAAGAAGACCAGGCATATCAAGCATCGCTTCAACTCCATTCATGAACATGTTCAAGATGGAGACATAGATATTTGTAAAGTGCATACGGATCTAAATGTCACAGATCCGTTGACTAAACCTCTTCCACGAGCAAAACATGATCAACACCAGAACTCTATGGGTGTTCGATTCATCACAATGTAACTAGATTATTGACTCTAGTGCAAGTGGGAGACTGTTGGAAATATGCCCTAGAGGCAATAATAAAGTGGTTATTATTATATTTCTTGTTCATGATAATTGTCTATTGTTCATGCTATAATTGTGTTATCCGGAAATCGTAATACATGTGTGAATACATAGACCACAATATGTCCCTAGTGAGCCTCTAGTTGACTAGCTCGTTGATCAATAGATGGTTACGGTTTCGGACCATGGACATTGGATGTCGTTGATAACGGGATCACATCATTAGGAGAATGATGTGATGGACAAGACCCAATCTGAGCATAGCACAAGATCGTGTAGTTCATCCGCTAAAGCTTTTCTAATGTCAAGTATCATTTCCTTAGACCATGAGATTGTGCAACTCCGGATACCGTAGGAATGCTTTGGGTGTGCCAAACATCACAACGTAATCGGGTGGCTATAAAGGTACACTACGTATCTCCGAAAGTGTCATTGGGTTGGCACGAATCGAGACTGGGATTTGTCACTCTGTATGACGGAGAGGTATCTCTGGGCCCACTCGGTAATGCATCATCATAATGAGCTCAATGTGACTAAGTAGTTAGTCGCGGGATCATGCATTACGAAACAAGTAAAGTGACTTGCCGGTAACGAGATTGAACGAGGTATTGGGATACCGATGATCGAATCTCGGGCAAGTAACGTACGGATTGACAAAGGGAATTGTATACATGATTGATTGAATCCCCGACATCATGGTTCATCTGATGAGATCATTGTGGAACATGTGGGAGCCAACATGGGTATCCATATCCCGTTGTTGGTTATTGGCCAGAGAGTTGTCTCGGTCATGTCTACATGATTCCCGAACCCGTAGGGTCTACACACTTAAGGTTCGGTGACGCTAGAGTTGTTATGGGAATTAGTGTGTAGTTACCAAATGTTGTTCGGAGTCTCGGATGAGATCCCGGACGTCATGAGGAGTTCCGGAATGGTTCGGAGGTAAAGATTTATATATGGGAAGTCCTATTTTGGCCACCGGAAAATGTTCGGGATTTTTTGGAATTGTACCGGGAAGGTTCTAGAAGGTTCCGGAGTGGGGCCCACCTGAATGGGGGGACCCACATGAACGTGGGTAGTGGGGGCAAGGCCTCACACTCCTGGTCAAGGCGCACGAAGATCCCCCCTTAGAAGGAATAAGATCATATCCCGAAGGGATAAGATCAAGATCCCTAAAAAAGGGGATAATAATCGGTGGGGAAGGGAAATGATGGGATTTCTTTCCCCAACCTTTGCCAACGCCCCAATTTACTTGGAGGGCAAGAAACCAGCCCCTCCACCCCTATATATAGTGGGGAGGCGCATGGGTGCCGCAACCCCTTCCCTTGGCGCAACCCTCTGCCTCCCCAACACCTCCTCCTCCTCCGTAGTGCTTGGTGAAGCCCTGGCGGAGAACTGCAAGCTCCACCACCACGTCGTCATGCTGCCGGAGCTCTCCCTCAACTTCTCCTCTCCCCTTGCTGGATCAACAAGGAGGAGACATCCCCGGGATGTACGTGTGTTGAACGCGGAGGCGCCGTTGTTCAGCGCTTAGATCGGAATCAACCGCGATCTGAATCGCTGCGAGTACGACTCCTTCATCCGCGTTCTTGTAACGCTTCCGCATCGTGATCTTCAAGGGTATGAAGATGCACTCCCCTCTCTCTCGTTGCTAGTCTCTCCAGAGATTGATCTTGGTGATGTGTAGAAATTTTATAATTTCTGCAACGATCCCCAACACCTACACCAATTAGTGAGGAAGTTAATGATGATGATCATGAAACTTCAGATCAAGTTACTACCGAACCTCGTAGGTCAACCAGAGCACAATCCGCACCAGAGTGGTACGGTAATCCTGTTCCGGAAGTCATGTTACTAGACCATGATGAATCTACGAACTATGAGGAAGTGATGATGAGCCCAGATTCCGCAAAATGGCTTGAGGCCTTGAAATCTGAGATAGGATCCATGTATGAGAACAAAGTATGGACTTTGGTTTACTTGCTCGATGATCGGCAAGCCATAGAGAATAAAATGGATCTTCAAGAGGAAGACGGACGTTGATAGTAGTATTACTATCTACAAAGCTCGACTTCTCAAAAAGGGTTTTTGACAAGTTCAAGATGTTGACTACGATGAGATTTTCTTACTCGTATCGATGCTTAAAGTCTGTCCGAATCATGTTAGCAATTGCCACATTTCATGAAATCTTGCAAATGGATGTCAAAAACTACATTCCTTAATGGATTTATTAAAGAAGAGTTGTATATGATGCAAAAAGAAGGTTTTGCCAATCCTAAAGGTGCTAACAAAGTGTGCAAGCTCCAGCGATCCATCTATGGACTGGTGCAAGCATCTCGGAGTTGGAATATACGCTTTGATAAGGTGATCAAAGCATATGGTTTTATACAGACTTGTGGTGAAGCCTGTATTTACAAGAAAGTGAGTGGGAGCACTACAACGTTTCTGATGAGTATATGTGAATGACATATTGTTGATCGGAAATGATGTAGAATTTTTCTGGAAAGCATAAAGGAATGTTTGAAAGGAGTTTTTAAGAAATTCCTCAGTAAAGCTGATTACATATTAGGCATCAAGATCTATAAAGATAGATCAAGACGCTTAATAAGACTTTCAATGAGTACATACCTTGATAAGATTTTGAAGAAGTTCAAAATGGATCAGTCAAAGAAGGATTTCTTGCCTGAGTTGTAAGGTGTGAAGTTGAGTAAATACTCAAAACCCGACCACAGCAGAAAATAGAAAAAGAATGAAAAGTCATCCCCTATGCCTCAGTCATATGTTAAATAAAGTATGCTATGCTGTGTACCAGACCTATTGTATACCTTGGCATGATTTTGGCAAGGGAGTACAATAGTGATCTAGGAGTAGATCACTTGACAGCGGTCAAAATTATCCTTAGAAGACTAAGGAAATATTTCTCGGTTATGGAGGTGATAAACAGTTCGTCGTAAAGAGATACATCGATGCAAGCTTTTACATCAATCCAGATGACTCTAAGTCTCAATCTGGATACATATTGAAAGTGGGAGCAATTAGCTAGAGTAGCTCCATGCAGAGCATTGTAGACATAGAAAATTTGCAAAATACATACGGCTCTGAATGTGGCAGACCCGTTGACTAAATTTATCTCACAAGCAAAACATGATAACACTTAATGTTCTTGGGTGTTAATCACATAGCGATGTGAACTAGATTATTGACTCTAGTAATCCCTTCGAGTGTTTGTCACATGGTGATGTGAACTATGGGTGTTAATCAAATGGTGATGTGAACTATTGGTGTTAAATCACATGGCGATGTGAACTAGATTATTGACTCTAGTGCAAGTGAGAGACTGAAGGAAATATGCCCTAGAGGCAATAATAAAGTTGTTATTTATATTTCCTTATATCATGATAAATGTTTATTATTCATGCTAGAATTGTATTAACCAGAAACTTAGTACATGTGTGAATACTGTCGGGGAACATAGTAATTTCAAAAAAATTCCTACGCACACGCAAGATCATGGTGATGCATAGAAACGAGAGGGGAGAGTGTGTCCATGTACCCTCGTAGACCGAAAGCGTAAGCGTTAGAACAACGCGGTTGATGTAGTCGTACGTCTTCACGATCCGAAAGATCTAAGTACCGAACGTATGGCACCTCCGAGTTCAGTACATGTTCAGCTCGATGACGTCCCACGAACTCCGATCTAGCAGAGCTTCGAGGGAGAGTTCCGTCAGCACGACGACGTGATGAAGGTGATGATGATGCTACCGATGCAGGGTTTTGCCTAAGCACCGCTACGATATGACCGAGGTGGATTATTGTGGAGGGGGGCACCGCACACGGCTAAGAGATCAATGACCAATTGTTGTCTCTCCAAGGGGTGCCCCCCTCCTCGTATATAAAGGAGTGGAGGAGGGGGAGGGTCGGCCCTCTCTATGGCGCGGCCTAGGGGAGTCCTACTCCCACCGGGAGTAGGATTCCCCCTTTCCTAGTAGAACTAGGAGCCCTTCCAAGCAGTAGGAGTAGGAGAGAAGGAAAGGGAAAAGAGAAGAGAAGGAAGGAGGCGCCGCCTCCCCTAGTCCACCCGGACTAAGCCTTAGGGGGCGCCCAGCCTCCCTCTCTCTTTCCCTTAAAGCCCAATAAGGCCCATATACTCCCCGGCGAATTCCCATAACTCTCCGGTACTCCGAAAAATACCCGAATCACTCAAAACCTTTCCGAAGTCCGAATATAGTCGTCCAATATATAGATCTTTACGTCTCGACCATTTCGAGACTCCTCGTCATGTCCCCCATCTCATCCGGGACTCTGAACTACCTTCAGTACATCAAAACATAAAAACTCATATTACCGATCGTCATCGAACGTTAAGCGTGCGGACCCTACGGGTTTGAGAACTATGTAGACATGACCGAGACACGTCTCCGGTCAATAACCAATAGCAGAACCCGGAGGCTCATATTGGCTCCTACATATTCTATGAAGATCTTTATCGGTCAAACCGCACAACAACATACATTGTTCCCTTTGTCATCGGTAAGTTACTTGCCCGAGATTCGATCGTCGGTATCCTCATACCTAGTTCAATCTCGTTACCGGCAAGTCTCTTTACTTGTTCCATAATGCATCATCCCGCAAATAACTCATTAGTCACAATGCTTGCAAGGGTTATAGTGATGTGCATTACCGAGAGGGCCCAGAGATACATCTCCGACAATCGGAGTGACAAATCCTATTCTTGATCTATGTCAACTCAACAAGTACCATCAGAGACACCTGTAGAGCACCTTTATAATCACCCAGTTACGTCGTGACGTTTGGTAGCACACAAAGTGTTCCTCCGGTATTCGGGAGTTGCATAATCTCATAGTCATAGGAACGTGTATAAGTCATGAAGAAAGCAATAGCAACATACTAAACGATCAAGTGCTAAGCTAACGGATGGGTCAAGTCAATCACATCATTCTCTAATGATGTGATCCCGTTAATCAAATGACAACTCATGTCTATGGCTAGGAAACTTAACCATCTTTGATTCAACGAGCTAGTCAAGTAGAGGCGTACTAGTGACACATAGTTTGTCTATATATTCACACATGTACTAAGTTTCCAGTTAATACAATTATAGCATGAATAATAAACATTTATCATGATATAAGGAAATATAAATAACAACTTTATTATTGCCTCTAGGGCATATTTCCTTCAGTATCCGCCTTGCACTAGAGTCAATAATCTAGTTCACATCGTCATGTGATTTAACACCAATAGTTCACATCTCCATGTGACCAATACTCAAAGGGTTTACTAGAGTCAGTAATCTAGTTCACATCGCCATGTGATTAACACCCAAAGAGTACTAAGGTGTGATCATGTTTTGCTTGTGAGAGAAGTTTAGTCAACGGTCCGCCAAATTCAGATCCGTATGTATTTTGCAAATTTCTATGTCTACAATGCTCTGCACGGAGCTACTTTAGCTAATTGCTCCCACAATCAATATGTATCCAGATTGAGATTTAGAGTCATCTGGATCAGTGTCAAAACTTGTATCGACGTAACCCTTTACGACGAACTTTTTGTCACCTCCATAATCAAGAAACATATCCTTATTCCACTAAGGATAATTTTGACCGCTGTTCAGTGATCTACCCTTAGATCACTATTGTACTCCCTTGCCAAACTCAGTGTAGGGTATACAATAGATCTGGTACACAGCATGGCATACTTTATAGAACCTATGGCTGAGGCATAGAGTATGACTTTCATTCTCTTTCTATCTTCTGCCGTCGTCGGGCTTTGAGTCTTACTCAATTTCACACCTTGTAACACAGGCAAGAACTCTTTCTTTGACTGTTCCATTTTGAACTACTTCAAAATCTTGTCAAGGTATGTACTCATTGAAAAAACTAATCAAGCGTCTTGATCTATCTATATAGATCTTGATGCTCAATATGTAAGCAGCTTCACCGAGGTCTTTCTTTGAAAAACTCCTTTCAAATAGTCCTTTATGCTTTCCAGGAAGTTCTACATTATTTCCGATCAACAATATGTCATTCACATATATTTATCAGAAATGATGTAGTGCTCCCACTCACTTTCTTGTAAAAATAGGCTTCACCGCAAGTCTGTATAAAACTATATGCTTTGATCAACTCATCAAAGCGTATATTCCAACTCCGAGATGCTTGCACCAGTCCATAGATGGATCATTTGGAGCTTGCACATTTTGTTAGCACCTCTAGGATCGACAAAACCTTCCGGTTGCATCATATACAACTCTTCTTTAAGAAATCCATTAAGGAATGTAGTTTTGACATCCATTTGCCGATTTCATAAAATGTGGCAATTTGCTAACATGATTCGTACAGACTTAAGCATCGCCACGAGTGAGAAAATCTTATCGTAGTCAACACCTTGAACTTTGTCAAAAACCTTTTCGACAAGTCTAGATTTGTAGATAGTAACACTACTATCGTCATTCGCCTTCCTCTCAAAGATCCATTTATTTTCTATGGCTTGCCGGTCATCGGGCAAGTCAACCAAAGTCCACTTTGTTCTCATACATGGATCCCATCTCGCATTTCATGGCCTCAAGCCATTTCATGGAATCTGGGCTCATCATCGCTTCCTCATAGTTCGTAGGTTCGTCATGGTCAAGTAACATGACCTCCGTAACAGGATTACCGTACCACTCAGTGCGGATCTCACTGCTTGACCTACGAGGTTCGGTAGTAACCTGATCTCAGAAGTTACATGATCATCATCATTATCTTCCTCACTAATTGGTGTAGGAGTCACAGAACAGATTTACGTGATGAACTACTTTCCAATAAGGGAGCAGTACGATTACCTCATCAAGTTCTACTTTCCTCCCACTCACTTCTTTCAAGAGAAACTCCTTCTCTAGAAAGGATCCATTCTTAGCAATGAATATCTTGCCTTTGGTTCTGTGATAGAAGGTGTACCCAACTGTCTCCTTTGGGTATCCTATGAAGACACATTTCTCCGATTTGGGTTCGAGCTTATCAGGATGAAACTTTTTCACATAAGCATCGCAACCTCAAACTTTAAGAAACGACAGCTTAGGTTTCTTGACAAACCATAGTTCATACGGTGTCGTCTCAACGGATTTAGATGGTGCCCTATTTAACATGAATGCAGCTGTCTCTAAGGCATATCCCCAAAACAATAGTGGTAAATCGGTAAGAGACATCATAGATTGCACCATATCTAATAAAGTACGGTTACGATGTTCGGACACACCATTATGCTGTGGTGTTCCAGGTGGCGTGAGTTGCGAAACTATTCCGCATTGTTTCAAATGAAGACCAAACTCGTAACTCAAATATACTGCTCCACGATCAGATCGTAGAAACTTTATTTTCTTGTTACGATGATTTTCCACTTTACTCTGAAATTCTTTGAACTTCTCAAATGTTTCAGAATTATGTTTCATCAAGTAGATATACCTATATCTGCTCAAATCATCTGTGAAAGTGAGAAAATAACGATACCCGCCGCGAGCCTCAATATTCATTGGACCACATACATCAGTATGTATGATTTCCAACAAATCTGTTGCTCGCTCCATTGTTCCAGAGAACGGAGTTTTAGTCATCTTTCCCATGAGGCATGGTTCGCAAGTACCAAGTGATTCATAATCAAGTGATGCCAAAAGTCCATCGGAATGGAGTTTCTTCATGCGCTTTACACCAATATGACCCAAACAGAATGCCACTAATATGTTGCACTATCATTATCAACTCTGCATATTTTGGCTTCAATATTACAAATATGTGTATCACTACTATCGAGATCCAATAAACCATTTTCATTGGGTGTATGACCATAGAAGGTTTTATTCATGTAAATAGAACAACAATTATTCTCTAACTTAAATGAATAACCGTATTGCAATAAACATGATCAAATCATATTCATGCTCAACGCAAACACCAAATAACACTTATTTAGGTTCAACACTAATCCCGAAAGTATAGGGAGTGTGAGATGATGATCATATCAATCTTGGAACTACTTCCAACACACATCATCACTTCACCCTTAACTAGTCTCTGTTCATTCTGCAACTCCCGTTTCGAGTTACTAATCTTTAGCAACTGAACTATTATCAAATACTAAGGGGTTGCCATAAACACTAGTAAAGTACACTTCAATAACATGTATATCAAATATACTTTTGTTCACTTTGCTATCCTTCTTATCCGCCAAATACTTGGGGCAGTTTCGCTTCCAGTGACCAGTCCCTTTGTTGTAGAAGCACTCAGTTTCAGGCTTAGGTCCAGACATGGGCTTCTTCACTTGAGCAACAACTTGCTTGCCGTTCTTCTTGAAGTTCCCCTTCTATCACTTTGCCCTTTTCTTGAAACTAGTGGTCTTGTTAACCATCAACACTTGATGCTCTTTCTTGATTTCTACCTTCGTCGATTTCAGCATCACGAAGAGCTTGGGAATCGTTTCCGTTATCCCTTGCATATTGTAGTTCATCACGAAGTTCTAGTAACTTGGTGATAGTGACTAGAGAACTTTGTCAATCACTATCTTATCTGGAAGGTTAACTCCCACTTGATTCAAGCAATTGTAGTACTCAGACATTCTGAACACATGCTCATTGGTTGGGCTAGTCTCCTCCATCTTGTAGGCAAAGTCCTGTCAGAGGTCTCATACCTCTCGACACGGGCATGAGTATGAAATACCAATTTCAACTCCTGGAACATCTCATATGCTCCGTGGCGTTTCAAAAACGTCTTTGTAGCCCCGATTCTAAGCCGTAAAGCATGGTGCACTAAACTATCAAGTAGTCATCATATCGAGCTTGCCAAACGTTCATAACGTCTGCATTTGCTCCTGCAATCGGTCTGTCACCTAGCGATGCATCAAGGACATAATTCTTCTGTGCAGCAATGAGGACAATCCTCAGATCACAGATCCAATCCGTATCATTGCTACTAACACCTTTCAACTTAGTTTTCTTTAGGAAGATATCAAAAAATAAAACAGGGGAGCTAAAACGCGAGCTATTGATCTACAACATAGATATGCTAATACTACCAGGACTAAGTTCATGATAAATTTAAAGTTCAATTAATCATATTACTTAAGAACTCCCACTTAGATAGACATCCCTCTAATCATGTAAGTGATCACATGATCCATATCAACTAAACCATGTCCGATCATCACGTGAGATGGAGTAGTTTTCAATGGTGAACATCACTATGTTGATCATATCTACTATATGATCGACGCTCGACCTTTCGGTCTCCAGTGTTCCGAGGCCATATCTGCATATGCTAGGCTCATCAAGTTTAACCCGAGCATTCTGCATGTGCAAAACTGGCTTGCACCCGTTGTATGTGAACGTAGAGCTTATCACACCCGATCATCACGTGGTGTCTCAGCACGAAGAACTGTCGCAACGGTGCATACTCAGGGAGAATAGTTATATCTTGAAATTTTAGTAAGGGATCATCTTATAAAGCTACCGTTGAACTAAGCAAAATAAGATGTATAAAAGATAAACATCACATGTAATCAAAATATGTGACATGATATGACCATCATCATCTTGTGCCTTTGATATCCATCTCCAAAGCATCGTCATGATCTTCATCGTCACCGGCATGACACCATGATCTCCATCATCTTGATCTATACCAATGTGTCATCACATGGTCGTCTCGCCAACTATTGCTCTTGCAACTATTGCTATCGCATAGCGATAAAGTAAAGCAATTATTTGGCGCTTGCATCTTATGCAATAAAGAGACAACCATAAGGCTTCTGCCAGTTGCCTATAACTTCAACAAAACATGATCATCTCATACAACAACTTATAGCTCATCACGTCTTGACCATATCACATCACAACAAGCCCTGCAAAAACAAGTTAGACGTCCTCTACTTTGTTGTTGCAAGTTTTACGTGGCTGCTACGGGTTGAGCAAGAACTGTTCTTACCTACGCATCAAAACCACAGCGGCTATTTTGTCAAGTATGTGCTGTTTTAACCTTCACAAGGACGGGCGTAGCCACACTCGATTCAACTAAAGTTGGAGAAACTGACACCCGCATGCCACCTGTGTGCGAAGCACGTCGGTAGAACCAGTCTCGCGTAAGCGTACGCGTAATGTCGGTCCGGGCCGCTTCATCCAACAATACCGTCGAATCAAAGTATGACATGCTGGTAAGCAGTATGACTTGTATCGCCCACAACTCACTTGTGTTCTACTCGTGCATATAACATCTACGCATAAACCTGGCTTGGATGCCACTGTTGAGGAACGTAGTAATTTCAAAAAAATTCCTACGCACACGCAAGATCATGGTGATGCATAGCAACGACAGGGGAGAGTGTGTCCATGTACCCTCGTAGACCGAAAGCAGAAGCGTTAGAACAACGCGGTTGATGTAGTCATATGTCTTCACGATCTGACCAATCCAAGTACCGAACGTACGACACCTCCGAGTTCAGCACACGTTCAGCTTGATGACGTCCCACGAACTCCGATCCAGCAGAGCTTCGAGGGAGAGTTCCGTCAGCACGACGGCGTGATGACGGTGATGATGATGCTACCGATGCAGGGCTTCGCCTAAGCACCGCTACTATATGACTGAGGTGGATTATGGTGGAGGGGGGCACCGCACACGGCTAAGAGATCAATGATAAATTGTTGTCTCTCCAAGGGGTGCCCCCTCCCCGTATATAAAGGAGTGGAGGAGGGGGAGGGCCGGCCCTCTCTATGGCGCGCCCTAGGGGAGTCCTACTCCCACCGGGAGTAGGATTCCCCCTTTCCTAGTAGAACTAGGAGCCCTTCCAAGTAGTAGGAGTAGGAGAGAAGGAAAGGGAAAAGAGAAGAGAACGAATGAGGGGGCGCCGCCCCTCCCCCTAGTCCAATTCGGACTAAGCCTTGGGGGGCGCGTAGCCTCCCTTTCTCTTTCCCTTAAAGCCCAATAAGGCCCATATACTCCCTGGCGAATTCCCGTAACTCTCCGGTACTCCGAAAAATACCCGAATCACTCGGAACCTTTCTAAAGTCCGAATATAGTCATCCAATATATAGATCTTTACGTCTCAACCATTTCAAGACTCCTCGTCATGTCCCTGATCTCATCCGGGACTCCGAACTACCTTCGGTACATCAAAACACAAAAACTCGTATTACCGATCGTCACCGAACGTTAAGTGTGCGGACCCTACGGGTTCGAGAACTATGTAGACATGACCGAGACACGTCTCCGGTCCATAACCAATAGCGGAACCTGGATGCTCATATTGGCTCCTACATATTCTACGAAGATCTTTATCGGTCAAACCGCCAAAGATACGTTGTTCCCTTTGTCATCGGTATGTTACTTGCCCGAGATTCGATCGTCGGTATCCTCATACCTAGTTCAATCTCGTTACCGACAAGCCTCTTTACTCTTTCCATAATGCATCATCCCGCAACTAACTCATTAGTCACAATGCTTGCAAGGCTTATAGTGATGTGCATTACCGAGAGGGCCCAAAGATACCTCTCCGACAATCGGAGTGACAAATCCTATTCTTGATCTATGCCATCTCAACAAGTACCATCGGATACACCTGTAGAGCACCTTTATAATCACCCAGTTACGTTGTGACATTTGGTAGCACACAATGTGTTCCTCCGGTATTCAGGAGTTGCATAATCTCATAGTCATAGGAATGTGTATAAGTCATGAAGAAAACAATAGCAACATACTAAACGATCAAGTGCTAAGCTAACGGAATGGGTCAAGTCAATCACATCATTCTCTAATGATGTGATCCCGTTAATCATATGACAACTCATGTCTATGGCTAGGAAACTTAACCATCTTTGATTCAACGAGCTAGTCAAGTAGAGGCATACTAGTGACACATAGTTTGTCTATATATTCACACATGTACTAAGTTTCCGGTTAATACAATTCTAGCATGAATATAAACATTTATCATGATATAAGGAAATATAAATAACAACTTTATTATTGCCTCTAGGGCATATTTCCTTCAAATACATAGACAAACAGAGTGTCCCTAGTATGCCTCTACTTGACTAGCTGGTTAATCAAAGATGGTTAAGTTTCCTGACCATAGACATATGTTGTCATTTGATGAACGGGATCACATCATTAGAGAATGATGTGATGGACAAGACCCATCTGTTAGCTTAGCATAAATGATCGTTTAGTTTTATTGGTATTGCTTTCTTCATGACTTATACATGTTCCTCTGACTATGAGATTATGCAAATCCCAAATACCAAAGGAACACCTTGTGTGCTATCAAACGTCACAACGTAACTGGGTGATTATAAAGATGCTCTACAGGTATCTTCGATGGTGTTTGTTGAGTTGGCATAGGTCGAGATTAGGATTTGTCACTGAGTGTATCGGAGAGGTATCTCTGGCCCCTCTCTGTAATGATCATCACTATAAGCCTTGCAAGCAATGTGACTAATGAGTTAGTTACGGGATGATGCATTATTGAACGAGTAAAGAGACTTGACGGTAATGAGATTGAACTAGGTATAATGATACCGACGATCGAATCTCTAAGTAACATATCGATGACAAAGGGAACAACGATGTTGTTATGCGGTTTCGACCGATAAAGATCTTCATAGAATATGTAGGAACCAATATGAGCATCCGTGTTCCGCTATTGGTTATTGACGGAGATGTGTCTCGTCATGTCTACATAGTTCTCGAACCCGTAGGGTCCGCACGCTTAACGTTCGATGACAATTTGTATTATGAGTTATGTGATTTGATGACCAAAGTTTGTTCGGAGTCCCGGATGAGATCAAGGACATGACGAGGACTCTCGAAATGGTCGAGAGGTAAAGATTGATATATTGGAAGGTAGTATTCAGACACCGGAAGGGTTCCGGAGTGTATCGGGTACATACCGAAATACCGGAGGGGTTACCGGAACCCCCCGGGGAAAGATATGGGCCTTATGGGCCATAGGAGGGAGGCTAACCAGCCCTAAAGGGGCTGGTGCGCCCCCACAAGGGAGGAGGCCAAATTGGACTTGGGAAGGGGCGCCACCCCCCTTTCCTTCTCATACTCCCTCTCCTTCCCCTTTTCCCCCTCCGGTAGAATGAAAAAAGGGTGGGCCCGAATCCTACTAAGACTAGAGTCCTAGTAGGACTCCCTTCTCCCTGGTGCGCCCCTTGTTGGCCGGCCTCCTCTTCCCCTCCTTTATATACGGGGGCAGGGGCACCCTAGAACACACAAGTTGATCTTTAGCCATGTGCGGTGCCCCCTTCCACAGTTTTACACCTCGGTCATATCGTCGTAGTGCTTAGGCGAAGCCCTGCGCCGGTAACTTCATCATCACCGTCACCATGCCGTCGTGTTGATGGAACTCTCCCTCAGCCTCAGCTGGATCAAGAGTTCAAGGGACGTCACCGAGCTGAACGTCTGCAGATCGCAGAGGTGTCTTCCGTTCGGTACTTGATCGGTTGGATCGCGAAGACGTTTGACTACATCAACCGCGTTACTAAACGCTTCCGCTTTCGGTCTACAAGGTTACATGGACACACTCTCCCCGCTCGTTGCTATGCTTCTCCTAGATGGATCTTGCGTGATCGTAGGTAAATTTTTTCAAATATTACGTTCCCCAACATATACAACTACAGTACATACTTTAAATCAAAATAAATTCCCACATGGTGGGACCACCACATATCATTTGTTTTTTCAAGTTTGAAATGCCAATGGGTGTGATTTTAGTAAAGTTAATCAGATATTTAGCTTCTAGTTTTGATAACGAGCAAAACACAACATTCCTATCCAATAACAAAAACTTATGACTTGGTAACTTGCAAAGTACAAAACACATCCTCCTCATTTCTTTTTGAATTTTTTCTTTGCGCACAGGTTTGGATTGCCACTTTTTAAAAATTCTAGCTTCATCAAACTTGGCAGACACTCGATTAAAATACTATAAACATTGTTGTGTTCCTTCCTCTTGGTGCTTCGACATAATTTTGATGCATATTTTGATTGATTCGATTGTTGTGCTAAATTGACCATGGGTAGTTTTTTCCTTATATTCTCATACTTTGTTTTCCGTATGCATGCCTACCACATAAAATAAGTTCAGTTCATGACTTCAACGAATCCAAATAAAGGTATTATATTTTTTAGAGGGATAACAAATCTCACACTAATCCAAAAACTACAAGTTATCACATTAACCAGGAAGAAAAAAAATTAGTACCACTTAGTTTGGCCCAATGGTTTATATCCATGTTGACCAGTTGAAGTTAAAAGAAACACACTTTGATTATTTTTGTGGGCTAGATGACGCTCGAGATTAATTACACAGTGTAATGTACATATGTTTGTTTCCATTTTTTTAGCCATATAGGTCATTGCATAGTAGAGTAGTAGAAATTATCTTAAAACGATAAGGATATTTGGTTCGCAACATTCTGAAAACACATAGATAAGAAAAACTCCATGATTATAATATAATGTTATCATGAATCTTATAGGGTTAGGCTCCTTCTTTCTTTCCTCGATCATTAGCAGACTAGGGCAGAGCTTTCCTCCCCTCGATCTCCGTCAGTGAGTCCATGGATTTTGCGTCTCCTCTATCCGCCGCTCCGGCGGTCGGTGGATGGAAGGAAAATCTTGGTGCCTCGACTTTGGACAGTAGATAGGTTAGGCCCTCGCATGGGCGATGCTCGAGAGCATGGCAATGTTTCATCTTCGAGGTGGTTTTCCGTGCTTCGATCTCCTCAAGTCCGTCCGTCAAGATGAAGTAAACGAAGCTCCAGCATATAATACCGTGGGCTCCTAGGGGTGGTGATGTTAGGGTTTCTCGACGTGCGTATGCAACGGGGAGATTTGGTGTGAGATTCTTCGAATTGATTCGAGGGTTCCCTTTAATCGAGGACTCTTTGCTTTAAAGGAAAAGTGGAGGATAAGCGTATGAATAGGAAAATTTTCTTATGGTAGAACTATTCATGCATTTGGTTCAAAGGAATGAGATACAAAATTAAAATAAAGAAATTTTCCTTGATCTCAGTTTCAAAGGAAAATTTGAGGAATTTCCATCATACACTAGGGCCTCCTTTTCAAATTCTTATGCGTGAATAACGAGATTAAGATCCTTAGTGGCCAGTGGCGGAGCTTGAAAGAAAAAGCTGGGCGGGCCAGACTAAAAGGAGAGCACAATTTTTGTTCAAATTCTGAAAGCTTTTCGATTCTTGGTGCTTCTAAAATCTGTGGTGACATTTTCGTGGTTGATGTTTTTTCCAATTCAAGCAATGACAGCATGTTCATTCTCAATTTGATGTACGGAACTGAAAAAGAAACGGGCTAATTTGGGGAAAGATAGTAGTGTACGTGTCTTTGTGTATGTGCAGCTATGCAGGGGTTCTTGCGCCAAAGGGTTGGCAGTTTGGCACTACGGTAGCGACCGCACGGATGTCGCCAATCGCTTGTCAGGCTAGGTCCGTCCGTCCGCATAACGGGTCAGGCGGCAGTGGTTGTGCTTGACGCAAGGAGATTCCGACAAGTGGCCGTGGTCCTTGCTCCACGAGATGGCGAGAGATGTCGACGGGCGGCCGTGAGGCTGCTCCTTGTTCCTCGCTTCACACGCTGCCACATGCTCAAGACGGAGAGAGAACGGGGATGAGTTGCCTGCACGAGGAGATGTGCCGCTGAGTAATAGGCTCTGCAAGTGGGCTGAGCTGGGAACATGCATGCATAGGTAAAAAAAAGTGCCATATTCCTGGGCGGGCCACGGCCCGGTCTGGCCCCAACAAAGCTCCGCCCCTGTTAGTGGCATAATCATTATGTCAAAAAAATTCATATGGTTTGACTTCAAATTTGATCATAAATTATTAGTTTTGGAGAAAAGTATACTTTTTCGTCCCTCAATTCTTGGCGGAGTCTAGATTTGGTCCCTCAACTCCAAAACCGGACAACTTGCACCCTTAGCTATTGAAACCGGACAAGATTCATCCCCGTTTGCGGTTTTAGTGCTGTCCCACCCCGGTTTTGACTGTCTCGACTGAAATTCATGTACTTTTTCAAGTCCGATTAATGTTTTCAAATTCTAGTAGTTTTTCCAAATATGTGAACTTTTTAAAAAAATTCTGTACTTTTTTTAAATCCACGTACTTTTTCCAAGTTCACGTACTTCTTTTAAATCCGCGTACTTTTTAAAAGTTCGTGCAGTTTTTCTAAATTCATGTAATTTTTTAAAATACAAGTACTTTTCATATTCGCATACATTTTTCTGGAAAGAGTTCATGAATTTGAAAAGTTTATGCGAACTTGAAAAAAGTATGTGTATTTCAAACTTTTTTACGAAACAACTACGTGAGTTTCAGACAAAGTTCATTTATTGGTAAATAAACACGGGTTTGAAAAAAAAATACTTGAACTTTAAAAAGTATGCAGATTTGAAACAAGTTTGCGAATTTCAAAAATAGTTCATAGATTTGAAAAACAATACTTGGATTTTATAAAATTACAAGAACTTTGAAAAAATACGCATACCTGGAAAAATAAGCGGATTTGAAAAAAAATACGCAATTTGTTTTTTTAAACGGATTTGAAGAAAGTACGCAAATTTCAAAACAGTTCATGGATTTGAAAAAATTATGCGGCCTTGCAAAAACTACGCGGATTTGAAAAGAATATGTGAATTTGAAAAAGTTCACAAATATCAAAAAAATACGTGAATTTGAGTTAGCACCGGTCGAAACCGGGGTGAGTCGGCACCAAAAACCAGTCAAAACCGAGACCGGGGATGAAACTTGTCCGGTTTCGGTAGTTGGGGGTGCAAGTTGTCTGGTTCTCTGGAGTTGAGGGACCAAATCTACACTTCATCAAAAGTTGAGGGACGAAAAGTATACTTTTCTCTTAGTTTTGTGTGTTTTTTTCCGATTCATGTGAACCAAACATCCAACTTGACCGAATTCTTGTTACCAATCATCTATTTTTGCATGCATTTTTTTCCTATTCCAGTGTTTTCCTCATTTCCATGTTTTTAGAATCCGCCAAACCAAAGGACCTTAAGAAGGAGCACTAAACCTGACGGGGAAACTGGAGAGGCGGCTTTCTTATTTTATTTAACACTAAGGCCAAATGACAAAGACGTTAGCCTAAAGTTTTCTCCTGGTTCGGGGACAAACGAATGTTGTTCTGCATCACATATGTAAACATCCCTGGCGAATGTAGAGTACTCCCTCTGTTTCTACCTACTTTATAAAAAAATATGTGAAAAATTACAACAAGAAATGTAGATATAATGTGAAAATGTATTCATAATGAATCTAATGGTTTCAATTTGGTATTGTAGATATCAGTGCTTCACCACATGAAATATGTGGTAAGCAATCCAAACAATTCAAAAAAAGTAGATATCAGTATTTCTTTTTCTTAAAATTTGGTAAGGCTGATATGCTGAGTAAATAGAAAAAATGAGGGGTGGGTAAATAAAAATGGAGGGAGTATTTCGAATATACTGCTGGAGCCCATCCGCAGCTGCAGCCCACAAAGCGGTGGGGTACAGAGGAAAGCAGCCGAGGGAGCAGTGTTGTTGAAAGACTTAAATCCCTAAAGTTTCCGCTGATTGAAGTAGAGCCCATGTCGGGGAATCTGGGGAATGACTCGCGTAAATGTTGCTGGTTAAATCGCCTTTGGCATGCATACAGCACTTACACTGACGTGTTGGTCCCAGATTGCCTGGTCCCACCTGTCACTGAAAGACGATTCGATGCAGGAGTAGCTGCAGCGTGTGCGAGTCATCTTTCCCGAAGCAAGGACGCGGAGGAACAGCAGGGGTCGCGTGTGCGGGATCGCGGGGCCCATGGGCCAGCGGCGGCACATGAAACACGAAGAGCGTGAGCCGTTGGTGATGTTCTCCGTCAGTGGGTGTGGGGCAGGAGACGCACGCTCCGTGTTGCACTGTTGCGGTAGTGGTAGTATTATGCTGTACTGTAGTAGCTACAGGCGGAGCCCGGCCGCTTTTTGTGTTGCACTGTGGTCGAGCGTCGTTGGTGCTCCGGTGTAGTATCAAATAAACGTGTGCCGTTCGTTCAAAAGTGTAGCTTGAGTTGTTTCTCATCATGCTTAGGCCCCATGCATGCATCCATCATCACACGGGGGCCGGGCGCGAGCACGTCTTTGTTTGTTTACCACCTCCAAAAGACGTGCAACACGGCCGACGTCCTACGGGGCGCCATCATGTTAGCAGCTCTAATAATAATAGTGCGGCACCAAACGGGCATTAACCAAAAACGTACCGAGTGAAGTGCCGCGCAAGCATGACCCAAGGCAAGGCAGGCACGCAGACGATCGATCAGGCAGCTGGCTGGCATTGGCAGCCAACACATATGGCATGCACGTACCCGCCGAGAACCAGCACGATGCATGGGAGTACGTGCCAGTACATGTGTTTGGTAAACTGCGGCATCATGCCTCCTGCATGCAGAGGTGCTCTCGTACAGTTGCTAGTCGTCATCTTGATCAAGACGGGTTGACGACGGACGACGGATGACGGGCGGCCATACGTGACGCAGAAACAACGGGAAGGAAGCGGGTACGTTGAGTTGAGTCCGGGGCAGGCATGATGCGGTGCCCATGATTCGGTCCGGAAAACGCTGCGGGTTTTGTCCCCGGACACGACCGCTAATCTGGCTCGGGCGGCGAGGACGGAGATGAGAAGGAGAGTATATGATGGTGCCTCTCTGTTGTGGTGTTCCACATGATGATGGCTCGCGCGCGCGCGCGACGGGAGCCCACCGCCGCATCGGCTCGCACGCGCGCCCGTCTCCCCGCGGCGATGTGTAGGGCTCCGCTTCGGCCCGAGCCCAATATCTATGCACGATTATGTTTTTTTTAGATCAACAGGGAGGAGATGCACGACTAGTTTAGGCGTTGGCCCACTGCTTATACCCTCCTAACTAAACAAGTGTGGTCTTTTGCTTTGTTTTAGCCTCCCAACAGCAACACCAACGTTCCAACGGAGGAGCGATGTTCCGAGTGACTTTGGATCCCTGCATGGATACACACAACGGAAGAGCATCAGCATACGTATTGCCGGGTTATGGGCTTATGGCCACGCATTACTTAATCTCCGATGAGCTGTCAGGTTCATAGAGCGGACAGTGATGCGCGCATTAACACATTTAACAGCAGCAACAGACAGCTCTTGTGGCGTGTTCCGTGCATTGCAAAACCGCGAATCCAGAAATTCTGTCCTCATCTTTCCTTTGTTTCTGCGTGCGTCGTTACTGTAGCAGAGAGCATCGACAGACCAGGATGCCGAATAATCAAATGCACTGTGGACATAATGAGCAGTATTGCTGTAGTAGCTGGCTTCCGGCCGTGCCTTCTCTGGGAGTAGCTCATAGCCTCATACTCGAATGGTCGGTATTAGCCTATCTTGACACGGAGCCAAGAGATGCATTCGTATCCCACGTCCCCCGCGACAATCCTTGCCACAGCAAGACTGATACTACCAGGTTGGAACGTTGGTGTATACTCGATGACACACATTACTACCAGGTTGGGATGGCTACCAGATCAGGAAAACTCCTAGTCCTCCTACGTAGGTAAAGGTCCACTACATAGTACTCCCTTCGTAAACTAATATAAAAGCGTTTAGATAACTAAAATAATGATCTAAATGCTTTTATATTAGTTTACGGAGGGAGTACTAGACTGTAGGCAGCTTAACACTACGTACCGCTGCTCCCATGCATCTTTCTTCTCGAGCGTCTTCCGATCCTCCTTGTCTCCCGGGAACTCAATTTGGACGCTTCAAGTAGTACTACTAGACTACGCGGGCATGCACGAAGCCCCAGTACCCTAAGGTTGCTCGGGATCATCGCCAGATCGATTTGTAAATCCGTTTGCTAAAATCCATAGAAAAATCAACTGCTCCCAGCAAGAGCTCTGCCTCTACGTACGTGCACATCGAGTGACCGGCCAAACCACGGCATTTATTTGCTCGCCCTGTCTTAAAACAGACGGACGCATCGATCGAACGTGTGCTCTTGTCAATTGCGTACTACGATCTGGCTGATCTTGGTTTGAGGAGGCAGCAGGAGTTAACTCCTCAGCTCATGACCCAAAGACGGAGTTCTGCTCTGGCCCTTGGATCCGCCAGAGCATCGTCTCGGCTGCTGGGCGTCGTCGTCTCTCTCTGGCTCGCGCATGTGTGGTGCAAGAAAACTGAAGCGTGACACGATCCGATGAATGGAAGAATGGACCGTGTCCCAGGAAGGCACTGTTGAACGTGCAGGTTCACGAGCCACAGGCATGCAGTCACGGAGCTGCGCGCATCAGCGCATGCTGCCAGCAGATGTGAGCACACGACGGCACGGGAGAGGCAGAACGCACGTACCGGTAGTACGTTGCCCGCGCGATGCGATGGCACGGCCAGCAAGCGGACGCGAGAAGGTCGCTTGTCGAGGAGCGGCGAGCGGCGACCGGGCGGGAGGGGCGCCGTCTAGCCATGACCATCCGTGTGCATGTATGCGATACTAGGAATCGCGAACCGGAGCATGGAGCCAAGACGGCGCGCAGAGGGCAAAATGCTACTCGCCACTCGTGGCAAGTTGTCGACGCTTCGCACACAGGAGGTGCGAGCGAGCGACCGAGTGGGCCGGCCCGTTTTAGCGTTTTCAGCAGACGATTTTGGGAACCTTCTATCTTCTATGATGTTTCCAGCCGGTTTTTTTTTTCCGGTATTGGGAACCTTCTAGAAGGTTCCTGAACCAGCTTTTTCTTTTTCAGTTTCTTTTTCGTTTTCCTTTTTTTTCTATTTCTCTTCTTTTTCGTTTTTTCTTTTCTTTTTTTCCTTCTTTTTTCTTTTCAAGTTTATTTTCAAAAAAATTCCTAATTTCAAAAAGTGTTCCGGTTTTTCAGATTTTAATCAAAAATTCAAAAAATGTTCCCTTTTTCAAAATTTGTTCACAAATCCAAAAAATGTTCCCCGTTTCAAAATTTTGTTCCGAATTTTCAAAAAATATTAATGTTTTTTATTTTTTGAGAAATTTGTAAATAATGACATGGATTTCAAAAAATGTTCCTGTTCTAAAACATTATTCAAATATTTCAAAAAATGTTCTAGCTTTTTCAAATTTTTGTTCACGAATTAATAAATTGTTCTAATTTCAAATTTGTTTGGGATTTTCAAAATTGTTCTCCATTTCCAAAACAATTCTAAGAACTCAAATTTGTTCATTATTTTAAGAATTGTTCCCATTTCAAATTTTTGTTTGAAAATTCTGAAGATGTTCATGTTTACAAAAAAAGTTCATATTTTTTGAAAATATTCATGTTTACAAAAACAATGTTCACAATTCAAAATTTGTTCTCCTATAAAAATATTCACGTTTTAAAAAAAACACTATTCAAAAACTTGTTCACATTTTCGAAAATGTGTTTATTGAAAATTGATCATAATAAAAAAAATGTTCCTGTTTTTCAATATTCATCCACAACTTCAAAATTGTTCCTGTTTTTCAAATTTGCTTGCAAATTCGAAAAACTGCTAACATTTTTTTTAAAGCTCGTGTGGGTTCTGTCAAAAACGTTCTACTTGTAAAAAATATAATCAGAATTTACAACAAAAGATTGGAAAAAAAGAAAAATAATCAGATCTACCAGTGTGACTAGGTCTTAACTTTTCGCAGTGCTAATTGACTAGTAAACTGGAACTGGCGTAGTGGCAAGCTACCCCTATCTACAGGCTTTCGGTTGCGGGTTCGAATCCTAGTGGAAGCGCTGTTGTTTATCGCATAGGGGATCGATAGACTGGGCCAGCCCATCTCTCTCGCGAACAGTAGCTCATGCTGGAAATAAAAAAGGTGCATTGCCAGGAATGTTGTTTAGGAGCGTGCGCCTCGAACAAGTTGAGCTAGCTAGCTTTGTTGACCACAGACCATTGCAAAATCATAAGAAAACTAAAACGCCGATCCGAACATCTTTAAAAAATTCGAACACAAAACATTTTTCTCAAAAAGAAAACGTGAATATCTTATCAAACGCGAACATTATTTTTTTCACAAATTCTGAGAAAACTCAAACATTTTTCAACACACAAATGAATTTTGGAGATGCGAACATATTTTTTAGAACGGAAAACATTTTTTAAACTACCCAAAAAATTGAACAGGAACAATTTTTCAAATTTCCAAACAAAATTTGGAAACACAAACAACTTTTTCACGCGAACATTTTCTGAAACTGCAGAACAAAATTTGAAAAAACGAACATTTTTTAAAATTGCAAACAATTTCGGAAACGGAACATTTTTCGAAACTCCGAACAAAACTTGTAAATATGAACTTTTTCTGAAATTTTCGAACAAATTTTGGAACAGGAACACTTTTTCAAACTCCCAAACAAATTTATGGAATTTACGAACATTTTTTAATTTTTGAACAAAATTTGAAAACATGAACATTTTATAAATGTGTGAACAAATTTGGAAAGATGGAACACTTTTTGAAATTCCAAAACAATTTGGTAATGCTTTTTTATTCAAAAAGTAGGAACATTTATTGAAACTCAAGAACAAAAATTGAAAACGAACATTTTTCTTAAATTTGCAAACAAATTTTGCAAAGCTTTGAAAAAAAACATCAAGAAAAGAAACAGAAACTAAAAAAAGAAAAGGAACATTTGTGAACAAATTTTTTAAAAAATGCATACAGTTTTTGAATTTGTGAACAAAATTTAAAAACACGAATTGTTTTCATATTCTGAACAATTTTGTAAAAGCGCGAACATTTTCCAAAAAATGCGAACAATTTTTTGAAAAGGAAAACATAAACTTGAAAAACAAAAAATAAAAAAGAAAAGAAAAACGAAACAGAAATAGATAAAGAAAGGAAAATAAAAAACCCGAAAAAACCAGTTGGAAACCTCTAGAAGGTTCCCAAAACCGGGAGCGCGGGAATGGTTAAACGGCCGGCCCGTTGCGTCGCTGCTCGGTCGCTCGCCTGTGCGAAGCGCTGGCAGTTTGACGCAACGAGCGGCATATAGGATTTTCCCTCTTCGGCGCCCTCTGCGCCGGTTAGCGCTACTGGCGCCCGCACGGTAGCGGGGCGGTTCAGTAAACGTGACGAGGCGGGCCGGCCCAGTTAACGCGATGAGGCGAAAGTTCTTATCCGCCGTGTACAGCCGAAAACGCTAGGGAATTCTGGAGAAGCAGGATTCGATCCGTGCCCGCAAACATCTTCACCGGAGACCATAACCACTGTGACACATCATATCTTTGACTATTCAAAGAACAAAACTTTACTTGACCCTCTTGTAACAACAACATTAAATATGTAAGATAATTCTAGTCTATTGTACGCATTATTTTATAATAGTGAAAAAAAGAATTCACAATACAAAGACGTGAACTTGAACAATTCATATATTTAAAATGGTCTGTACAAAAAATTTAAATTGTTCACCAGTTTTGAAAAACAGCCACAAATAAAAAAATGTTCATCGATTTGAAAAAACAGTTCACAAATATGAAAAAAAAGTTCATCATTTTCGAAAAAAGTTGATCGGATTTGAAAAAAAGTTCACGAATGTGAAAAAAGTTCATCAATGTTTTAAAAAAAGTTCATCAACTTTTAGAAAAAGTTCATCAATTTTGAGAAGTTCACCAATTTGAAAAAGTTCATTGAGTTTTTTTATCGATTTTGAAAAAGTTCACCAATACTAAAAAAAGTTCATCAAATTTGAAAAATAGTTCATTGAATTTGGAAAAAAGTTCATCGATTTTGAAGAAAAAGTTCAGGAATTTCAAAAAAGTTCATCGAACCCAGGAAGAAAGAAAAAAGGAAAAAAGAAAAACGAAAACAGAAGAAAGAAAGAAAGGAGGAAATAAAGACATGAATAGATGAATGTTTGCACGTCCAGTTGGAATGACGAGGTGGTTACTGCAGCGTGTGATTAAACAGGACGTCCAATGTTCGAGTTGGAGCACTTGCAGACTTTTTTGAGGTTTGGAAAAATAGAGAAAAAAACTACACGGGCCGGCCCAGCGGAGAGGGGGGTATGCGCCCGTTTGTGAATTGCACTTTAACGGGCGCAGAGGGCGCCGAATAGGGTTTGGCTTCCCGCGCAGAGGTCGATACAGCGCAGCCGAGCAGGCGGAGCGGTGGGCGCGGCGGACGGCAAGGGGCGGGTATTGACGAACGTGAGCCCGTGATTACGTGCTTCGGCTGGGCTGCACGATCTCCGGGCGTGATTATTATTTTTTGAATAGAATGGAATATTTTTTAAATTCCAAAAAATTACTTTATGCCATGAACATTTTCTCCAGAAAGGTCAACCTGTATTAAATGTCACAATTTTTTCGAATGCTATCAACAATTTTTAGGATTTGCGTGAACAATTCTTTTACACTGCCTGATTTTTAAAAATTCATGATAAATATTTCTGGGAAAATAGCTAATATAAATTTTTAAATAAAATATTTATAATATTACAAAATATATATAAAAAATAAAACAGAAACAGAAAGAAAAAATAGAGAAAAAAACTACACGGGCCGGCCCAGCGGAGAGGGGGGTATGCGCCCGTTTGTGAATTGCACTTTAACGGGCGCAGAGGGCGCCGAATAGGGTTTGGCTTCCCGCGCAGAGGTCGATACAGCGCAGCCGAGCAGGCGGAGGGGTGGGCGCGGCGGACGGCAAGGGGCGGGTATTGACGAACGTGAGCCTGTGATTACGTGCTTCGGCTGGGCTGCACGATCTCCGGGCGTGAATTTTTTTTTGAATAGAATGGAATATTTTTTTAAATTCCAAAAAATTACTTTATGCCATGAACATTTTCTCCAGAAAGGTCAACCTGTATTAAATGTCACAATTTTTTCGAATGCTATCAACAATTTTTAGGATTTGCGTGAACAATTCTTTTACACTGCCTGATTTTTAAAAATTCATGATAAATATTTCTGGGAAAATAACTAATATAATTTTTTAAATAATATATTTATAATATTACGAAATATAAACAAAAATTAAAACAGAAACAGAAAGAAAAAAAAAAAAACCAGTAGCTCGTTGCTTCAGGTGAGGGGATGCTCGCCCCCGTTGTGAGCGATTCAAAGCCCCTCCGTAGAGGGATCATATCTCTTTTTTTTTGTTGAGAAATCTCACCACTTTATTGATCAATAGAAATGTTCATAGGTACAGGCCTTTGGTCATGCGGAAAGCCCAACCAAATATGCCGCCCTAATCCTAAATTACATGTGAATTTGGCAAGATTATGAGCCTCAAAATTATAGTTCCTATGCTCATGAACAATGGATCCCATCCTATTTGACATTTATTATTGCGACAAAATGCATGGCAAATTCATATGCTCGTGCATTCTAGAACTGGACCAGTTTAGACCTTTTTAAGCGAGCGCTCCTTAGTGCGTGCGTTTGTGCATTTATTTTAATAAATATTTCGATTTTTCTTGTTTTTTGAATTTTTGGTCCAGTTTCTCATTTTTCCTATTTTCTTTTAACCGGTTTTCGTATAGAAAAATTGACCACCTACCCGAAAAATATTTAGGAATTAAAAAAATAAAAGTAATCACTCAGAAAAGTTCACATGCTTCTTAAAATGTTTACAACTGTAAAAATGTTGGAAAATATTTAAAAAATCTCAAATAAAAAATGCTTGGCTTTAAAAAAGTTACTTGAATCCTAAAAGTTCTTGTGTATTACTAAAAAGTTCATGAATTTTGAAAATTTTCCCAAATTTTTTAAAAAATTGGGTTACTTCACCTTTTCTGAAATGTTCATGAAATTTAAAAGGTGAAAGAAAAAGGGAAATAGATAGAGGAAAAAACAAAATAAATAAATAAATGAATTGAGAAAACAAAAGGATGGGAAAAGAAAACTAGAAAATAAAAATAAAAACAAACACCAAAGTAAACCACCTAAGACCGTAAATAATAAAACAGCAAAAACCAGGCGCACTTGTCTCGTGAAGCTGGTGAATACGTTGTAAATGGGCCAGCCCAGCTCGCATGCCCTTGTGCGTTTCGGTGGCAATTTAACACAATTATCGTCTAATAGGATTTCAATGAAATCGCTAGTTAGAGGGTACCCTTTGCAAAGGTTACGCTCACTGCTCTCATGATGACAAGTGGTGCATTGCATGTGCAATACTTGTCGCAGCCTGGTAGTTTTGTGCTTTTTTTGTAGATTCATTTTTTCAAAATGTTTTATCTCTTGAACTGGGCGTCCAAATCACGAATCATTTTCACCCCTTGTGTTTCTTGCATCGAGGTCTTGGAAACAAGATCCTATGCTATTAGGTTTGGAATAATTTTTTCCCAAAACCCGGAAAACGATAATCGAAAAAACCGGAAACAAAAAACGAAAATCGTAAAAATCCAAAAAACTGAAAACCCCAAAAAATAGTGGAAACTAGAAGTGCAACTATCCTTTTTTCACTTTGTTTGGAATCACAATTGTGCTTATGGCTTTCCGGGAAGCACAACTATGTGTTTTTATAGCGATGAAAACACTTTATTAAGCTAAGATATTATCAGGAATACAAAAAATATCGGGTCTATTGACCAACCACACATGCAGTCCACGAGGTAAAGTTGTCGCCGCCTTCGCCAAGGTGTGAGCTTCAACGTTCATGCTTCGTTTCTCATGGAGAACTTCCACAGATGCAAAGGAATCCATGACTCTTGATCTCATGAATGCTAGCAGCTGATGGCCCCCAAAAAACATCCCTCGGATGATTTACTGTAGCCATACAATCTGTAGCGATGATAACCTTGTTGCACGTCAGATCAAGAGCTAAAGATAGAGCCTCATTGGTGGCCATCGCTTCAAGTATCTCGGAGGCAACCATCTTAGGAATGGATATAGCAGAAGCACCCCTCTAATTGCCCATCTCATCTCTGCTAATAGCAGCTATTGCTCCTCCTTCCGCACTATGACTGACAATAGCGTCCACATGTATCTTTGCGGCCTCCGGTGGTGGGGATGTCCATTATACACCCGGTTGAGGTTCAGGAACATGCACTCGTCCTTGTGGCTTCTTCGTCACTTCAGCAAGATCAACAAGATAATTTGTGATAAACGTATAAGCTGTCAGAGGTGACTAAACTTCTCCTCATGTATGATCTTCCTTCGCACCCACCAAATCGCCCACAAAGCAACAAGTAATTGTTGGGGAACGTAGTATTTCAAACAAAATCTTACGATCACGCAAGATCTATCTAAGAGAAGCATAGCAATGAGCAGGGAGAGTGTGTCCACGTACCATCGTAGACCGAAAGAGAAAGCGTTTAGTAACGCGGTTGATGTAGTCAAACGTCTTCGCGATCCAACCGATCAAGTACCGAACGCACTGCACCTCCGCGATCTGCACACGTTCAGCTCGGTGACGTCCCACGAACTCTAGATCCAGTTGAGGCCGAGGGAGAGTTCCGTCAGCACGACGGCGTGGTGACGATGATGATGAAGTTACCGGCGCAGGGCTTCGCCTAAGCACTACAATGATATGACCGAGGTGTAAAACTGTGGAGGGGGGCATCGCACACGGCTAAAGATCAACTTGTGTGTGTATGGGGTGATAACCCACAAGTATAGGGGATCGCAACAGTTTTCGAGGGTAGAGTATTCAACCCAAATTTATAGATTCGACACAAAGGGAGCCAAAGAATATTTGAAGGTATTAGCAGCTAAGTTGTCAATTCAACCACACCTGGAGATTAATTATCTGCAGCAAAGTGATCAGTAGCAAAATAGTTTGATAGTTTTGACAGCAGCAACTGTGACAGTAACAGTGATAACAGTAATTTCGTAGCAAGTGTAACAGTGATGATACACGTAGTAACTTAGTAGAAGCAATATAAAATGAATTCGTAGGCATTGGGTCGGTGACTTGTTGGATGATATTCATCATGTAACAGTTATAACCTAGGGCGATACGGCACTAGCTCCAGTTCATTGATATAATGTAGGCATGTATTCCGTAAATAGTCATACGTGCTTTATTAAAAGAACTTGCATGACATCTTTTGTCCTACCCTCTCGTGGCAGCGGGGTTCATATTGGAAACTAAGGGATATTAAGGCCTCCTTTTAATAGAGAACCGGAACAAAGCATTAACACATAGTGAATACATGAACTCCTCAAACTACGGTCATCACCGGAGTGGGCCGATTATTGTCACTCCGGGTTGCCGGATCATAACACGTAGTAGGTGACTATAACTTGCAAGATAGGATCTAAAACATGGATGTAATGATGAATTCATAAACGATTCAGATCTGAGTTCATGGCACCCGGGCCCAAAGTGACAAGCATTAAGCATAGCAAAGTCATAGCAACATCAATCTAAGAACATAGTGGATACTAAGGATCAGGCCCTAACAAAACTAACTCGATTACATGATGAATCTCATCCAACTCCTCACCGATCAGCGAGCGTACGAAGGAATTACTCACTCCCGGTGGGGAGCATCATGGAATTGGCGATGGAGATCGGTTGGTGATGATGAAGAACGAAGATCCCCCTCTCCGGAGCCCCAAACGGACTCCAGATCTGCCCTCCTGAGGAAGAACAGGGCTTGGCGGTGGCTCTATCTCGTGAAATGCGATAATTCTTTCTCCCCCATTTTTTTTCTGGAAATATGTGAATTTATAGTATCAGGAGGGTCGTCAGTGGGGCCACCAGGTGGGTACAACCCACATGGGCGTGCCAGGAGAGGGGCGCGCGCCCTGGTGGGTTGTGCCCACCCAGGGTCCCCTCTCCAGTAGGTATTGGCTCCAGAAATTCTCATTTATTATATTAAAATTTGTCGTGAAGTTTCGTTCCATTCCGAGAACTTTTATTTCTGTACAAAAACAACACCATGGTAGTTCTACTGAAAACAATGTCAGTTCGGGGTTAGTTTCATTCAAATCATGCAAATTAGAGTCCAAAACAAGATGAAAAGCGTGAGAAAAGGTAGATACGTTGGAGACGTATCAACTCCCCCAAGCTTAAACCTCTGCTTGTACTCAAGCAATTCAGTTGATAAACTGAAAGTGAGAAAGAAAAACTTTTACAAACTCTTTTGCTCTTGTTTGCATAAATAAGCTTAAACAGTACCCAGGTTTTCAGCCAACATTATAACTAACCATGTCGACAATAACATTTAAAGATTATAATGTCTCATATCAATGACATAATCAGCTAGCGAGCAATAATAATATATCTCAAATAGCAACATGTTGTCAAAATAACCATGATACAATATGACAATAGTGGTATCTCGCTAGCCCTTTCTGAGACCGCAAAACATAAATGCAGAGCACCTCCGAAGTTCAAGCAGCAACTAAACATTGTAATTCATGGTAGAAAAGATCCAGTCATGATGCACTCAACATTAGCTATACACAATGCATAAATCATGACAGGTGTGCTCTACTCAGTTTCTGGCGCTTGTTTTTAGAAGGTGATGACACAACATAAAAGTAAATAGAAAGTCCCTTCGCAGAGGGAAGCAGGGATTTGCGGAGGTGCCGGAGCTCAATTTTTAAAACAGAGATAAATGATTATTTTGAGACATGCACCCTTCTTATTCACTTCACGACCATCAGTTATGAACATCTTCCATGCTAAGCACGCTAGTGGCGGTTCCCAAGTGGAAAGTAAAGGTTTTGACTCCATTGGGAGTTTTGTTTGATTATTCAAGAGACGAACTCTTTTTCATGTTTGCAGTTTGGGACTGGGCATCCCTATTACCACCCATTTCCTCGTGCGATGGCGAGTGAATAAAGACTCGACATGAGGATAACCCGCTTAGCACGGAAGATATCGACCACCTCCTGTCATTCCATGAACAATCTAGGCACACAAAAAGGATAATTTTTAGAAGTTTTTAGAGGTGGCACATGCAAATTTACTTAGGACGGCAGGGTAATACCGTATATAGGTAGGTATGGTGGACTCATCTGAAATAACTTTGGGTTCAAGGTTTTTGATGTACAAGCAGAGTTCCCACTTAGTACAGGCGAAGGCTAGCAATTAAGATTGGGAAGCGGCCAGCTAGAGAGCAACAACGGTCATGACCAGGCATTATGCATAAGTAACATTGGACAATAGCATGAGTTGGATATGAACACCATGAACATAAATATTATAGAGGCTATGTTGGTTTTGATTCAACTACATGCATGAACATGTACCAAGTCAAGCCACTCGAATATTCAGAGGATACCATATCATCATACTACATCACAATCATTTAACGCTATGTTGATATCCAAGATAAATCATTATCAACTCCCAGCTACTTATGCATGGCATGAGAAACTATAATCTCTAATTGTCATTGCAAACATGTTTAATCATAATGGGCTGAAGCCTGGATACTAGGTTAAACATATTTTCACAAACAGAACAAGTCGAGTTCATACTAGTTTCTCTTTGCCACGGCCAGCTCATCGTTATTGCCTTTCACTTGCACGACCAAATGATATGAAAAAAAATAGTGCAAGAGTGCCATGGACTAAGCTAGAATCTGCAAAACATTTTATTCAACAGGACAAGACAAGGTAAAATGAGCTCTCTATTAGTTCAACAGTTATTCATATGAGAGCCACTCAACATTTTCATCGTGGTCTTCTCCTCGGTAAGACTCGAATAAAAAGAAAAAGAAATTCAGAGAAACACACTGAAATATTTTTGGAGTTTTTGGTTTCCTTGAACAAGCAAATAAAAAGGAAAAAGCAAAAACAAGAAAAACTATTTACAAGGGAAAACTCCCAACAAGCAAAAGAAGAACAAGGAAATCTTTTTGGATTTTATTTTTAATACTACTACTAAGCATGCATAGAAAGTAAATCACTACAACTTTTTATTTGGTTTTTCTAAAGTTTTTCAAACACACAAGAAGAAAGCAAGAAAATAAATCTAAGCATGGATGATAGAATGAAAAAGTGTGAACACCGACAAATAAAATGATATGTGAACATGAATATAATGTCGGTGAGAACACGTACTCCCCCAAGCTTAGGCTTTTGGCCTAAGTTGGTAATCGATCAGTAGCCTGGAGGGTAGTAGTCAGCGTGGTAGCTCACGGAGGCTCTCGGTGAGGATGCCTCAGCACGCCGTGCCGCCAACACTGCTGCGTTGTGCGCTCGAGCCTCGCTCTCAAGAACAAAATATCTTTCCCTGCTGTTATAGTAAAAAAGAGTAGGCGCGGGCAAATATGTGACCACAACATGTGATTGGTTAAACATCAGATTATAAGTGAAGTTATCAGCCCTTCCCTTGAGAATCTTATGATCCTTTAAGGTCTCAAAATCTAAATAGTGCGTGGGTAGGATAGGATTAAAGGGTAAAGGCGAAACACCCAGCCCTCGTGCTAGACGTGTGGCATAAATTCCACCATAGAACTAGCCACTTTTGGCATTATGCTGAAGCCTACGTGCAACAATCGCTGCAAGGTTATAATTCCTTTCACCTATGAGAGCGGTATGAACGAGGCTCAAGTCTGGCGCACAAAGTATGCTACAGTCTTGCTTTCCTACTATGCACTTCCCGTTAAATAAAGCAAAGTACTGAATTGCGGGAAAGTGATTGCTCTTTATTCTACCTTGCCTCACCCCCCTATTTTCACCGTAGCAAAGGCTAGTCAAGAAAGGCTCATACTCAGCCTTCGCCGGCTCATCAAACGAACACCAAAATGGAAGTTTGCAATGGTAAGCAAAGTTCTCTAGTGGGATAGTAAATGGTTCATCATAAAGCATAAACGACACCCTAGACTCACGTGGAAAATATTTAAATCCTTTGACAAATGATTCAGTGAGAAGATGGCGCTGTTCACACTTATCTAAAAGGCAGGGACCGAGACCGGCATTGTGAACATATTGTTCAAACTCCTCCTTAATGCCCACTTGCATCATATACTCATCGCAAGGCCATAAGCAAGTTTTGGTAGCGGCATCTCGCGTGGAACTTTCACTTAGTTCAACATAAGACCGACGAGCAGAGCTGTCACTAGAAGATGCCCCCGAGGACCTTCTCCTCGAAGAACTCCTTCCAAACAGGTTCATAATGTCCGCGTATAATTTTTCCTATGAACAAAAATCTGAATTTTTAGTCCACAAAATTTTACCAACAAAACTTCACAAAACTAATAGCAACTACTCATAGGGATACATAGAGGCCATAGCAAGCATTCAAACTACTTAGAACACTAAGAATTGAACATGCAAGCGCATCTACAGCAGCACCAAGAGTAGCTATTTATTCAAAGTATAAACCACTAAAACAAAAACTAATTGGACAAATGGTGGAGTCACATACCAAGCAACAAATCCCCGAAACAGTTTCGGAAATGGAGCTTCGAGCAAAGAGATCAAAATCCGCGGTTTCGGGAGCAAGAACACGAGAGAGAGAGAGCTAGAGTGATTTTTTCTGGAGGTAAGTGACCGTGTGGGAGGAAGAAGTAAGTGAGGGGCCCACGTCGGGACCACAACCCCCCACGGCGCGCCAGGGGGTGCTGGCGCGCCATGGTGGGTTGTGCCCACCAGGTGCACCCCCCCTCTGGTATTATTTGCACCAAAAATTCTTAAATATTCAGGAAAAAATCATATAAAATTTTCAGGGCATTCTGAGGACTTTTATTTTTGGGTCATTTTTTATTGCACGGGAAATTCAGAAAACAGACAAAACATGGCATTTTATTCTATTTAACTAATAAAAATAGAGAATAAAAAGTAGGGGCAGAAGTAGTGCTTACTAAATTCATCAACTTCATACCGTTCAAAAATGATTCATTAATAAGGTTGATCAGGTCTTATTAACAACCACTATCGATTAGCATGAAACCGAAGAACTTTCGTAAATCACTAAGTTACCTCAATGCAACAATAAGCATTTCATATTTCTTTTTGATAGTAGGTAGAGGTATTTGAAAACTTCCAATAGTGATTGTCGGAGATTTTTCAATAACATTAATACCATTCACTTGGAATTGTTTCTTCGGAAAGTGCACCGTATGCTCAGTACCATTAATATGAAACGTGACCTTGCTTTTATTATAGTCAATAATAGCCCCTGCAGTATTCAAGAAGGGTCTACCAAGGATAATCGACATGTTGTCGTCCTCGGGCATCTCAAGTATAACAAAGTCAGTCAAAATAGTAATCGCTTGATTTCGGGTTCCGCAAACCCTTGAGGATTCGAACACTTTGGGTGCATACGAAGATCTCTCCTCCGAAAGTGCGTTATATCGACTAGAGGGGGTGAATAGGCGATTTTATGAATTCTTTCTTGAGGAATTTGCTGGTGAGGAAATTCCTTAGCGAAGAAATACTTGCAGCGGAATAAGTACTCGTAAGTAAGCATAACAGATTACAAGCATAGTCATCATGATGAAATGAAGACAATCACAGTACGTAAAGCGTAATCACAGGATAACACAGGATGAAGACAAAGCGGTCAAGAAATTGAGCTGAGGAAATTGAGAAAGTCTTGATCAAAGTCTTCAAACACAGATATGACAAACACTCAACACAGTTATGAAGAAATGAAAGGGTTGAGGAAATAGAACCGATTAGGTTGGTGAAGACAATGATTTGGTAGACCGGTTCCAACTGCTGTCTCGGTTATGCGTCTGGTTGGAGCGGCTGAGTATTTAAACTCGAGGACACACAGTCCGGACACCCGATCCTTGAGCACGCAGCTCAGACACCAAGTCCTCACCGTATTCTCCTTGAACTAAGGTCACGCAGACCTCGTCCAATCACTCGTGGTAAGTCTTGAGCGACTTCCAAACCTTCACAGACTTGGTCACTCGGCGATCCACAATTCCTCTTGGATGCTCTAGACCATGACGCCTAACCGTCTGGAAGAAGCACAGTCTTCAAAGGTAACAAGCGTCGGATCCACGCAGGATCAATTTCTTGATGATGCTCAATCACTTTGGGTTTGTTGGGGTTTGGTTTTGGGTTTTCCTCACTTTAGGGTTTTTCCTCACTTGATGATTTTCGCTCAAAGTCCTCGGAGGATGGGTTGCTCTCAAATGACAAGTGTCAAGTTCTCTCGGAGCAGCCAACCAGCTAGTGGTTGTAGAAGCGGCTATTTATAGCCTAGGGAGCAGCCCGACATGATAAGACATAAATGCCCTTCAATGATATGACCGTTAGGTGCATAAGATATTTTGGGACAGTGGCCAAGAAGACAAGAACGGTCGGAAATTTGATTCTCAAATTCCTCGGGGCTATCATGTTCCTCACGGTGTAGGCAATTCGCCATGGCGAATTCCTAACTCCTCGATCGAACAAATTCCTCGGTGATCAAGAGCTTCGTCTACATCAAGAAATTGACTGAATCTGTATGAGATTTCCAAAAGCTTCACTCGAAGGGTTTGGTAGGTGTAGGATTTTGAGTTGAGCATCAAATGGAAATTTTCCTTAGTATTTCCTCGACCCCCTTTAACAGTACGGTGTTTCCTATGACTCAAGAAAGAGAAAATGAAATTACGAAAACAAAAGTCTTCACGCTTCATGTTCCTCAAGCGAATACCAAGTCTTCAGGATCACACCAATTTCTTCACTTTCAAAGTCTTCAGAAAGTCTTCAGAATATCAAAGTCTTGAGTTGAAGAACTTCATTTTTAGAATTCGACTTTTCTTTGTAAATATCAAAACTCCTCATAGACTTATAGACTGTGTACACTCACAAGCGCATTAGTTACTTAACCTATAAGTCTTCAATACACCAAAATCACTAAGGGGCACTAGATGCACTTACAATCTCCCCCTTTTTGGTGATTGATGACAATATGGGTTAAGTTTTCAACGGGGATAAACATATGAATTGTAAATATACTGATAATGAGGAATTTGATTGCAAGATATAGAAGAACTCCCCCTGAAGATGTGCATAGTGAGGAATTTGCTTTTGAGGCAATGCACACTTGAAAAATTGAATCATGGAGATCTCTCCCTATATCTTGTAATTTATACACGCATTTGACATATAATATGAAGAATTTGAAATGCATGATGAAATATGGTGCTTGATGAAATTCAGCATGAGGAATCATAGCACATAAAGTATCAGAGCACAAGTAGATTTGCTATGAAGCATAGTGCAAAATCATAATGCATCAAAAGTATCAAAGCACCATAGGGTTTAAGATTACAACTCGATCCAATAAAAGGTTTCAGAAGAACAAGAGTTGTAACTTAACAAAAAAAACTGTATATAGACAAAAACTAGACCCGCTTGAAGACTAACTCAAATTTCTCCCCCTTTGTCATCGAATGACCAAAAGGATCGAAACTGAGGACTAACGCTCTTGAAGAATATCAAGTTGAAGACGGAGCGCCAAAGATTGTCGGGTTGTTTGTTGAAGTAGGACCAGCAGCGGTGTCTTCCAAATCTTCATTTTCATCGATTGTCGCGAGATGAAGAATAGGAGCTGGCCACCAAGGAAGGAACTTTGACCTTCTTGAATTTCTTGAAGGAGGTGCAGACCGTCAAATTCTTCCTTGAGACCCATTGAAGTCAGTTCTACTTCATTATAGACATGTGAAAGAACAAACCAGGTGCGCTTGAAGGTTTCATGAAGGAAGTAGTGGTTTTTCTTCACTAAATTGTGAGTATACGTCATATTGTAAAGAAGAGTACCAAAGCGACGTTTGACCCACTTATGATTGCGATCAACCTTCCGATGAAGACCGAGGAGTAATTCACGATCGATCATCACCACAGGTGCGATTCCTTGAGGATTTTGCTTTCTTGAGGTATTTCTTCTTTGAGTCATGTGTGGCGAGTCATCATTGGTGGAGTAAGATGTCGCTTTGCTAAACTGTCCATCCAATGGACGAATACCTTCTTCTATCACTGCAGAGCCTTGCCCTTTTCATCACCGAGGCAATTGGCCGCTTGAGGACTTCAATCGGGGCGTGTAGCTGCAGTGGTTCAAAGTATCGACTTTGTAATTGAGTGAGGACCTTGACACGATGAATCTCATAATCCAAAGGCGCATAAGGCTTCAGCTCAAATGGTGACATGGCAATGTTAGCGAGTCCTCATGAAGAAATCATGGAAATTGACGGGAACGCCATGGATGATATTGAAAAGCATATTCTTCATGACGCCAACGACTTCTTCATCGTTCGAAGTCGTGGCCTTTGATAGGACTCATAGTCTTCGTCAAGATTCGATAGACGGTCCGAGGCACATATAATAATTCCTTGACGAGGAATTTGGTTCTTGGTGCCTGCCTTGGCTTCAATGGCTTCATCAAGACTTGCATATAGTGATTTGAAAGTTCCTTTTCTTCATAGATCCGACGTGCACCATCAAGCGGAGGATCGAGTGGTAGAGCACGAAGCAATTCAATTGCAGGTGCCTTGTAGTGAGTGTTTTCAGTCATCCAATCTAAGACCCATGAATTGACGTCTTGACGTCTCCGGTGATATCTTGAGGTTGCATAGAACTGAACAATTAGCTCTTCGTTCGATCACAAATATCGGTCTGAAGTTTAGAAGTCCTGCGTCGTGAAGAACACCGAGGACCGGCTCAAAGCTCGGCAAAGTGACTCCATATCCACATGAGGAATATGAGCATGATCGAAGATTTTATCCTTGTTGAAAAGCACCGAGGAATAGAAGTTGGCTTGGTGGCAGTCCGAGCGCCTCTTCCTAATTCGAGCGTAATCATAAGGATTATATTCGATGAAGAACACGTGCTCGGCAAAGAAATCTTCAGCCTTGAACTTTTGCTTGGTTGAGAACGGATTCTTACGCTTGGGCGAGGGGTGTCGATGAGTTGCATCACCACCTCGGGAATCACAAGTTCAGTTTCTTGACCGAGGAACTTCTTGCTCCTCAACTTGTGCGATCGAGGAATAGCAGCGAAGCAGCTTCATCAAGACTAGTGGCTGGAATTTCTTCATGCACGTAACCGGTGGGTTGATTTTCTTGAGTCTATTTGGACAGTTTGTGCAGGGAGTGAGGAACTTGTTGGAGCGGAGTGAAGAGAGGAGTATTGGGATGCTGATTTTCCCAAAAATCATCATTGATCACCGGTGTGGTGCATCCAATATCCACATCTTCATCTTCAATTTCCTCGACCGACTGAGGAATTTCATAGTCCGATGAGGAATAAGCGGGTTGAAGGGATGGCATCCACTTCAATTTCTTCATCCATTTTCTCGATGAAGCGGCAGATTGATGTTCTTCATCAGATCCGGTTGGCACCTCATATTCTTCTCCAAAAGGAACAACTTCCTTTGATGGTATGGAGGAAATTGGAACAACATCAATTGGTTTTTCGAATGAGCTGGTCATTGGCTTCATTTTCTTCACAGCCGAAGAGTCAGCCTTGGTGATGCTTTCCTTTTCTTCACAGCAGCTCGTTACTGCAGCCTTGGTTTTCTTCACATCAAAAGCGAGATGGAAGAATTGGAGTTGGAGTTAGGCGGGAGGAGCCGAGGAATTTGGTTCATTTTCTTGAGAGCAATCGATGCAGTTCCCTGTCTTGAGCAATTTCTTCAGCGCACCACTAGTGGGTGCCACAGCAATTTCTTCGGCGGTGGAATGGGATCTTCAGCCTGGAATCAACGTTTTCATCGGCCAGGCTGAACGTCATCAATGATCTTGGCATTTTCTTCGATGAAATGAGCCGAGGCTCCACTGAGGAATTTCATGTTGCATTGGGACGGCAACATTTGTGAGATTCTTCGTCGAGTTGACGAATCGACCTTGGCTCCTTGCCAATCAGCATTGAATGAATCGAAGTTTTTCTTTGAGGTTTTGAATTTCACCTGGACTTGGAGAAGCTCCTCGGTGTCATCTTGACAATTTTTTCTTGAAACTTCTCCTTCCTGTATTGAGCCTTTTTGATTTCCCTCGCCTTTTCATACTTCCATTTTCTTCAGCTATGAAGTGAGTCAACATATGACTTTGACCAGGTGTCAAGTGAAGATCGAGCGGAGGGGTATTGGGATCATTGTGCCGTAGATCAATAAAGTCGAGGACTATCTTGGGTCCAATAGCGATGTACAGATGTACCTTTGGCTCTAGCGGCCCTTGCTTGTCGGTCTCTGATGATTTCTGCGAGTTCTTCATCAGATGCCTCATCATCAGATGGCACATGGAATGCAACCATTTTCTTCGTCGGGCTAGGCCGAGGACCTCGACCAATGTTGATTTGGTCTTCAAATTTGAGTCGGACCAGCTTGAAGAAATGGGAGCTGGCGAGGAACTTGCAGAGATGCTCGAGGCAATTGAAAATCCAGCTTCGTTGACATGTAGCTAGGTGCACAGGAACCGAAGGTTTTGACGGAGCTGTTGAGGACTTTGGTGGAGCAGCGGCGGTTTGAGGAATTTGCTTGGAAGGTGTCTTTGAGGAACTTGGCCGTGAGGCGCAGATGATGAAGCACTTGGCTTATGAGCAGGCTTCTTTTGCATTGATTTCCTCGGTTTGACCGAGACCTGCAGGCGATGGCATGGCGAGAATCCTCATTGAATTTCTTCACCGCCTCCTTTGCTTGCTTTGCCAATTTTGCTTGGCGTTTAGCCCATTCCTCGTGAAAGTCCTCACCGCGTTTGGCGCTAGTGGGATCAGCTATTTGGCCAGTGCCAAAGGAGCTCTTGGGCATGGAGGGTTAAGAGCGAATTTCTTCATGTACTTAGGAGTTACATACCTATATTCCTTCCATTCCGTGCCCATCTCCGTTCAATCTTCCGAATACGCACCTTGCGTTGATTTTTACTTTCTTCATCTGGTGTGCGATGAGTCAGCATATATATCCTCGTGGATTTCAAATGCTGTCATAACCTCTGGTTTCTTTCCTCCCTTCTCTGACTTCTTACCATCTGCCATTTTCTTGATTGAGGAAATTGAACAATTGAGTTCTCTGAAGAAGTGTGCAGTTTTTCTTCGAGGAACGCTGCAAATGAGTTAAGTTGATGAGAACCTAGGGATTCAAGCATCGGACATTTGTACCTGTGAGCAGTATATAGGTGCGAGGAATTTGGAGAGGTCATATGCGTTCTCGTAAGGTTTTTCAAAAGAACAAGTTTTGAGGATTTTGACCGGATGAACCTTGAAGAATTTCAATAAGCGTTCTTTGTCTTAGGTTCCGAGTTGTATAGATCAAAGATCCACACAATTGAGGAATCTTGAAGAAAAACATAGCTTAGAGAAAGCGAGTCAAGAGATTTGAGGTGTTCATATGTGTGAAGATTTGAGGAATAAACACCTTTGAAGAATTTGAAGAAAAATTTGAGAATCAAAGCGAGTAATAAAAGTAACTTTTAATTACCGAAGTGAAGAACACGACGAACCGAGATGAACAGTTTAGAAGTTCGTCTGCTCAGATCTTCCCGCCCTAACTTGGCAGAGGAAATCAGCTACGGCGACGGCGGAGTGAAGATATTCCACGGTCGGTAGCGAAATCGTCGGCGAAGAGGTCAAGGCGGTGAAGCTTTTCCTCACCGGCGACGACGGAGTAGCGGCGGCGCTAGGGTTTTGAGGAGCACGAGCGAGAGAGAGGTTGAGCGGAGTAAAAGAGTGAGGAAGGGAGAGAGGGTATTTATAGACACGGTGAAAAATGGATCGTCCGAAGATTTAGGACGAACATGCCCTGACCACTTCCCTTCTCACGACATGTGTCACCCACGTCTTGTGTAGTGGAGATCGTGTACGATTGTGGGTGAATATAATAATGCATCGTGGGATGCGGAACGGTTTAATGATAAAAGCGAAGGTTTGAATAAGATTCGTTTAAAGTTCCATTGCAATTTCTTCAGCTGTCAAGGACACGATGAAGAATTTGAACGAAGTTTCAAAGCGAGCGCACATGAATAATTTGTGAATGGATTGGGTTGAGTATAGCAAATAGGGGGAAGGGTCTGATCACATTCACTTAGCAGAAAAAAGCGACTTGAAGAAATAGCCATAAGTGAATGCTGTAGAGGACATAAATCCATATATATATATAGCCAATGAAGAAAGACGACGGAGATAGTGAAGAATTTGCAAAGTTGAAGAATTTGAAAAACTGAAGAATTTCAAAAATTTGAGGAAAAACTCAAATTGAAGATTTTCAACTTTGGTGGTGGCGTGACCCACCGTATAAGAATGATGATTTCAGACATCGCGTACAATTGTCGTAGGGTTCTGAGAATCAAATTCTTCATTAATTTCTTCACACTTAGAGTGTTATTCTTCATTGATTGAAGAAAAACGTTTCTTCATGTGTTGCACATCTAAGTCATCAAATTTGCGTAAGTGTTAGGATGTGTATCCTTTTCAAAGAACATTCGAAGATTCTAAGATATTTAGCTCACACCGCAACTTGCTAAACCTCTTCTCATCCAAGGGCTTAGTGAAGATATCAGCTAGCTGTTCTTCAGTCTTCACGTGCTCGATGGAGATGTCGCCCTTCAACACATGATCACGAAGAAAATGATGACGAATTTGAATGTGCTTTGTTTTCGAGTGTTGAACTGGGTTGTGAGCAATCTTGATGGCACTCTCATTGTCACAGTAGAGAGGCACATTCTTCACGTTGATGCCGTAGTCCTTGAGGGTTTGCTTCATCCATAGTAATTGAGCACAACACGAGCCAGCAGCAATGTATTCAGCTTCCGCAGTGGACAGTGATCTGTGATTACGCATTTCTTCGAGGACCAACGGACCAAAGATCGTCGAGGAAATGACAAGTACCAGATGTTGACTTGCGGTCCACACGATCACCAAAGATAGTCGAGTCGAATATCCAATGAGATCAAAAGTAGAACCCTTGGGGTACCATAATCCTAGTGTTGGTGTGTGAGCTAGATATCGAAGAATATGCTTCACAGCCTTATGGTGTGATTCCTTGGTGTAGCTTGAAATCGGGCACACATGCAAACACTAAGCATTATATCTGGCCTAGATGCACATAAGTACAATAAAGAACCAATCATGGAGCGGTATACCTTGTGATTGAAGTCAATACCATTTTCATCGATTGCATAGATGGCCATTTGTGGGCATAGGAATTTTGACACCTTTGCAATCTTGCATGCCGAATTTCTTGAGGACATCTTTGAGGTATTTCTCCTGAGATATGAATATGCCATTGTGTTGTTGATTTAATTTGAAGACCTAAGAAGAATTTCAACTCTCCCATCATAGACATTTGATATTCTTCACTCATCATGTAGGCAAATTCATCACTATAGCGTTGGTCAAGACAGCCAAAGATAATATCATCAACATATATTTGGCACACAAAAGTTCACCATCATAAGATTTAGTAAAGAGAGTAGGATCGAGTGAACTGGTGTGAAGCCATTCTTCACGAAGAATTCCTTCAATGTATCATACCACGCCCGAGGGGCTTGCTTGAGGCCATAGAGAGCCTTATTTAGTCTCAAGACTTTGTCAGATTCTTTGGATCTTCAAAACCTGGTGGTTGAGCAACATACACTTCGTCCTCAAGCTTACCATTGATGAATGCACTTTTCACATCCATTTGATATAAAGTGATATTGTGATGGTTAGCATAGGCGAGTAATATGCGAATAGACTCACGTCTAGCGGCAGTGCAAAAGTTTCATCGAAGTCAATTCCTTCAACCTGCGTGTAGCCTTGAGCTACTAGTCGTGCCTTATTCCTCACCACAAGACCATTTTCATCTTGCTTGTTGCGATAGATCCACTTTGTGCCAATGATATTATGCTTGCGAGGATCCGGACGTTTGACCGGTTCCAGACATTGTTGAGCTCGAATTGATGTAATTCTTCTTGCATGGCCTGAATCCACTCCGGCTCGTAAATGCTTCATCTACCTTAGTGGGTTACGTGATAGAGACAAAAGCATAGTGCCCACAAAAGTTAGATAAATGTGAAGCTTTTGAGCGTGTGAGAGGACTGGCGCTTCAATATCATCGATGATCTTGTCAACTTGTACTTCTTTTGCAACGCGAGGATGAGCTGGTTGTCTTGAGGAATTTGACCATTTTCCTCGGCACCATTTTCTTCAGCATTATCTTGGTGCATCAGCTCGGCGTTCTTCAGCGTCACAGGAATGAATTCTTCAGAAGTTTCTTCAAGAGGGAATGACATCCTCGGTTGCCTTGAACCCGATAGAATCCTCGGTCTTTGGTTAAATCTAACACGAAGGTAGGTGCTCTCTTTGCGAGCCATTAGTTTCATCGAACCGCACATCTACAAGGTCAACAATCTTGTGAAGAGCGATGTTGAAGACTACTGTAGGTGTGCGAGTCCTTTCCGTAACCAAGCATAAAACCTTCATGTGCTTTGGTGCAAATTTAGAGGTGTGGTGAGGATCTCTAATCCAGCATTTAGCAATCAAGACTTTGAAATAACTTACATTGGGTTTCTTGTCCGTGAGGAGTTCATAGGCAGTCTTTTGAAGAATTTGTGAAGATATACTCTGTTGATGATGTGGCACGCAGTTGTCAATTGCTTCAATCCAGAAACGATTTGGGCGTTTTGTATTCATCAAGCATAGTGCGAGCCATCTCAACAAGAGTTACATTCTTGCGCTCCACGATGCCATTCTGGGGAGGAGTGTAGGGAGCAGATAACTCATGAGTAATACCAAGTTCATCAAGATAGTCATCAAGACCGAATTCTTGAACTCGGTTCCAGTGTCACTCCTGATGTGCTTGATCTTCACACCAAAGTTGGTTGAAGCCCTCGAGGAAAATCGTTTGAAGATTTCCTGCACTTGATTTTTGTAAGTAACAATGTGTACCCAAGTGTAACGTGAGTAATCATCAATAATAACAAAGCCATATAGTGATGCTTCATTAACGATAGCTGAATAATGATTGGGACCAAAGAGGTCCATGTGAAGCAATTCGAAGGGGCGAGTAGTGGTCATGATAGTCTTTGCTGGATGCTTGGCCTTGGTCATTTTTCCAGCTTCACAGGCTCCGCATAAGTGATCCTTGAGGAATTTGACATTCTCAATGCCAATGACATGCTTCTTCTTCGCAAGCGTGTGCAAATTCCTCATGCCTGCATGACCAAGTCGTCGATGCCATAGCCATATACGAAGCTTTTGCAAGTAGACACACGGCTGGTTGTGGTCACGTGGAAAAATCAACAATATACAAGTCTCCTCTCCTAAAGCCTTCGGAGACTTTGGAATTGTCAGCTTCCATAATCACAACACACCGATACTTGCCAAAGATAACAACCATATCAAGATCACAAAGCATTGAGACTGACATGAGGTTATATCCTAAAGACTCAACAAGCATGACTTTGTCCATGTGCATGTCCTTAGAGATAGCAACCTTACCAAGTCCCAATACCGACTTTTGCCTTTGTCGGCAAAGATGATATGCTTCAGATGTGACGGTGATAAGGTAGCATCCATCAATAGATTCTTGTCACCAGTCATGTGATTTGTACATCCACTATCGAGAACCCACTCAGTGGCTTTGGGTTGATCATCCTGCAGATGAATTAGTACAACTTACGATCTCATATACTTCATCGGTGAAGAATATGATATCAAGTTCATCGAGATGAATTTCATCGATCGAAGATCTGAGATAAGCGAGAATGAGGGCGTGTGAAATGAAAGTTCATTTCATCATGATTAGCCTGCGTCCTTTCGTGCAATTTGTCGAGGCCCCGGCAAATTCTTCAGACGTTAAGGCACGCCCGAGACCCTGACCTCCTGCAGAAGAGATTAGTTCTTTTCTTTACCACCCACATCTGAAGGGGTGGCAAAGAGTTCATCATTCTGCGAGCATCATATGAGAATGGTGGCATAGAGGCCAAACCATTTCGTTTCACATAAGAGGGGTTAGGGTAAGTATATGAATAAGCGAGAGAAATTCTTCGAGGACTTATGAACATATTGGTTTGAAGAATAATGCACATATTCATAGCCCTTAGCTCTACCTGCGAAGCAGAGTTATTAGCACGATGATAATCATATGAGGACTTTGATCCTTTTGAGGAATTTGATCCACGTGAGGAGTTTGGTCCGTATGAGGACTTGGATCCATATGAAGAATTTGGTCCATATGAAGAATTTGATCTGGGGTTCCTTTTCTTCACGGGTGGTGTCATGAGGACATTCACGAAGACTTTCAAGGCACTTCTTGGGAACCCAGATTTTCTTCATAGGGGAACCGTTCCTGCAGTTAGTGCCAACATATCTAGCAAATACTTCACCATTCTGATTTATGAACATTTTATAGTTTGAGTCGAATGACTCATCAACAAAATGAGGAAATTCACATGTAAAACCAGATAAGGTAGATGGATCAACTGGAGGTCCCTTTGCATCAACCCATGAGGTTTTGGGGTACTGCTCAGGCTTCCAGTATGTTCCATCGGCATTTAATTTCCTCTCAAATGCGATACCCTCTTTCCTAGGGTTTCGTTGAGGATCTGCTTTTAAGCACATCACAAAGAGTCGATGCCCTTTGAGGCTTTTGTACATGCCTGTCATGTACAATTCCTTCAATCCTGCATCGTCGGTGATACTAGCAATGTCCTCGGATGAGGAATTAGTGATAGCGAGGCAGGTGAAGAATTTATAACAGTTGAAGCATTTGAACATTCAGGTGAAGAATTAGCGATTCACGTTCAATGCACTTTAAGCATGGAGGAACAAATTCTTCTTGAGAAGCGCTGATTTGTTGAGCAAGTAATGAATCGCGCTCCTTGAAGATCTTCATAACTCGCTCTTAACTTCTCAAGATCTTGCTTTCTTTGAAGAAATTCATGAGAAAGTTTCTCATGATCGAGATAAGAGAGTGTTATGATGACCTTGAAGGTTATCAAGCTTAGGCGAAGTCTCTGAAGATTTTCGATCGGGGCTTGAGTGCGATCCATTTCTTCAACTAACAAAACATCACTCTTATCTAGCATGAATAGAAACTTTTCAAAAGACATTTGTAGTTTTATAGAAATCTTAGAAAGTTTAGAGTAGCTGAGCTTGATATCCTCATCGATTCATTTTCACTTTGGATTCAGAGGAGGTGAAATTGAGTACCTTGGCACCTTTTGCCATGAAGCAATAGGTGGGAGCGTAGTCATCGTTTTCCTCATCGGGTTTGTCGGTGGAGTCGGTTTCTTGATGTTGAAGATGGACTTGCTAACATAAGCGATAGCAAGAGCCGGACTAGCCACACCAGATTCGGATTCTTGAGACTCCTCCTCTTCCTCATTTTCCTCGATTCAGCTTCAGAGTCCATTTCCTTGCCAATGAATGCGAGCCTTTTTGGAGCTGCTCTTCTTGTGAGAAGAAGGTTTTGAGGATTTTGATGATGAAGATTTTGATGATTTCTTCTTCTTCTTCTTCACGTCATCAGAACTGTAATCCTTGTGTTTCTTCTTTCTTAATTCCTTTTCCCACTGAGGACAATCTTGGATATAGTGACCAGGTTTCTTGCATTTGTGGCAAAGTCTTCGCTTATAGTCACTAGATGAGGAATCACTTGCTTCTTGAGGATTTTCCAAAGCGACCACGTCTTGAGAATTTCTGGAATTTCTTCACGGCAGTGCTAGCTCTGGCCAAATTCTTGAGGATCTCCAAGGCTACTACCAGAGTCTTCACTCTCAGATTCAGATTCAGCCTTGGCCTTGAGCACGTGTTTTTCCATAGCCGTAACCATAGAGATCTCTCTTTTGACAAGCTGGAACTTGTGAGTATTTAGCCTTCGAGGATATCAGCAGGATCAAGAGACTTGTAGTCAGCTCGTTCTTGTATCATCAGTGCCAGAGTGTCAAATGAGGAATCAAGCGATCTTAGCAATTTCCTCACCACCTCATGGTCGGTGATGTCAGTGGCACCCAAAGGCTTGAAGCTCATTTGAGATGTCAGTGAGGCGATCGAAGGTTTGTTGAACATTTTCGTTGTCGAGTCTTTTGAAGCGGTTGAAGAGATTCCGAAGAACATCAACTCGAGAGTCACGCTGAGTTGAAACACCTTCATTTACTTTGGACAGTCTGTCCCAGATGAGTTTGGCAGATTCCAAAGCACTCACTCTTCCATATTGACCTTTGCTCAGATGGCCACATATGATATTCTTCGCTTGAGAATCGAGTTGCTTGAATCTCTTCACATCAGCATCATTCAGAGAAGGTGTGGTGAGGAAACACCTTTTGTCACAACATACCGTAGATCGTTGTCAATTGCTTCAAGATGCATTCGCATTTTGTTCTTCCAAGAGGGGTAGTCCGTCCCATCGAGCTAGGACACCTGCTGAGACCTTGATCATACCTGCGGTCGACATAACTAAAACTCCGGTGGTTAAACCAAAATCACACGTAACAAGGGAGTACCTTGCTCTGATACCCATTGAAAGTGCGTTATATCGACTAGAGGGGGGTGAATAGGCGATTTTTATGAATTCTTTACTGAGGAATTTGCTGGTGAGGAAATTCCTTAGCGAAGAAATACTTGCAGCGGAATAAGTACTCAGAAGTAAGCATAACAGATTACAAGCATAGTCATCATGATGAAATGAAGACAATCACAGAGTACAGAAAAGCGTAATCACAGGATAACACAAGATGAAGACAAACAGATCAAGAAATTGAGCTGAGGAAATTGAGAAAGTCTTGATCAAAGTCTTCAAACACAGATATGACAAACACTCAACACGATTATGAAGAAATGAAAGGGTTGAGGAAATAGAACCGATTAGGTTGGTGAAGACAATGATTTGGTAGACCAGTTCCAACTGCTGTCTCGGTTATGCGTCTGGTTGGAAGCGGCCGAGTATTTAAACTCGAGGACACAGTCCCGGACACCCGATCCTTGAGCACGCAGCTCGGGACACCAAGTCCTCACCGTATTCTCCTTGAACTAAGGTCACGCACACCTCGTCCAATCACTCGTGGTAAGTCTTGAGCGACTTCCAAACCTTCACAGACTTGGTCACTCGGCGATCCACAATTCCTCTTGGATGCTCTAGACCATGACGCCTAACCGTCTGGAAGAAGCACAGTCTTCAAAGGTAACAAGCGTCGGATCCACGCAGGATCAATTTCTTGATGATGCTCAATCACTTTGGGTTTGTTGGGGTTTGGTTTTTGGGTTTTCCTCACTTTAGGGTTTTTCCTCACTTGATGATTTTCGCTCAAAGTCCTCGAGAGGATGGGTTGCTCTCAAATGACAAGTGTCAAGTTCTCTCGGGCAGCCAACCAGCTAGTGGTTGTGAAGGCGGCTATTTATAGCCTAGGGAGCAGCCCGACATGATAAGACATAAATGCCCTTCAATGATATGACCGTTAGGTGGATAAGATATTTTGGGACAGCCGGGCCAAGAAGATAAAGAACGGTCGGAAATTTGATTCTCAAATTCCTCGGGGCTATCATGTTCCTCACGGTGTAGGCAATTCGCCTTTGGCGAATTCCTAACTCCTCGATCAGAACAAATTCCTCGGTGATCGGAAGAGCTTCGTCTACATCAAGAAATTGACTGAACTGTATGAGATTTCCAAAAGCTTCACTCGAAGGGTTTGGTAGGTGTAGGATTTTGAGTTGAGCATCAAATGGAAATTTTCCCTTAGTATTTCCTCGACCCCCTTTAACAGTACGGTGTTTCCTATGACTCAAGAAAGAGAAAATGAAATTACGAAAACAAAAGTATTCACGCTTCATGTTCCTCAAGCGAATACCAAGTCTTCAGGATCACACCAATTTCTTCACTTTCAAAGTCTTCAGAAAGTCTTCAGAATATCAAAGTCTTCAGGTTGAAGAACTTCATTTTAGGGTCGACTTTTACTGTAAATATCAAAACTCCTCATAGACTTATAGACCTGTGTACACTCACAAACGCATTAGTTACTTAACCTATAAGTCTTCAATACACCAAAATCACTAAGGGGCACTAGATGCACTTACACCTCCCTCTAGCTCACGCCCTCACCGCGATCTCAAAGCTCAGCGCGTCGAACTCACAGAACAAGAGACACAAGATTTATACTGGTTTGGGCCACCGATGTGGTGTAAGACCCTACTCCAGTGTGGTGTGGTGGATTGCCTCTCAGGCTGAGGATGAACAATTACAAGGGAAGAACAGCCTCCTAAGGAGAGGTGCTCTTGTGCTTGGTGAGCTTGTGTATGTGAGAATGATCTGAATGATCCAAGATCAGTTGAGTTGCCTCCTATGGTGGTGGCTAGTCCTATTTATAGAGGCCCTGGTCCTCTTCCCAAATATTGAGCGGGAAGGGATCCCACAACGGCCAATTTGGAGGGGGACAACTAGTACAAGCTATCCTGACTAAAGGCGGTCTTCGCCTGCCAAAGGCTCTGGTGGTGACGCCGTCTTGGGCTCCACGGTGACCTCCGTCCTGCCGTCCTGCTGGTCTTGGTCTCGTTGCACTAATATGGAAACCTTTGCCTGATGCCTCAGGACTCCTCGCCTGCGCTTGCCTCTTTAGCACCAAAGAGGAAACAAGGACACTGCACGCGCTGGCGCCCGCCTGTCCCTATTCATCATGGCTTACATCACAGGAACCTCGTGAGGTGCCCCTCGCCTTGATCTCTCCGCCCCTCGCGAGCCAGCCTGGTGAGGCCGCCCCCGAGGAGGTCTTGCGTCGTCCGCCTCATGAGGCTTGGCCCCTCGCGAGGGTCTTGAGTGTTTGCTGGTGGAGATGGGCGTCTGAGGGGGCATGAGCGAGCAAGTCTGGGATCCCGTTCCCAGAATGCCGACAGTAGCCCCCGGGCCCAAGGCGCGTTTGGACTTGGCTTCGAGGCGAAGCCAAGGGGCAAGTGCGGAGCGCTGCGGGCCCCAACGGCCTGCGGCCTCGCTTGACGCGTGGCGACTGATTGGATGTGGGCGTCTCCGCTTCCCCACGCTGCCTCGGCAACTGCCCGACTTGACGAGTCCCTGCTGCATGCAGAGAAAAATCATCATTACCTGTGATCGTGGGGATCGCCGGTTGTCCTTCTTTCGCTATGAATGAGGAGGGGGGCGGAGGCCCCGTCGCTCATCTCTTCCTTCTCCGCTCGCTTCTTCTCCCCTGCTTCATCGCTAGTAGCGTCACTCATGGCGCCGATTCAGAGGTTCTCGGCAACAGAGAAGGGGAAAACCCCTCGCGACGAGCCCGGGCCACTTCCGTCGAAGAAGAGGCTGGTCCACCGCCGCGACGCAGCCGTGAGGCCGGAGGTGTCGAGGCTTTGGTGCGAGCGGCCTCCTCTCGGGTATCCGCTGCCTCTATACGCCCAAGCTGAGGGCTCCAGAGGGAGGGGCGGCGAGCGCCTCTGCCCATGCCGTGGCCATGGTCTCCGCGCCGTGGTGACGCACGTCGTCGCCCCAGGAGCCCACGCCGCGGACTCCTCACGCGAACTCGTGATGTGGGCGGTGATGCCTCGGCGCACTTGGATTTTCTTCCCGCAGATCTTCTCCGCCGAGATGTCGTCGAGGGGCCCCCCTCGAGCTTTGGCTGCAGCACGCCGACTGCGACGCCCCGACGACTGGGGCGGAGGTTGAAACCATCTCCCTAGGCAAGATCTTCATGACCCGTGGCTGGGGCGAGGTTGCTCGAGTCTGCCGCTCGGAAGGTGCCCTCGCCATCCATTTCGAGTACGATGGCGCTTTCACCATGTTCTTCAAGGTCTTTGACTTGGAAGGCCGCCGCCTAGAGTGCTGCCTCGGAGGGGGTCGTCAGGGCAGCGCAGCGGCCATCGACGAGCCTGCCGCTGGCTTTGCCAGCAGCAGCGGCGACGCTTGGGAGTCCAGCGACTCTCCTGAGCTCTACGAGACCTCGGAGACGAGCGACGACAGCTACGTGCCCCTGAGCTATCACCGCGCTCGAGGCAAGGCCGCAGCGTCCGGCCGCCGCCGTCGCTGATCTGGATGGGGTTGGCGCTGGCCTCCCGTGGCCCACTGTTGATGATGGCGCCGGCCGTGCTGGCGCATGTAGATAGGGCTCCTAGAAACTCCCTTCTTTTGTTCCCTGCGAGGAATCAAGATGGACCCCGTGGGGGCGTGTAAAGGGTCTGTAATGTCTTTCGTCGATATTATCCTCATTGTGAAAATTTGCGAACGCGTGTCCTGTTTCGGCTCGGTCTCCCCTTTCCAACCCCGCGGCAGCTTGGTGCTCTACGCCGATAGGTCCCGCTCCCCAGGCAGGCTGCAGCCTTCGCTGGTATTCCAGGTCGCGGTGCCGTGGTCAAGGCCGGGAGGTGAGCGCCCCGAGGTCCAGCAAGAGCTCCCGAGGCGTGATGCTCAAGAGGTCCCCTTTAGCGCGCAAGCAGCCCCGAGAGGTAGGAAAGGGAGGCGACGGTGCTGCAACAAGGCTGCAACAAGTGAGAGTCCTATCCGTGGTGCTCGGTCGACCCAGACGCAAAACTTATCTTGGCAGTCGAGAGTCGGTTCCTTGTGCTCCGCCAGACTCGTGCGTCGACAGCCGTAGTGTAGCCAGGTTAGGCCCTTGTGAGCCTCCCCCTCTTCTCCACGCTCTTCTATGTGCTCTGCGTCCTCAGGTCCCGGCCCTCGAGCGAGCTCAGCCATCGCTGGTATGCCAGGTCGCGATGCCATGGTCAAGGCCAGGGAGTGAGGGCTGGAGAGCCAGTAAGAGCTCCTGAGTCACGATGCTTAGGAGCCCTCTTTTAATGCGCAAGAGAATTGCATGGGAGAAGAGGGAGCCCGTGGTACCGCCTGTTGTTGTCCTCAGGAGGTTCCTGCAGGTTAGCGCGAGGAGGGACATAGATTGCTGGTCTGCCGCTGGTCGCTCCGCAAGAAGATGAAGGCACTGAGGGCCTGGCGAGGTGACGTGCGCGGGGAATGCCGCGAGTCAGAGCTCGACCGCTCATACTTTTCGGTGTTGCAGGGACGGACCCGAGCACAAGCGCCGTGCCAGCGTGAGTAGCTCCCGTTGCAGGATGAGCATGGGGCAGACCGACAACGCGGGCGGTCACGAAGAGTGAAAATCAAGCAAGTGATAACCATGGATAGATTATGCATGGAAAGCGAATTAGCTTAGGTAGATGAGAGAATGATATATGCCACTGGGTCGGTCCCGAGCGGCCTGGGGATGATGCAGCTCGAGGGGTGCCCCCAACAGAGTAAGCTAAAGACGTAAAAGGATACATGTCACAGGGACATGCCCACGCGGCCTAGGAATGATGCAGCCTGGGGGGCGCTCCCAGCTAAATAAACTTGGAAAATGTCACCTGGTTCCGTTGTCGAAGGGATGTTGGGGTAGCTGAAGATGCGTGGCGAAGGGGTTGCTCCTCATGAGCCACCGGGGCCCTGAGCCTCGGGAGGCTCTGGGGGTCCAGGCGGTTCCTTGAGGACCGTCTCCATCTCCGCCAGGACCGCGTGATGCCTGGCCTCCTGGGTCACTAGGACGCTCCGCAGGTTGCGCTGGTAGGCGGCCGCCATGCTCGGCAGGCCAAATGACATGCGAACATAGCTGTGAGGTGGGCCCTCACAACGTCCCACGCGCGAAGGCCAAAAGCGCTCCTGAGATGCGGCTCTGTTGAGCCCTGGGATGTCGATGCAGACGCGTAGCCCGCCATCCTTGCCTGGATGGGGAGCTGCACCAGGTGGGCGGCGGTCGCCGCGCATGGCCCTTGCATCCTACAGCTCCTGAGTGGTCTTGACGATGAACTCCTGAGCGCCAGGCGCTCCTTGCCCGGGGTCCTCCTGAGGGAAACGTGCCGCAAAGCACGGCTCCACGTGGTGCCCGAGCGCCTCCCTCATGATGCTGGCTAGGTCTAAGGCCCTCCAGAAGAGAGCCCCTGAGCCCTGCCCGAGGAGGGCGCCGGGCGCGCCTTCCTATGCAAGGGAGGGAGGCGCCCCAGACGCGGGCACCTATCCTGATGTGGCACCGCTAGAGGTGCCGTTCCCCTGAGGCCCTGTATGGAGTAGTTGCTTCTTCTTCTTAGGGATAGCCTCAGGAGGGTATATGGTGCCTTGGTTGTCGTGGTCTTCTATTGATGTGGCTTGGAAGGCGCGCTCGAGGGAGCACATCACATCTCTTTCTGCTCGAGGGACTGTAATGATCCCGCTGCTTCCTGGCATCTTGAGGATGTTGTAGTCGTGGTGGGTTACGGCCATGAACTTGGCCAGCGCTGGGTACCCGAGGATGGCATTGTACGGCAGACGGACGTGAGCAACGTCAAAGTCGATGAGCTCGATGCGGTAGTTGTCGCGCTGTCCGAATGTGACAGGGAGGCAGACCTGCCCTATAGGGGTGGTGGAGCTGTCAGTCACTCCTAAGAAGGGCTTGGTAGGCTGAAGCAGACCGTATGGCACTTGGAGGATGTCGAATGTCTCGACGGAAAGGACATTAAGCCTTGCACCGCCGTCGATGAGGGTCTTGGTGACTTGTACGTTGCTGATGACGGGTGAGCAGAGCATCGGGAGAGCGCCAGCAGTGGCCGCGCACTTGAGCTGGTCTGCCGAGCTGAAAGTGATGGAGCACTTGGACCACCTGAGCGGGCGCGTGGCCTCAAGCCTGGGAAGGGCTGCGTTCACCTCGCGAGCAAACTGCTTGAAGATACGCTGAGATGCTGGGGCCCGAGCTCCGCCCAAGATGCAGGCGATAGCACGCGGTTCGTGGAAGCCCCCAGCCCCCTCGTCCTGATGGTGGTCATTGTTCCTTCTTGGTGGTGGCGGTAGTGGAGGAAGACCAGAGTTGCCCTGAGGGCGGTCCTCGCGAGGCTGATCCCTCCAGGCGCCCTCACGAGGCTGGTCCTGCCAGCGGTCCTCGCGAGGCCGGTCGTGCCACTCCTGGCGGGGGCCGCGATCGTCCCAGCGTCCTCCGCCTCGTCCTCCTCCTCGGCCGTAGCCCTGGTCGTTGCGCTCGGGGCGTCGACCGAAGTGTCCGTCTCGAATGGCTCTGAGCTCTTGACAGTCGTTGGTGTTGTGGCTGTGTACATTGTGGAAGGCGCAGAACGGTCGGCTGCTCTTGGACGACTCGGGATGGTCCCGGCCGCGCTTCGTGTCTGGCTCTGCTGCGAGCACGGCCACTCCCTTGCGCTTCACGTCCTTGGCATTGGCTTTCTTCTCCTCTGGGTCGGTAGCAGGGAGCTCGAGGAGGAAAAGGCGCCCTTCCTCAGCTCTTGCGCACTTGGTCGCCAAGTTGAACAGTTCCAGAGCCGTGCATAGCTCCTCATGGATGGCGAGCTCCTCCTTCATCTTGACATCGCGGACGCCATCAGAAAACGCCGAAATGATGGCCTCGTCCGTCACCTTGGGGATCTTGAGACGAACGCTATTGAAGCGCTGGATGTACTTCTGCAAGGTCTCTCCTGGCTTCTACTTGATGCGGCACAGGTCACCTGCGGCCGGAGGGTGGTCGCGAATGCCCTAGAAGTTGGCGACGAAGCGGTCGCGCATCTCATCCCAGGAGGAAATCGAGCCTGGAGGCAGGTTCAGGAGCCACGAGCGGGCACCATCCTTGAGAGCCATGGGAAACCAGTTCACCATGACTTTCTCATCGCCATTTGCCGCCTCGATGCTCAGCTCGTAGAGTTGCAAGAACTCCGCAGGGTCGGGGGTGCCGTCGTAGCGAGGAGGCAGATCCGGCTTGAACTTGCCCGGCCAGACGACACCACGCAGTTCAGAAGTGAAGGTGTGGCAGCCTGCTGTGGCCACCGGGGCCCTTTTCAGAGGCAGGGCCAGCCCTTGGTGTCCGCGCACCGCCGCTGCAGGCGGCGCACGGTCTTGTCGTGGTAGCGCGGGGAGTGCAGGAGCGTTTTCTTGCGGCCGGGGAACTTCTTGGCAGCTTCCTTCTTCGTGAGCTACGTCGCCCGCAGTTGGCAGAGGGTGAGGCAGCGAGAGGGGTCGTGCGGGGGAGCCCCTAGCGGCACTGACGAGCTCGGCGATGCGGTCCAACCAGTCCTCGTAGAGGTCGTCGACCGGGCGGTAGCGCAGGAGCTCGCGTGCCATGAGCAGCACGGCCTGCGCGTCCATGGGAGCGTGACGAGCGTGAGACAATGAGCCGACTGGGGTCAGCAACGGAGCGGCGGTGCGGCCGTCCCGCCGCACAGAAGGATGCAGTGAGGACGCTTGCTGCTTGTTTCCCGCCGAACCGGTGGCAGCGTTGGCGGCGGGTGACGGGGAAAGATGGGGAGGCCTGCCGACAGGAGCTGTCTGAGCGACACGGGCGGCGAGGGTGGCCCGGCGCTCAGCGCGGGCTCGACACGCGTCCGCCATGGATGCGGTGGAGCGATGGAACGAGGATCGGAGGGAGGAAGGCTTCAGCACACCCCTACCTGGTGCGCCAAATGTCGGATTTCGGGTTCCGGCAAACCCTTGAGGTTCAAACACTGGGGTGCACACGAAGATCTCTCCTCCCCCTAGCTCACGCCCTCACCGCGATCTCAAAGCTCAGCGCGTCGAACTCACAGAACAAGAGACACAAGATTTATACTGGTTCGGGCCACCGATGTGGTGTAAGACCCTACTCCAGTGTGGTGTGGGGGATTGCCTCTCGGGCTGAGGATGAACAATTACAAGGGAAGAACAACCTCCTGAGGAGAGGTGCTCTTGTGCTTGGTGAGCTTGTGGATGTGAGGATGATCTGAATGATCCAAGATCATTTGAGTTGCCTCCTATGGTGGTGGCTAGTCCTATTTATAGAGGCCCTGGTCCTCTTCCCAAATATTGAGTGGGAAGGGATCCCACAACGTCCAATTTGGAGGAGGACAACTAGTACAAGCTATCCTAACTAAAAGTGGTCTTCCCTGCCAAAGGCTCTGGTGGTGACGCCGTCTTGGGCTCCACGGTGATCTCCGTCATGCCGTCCTGCTGGTCTTGGTCTCATTGCACTGATATTGAAACCTTTGCCTGATGCCTCGGGACTCTTCGCCTGCGCTTGCCTCTTTAGCAACCAAAGAGGAAACAAGGACACTGCACGCGCTGGCGCCCGCCTGGCCCTGGTCATCATGGCTTTCGTCACAGGAACCTCGCGAGGTGCCCCTCACCTTGATCTCTCCGCCCCTCGCGAGCCAGCCTGGTGAGGCCGCCCCGAGGAGGTCTTGGGTCATCCGCCTCGCGAGGCTTGGCCCCTCGCGAGGGTCTTGAGTGTTTGCTGGTGGAGATGGGCCGTACAGGGCCACTGGTGGAGCCACGCCGTGGGCTGCAGGCAGGCAAGTCTGGGACCCCCGTTCCCAGGACGCCGACGGTAACATTAGCAACAACAACGGGCACATCCTCACAGATATCGATAGGTATGGCAGTTGACTTGTCAGCCATTTGCAACGATATTTCAGTAGGTGTGAGTTTATTCAAGTCAAGTCTTTTATATAAAGAGAAAGTCATAACACTAACACCAGCTCCTAAATCACGCAAAGCAATTTTCACATAATTCTTTTTGATGGAGCAAGGTATAGTTGGTATACCCGGATCTCCAAGTTTTTTAGGTACTCCATCCTTGAAAGTATAATTAGCAAGCATAGTGGAGATTTCAGCCTCCGGTATTTTTCTCTTATTAGTGATGATGTCTTTCATATACTTTGCATAATAAGGCATTTTCAAGATATCAGTCAAGCGAGTATGCAAAAAGACTGGCCTCAGCATTTCAGCAAAGCATTCGAATTCTTCATCATCATTCTTTTTAATTGACTTGGGTGGAAAAGGCATGGGTTTTTGAACCCACGGTTCTCTTTCTTTACCGTGTTTTCTAGCCATGAAGTATCTTTTATCATACATTTTATTCTTAGGTTGTGGGTTATCAAGATCAACATGTGGTTCTATCTCAACATCATTATCTGGTTCTTTTTCATTTGGTTGAGCATCTTCATGAACATTAGCATTATCTTTTTCATTATCACTAGGTGGATGTTCATTACCAGATTGAGTTTCAGCATCTGAGATAGAAGTTTCATTTTCATTGTCAGGAGGTTTTTCTATTTCAGGTTCACTAGAAGTGTGCAAAGTCCTATCATTTTTCTTTTTCTTTTTTCTCTTTAGAAGGACTAGGTGCAATAGTGTTGTTTCTTTGTGAGTCCTGAGTCCTGTTCAATTATTTTTGGGTGTCCCTCGGGATGAAGTGGTTCCTGAGTCGTTTTACCTCCTCTAGTTGCAACTCTAACAGCAAAGTCATGTATATTATTATTCATTTCATCAAGTAATTTTCTTTATGATTTAGCAACTTGTTCTAACAGGGTTTGTACCATAGAAACATGTTTTCAATACCTCTAACATCATTTGAAATTCTAAATAACAAGTCACTCAAGCGAGCAATCATATCAGAACTGTATTTCAGATGTTCCATAACATTTGCATTGAAGTGATCTTGTTTTCTAATGTAGTTTTCAAACTCATAAAGGCATTGAATAGGATGCATATTGTGAGGATTATCATTTTCATTGAACTTCATAAGAGAATTTACCTCTACCACCTTAGGCAGTGGTGGTGTATTAAGCCCATGTATTTCTGCAATAGGAGGTAAATTTTTAACGTCCTCAGCTTTAATACCTTTTTCCTTCATAGATTTCTTTGCCTTTTGCATATCTTTAGTACTGAGATATAATATACCCCTCTTATTCGGAGTGGATTTAGGCGGTGGTTCAGGAAGAGTCCAATCATCATAATTTTTCAATATGTTATTCAATAATTCTTCAGCTTGAGTAATAGTTCGTTCCCTAAAAACACAACCAGCACAACTATCTAGGAAGTCCCTAGAAGCATCGTTTAGTCCATTATAGAAGATATCAAGTATTTCATTTTTCTTAAGAGGATGATCAGGCAAAGCATTAAGTAACTGGCAAAGCCTCCCCAAGCTTGTGGGAGACTCTCTTATTTAGTTTGAACAAAGTTAAATATTTCCTGTAAGGCAGCTTGTTTCTTATGAGCAGGAAAATATTTTTCAGAGAAGTAATAAATCATATCCTTGGGACTATGCACACAATTAGGAGTAAGAGTATTGTACCAAGCTTTAGCATCACCCTTTAATGAGAAAGGAAATAATTTTAGAATAAAGTAGTAGCGAGTTTTCTCATCTGGAGTAAAAAGGGTGGCTATATCATTCAACTTAGTAAGATGTGACACAACAGTTTCAGCTTCATAACCATGGAAAGGATCAGATTCAACCAAAGTAATTAACTCTGAGTCGACAGAGAATTCATAATCCTTGCGATCGGTGAAGTAGCAAACTTAGGATCACATTTCATTCTAGCATTTAGAGATTTTTCTTTATACTTTTGTAGTAATTTCTCTAGATCATCTCTATCATTGCAGGCAAGAATATCTCTAGTTGCTTCTTCACTCATAACATAACCTTTCGGTACCTTAGGCAATTCATATCTAGCCAGGCTAGTTCTAGCAGGTGTTTCAGGAGTTTCAGTTTCAAGCTCATCATCAGATTCAACAACATCATGTTGTATTACTCTAGCAATTTGTTCATCAAGAAATTCACCAAGTGGCACATCATCATTAGCAAGAAAGGTACTAGCATCATCATAAGCATCATTCATAGTAGAAGTAGCATCATCAATAACTTGCGACATATTAGAATTCATAGCATGTGGTGGTATTGCAAGTTTACTCATAACAGAAGGTGAATCTAAAGTAGAACTGGATGGCAGCTCCTTACCTCCCCTCGTCTTTGAGGGAAAAATATTAGTCTTTGGATCCTTCAGATTCTTCATAGTGATAAATTGATAATAATCCCAAGTGACTCAACAAATATTTCTATGGTCCCTGACAACGGCGCCAGAAAAAAGTCTTGATAACCCACAAGTATAGGGGATCGCAACAGTTTTCGAGGGTCGAGTATTCAACCCAAATTTATAGATTCGACACAAGGGGATCCAAAGAATATTTGAAGGTATCAGCAGCTGAGTTGTCAATTCAACCACACATGGAGATTAATTATCTGCATCAAAGTGATTAGTAGCAAAATAGTTTGATAGTTTTTATAATAGTGACAAAGACAGCGATATGATACTTGATGATAGCGATAATTTCGTAGCAAGTGTAACAGTGATGATAGCAGTAGTAACTTAGCAGAAGCAATATAGGACAAATTCGTAGGCATTGAATTGGTGACTTGTTGGATGATATTCATCATGTAACAGTTATAACCTAGGGCGATACGGCACTAGCTCCAGTTCATTGATATAATGTAGGCATGCATTCCGTAAATAGTCATACGTGCTTTATTAAAAGAACTTGCATGACATCTTTTGTCCTACCCTCCCGTGGTAGCGGGGTCCATATTGGAAACTAAGGGATATTAAGGCCTCCTTTTAATAGAGAACCGGAACAAAGAATTAACACATATTGAATACATGAACTCCTCAAACTACGGTCATCACCGGGAGTGGGCCCAGTTATTAACACTCCGGGTTGCCGGATCATAACACGTAGTAGGTGACTATAACTTGCAAGATCGGATCTAAAACATGGATATAATGATGAATTCATAAACGATTCAGGTCTGAGTTCATGGCACCCGGGCCCAAAGTGACAAGCATTAAGCATACCAAAGTCATAGCAACATCAATCTAAGAACATAGTGGATACTAGGGATCAGGCCCTAACAAAACTAACTCGATTACATGATGAATCTCATCCAACTCCTCACCGATCAACGAGCCTACGAAGGAATTACTCACTCTCGGTGGGCAGCATCATGGAATTGGCGATGGATATCAGTTGGTGATGATGAAGAACGAAGATCCCCCTCTCCGGAGCCCCAAACGGACTCCAGATCTTCCCTCCTGAGGAAGAACAGGGCTTGGCGGCGGCTCCATCTCGTGAAATGCGATAATTCTTTCTCCCCCATTTTTTCTGGAAATATGTGAATTTATTGTATCAGGGGGGTCGTCAGCGGGGCCACTAGGTGGGTACAACCCACCTGCGCGTGCCAGGAGAGGGGGGGTGCGCCCTGGTGGGTTGTGCCCACCCAGAGTCCCTCTTCGGTAGGTCTTGGCTCCAGAAATTCTCATTGATTATATAAAAATTCCTCGTGAAGTTTCGCCTCATTCCGAGAACTTTTATTTCTACACAAAAACAACACCATGGTAGTTCTGCTGAAAACAACATCAGTCCGGGGTTAGTTTCATTCAAATCATGCAAATTAGAGTCCAAAAGAAGAGGAAAAGCATGAGAAAAAGTAGATACGTTCGAGACGTATCATGGGGTGCCCCCTCCCTCGTATATAAAGGAGGGGAGGAGGAGGCCGGTCGGCTACAAGGGGCACACCCAAGGGGGGGGGAATCCTACTCCAAGTAGGAATAGGTTCCCCCCTTTCCTAGTCCAACTAGGAGAAGAAGCAAGGAGAGGGAGAGGGAGAGGGAAAGAGGGGTCGCACCCCCTCCCCTAGTCCTATTCGGACTCCCCTTGGGGGGGGGCGCCACCTCTTGGCTGCAGCCCTCTCTCTCCCCTAAGGCCCACTAAGGACCATAACTTCCCGGGGGGAAGGTTCCGGTAACCCTCCGGCACTCCGGTTTTATCCGAAACTATCCGGAACACTTCCGGTGTCTGAATAACATGGTCCAATATATCAATCTTTATGTCTCGACCATTTCGAGACTCCTCGTCGTGTCCATGATCACATCCGGGACTCCGAACAACCTTTGGTACATCAAATCACATAAAATCATAATACGAATCGTCATCGAACGTTAAGCGTGCGGACCCTACGGGTTTGAGAACTATGTAGACATGACCGAGACACTTCTCTGGTCAATAACCAATAGCGGAACCTAGATGCTCATATTGTCTCCTACATATTCTACGAAGATCTTTATCGGTCAAACCACATAACAACATACGTTGTTCCCTTTGTCATCGGTATGTTACTTGCCCGAGATTCGATCGTTGGTATCACCATACCTAGTTCAATATCGTTACCGGCAAGTCTCTTTACTCGTTCTGTAATGCATCATCTCGCAACTAACTCATTAGTCACATTGCTTGCAAGGCTTATATTGATGTGCATTACCGAGAGGGCCCAATGATACCTCTCCGACAATCGGAGTGACGAGTCCTAATCTTGATCTATGCCAAATCAACAAACACCATCGGAGGCACCTGTAGAACATCTTTATAATCACCCAGTTATGTCGTGACGTTTGATATCACACTAAGTGTTCCTCCGGTATTTGAGAGTTGCATAATCTCATAGTCATAGGAACATGTATAAGTCATGAAGAAAGCAATAGCAACAAACTAAATGATCATAGTGCTAAGCTAGCGGATGGGTCTTGTCCATCATATCATTCTCTAATGATGTGATCCTGTTTATCAAATGACAACACATGTCTATGGCTAGGAAACATAACCATCTTTGATAAACAAGCTAGTCAAGTAGAGGCATACTAGGGACACTCTGTTTGTCTATGTATTCACACATGTACTAAGTTTCTAGTTAATACAATTCTAGCATGAATAATAAACATTTATCATGATATAAGGAAATGTAAGTAACAACTTTATTATTGCCTCTAGGGCACATTTCCTTCAGTCTCCCACTTGCACTAGAGTCAATAATCTAGATTACATAGTAATGATTCTAACACCCATGGAGTCTTGGTGCTAATCATGTTTTGCTCGTGAGAGAGGCTTAGTCAACGAGTCTGCAACATTCAGATCCGTATGTATCTTGCAAATCTCTATGTCCCCTTCCGACACTTGATGACGGATGGAATTGAAGCGTCTCTTGATGTGCTTGGTCTTCTTGTGAAATCTGGATTCCTTTGCCAAGGCAATTGCACCGGTATTGTCACAAAAGATTTTCATTGGACCCGATGCACTAGGTATAACACCTAGATCGGATATGAACTCCTTCATCCAGACTCCTTCATTTGCTGCTTCCGAAGCAGCTATGTACTCTGATTCACACGTAGATCCCATCATGACGCTTTGTTTGGAACTGCATCAACTGACAACTCCACCATTCAATATAAATATGTATCCGGTTTGAGACTTAGAGTCATCCGGATCAGTGTCAAAGCTAGCATTGACGTAACCATTTCCAACAAGCTCTTTGTCACCTCCATAAACGAGAAACATATCCTTAGTCCTTTTCAGGTATTTGAGGATGTTCTTGACATTTGTCGATGATCCACTCTGGATTACTTTGGTACCTCCCTACTAAACTTATAGCAAGGCACACATCAGTGCAGTACACAACATTGCATACATGATAGAACCTATGGCTGAGGCATAGGGAATGACTTTCATTTTCTCTCTATCTTTTGAAGTGGTCGGGCATTGAGTCTCACTCAACTTCACACCTTGTAACACGGGCAAGAACCCTTTCTTTGCTTGATCCATTTTATGGCTGAGGCATAGGGAATGACTTTCATTTTCTCTCTATCTTTTGAAGTGGTCGGGCATTGAGTCTCACTCAACTTCACACCTTGTAACACGGGCAAGAACCCTTTCTTTGCTTGATCCATTTTGAACTTCTTCAAAACTTTATCAAGGTATGTGCTTTGTGAAAGTCCAATTAAGCGTCTTGATCTATCTCTATAGATTTTGATGCCCAATATATAAGCAGCTTCACCGAGGTCTTTCATTGAAAAAATCTTATTCAAGTATCCTTTTATGCTATCCAGAAATTCTATATCATTTCCAATCAACAATATGTCATCCACATATAATATTAGAAATGCTACAGAGCTCCCACTCACTTTCTTGTAAATACAGGCTTCTCCAAAAGTCTGTATAAAACCATATGCTTTGATCATACTATCAAAACATTTATTCCAACTCCGAGAGGCTTGCACCAGTCCATAAATGGATCGCTGGAGCTTGCACACTTTGTTAGCATCCTTTGGATCGACAAAACCTTCTGGTTGTATCATATACAACTCTTCTTCCAGAAATCCATTCGGGAATGCAGTTTTGACATCCATTTGCCAAATTTCATAATCATAAAATGCAGCAATTGCTAACATGATTCGGAAGGACTTAAGCATCTCTATGGGTGAGAAGGTATCATCATAGTCAACTCCTTGAACTTGTTGAAAACCTTTGGCAACAAGTTGAGCTTTGTAGACAGTAACATTACCGTCAGTGTCAGTCTTCTTCTTGAAGATCATTTATTCTCTATGGCTTGCCGATCATCGGGCAAGTCAACCAAAGTCCACACTTTGTTCTCATACATGGATCCCATCTCATATTTCATGGCCTCAAGCCATTTTGCGGAATCTGGGCTCATCATCGCTTCCTCATAGTTCGTAGGTTCTTCATGGTCAAGTAACATGACCTCCAGAACAGGATTATCGTACCACTCTGGTGCGGATCTTACTCTGGTTGACCTATGAGATTCAGTAGTAACTTGATTAGAAGTTTCATGAGCATCATCGTTAGCTTGCTCACTAATTGGTGTAGGTATCACTGGAACTGATTTCTGTGATGAACTATTTCCAATAAGGGAGCAGGTACAATTACCTCATCAAGTTCTACTTTCCTCCCACTCACTTCTTTCGAGAGAAACTCCTTCTCTAGAAAGGATCCATTCTTAATGTGAAAATCTTGCCTTTGGATCTGTGATAGAAGGTGTACCCAACAGTTTCCTTTGGGTATCCTATGAAGACACATTTCTCCGATTTGGGTTCGAGCTTATCAGGTTGAAGCTTTTTCACATAAGCATCGCAGCCCCAAAGTTTAAGAAACGGCAACTTTGGTTTCTTACCAAACCATAGTTCATATGGTGTCGTCTCAAAAGATTTAGATGGTGCCCTATTTAACGTGAATGCAGCCGTCTGTGGCACCCCGGCTCAGAGCGACCGGTTTACCATGCATTGCCAGCCCAGAGACCATGTCTTCTGGCAACACACAACATCTTGGTACAGAAAACAACCGCTTTATTGATGCTAGCGGAACAGGGTTTATATTACAACAGCTGTCGAGGCCAAGCGGCACGCCCGGTGCGGCCGAACAATATGTACATTATTTAGTGAACATAAAGGGGCCTCAATATGAACAACTACGTGGCAGTGGAATAACGTCGTAGCGGAAGCTCCATATCACAGGGACAACGATGTGGACACGATCTAGACTCGAACAGCACTCCTTTCCAACGAGATTTTCCTGAACTGGCATGACACGCCAGGTCAGTACATTGAATGTACTTGCAAGCTCACAACAGGCATAATCATAATGGCAAACAATATCATGATCAGTACTTAACCAATTATTAAGAATGCAACACTATATGTCAAACATGCTGTGATCATGCTCGAGCGTCCCTCAGGACAACTTACCAACCGTGATCATCCTCAGATCACAAACACACCACCAACGTGGTCTTTAACAAAATGACTCGTGATCCTTATGGCGATCACAACCACGACCGATATCTGGTCCCAATTTCCTCGATGGCCTTTCTGCCATCCTCAACAATGCAAAGTTTACAGCTAAGTGTGCAATTTTTATTAATCGTTGACTCATGGTGGGACCTACTACGAGGTGTCCATGATCCTGGACTCGGCTATCGATAGATTATACACTCCGCAGAGGTAGCACACTGTACCCACACCACGGAACCCATGGCCTCGCACTCCCATTCGGGTGGACCAACGGCATTCCGACAAAACCCTTCCATTGCCACAACACTCTCTCGGCCACTCCGACCAAATCCCCAACGGGCTAGTCCTGGGTGGCCCCGTGTCTACCAAAGACACTCCGACCACCGTCGTGGTCAAACATTTCCACTCGGGGACTCGGTACCATAATCTCATCAACGAGCACACAAGATTATGCACCTTACCGGGCCAGGGCAAGCGGCATAACCTTCCCTAGTTGGAGGCTCAGGCCGGAGGCCATGTCAATGGACCGAATCAAGGCCTTCCCACAAAGGAAAATGTGGTTGCACTGGAAAGAAACTCGATTCAGCGGCACCATGACCCAGTCAACGGTATATTCAAGTTGAGTTATTTTCAGGTTGAACTTAAAAATAAAAAATGACCGGTGTCATAGCATGCCATGAAATGCGAAACTACACATGCATCACATAATAATAAAAATGACCGATGTCATCCATATACACACCAAGCATAAACATCAACCACTCATGTTACTTTGCTGCTCAAAATGGCTCATAGCTTAACCAAAATATTTTGCAACAAGTTTTATTAATTTCTCACACAAGAACGTAACTCTGATAAATTTCTCATATGCTTAACAAAAGATTTCACTATCAACAACTCTTAATCTCTTTATCAACTAAGTGAGGTTCGGACATTACGTAAGTCAAGTAAAATGATCTAACAAGTATTTAATAGAATATTTTCTAGCAATTTTTATCAATTTATTTATGCAAGAACATAACTTTAAATATTTACTATCATGCATAGCAAAAATTATTTCTATCATCACCATGAATAAATCCTAGCTTTGCTTCACCAACTGAACTAGTTTCCACAATCTCTAAATCAAGCATATTAACTAGCAAACACTTGACAGAACATAAATAACAAAATAATTATTTAAATGCATGGATTAATCATTTCATTCAAGTAAGAAAAATCACAAATATTGAAATGACACCATGAAAATGTTGCTGTGGCTTGCCTTAGTGCAGATGAGGTTCACAAGCCCTCTGGTGATCCTCAAGACAAGCCTCACCTTCTGAAAATAAATTTAAACACAAAAGGCAAATATCAAGAACACTTCTGAAAATCACTAAAAATTCTAAACAGCTCAGAAAATCTCATCTTTGGCGAGCTGCTAGATTTCTTTTAAAGAACACAATGCAAAAAGAATCAATTCATTTGGACTTATGGTTAAAAAGTTATAACTGTTTGAAGTGTTCTGTAAATTCAAATAAATTTGAATAAAAATAAACAACTGAGGGGGGGGGGGGGTGATGTCGAAGGCGTAAAGCCCAGGGGCGTCACCACTCGTACCGCTTCGCGCGCGTATAGAGTGGCTAACTAGCGGGCTCCGCTAGTCAGGTGGGGAAAGGGGGAGAGAGAAACAGAGAAGGCCGCGGCTTCGCCGGAGCTCTCGCCGGTGACGAGGACTTCTTGGCTCAAACGAGAGGGAGGGATTGAGAGAGGGGACGATGGCGCACCTGCCCGTGCAGTGGCGTGGCTAGGGGTGGTCGGACGACGTCGAAACAAGCTTCAAGCGGAGGCAGAACGGAGGTCGCCGGAGTCGAGGAAGATGGCGACGGAGGCCACTCCGAGGCTCAATCGCTCGAGACGGCCTCACCGGAGAGAGGCGGAAGCCCTGGAGGGGTTGCCTTGGCCTGGGAGAGGCTAGAGCTTCCGCGACGACCAGAGGGGATCGCCGGCGAGCTCGAGCTCGGGGACGGCGACCCGAGGCCTGCCCGGCTGGGCTACGGCTTCCTACTCGATCGTGGGGTGTGTGTGAGTGCTGGATGGTGCTCGAGGAGGCTCGGGGTGGCTCTATTTATAGGCGAGCGGCGAGGGTGCTTCGGGCTCCGCCGGTGGACACCTGTCCACGGCGCCCGGCGACGAGCGGCGTCAGTGAGAGGGGGAGAAGGCGACGGAGGTCACGCGGCCACTGTGGGCGGACGGGGATGAGCACAGGATCAAGAGGATGGCGACGAGCACAGTGTGTTCCTCATTGTTGGGCTGGCTGGACCTTGCCCGTGCTCGCTGCGGCGAGCTCCGGCGTCGGCGAGTGCCAGGGAGGAGTTAAGAACATGGAGACGAAGATGGTGGCGCGGTTTGGCATGCTCGAGCAGGAGAGGGAAGCAAGCACGCACGAACAGAGCGCTCGGCGACGTTCAGAGCGCGCCGACACGCATGCCAACACCCCTGGACGAACGCGGTCACCGCGTGAACTATGACATCAGCTCGATCTAAGCATAAACTCGATGTCTGGCATGTTGTTCGTGGTAGTTTTGAGTGTTACTACGATTTGGTTTGGATCCAGGTGCAGTAGAGAAGTTTTCACACACTAAGTAAGTTTCTGGTCAATAACTTTGTGATGTTACTGTCGTCAAATGGCTGGGAGTTTGAAGCTGTGCTTTGGAGGCTAGCTTAGAGTTACTAAGGTAAATATGCACAAGAAAGTACAGGTCAAATGGAGCAAGTAAAATGGTAGTTGCTGTAGAAATCACCATTTCTGTCCAGAACAGAAAATAATTTTTGTAGCAAAAATATTCCAAAAAGTGATGAAATATTTTTGCTCAGGAAGGTGCCCTAGGGTTCACAGAATATTTGTGAATTATCTCAGAATTTTCTGAGCCATAAAAAAGAGGGTTGCTTTGGAACAAACATATTTGGCTAGGGTTTCTGAGAGAAAATGAATATTTTTCATTTAAGAAAAATATTCCAAAGATTATATTGGGGTGGATCAGAAGTGAAATGATGATTTAGGAGAGAAGTGAAGCACTTGGGTGAAAGCCAAGGATGCCCAAATGTTAAGTCCATATGAAAAGATTCAAGAACTCCAAGTTTTCAAAAAAATTCAAATGAAAATCAAGCAAATAAGAGAGGGCAAAAACCAGGCTGTCACAAACCTCCCCCACTTAGAATGAATCTCGTCCTCGAGATTCGGTTGCTTGGGAAAACCACTCTGGATACTGATCCTGAAGGAATTCCTCCTGCTCCCAAGTTGCTTTTGATTCTGTGTGATGTTCCCACTGAACCTTGTAAAATCTTCTGACTTTACTGCAGGTGACTGATGTCTACTAGGCAACCTTCTTCTTGTAGATGTTGTTGGGCCTGCAAGTGCACAGGTTTGTAGGACAGTAGCAAATTTCCCTCAAGTGGATGACCTAAGGTTTATCAATCCGTGGGAGGCGTAGGATGAAGATGGTCTCTCTCAAGCAACCCTGCAACCAAATAACAAAGAGTCTCTTGTGTCCCCAACACACCCTAATACAATGGTAAATTGTATAGGTGCACTAGTTCGGCGAAGAGATGGTGATACAAGTGCAATATGGATGGTAGATATAGGTATTTGTAATCTGAAATAATAAAAACAGCAAGGTAACTAATGATAAAAGTGAGCGTAAATGGTATTGCAATGATAGGGAACAAGGCCTAGGGTTCATACTTTCACTAGTGCAAGTTCTCTCAACAATAATAACATAGATAGATCATATAACAATCCCTCAACATGCAACAAAGAGTCACTCCAAAGCCACTAATAGCGGAGAACAAGCGTAGAGATTATGGTAGGGTACGAAACCACCTCAAAGTTATTCTTTCGGATCGATCTATTAAAGAGTTCGTACTAGAATAACACCTTAAGACACAAATCAACCAAAACCCTAATGTCACCTAGATACTCCATTGTCACCTCAAGTATCCGTGGGCATGATTATACGATATGCATCACACAATCTCAGATTCATCCAACCAACACAAAGTACTTCAAAGAGTGCCCCAAAGTTTCTACCGGAGAGTCAAGAAAACGTGTGCCAACCCCTATGCATAGGTTCATGGGCGGAACCCGCAAGTTGGTCACCAAAACATACATCAAGTGGCACGTGATATCCCATTGTCACCACAGATAAACACGGCAAGACATGCATCAAGTGTTCTCAAATCAAAGACTCACTCCGATAAGATAACTTCAAGAGGGAAACTCAATTCATCACAAGAGAGTAGAGGGGGAGAAACATCATAAGATCCAACTATAATAACAAAGCTCGCGATACATCAAGATCGTGCCATAGAGAGAACACAAGAGAGAGAGAGATCAAACACATAGCTACTGGTACATACCCTCAGCCCCGAGGGTGAACTACTCCCTCCTCGTCATGGAGAGCGCCGGGATGATGAAGATGGCCACCGGTGATGGATTCCCCCTTCGGCAGGGTGCGAGCAGGCTCCGAGAGGTTTTGGTGGCTCTGAGGCTTGCGGCGGCGGAACTCCCGATCTATCTTGATATTCGATGGTTTTAGGGTACGTAGGATTATATAGGCGAAAGAATTCGGTCGGGGGGTGCTCGAGGGGTCCACGAGACAGGGGGTCGCGCCCTGTAGGGGGGCGCGCCCCCTATCTCCTGGGCTCCTCGAGTATCTTTTGACTTGATCTCCAAGCCTCCAGGATGGTATTCTTCCAAAAAATCACGATGCCGAAGGTTTCATTCCGTTTGGACTACGTTTGATATTCCTTTTCTTCGAAATACTGAAACAGGCATAAACAAGCGACAATATGGGCTGGGCCTCCGATTAATAGGTTAGTCCCAAAAGTAATATAAAAGTGTATAATAAAGCCCATAATCATTCAAAACAGATAATAAAATAGCATGAATGCTTCATAAATTATAGATACGTTGGAGACGTATCGGCATCTAAGCTTAATTCCTACTCGTCCTCGAGTAGGTAAATGATAAAAGAAAGAATTTATGAAGTGTGAATGCTAGAAGGTGCACAAGTTTGATCAATGATAATTTCAATCACCTTTTCTAGCATGATAATATGTCATAATAGTAGTTCATCTCATAAAACTTCTCACGATAAAGTAACAAGCAATTCACATGTCAAAGCATAGACCATAAACTTTCTTGACAACTAGCAAACTTCATTCTCAGTCATTCAAACAATTGCAATTCATCTTATTTTCAGGAATATCAAACTCCACATACTCAACTATCATATAGTCTTCTACAATTGCTAACACTCACGCAATACTAACGGTTATGGAGTTTCAATCGGACACTGAGAAAGATAGGGGCTTATAGTGTTGCCTCCCAACATATTCACCTTTGGGTGATGTCAACAATAATAGTTCATGCTAACTTACATCCAATTGGATATATATATCAGGATCTCCCCAACACGAGGAGCTTGCCAAAGGATAAAATGAAAAAGGGAAAGGTGAAGATCACCTTGACTCTTGCATAAAGTAAAAGACATAAAGTAAAAGATAGGCCCTTCGCAGAGGGAAGCGAGAGGTTGTCATGCGCTTTTAGGGTTGGATGCACAAAATCTTAATGCAAAAGAACGTCACTTTATATTGCCCCTTGTATATGGACCTTTATTATGCAGTCCGTCGCTTTTATTGCTTCCATAACAAGATCGTACAAAGCTTATTTTCTCTGCACTAATAAGTCATGCATATTTAGAGAGCAATTTTTATTGCTTGCACCTATGACAACTTACTTGAAGGATCTTGCTCAATCCATAGGTAGGTATGGTGGACTCTCAAGGCAAAACTGGGTTTAAGGATATTTGGAAGCACAAGTAGTATCTCTACTTGGTGCAAAGAATTTTCGGCTAGCATGAGGGGGAAAGGCAAGCTCAACATGTTTGAATGATCCATGACAATATACTTTAACTGAGATGTCGGAAAACATAACCCATTACGTTGTCTTCCTTGTCCAACATTAACTCTTTTGCATGTCATACTTAATGAGTGCTCCCAACTATAAAAGATGTCTAGGATAGTATATTTATATGTGAAATCTCTCTTCCTTCAATATTCTTTCATGAATTGTTCAAATGACCAATACAACGCTTGCTAACCTTCAATAAATTTACACCCTCTACTTCTTAGATGTGAAGTAATTATTCCCCATGGGATAAGCAAATGAGACATATATAATTTCAGATTTATGACAATCAACTCATTCAACCATTTACTCATAGGATATAAGTGAAGCACACGAGTAAATGACAAACTACTCCAAAAAGATATAAGTGAAGATCAATGAGTAGCTAAATAATTATGTAACTATGCGAAGACTCTCTCTCATTTAAGAATTTCAGATCTTGGTATTGTATTCAAACAGCAAGCAAAACAAAATAAAATGACATTGCAAGGATAGCACAACTCATGTGAAGAAGCAAAAACTTAGGCTCAACCGATACTAGTCGATAGTTGTTGAAGAAGAAAGGTGGGATGCCTACCGGGGCATCCCCAAGCTTAGATGCTTGAGACTTCTTGAAATATTATCTTGGGGTGCCTTAGGCATCCCCAAGCTTGAACATTTGTGTCTCCTTAATTCCTCTCATATCATGGTTTCTCTTTTTATCAAAAGCTTCATCCACACCAAACTCAACAAGAACTCGTGAGATAGGTTAGTATAAACCAATGCAAAACCTTATCATTTCCTACTGTAACAAATCACTAAAATTATTACTCAACATTTCATACTAAATGCCTCTGCATATTTAATACTCCTATCCTCAAATAGAATCATTAAACAAGCAAACATATGCAAACATAACAGCAATCTGTCAAAACAGTACAGTCTGTAAAGAATACAAGATTCATCATACTTCCCTAACTCCAAAAATTATGAAATAAAATTACCACTTTAATAAATTTATCAGAGCTCAGTATGCAAAAAGATTCAACATTATACCACTCTCTGATCTTTCTAGGGAATTTTTGCAACAGCGGTAAACTTTCTGTTTTCAAACAGCAACATGTATAGTAGCAAAATAAGCATGGCAAAGGCTATCCTTGACTTTTTTATTGAAACTAAAGATGCAAAAAATTATTCTAAATAACAGCAAGCAAATACTAACAAGAGAAAATGACGCTCCAAGCAAAACACATATCATGTGGTGATAAAAATATAGCTCCAAGTAAAGTTATCGATGAACGAAGATGAAAGAGGGGATGCCATCCGGGGCATCCCCAAGCTTAGGCTCTTGGTTGTCCTTGAATATTACCTTGGTGTGCCTTGGGCATCCCCAATCTTAGGCTCTTGCCACTCCTTATTCCATAGTCCATCGAATCTTTACCCAAAACTTGAAAACTTCACAACACAAAACTTAACGAGAAAACTTCGTAAGCTCCGTTAGCGAAAGAAAACAAAACACCACTTCAAGGTACTGTAATGAAATCATTATTTATTTATATTGGTGTTAAACCTACTGTATTCCAACTTATCTATGGTTTATAAACTATTTTACTAGCCATAGATTCATCAAAATAAGCAAACAACACACGAAAAACAGAATCTGTCAAAAACAGAATAATCTGTAGTAATCTGTAACTAACGCAAACTTCTAGAACTCCAAAAATTCTAAAATAAATTGTTGGACCTGAGGAATTTGTCTAGTAATCATCTTAAAAAAGAATCAACTAAATAGCACTCTCCAGTAAAAAGTTGAAGCTAATCTCGTGAGCGCTAAAGTTTTTGTTTTTTACAGCATGATCATAAAGACTTCACCCAAGTCTTCCCAAAGGTTCTACTTGGCACAAACACTAATTAAAACATAAAACCACATCTAAAAAGAATCTATATGGATTATTTATTACTAAACAGAACCAAAAAGCAAAGAACTAAAATAAAATTAGGTTGCCTCCCAACAAGCGCTATCATTTAACGCCCCTAGCTAGGCATGATGATTTCAATGATGCTCACATAAAGGATAAGAATTGAAACATAAAAAGAGCATCATGAAGAATATGACTAGCACATTTAATTCTAACCCACTTCCTATGAATAGGGATTTTTTGAGCAAACAACTTATGGGAACAACAATCAACTAGCATAGGAAGGCAAAACAAGCATAACTTCAAAACTTTAAGCACATAGAGTGGAAACTTGATATTATTGCAATTCCTACAAGCGTATATTCCTCCCTCATAATAATTTTCAGTAGAATCATGAATGAGTTCAACAATATAACCAGAACCTAAAGCATTCTTTTCATGATCTACAAGCATAGAAAATTTACTACTCTCCACATAAGCAAAATTCTTCTCATGAATAGTAGGAGTATCATAAGAGACTTGAACACTAAAAATTGTTTCCACATTAAAAGAGTAACGTTCAGAAAAAGGGTAATCATAATCATGACAAGATTTGTAAATATAATCATCACTACTTTTTATAGCATAAGTTTCATCACAATAATCATCATAAGTAGCAACTTCGTTCTCATCATAATCGATTGAAACCTCTCCCAAGATAGTGGAATCACTAAATAAAGTTGACACTCTTCCAAATCCGCTTTCATATTCATTACAATAAGATTCAACATCCTCCAAAATAGTGGGATCACTACTTCCTAAAGTTGACACTCTTCCAAACCCACTTTCATCAATATAATCATCATACGTAGGAGGCATGCTATCATCATAACAACTTTGCATATCAAAACTTGGGATGCTAAAAATATCATATTCATTAGACATAGCATCCCCAAGCTTGGGACAAACATTAATTCCAGCAAATATATTCTCAAATATTTCATCCTCATCAAACATAGCTTCCCCAAGCTTGGGCCCTTTCATATCATAAGCATAATCACTCTCATCATTAAAAATATGGATAGCACCAATAGTAAAGCAATTATCATCATCACAATGAGTAGTAGGAGCAACATCATTTGGGAGGGATACCTTTTTACCTTTGTTACTCCTTCTTTTCTTTTTCTTCTTCATATTATGTGTGGGTTCAACCTTCCTCTTTGAGCTCCTTATTGACGAGACTGGTTGAATAGAAAGCTCCTCCTCGCTACCTGATTCATCATAAGAAATAATAGGAGGAGATTGGGAAGTCTCTTCCCTTTCATTAGTATTCTCTTCATCTACTATTTGCTTTCTTTTCTTTAGGTAATTGGCAATATAAGGATTTTCAAGGCAATTCTCCGCACAAAACATATAAATCTTTTCTAGATCAATATCAAGAAAATGCTTAAGATTAAATTCTGGAATAGGCTTAGTTAAACGTTTCAACTCTTCACAACCCAAAAGCAATCTAAGTTCATTGTAATGAGAAAGGGAGATTAATCATCACAATTTTTGGACACGATCCGATCATGAAACAATTTGCATTGGAGATGTAAATGATCATGTTTATTGCAAAATTCACAATGGGAAAGATATCTTAAATTCTCCGCACTCTTATCTAGCCTTTCTTGCAACTTCTTAGTTTCTAAATACTTATGCCTCTTGCAATATATATCTTCTTTATTTGGTGTGTTAATGCAAACATGCACTCCACAAAAGTTGACATGCTTATGAGAGATATTTTCATCATGACTAGAGCAATCATCATTAGTACTATGGATATTCAAGGAGTTTATACTAACAACATTGCAATCATGCTCATCATTCAAAGATTCAGTACCAAGCATTTTAATGCACTCTTCTTCTAGCACTTGAGCACAATTTTCCTTTCCATCAAACTCACGGAAGATATTAAAAAGATGAAGTGTATGAGACAAACCTAACTCCATTTTCTTGTAGTTTTATTTATAAACTAAACTAGTGATAAAACAAGAAACAAAAAGATTCGATTGCAAGATCTAAAGATATACCTTCAAGCACTCACCTCCGTGGCAATGGTGCCAGAAAAGAGCTTGATGTCTACTATGCAACCTTCTTCTTGTAGACGTTGTTGGGCCTGCAAGTGCACAGGTTTGTAGGACAGTAGCAAATTTCCCTCAAGTGGATGACCTAAGGTTTATCAATCCGTGGGAGGCGTCGGATGAAGATGGTCTCTCTCAAGAAACCCTGCAACCAAATAACAAAGAGTCTCTTGTGTCCCCAACACACCCAATACAATGGTAAATTGTATAGGTGCACTAGTTCGGCGAAGAGATGGTGATACAAGTGCAATATGGATGGTAGATATAGGTATTTGTAATCTAAAATAATAAAAACAACAAGGCAACTAATGATAAAAGTGAGCGTAAACGGTATTGCAATGATAGGAAACAAGGCATAGGGTTCATACTTTCACTAGTGCAAGTTCTCTCAACAATAATAACATAGATAGATCATATAACAATCCCTCAACATGCAACAAAGAGTCACTCCAAAGCCACTAATAGCCGAGAACAAACGTAGATATTATGGTAGGGTACGAAACCACCTCAAAGTTATTCTTTCGGATCGATCTATTAGAGAGTTTGTACTAGAATAACACCTTAAGACACAAATCAACCAAAACCTTAATGTCACCTAGATACTCCATTGTCACCTCAAGTATCTGTGGGCATGATTATACGATATGCATCACACAATCTCAGATTCATCCAACCAACACAAAGTACTTCAAAGAGTGCCCCAAAGTTTCTACCGGAGAGTCAAGAAAACGTGTGCCAACCCCTATGCATAGGTTCATGGGCGGCACCCACAAGTTGGTCACCAAAATATACATCAAGTGGCACGTGATATCCCATTGTCACCACAGATAAACACGGCAAGACATGCATCAAGTGTTCTCAAATCAAAGACTCAATCCGATAAGATAACTTCAAGAGGGAAACTCAATTCATCACAAGAGAGTAGAGGGGGAGAAACATCATAAGATCCAACTATAATAACAAAGCTCGCGATACATCAAGATCGTGCCATAGAGAGAACACGAGAGAGAGAGATCAAACACATAGCTACTGGTACATACCCTCAGCCCCGAGGGTGAACTACTCCCTCCTCGTCATGGAGAGCGTCGGGATGATGAAGATAGCCACCGGTGATGGATTCCCCCTCCGGCAGAGTGCCGGAATGGGCTCCCGAGAGGTTTTTGGTGGCTACAGAGGCTTGCGGCGGCGGAACTCCCGATCTATCTTGATATTCGATGGTTTTAGGGTGCGTATGGTCATATAGGCGAAAGAAGTCGGTCGGGGGGTGCTCGAGAGGTCCACGAGACAGGGGGCCGCGCCCTGTAGGGGGGGGGCTATCTCCTGGGCTCCTCGAGTATCTTCTGACTTTATCTCCAAGCCTCCAGGATGGTATTCTTCCAAAAAATCATGATGCCGAAGGTTTCATTCCGTTTGGACTCCGTTTGATATTCCTTTTCCTCGAAATACTGAAACAAGCAATAAAACAGCAATATGGGCTGGGCCTCCGGTTAATAGGTTAGTCCCAAAAGTAATATAAGAGTGTATAATAAAGCCCATAATCATTCAAAACAGATAATAAAATAGCATGAATGCTTCATAAATTATAGATATGTTGGAGACGTATCAGTGACCCTTTCCATCTAATCCAAAATTTTAAACGGTCTCTCTTCATAAGTTAAATTTGTTGCCAACTCTATTTCAGTCATTGCAGTCCTTTTCTCAGGCGGGGATATGCATCGTCTCAATTGCGAAACATGGAACACGTTGTGCACGTCTGCCAATTCAGGGGGTAGTTCCAGTTGATATGCAACAGTACCTACTCGAGACATAATCGGGAATGGACCAATAAATCTGGGTGCTAGCTTCCCGCGAGTCTGAAATCTCTTAACTCCTTTCATAGGAGTGACTCGGAGGTATACGTGTTCTCCGGGTTCAAAACTGACCTGCCGATGCTTTGCATCATAATAACTCTTCTGTCGAGATTTGGCCAATTGCAGTCTGTCTCTGATTTCCCTAACTTGTTTCTCAGCTTCCATCATGAGATCCGTTCCGAAGATACGGCTATCTCCAGTTCGAGACCAGTTTAAAGGAGTGCGGCACTTACGGCCATACAGAGCTTCATATGGTGACATCTTTAGACTGGTCTGAAAACTGTTGTTATAAGAGAACTCGGCATATGGCAAGCAATCTTCCCATTTAGCTCCATTGGCTAGCACACAGGCTCGCAACATATCTTTGAGTATTTGATTTACCCGCTCTGTCTGTCCATCTGTCTGAGGGTGATAAGTAGTACTATATTTCAGTGCTGTCCCCAAGTCTTGATGGAGACGGGACCAGAAAGCGGAGGTAAACAAAGAACCTCAGTCGGAAGTGATAGTTCGGGGTACTCCATGCGGCGACGATTACGGATACATACTGATTGTGCAAGTTCATCTACTCATGTCTGGTGCTGATCGGGATGAAGTGAGCAACCTTGGTGAGGGTGTCTACTATGACCCAGATTGCATCCTTGCCTCGGCTGAGTCTTAGGCAATCCTGTAATGAAATCCATACAAAGCGTCATCCCACTTCCACTTTGTAAACGGGCGGTGGTTGGAGGAGTCGGTGGCTTCGATGCTCTGCCTTCACCTTGTTGCATATGTCGCAATAGCAGGCTACAAAATAGGCAATGTCTTTCTTCATTCCATCCCACCAGAATATTTGTCTAAGGTCCTCATACATTTTCGTACCTCCCGGGTGAATGGAATATGAAGATTCGTGTGCTTCTGACAGAATTTTCTTCTTCAAGTCCAGTTGATTTGGCACACAAATTCGTCCACGGAATCGGAGGGTACCGAATTTATCCTTGAAGAAATCTGGGGTCTGCCTTGCCATCTGGCCCTTGGCACATTTTTGTAGCTTGGCGTCATCTGGCTGGGCCTTGCGGATTTCCATCTCAAGTGTGGGGGTAACTTCCAAAATATTAGCGAGACCAGCATCCACGATGACCAGGTTGAGCTGAGAGATCTCCTCTTGGAGTTTGGTGGGCAATGATTCCAATATGGCATTTAAGGTGACGGGCTTTCGATCGAGGGCATCGGCAGCGACGTTGGCCTTGCACGGATGGTAATTTATTCCAAGGTCATAATCCTTGACCAACTCTAGCCATCTTGTTGGCGTAGATTTATATCTGGCCTAGTGAAAATGTACTTGAGACTTTTGTGGTCGGTAAAAATTTGGCACCTTTTTCCAATGAGGTAGTGTCTCCAAATTTTTAATGCATGAACCACCGTAGCCAATTCCAAATCATGAGTAGGATAATTTCCTTCATGGGGTCGTAGCTGTCACGATGCATATGCTACTACCTTGCTGTCTTGCATAAGCACGCAACCAATACCTTGTCTGGAGGCATCGCAGTACACATCAAAGCTGCGATAAATGTCTGGAAGAGTCAATACAGGTGCGGTTGTCAGACGTATCTTCAGCTCATTAAAACTCTTCTCACAATCCTCTGTCCACTTAAACTTCGTATCCTTTTTGAGCAGTTCCGTCATGGGTTTAGCGATTTTGGAAAACCCTTCAATAAAACGATGATAGTATCTAGCTAATCCGAGGAAACTCCGGATCTGTGTTACAGTCGTGGGCGGTACCCAATCGAGCACATCCTTTACTTTGCTTGGGTCCACGGCTATACCTGCGGCGGATAGTACATGTCCGAGAAACCCAACTTGCTTGAGCCAAAATTCGCACTTAGTGAACTTGGCGTATAACTGATGGTCGTGGAGCCGTTGTAGCACTGCTGGGAGGTGATCCTGGTGCTCTTCTTCACCCTTGGAGTAAATGAGGATGTTGTCGATGAAGACTACCATGAATTTGTCGAGGAAGTCCATGAACACTTTGTTCATCATATGCATAAAGAAAGCTGGGGCATTGGTGAGACCAAAGGACATCACTGTATATTCGTAAAGACCATACCGTGTAGTGAATGCGGTCTAAAGAATATCCTCCTTTTTAATCTTGAGCTGATGATATCTGGTCCGTAAATCGATTTTTGAGAATACTTTAGCCCCACTGAGCTGATCAAATAGATCAAATATCCTTGGCAGCGGATATTTATTTTTGATGGTGACCTCATTCAGCTAGCGGTAATCTATGCACATACGGATACTACCATCCTTTTTGCCCATGAAAATAGCAGGTGATCCCCATGGTGAAGAGCTGGGACGAATATAACCTTTCTGGAGTAATTCGTCAAGCTGTTTCTTTAGCTCCACTAATTCTGATGAGGGCATCCGGTAATACTTCTTGTATAGCGGTGCGGTTCCGCACAAGATCTATTGTAAACTCCAGTTCGATCTGGTGGCATGCCCGGCAGTTCTTACGGAAACACATCGTGGTACTCATGACCACGAGAATAAATTCCAATTCAACCACAGCGGTGCAAACTAATTCTGGCTTGGGTATATTCTTGCGAGCATAGAATTTGGTGAGCTGCCCATTCAGACTGGTCAAATTGACTTCTCGGGTTGCACAGTTTATGCAAACTTGATATTTGGTCAACCAATTCATACCCGATATAATATCCAACTATTCAGACTCAATGATTATCAGAGATGTTGGAAAGTAGATTCCGTTGATATTGATCTCCAGATCACGGCAGACCAGATTGCTCTTGATTATAGATCCCGGGGTTTGTACCAGCATATTTTTGCCCAAAATCGTGCAAGGAAAATTGTTTTGGGCAGCAAAACTCCGAGAAATAAAAGAATGGGAAGCCCCAGAGTCAAATAAAATTACTGCAGGTATGTCATTAACAGAAAACATACCAATGACGACTTCTGGCTTCTCATGGGCTTCATCGGCGGAGATATGATGCACGTGCCCAGTGAAGTTTTGCTAGGTTGGCCATGACTCCATAAAGTTGACTTGTGGCCTTCTTAGGGCATTCATCTTGTTGTTCTTGGGGCACTATTTGGCATTATGTCCGTGCTGCCTGCAAATGAAACAAGAATTATTGCGCTGATGCTCCTCATGTGTTGGATTGGTCACTGTATTCTTGACTTGAGTGGTGGTCCTGTTAACATTTTGCTGCCAATTTGGCCTGTATTCCACCTGAGTCCGCTGCCGGTCTGAGCCTTTTGCACAAGTTGCCCATCCTTCCTTGGCTCAAACTTGCGCTTGTTGTCATTGTTAGCAGGCCTATTATCTGATATAAGCTTGTGCTCCCGTTCAGCAATGAACGCCTTGTCCACCAGAGTTTGGAAATCTGAGAAATCAAACATACTGAGAGCACACCGAAGTTGCGGATTTAAACCTCCAAGAAATCTGTCAATCTTCCTTTCTTCGGTGGCCACGTCATACAGAGAGTAACGGGCCAAATGATTGAATTTTTGCAGATATTCAGCCACAGACTGATTTCCTTGGACGAGTGCGAGAAATTCACACTGCTTGGCCTTCATAACTCTAGTAGGGATATGATATTTTCGGAACTTATCCTTAAATTTCCCAGGTGATTTCCTCATCAATCGGCCACATGGCCTTTGTATTTTCCCACCATATGGCAGCTGCGCCTTCAAGGTAATGAGTTGCAAATGGAACTTTTATCATTTCCTTCAATATGGGCAATCTCAAGCTTTTTCTCCATGGTGCGCAACCAATCATCTGCATCCAATGGGTCAACAATCTGACTGAAGCTGGGTGGATTGGTCCTCTGAAAATCTGACAGCTTTGAGTGATGACCATTCTGATTTCCATTCTGTCCAACCATAGCTTGCACACTTCTCAATATTTCAATCAGATCATTGTTCCTTTTCTCTTCAAACATACGCAGAATTTGCTCGGTGGAGGGACGATTAGGCGGTGGAGGTGGTGGCGGAATGTATGGCTCGGGAGAATATCCTGCCTGTCGTGCGGAACGACGAACAGGAGTTCCCTCACGAACGTTGCTACTGCTGCCTCCCCGCGTCATCCTATTGAGGATTTTTTTCCAAGACAACGCAATCGAGATGAGAGACATCCAAGAATAAAAATGGGGAAAAGCCAGCAACAAATCTCGAAAAAGACAAAAGAGCGAAGAAAATACGGTGATTAAAGTCCCAACATAATTATACATAGACTCATACATGAAAGATAAGCAACATGACTGGTTCCACTACTCTCATTCATGCAATGAAGCATCATGACTAAATGCGACTACATCCGTACATCATCCAGACGATTGCGAATACTCAAAGACACTACTTTGCTCTGCTTTGGTGCGGTGTCCTCCTCAAGCGGTCTCGGATCCCGAATCGACATGGTTAACGGAAACCTCCGGGTTAAAGGTAACACGACGGCGCTGCCTCGAGGGCTCTCCCTCGAGGCAGGGGTAGGATGAAGCATCGGGGCTCTGAGGAGTAGCGAGAAGTGAGACCCACTCGGCAGGAGCAGGAGGGTTCATGGCCGAGAAGCCCGTGCTACTCGGGGGAGTAACCGGCGAAATAGGGGAGCTAGAGCTAACTGGGACATAAGGGGTAAATCCCAGTGAAGACGGGGTAGTGGCGGATCTAGAAGTGACCAAAGTAGCGGCTAAAGCAGTACGGGCATGAGTCAGCTCTCGAGCCAGCTTGTGGATCATCAGATAGCTAGAAGTGATATAGCGAGCAAGGTGGCTAGCAACACTATCAGACTCCGGATCAATGAGAGGGAAACGGATACGACCGTTGTCGTGCAGAGATGTGTAGTAATAGAAACCTGGGTGGTGCTGCATTTGGACCTCGGTATAGCGAAGCTCGACAAGGACCTCAAATGCGGCAAACTGGACAGCCTGAGAAGCGGTGGATGCATAGCCGCTCCGAGAAATGCAGTGTAAGAGCGAATCGGGCGGTGCGCAGAGTAACCACTGCATGATACTCATACACTGAGTCTGCTAGATGCTCCCGGTACACACGGTAGACTGGGTCGTCGCCGTGAGGGTACAGCCGACGCCACACGTTGCGGAGAAGGTGCGGTGATGTGTACCACATCAGCTGCAACTGGCACAGAAACGGCACCGGAGCCATCTACACTCACAACCATCAGCAGGTTAGCATAAAATAATAATCGAATGACTACAATGCAACAACCAGCTATAACTGCTACCGGCACTCAAATTTACTCGGGTCTAGCGTCCAGTTAACACGCCGTAGTCTAGCGTGGCCTACAGTCAACGCGGCTCTGATACCAATCGTTGTGGCACCCCGGCTCAGAGCGACCGGTTTACCATGCATTGCCAGCCCAGAGACCATGTCTTCTGGCAACACACAACATCTTGGTACAGAAAAAAACCGCTTTATTGATGCTAGTGAAACAGGGTTTATATTACAACAGTTGTCGAGGCCAAGAGGCACGCCCGGTGCGGCTGAACAATATGTACATTATTTAGTGAACATAAAGGGGCCTCGATCTGAACAACTACATGGCAGCGGAATAACGTTGTAGCGGAAGCTCCATATCACAGGGACACCGATGTTGACACGATCTAGACTCGAACAGCGCTCCTTTCCAACGAGATTTTCCTGAAATCTGGCATGACACGCCAGTCGATTACATTGAATGTACTTGCAAGCTCACAACAGGCATAATCATAATGGCAAACAATATCATGATACTTAACCAATAATTAAGAATGCAACACTATATGTCAAACATGCTGTGATCATGCTCGAGCGTCCCTCGGGACAACTTACCAACCGTGATCATCCTCATATCACAAACACACCACCAACATGGTCTTTAACAAAATGACTCGTGATCCTTACGGCGATCACAACCACGACCGATATCTTGTCCCAATTTCCTCGATGGCCTTTTTGCCATCCTCAACAATGAAAAGTTTACAGCTTAGTGTGCAATTTTTATTAATCATTGACTCATGGTGGGACCTACTACGAGGTGTCCGTGACCGTGGACTCGGCTATCGATAGATTATACACTCTGCAGAGGTAGCACACTGTACCCACACCACGGAACCCATGGCCTCGCACTCCCATTCGGGTGGACCAACGGCATTCCGACAAAACCCTTCCCTTGCCACAGCACTCTCCCGGCCACTCCGACCAAATCCCCAACGGGCTAGTCCTGGGTGGCCCCGTGTCTACCAACGACACCCCGACCACCGTCGTGGTCAAACACTCCCACTCGGGGACTCGGTACCATAATCTCATCAACGAGCACACAAGATTATGCACCTTGCAGGGCAGGGCAAGCACGGCATAACCTTCCCTAGTTGGAGGCTCCGACCAGAGGCCATGTCAATGGACCAAATCAAGCCCTTCCCACAAAGGCAAATGTGGTTGCACTGGAAAGAAACTCGATTCAGCGGCACCATGACCCAGTAAACGGTATATTCAAGTTGAGTTATTTTCAGGTTCAACTTAAAAATAAAAAATGACCGGTGTCATAGCATGCCATGAAATGCGAAACTACACATGCATCACATAATAATAAAAATGACCGATGTCATCCATATACACATCAAGCATAAACATCAACCAAATGGCTCATAGCTTAACCAAAATATTTTGCAACAAGTTTTATTAATTTCTCACACAAGAACGTAACTCTGATAAATTTCTCATATGCTTAACAAAAGATTTCACTATCAACAACTCTTAATCTCTTTATCAACTAAGTGAGGTTCAAACATTCTATAAGTCAAGTAAAATGATCTAACAAGTATTTAACAGAATATTTTCTAGCAATTTTTTTTCAATTTATTTATGCAAGAACATAACTTTTAATATTTACTATCATGCATAGCAAAAATTATTTCTATCATCACCATGAATAAATCCTAGCTTTGCTTCACCAACTAAACTAGTTTCCACAATCTCTAAATCAAGCATATTAACTAGCAAACACTTGACGTAATATAAATAACAAAATAATTATTTAAATGCATGGATTAATCATTTCATTCAAGTAAGAAAAATCACAAATATTGAAATGACACCATGAAAATGTTGTTGTGGCTTGCCTTAGTGCAGATGAGGTTCACAAGCCCTCTGGTGATCTTCAAGACAAGCGTCACCTTCTGAAAATAAATTTAAACACAAAAGGCAAATATCAAGAACACTTCTGAAAATCACCAGAAATTCTAAACAGCTCAGAAAAATCTCAGCTTTGGTGAGCTGCTAGATTTCTTTTCAAAGAACACAATGCAAAAAGAATCAATTCATTTGGACTTATGGTTAAAAAGTTATAACTATTTGAAGTGTTCTATAAATTCAAATGAATTTGAATAAAAATAAACAGCTAAGGGGGGGGGGGGGTGACGTCGAAGGCATAAAGCCCAGGGGTGTCACCACTCGTACCGCTTCACGCGCGTACAGAGTGGCTGACTAGCGGGCCCCGCTAGTCAGGTGGGGAAAGGGGGAGAGACAAACAGACAAGGCCGCGGCATATTGGCTCCTACACTTCTCCAGTCAATAACCAATTGTGGAACCTAGATGCTCATATTGGCTCCTACATATTATATGAAGATCTTTATCGGCCAAACCGCATAACAACATACGTTGTTCCCTTTGTCATCGGTATGTTACTTGCCCGAGATGCGATCGTCGGTATCACCATACCTAGTTCAATCTCATTACCGGCAAGTCTCTTTACTCGTTCCGTAATGCATCATCCCACAACTAACTCATTAGTCACATTGCTTGCAAGGCTTATAGTGATGTGCATTACCGAGAGGGCCTAGAGATACCTCTCCGACAATCAGAGTGACAAATCCTAATCTCGATCTATGCCAACTCAACAAACACCATCGGAGACACCTATAGAGCATCTTTATAATCACCCAGTTACGATGTGACGTTTGATAGCACAATAAGTGTTCCTCTGGTATTCGGGAGTTGCATAATCTCATAGTCATAGGAACATGTATAAGTCATGAAGAAAGCAATAGCAACAAACTAAACGATCATAGTGCTAAGCTAACGGATGGGTCTTGTCCATCATATCATTCTCTAATGATGTGATCCTGTTTATCAAATGACAATACATGTCTATGGCTAGGAAACATAAACATCTTTGATAAACAAGCTAGTCAAGTAGAGGCATACTAGGGACACTCTGTTTGTCTATGTATTCACACATGTACTAAGTTTCCAGTTAATACAATTCTAGCATGAATAATAAACATTTATCATGATATAAGGAAATGTTAATGACAACTTTATTATTGCCTCTAGGGCACATTTCCTTCAGTAATTTCACAAAATCCTCATCATTCACCGAGTCCTGAATTTCCAACAACCATAGCCTAGCATCATCATGCGTGCATGCAATTAGGTGTTCCACTAATTCTTCATCAACAACAGACCAAACACATTTCGCCCTAGTGCATTCAATTAGAGCATGCTTCCATGAATCTGCTGCTATGTTGCATACTGGACAAGCATACTTATTTGTCCTTTTTCGGTGGTGTCTCAAAGCTTCTGTAGGAATAGAATAATTTTTTTGCGAGCCTCCAATCAAATTTTTAACCCTTCGAGGAACCTTGAGTTTCCAAAGCCGCCTCCAATAGTGTTTTTTATGATCCATGTTCGAACTCTCGGCCCTGATGGACATCCAATCTTCTCTTCTCTTCTTCGTTTCAGCTAGTAATCTATGCAGAACGTACCGTGAAACACCCCGATCTCTCAGAATGCCATGCACAACTGTGCTTTTCACTTCTTTCAAGAAACACAGTTGTGCTTTCACCATGAAACACAAGTGTGCTTTTTCTCGCATGATATGCTTTAGGTAAGAAAATAAAACAAAACCCTTCTTTTAGAAAACATAGAGAAAACCAAACCAAATCCACCCCCCCCCCCTAAAAAACAAAGCACGTACAAAAAAACGCGTTCTCGTGGGGCGCGCCAACACGTGACATGTGGCGGCACCCGCTGGGTATACCCCGAAGGGGCACCCGCTTATTTTGTTTTTTGAGCAAAGACAACTAGACTTTATTGATTTATTGCAATGCTTGCCGGAATTACAAAAACATCATGTGGTATGCCCAACCAAATGTGTCTACCCTGAGGCAACAAAGTACCCAGTCTAGCTATCTTATGAGCTTCATAATTAGTAGCTCGCAATTCATGAACAAAATTACATGAAATAAAGGCATTTTCCCTCTCCTGTATCTCCTTGATGATTCCTCTGAATTAGCTTGCAGTACCATCTCGGATTCCATTCACTACCTTTTTGCAATCTGAAGCTATGTGTAAATATCGCAAACCGAGATCTTCTGCTAGTGCGAGAGCTTCTCTTCCTGCTATTGCTTCTAGAATCGGGGGACCAATCATCCTTGAATTACCAACATAGAAGAACCCAAATATGCCCCATCTCGGTCCCTACATATGGCAGCTGCTGCTCCTATGTTGTGATCAACAGAAACTCCCGCATCTACGTTTATTTTGACAAAGCCCAATGGCGGGGGCACCCGCTTATTAATTGCTCCAAATTTTCAACCGAGGAATAGAGATATAGGTTTTTTTAGACAAAATAGAGAGATAGGTGAGGAAAGGCGCATCTCTCGTGGGTTGGGCTTGGGCTGAGTAAATTGCAAAAAACCACCACAATTCGGGACCCTAATTCATAAAACCACCACCATTCGATTTTTTTTCAAAAAACTACCAACATTGTGGTGACATTTTTCAAAAAACACTAATTGTTCATAGAAACACTTATTGACTCTAAAACTGACAGATAGGTCCCACTGTAAGGGATGACATGGCAACCAAAACTAACGGCGTGTGACTGGAGTTTGATTGACCGTTAAAATAGTATGGGCCCGCATGTTAGTGTGATATTTCTCCTCTGATAAAAAACTACCAGTACATGGAAATATCCCGGTCAACCAACGAGTAGATCTTAGTCGCACTCGCAGTCGTCGTCGTTTTCCCGATCCACACGACAACCCCCGCCGCCCCGATCCGGAAGCAGGGGATCCCGCGCCGGAACGCCAGTAGCCGCCGGCGAGGCAAGATGTTGCCGCCCAGCCGTTCTTTCTCCGCCGCTGCCGCCGCCCCGCCGTTCTTTGTTGCTCCTCCGCCAATTCCTGGATCCATGATTCTGGAAGGAGCAGCAGCAACAACAGGGTTGATAAGGGCGGGAGGGAGCAGTGGGCAGCAGCTGGAGGGAGCCGCATCACCGGGGTCCAGACCGCCTCGCCGATGTGCAGTTGCACCGCCAGGTCCACGCCGGCCTAGCCGCGGACAGGAGTGGCCCGGGGCAAAGGAGTCGTCCCATCGCCTGCCTCCTAGCTGCCGGTCCACCTCGCCATGCTGGGGCGCTCTAATGACCCACAAGTATAGGGGATCTATCGTAGTCCTTACGATAAGTAAGAGTGTCGAACCCAATGAGGAGCAGAAGGAAATGATAAGCAGTTTTCAGCAAGGTATTCTCTGCAAGTACTGAAATAAGTGGTAACAGATAGTTTTGTGATAAGGTAATTTGTAACGAGCAACAAGTAATAAAAGTAAATAAGGTGCAGCAAGGTGGCCCAATCCTTTTTTAGCAAAGGACAAGCCTGGACAAACTCTTATATAAGGAAAAGCGCTCCCGAGGACACATGGGAATATCGTCAAGCTAGTTTTCATCACGTTCATATGATCCGCGTTCGGTACTTTGATAATTTGATATGTGCGTGGACCGGTGCTTGGGTGTTGTTCTTACTTGAACAAGCATCCCACTTATGATTAACCTCTATTGCAAGCATCCGCAACTACAACAAAAGTATTAAGGTAAACCTAACCATAGCATGAAACATATGGATCCAAATCAGCCCCTTACGAAGCAACGCATAAACTAGGGTTTAAGCTTACGTCACTCTAGCAACCCATAATCTACTTATTACTTCCCAATGCCTTCCTCTAGGCCCAAATAATGGTGAAGTGTTATGTAGTCGACGTTCACATAACACCACTAGAGGCTAGACAACATACATCTCATCAAAATATCGAGCGAATACCAAATTCACATGCCTACTAATAGCAAGACTTCTCCCATGTCCCCTGTGAACAAACGTAACTACTCACAAAGCATATTCATGTTCATAATCAGAGGGGTATTAATATGCATAAAGGATCTGAACATATGATCTTCCACCAAATAAACCAACTAGCATCAACTACAAGGAGTAATCAACACTACTAGCAACCTACTAGTACCAATCCCGGACTTGGAGACAAGAATTGGATACAAGAGATGAACTAGGGTTTTGAGAGGAGATGGTGCTGGTGAAGATGTTGATGGAGATTGCCCTCTCCCGATGAGAGGAGCGTTGGTGGTGATGACGGCGATGATTTCCCCCTCTCGGAAGGAAGTGTCCCCGGCAGAATAGCTCTGCCGGAGCCCTAGATTGGTTCCGCTTGAGTTCCGCCTCGTGGCGGCGGAGTTTCGTCGAAAGGTTGCTTATGATTTTTCCTCAACAAAGACCTCATATAGCGTAAGATGGCCATCGGAGAGCCAACAGGGGCCCACGAGGCGGGGGCGCGGCCCCACCCTCGTGGCTGTGGGGCCCCTCCGTGAACTTCTTCCGCTCAATATTTTTATAGTTTCCAAAATGACTTTCGTGGAGTTTCAGGACTTTTGGAGTTGTGCGAATAGGTCTCTAATATTTGCTCCTTTTCCATTGAGAATTCCAGTACGGCATTCTCCTTCTTATGTAAACCTTGTAAAATAAGAGAGAATAGGCATAAGTATTGTGATATAACATGTAATAACAGCCCATAATGCAATAGATATTGATATAGAAGCATGATGCAAAATGGACGTATCAACTCCCCCAAGCTTAGACCTCGCTTGTCCTCAAGCGGAAGCCGATAACGATAAATATGTCCCCATGTTTATGAAGGAAATATGCCCTAGAGGCAATAATAAAGTTATTATTTATTTCCTCATATCATGATAAATGTTTATTATTCATGCTAGAATTGTATTAACCGGAAACATGATAATGTGTGAATACATAGACAAACTTAATGTCACTAGTATGCCTCTACTTTACTAGCTCATTAATCAAAGATGGTTATGTTTCCTAACCATAGACATGTGTTGTCATTTGATTAACGGGATCACATCATTAGGAGAATGATGTGATTGACTTGACCTGTCGGTGTACTAGAGTAGGGGTACCCTAGTATCCCGAACTTGTGCACGGGCAGTTGCAGCCCTCCGCGGCAAGGCTTATCGGGTGACCGCCAAGGTCCTCCGTGGTTCCTTTGGAGCCATTCAAGAACAAAGTATTCAAGCCAAGGAGTCAAGGCCCGGCAAGAAGAGCTTGCCGGGAAGGCCACCCAAGGCACCTAGGAGATAAGGCCCCAAGAAGAGGAGCTTGCTTGGGAAGGCCACCCAAGGCACCTAGGAGATAAGGCCCCCAAGAAGGGAGCTTGCCGGAAAGGCCACCCAAGGCTCCCTAGGAGACAAGGCCCCGACAAGAGGAGCTTGCCGGGAAGGCCCGTGAGCGACAAGCTTCGGACGCGACAAGACAACAATCATGGCAAAGGCGCTTGCAGCAGACCACCACTCTGTACCTACGCTCCGGCACATCCACTAACGTGTCGCCACAGGACCTTTCGGTAGCGCGTGGCAAGAAAACCGTCTTGACCCGTGAGCCTTGATGGCAAGCGGCGCTGTCAAGATTGCCATCGTGGCAAGCGGTGGCGCCCAACGGTCCCTTTACGCCTTTGTTAGGGCGGCGTAGATGGGCATTTAATGCCTTTGTCCCCCGCCGTGGTTAGGTATGATACCTTTGTACAAGTAGCTGTACCAACCACTCCTTTTCCATTTTACCCTTGTCTACGTTGCCACCTATCGGAGACCCCTTTAGCATATAAAAGGAGGCCCATGCGCAACGTAGGAAAGGGTTCGAAAGGCGGGACCTCACGCTCGGTCTCGTTAGCAGCTTGTGTGTACTGTAGCACTCAGCGCTCTTGAGCAAGAACTCAATACACCCAGACATGCAGCAGTAGGAGTGTTATCTCTCCGGAGAGCTCCGAAGCTGGGTAAAACCGCTTGTGTGCTTCGCCTCGATCTGCTCTTCGTGCGACCTCCGCCCCCCGCCGAACCGAAAGGGGCTCGGTCCGCCGGTCCCATAGGTGTTCGTGGGCCAGATCAGCCTCCCCCGACATCTTTGGCGCGCCAGGTAGGGGGCGTCGAGATTGCGTGAACCTGATCCGGCATCCAGACGAGCTAGATCTTCATCATCTTCATCGACATGCCACCGAAGAAGAAGGCTTCGGCGGCAGATGTTCCGTCCGCGTCGAACCCACCACCACCGGAGCAAACGGATGGTGGGGTAGACACCGGCGGAAGAATGGACGTCGACGGGGGAGCCCACGGTGCTGCCAAGTCCAAGGACAAGGCTGCGCAGACCTCGGCGTCCGTACATGCACCGCGTCTGTCTCGGGAGGCGCGGGACCGACAGCGTCATGGTATTCACAATGCCATACGCTCGTTGGACCAAGATCGAGCTGGTGGATCTCGGGATGCTCAAGACCAGCATGCCCGCCAACATGCCGGGCGCGAAGCGAGGCATCGCTGGGCGGGATATCGCTCCTTCTAACATAGTTAGAAGCCCGAGCATATCCCGCTCCTCGCCGCCGTTCGCCATCGCCACCCACCACTCCAGCGAAGCTTTGGCGAGAGCTCAAGCGCTCTGGATTACCCTCCAACAGCCGACAAAGGTCGATGAATGGAGGGCCACCATTCAGAGTCTCATCGGCTTTGCCAACGGCGACGCTCCACGGCAGCCGAGTGCATCGCTGCCGCGGTAGGACTGCCAAACACGAGCCGGTGGCGACGAAACCGGTGGGGGTGCAACCACCATGCACTCTCCGCCCTGAAGGCCAAGATCGCGGACTCGCCGGATTTGCCTCGACAGCGACTCCACCGCATCATCGGATCCACGAGCTCGTTGCGATCAGCGCCAAGTTCTTCACGAATGACAGCAAGAAGACGCTCGAACTTCGCGCCGGCGCCCAAGAGAAGCGCGGCGTCAATCCGACCAGCCGCTGGGCCCTCTGTCGACATGCATGCGCCCGAAGAACCAGCGACTTGCCGTCTGTGATAGGTTGCCCTGCGTTCACTCGTGAGCTGCGGCAAGTCGATGGCCCAAAGAAGAAGAATTTCAAGCCGACGTACCAAAGAAGTACGGCGGCAAGACGCATCCGTCGGAGTTCCTCAGCATCTACACCATCGCGGTGCAAGCTGCCGGGGCGAGACGACAAGATCCTGACCAACTACTTCACCGGTGCTCAAGCCCAATGTCGATCTGGCTCATGCACTTGCCGGACAACTCCATATCCTCTTGGGCAAATCTATGCCATCAGTTTGTCGGCGCCTTACAGCGCCACAAGCCCCATGGCTAAGAAAGCGACCTTCATCTGCTCGCCCGGAAGGAAGGAGAGCCCCTGCAAGTACATTCAGAGATTCAGCCGCGTCTGGCACAACATCCAGATGTCCACCTGCCGCGGTAATCAGCGTGTTCCATCGAGCGTCGCGAAACCGCAGGATGCGGGAGGAGATGGCGATGTGCAAGATCGAGAGGCGTCGATGAGCTATATGCCCTGTCCGACAAGTGTGCACGTGCTGAGGAAGGGAGGAGACTCCCCAGAGAGAATACTGAAGCAGGAGGATCTGATAGCGAGGAGACCGCCCCGACAAAGAAAAACCGGCGGCGGAACAACAGGAAGAAGAAAGGCAAAGATGTGCTAGTTGTTGAGCAGTCCGGCAACGGAGGTGGCGCCAAGAAAGCCAAAGCTGGTAGCTCCGGCAAGGAGGTTGCCGCTGGCACCGACTGCCAGCTGTGGCGGTCGCCGACAAGCGGGGCGGCTCAACAAACAAGATCTTGCAAGATCCACCGCACCAAGGGCCATGACCTCCAAAGCTGCAAAAGGTCGAGCAGCTTGTCGAGCAGCGAAGGCTGAATACGAGCAACGCGACAAGGAGAAAGCCTGGGAAGGTGGAGGAGGAGCTAGCAAGAAACGCCCCGGCCGAGGAGGACGCCTTGCGGCAAGGCCAAGCAGCGGCAAGGAGATGACCTCCCCGCGCCGCGACAAGGATGAAGACGGCGACGATGATGAAGACATGCATGATGACGAGACCGATGAGCAGGAGTTCCAGAAAGCCACAGAGGTCCTGCGTTGTCGGCGGCGCTTCTCTGCATACTTCACACCGCCAACTCAAGCAGTGGGCGCGGGAAGTCAATGCGGCAGAACCACCCGTCGAGTCACGCAAGCCTCCGAAATGGTCCTGACGCCTATCATCTTTGATATTGAGGACCACCCTGATCGCAGAATCTGCGGTCGGGTGCTTGCCGATGTTGGTTTCACCAACTATCCGCAACCTCAAGGTCACTAAGATGCTAGTTGACGGGGCCGGCTTGAACTCGATCTCCTCCGCGGTGCTCGTAAACTCCAGATCCACGATGGCGAGCTCGAAGAGACCGCACATTCCAAGGAATCAATCCGGGAAGGAGCAAGCGAAGGGAAAGATCACGTTGCGGTGACATTTGGCAGCGAGTTGAACTTCGTAATCGAGAGGGTCACTTTTGACGTTGCTGACTTTCCATTGCCTTACAATGGGATACTTGGCCGTCCAAAGCACTCGCCAAATTCATGGCAGCCTCTCACTATGCATACAACATCTTTGAAGATGCCGGGCCCGATAAGTGTCATCTCCGTCCTGGCGACAAGAAGGATGCTCTTATCTGCGCCGACAAGATCTACCGGAAGCAAAGCGGCGGCGGCAGATTGCAAGCCACTTGCCGATGAAGCTCCCGGGGCGAAGAAGAAGACCAAGTCCGGCAAGAGCTCTGATGCCCACTCCGGCAAGCGCACCTCTTCGGAGTGCTGCGCTACCGTCGAGGACGCACCATCGAGATCCACCGGCAAGTGTAAGAAGACGATGGCAGCTCCGCCAGAGACCAAGAAGGTGTCCGCCAAGGAGGACGGCACCGGTGGTACCTTCACCATCGGTGCCACTCTCGACCCTAAATAGGAAGGCGGCGCTCGTTGCTTTCTGGGCGAACGTCGGCGTGTTTGCGTGGCAACCGCCCCGACATCCCGGTGTTCCTGTGAAAGTAATTGAGCACCATCTTGCCGTTTGTCCTCATCGCGCGCCCGTCAGCGAAGAAAGTCGGGAAGCGAGCGTTGGGCGCCAAGAATTCATCGCAGAAGAAATCAAGAAATTGGAAGTAGCGAGCCTTGTCGAGGAGTGCTCCATCCCACGTGGTTGGCCAATCCTGTAGTTGCGCAAGAAGGCAAACGGAAATGGAGGCTTTGTATCGACTTTACCGATGTCAATAAAGCTTGTCCCAAAGACCCATTTCCCTTGCCGCGCATCGACCAGATTGTTGACTCCACGGCGGATGTGATTTGCTTTCATTTCTGGATGCATACTCGAGGATATCATCAGATCTTCATGGCAGAAGAAGATGAGGAGAAGACCGCATTCATCACCCCATGTGGCACATACTGTTTTGTACGGATGCCCTTCGGGTTAAAGAATGCTGGTTCAACATTTGCAAGAGTAGTCCATGACGCTTTTGAGCGCAAATGCACAGAAATGTGGAAGCCTACATGGATGACATAGTGGTCAAAAGCAAGGACAAGGCGACTCTGATTCAAGATTTAGACGAAACCTTTGCAAATATGCACAAGATCAACCTCAAGCTCAACCCTGAGAAGTGTGTGTTTGGAGTTCCTTCCGGCAAGCTTCTCGGGTTCTTCATGTCTCAGCGGGGAATTGAAGCCAATCCCGACAAGATCAAGGCCATTGAGCAGATTGAAGCACCAAAGCGCGTCAAGGATGTATGAAGACTTGCCGGTTGCGTAGCTGCTCTCAGCAGGTTTATCTCTAGGTCTGCTGAACGCGCCTCGCCATTTTTCAAAATTATGAAAAAGGCAGGTCTGATGAAATGGACTCAAGCGGAGGCTGCGCTGCAGGACTTGAAGAGATACCTGTCCTCCACTCCAACACTTGTCGCACCTAAGCCACAAGAGAAGTTGCTGCTATATATAGCGGCAACCAATCAAGTGGTTAGTGCTGCGTTAGTAGAGGAGAGGGAGGCGGACGATGATCTAGCAACCATGGCAGATGCATCCAGCGACGAGCAGGGGGCTTCACCGGCACGCTCTGGTCCCGACAAGGATGGATCTTCGCAGACGCATGAGAAGATGCAGAAAAGAATGGTGCAGCGCCCAGTTTACTTTATCAGTTCCCTTCTGCAGGGGGCTAGGTCAAGGTACTCTGGTGTGCAGAAATTGCTTTTCGGCCTCCTCATGGCCTCGAGAAAGCTGCGCCATTACTTCCGAGCACATGAGATCCACGATCGTCACTCGTTTTACTGCTGAAGAGGATACCGCAAAATCCAGAGGCAACAGGCGGGATTGTCGAGTGGGCACTGGGCTGTCAAGCTTTGGCCTCAAGTTTGAGAGCACTTCAACTATCCAAAAGCGAGCATTGGCGGAGTTCATAGCAGAATGGACGCCAACACAAGATGAAGAAATTCGTAAACGAGCATCCCCGTCAAGGAAGCAAGCAAAGAGTGGCTGATGTACTTTGATGGTGCCCTCTCGCTGCAAAGGCGCCCGGTCTTGGGCGTGCTACTTGTTGCACCACCGGAGAGCACCTCAAGTACGTAGTCCAGATGCACTTTCCCAAGGAGCAAGCAACAAACAATACCGCAGATTATGAAGGTTTGCTTGCCGGTCTCGTGGATCGCAGAGACCTTGGGATCAAGAAGCTCATTGTCGGGTGACTCACAGCTTGTCATCCGCCAAGTGAACAAGAGTTATCAGAGCCCGTTGATGGAAGCTTATGTTGATGAAGTGAGAAAGCTAGAAGAGCACTTTGACGGCCTACAAATGGAACATGTTCCAAGAGCTCAGAACGACATTGCCGATGGCCTGTCAAAGTGCGCTGCACTTAAGTTACCTGTGGAACCAGGGATTTTTGTGCTCAAGCTGACTCAACCGTCTGTAACGCCATCAATCGGACAGAGCAAGAAGAGGAAGTTGATCTCTGGTGACTATTTTCCGTGAGCTTCCCAAGTCGCCACAAGAAGGTCCTCAAGATCAACACCAAAGGGTGCCGAGGAGCAGTCTGCTCCGCAAGCCCTAGGGTTTGTTCCGTTGAAGCGCACGCTCCCGACAAGTTTTGCTCCGGAAAGCTTGCGAGGAACGTCAAGCTCGGCTGAGCCGCGAGTTCTCGCCGTGGAAGCAGATGTTCCCGCAGCAGCGGATGTGCCTTTAGTCCTTGTTGTCGAGCCGCAAGCTCCAAAGATGGGCACAAAGCAGATTGTCCATTTCCTTCAGACAGAGAACTTCCGAAGAGCAAGAAGAAGCGGAAAGAGTAGCCCGGCAGTCAAGTATGTACCAGTTTGTCGACAACACACTGCATGTAAGAAGACTCAACGGTGTGAAATTGAAGTGTATTCATCGGGAAGACGGACAAAAGCTGTTGGCGAGAGATACATGGAGGCATATGTGGTCACCACATTGGCGCCAGAGCACTTGCCGCAAAGCGTTAAAGCAAGGTTTCTTTTGGCCAACAACCCTCCGTGATGCAATCGCACAAGTAACCAAGTGTGAAGCGTGCCAGTTCCATTCCAAGCAGATACACCAGCCAGCTCAAGCTCTCCAGACGATCCCTTTATCCTGGCCATTTTCGGCTTTGAATACTTGTACGTTGCAATCGACAAGTTCACAAAGTGGCCGGAAGTGGAAGCAGTGAGGAAGGTGACAGCACAGTCAGCAGTCAAGTTCTTTAGGTCGATTGTTTGCCGTTTTGGAATCCCTAACAGGATCATCACCGACAACGGCACGCAATTCACGAGCCACACCTTCATGCAGTACGTCCAAGATCTTGGCGCCAAGGTCTGCTTCGCTTCTGTTGCTCATCCGAGAAGTAACGGTCAAGCGGAGAGGGCGAATGTTGAAGTGCTGCGCGGGCTCAAGACTAGAACTTTCGACAGGCTGCACAAGTGCAGAAAGAACTGGATTGAGGAGCTGCCGGTGGTTCTTTGGTCGATCAGGACGACGCCAAATCGAGCCACCGCCGTGCACCTTTCGCTCTAGTCTATGGAGCAGAGGCAGTTCTCCCCATGGAACTCAGATACGGATCAACTCGAGTGCTCGCTATGATGAGCTTGAGCAAGAGCGATTGCGACAAGATGACGCTGCTCCTTGAGGAGGATCGCCTTCAGCCAGACGAGCTGCTCGATACCGACAAGCTTTGCACCGCTACCATAGCCGCAGTTAATGCCGAAGTCTCGAGGAAGGCGACCTTGTTCTTCGGGCGCGTTCAGTCCGCCAAGAATTCCAACAAGTTGACGTCGAAGTGGGAAGGCCCTTACCGGGTGAAACGAGTCACTAGGCTCGGCGCTGTCCGCTTTGAGATCAAGATGGCATTCCGGTGAGCAACTCCTGGAACATTGAGCATCTTCGTAAGTTTTACTCAGAAGCGCGGTTGCGGAACCTGTTCCGGCAACCACCTTTTGTACAAGTCTTGCCGATGTTGCATGTAATCCTTTGTACAAAGCCGGGCGCAGACCCCGTGCATAAGTAAAGCTAATGTGCTTCGCACATCTTGTCAATTTCATGCTTTCTACTTCTATTTTGCATGCATTATCTGACACTTTGTGCAGCACATAACCCCGGTAAGCAATAACGAGCCGTAAGGCACCATATCTTTATTTTCTCTTCTTTCTCTTTCTCAAAGAAAGGAAGGTTCCCTCGCACACAAGTTTGCCGGGGGGAAAGGAGAAGATAATGGTGTGGACCAAGCGTCGCTCAAGGAAGTCTAGACTTACCGGGAAGCAAACGACAGAAAAGCTAAGTTGCTAAAGTTTGAGCAAGCAGTTTTAAAATTTTTAAGTTATCTTCCTCGAATCAATCGTACTTTGTATGGAAAACCTGTGCGCGGAGGAACCAACTTGTAGCTAGTTGCGCCCATACTTTGTTTCGAGTCCGCTCAACAACTTAAGTGAGCTGCGACTAGTTGCGACAAGGTTTCTTGTCGGCAGCAGACCGCCAAAGAGGCTGTCGACGTCCAAGACTCGGCTCATGACCCAGTGCCTGCTACCGACAAGTTCCCTAAAAGCGTAGGGCAAAAACATACAAAGGAAGGAATCAAGTAAAGGAAATAACATAGCAATTGCTACCCGAAATAGAGTTATATTACAAGATAGCTTGTCGCAACTCTAATAGATTGTTCTCATAACATGACCAGCAGCGGCAAGAAAAAGAGAAAGCGGGCGGCCTAATCTACGCGATCGCCCTCAACCCTCTTGATCCCGCTCACCCTGTCCACGATGGGTGCAACAAGGGTCTTGAGCGCTTCCACATCATCATCCGGCGGCAAGGACTTGAGGACGTTGGTGAGGTTGAGGCCTAGGTTGCGGAAGGCCGCCTTCATCAGCACCTTTTGAAGAGCTCCCGCGCAGATCTGGCGCGACTCCTCGGCCAGCTACTTTGGGATTTCTTCCCGGAGTCACTGGAGGGCCGTCACCATGCCCTTGAAGAACAAGCTGAGCTTGGCGCTGGGCTGGAGGTGCTCATCGGAGGAATACCCAAGATCCTCCATCCCCAGCTGCGCCAGCTCCCTGTCGATGGCCGCAGCAACATCCACGAGACCCTCGGTCCAGTGCTCCACATTTTCCCTAAAGGTATTCTGGGCGGCAGCAGCACTCGCCAGCAGCGCCTCGTCGGCCTTGATCTTCTCCTTCAAGGCCACCTCCTGCTCCCTGGCGCCGTCCAGCGTCTGAGTCAAGGTGGTCAGCTTCAACTCAAGATCTGCGTTGGAGTCCTTGGCGGCAGGCTCCTTGCTCCTCTCGGCGAGACGGCCTCAAGCTCGCCAAGAGTGTAGGCGTCCTTCTCGCGCTCATGCTTGAGTGCAGCAAGCTCCTCGCCGCTCTCCTTGAGATTGGCCTCCACCGCATCACCTTCGTCTCCAGCTCCTTCTTGGCGGCCTCGGCAAGGCAGCATCCTTTGCTTCCTTGAGAGCCCCGCCAAATGTTTGCTCGTGCGTGGCTAGATCCTCCTCATGGCTGTCAAGATTAACCTTCCTCTGCGCCAACTCGCCTTCCTGCGCAGATAGCTTCTCGGCGGCAAGCCGCTGTTGCTCCTCAGCTTCAGCCCTCTCGAGGAGGAAGGCTTTGCGCTCCTCGGCGAGTCGCTCCCGCTCCTCTGCCAAGGACCGGAGAGCTTCCTGGTTGAGGCCCCGGAGCTCCTCCGCGCGCTTCTTGATGTCTGCTCCGCCGCGACAAAGCGCTTCCGGATTCCAGCTTGGCTTGTCGAGCGCGGTAGAGCGGCAGCTGCTCCTCCTCGGACTACGCCGCTGTTTGGTGCGTCGACCAGCGTCGATCCAATGGAGGCGAGCAGCTCTTCATCAAAAGTTTCTCCTTCGCCGGGCGCCGGAGCTTCACGCCCATGGGAGCTTGATGAAGACGCCATCGCCGGCCTTCAAATAGGCGCCGGGCTGGGGCTCTTCGGAGCCCGACGCTGCCGCAGCGGCGGAGGGATCGGCGGTCGGCATAGCGCCTGGTGCTCCTGCAGCCTCAGGACCGTTAGTGCGATCACCGGACCCCTCGCCAGCTTCTGCGGCGGCAGCTTTGGCAGCCTCTTCGCCGGCGGGCTCGTCAGCGCCAGCTTCTTCTCCGATGGCAGCGGCGTTGCCAAGATGTGCAGCAAGTCCTCCTCGCCGGCGGCCTCGGTCTCCATTGGCTCTGTGGCGGATGGATTTGATGAAAATGAAGAAAAGTCAAGCAAATATTCAAAAAGAAAATAAGAAGAACAAGAACACAAGGAAAGTTTTCAGGCAAGAGGATTACCTGTGCTAGGGTCTGCAGTCATGGTCTCCGCCACCAGGGGATCACTGGTGCTGTCCCTTGCCGGAGAGCTGTCCCTTGTCGAAGAACTGCCCCTTGCCGGAGAAGTCTCCCTTGCCGGAGAACGCTCCCTTGCCGGGGAATCGTCCCTTGGCGGTGTAGTCGAAGCAGAAGGCATGTCAGAGGCGGCTTGTGGCACACTGGTAAGGCTGCTCTACTCCTACACAAATCAGCGATCGAGATATCAGCAAAGAAAGGGCACCCAAGCACGCCTAACAGCAGGAAGAAAACCATAAACTTACGATGGGGGCTGCGCTGGGGCATGCTTTGAGGAAGAGTTGCCGCGACCGGCAAGGTCGTCTCGGACGCGCCTCCTGCTGTCATGGTGGGTTCGCCCTCGATGACAATCACCGGGGCCTTGGCTCTCTTCGACGCTCTCTGGGCCAGCGTCCTGAAAAGGAATGGGTTCAGAGTGAAGCAAATCAGATACAAGACAAAGCAACAAGCCGAAGAACTAAAAATGCTGCAAAGAATCTTACTCTTCTTCTTCCTCGTCGGAGCTGAGCGCGGAGAGATCAAATTCTGGCCCGCCTCCAGTGCGACGAGGCGGAGGAGTAGGTGCCCTTGGCCGCTTGGCGGAAGCAGAAGCGGTGGTCTGCGAGGGCCCCGCTCCAGTTGCCGCAGCGGCGTGAGGTGCTCCCCGCTGCAACATGATGCTTGCCGCGGTGGAGCGCGCATCGCGCTGCGGCTGATGACCCGTCTGCCGCCCGCTTCGTCTCCGGCCTTGTGGAGACGCCTTCTTGGTAGAGCTGGGCTCCGCTGCAAGGCTGTCTGAAGGAGGGAGGAGGCGCCCTCGGGCTCGCCGACTCAGCTTCAGGCCCGACAAGCTCTTCCCGCCGGAAAACTCCCTCGCTCGACAAGGCTTGCCGCCTGCTGCCTCTGCCTCCTCCACGGTGAATCCGAACTTCGCCCATGCAGCGGCCGCCGCCGCCTCTTCCAGCTGGTGGCGTCTGCTGCATCTCATCATCGGTGGTGTCGCGGGTGAGGCTCCTCTGTTCATCGGGCGGACCGGCACTTCTACCAGCTGTCAAAGAACACTCGCGACGACGTCATCTGCAGGCTCTTGCCGTTGGAGCGATTCCATGCGAGTCGCTGCGCGGCATCATTGCACGGATGCGGTCGAGCGAGGAATTGTTGCCTGATGGGGACGACATTCTTCGGCAACCTGAACGCCCGGGATGCTCGGGATCGTGCTTGAACAGCTCCAAGAGCATCGCGTCCCCTGTGACGGTGAAATTGAAGTTGAGGCCCGGGCGCAGCCTCATGATATCCGCCGCGTTCCGGAACTCCCAGGCGGGTCTCCTCCTCTCCTGTAGGGGGGCGATGCGGCGACGAAGGAAATCTGGCGCCTACAGTGAGTCCGGCAAGCCTCAGGCGCAGGATGCGGATGACGGCAATCTTCAGCCTAGCGTCTTCCGGGGCCAGACTGCTCCAATCATTGCCGCGCACTACTGAGGTTTGGCGCTGGGCGGTAAACGGCTGCGGGTTCTCCTCGACAATCCAGCACCAGTCTGCTCTCCACTCATCCCATTTGTTGCGGAGCTCTCCCTCCAGATAAGCTTCCTTCTTGCCGGTCCTCGAGATCCAGGCGATCCCATCGGAAAGAGGCTCCCCTCTCTCAACTCGGGGCATAAAGAAGTGGTGGAAAAGGGCTACGTTTGGATGGACTCCGACAAAGTTTTCGCAGAGATGTGCGAAAACTGCCATGGTCAGAACAGCATTGGGGGTGAAGTCAAGGAGGCGGAACCCGTAGGTGTTCATGATATCGAAGAAAAATTCAGAGAAAGGCGGGCAGAGCCCGCAGTAGAAGAACAACGCGAAGAAAGGGTACCCATTCGGAGCCAGTTCAGCAAGGTGGGAGTACCTTCGCGCTGGATGCGCTCGCGTCTCCGTCGACCGTAAGAGGTAGTAGTACTCCCTCGGCTCCCTCATGGCGAAATGGGGGAGGGAAGATTGCCGCTCCTTCCGCAGCGCCAAGAAGTCGCCTCGGCCGACTTCACGGCCTTCCCTTGTCGGCTTTCAGAGCCATGGCGGAGGTGGTGAGGGAGATCGACGGCGTTGGCGATCTTTGGTGGCGATGAAGTGAGCGCTGCTCTCTCTTCACCTTGGGAAGAAGGGGAGACAATGAGGTTTTTCGAGATTGGACAGCAACTGGCGAGATGGGCGGACTGCCCCTGTTTCCCCTGCTTATAAAGATGGAGGGGGCGGACGTTCCGTTTTTTCCGAATAAAGAAACCACCCACGATCTCTCACACGACGCCGCATTCGACGCGTGCCGTTCTTGGAGGGCGTGGGTCCGGGTGAGTTACGACGTAACCCAGGCCGCTGCGTGCCGTGCAGCCTGTTTTGGGCCTGGCCCAACAGCCAAAGACCGCAGGTGGCCCAGTGCCCGGGGCTCCTGTCGGTGTACTAGAGTAGGAGTACCCTAGTATCCCGAACTTGTGCCCGGGCAGTTGCAGCCCTCCGCGGCAAGGCTTACCGGGTGACCGCCAAGGTCCTCCGTGGTTCCTTTGGAGCCATTCAAGAACAAAGTATTCAAGCCAAGGAGACAAGGCCCCGGCAAGAAGAGCTTGCCGGGAAGGCCACCCAAGGCACCTAGGAGATAAGGCCCCGGCAAGAGGAGCTTGCCGGGAAGGCCACCCAAGGCACCTAGGAGATAAGGCCCCGGCAAGGGGAGCTTGCCGGAAAGGCCACCCAAGGCTCCTAGGAGACAAGGCCCCGACAAGAGGAGCTTGCCGGGAAGGCCCGGTGAGCGACAAGCTTCCGGACGCGACAAGACAACAACCGCGGCAAGGCGCTTGCCGCGGCAGACCACCACTCTGTACCTACGCTCCAGCACATCCACTAACGTGTCGCCCTGGGACCTTTCCAGGCGCGCGTGGCAAGAGGCCGTGCGGCCAGCGGAGCGCGGTGGCAAGCGGCGCTGACAAGATTGCCATCATGGCAAGCGGTGGCGCCCCTGACGGTCCCTTTCTGCACTGTTAGGGCGACGTAGACGGGCATTTAATGCCTTTGTCCCCCGCCGTCAGGGTTAGGTATGATACACTGTACAAGTAGCTGTACCAACCACTCCTTTTCCATTTTTACCCTTGTCTACGTTGCCACCTGTCGGAGACCCCTTTAGCATATAAAAGGAGGCCCATGCGCAACGTAGGAAAGGGTTCGAAAGGCGGGACCTCACGCTCGGTCTCGTTAGCAGCTTGTGTGTACTGTAGCACTCAGCGCTCCTGAGCAAGAACTCAATACACCCAGACATGCAGCAGTAGGAGTGTTATCTCTCCGGAGAGCTCCGAAGCTGGGTAAAACCGCTCATGTGCTTCGCCTCGATCTGCTCTTCGTGCGACCTCCGCCCCCCACCGAACCGAAAGGGGCTCGGTCCGCCGGTCCCATAGGTGTTCGTGGGCCAGATCAGCCTCCCCCGACATGACCCATTCCGTTAGCTTAGCACTTGATCGTTTAGTATGTTGCTATTGCTTTCTTCGTGACTTATACAAGTTCCTATAACTATGAGATATTGCAACTCCCATTTACCGGAGGAACACTTTGTGTGCTACCAAACGTCACAACGTAACTGGGTGATTATAAAGGAGCTCTACAAGTGTCTCCAAAGGTACATGTTGAGTTGGCGTATTTCGAGATTAGGTTTTGTCACTCCGATTCTCGGAGAGGTATCTCTGGGCCCTATCGGTAATGCACATCACTATAAGCCTTGCAAGCAATGTAACTAATGAGTTAGTTACAGAATGATGCATTACGTAACGAGTAAAGAGACTTGCCGGTAACGAGATTGAACTAGGTATTGAGATACCGACGATCGAATCTCGGACAAGTAACATACCAATGACAAAGGGAATAACGTATGTTGTTATGCGGTTTGACCGATAAAGATCTTCATAGAATATGTAGGATCCAATATGAGCATCCAGGTTCCGCTATTGGTTATTGACCCGAAATGGTTCTCGGTCATGTATACATAGTTCTCGAACCCATAGGGTCCGCACGCTTAAGGTTTCGATGATAGTTATATTATGAGTTTATGAGTTTTGATGTACCGAAGTTTGTTCAGAGTCCCGGATGTGATTACGGACATAACGAGGAGTCTCGAAATGGTCGAGACATGAAAATTGATATATTGGAAGCCTATATTTGGATGTCGGAAGTGTTCTGAGTGAAATCGGGATTTTACTGGAGTACCGGGAGGTTACCGGAACCCCCCGGGGGCTTATTGGGCCTACATGGGCCTTAGTGCAGAAGAGGAGAGGAGGCAAGGTCTAGGCCGCGCGCCCTTCCCCCCTAGTCCGAATAGGACAAGGAGAGGGGGGCGCCGCCCCCCCCCCCTTTCCTTCCTCTCTCCCTCCTCCTTCCCCCTTCTCCTAGTCCAACAAGGAAAGGAGGGAGTCCTACTAGGACTCCCCTTGGCACGCCCTTCCTTGGCCGGCCGCCCCCTCCCCCTTGGTTCCTTTATATACGGGGGCAGGGGGCACCTCTAGACACAACAATTGATCTCTTGATCTCTTAGTCGTGTGCGGTGCCCCCCTCCACCATAGTCCTCGATAATATTGTAGCGGTGCTTAGGCGAAGCCCTGCGACGGTAGAACATCAAGGTCGTCCTGCCACGCCGTCGTCTTGTGGAACTCTTCCCCCACACTTTGCTGGATCGGAGTCCGGGGAACGTCATCGAGCTGAACATGTGCTAGAACTCGGAGGTGCCGTAGTTTCGGTGCTTGATCGGTCGGGCCGTGAAGACGTACGACTACATCAACCGCGTTATTCAAACGCTTCCGCTTTCGGTCTACGAGGGTATGTGGACATCACTCTCCCCTCTCGTTGCTATGCATCACCATGATCTTGCATGTGCGTAGGAATTTTTTTGAAATTACTACGTTCCCCAACAGTGGCATCCGAGCCTGGTTTTATGCGTAGATGTTATATGCACGAGTAGAACACAAGTGACTTGTGGGCGATACAAGTCATACTTCTTACCAGCATGTCATACTTTGGTTCGGCGGTATTGTTGGCTGAAGCGGCCCGGACCGACATTACGTGTACGCTTACGCGAGACCAGTTCTCCCGACGTGCTTTGCACATAGGTGGCTAGCGGGTGTCAGTTTCTCCAACTTTAGTTGAACCGAGTGTGGCTACGCCCGGTCCTTGCGAAGGTTAAAACAGCACTAACTTGACGAACTATCGTTGTGGTTTTGATGCGTAGGTAAGAATGGTTCTTGCTCAGCCTGTAGTAGCCACGTAAAATTTGCAACAACAAAGTAGAGGACGTCTAACTTGTTTTTGCAGGGCATGTTGTGATGTGATATGGTCAAGACGTGATGCTATATTTTATTGTATGAGATGATCATGTTTTGTAACCGAAGTTATCGGCAACTGGTAGGAGCCATATGGTTGTCGCTTTATTGTGTAAAATGCAAACGCCTTGTAATTGCTTTACTTTATCACTAAGCGGTAGCGATAGTCGTAGAAGCAATAGATGGCGTAAACGACAACGATGCTACGATGGAGATCAAGGTGTCGCGTCGGTGACGATGTTGATCACGACGGTGCTTCGGAGATGGAGATCACAAGCACAAGATGATGATGGCCATATCATATCACTTATATTGATTGCATGTGATGTTTATCCTTTATGCATCTTATCTTGCTTTGATTGACGGTAGCATTTTAAGATGATCTCTCACTAATTATCAAGAAGTGTTCTCCACGAGTATGCACCGTTCGCGAAAGTTCTTCGTCTTTGAGACACCACGTGATGACCGGGTGTGATAGGCTCTACGTTCAAATACAACGGGTGCAAAACAGTTGCACACGCAGAATACTCGAGTTAAACTTGACGAGCCTAGCATATACAGATATGGCCTCGGAACACGGAGACCGAAAGGTCGAACGTGAATCTTATAGTAGATATGATCAACATAGTGATGTTCACCATTGAAACTACTCCATCTCACGTGATGATCGGACATGGTTTAGTTGATTTGGATCACGTGATCACTTAGATGACTAGAGAGATGTCTATCTAAGTGGGAGTTCTTAAGTAATATGATTATTGAACTTAAATTTATCATGAACTTAATACCTAATAGTATTTTTCTTGTCTATGTTTGTTGTCGATAGATGGCTCATGTTGTTGTTCCGTTGAATTTTAATGCGTTCCTTGAGAAAGCTAAGTTGAAAGATGATGGTAGCAATTACGGAATTTGGGTCCGTAACTTGAGGATTATCCTCATTGCTGCATAGAAGAATTAAATCTGGAAGCACCGCTGGGTGCCGTGCCTGCGAGATGCTGGCCCGACGATGTTAAGAACGTCTGGCGAGCAAAGCTGATGACTACTCGATAGTTCGGTGTGCCATGCTTTACGGCTTAGAACCGGGTCTTCAACGATGTTTTGAGCGTCATGGAGCATATGAGATGTTCCAGGAGTTGAAGTTAATATTTGAAGCAAATGCCGAATTGAGAGATATGAAGTCTCCAATAAGTTCTATAGATGTAAGATGGAGGAGAATAGTTCTGTCAGTGAACATATACTCAAAATGTCTGGGTATAATAATCACTTGATTCAACTGGGAGTTAATCTTCCTAATGATAGTGTCATTGACAGAATTCTTCAATCACTGCCACCAAGCTACAAGAGCTTCATGATGAACTATAATATGCAAGGGATGGATAAGACTATTCCCGAGCTCTTCGCAATGCTAAAGGCTGTGGAGGTAGAAATCAAGAAGGAGCATCAAGTGTTGATGGTCAATAAGACCACCAGTTTCAAGAAAAAGGGTAAAGGGAAGAAGAAGGAGAACTTCAAGAAGAACAGCAAGCAAGTTGCTGCTCAAGAGAAGAAACCCAAATCTGGACCTAAGCCTGAGATTGAGTGCTTCTCACCGCAAGCGCACCGACACCTTTGAAGCGGAACTACCCCAAGTATTTGGCGGATAAGAAGGATGGCAAGGTGAACAAAGGTATATGTGATATACATGTTATTGATGTGTACCTTACTAATGCTCGCAGAGCACTGGGTATTTGATATTGGTTCTGTTGCTAATATTTGCAACTCGAAACAAGGACTACGGATTAAGCGAAGATTGGCTAAGGACGAGGTGACGATGCGCGTGGGAAATGGTTCCAAAGTCGATGTGATCGCGGTCGGCACGCTACCTCTACATCTACCATCAGGATTAGTTTTAGACCTGAATAATTGTTATTCGGTGCCACCGTTGAGCATGAACATTATATCTGGATCTTGTTTGATGCGAGACGGTTATTCATTTAAATCAGAGAATAATGGTTGTTCTATTTATATGAGTAATATCTTTTATGGTCATGCACCCTTGAAGAGTGGTCTATTTTATTAAATATCGATAGTAGTGATACACATATTCATAATGTTGAAGCCAAAAGATGCAGAGTTGATAATGATAGTGCAACTTATTTGTGGCAGCCGTTTGGGTCATATTGGTGTAAAGCGCATGAAGAAACTCCATACTGATGGACTTTAGGAATCACTTGATTATGAATCACTTGGTACTTGCGAACCGTGCCTCATGGGCAAGATGACTAAAACAACGTTCTCCGGAACTATGGAGAGAGCAACAGATTTGTTGGAAATCATACATACAGATGTATGTGGTCCGATGAATGTTGAGGCTCGTGGCAGATATCATTATTTTCTCACCTTCACAGATGATTTAAGCAGATATGGGTATATCTACTTGATGAAACATAAGTCTGAAACTTTTGAAAAGTTAAAAGAATTTCAGAGTGAAGTTGAAAATCATCGTGACAAGAAAATAAAGTTTCTACGATCTGATCGTGGAGGAGAATATTTGAGTTACGAGTTTGGTCTACATTTGAAACAATGCGGAATAGTTTCGCAACTAACGCCACCCGAAACACCATAGCGTAATGGTGTGTCCGAACGTCGTAATCATACTTTACTAGATATGGTGCGATCTATGATGTCTCTTACTGATTTACCGCTATCGTTTTGGGGTTATGCTTTAGAGACGGCCGCATTCACGTTAAATAGGGCACCATCAAAATCCGTTGAGACGACGCCTTATGAACTGTGGTTTGGCAAGAAACCAAAGTTGTCGTTTCTTAAAGTTTGGGGCTGCGATGCTTATGTGAAGAAACTTCAACAAGACAAGCTCGAAACCAAATCGGAGAAATGTGTCTTCATAGGATACCCAAAAGAAACTATTGGGTACACCTTCTATCACAAATCTAAGGGCAAGATTTTTGTTGCTAAATTCGGATCCTTTCTAGAGAAGGAGTTTCTCTCGAAAGAAGTGAGTGGGAGGAAAGTAGAACTTGATGAGGTAACTGTACCTAATCCCTTATTGGAAAGTAGTTCATCACAAGAACCGGATCCTGTGACAACTACACCAATCAGTGAGGAAGCTAATGATAATGATCATGAAACTTCAGATAAAGTTACTACCGAGCCTTGTAGGTCAACCAGAGTGAGATCCGCAGCAGAGTGGTACGGTAATCCTATTCTGGAAGTCATGTTACTTGACCATGGTGAACCTACGAACTATGAGGAAGCGATGATGAGCCCAGATTCCGCAAAATGGCTTGAGGCCATGAAATCTGAGATAGGATCCATGTATGAGAACAAAGTATGGACTTTGGTTGACTTGCCCGATGATCGGCAAGCCATCGAGAATAAATGGATCTTCAAGAAGAAGACCGACGCCGATGGTAATGTAACTGTCTACAAAGCTCGACTTGTTGCGAAAGGTTTTCGACAAGTTCAAGGGGTTGACTACGATGAGACTTTCTCACCGTGGCGATTCTTAACTCTGTCCGAATCATGTTAGCAATTGCCGCATTTTATGATTATGAAATATGGCAAATGGATGTCAAAACAGCATTCCTGAATGGATTTCTGGAAGAAGAGTTGTATATGATGCAACCGGAAGGTTTTGTCGATCCAAAAGGTGCTAACAAAGTGTGCAAGCTCCAGCGATCCATTTATGGAATGGTGCAAGCCTCTCGGAGTTGGAATAAACGCTTTGATAGTGTGATCAAAGCATATGGTTTTATACAGACTTTTGGAGAAGCCTGTATTTACAAGAAAGTGAGTGGGAGCTCGGTAGCATTTCTGATATTATATGTAGATGACATATTATTAATTGGAAATGATATAGAATTTCTAGATAGCATAAAGGGATACTTGAATAAAAGTTTTTCGATGAAAGACCTCGGTGAAGTTGTTTACATATTAGGCATCAAGATCTACAGAGATAGATCAAGACGCTTAATTGGACTTGCACAAAGCACATACCTTGATAAAGTTTTGAAAAAGTTCAAAATGGATCAGGCAAAGAAAGGGTTCTTGCCTGTATTACAAGGTGTGAAGTTGAGTCAGACTCAATGCCCGTCCATAGCGTAAGATAGAGAGAAAATGAAAGATGTTCCCTATGCTTCAAAGATAGGCTCTATCATGTATGCAATGTTGTGTACCGGACTGAAGTATGCTTAGCAATAAGTTTGGCGGGGAGGTACCAAAGTAATCCAGAGTGGATCATCGACAGCGGTCAAGAATATCCTGAAATACCTGAAAAGGACTAAGGATATGTTTCTCATTTATGGAGGTGAGAAAGAGCTAGTCGTAAATGGTTACGACGATGCAAGCTTTGACACTGATCCAGACGATTCTAAATCGCAAACCGGATACGTATTTTTATTGAACGGTGGAGTTGTCAGTTGGTGCAGTTCTAAACAAAGCGTCGTGCCGGGATCTACATGTGAAGCGGAGCACATAGCTGCTTCGGAAGCAGCAAATGAAGGAGTATGGATGAAAGAGTTCATTTCCGATCCAGGTGTCATACCTAGTGCATCGGGACCAATGAAGATCTTCTGTGACAATACTGGTGCAATTGCCTTAGCAAAGGAATCCAGATTTCACAAGAGGACCAAGCACATCAAGAGATGCTTCAATTCCATCCGGGACCAAGTCCAGGTGGGAGACATAGAGATTTGCAAGATACATACGGATCTGAATGTTGTAGACCCGTTGACTAAGCCTCTTCCACGAGCAAAACATGATCAGCACCAAGACTCCATGGGTGTTAGAATCATTACTGTGTAATCTAGATTAGTGACTCTAGTGCAAGTGGGAGACTGAAGGAAATATGCCCTAGAGGCAATAATAAAGTTATTATTTATTTCCTCATATCATGATAAATATTATTCATGCTAGAATTGTATTAACCGGAAACATGATACATGTGTGAATACATAGACAAACTTAATGTCACTAGTATGCCTCTACTTGACTAGCTCATTAATCAAATATGGTTATGTTTCCTAACCATAGACATGTGTTGTCATTTGATTAACGGGATCACATCATTAGGAGAATGATGTGATTGACTTGACCCATTCTGTTAGCTTAGCACTTGATCGTTTAGTATGTTGCTATTGCTTTCTTCATGACTTATACAAGTTCCTATAACTATGAGATATTGCAACTCCCATTTACCGGAGGAACACTTTGTGTGCTACCAAACGTCACAACGTAACTGGGTGATTATAAAGGAGCTCTACAGGTGTCTCCAAAGGTACATGTTGAGTTGGCGTATTTCGAGATTAGGTTTTGTCACTCCGATTCTCGGAGAGGTATCTCTGGGCCCTCTCGGTAATGCACATAACTATAAGCCTTGCAAGCAATGTAACTAATGAGTTAGTTACAGAATGATGCATTACGTAACGAGTAAAGAGACTTGCTTGCCGAGATTGAACTAGGTATTGAGATACCGACGATCGAATCTCGGGCAAGTAACATACCGATGATAAAGGGAACAACGTATGATGTTATGCGGTTTGACCGATAAAGATCTTCGTAGAATATGTAGGAGCCAATATGAGCATCCAGGTTCCGCTATTGGTTATTGACCCGAAATGGTTCTCGGTCATGTCTACATAGTTCTTTAACCCGTAGGGTCCGCACGCTTAAGGTTTCGATGATAGTTATATTATGAGTTTATGAGTTTTGATGTACCGTAGTTTGTTCAGAGTCCCGGATATGATTACGGACATAACGAGGAGTCTCGAAATGGTCGAGACATGAAGATTGATATATTGGAAGCCTATATTTGGATGTCGGAAGTGTTCCGAGTGAAATCGGATTTTCTTAGAGTACCGGAGGTTACTGGAACCCCGGGGGCTTATTGGGCCTACATGGGCCTTAGTGGAGAAGAGGAGAGGAGGCAAGGGCTGGGCGCGCGCCTCCCCTAGTCCGAATAGGACAGGAGAGAGGCGCCCCCCTTCCTCTCTCCCTCCTCCTTCCTCCCTTCTCCTAGTCCAACAAGGAAAGGAGGGAGTCCTACTCCCGGTGGGAGTAGTACTCCCCTTGGCGCGCCCCTCCTTGGTCGGCCGCCCCCTCCCCCTTGGCTCCTTTATATACGGGGGCAGAGGGCACCTCTAGACACAACAATTGATCTCTTGATCTCTTAGCCGTGTGCGGTGCCCCTCTCAACCATAGTCCTCGATAATACTATAGCGGTGCTTAGGCGAAGCCCTGCGACGGTAGAACATCAAGATTGTCACCACGCCGTCGTGCCGACGGAACTCTTCCCCGACACTTTGCTGGATTGGATTCCGGGGAACGTCATCGAGCTGAACGTGTGCTAGAACTCGGAGGTGCCGTAGTTTCGGTGCTTGATAGGTCGGGCCGTGAAGACGTACGACTACATCAACCGCGTTATTCAAACGCTTCCACTTTCGGTCTCACAGTGCGTGGACAACACTCTCCCCTCTCGTTGTTATGCATCACCATGATCTTGCGTGTGCGTAGGAATTTTTTTGAAATTACTACGTTCCCCAACAGTTTAGAGGTAGAGGTGTCGATAAAAATAAAATACGGACATGAAGGCATCATGATTATTCTCATAACAGCAACATATATAGATATTGTCATATGATTGCTTATGTTTAAGTAATAATCCATTCACAATGCAGAGTACGAATCATAAACTTTATTGAGAACCAACAAACTATAATCTCAGTCATTGAAGTAATTGCAATTTACCATAACATCAGAAAGAGTCTATGTCAGAGCTTAATAGCAAGTCCACATACTCAACTATCATTTAGTCTTCTATAATCGCTAACACTCACGCGATACTTGTGGTTACGGAGTTTTAATCGGACACGAGAAAGATAGGGCTTATAGTTTCGCCTCCCAACCTTTTACCACAAGGGTAATGTCAACAATAATAACTCATGCTCCCTATATCCAATTAGATATATATCGGGATCTTTCCAACATCTTGCTTGCCAAAGGATAAAGTGTAAAAAGGAAAGGTGAAGATCACCATGACTCTTGTATCAGGTAGAGGATAATAACAAAAGATAGGCCCTTCGCAGAGGGAAGTAGAGGTTGCCATGCGCTTTTATGGTGATGCACAAAATCTTAATGCGAAAGAACGTCACTTATATTGCCACTTGTGATATGAACCTTTATTATGCAGTCCGTCGCTTTTATTTCTTCCACATCACAAGATCGTATAAAGCTTATTTCTCCCACACCAATCAATCATACATATATAAAGAGCAATTTTTATTGCTTTGCACCCATGACAACTTACTTGAATAATCTTACTCAATCCATAGGTAGGTATGGTGAACTCTCATGGCAAAACTGGTTTAAGGGTTTTGGAAGCACAAGTAGTATCTCTACTTGGTGCTGAGAATTTGGCTAGCATGAGGGGGAAAGGCAAGCTCAACATGTTGGATGATCCATGACAACATACTTTATCTCAGATATAAGAAAACATAACCCATTACGTTGTCTTCCTTGTCCAACGTCAACTCTTTAGCATGTCATATTTTAGTGAGTGCTCACAATCATAAAAGATGTCAACGATAATATATTTATATGCGAAAACTCTCTTCCTTTATTACTTCCTATTAATTGCAACGATGACCAAAGCTATGTTTGCCAACTCCCAACAACTTTTAATCATCACACTCTTTCTATGTGAAGTCATTACTCTCAATAAGATCAATATGAGCTCTTTGTTTTATTCTTTTCTCTTTTCTTTTATTCACTCAAGACCATGGCAAAATAATCAAGCCCTTGACTCAACACTAATCTTTATTATATAGCTCACGGACTCGATTACATAGAGAGATCATAAAGCAAAAACTCAAAACTAGGTCATGCCATAAACTTTATTCGACTAGATCAAGATACTACTAATAGGATCGAACTAAGAAAAATGGTAAATATAGGAGATGTAATTGTGATATGATACCGGGGCACCTCCCCCAAGCTTGGCAGTTGCCAAGGGGAGTGCCCATACCCATGTGATTATGTCTCCTTTGATGGTGAAGGTGGAAGTGTTGTTGATGATGCGGGCTTGTCGTCCATCTTCCAAGGCATGGGCTCACCATCATAGAAGGATGATCGAGTCTCCAGAATCCTCAAATCTGCAGCCAAACTCATCCTTTTGAATCTATATTCATACTCACAGTTTTGGTTTTGCATGTCATAGATTTGGTCTTGAAGGTGCTCGATCTTCTCGTGAAGCTTGAAGATGGTCTCTCCGATGTTGTCGGCATCCAGCTTGTGTTTGTTGGTAAACTCCGCAATCATCATGTGGTTGGAGTTGACTCCACGTTCCACCATCCCCTGGCACTTGAAAACTTGTTGCTCCATTGCTTCGAGCCTCGTCTCCATGCTTCCGGTCCCCTTGGATCCCTCAACATCGCGAATGTGCAGCAACCCATCACGCATCTCAATGGTTTAAGGGTGTCGCAGCACCTCCGCGAGGTAAGGGTTGATGACCTTCTCAAAGAACTTGTCCTTGGAGGCACTTGGGGACGTCATTGATAATCTAGATCTGTCAGAAAAACAACTCGAAACAAGAACAGAGGACAATTGCGTGATACTGGAGGCAAAACCTTCGGGATGATATATAATGAATTTTTACCGACCAAAATACGTATCACGCAAGAAAACGGAGTCCGGAAGGCACACGAGGTGCCCACGAGGTAGGGGGCGCGCCCTCCACCCTCGTGGGGCCCTCGTATCCTTCCCGGACTGCTACTTATTTTTCTATTTTTCTAAATATTCCAAAACGGGGAAATATTGCCTTAAAAATTGTTTTGGAGTCGGTTTACTTACCGTACCACATACCTATTCCTTTTGAGTCTCAAACGTTACGAAAGTGTCTCTTATGTATTCCTCCGGGGTTACAGTTTCAATAACATTGGTTTCAACGTTTATAGGATTACCTGAGATATAATGTTTGATTCTTTGACCGTTTACCACCTTCGGATTTGTGCCTTCGAAATTGTTGATTTTTATGGCACCGGAATGATAGACCTCCTCGATAACGTAAGGGCCTTCCCATTTAGAGAGAAGTTTTCCTGCAAAAAATCTTAAACGAGAGTTGTATAGCAATACACAATCACCTACATTAAACTCACGCTTTTGTATCCTTTTGTCATGCCATCTTTTGACTTTCTCTTTAAACAACTTGGCATTTTCATAAGCTTGGGTTCTCCATTCATCAAGTGAGCTAATATCAAATAACCTCTTCTCTCCGGCAAGTTTGAAATCATAATTGAGCTCTTTAATAGCCCAATATGCCTTATGTTCTAGTTCAAGAGGTAGGTGACATGCTTTTCTGTAAACCATTTTATACGGAGACATACCCATAGGATTTTTATATGCAGTTCTATAGGCCCATAACGCATCATCAAGTTTCTTGGACTAATTCTTTCTAGACCTATTGACAGTCTTTTGCAAAATTAATTTGAGCTCCCTATTACTCAATTCTACTTGACCACTAGATTGTGGATGATATGGAGATGCAATTCTATGATTAACATCATACTTAGCAAGCATCTTACGGAAAGCACCATGAATAAAATGTGAACCACCATCAGTCATTAAATATCCAGGGACTCCAAACCTCGGAAAAATAACTTCTTTAAGCATTTTAATAGAAGTGTTATGATCAACACTACTAGTTGGAATAGCTTCCACCCACTTAGTAACACAATCAACAACAACTAAAATATGTGTATACCCATTAGAGGCGGGACAAGGTCCCATATAATCAAAGCCCCAAACATCAAATGGTTCGATAACGAGTGAATAATTCATAGGCATTTCTTGACGTCTACTAATATTACCGATTCTTTGACATTCATCACAAGCTAAAACAAACTTACGGGCATCCTTGAAGAGAGTAGGCCAATAAAAACCGGATTGCAATACCTTATGTGCAGTCCTATCTCCAGCGTGGTTTGCTCCATAAGCTTCAGAGTGACACTTGCATAGGATCTGTTCATGTTCATGCTCAGGTACACAACGTCTAATAACACCATCTACTCCTTCTTTATAAAGACGTGGGTCATCCCAAAAGTAATGTCTCAAATCATAGAAAAACTTTTTCTTTTGCTGGTATGTGAAACTAGGTGGTATAAATTTAGCAACAATGTAATTAGCATAATCAGCATACCATGGAGTGCTATGAGAGGTACTTATAACATTTAATTGTTCATCAGGGAAGCTATCATCAATAGGTAGTGGGTCATCGAGAACATTTTCTAACCTAGACAAGTTGTCTGCAACGGGGTTCTCAGCTCCCTTTCTATCAACAATATGCAAATCAAATTCTTGTTGCAAGAGAACCCATCTAATAAGTCTAGGTTTAGCATCTTTCTTTTTCATCAGATATTTAATAGCAGCATGATCAGTGTGAATAGTTACTTTAGAATCAACAATATAAGGTCTGAACTTATCACAAGCAAATACAACTGCTAAGAATTCTTTTTCAGTAGTAGCATAATTTCTTTGATCATTGTCTAGAGTTTTACTAGCATAGTGGATAATATTTAATTTCTTATCGACTCTTTGCCCTAGAACAACACCTACTGCATAATCACTAGCATCACACATAATTTCAAAGGGTAAATTCCAATCTGGTGGTTGAACAATAGGTGCAGAGATCAATGCTTTCTTAAGTATTTCAAATGCTTCTACACAATCATCATCAAAGACAAAGGGTATATCTTTTTGTAATAAATTAGTCAGAGGCCGAGAAATTTTTGAGAAGTCTTTAATGAACCTCCTATAAAATCCTGCGTGACCAAGGAAACTTCTTATACCTTTGATGTCCTTGGGACATGGTATCTTTTCAATAGCATCAACCTTGGCTTTATCAACTTCAATACCTCTTTCAGAAACTTTATGCCCCAAGACAATACCTTCATTAACCATAAAGTGGCACTTTTCCCAATTCAAAACAAGATTAGTTTCTTCACACTTCTGCAAAACTCGATCAAGATTGCTCAAGCAATCATCAAAAGAAGATCCATAGACGGAAAAATCGTCCATGAAAACTTCACAAATCTTTTCACAGAAGTCGGAGAATATAGCCATCATGCATCTTTGAAAGGTAGCAGGTGCATTACATAAACCAAAAGGCATACATCTATAAGCAAAAGTACCAAAAGGGAAAGTAAAAGTTGTCTTTGATTGATCCTTGGTCGTCACAGTATTTGAGAGAAACCGTAATAACCATCTAGAAAGCAATAATGTGTATGTTTGCAAAGTCTTTCTAGCATTTGATCGATAAAAGGTAGGGGGTAATGATCTTTCTTAGTAGCCTTATTTAATTTGCGGAGATCAATTTCCATCCTATAACCTGTAATAATTCTTTGCGGAATCAACTCATCTTTATCATTAGGAACAACAGTAACACCTCCCTTCTTAGGGACACAATGAACAAGACTTACCCACTGACTATCAGAAAAGGGATAAATTATACCTGCCTCCAGAAGCTTTAGTATTTCTTTTCTTACCACTTCTTTCATCTTAAGATTCAGCCGTCGTTGATGATCACGAACTAGTTTGGCATCTTCTTCCAAATTTATTTTATGTTGACATAGAGTGGGACTAATGCCCTTAAGATCATCAAGAGTATATCCAATAGCGACACGGTGCTTCTTGTAGTTTTCAATAATCTCTCTTCTTCATGCTCTGAAAGGTTAGCACTAATAATAACAGGATATATTTTCTTTTCATCAAGATAAGCATATTTAAGATTATCAGGCAACAGTTTAAGTTCAAACACGGGATCACTCTTGGGTGGAGGAGGATCCCCTAGGATTTCAATAGGCAAATTGTGTTTCAGAATGGGTTCCTGATTAAAGAATACTTCATCTATTCCCCTTCTTTCATTCATAAACATATCATTTTCATGGTCTAGCAAATATTGTTCTAAAGGATCACTAGGAGGTACGACAATAGAAGCAAGACCTATAATTTCATCCTTACTAGGCAATTCTTCTTCACGGTGTTGTCTACTAAATTTAGAGAAATTAAACTCATGAGACATATCACCCAAACCAATAGTAACAACATTCTTTTCGCAATCTATTCTAGAATTGATGTGTTCAAGAAGGGTCTACCAAATATAATGGGACAAAAGCTATCTTGTGGGGATCTAAGAACAAGAAAATCAGCAGGATATTTAGTTTTCCACACAAGACTTCAACATCTCTAACAATTCCCATTGAGATATAGTATCTCTATTGGCAAGTTTAATCAGTAACATCAATACCTTCTAACTCAGCAGGTGCAATTTCATGCTTAATTTCTTCATATAAAGTATGAGGTATAACACTAGCACTAGCACCCATATCACATAAGCCATGATAACAATGATCTCCTATCTTAACAGAAATAACAGGCACGCCTACCACAGGTCTATGTTTATCTTTATCACAGGGTTTGTCAATTCTAGCAGTTTCACCGCAGAATTGAATAACATGCCCATCAATATTATCAGCTAAGAGATCTTTAACAGTAGCAACATTAGGTTCAACTTTAATTTGCTCAGGAGGTGTATGAGTTCTAATATTTCTTTTACGAACCAAAGTTGAAGCTTTAGCATGATCCTTTATTCTAACAGGGAAAGGTGGTTTCTCAACATAAGAAGTAGGAACAACAGGATCATTATAAGTGACAATCTTTTCTTCAACTTTAATAGGTGCAGCTACTTTTACTTCTATGGGAGGATGATATTTAAACCACTTCTCCTTGGGGAGATCAACATAAGTAGCAAAGGATTCACGAGAAAGAAGCTAATATCTCATAGTCAAGTCCATATTTAGTGCTAAACTTACGGAAAACATCGGTATCCATAAAAGACTTAACACAATCAAACTTAGGTGTCATACCTGACTCCTTACCTTCGTCGAGATCCCAATCTTCAGAGTTGCGTTTAATTCTATCCAATAAATTCCATCTGAATTCGATAGTCTTCATCATAAAAGAGCCAGCACAAGAAGTATCGAGCATGGTGCGATTGTTTTCAAAAGGCCGAGCATAATTTTTTTGAAGAATTATTTCTTTTGAGAGCTCATGATTGGGGCATGAATATAACATTGATTTAAGCCTCCCCCAAGCTTGAGTGATGCTTTCTCCTTCGCGAGGCCAAAAATTATATATATAATTGCGATCACGATGAACAAGATGCATAGGATAATACTTTTGATGAAATTCCAGCTTCATTCGTTTATAGTTCCATGATCCCGTGTCATCACATAGCCTATACCATGTCGATGCATCTCCCTTCAAAGATAAAGGGAAGACCTTCTTCTTAACAACATCATTGGGTATACCTGCAAGCTTAAATAATCCACAAACTTCATCCACATATATTAGGTGTTCACCAGGATGTTTTGTTCCATCTCCTGTAAAAGTATTAGCTAGCAGTTTTTCTAACATACCCGAAGGAACTTCAAAGGGAATATTTTCATTTTTAGTAGGTTCAGTAGGTTGAGGAGCAACTCTTTGCTCTACTAGTCGGGGTGAAGATACCCCGAACAAGCCCCTCAGAGGATTACTTTCCATAATAACAAGTGACGATGAAATTTCAGCACACTATATAAATTTTTCCTTACCAAATTCCACCTACCAAAGGCGCTTCACTCCCGACAGCGCCGGAAAAGAGTCTTGATGACCCACAAGTATAGGGGATCTTTCGTAGTCCTTTCGATAAGTAAGAGTGTCGAACCCAACGAGGAGCAGAAGGAAATGATAAGCAGTTTTCAGCAAGGTATTCTCTGCAAGTACTGAAATAAGTGGTAATAGATAGTTTTGTGATAAGGTAATTTGTAACGAGCAACAAGTAATAAAAGTAAATAAGGTGCAGCAAGGTGGCGCAATCCTTTTTGTAGCAAAGGACAAGCCTGGACAAACTCTTATATAAGGAAAAGTGCTCCCGAGGACACATGGGAATACCGTCAAGCTAGTTTTCATCACGTTCATATGATTCGCGTTCGGTACTTTGATAATTTGATATGTGGGTGGACCGGTGCTTGGGTGATGTTCTTACTTGAACAAGCATTCCACTTATGATTAACCTCTATTGCAAGCATCCGCAACTACAACAAAAGTATTAAGGTAAACCTAACCATAGCATGAAACATATGGATCCAAATCAGCCCCTTACGAAGCAACGCATAAACTAGTGTTTAAGCTTCTGTCACTCTAGCAACCCATCATCTACTTATTACTTCCCAATGCCTTCCTCTAGGCCCAAATAATGGTGAAGTGTTATGTAGTCGACGTTCACATAACACCACTAGAGGCTAGACAACATACATCTCATCAAAAGATCGAGCAGATGCCAAATTCACATGACTACTAATAGCAAGACTTCTCCCATGTCCTCGGGAACAAACGTAACTACTCACAAAGCATATTGATGTTCATAATCAGAGGGTATTAATATGCATAAAGGATCTGAACATATGATCTTCCACCAAATAAACCAACTAGCATCAACTACAAGGAGTAATCAACACTACTAGCAACCTACTTGTACCAATCCGGACTTGGAGACAAGAATTGGATACAAGAGATGAACTAGGGTTTTGAGAGGAGATGGTGTTGGTGAAGATGTTGATGGAGATTGCCCTCTCCCGATGAGAGGAGCGTCGATGGTGATGGCGGTGATGATTTCCCCCTCCCGGAGGGAAGTGTCCCCGACAGAACAGCTCTGCCGGAGCCCTAGATTGGTTCCGCCAAGGTTCCGCCTCGTGGTGGCGGAGTTTCGTCCCGAAAGGTTGCTTATGATTTTTTCCTCGACGAAAGACCTCATATAGCAGAAGATGGCCAACAGAGAGCCAACAGGGGGCCCACGAGGCAGGGAGGCGCGCCACAGGGGTAGGCGCGCCCCCACCCTTGTGGCTGGTGGGTCCCCTCTGGTGAACTTCTTCCGCTCAATATTTTTTATATTTTCAAAAAATGACTTTCGTGGAGTTTCAGGACTTTTGGAGTTGTGCAGAATAGGTCTCTAATATTTGCTCCTTTTCCAGCCCAGAATTCCAGCTGCCGGCATTCTTCCTTCTTATGTAAACCTTGTAAAATAAGAGAGAATAGGCATAAGTATTGTGATATAACATGTAATAACAACCCATAATGCAATAAATATCGATATAGAAGCATGCTGCAAAATGGACGTATCACGCTCCACCTGATGGGCGGCAGCGATTTAGGGAGGTCTGGGAGTGCAAAAATCCGGCGCGACGGTGGTGCGGATCCTGGGTCGCGGGGAGCTGCGCCTCCCCATATCCTCTGACTCTGACGACACGTGGGAGAGAGCCGAGAGAAATTGAGGGGAGGGCAGGAGGCGGCGGTGCTAGGATGCTCAAATCACCGTGGCCGGTCAGCTCTTTGGAGGCGGGCCATGCGTGTAATGGAGGCGCGATGTGCTCCTCTTCTCTAGCGACTGCGTGTAGAGAAAAGGTCAGGGGAGACGGGGTTGACCGGTAGCGCCGTCTCGGCCCCGAGACACTTAGCACCTGACAGCGGGCCCCAGGCGCAGGTTTTTGAGTTAAACCGCTCTAATCCAGCTATCAACGTTTTCTGAAAACTGTCACCACAATGTTGGTGGTTTTTCGAAAAAAAATTGAATGGTGGCGGTTTTCTGAATTAGGATCCTAATTGTGGTGGTTTTTTGCAATGTACTCGGCCTGGGCCAGTTATTTTGTCTCTTATTTTATTTTTATTTTCTTCCTTTGCTTTTTCATTTGGACACCAATATGGCCCCTCGCACAGTATGGGCAAACTAGGTAGCTCGGCACTAGTGCTGACGCACATGAACTATGTCGCTAATTTCTGCCTATGCAGGACGGAGAGCTAATTTTGTTGTTCGCCGAAATGCCGAGCAAACGTATTTTTTGAGTATATTCATGAACGTACTCGGGTTTGTAGTGATATTTATTCTGTTTTTTTTTCTTTTGGGTTTGCAGTTTTTCAAGTGGTTTTAGTTTTGTTTTTTATAAGGGTTTGGCTAGATCTCGTTCGACTGAGACTTACCAAGTCTTAGTTAAGTGACATAGCATATAAAGAAAAAAATTAAAAAGAATTTTTTTACGGATCTCCACGTAAGATCTTGTGGATACAACATCGACTGAGACTTGATTCAACTGAGATTTAGCAATACCGTTTTTACAAACATACGAACAAATTTTGGGGGTAGCAGAAGTTAATTGCTCAGCACATAACCCAACAGGCGGGCCAAGATGGAATTCGCTCTGGCCTTTGGATCCTCTAAGGCCTCTCGGCTGCTGGGTGCTCTCTCTCTCTCTCTGGACTCTAGGCATGTGTGCACACAGGGAGAAGAAGAGTACGATCGGCGAGTGAAGCGTACCACCACCAAAGTATCAGACTCGAAGCGTAACAGGATCCTATGAATGGGAGGATGGATCGGGTCCTAGGAGGGCACTGTTCAATGTGCAGGCTCGCAAGCCACGAAGCTGCATGCGTGCTGCCAGCAAACGTGAGCACAGGCAGAACGCACATACTAGTGCCGTAGCACGTTGCGCTCGCGATGCGATGGCACGGTCAGCAAGCGACGCGACAAAGTTGCTTGTCGAGGAGCGGCGAGCGGCGACCGGACGTGAGGGGTGGGGCACTAGTAGAAAAGGGGGCAATGGCCCAGGCCGGTTCAGCCCATTAGTCCCGGTTCTGCCACGAACCGGGACCAATGGAGGTATTTGTCCTGGTTCGTGAGCCCAGGGGGGCGGTCGGGCCACGTGGGCCATTGGTCCCGGTTAAATCGCCCTTTGGTCCCGGTTGGTGGGACGAACGGGACCAACAGGCCTCGCTCTGGCCCATCACCATTGGTCCGGTTGGTGGCGAACCGGGACCAAAGGCTGCCCTTTAGTCCTGGTTCATGCCACCAACCGGGACCAATGATGTGCCTATATATACCCCCCGCGTAAGAGCAGAGCACACTGCTCTGTTTTTTGTCTTAGCCGAGGGGAGAGGGCTTGGTGGTGCTCTAGCTCACCTCCTATGCACACAAGGTGTTCGATGGAATGCCCGAGCCACACTACTTAAGCTTTCTCCTCTCCAAGCTTGACCTCCAAGCTCCATTTTCCTCAATATTTGTCTAGGTTTAGCGGTCCGTCACGCCCCGTCCCCGTCTTCACCGCCGTCGATCACCCACGCTGATCTCATCATGGCACCACCGTGGTGAGCCTCTTGTTCTTATCTTCTTTACGAAGGAAAAATATTCTTACTTGTATGTTTAGATAGATACTTGTATTATTTTATTACTTTTATTATTGCATCTTATATAGTGCGATGGTTTTGGCATCCGCCCCCGTCGGCCCTCGTCATGTCTATGATTCGGATGTGGTATATATTATCTTTTCATAACTATTGGTTCATTTATTTTTTATGAAAATTATGCCGACCAACGTGACATAGATTTTATTTATCTAGGAGGTTGTTGAACCAGAAATTCCAACCGACCCTATTGTTGAGAGGTTAAATTTAGTTGAAGAAGAAAACAATTTCTTGAAGGAAAAAATAAAAAAACTTGAGGAGGAGAAGATGATATTGGAGTTGCATGTTGCGTATGTCGTCGATGATCACAAGATCAAGATGGATGCAATGCGCTTGAAGATTAGAAAGATTAAAAAATATGCCATTCATACCGAGGCTTGGTATCATTATGCCGTTGGATCAGTTGTTACCTTGGTTGCGATTATGATCGCATTTGTTTTTGCATTGAAATGTTTTACATAGTTTCAATGTATGGTTTAATTAATTTAGATGCTTTCTGTGAGCTTTATGTTGTTAGATGAGAACTATGTATGTACTTTGGTTTTTATGTGATGATGAACTTCTATTAATTTGGTCACTTAATTATCTATTCATGATATTCTGTAATGATTTTTGACACACTTAATTATATATAATGCACGCAGATGAACCGGCAATGGATGTACGATGACAGACACACCTCCGAGTACACTAAGGGCGTGCATGATTTTCTCGAAGTGGCTGAGGCAAACAAGCAGAATGGTTTTATGTGTTGTCCATGCCCTATATGTGGGAATAAGAAGTCTTACTCTGACAGGTCAATCCTTCACACCCACCTACTTTACAAGGGTTTCATGCCACACTATAATGTTTGGACGAGGCACGGAGAAATAGGGGTTATGATGGAAGACGGCGAAGAAGAAGAGTACGATGACAACTATGTGCCCCGAATACGGTGATGCTACCGAACATCAAGAGGAACCGGGCGATGTGCACGATGGTTCCATAGCAACGAAGCTGTTGAAGATCAAGAGGAACCAGACGATGTGCCCGATGATGATGATCTTCGCCGGGTCATTGTCGATGCAAGGACGCAATAATGTGAAAGTCAAAAGGAGAAGCTGAAGTTCGATCACATGTTAGAGGATCACAAAAAAGGGTTGTACCCCAATTGCGAAGATGGCAACACAAAGCTCGGTACCGTACTAGAATTGCTGCAGTGGAAGGCAGAGAATGTTGTGCTTGATAAAGGATTTGAGAAGCTACTAAAAATAATGAAGAAGAAGTTTCCAAAGGATAACGAATTGCCCGATAGTACATACGCAGCAAAGAAGGTCGTATGCCCTCTAGGATTGGAGGTGGAGAAGATACATGCATTCCCTAATGACTGCATCCTCTACATGGTGCATACAAGGATCTGAACGCATGCCCGGTATGCGGTGCATTGCGGTATAAGATCGAACGAGATGACCACAGTGATGTTGACGGCGAGCCTCCCTGTGAAGAGGGTTCTGCGAAGGTGATGTGGTATGCTCCTATAATACCACGGTTGAAGCGTATGTTCGTAAACGGAGAGCATGCCAAGTTGATGCGATGGCACAAGTGAGGGCCGTAAGAAAGGCGGGAAGTTGAGAGCATCCGCCGACGGGTCGCATGATGGAGAAAAATCGAGAGAAAATCTTGGGATGAGTTTGCAAAGGACCCAAGGAACGTATGGTTTGCTTTAAGCGCGGATGGCATTAATCCTTTCGGGAGCGAGCAGCAATCATAGCACCTGGCCCGTGACTCTATGTATGTATAACCTTCCTCCTTGGATGTGCATGAAGCGGAAGTTCATTATGATGCCGCTTCTCATCCAAGGCCCTAAGCAACCCGACAACGACATTGATGTGTACCTAAGGCCATTAGTTGAAGAACTTTTACAGCTGTGGAATGGAAAGCGGTGTGCGTGCGTGGGATGAGCACAAAAGGAGGAATTTGACCTAAAGGCGTTGTTGTTCATGACCATCAACGATTGGCCCGCTCTCGGTAATCTTCGGAGACGGACAAGCAAGGGATACCACGCATGCACGCCTTTGTTTACTTGACACGTATAGTATATACCGAAGCTGCGGGAAGAATGTGTACACAGGCCATCGTCGATTTCTTCCGACCAACCATCAATGTAGAAAGAAAGGCAAGCATTTCAAAGCGAAGGCGGATCACCGGAAGAAGCCCGCCATGCGTACCGGTGATCACGTACTTGCTATGGTCAATGATTTACACGTAATCTTTGGAAAGGGTCCCGCGGACTAGCTGTTCCGAATGACGCCGAGAATCACGCACCCATGTGGAAGAAGAAATCTATATTTTGGGACCTACCCTCTTTGGAAAGACCTAGAGGTCCGCTCTTCGATCGACGTGATGCACGTGACAAAGAACCTTTGCGTGAACCTGCTAGGCTTCTTGGGCGTGTATGGGAAGACAAAAGATACACACGAGGCACGGAGGACACCTGCAACGCTTGCACGAAAAAGAGGGCATGCCTCCGAGCGATATGAAGATCCCGCCAGCTACGCTCTTACGAAAGAAGAGAAAGAAATCTTCTTTGAATGCCTGCTCGAGATGAAGGTCCCGACTGGCTTCTCGTCGAATATAAAGGGAATAATAAATATGCCGGAGAAAAGTTCCGAACCTAAAGTCTCATGACTGCCACGTGATTATGACGCAATCGCTTCCGGTTGCATTGAGGGGCTTCTACCGAAAACGCGTCGATTAGCCATTGTGAAGCTATGTGCATTCCTCAATGCAATATCTTAGAAGGTGATCGATCCAGAAATCGTACCAACGCTAAGGAGTGATGTGGCGCAATGTCTTGTCAGTTTCGAGCTAGTGTTCCCACCATCCTTCTTCAATATCATGACGCACGTCCTAGTTCATCTAGTCGACGAGATTGTCATTCTGGGGCCCGTATTTCTACACAATATGTTCCCCTTTGAGAGGTTCATGGGAGTCCTAAAGAAATATGTCCGTAGTCGCTAGGCCGAAGGAAGCATCTCCATGGGCCATCAAAGCGAGAGGATGTCATCGGGTTTTGTGTTGACTTCATTCCTGGCCTTAAGAAGATAGGTCTCCCTAAATAGCGATATGAGGGGAGATTTGGAAAAGGCACGCTTGGAAGGGACTCAATAATATGCAGGGACGGATATTCTTGGTCTCAAGCACACTACAGTTCTCTGAGAACTCTACCTTGGTGACCCGTATGTCGATGAACACAAGAACGGTCTGCGCTCCAAACACCCGGAGCGGTCACGACCGGATTACATGCGAACACATCGGGACTTTCGGCAGTTGGTTGGAAACACGTCTCGGAGGTGACAAAGACTGTTTGTGATGATCTGTACTTGTTGTCGAGGACCATCTTCGATCAGTAATGATTTGGAAAGGATACGAGATAAATGGGAATACATTTTACACGATTGACCAAGATCAAAAGAGAACCAAAACAACGGTGTCCGCTTTGATGCAAAGCAACCGGGGGAAAGGACACATATTATGGTTACATAGTGGACATATGGGAACTTGACTACGGAGTAGATTTTAAGGTCCCTTTGTTTAAGTGCAAATGGGTCAATCTGTCAGAGGAAGGTGCAGGTAGACCCACAAATGCGGAATGACAACAAGTGGATCTGAAAAATCTTGGGTACATTGACGAACCGTTCGTCCTAGCCAATGATGTGGCACAGGTTATCTATGTGAAGGACATGTCTACGGTGAGGAAAAGAAAAGATAAGGAAGCGAATACATCATACGATGAGCCAAAGCGCCACATAGTTCTTTTCGGAAAAGGGACATCCACAGGAGTGGAGGGCAAGACAGACATGTCTCAAGAGTATGAAAAGTTTCATGAAATTCCTCCCTTCAAAGTCAAGGCTGACCCAAGCATCCTGATAAACAATAAAGATTATCCATGGTTACTACAAGCAATAAGCAAATGACACAAGCGAAGAAAAAGTGAAGACTTTCTCCGCAACTATTATGATGATACCATGCCAACTTTGTAACAGATTTAGTATGATACCATTGTCCGCTTTTGTACATGCACATGCTATGCCAACTTTTTCGTAGTTCATTTGAAAACTATGAATTTAGGTCGAATTTTCAAAGAATTCAAATTTTAACTATTCAAATTTGGAAACTAATGGCACAAACAGAAAGTTTATAATTTTTCTAAAACTAATGGCACTAACAGAAAGTTTATAATTTTGCTGACCTAAAAGCAAAAAAGAATTAAAAAAATAAAGTAAAAAACAAAAGAAAATAAATAATGCAGAAAACAAAATAAAAAAACTGGAAAAAATAGCAACAATAAGTATTTTGTTGTATGTAGAAACAAAATAAAATAAATAAAGCAACAAAGAAAACAAAAAAGTGTTTTCAAATTTGAAAACTAATGGCACTAACAGAAAGTTTATAATTTTTCTAAAACTAAAAGCAAAAAGAATTAAAAAATAAAGCAAAAAACAAAAGAAAATAAATAATGCAAAAAACAAAACAAAAAAACTGGAAAAAAAATAAATATAGCAACAATAAGTATTTTGTTGTAAGTAGAAACAAAATAAACTAAATAAAGCAACAAAGAAAACAAAAAAAACAAAAAAAATAAAAAAAAGTGCCACCTACTGGGCCCCACGGCCTGAATACGACTAAAAACCCTACCATGGGCCAGGATTCAGTTCGCTGGAGGCCCAAGAGGCCCACAGCCCACATTGTATGCAGTTAGGAAGCTGCTTTAGAGAGGAGCTCGAGAGGAAGGCGCACCGCACCTTATAAACAGTGCGGCTCCTCTCAACTAGCGAGGTGGGACTAAACATTTGGGCGTGAGGCAGCACAAGGCCTTTGGTCCCGGTTGGTGGCACCATGGACTACTAAGGGGGCATTGGTCGGTTGGTGCCACGAACGGGACCAATGCTATAATCGATTAGTGCCTGCTTGGGACCAAAAAGGCCACTGCCAACCGGGACTAAAGGGGCATTGGTCCCGTTCGTGGCACCAACCGACCAATGGCTTTGCTATATAAGCCAGACTTAGGAAATTTCAGATTTCCCTCGCCAATTTCCACGACGCCGAAAGCACATCGCCGCCAGTACGCCTTCCGCCCGCCCCCGTCGTCATTGTCGCCCGCGCCGTCGTCACCGTCGCCGCACCGCCGACCGTCGCCCGCCCTCGCCCTCGCCCTCGCCCGTCGCTGTCGCCAGCGCCCTCGCCACCCGCCGCGCCGTCGCCGTCGCCCGCCCTACTTTGTCGTGCAGGCGCCGTCGCTATGCCGCCCTGCCCCGCCATCGCCGCCCCGATCCGCGCCTCCCGCACTACGGTCTGGGCCGGCCGCCTCCTCATATATATATGCATTTTTTCATATATATGTTGATGATGATATGATGATGTTGATGATATAATGATGTTGATGATATGATGATGTTGGTGATATGTTCATGTTGATGATATGATGATGTTTTTTTCATATATGCATTTTTTCATATATGTATTAATTTTTTTAAGTTGTTAGTAGATATCGATTTTAGGTTAGTGCATTTTATCAGTGATTTTAGGTTAGTTGACCGATTTAGTGCATTTTATCTTTGTTGCATTTTAGGTTAGTGCATTTTATGTTAGTGGAGAGGAAAAAGTAAAATAAGGAAAAGGAAGAAAAGAGGAAGGAAGAAGAAGGAAGAAGAAGAAAAAGAAGGAGAGGAAAAAGGAAAATAAGTAGAGAAAGAAGGAGAAGAAGAAGGAGAAGACGAGGAGAGGAAGAAGAGGAAGAAGAAGAAGAAAAAGAGGAGAAGAAGAAGGAATAGAGGAGCTTCTTCTCCTTTTTTTCTCTCCTCTTTTTCTTCTTCTTCTTCTTCTTAATTTTTATCGGGAATGAGGGTGTCGAGGATCGCCGAGGGGTCGAGGGTCGGGAACTAGGGTAGAGGGTCGAGGGTCGTTAAGGGGTCAAGGGTCGAGGGTTTGTGGTCGAGGTTCGAGGGTTCTATAGGGTCGAGGGATCGAGGGTCGAGGGTTCGAGGTCGCCTAGGGGTCGAGGTTCTGAGGTCGTCGAGGGTTCGAGGGGTCGAGGATCGCCGAGGGGTCGAGAGAGGTTTCCTAGTGTCAAAGTATTGAAGAAATACATGGCTTCATCATTAGCCGGAAGTAACCAGGGCATGTTGGTACGAAGTCCTCCAAAGTTATTCTGGAATGGAGTCCCGAATAGGATAATTTGCCTTTTTGTACGAATTTCAGCAAAGGCCTTCCAAATAACGATATTCGGAAGGTTCTTGCTGAACTTTGTACCAAAAAGCGAATTATCCTATCTGAGAAACCCTAATTAAATAGCAAGTATCGTCGGTGTGAGATACATGTGGCCGTCGGTGTCGGACACTACATCCACGTCCCACAAGTGACGCGGGCGTCGATGCCCACGTCACTTGTGGGACATAGATGTAGTGTCGTTGTTGTGTTTGTCGATATACCCCCTCCCGATAGCTTCATGTATTTTTAAGAAGGAAAAAACAAGCATATTATTTTCCCATGTACGTATGTAAATGCGTTGTCGATATACCCCCTCGATAGCTTCAACACGTGGGGGTCGATATTACCCTCCTTGAAGCGTTCTCGAGGCCACCCCTAACCCTTGAAGCGTTGTCGAGGCCACCCGAAACCCTAGAGAAGCAGCGTCGAGGCCACTAATTAATATGATTCCTTATTGTGATTAGCTAGCTAGTTCTACGTTTGCCACTAATATATCCATATCTGTCATGTTTGAATAATAATTGCCATGTTGTAAATATTTGTAGAAACTATGGACGCCCCGCCCCAAGACGAAGCACAAGAAGCGTTGTTGAGGGACATAATCGCAGAAGGAAGTGATGCCGTCTGCTCGTTGATGTTTCTCAACGACACCCATGGTCTGAAAGGAGAGGGTGAAGAAGCAGCTGGCTATGATTATGATGGCTCCGATGACCCAATGCCGGTGCAAGAAGGAGAGGGTGAAGAAGTAGACCGTGAGGACGGCTTCGGTGATCACCGAACCGAGTCCGCCAGTATATATATTAGTTAAGCCTGTCTTGACTAGCTAATTGATGCATTCATTGTTTTGGTATGTACACATATTAATTAACTCTCGTCTTTGTTCTGCTTTTCTAGCCCTCCAGACGAGCACAACTTCGGTAAAGAGACGAGGCCCAAGAAAAAGTTGAGCTCGGATGAAAAGTTTGAGATCATAGAAATCGCGTCTGACGACGCCAACCGATTGAACCCATCCGGACAAAGAAGGCATTTGTTGCTCGGTCAAGGGGTTACGGTTAGGGACAAGATCCCGATTAGCATCCAGCAATGGTATAAGCCTAAGAACGACTGAGGTGTCTTATGTCAATGATATGCGTAAAATGATCTTTGACCGAGCTGAAGTCAAATTTCACCCTACCGCCAGAGGATGATCCGGAGAAGCCAGTTGAGCAATTAATCAAGTCTTTTGCTCTTAAGAAGATGGCATACCTATTCAGGAATTGGAAGAAAGACCTGAATAAGTTTGTCGATAAAAAAGAGACCCCAGAATTCAAGGGCAAATATGAGAAGATCAGAGATGACTGGTCCGCATTTGTGGCCCACAAGACATCGCAAAAGAGTAAAAAGATGTCGTAGTCCTTCTCCTCCGCCTCATAAGCAAGGAAAGAAGACATCCGCTCCGTCTGCTCTGCCGGTGTCTAGCAGTACAGCCAAAGGCGGGAGGACATACAGATTCAGTCCTTCTCTGAAGACTCCAGAGAAGTTACCGCACGAGAGGACCGAGGAGGAAAACGCGAAGATCACGCGGACCAAAGTGAAGGACTTCTTTGAAGGGTTGAAAGCAAAGAGACATCCACCTCCGGAGGAGAAGGTAGATCCGGTGAAAGCGGCGCACTGCTGCCTGACAAAACCACCCAAGTCTCCGCCGAAGGCAACTATGAGCGCATTATTGGAAAGGCATTTGCCGAAGCGGAGAGGTCGGGAAGTACTAAAAGTGATCAAAGGATGAAAGAACGATGAGCTGGGAAACAAATTGCCCATTTCGGCGAACAAGCCGAAGCAATCGTGCCCCGCTCAAGGTGCTCGCTAGCGACATCGTCGATCCGAGGATGGTGCCCGGTTATGGCAATCTTGGAGATTACCTGCCCGACAATGTACATTATGATTTCTTGGAGGTGCAGATACAAAGATACGAGTACGGGAAGCCTCTCGTCAAAGATGAAATATCTCTATCAACGATGATGCGAAGATTGCATGATTGGTAAATGAAAACCTGCAGAGAGTCTGAGGGGAGGAGTACTTTGTATGTGAGAGTTAAAAAGGAGCATGACCTCATTGGAATTGAATTGTTGCCTATTCCAATTGAGGAGTTTTATCAGTTTTTCAATCAATTGGCCCTCGATAAAGCAACGGTCACCTGCCATCGTCTGTAAGTAGTACTACTTACATCATTAAGTCTCTCTATATAACTTAGCTCTTTCATTGCATGTATTTATAATTATCCTCACTATATTATGCAGATTGAAGATCGCGAATTGAAGAAAAGACAAGTGGGTGATATTGGGTTCATTAACACATATCTCATAGATGCAATCGAGGTTGAATTTCATGCCGAAAATACCGAGGCCAACTTGCTACAATCGTTGGTAATAAATGAACACAAAGATATAATACTCTTTCCTTACAACTTCAAGTGAGTGTTACAGTCTTGTGGCATATTCGGTTTCCCTTTATTAGTCCAGGTTATAGTAATGTAATATTGATGAGTTATGCATGCGTGCGCAGCTTCCACTATATTCTTCTAGAGATTAAGCTTGAGCAGGGAGTAGTAACTATCTTAGACTCGAGACGAAAAGATCCCAAGGAGTATGCGAACATGACTAAAATGCTCGAGAAGTAAGTTAAATCGATCATTATCCACCATATCAGCAACTTTGTTCATTTCTGATATCAAGTAATTATTTTCTTTGTATGGCAGGGTTTGAAGAAAATTCACCAAAAAAGCTCCGGGACTGCCAAGAAGCTGCAATTTAGACACCGAAAGTAAGTATTATAGTAGCATATTCCACGCATCTCCTAGTGATTCAAGCGCTAGTTTCATCAATACCATTTAGCATGCTTGCTAATTATCAGTTTGATTGACCTCTGTTTCTTGTAAAGTGGTTGTGGCAGGAACAAGGGAATGATTTCTGTGGATACTACATTTGCGAGTCCATCCGCCACACGACCTGTGAGCGGGGCTACTCTGACAAACAATATGAAGTGCGTAAATAACAATATTCACAATTTTATTTTATTACCATCATTTGTGTTGAGTTTCATTCATTCATTCATATATATATATATATATATATATATATATATGTATGTATGTATGTATGTATGTATGTATTGACCCCCTTCTTAAAATTAGATGTTTCGGATGCGGGATGAACTCCTAGCACCAGATCGCATGCGAGCAATTCAAGAGGAATTGGCGGCATTCTTTCTTGACCACGTGATCGCTGAAGACGGAGAATACTATGTGGACCACGCTAGCGTCCGTATGTTATGATATAATATTTGTAAAAGATAATTATTTTATATATGTATCCTGTAGTTTCTGATATATAAAAGAGAACTTGTTAATCTACCAATCTCTCGGAGAACGAGAGGTGGTCGATATCACTTCTCTGTATGCATATATGTTCATGACGATCTTCTGTTTCCTTCGTTTGCTTACTAGCTAGCTAGCGTGTCTAGCTAGTCCTCTCTATACGTATGTATAGTGTGTAGCGTCGACCAAGCACGGACAAAAGAGAGGACACTTCTCTCTATTAATTAGCTAGCTAACACAATATATGAAACACCTAAATTAACCCCCCAAAACCCCCACCCCCCCCCCCTTAAAAAACAAAAAACCCCAGCCATCGAAATGTCGACGTGGATGCCTATTGGTCCTGGTTGGTGCCACCAACCGACCACCAACCAGACCAAAGGCCCTCCCCGCTGGGTTCAGCCAAGACAAAGCCACGTGGAGGCCCATCTGTCCCGGTTAGATTGAACCCACTAAAGGGCCAGGGCATTAGTACCGACCCTTTAGTCCCGGTTCATGAAATGGGACTAAAGGCCCTTACCAACCAGGACAATAGGCCCTTTTTCTACTAGTGGGGCGCCGTCTGGCCATGACCATCCGTGTCCATGCACGCGAGATTACGAATCACGAACCGGAGCATGGAGCCAAGACGGCGCGCAGAGGTCGACATACAGCCGAGCGAAAGCGAGGGTGGGCGCCCAGACGGACCACGGACGGGAAGGGTATGGTGGTTTTACCTTCGATGCAGGTGCCTTTTTTTCTTGATTGATGAGGAGGAGATCATGGTTGAAATCACCAATTGAGGAGTACTCGTTGCAAAGATCACTCCCACATTTTCAGGTTGCGACAAGTGGCGTGCTGCATGTGCGTCACTTATCGCAACCTGAGAGTTTTTTCTTTTTTCGTAGATATGTTTATTCAAAATGTTTTATCTCTTCCAAATCTTGAACTGTTTTCATCGTTGGATTCGTCACGTCGAGATCTTCAAAACTTCCTTTTCCATGTTGATAGGTTTTGACGAACTTTTTTTTTGTTTTCGAGAGGCACGGAACTGTGCCTCTCCCGGAAGGAAAAAAAACACAATGTTGCCGAGAGGCATGGCTGTGCCTCTCGCGAAAGCACAACCGTGCCTCTCGCGAAAACAAAATTGTGCCTCTTGCGGAAGGAAAAAAACAGGAAACACATTTTTTTTGTTTCCGAGAGGCACGGTCGTGACTCTCGCGAAAGCAAAACCGTGCCTTTTTCGAAAGCAAAATCGTGACTCTCGCGAAAGAGAAAAAGCGCGTTTTTTCACGCAAAGAAAAAAGTTAAGAAGACCAGTGAAAAACCGAAAGGTAAGAAAACCATTTAAAAAGCCAAAACGCGTGCGGAAAAAACCCAAAGGGAGCGTCCAGAGCGGGACATGTGGCGGCGCACTACTAGAAAAATGCTTATACATAGAAGTTTACCAGTAGCGTTTGTTTGTGTCCCAAGCTACTGGTAATTACCTGTAGCGCTGGGTACAAAGCACACTATTGGTATGGCTTAACAGCAGCGTTGGTTTCTTTTGGGCGCGCTACTGATTAGTGTGCCACACTACACCACCAGATCAAAAAATATTAGTAGCGCGGGTTACTACTCAGCGTGTCCACTGCCGAGGTGCGGCACCATCCAGTCATCCACCCCCGACCCACTCCCACCCCTCTCCTCCGCCCCCACATCTCCTTGCCGCCGCCGCCGCCTCCGCCTCTCACCCCTCCTCCGCCTTTCTCTCTCCCATTCGCGTCGCCTCTCCTCGTCCTCCCCCTCCACCTCCCCGTGTTGCGAGAAACCCTCCCATGGCGGAGTCGCCCGAGAACTCGCTGCAGTGCCCGCGCCACCCGCCGCTCCCTCTCCGGCCCCTTCCGCCCATCCGCCCGCCCCCTAGGTTCCACCATGGCGCAGCTCGTCCTGGCTCATGTCCTGCTAGCGCGCCCCGGCCGGCATCGTCGGCGGGAACAAGGCCAAGCTCTCGGCCGAGGTCGCCCGGGAGGACACCGCCGAGCACGGGCGTCGGGGGGAGGCCGATGAGGAGACCGCGGCGGGGAGATCGTCAAGCACGACCTCCAGTCCAAGGAGCTCCCCAACACCCGCATCGAGCCTGACCGCCGGTGGTTCGATCAGCAAATCCCCTACCTCTCTGTTTGTTTTGCTAGTTGCGCACTGGTCGATGCCCTTAAGATACGTACACTTTTAGGAGCAGTCGGGAGCTTGATGATAGATGTATGAGGAAAGCAGACAAGATGTGATGGTTTCATTTTTGTATCAAGCGCTTCTGCTGATTAGGGTCTGTCTGGGTACTGATTGGCTCAAGTAATTGCTAAGACACAGTACAGATAGTGAACTTGGTTGGTGATGCATCAGATCGTGTACATAATAGTTTGTTAAATCAAGCTTTGTTATGATGTATATATGCTGGATTGAATTCGTTGATACTGTCATAGGATGTGCAGTGCAGATGATTGACGATTAATTTTGTATATGAATCTATTCCATTATAAGCCTGGTGGTGTGGTGTAACAGTGAATGTTGATTGTATTATTCTGCCTCTTGTTTATCACAGGAAATACACGAGTTATCAATCAGAGCTTGAATATTTCAGGCAAGAACTCCAGGCAAGGCTTACAAATAACTACAGTCTGTTACTGAAATCTAAACAGCTGCCACTATCGCTTCTGCAGGATCATCAGAAGGTAAACACTTATGTACACTTCTATCATCCTGATCATTGATTTGTGGACGTGTAGCTCATGGAGTATTAGTGTATGTGACTGGCACTACTTTACTGAAACTAGTGTTTACTTTTACTCCTGGGTTCAATTCGATTTCTGGTTAAATATCTTGGAACCTTCCGCATTTATTGTGAAATATCATATTGTAATATGATTTTTTTTACTCACATATGTTCGCTCATGTTGATTATACAGCAAGCTCGTGCACATCTTCTTGACACTGAGCCTTTTGAGCATGCCGCCGCCGTCTCCGTCAGGCGCCTCCACTCGAAAGTGCGGCCGGCAGAATCACCTTCTCTTCCTCGCTCAAGCAGGTGAGCGAGCCCCCCCCAGCTGCTGCGCCCGGATCCTGGCCTTTCCCTATCACCGCTGCTCCGATCTGGTTGATTCGTCGGCCGATTTGCACGTTGTTTGTTGTGTGGTCTGAGGATTTGGCGGACATTTGGTCCTTGTGTTGAGTCGACCCGCATTTCATTTGCAGTTGTTGATTGTAGAAATGGTCCTGTAGTTCCATTTCATCCATTTCAGGCGGTCTCCTCGCCAGTACTAGCATCTATAGATATGCTAGATGCAATTGCGGGAATGAATTGCAGCAGGTTCAGAGCGTTTTATAAATAAAAAAAAATAGATTTTGTCTTCAATACGAGTCCAGATGCGTTGAGCGACTCACGTCTTGTGGGTCAACAATCTTTGTTGCTCCTTTTTGGGACTAGTGATATCTTCAAATAGTGTTTCATGAACGGAATAGTGAAGCACATGTTCATCCATGTTGCATCAGTTTTTGAGTTTCAGGGTGTAGGCAACAAAATTAGAGTTATTTTTTTTGTAGGCAACACAGAGAATGATAAGTAGGCAAAATACTGCATATAATCTTAGCATCTGTACTGCTTCAGTAGGCAATACTGTACTATCTGTGTTCGTCTAGCTTTTTTTCAGCATCTCTGTTCACAAGGGGTGCGGGCAGGCAATATATGTGTTCAGCAGGCAAAACTATAATAATATGTGGGTTCATATTGGTAGCTATTTATCAGCAACTGTTTTCTTTAGTAGGCAACATATTTTTTTTCATTGAGCAATACTGTAATATCCTATAGTTCGACAAGCTCCGCCTTCCCTTCCACTTCCACATGCATACCTCTCTGAACACAACTCGTCAATCGAATTGATGTCCTGCAACCGCAATCAATCAACAGTAAGCATCATTTAGGTGTTTTGATCCTGTGTGCCCGGTCTTGTTGTTGTTTCAGTCAGTGTGCCACGCGCTCGACAAGCATGTCAAGAGCAGGGTCTACTTCAAGGTATGTACCAACACTCTTCTACCTGGCACGGCAATAGCTTTTTCAGTCTGCCCAACACCGTAGCCAGCACCACTGTCAACAAAGACTACTCCTCGGGGATGAAGGGTATCCAAATTTCATCTCTTAACCTGCAATGTCTAGGTAGTTACTTGCCATTGCTGTTACAAAACTTATGTTGTTGCTTGTTGGCCTGTTCCTTGCTATCTGAAGTATATATTTTTTGACTGTCGCTCATTCGTTATCTGAAGAACTTTATGTAGGTAGTCTTAATGTGTGTTTAGCTTTCAGTTTTTACTTCTACTTCACAGAGTAGAAGATCGTAAGAAAACATTGGCTGATCTTTAACAGTTATTCTTAGAGTAACGCAGAGCAGTATTCGATGATATATTGTGAGTCACTGAAAATGTATAATGTTTTTTTCTTCAGGATATGGATGAATATCAGAAGGGATGCAGGATTCTTCCCAAACTTAACAACGAGATACTAGGTGAAAGAAATGCTCCCTACAAGGAAAGGTTGAGCAGCCTAGAGAATTTAGTACTGATCATGGTAAGGTTGACAAAGCCTGAAATCTCATTTTGATCCAGGTTCAAAGATTACATGGTAGCATATATACTTGAAGTTGGCATGGAATATCAAAACTCAACTACATAGGTATTAATTTCTTGTATGCATCAAAACAACAAGATAACGTGGACACGTATAGCTAGGGTATGCATTTAGTATGTGTCTTTCCAGTTCGAAGATTCTTAACAGACTAAAAGAGACAGATAAATGAAGCAAATACCCTACTGGATCTGCACAAGGACGCGAACTAACAAGTTTTCATTTTCCCACGTGGGCGCAGGGGTGATTGATGCGGGCTACTGCGACCTGGTGGGCGCCGTGCTCTTCAACCACTGGATTATTGTCCAGGTGATTGTGACGCTGGAGGTCGCCGAGGTGAAGGACCTTGACGCCGCCGTCTGGAGGTCGTCGAGGTGGAGGACCTTGACGCCACCGTCTGGAGGTTACCGAGGTGAAGGAACTCGGCGCCTTGGTAGATACATATAGAGAAGTGGCCTGGTTAGGTTGGTGGTGGAATGCTAGGGAAGGTACCCACCTTTCGGTGCTAGTTGTGTGCGTTTGATGTATAAGTGGGATCTCATGATCTCTTCGAGTTGAGATGTTCAATGTTGTATCCATGAATGCTGCAAGTGCTTAGAATGCAAGGGCTAAGATGGTTATGTGACCTTCATTTATTTTGCACTGGATGTGTATTGATTTCCATCCATGAATATTGCATCTAATTTTTTTTAATTTCTAATTACTTAGCAGTAGCGTGGGGGGAAGAATGGCATCTACTAGTACTTAGGAACAGTAGTAGCGTGGGTTAGGAATAGTAGTAGTGTGGGTGGTATGTGCTACTACTAAGTTTTTAGTCAGAAGCTGGTAAAAAACGCAGCCATCGCTAAAATTTAGTCAGAAGCGTCATAGCGATGCGCCGGGTAACCGCCATCTTGGTATGCAAAAAACCTACGCTACTGGTAGTTTCTAGTAGTAGCGGCTGATCGTTGTGAGGCTCCTGAAGAAGCGCTCGTCAACTAGTTGCTCTTGATATGGTGCTTCCTTTCAACTCTTGTTGGGCCGACGTGAGCCCGTGATTATTTGATGCAAGACAGGCCAGCCAATGAGGGAAACCCTATGTGGCGCTTCAGGCGCCAATTATAGGTGATTCCTATATGACGCGCACGAGCGTCAAGCAGTTGCCGCTTTGCTGAAGCAAAGAAACCGATCGACAGGATATGGGCCGGCCCACTTGAAGTGAGGAACTGGTTTTGGGAACCTTCTAGAAAGTTCCTTGAACCAGTTTTTTCTTTTTTGTTTTCTTTTAGATGCTTTTCTGGTTTTCTTCATTACTTTTATTTTTCGTTTTCCTTTTTCTTTTCTTCTTCTTATTTCTCCCTTTTCTTTTACTTTTTTACTTTTTCTGTTTCTTTTTTCTTTTTTTGTTTTCCATAAATTCAAAATTGCCAAAACATGTTCACATTTTTCAAAATTTGTTTGAATTTTCAGAAAATGTTTTTTTGAAATTCCAAATTTTGTTTATGTTTTCAAATTTGTTCAGTTTCAAAACAAGTTTTGAATTCCAATTTTTTGTTCACCGCATTGAAGAAAAATGTTTACCATACGTTAAAAAAGTTCAGTGTGTATAAAAAATGTTCATCATGTATAGAAATTTTGTTCAGCATGCTGTCAGAAAAAAGTTCAGTGTGTATTTTAATAATGTTCACCCTATACTAACAAAATGTTCAGTGTGTATTCTAAATGCTTTCTAAAAATTGTTCACAGTACAAAAAAAATGTTAGATTTCGAAATTTGTTCAATTTTTGAAAAATATAGTTCACGTTTGAAAAAAGAATATTCAAATTTTTTTTATGATTTTAGAAACATTGTTCGCATATTTAGGATTTTTTTTACATTTTTCCAAGAATTTATGGTAAATGTTGAAAAACCCTGGATCTACCATTTGAATTGGTACTTGAAAATAGACGCTGCCTTTCAGACGTACACAAGTACACAATTCTTAGCCCAATTGGTTGGCTTAGATAGCATACATCACTAGGTCAGGAGTTCGAGTCCCATTGCATACGTTTTTGTTTTTGGCTCGACGGTTCATTTGGGCCGGCCCATTCGTGCGTCAGCTTTAGCGAAACCTCATCGTTTTGACGCTCATGGGCGTTGAGCTGGAACTTTTTTCTAAATCGATGAACTTTTTTTCAAAAATCTGTCAACTATTTTCAAAGCCGATAAATTTTTTTCAAAATATGTGAACTTTTATCAAATTCAATGAATTTTTTTTAAATTCATGAACTGTTTTTGAAATTTAATGAACTGTTTTTTATTAGAAAAAATGATATTTTCCAAATAATTTTCAAGTAACTCAAAAATCTCAGTGGTCTAGTAAATGGCTAAGTAATAAATAGCGCGGTTGCATTAGTTCTAAAGCAGTTCGCATTGATTTTTGTTAACTAGCGCTCTAAGCTACAGTGGTTAAGCTAAGCAATTACAGGCAAGTGTGCCGGGAGACCCATACCATCTGTTCCTGGGCTGAGCGTAGAAACAGCCCACAGAGGGCGTGCTTTAGGCGCCACTTCCACGTTCGGGCGCCTACAGCGCTGAACAGGAGCTCCTAGCCAATGAAGCGAGAGGTGGCTACTGTAGCAACAATTTTTTGCGAAAAAATTGTTTTCTTATTTTTTAAATATATTTAAAAACTGAGAGCATTTTGTGTAGACTGAATAACATTTTTCGGAAAAATGTGAACATCTTTTCAAAATGTGAACCAAGTTCCATTTTCTGGGAATCACAATCATTTTTTAAAAGGCAAACATTTTTAAAAAAAATATATTGAAAAGGAAAATGTGAAATATTTTTCATTTACTTTTTTATTTGCCTTTTCAAAAACTAAAAGTAAATAGTAAAGGGGGGATTTGTTTTTCGAAAAGGCAAACATAAGGGGCTACAACAGTCAGGGTTGTATCTACAGTTGTTATTTGTGTTTTTTAGGGGAACACGGTTTTCTCATTTACTTTATTATTTTTAAATGATTTTAATACAAAATGGAAAAATTATCACATAACCAAAAAGTATATACAAGCATATGAGAAATATTAATATTTTATAGAAAACTTCATAGAATTTCAAAAAAGTTCACATAATTTCTAGAATGTTCACTACTTCAACTAATGGTTTTAAACTTTAAAAGCTGTTCATGTATTCCAGAAAAGTTCGGAAATTTAAAAAATTGTCACAAACTCAAATATGTCACTAAATGTTGGAAAAAATGTGCATCTTTAAAAATATTCGCATACTTCTAAAAATGCTTGGGGACTTCACATTTTTATGAATTCGAAAATGTACAAGAAATTTAAAATTAAAACAAAAATAAAATATAAAGAGGAAAAAAGAAGAAAAAACAAGGGAAAAGAAAACCACTAAAAAGGAGAACAAAAACATAAGCAAAACCAGAGCCAACCACACTTGTCCCTTCCGTAAGCAGACGAAGTCGTTGTAAATGGGCTTGACAAGTTAGCTCGCCATTTTATGTTTGGGTGGAAATTTGACACAATTAGAGTCCAATAGGTTTTTTTGATCGGGGAATAGAGAGTAGGCGAGGAAACATGCACATTTTGGGTTTAGCCCTTTTACTTTAGTTTCCCATGTTATTTTTTCCCTTTATCTATTTTTTCAAAATAAATTCTTGAATCTTTTTCCTTTGTGTGTTAGTACTGTGCGGCTGTCCATGTTGTAGGGATCCATGATGGCTCGAGAATTTGTGACTTTTTATGAGGAGTTTTGACTTGGTTTTTATCATTTTTTTGCTATTTCTTGGTTATTTGTAACGCTGGGTCCTTTGAGAGAGAGGAAAACTCGTTTATCCATTTTTTGGAAAGGAAAATTATTTAGGGAAGGAAACCAAGGAGAATTATACGAAATCAAGTCATTTGGAGCAACTTCCATGTTGAGAAGATATGCACCAGCGGCAACAGAGCGCAAGTGCCAGTGCTCGTACTAGTGGTCGTACCAGGCGCGACTGCCCCCCCCCCCAGTCTATAGGAATAACTTCTGTGAAGGGCAGTAGGGCATCAGGGAGACCTAGCCGTTGCCATTCCGTTCAGAACAGAGAGAGAAGAGATACGGAGAAGAAGAAACACCGGAGGTCTTGCTTGATTTGTTCTTTCATCCTTCACATTTATTTCATCGCCTGATCACCGATGTTTGAAGAATTCCAAGTTGTAAGATCGGGATGTATAACTCTATTCATACTCATCTGGAGATTGAGACTTGTTGAATCATTCACCTTATTGTGGATCTTCACGGTATTATTCATATGGTTTTCGTGGAACTATTCTCTATGATGATTGGTTATTATCTTCCAATGTGTGAGTAGTTCCCTTTAGGCGTGGGAGGTGCAGGTGAATGGTAAGATTCATTTGTACCTATTCTATATGTTGTCATTCATGTTTGTAGTCTTATGATTTGCCTAGTAAGTTGTTGTATTGTGGTGAGCACTATGTGTATTATCCAATTTAAGAGTTGAGGCAACATGATCTAACGACCTACATAGGTAACACATATTGTTTATTGAATTCATGACCTCTAGATGACAGGTGGAGACATCTATGAGGATTGAAGACGATATGAGATAACGGTGAACAACCGAGCTTAATGCATGGTTCCGATTTAACAACCTTAATTGTAGAGACGACCGCGCTATGGCAACGCCGAAGCAGTACCATAGCGTGGAATGTAATCCCGCGTGGAGGAGTTCCATAACCCTAGGGTATCCGCCTATCGAACAAATAAGTCAAATACTAAACTCATGATACAGAGTAACTGGAATTACCATCGTACTAGGACACTTGAGGTATACCAAGATATGAAGTTTCTCCATGCCTAATCTCTCTATTAGAAGAAAACACTTTCACTTTTAGTCTTTTAGTTTATGTTCTTTACTTCTAATTCGATATAATCTTTGCCTCAGCGACCCATCATATTCATTACTTTGGCTTATTTGTCTCAAAGAACACTAATAGCGTATGCTGAAAGAACATGCGGTGCCCCCATGTTTGGTTTTGGCAATTGATGACAATCTCTATGGACTAATGGTTGCCTCGAGTTATATTTGAAGAGCTTGTCCATAGGTTTTTCTTGGAGTCCATTTGTTGGTTTCAAGGAGAGTTTGTGATGACCAAGGTGCTATTAAGGAATTATACAAAGATTGGTCTTATGAGTATTGAGCTTATAGCAAGCATGTCTTGAAGAAGAAGAGTGTGTGATCATTCATGTTTACCTTCAAGACATCATCCAAATGAAGAGAGTTGGAAAGATTCAAGGTTGATCAAGACTAAGTCAAAGAGTGAATCAAGTTGATCAACACACAAAGCATAGAAGATGTGCCTTTGCCAGTTTTCATAGGTTATTTCTTTGTTCAACACATGTCTACTTTTTTTAATACACAATGTACATTTTTTATATACAGGTGAAACATTTTGCTAATACATGTTGAACATTTTTAAAATACATGATGTGTATATTTTTAAAATATATGTTTTGAACACTTTTTTTGAAAACATGGTTAACATTTTCAAATACATGGTGAACATCTTTTAATGGTAATAAACATTTTTCTGATACACAATGTACATTCTTCGTATACATCGCGGACATTTTTTAATACACATTTAACCTTTTTTTCAAATAAATGAAACATTGTTTTGTACATGTTGAACATATTTTATACGTGATTAATAGTCTTGTCAAATATATTGTTTTGATGTCTACTTACTTTAATACATTTTTTCATTTTTTTTATATATATGGATCATTTTCCACACATGTTGAATATTTTTTTATGTCTATTTTTTATACACAATGTACATTTTCTATACACATTCGAAACATTATTATTATGCATTCTACAGATTTTTCTAATGGACTAGCATTTTTTAACAAATATAGGTTTTTGATGTCTACTTTTTTCACACACAATGTACATTTTTCCTATACACCAGGTACAATTCCACATAAACATTTTAACATTTTAAAATAGAATTATCCTATTTCAAATACACGTTGTAATGTCTACTTTTTTATACACTATCTAGATTTGTCTAATACATTAGGGACATTTTTATACATGTTTACTATTTTTCAAATACATTATAATATTTAAATAAATATTTTTAATGTGTACTACATGTTTAAAATTTTCAAATACATTATTAACATGTTAAAATATATATTTTAATGTATAGTGTTGATATACATTGTATATTTTTGTATACATCACAAAAAAATTAATACACATTTAACATTTATAAATGCATGATTAATATATTAGAAATTATGTAAACATACTCTGTATAATTCTTAATTTTTTTAATTTGTGAATAATATTAAATATATGATCATATTTTTAATTTTGGATCTTTTTCAGAATTTGTCAAAACCGTTTAAGTTTGATAGCATTTACAAATTATATATATTTTTTAAAAACATTTGATTTTTTGTTATTTATGAACATTGTAAACTCCATTTTTATAAAATAATGATGTTTTATGTTTAAAATATGGGGTGAACATTTCTAGAAATACGCGATGAATTTTATGCTTATGATCGTGTATATTTTTTCCTGTTGTTCAGACCACTTGACATATTTTTAAAGTTAGTGAAATGATAATATTTCCCAAGAGAAATAACAAAAGGCGGCCTGAAACCAAGCGTGGATGCTCCTGGGAGGCTTTTTTTTTTGTGATGGGTTCCCGGAGCTTCCCATCTTAGCTACTATAGCCGAGCAAGGAAATACGAAATATGCCAAAACCACGAGATTAGCCATGGCACTAGCAAGCGAGCTGTGCAATTGCTCCTCTACTTGCGTTGAGTATAGTGTATGATAAGGTGGGAGCACCTAGCCTGAGCTTAGGACTGGCGTGCCCTAACTGGGCCGGACCGCTACCGACACACTATAGAACGTTAATTCTTGTTTCTTGTTTTTTTGACCGGATTCTTACTAAGTTTGAAAAACTTGAATATTTTTCAAAACGATTTTTTTTTCATAAACATGAAAATTTATGGAATTTAGAAACATGATTTTTTTGAATTTGTGACCAATCATTTAAACTTGAATATTTTTGAAAGCACTTACACTTTTTGAAATTGTAATATTTTTTTGAAATCCCGACATTTTTTTAAAAAAACATTCTTTGAAAAGGAGAATATTTTTGAAATGTGATCATTTTTTAAATTGTGAAATTTTTTTGAAATATGTACAATTTTCAAATCCGAAACATTTATTTGAAAATGATAACAATTTTAGAAGAACATAAAAAAATTTATAAATGAAGTGATTATAAATTATGAACTGTTGTGAATCCATAAACATTTTTTGAAATCACAAACATATTTTTGAAAACATGAATATATTTTGTGAAAAAATCTGTACATCTTTCGAAAATTCTGATTTTTATTGAAAATGCTAACATTTTTTGAAAATGTGAATATTTTTAACTTGAACATATTTTAAATATGGAAATAATTTTGAAAGACAAAAAATAAAATAAAAAAGAAGAAAACTAAAATGGAAATAGGAAAAATAAAATAGAAATTAAAGGAAAAGGCAAAGAAAAAGGGAAGAAAACAGAAAAATCAACTGATAAAAACGTTGGATAAAAAACCCAAGAAAATGAAATAATTTATTCTGATACATTTTAAAAGACTCCTAAAATTATTAAAAGCTAGAGACGGAAACTTCTTGAAACCGGTAACCCTACCTCTTTGTACGTTACCTAGTTGGGCCGACCAAGTCGTTCTCCAAGTGTCATTGGTGTGTGTGTTTCCTCTACATTTAGACACAGAGAGCATCAAATAGAAATCACAACATGAGGACACGATCATAGGTTCACTACCCTAACTAGTGATTTCAGTTTTTCTTCTCAAAGGGAAAAATATATCTAAGTGGATTATGCGGAATCTTGAATGAGCCCAACTTCCACTCCAGGGCATGCAAGAGACGAAAGGACTAAAAGATTCTCAGGGGAGCTCCTACGAGGAGAGATGCATGGAGGAATCCACAATGTGCCGATCACTAAGGCGACCAATAGCTCGTGTTGTTTTTATTTGTCTAAAAAAGACAAATATTATTTCTACCTTCTAAGTCTTTTTTAAGAATAAGAATTAAATTCAACTAAATAACTGGAAAATATTGTATATAGAAAGTAAAATTGTTCATGTACCTACATGTAAACATTCAGTAGCTAATTGCCTATGCGTTGTAACGGGGCATAGTTCAACATCAATCATGTCTAACATATACCTTACACCTACTATTTTCTAGATTTTGGTAGTATTTAATTTGATTTGAGTATGGGTTGGGGAAGACAATGAAAGTTTTTAATTGAGGTTTTGGTAAGATTTAATTTGATTTGGGTATAGCTAGGGGAACACTGGGAAACTTTAGTTGAGATTTTGGTAAGATTTGATTTGGGGGGCCACAAGGAAAGTTCTAATTTAGTTGATGTTTTGGTAAAGTTTGATTTGATTGAGTTAGTAAGGACATGGGAAGTGTGGTGTACATGAGGGAAAGAACCAAACGAAGGAGGGGCAGGGGTGGAGACGAACTTACAACGACCAACCTCCTTTTAATAATAGAGATATACATGAATAACGACCAACCTCATTTATAAAAAAATCATGGATATAAAAGAAAACAAATATGTATTTTAAAAGTTCACATATTTGAGAAGTTTTGTTCGTACATATTAGAGAAGATATTCATATAATTTTGAAGAATATTCAAATATTCCTCAAAATGGAAAATAGAGCAAAACAAACAAACATGAATAAAGAAACAAACCTAGAAAAAAAGAGGCAACCAACATGTGGATAGTTAGGAGGGTGCTGGTACCCCAAGCCAACTATAGAGTATAACATAGTATATTGAAAAATAAAAAATAATTCCAAAAAATTGCAAAAAATTTAGTATAATATCGATGAATTCTTGCCTCATGTACAAATTTTTGTGATGAAATGATATTCATGGAGATCTGAAAAAAAAGGCGATGCTCCGAAAAGACTATTGTTGGAAGCATTTTGGAGCATCAATTAGTTTCTTTTTGCCCAGATCCCCAGGAATGTCATTTCATACAAAAGTTTACACGCCGTTGTAACATTCATCCATGTTTATCACACAAAAATTCAGAAATTTTGAAGTTTCTATACTATTTTTTGAATTTTACTGTTCATCGGAGAGCACGTGAGCTCGGGATCAAAAGACTTTCGCCTTCACTCCCGCCATGAGCGGTATATAGGAATTCATAAGTTTTGACATTCATTTACCCATTTTCTTCCAGATTAGAACATTTGTTTTGAGTCCCGCTTCGGTACACCTCCTCCATTAAATGTATAAAGGGCAATATAGACCTTTCACAGATCATATCCACTTTTATATGTATACTTCGTATAGTAGCCGAACTCCTATTTGGCGCAGGTTATAGGCTTTCTCCTGGGTTCTTCCCATTTACATTTTTTTCCTTTTTAGCTTACAAAAATATTCACCAGTTGAGATTTGAACTCAGTATCAACAGGTTTATGCCCGGCCACGGTTACCAGCTTGGACAGGTAACTTGTTGTGCATACTTGCAGTTCTTCTTCTTCTTGTTCTCTACATTTCTGGTTCTGGTTCTACATGGTTTTTCCAGGTGATTTTATTTGGTTTTTCATGCATGATTTTTGCTCGGTTTTTTTCTCTTTTTTTCATTTTTAAAAAAATATTTTCCCTTTTATTTTTCATGAACTTTCCTTTGGGTTTGTGAACTTATAGGAAAATGATCTTTAATTTTCAAATTCGTAAATGTTTTCAAAATCATGATATTTTTATTTTTTTTAAATCATAACAATTTCTAAATTCACAAACTTTTTTCAAACTTGTGAGCGCTTTTCAAATTCATGAAATTTTTAATATTTAACTCGTGAATAATTTTCAAATTCATGAACTGTATTTCGAACTTCTTAACCTTTTCAAATTCATGAGCTGTTTTCAGAGCTAGCGAGCTAGCGTGCAAAGCTGGCGAGTGGGCGAGCGAGCTTGCACAATATCCGGTCGTGGCCCGTTGGCATGCGCTTGAGGGCCGGCTTCCTAACTAGCGCTTAAAGCGCTGACTAGGAGCTCCTCAAAGAGAAGATGCCACACACAGACATTTGTCCAAAATTTCAAACAATATCCGCTTTTTAAAGAAAAATCAAGAAATTACAAATATTTAGATTTTATAAAATACTCCCTCTATAAAGAAATATAGAGCAGTTGTATCACTAAAGAGTGATCCAAACGCTCTTATATTTCTTTACGGAGGGAGTAGTACAGAATTTTAAAAAACTATTCGTGACTTTCAAAATTCCTTAGAATCTCAAAATACGAACATTGTTTTAAAAGAGCGACAAAATTTTGAACTTTGTGAACATCTTGCGCTTAATCGCTTCTTCGTTCTTCAGCCAAAAAAAAACTTCTTCATGGTTGACTTGGGCGACAAATTGACCATTGACATGTTTGACCTTTGACTTAAAAAAAGGGTTCATCTCTTTGGAAAAGTTCATGGATTTGAAAAAATATTTGTAGATTTGCAAAATGTACACAAATTAAAAAATACCATGAAATAATTGAGAATAATTTCACCGTTTTTGGAAAACAAAGTTTAAGGATTTGAAAAAAGTTCATAAAAAAAAGTTCATCGAGTTTGAAAAAAATTCATTCATTTTGAAAAAAGTTCATTGGTTTAAAAAAAAAAGGTTCGTTGATTTTGAAAAATGTTCATCCATTTCGAGAAGGTTCTTCGATTTTCAAACAAAGTGCATCAATATTGATTTCTTTTCATGAATTTGAAAAAGGTTCATCAATTTTGAAACACGTTCACATATTTGAAAAAAAGTTCATTGATTCTTATAAAAAAAAGTGAAATTTTAAAAGGTCACATATTGCAAAAGAAAAAGGAACAGAAAAAAGAATACGAAAACGAAAACTAAAAAAAGGAAAATAAAGACTAAACAAGACTGGTTGAAAACAAGAAAAAAAGAAGAAAACAACAAAACTGTTTGTAAAAAGAGAAAAAAGAACAAGAAAAAAGGAAAAGGAAAAAAAAGAGAAAGAAGAAAGAATGAGAAAGAGGTATTTTATGATGTTGCCTAACGGTGGCGGGTTGGTTGTCGCGGGGTTGCGCCCGTTCTCTATATAGTGTACACGTGTACGGCGGGCAAAGAGTTTCTAAAATATGATCATCATGCCCTTTTATGAAGAAGTATGTGCTAATCTAAGCCGTTCCTGTGTTTAGGGGGTGTATCGAAGCTGAAGTGTTGTTTTTGCAGGGAATCCACATTAGAACATTCATCGTATGTTGAACATTTTTTAGTCAATAGAATAATTAGAACACGAATTCAGACGAGGAGATCTGGTTAGTCACATAAATGGTAAACTGAAATGGTTACAGACTTCACACAACACTGGTAGAAATGGACACCGGCCGCGACCAAACTCAAAATTAAAGATCTGTACAAATCGCTTCCATTCTACTCTCAGCTGAAACTTCTGAGTGCCACGGTCAGGTTCCTCACGAGCTCAGCCGCTGACGAAAAGCCCTCTTCGATCTGCACAAAACTCAACATGTCAATCTTCTGATCATGCATTGGAAGCTTATTTTCTTGCAAGTTACAGCCGCATTTGCGCAATGGAGAGAGGCCTTGCCTTGGCCGTGATGGTGATGTTGAGGCAGGAGTCGGTGAACGGGACGACGTTGGTGTTTATGATGGAGAGGCCCTGGTTCTCGAGCTCGGAGAGGACCATCACCAGCACCCCTCTCCTCTCCTTGCAGCAGATTTTCAGGAGCACCGTGTTCCCCCGGATGCTGGCCTCGACGGCCGGGCTCGAGTCCTCGGCGTCCCCGGACCCGCTGGGTCCTGCTGCGTCATTGTCGGCGGCGGATATGCGGCACTTGCTTTCGAAGCCGGTGGACGCCGACGACCGCCGCGTGCCTTGCTCCTCTAGGGCCCTCACCTTGTCCTCCAGCTGCTTCACGTAGTCGATGGTGCTCCCCAGCAGAGAGATCTTGTCCGTCTGAAAACAATGGCGAAGGGTAACTAATTAAGCACGCCGCGGGCAGTTGGTCACCACATGAATGCAGCCACGTTGTCTTGTCACGCACCTTCTTGAGGCCGGGGACGATGGTGGCCAGGGACACGAACTGCTGCTGCAGCTTTTCCCGCCGCTTGCGCTCGGCGATGACGTGGTCCTGCGCGTTCGCCGGCGCCCTGCTCCGCCTCTCCGGCGCCATCAGCTGCATCGTCCCTTCGACGCCGTCGTGCTGCCAAGCGCCTCCGGAGAAGTTGAGGGTGCCAGCCTGGCCGGCGCCGAAGGAGAGGAAGTTGGACGATGGCGGCGGCGGCGACGGCTGCCCCAGCTCGTTCTTCACCGTCGCCGATCCGAACGGCAGGTTCGGCAACGACGACGAGCCACCAAAGCTCGGGAAATCGGAGCTGCGAGATGGATGGAACGACGGGGTCGCCATCGGCGACGTGGTGTAGTACTGATCCTGATGGCCAGGCAGCGGTGGCTCCGCGAACTGCTGCTCCATGCCGGGCACGGTGACGGGACCCCCTTCTTGCTGGTACATGTACGCCAGCTCCTCCTGTTCCTGAAACCAGCAATTGCAAGAAGAGCTTATACCACCTTAAATTCACAGCATGTTAACTTTCAGATGCCAGAGGTAATTCGGACCAGATGCGCTTACCGTCTGCGTCAGCCATTGATTTGGTTGCTCCATTACTGGTCACTGCCCACAGAAGAAGAGCTTGATAGTTAAACATATGCTCACAAGCGCAGAGGAGCACCAAGCTTATAGAGAAGTAGAATTTCTGGTGAAGACATACCTCAAACCTCTGTTCTCTTCTCGTCTCTTCTTTCTTGACTTGCTGTCGTGTGTACAAACAGAAGAAACCGGCATATATAATGCTGTGAACTTCCGGCCGGTGCTGTTGGGAAGAAGGCGTTCACGTGCTCCATGCACTCGCAGATAAGGTCAAGGTACTTGCACGTTTGGTCCGCTTCACCGTACGCGTTAGTGTTGACATCACAGCTCCGATCTCTCAAGATCCTAATTCCACTCGGAGGATTTGTTATCTGAAACTGGTTTGTAAACAAGACCTGTCTGAAGATTCAGTAGGTTCGGCGACAGTGACACTCGGATAGAAAGTGTGCGTGCTTGCCTGACGAGGTCTGTTTCACTAGAAAGGACTCCCTCCGTAGAGAAATATAAGAGCGTTTAGATTCTTCTTTCAAAATGCCGAAATAAGTAACTCAACTTTTGTCAAAGAGAGTTGAGTCACTTATTTTTGAGATGGAAAATATTTAATCTAAACGCTTTTATATTTCTTTACGGAGGGAGTACACGACAACTGCAAATAAGTTTAGCAATTGTTACATTGATGGATGGATCGGTGGTTCTACTGAATCAGTACGCGTGTGTGTGTTTGTTTGTGGAATGATCGGTTGATTTGATTTGTTGTTGGAGTGATCGGGACAGTTTTGTGAAGGGTGTGCAGAGTAGGTTGAAGCGACAGCGACATTTCTGGAGGGACCTGACTTGTTCAGATGGCTTTGGAGGGCAAGCACAGTTTATGAAACTCCACCAGTGTGCATAATAATAATATACTGTAATATAACAATACTATATCATTTTGTTAATTGGTTAGGAGATCCACGCCATAATGGCGCGGCCTTTTTTATGCTGAATCTGCAAGCTTTTTAGATTACACAAGCAAATCCCAAGAAAGTAGCTTCAAATCAAAGCGCAAATAGTAGAAGACAACTGTTCCGGACCACCTGGCTGGAAAGTCCAAGCCTGAAGAAGGCGCGAGAAGAGGACAGATGACTCGTTTGTTCTGCCGTCTTAATCCATCAACGAGGTTAGGGCGTTAAGCCACTAGATTACATATATGCTAGCATGTTGTTTGCTTGCGCAACTTGGAGTATTTGGTCTGATCCACATGCAAAAGCCAGCAAATCTGACCCAGGTGCCGTCTCAGGTGAGGCAAAAAATTGATGTTGGACAGTGGGTACCTAACCATCTAAATGTAAAATGTTTCACCTGCATGCTTGCATTTTGGAGTTTTGGTAAATGTCACCAGGAATTGTGTATTTTTCATTCAGGTGTCATTCTGATTCTGTCTGCTATAGGGTAGGATGCATCATCTTCATGTTCAAACCAATCTTCTTGAAGCTACAATCATGTGGATGTGGTAACCAGGAATCACACCATCATGTTCCTAATATATGGGGAAGGCCCCCGCGTCGCTCCTGTGCGGGCGACTCGGGCGGACTGAAAACCTAGCGCCGCCACACACAAAAAGCTTCCTCTTCTCTCCGCCGCCGCCGGAGGAAGCTGCGGGGCGAAGCCGCTGCGGCTGACGGCGGCGGCGGGGATCTTGCTCGCGTCGTGGGGGTGGACTCGGGCACAGCGGAGCCCACCTCGGTGACGGCGGCGGTGACGTTTTGGCGCGGTTGCTCAGTTCCGGCAAGGCCGGCCGGTGGCCCGTCTACTCGTCCGCGCGTCGTGCAGTTGTCGTGTCGCTCGAGCGCGGCTGATGTGCTGGGTGGTGGTGGCGTCAGATCCATGCCTGTCATCTCGAGTGCATCGGAGATTGGCCTTCTCGTGCGTTGTTGCCTCTTGTGGTGGCCTTGGCTGCTACGAGCAAGTGTCTTCTTCAGCCCATGGATGTGCGCGCCTGGCCGATCCTATGCTTGGCTGTGTAGGATGGCTGGATTTGGTTCACTATCAGATCTGGCTTCCCCAGCTCGGCTGCATAGGGCAGGGTTTGCTTGTCAAGGTGGGTACATTGGCCTCAGATGGCGGTGTGGTGATCAAGATCTGGTCGGCCGGACGGTGGTGCCTGCACTATGCTACAGCAACCTCCTACGGCTCCACGACGGCAGTGGTCACCGCAAGATCTTCAGAGAGTGTTCATCTTTTTAGATTTGATGGTTGACTTCAACGGTGAGATACAAACTATGGTTGAAGGCTTGACGCAGAGGGATGGTGGTGCAGTGGCGGCGGTCGTACATCGCATGTAGCTGCTGGGATCGCGGAAAAATGGTGGTGACAACACACGAGTAACTTCGATGATGGTGCTATATATGTGCACTCGGTCTTGAGCTCCGGGGTGAAAGCCTTGGTCTGACCTCGATGGTTATACCGGCGATGGCGACGTTTTTATTTTGCGTCGTAACCTTCTTGAAGGCATTGCTCGGATAAGCTCTGACTGATTCTTCAGGGTGAAAACCTAGATTCTGGCCTTGATGGTTGGATCCGGTGACGGCGACTACGTCAGTGTCGCTTCCCTCTTGGGCGTTGCTGTTGGAGAATTTCGTCGTTCGAGTGGAGTAATTAGATGATTGGTGCGGATATGGTTATTTCCATAGTTTGCCGATCACGGATTTGATCACTTTGGATTTTTTTCCTCGCCTACATATAGCTTTGGTCGTATATGACTTTGCTAGTTGCCGGCGTTTTTTTTTTGTGTGCGTGTGTGTTGGCTGTGTGCATCCTAGCTATGCAAAGGCCGGGTGTGTGCTTATAGTGCTCGTATCCTCTTGATGCTTCATTATGAGTCAATAAAATCCACCCTTTATCGAAAAATGTTTCTAATATATACTCCCTCCATTTACAAATATAAGATCTTTCAATATGGACTACAAATGGACTGAAATGAGTGAACAAACACAGTAAAATGTGTCTATATACACCCGTTTCAGAAAAAAAAGTTAAAACATTTTATATTTGTGAACGGAGGGAGTGGTATATAATTCGATATTAAACATCCTGCAATACTATTTAAAAAAGAAACAGCAAGCTTAAGCTTTGGTGTCACCTTTCGGCTGGCTAACATTGCTGCCAGGAGCAACTTGGCTGCATGACATTATGATGCAATTTGCTTGCCTAGATTTAGTGGCTTCTTGTAATTCTAAATTGCTCATCTCCCAAAACCACATGGCTCAATCACTAATTAGGCATGCAGTTGACTACATTTATAGACTAACATGGCCAACTTGATCAACAGTAGCACAACATAAAACTCTAGTCTGTACTACTCCATCGTTTTTCATGGCGTTTTTAGCAGGTCCAGTGCACCACTGGATTGCCAGCATCAACAAGTTACTCCACTGGGCAACTTGGATTAGCTACACAAACTACAACCACATGCAAATGCCATGATTAAGGACCATTTCGTCTTAACTTACCTAAACAACCGGTTAGTAAACTTTGAGGAGGTATTCGTGCTTGAGTACTCATGCGTGCGTCAACTTGTGCTATAGGACCATCTTGTTGGCACATTGCATTCGGATTGTATCTGAATATTTTTGTCAAATGTACAACTAAACCAAATGGCTCCAATGGAAGTAAAACAATCAAGAAGACTGGTCTTTAGAGTTGTCAGGATATCATAATTGAATGTTGGAAGACGATACTGTTACCACAGATATATAAAAGTAAGACTTGTGGGTTTACAATTAGTTTTACTCACTGACGAAGGAATCAACACGGACTTTCCTTGCAATTTGATAAATCATGCAAGTTGTTCCAGTGGAACTTTTTCTGTCATCAACATGGCAACATGTCTGGTAAAATAAGATGTTGTATCAAGATAAAGTCCCAATTTACTCTTGGTACATGCATTAAATCTAAGGAACATACATTTGTTAGAAAAAATGTTCATCCATTTATTAATAATAAAAACAACAAAGTAAAGTGCAAAAAAAAAATATAATAGAAAAGGCCGAATGATATGCTTGCATGCTTTTTGAGGTGCCCTCCAAAGCTTTACAAATTTTGGGGGAAATCACAAATTAATTTCTCACTGAACACTCCTACCTCGTAGGATTCTCCAACCCCCAAGAGTAAGACGATCGAAGGGAAAACTCGGAACTTGCTCAAAATCATGAATCTGGTTGGTCAAAAGAGGGAGGAGTAGATCTATGCGTGGGTGGAATCCTCACTCAAATCTCTCATGAATCCCTCAAGAAACCAAATATTTAGTGTTGAAGAAGTGTATGTAACGACCAACCATTCCAGGTTATGGTTTCCGTGTGTTCTATGCCATCACATGGACCGAATCGCCAGCATACAGGTACATAGGTGACACCAAACACAAATCATCATTTCATTACATCACATAATCCAGAATGTAAATGAATCTTACAAACATCTAGCCAGAGGCTAGTCAAATAAATAGTCTAACAATAACAGTGAGTTTATAATGGCGGAAACGAAAGCCAATCCTAAGATAATAGTTCTTGATAAGGCTCCATCAACACCACGGGGAAACATGTCGAGTGGAGGCACGAGACCTTACGTAGGACCAGTCTTCATAAAACATACCCGCAACTTGCAGCCACCGGGTCAATACATTGAATGTACTAGCAAGATCCACACTTGTATAACAAGCCTATCTCACCTACATGCATCTCTGGGATAAGTGACGTTAAAAGCTCTTCGCATAAAGCAATAGGTTTTATCCTAACTTTGTATATAGGTGGATCTACTCTATACATAGGACATACTACATCTCACAACGATCCATGTAATACCTGGGCCCACTACATGAAGGAAATATGCCCTAGAGGCAATAATCAAGTTGTTATTTTATATTTCCTTATTCATGATAGAATTGTATTGATCGGAAACTTAAATACATGTGTGAATACATAAACAAATACCATGTCCCTAGTAAGCCTCTACTAGACTAGCTCGTTGATCAAAGATGGTTAAGGTTTCCTAACCATATACATGTGTTGTCATTTGATAATGGGATCACATCATTAAGAGAATGATGTGATGGACAAGACCCATCCGTTAGCTTAGCATAATGATTGTTCAGTTTTATTGCTATTGCTTTCTTCATGTCAAATACATATTCCTTCGACTATGAGATTATGCAACTCCCGGATACTGGAGGAATGCCTTGTGTGCTATCAAACATCACAATGTAACTGGGTGATCATAAAGATGATCTACAGGTATCTCCGAAGGTGTTTGTTGAGTTGGCATAGATCGAGATTAGGATTTGTCACTCCGAGTATCAGAGAGGTATCTCCGGGCCCTCTCGGTAATACACATCATAAGCTTGCAAGCAAACGACTAAGGAGTTAGTCACGAGGTGGTGTATTACGGAACGAGTAAAGATAGTTGCCGGTAATGATATTGAACTAGGTATGAAGATACCGAGGATCGGATCTCGGGCAAGTAACATACCGATGGACAAAGGGAATTACGTATGTTGTCATAACGGTTCGACCGGTAAAGATCTTCATAGAATATGTAGGAGCCAATATGGGCATCTAGGTTCCGCTATTGGTTATTGATCGGAGAGGTGTCTTGGTCATGTCTACATAGTTTTCGAACCTGTAGGGTCCGCATGCTTAACGTTCGATGACGATATAGTATTATATGACTAATGTGATTTGGTGACCGAATGTTGTTCGGAGTCTCGGATGAGATCACGGACATGAAGAGGAGTCTCTAAATGGTCGAGAGGTAAAGATTGATATATAGGACGATGGTATTCGGATACCGGAAGTGTTTCGGGGAGTACCGAGTACTTATCGGGTCACCGGAAGGGGTTCCGGGCACCCCCGACAAAAGATATGGGCCTTATGGGCCAAGAGGGGAATCGCACCAGCCACAAGGGGCTGGTGCGCCCCCCATATGGGCTGGCCTAATGAGGAGAAGGAAAGGGGAGAAGGGAAAGGAAAGTGTGGATTAGGATTCCCACTTCCTTCTCTCTGCCCCCCTCTTTCCTCCCCCCTCGGTTATATATGGCAGGGGTGGGGGTGCGGCTTGGGAGGGACTCCAAGTAGGATTCCTCCTACTTGGGCGCCTCCTATGGCTGCTCCTCCCTCCCTCCCACCTATAAATATGTGGGAAGGGGGCGCCTAGCACAGACCAGACTATTGCATAATCCTGTGTGGCGCACCCCTCCACCGTTCACCCCCGGTCATATTTTCATAGTGGTTAGGTGAAGCCCCGCGAAGATCACTTCACCATCACCGTCATCACGCCGTCGTGCTGGCGGAACTCATCTACTACCTCGATGTCTTGCTAGATCAAGAAGGCGAGGGACGTCACCGAGTTGAACGTGTGCAGAACGCGGAGGTGCCGTGCGTTTGGTACTTGATCGGTTGAAGCGCGAAGAAGTTCGACTACATCGGCGTTGTGAAACTGTAGGACCTTGAAGTATGTCTAGAGGGGGGGGGGGGTGATTAGACTACTTGACCAATAAAAACTTAACCTTTTCCCAATTTTATAGTTTGGCAGATTTTAGCTATTTTAGGACAAGTCAAGCAATCATCACACAATTCAAGGAAGCATGCAAAGAGTATATTGGCAGCGGAAATTAAAGCATGCAACTTGCAAGAAAGTAAAGGGAAGGGTTTAGAGGATTCAAACGCAATTGGAGACATGGATGTTTTTGGCGTGGTTCCGATAGGTGGTGCTATCGTACCTCCACGTTGATGGAGACTTCAACCCACGAAGGGTAACGGTTGCTGCTGAGTCCACGGAGGGCTCCACCCACGAAGGGTCCACGGTAGCAACCTTGTCTATCCCACCATGGCCGTCGCCCACGAAGGACTTGCCTCACTAGCGGTAGATCTTCACGAAGTAGGCGATCTCCTTGCCCTTACAAACTCCTTGGTTCAACTCCACAATCTTGTCGGAGGCTCCCAAGTGACACCTAGCCAATCTAGGAGACACCACTCTCCAAGAAGTAACAAATGGTGTGTTGATGATGAACTCCTTGCTCTTGTGCTTCAAATGATAGTCTCCCCAACACTCAACTCTCTCTCATAGGATTTGGATCTGGTGGAAAGAGGGTTTGAGTGGAAAGCAACTTGGGGAAGGCTAGAGATCAAGATTCATATGGCGGGAATGGAATATCTTGGCCTCAACACATGAGTAGGTAGTTCTCTCTCAGAAATAGTAAGTTGGAAGTGTAGGTTTAGTCTGATGGCTCTCTTCACGAATGAAGAGGAGGTGGAGGGGTATATATAGCCTCCACACAAAATCTAACCGTTACACACAATCTACCAAACTCGGTGGGACCGAATAGTTAAACTCGGTCGGACCGATTCAAGAAACCTAGTGACCGTTAGGGTTTTCGGTGGGACCGACTTGCATCTCGGTAGGACTGATATGGTTAGGGTTAGGGCATAACGTAATCTCGGTGAGACCGATTACAAAAACTCGGTGAGACCAATTTTGGTAATTAGCTAACCAGAGAGTTGGTCAGGTAAACTCGGTGGGACCGATTTGCTCTTTTCGGTGAGACCGAAATGTTACAAAAAGGAAACAGAGAGTTTACATTGCAATCTCGGTGGGACCGATCGCTCACTTCGGTTAGACCGAAACATTACGAAGGGAAACAGAGAGATTGCAACCCCATCTCGGTGAGACCGAGATCCCTATCGGTTAGACCGATTTGCTTAGGGTTTGTGACAGTGGCTATGACTTTTGGAATCGGTGGCGCCGGATAGAAAGAATCGGTGTGACCGATTTTGGCTTTAGGTTTAGGTCATTTGTGGATGTGGGAAAGTAGTTGAGGGTTTTGGAGCATATCACTAAGCACATGAAGCAAAAGGCTCATTAAGCAACACCTCATCCCTTCTTGATAGTATTGGCTTTTCCTATAGACTCAATGTGATCTTGGATCACTCAAATGTAAAATAAAGAGTCCTGAGCTTTTGAGCTTGAGCCAATCCTTTGTCCTTAGTATTTTGAGGGATCCACTTTCATCATCCATGCCATGCCATTCATTGAGCTTTCCTGAAATAACAGTCTTGGAATAGCATTAGCTCAATGAATTACCAAAACCACCTAGGGATAGTTGCACTTTCAATCTCCCTCTTTTTGGTAATTGATGACAACATATAGATCAAAGCTTCGACAAATGATAATAAGATTTAAATAACATCGTCGCTTTGAGAAGTATGTGATAAGCAAGAGCTCCCCCTAAATTTGTGCATAGTTTTAGATTTGCTTTGGACTGCAAATGCACAATGAATTAGGCTCATGGGTTACTCTTCCATGTCACATACATATTGGTGGAGCGCTCAAAATAATAAACAATGAATACATGCACTCATCACCAAGCAAAGTGAGTGATCACATAAGATAGATAGGATAATATCAAGCATGCATAAGTGTAGCTATGATCAAACACATGATCATCAATGTCTCACAAACATAGCATCTCAACCAAAAACAAACAAAGTTTGAAAAACCACCAAATAAAGCAAGAGAGAACAAAAGCAATACTCTCTCTCTCGAAGCCTATGATCTATACATTTTTCTCCCCCTTTGGCAACAAGTTACCAAAAAGTTCATAGAAAATGCATAGTGCTAGATCGACTCTCGTGCTTGATCTTCCGTGGTGGTGTAGAGATGGCTCCTTGGACGAAGACTTCAGTTGATGTAGATGGAGCTGGAGCTGATGAAGGTGCTGGAGCTGGTGGCACTGAGGCTGTAGCTGGTGCAGATGAAGTTGCTCTTGTGTCAGAAACTGGAACATCTGATGACCTCTGGGCTCTAGGCACTCTGGCAAACACATTGGTTGTAGGCTTGCCCTTCCTCTCCTGCATGTCATCTTGTAGTTCCTCCACTGCAGTCTGAATCTTAGTTACTTTCACATCTAAGTTATAGAACTTTTGTTCTATGATTCTCTCCAAGCTCTCCTAATTTTGAGTTAGGGTGGCCAATCCCTTATCAATCCTCAGAGTTGATGCTATTAAGTAACCAAGCTGCTCCTGCTTGTTCTTCAAGAAATACTCGGATGCCTCCTCTTGAGTTGGCATCTTGGCAGCCTTCTCCCTCTTTGCCTTCTCCTTCTTCTCCTGAGCTTGACCTGACGATGGATCATCTTCATTCATGACAACCTCATTGTCCTCAAAGTCTGGATAAAGTGGAAGGTGTTCCTTATCCAACTGATATTTTCCTGTGCCCATCTTTGAGTTTATCAGTTCTTGTATCTGAGGTGCATATCCACAGCTCCTCTTCTGATCTGCTGCAGTCCTCTTGATAGTTTCAATGATCGTGCTCATGACTTTAAACTTCGTGGCACATCAAACACATGCAACATGTTGATGGCATGCCCTCTGATCATGTTATGGTCACCGGACTTGGGCAACAAAGTGTGCCTCGTAATCCAATTTATGGTTGGCAACCCCGATGCCAGAAAGTGAACTGATCCAAACTTGTGAGTTGCTAATGCCTTGTTTGGAATTTCCTTGTACATGTGAGCCATTGAATCGTGATCCTTTTTCTTCTTGGCATAAATGTCTAAGTCATCCTCATTTTCTTCTGGGGCATTTATCAGCTTTGCCCACTCCTCAACAGTTGACTAGTACCTTGTACCTTCAGACATCCAAACAATTCTCCCATCTGGGTAGAAATGTGATGTGGAGTAAAACTGCATGATAAGCTCAGCATTCCAATTTGTGAGCTTTTGCCCAACAAAATCTGCAACTCCACAGCTCACAAAGCTGTCCTGCACTCCAGGATAGTGCTCTTCATTCTCCTTGATGAAGTTCCAGTCAACCCACCTCATGTCACAGACAATGGGCTTCTTGTCCAACAGAATGGTCTCATAAAAGTCCTGCTGTTCCTTGGTGTGGAACCTGTAATCAACATCAGTTCTTCTCCTTGTGGCATATGGATCTTCCATTCTCCATTTCCTCGGCCCTGAGTCTTTCCTGATTCTCATGTTCTCAGCCACAGGATGGGCATCATTGTGGTCTAGTATCTTTGGCTTGAGCTTCCTCAGAACCTGTCCTTCTTCATCTTCCTCATCAACCTCGAACCTTTGGGGCCTTGTTCTTCTCGGCATTTGGAATACTCCTAGTATTCCTCTTTGGTGCAGACTTGGCCTTGGGGGCAGCTTTGGGTGCTTCCTTGGGCTTAGATGTGGCAGCCCCGATCTAATAGCATCACCCATAAGCTTAGGTGCCTTTGGTGCCGGGTGCAGTGATCTCTTCCTCTTCTTCCATCATGGAAGGCTTCCCAATTACTCCGCCTTGGTCATCTTGACCCTTTCCTTCCTCTTCTTGCTTTCAGAATCGGCTCTTTGGGATCAGGATTTTCGTGTAGTTGAGTTGATGTTCGCCTTAGACATTGGTTGTCTTCCTGCAGGCCTTTTGATCTTCATGACCCTTTCCTTCTTGAGCACAACTTTCTTGGAAGTAGCCTCATCTTCCTCGACTTTGTAATCTTCATCCTCTGAATGTGAAGTTCTTTTCCTCCTTTGCCTAGTAGCAGCCTTAGGCAAATTGCTAGGAGTACTTCGCTCCTTTATCCGAAGTTGAGGGACTAGTGCCCTCACTCAAGTCTATCTGCTCTTGACCATTACAGGGTCACTTTGATCGACATATTGCAAAAAGCTGATCACGGCCCTGTGAAGAGTTTATAGATGAGATAGAAAAGATGAGCATCACAAAATGCAGAGGTTTTTGCAAAAGAATGACTCAAAAGTGCAGTTTTAGTTTTCCACAGAAAGCATGTTGGATCCACCGATTTTCAAACTCGGTGATACCGAAGCAGTTTTGGAACCTAAACTGATGATCTCGGTTGGACCGAGTCTCAGTTAGGTGGCACCGAGACTGCTAGGGTTTCACAGAATCCTCAAATCGGTTGCACCGATTAGTAATTCTCGGTCAGACCGAAAGTCACTAGTGCAATGGCATAAGCCAAATCGATGAGACCGAGTTTTTCAACTCGGTGGGTCCGAGATGGTTTCATGAAACCTAAACCTAAAAATTTGAATCTCATCTAATCTATGAACTACTTTGGCTGGATAGAAGAGTTGCAATCGTGGCAAGAATCAATATGAATACAATGTGCTAGGAATCAGACGTGGATAGCACAAAGATCAAGTCCATACCCTAACTTGGCGGTGGACTTGCTATGGCGGCAACGGCGGGGACGAAATCCGTTGACGGCGGCGAAGACCAGCGACAGGAGGCTGCTGGCGACGAGGAGACGATCCGAAGACCACGATGGCAGAGCGAGCTGATGCGCGAGCGAAGGGTTTCGGAGAAATTTCCAAAAATTTTGCCCGTGACTATATATAGCCCGACCCTGTCGGTGTGACCGAGTGGAACAACTCGGTGGCACCGAGATGCATAACTGTGTTCGATTCTGACAAATCGGTGAGACCGAAAAGTTCAAATCGGTTGCACCGAGATTGAAAACTCAGATCAACTTGATGATCTCGGTAGGACCGAAATGGTAGGATCGGTCAGACCAAGAATCACTACGAGTGTTGAGGATATAGCTACTAAGTATAAACCGGCCAGGAGGGCCCGGTTCACCTTAGACTGTGCTGAAGCCCATGAAGGTCTTGAAGATGGCGTTCAACTAGTAAAGGGACGACCCGACGGCGGTTCGGGACAGACAACAACAACTCGAGGCCTAGGCGAAGCTTATTTGCTCCCTAGTCATCGAAACCACATCAATCCCATCACAACTAGACGTAGGCTTTTACCTTCATCGAAGGGGCCGAACTAGTATAAACTCTTGTATCTTTGCGTCCGCTTTAACCCCTTCAAGTTAACCCGTAGCGATGGCTCCAAGACTAAGTCCTTTCACGAGGACATCTGCCGTGACAAAACCACGACAGTTGGCGCCCACCGTGGGGCTATCGCACGATGGTTTGATGATCTTGGAGGGCAAGCTCGAAGGACTCGAAGGCTATGCTATGGTCCGGATGACCAAGAGTCGTCGTGGCAAGCTCTACATCGACGACGCAGGATGGGGCCCCGAGGCCGGCTCAATCGAAATCTGGTACCGGGTCCCCTTTGGTGGCATACACGTTTTCATTGGCAAGGCTGGTGAGCCAGGGCCTGAGCCGGACATCTGCACCGACCTCGTCGAGACGGCTCAACAGTCTGAGAACTGCCCAGTTAAACCGGCCGTGAAGCGCCGCCGTGGGAGTCATCCACGGAGGAGACCATGAGGACGGATCGGGATATGGTAGCGAGACCGTCGTCTATTCCGGTGACGAGTCCTCGACCGGAGAAACCGAATCGTTGTACCAATTGCAAGACGACCAGATGAGGGGCTGTTCCGATGGCGACAGTATTCCGGACCCCTCCGATCAGCCCAACCGGGTTGGAATATTCATGGCCGGTACACAAGCGGCGCTTCACTCTTCGACCGCGGCGGCGATGCTCTCCGGACCATCAGCGGCGGCAGCAACCGGGGCAGGAGGCCCTGTACACCCGCCGGCTCAAGTTTTATCTGACCTGTTCGACGCACTAGCTGTGCTTATGGCGGAGGCCAATCTGGCGGATCAAGATGCCCACAACGCAGAAGTTGCAAAGGCGAGAGAGCAGACCGCGCAGGCCAAAGCCGACATGGCAGCTGAGAATGACAGGATGGTCGCAGAGCGGGCCGCTTTGGACGCCCAGGCCTATAGGCTCATGCTTGACCAGAACGCATCACATGAGGTCTTGAAGTGGAAGTACAAGTCACGCCTGCCATCAGTTTTCGACGCTAAAAATCTCTTTCACACCCTGGAGGCTGGAACCAGTAATCCGCCGTGGCACCGGGAGGTAAACCGGGCTGAAGCACCGGGACCAGGGGCGCTGGTCCAACCCCGCCTAATGGAACCCCCTCGCCAGAACTGTGTGGTACCTCCGCCGGTCCAGACACCTCCGGGCCATTATTCTAATCCTATGGACAATCTTGTCGCGGCCGCTTCACGATTAGAGGCTATCCCGATCGAAGGAGACTCTCCATGACGATAGAAACACGCCGGGTTAAGGAGCTTCTTCGGACCGCTTTGATCCAGCAGGAGGCATACTCATACAGCCGTGATCGAATTCATTCCACACCTCGTCCAAGCCGGAGCTACAGTAGGCGTATGGATGAGCCGGCCGTATCGAGCAACGCCCGGCGCCGTGAAGCGGCCCGTGGCAATAGCCCGGCAGCGGTATTCGCGATGCTCGTGAAGTGGTGGACCGGGCCCGGCAGTGCGAAGGAGGCCGAGTTAGCAGCCCGAGCGAGGCGTCGACTTACGCCGGTTCGCCCCACCACCTCAGTCGAGCCAGGGTTCGCTTCTAGTTTGGGGGTGCCCTGTTTAATTCCCGCTTTACGCAATGTGCGCTTGCCCAAAGATTTCAAGGGTCCGCGCAAGGTGCCAAATCACACTGCTGATTTATCTCCAGAAGCATGGATAGAGAGCTATGAGATGGCCATGGAGATGCTGGATGTGGATGAGGCCACGTGTGCAAAGTACTTCACCATGATGCTTGAAGGCACGGCCCGTACTTGGTTGAAGAGCTTGCCGCCCAATTCTATCAGTTCATGGGCCCACTTGCGGACCCGGTTTATCCAGAATTTCAAAGATACGTGTAAGCAGCCCATGTCCATAGTGGACTTGCCGGCCTGTGTCCAGGAGGAAGGAGAATCAACAACCCATTGGGTACGCCGCGTCTCGGAAATCTTACCTTTGTCGGACGGATCAACGCTGACTCTGCGATCTTAACCACGGAGGGCAACCGCGGTTTAAGCCTTTAAAGTTGAAGTTGGGGCGTATGAAGCGATTTTGTAATGACATGGGAACTCTCATGGGTGCTTTAGTGAAGTATGCTGATTCTGATAGTACGAAGGACCCCGAATCTGAGGATGACGAAGCAGGGAAGGGAAAGAAGAACAGCAACTCCAGGGGGCATCAACACAAACCGGCAGGCCATGGGAACGGAGGCAAACGTAAAGCGGATGGCAGCATGGACTTTGTGGCTAATACTAATGCGCAGGACAAGGGTCAGCGACGCAGAGGTAAAGCGGCGAATCATGGTGGGGCTCCGAATCCTAACCCGGATCGCTTAAATTATTTATTGAATCAGCCCTGTCCAAAGCACGGGACGAAGGAGATGCCGGCCAACCACCTTTGGAAGTACCGCTACATTATGCAGGAGTTCAAAACTCTAATGCTTTCCGTTATGATCATGGGTCCGGTGGTGGCTCAGATCCGGTTTCCATGGGCGGGTCACGATGGAGGAGCTTCGGTTCGAGCTTCAAGGAAATCGTAGGCGGACATAACAATTAGAATAGTCAGAATAACCAAAGTGGTTACAACCACCAGCAGCAGCAGCAGTCAGGTTATCAGAGCCATCCGAAACAGTTGAACAGTGGGCAGTATCACGTTTTCACAACTAGCTTGGATAAGCGGGACCGGAAACTTCACAAGCGAGCGGTGAAGTATATTGAACCGGCCGTACCACGTTATTTACGCTGGTCGGAACAGCCAATCGTGTGGAGCAGGAGGATCACCCTCTTGGGTTGACAATCCGGGCCACCGGGCATTGGTGGTAGCCCTCGGTGGGAGGTTATAAGTTCACCAAAGTGCTCATGGACGGAGGGAGCAGTATTAACATCACTGTACTATGAGACATTCCGCCGCATGGGGCTAACAGATAAAAATCTCAAACCGTCTAATACGGTGTTCCATGGTGTGGTGCCTAGCAAGTCAGCATACCCTGTCGGCAAGATAGCTCTGGAAGTGGCTTTTGGGCACGATCACGATTCCCGATCAGAGACACTAACATTTGAGGTGGTGAAAATCCGGAGCCCATATCACGCCCTATTTGGGCGGCCGGCTTATGCCAAGTTCATGCACGGCCTTGTTATATCTATTTGCAACTCAAGATGCCGGGTCACAAGGGGACAATAACGGTTCATGGGAGCCGCAAGATCGCTTTGGAATGTGAGGAAGGTGATGCGGCCTATGCAGAGTCGGTTTGCGCTACGGAGGAGTTGAAATATTACAAGGACAACGTTGATCCGGCGGACATGACCCCTTTGAAGAAGCCGACTACGTAACATGATCCGGACCTGAAATTCAAATCGGCGGTGAGACTAAGCTTGTTGACTTCGTGCACGGTGATTCGTCCAAGCGATTCAAAGATCGCGCCAACTTGGATCCGAAATAGGAAAGCGCGCTCATCGAAGTTCATCCGTGAGAATCGGGACATTTTGTATGGAAGCCTTCGACATGCCGGTGTACCGAGGCAACTCGCCGAGCACACTCTTAATGTTGATCCCAAGTACAAACCGGTGAAGCGGTTTCTCCGCCGGTTTAACGAAGAAAGGCGCAAGGCCATTGGAGAGGAGGTGGCTGTGCTCTTAGCGGTGGCTTTATCGTTGAAGTCTTCCATCCAGAGTGGCTTGCTAATCCGGTGCTGGTTCTTAAGAAAAAGCGGCACTTGGCGCATGTGTGTGGATTACACAGATCTTAACAAGGCTTGTCCAATGATCCTTTTGCCCTCCCGCATTGACCAGATTATTGATGCCACTGCGGGTTGTGAGCGTTGAGCTTTTTGGATGCATATTCTGGGTATCATCAGATCAAGATGGCGATTAAGGACCAGGAGAAAACAGCGTTTATCACTCCCTTTGGAGCCTTCGCTATGTATCTATGCCTTTTGGGCTCAAGAGCGCCCAAGCAACTTATCAACGCTGTATGCAATTGTCTGCATAAACAGATCGGCCGTAATGTGCACGCCTATGTTGATGATATTGTGGTCAAGTCAAGGGAGAAGGAGACACTGATTGACGATTTGAAGGAAACCTTTGACAACCTGCGGGTTTACAAGATGATGCTCAACCCGGCCAAATGTGTCTTTGGTGTTCCGGCAGGCAAATTATTGGGTTTTCTCATGTCCAACAGGGGAATTGAAGCTAATCCGGAGAAGATTACGGCTATTACCTCCCTGGCTAAACCGAAGTGTATTAACGATGTCCAGCATTTGGCAGGCCGGATTGCCGCGTTGAGCCGGTTTATCAGCCGCCTTGGTGAGAAGGCGATTCCTTTATATCAGATGTTGAAGAAGACGGATCGGTTAAATGCAGAGTCCCATGGTGATAAGGCATTTGAGGACTTAAAGCGGCAATTGGCCAACCTGCTGTGCTCACCGCTCCCATTGACAAGGAGCCGCTTCGCTATATGTTGTCGCTAACGCCAGGCGGTCGGTAGCCATTGTGGTGGAGCGGAAGGAGGCGAGGAAGGAGCATCCGGTTCAACGTCCGGTTACTATATCGGTAGGTACTTATTGAATCTAAGCAAAGGTATCCGCATTGGCGTAAGCTAGTATATGGAGTTTTCATGGCAAGCCGAAGTCAAGCAGATTTCCAAGGGCACCCCATCACGGTGGTCGATTCTGCTCCCTTAGGCGATATCATACAAAACCGGGAAGCGGCGGCGGATTGCCAAGTGGGCTATAGAGCTTGGGCCGCCTGCAGTTCAATGCGTGCCTCGGACGGCGGTGAAGTCTCAAGCACTTGTGGATTTCATTAATGATTGGACGGAGTTGCAAGCACTGAAGAAAAGCCGGATCACACATATTGGACCATCCATTTTGACGGATCCAGACAATTGGAGGGCTCGGGGGCTGGAGTCGTATTAACTTCCCCACGAGGTGACAAGTTCTGTTATGTTCTCCGCTTAATGTTCCCTTGTACTAACAATGCAGCTGAGTATGAAGCCTTGCTCCATGGTCTCCTGGATGGCTAAGGAGATGAATCTAAGCCGGGTTAAGTGCTTGGTGACTCGGATCTAGTGGCTCAACAGTGTGTCGGCACTTGGGATTGAAGGACCCACTCATGGCTGCATATCGTCGTGAGGTGGATATTGTTGCAGGTCATTTCAAGGGCTATCGTTGGACCACGAGGACCGTCGGAAGAATGAAGCGGCGGACGCTTTAAGCCGGTTGGGCTCTCAACGTAAACCGGTCCCGCCCAATGTTTTTCTGGACGTGCTACACAACCCGTCGGTCAAGCTCCCTGGTGAAGCGGATTTGGCTATTCCTGATCCAGAGGCTCAATTGGTGGCAACTCTTCACGTCACTCCGGATTGGATGCTTCCTTATCTTGCATTACATGAACCGGGCGAAGTTACGGAAGATGAGACGTTGGCCCGGCAGATAATCCGCGATCCAAGTCTATGACCATTGTTAATGGCGAATTGCATCATTGCGGCATGTCGTAGGCGTTTCAACGCTGTGTGTCCCCCGAGGAAGGCTGTGAAATATTGCGTGAGATCCACGAAGGAGATTGTGGTCACCACGCCGGTTCGTAATCCTTGGTGGCTAAAGCGTTCATACGATTTCTATTGGTTGACCGCTCATGCCGTGCGGAAGATCCGGTCGACGATGTGATGGTTGGCAAAAGTTTTCCAGACGTGCTCATGTCTTGGCCCAAGAATTGAGGATGATTCCAATTACTTGGCCGTTTGCAACCTGGGGCTGGATATGGTTGGACCTTTCAAAAGGTCCAAGGACAAGAAGACCCACCTCCGGTGGCGGTTGACAAGTTTACAAAGTGGGTAGAGGCGTAACTCATAGCAAGTGTGACGCGGCCACGACGGTTCAGTTCATCAAAAAGGTGATTTTCCGGTTTGGCTTTCCACACAGTATCATCACAGATAATGGTACCAATTTGTCCAAAGGTGCCATGAAAGAGTTCTGCGAACATGAACACATCCGGCTTGACGTTTCTTCAGTAGCCCACCCACAGTCCAATGGTCAAGCGGAAAGGGCTAATCAAGAGATCTTGAGAGGCATCAAGCCCCGGCTTATGGTCCCTTTGCAGAGGACATCGGGTTGTTGGGTAGAAGAGCTACCATCTGTGTTATGGAGTATCAACACTACGCCCAACAGATCCACATGATACACACCATTCTTTATGGTCTATGGAGCGGAGGCGGTTCTCCCCAGTGACATCCCTCATGACTCACCTCGTGTGGCAGCTTATGTTGAAGCGGACAACGAGACGGCACGGCAAGACGCTTTGGACCGGTTGGATGAGGAGCATGACATAACAGCTGCCCGCTCGGCGATTTACCAACAGGATCTTCGTCGTTACCATAGTCGCCGGGTCAGAACCAGAACTTTTCAAGAAGGAGATTTGGTGCTTCGGCTCATCCAAGACCAGACTGATATGCACAAGTTATCCCCACCTTGGGAGGGACCTTTCGTGGTCAGCAAGAATCTGCACAACGGGTCATACTATCTGATCAATATTCAAGAGCATAAAGACTCACGTACATCGGAGGAGGAGACCAACAAGCCGTGGAACATAGCTCATCTTCGGCCTTATTATACCTGAGCCATCGGCTCTACTCATGTACATATTATGACAGTGTATATATTATGAATAAAGTAATAAACCGGAGCCTCGGCTAAAGCGGGTATCTGTTACATTACATCATGCGTGGTTACATGGAGTTGTTACGTCTTAAAGCGGCCTCCGCTTACCCCTTGAGTTTGCTTTTCAAAAGCTTTATGATATCACTTGGGGGCTTGGTCGTGTCCGAACCAATGCAACACCTTTTGATAGGCGAGCCACCCGGATCACTTGGGGACATGGTCAAGTCTGAACCGATCCACGCCTCTTGATCGGCCTAAGGCCATAGAGTCACTTGGGGGCTTGGTCGAACCCGAACCATTGCCACGCCACTTGATCGACATAATGCCACGGTTTTGATTGGGGACCTGGCTGACTTGAACCATGGCTACACCTTATTGGGAGCTTGGTCATGTCCGACCATGGTAACACCATCTGATCGGCTCAGTAAAGCCTCTTTTTGCAAACGGTTTTATCATTGCCTTTGCTTCCATATTTTTTCATAACTGTTATTTGATTTTTGTTGCGTTTTTTAAACCGATAACATTTTTAAAACCGGTTCAAACTGTCAGTTGACGGAATTCGGTCCATTTTTAATCCGGAGATAATTTTTCCGGTTTGACTTTTTCTGTTAACATCCCATTATGGAGTAACAGGGGGCTTGTCATGACCCGGCACTGTTTACATGGTAAACCGGCATTATAAACACAGGAGCTGTTTTCTCCTTTGACAGTAATGGTTTATACAACCTCCGCTTCAAGATTGGCTAAGCCAACTTCATGCCCAGCGATGGCGTGTATTTTGTATCACAAATTTTGATCATATACCTCAATATTTCATTGCATATATATATGAACGTCACAAGCCGGTGGCGGCACAAACCGCCGTGGCGATTTAAGATTTTGCTGCGGTAATAGTTTATCATTGGCAAATCAAAAGGAGGCATAAGTTGCAAAACGTATGCACAAAGGCATATAAACGCCAAAGGTGGCAGCTAGTTTTATTACAAGGCATTCAGAGGCCCAAAATTTGGAGTTGCTTCATAACGGGCGATTTCGGCGTATCAATCGACTTGACGGATTAAGCTTCATTGCCGGGTTGACGTGAAGTAGATGGGTCGTCTGGCGTCGGTTCAACTTCTTCCTCCTCACCATCCAATGGCGGAAGTCATTGGTGGTCCGATCAATCCGGGTTAAAGCACGAAAGACAGCCTCTTCACTTATAAGCTCAGCCGGATCAACGTCAGGGGCGTAAGTGTGCTTACGGGTTGGTGGAACAAGGTTCTGCACTTCCGGAATAATAGCTTCAACCCGTCTGTTGTTCGCGTCATAGAAGGAGCGGTGAACCGTCAGGTTGGCCTCTTCTACCAGTTGACTCGCCAGAGGACGCATCTCCCTTGTTACCCGTTTGAGAGCATCATTATCAAATACTTCACCATTTTCTTGAGCACCGGGGAAGCCTTTGGCTATGTCAGCCGGATCAAGGTCAGCTACCCATGCTTTGGCGCGAGTTAGTGCCAATAAGGTGCCAGCCCGGGCAGCGGATCATTTCAATTCTTCTATCTGTCTTTGGTATCATAGATAGCCGGTCCAAGTGTGTCCTTGATCGATGTCGGAGCTGCATTATCATAAGAAGTGGCGCAAATAACTCATTTGGGTGCCGGTATACAGCTGTTCAATTAGCGTATACGCTGCCTTGAGTTTCTTTCGCATGTCGAGCCCGATGAGCAATGCGCCTACCTATACTGAGTTTAAGAAAGTTCGTGTTAAACCGGAGGAAATTTCAAAAGCGGAATATTCATCACAACCTTGGTGAAACGTTGCTTACCAAATATTGCAGAGGTCATGGCATTGATTTGGCGCTTTAATCCAGTTAGCTATTCCGTCACCGGTTTAATAGATGCTTCAGCATCCTCCGCCCGTTTTAGCAAGCCCACCTTTTCAGTATCCCAGCTGGCCCGCTCAGACTTAAACCACTCCTTGAGCTGCGCCATGGTAGTCAAGGCGGTTTTCAGCTCATCCTTGGCCTTGGAGGTTTCTGCTTGCTGAAATTTCAGATTTTATTGAAGATCATTGATTTGTGAGACTTGTTGGCGTATCTCACTCTGCAACAAAAAGAGGGCATGTTAATATCTTCATTAGAAGTCCCAAGCGCATAACCAGTCATACACTTGGCACTTGGGGGCTAATGCGGATCCTTTTTATACTGATTATTGAAGTCCCATGGATTAATACAAGTGTTAATCATGACACTTGGGGGCTAATGTGTGTTTGATCAGAAATATATAAGACAAAGTACTATGAACTATGCAAAGTCCCGGTTTGACTTTCTAGGGACAAACCGCCCTTGGGGCTACTATGCATTGAAGGTACAAGAGAAGGGCACAACTATTTACCTCATAGCGCTCCTTCATAAGATTTACTAAACCGGCTTCATAATCACGGCTTGTGTAGAGCCGGTTCGTGAAGCCGAGTGAAGGTCTTGGGCGTAGAGATTGTTATAAGTCGACAGATCAGTTTTTCCTTCCCTTTGCTCATGGCAGCAAATTCTTCCTTGGCAGTGTGCTTTGATAGAGCAACCGGATTGCCAGGGGCGGTATATGCGGTGCCTGTAACTACGACATCATCATCTTTGGTCAGACCGGCCGAATTAGCATTTTCAACTGGGCTTGGCGCTTTCATACCCGGGCTTGACGGATTAGCAGTTGAGTCCCGTTGTTCTGCTGCAGGACTCGAAGGAGCAGGAGGATGTGAAGTCTCAACTTGGACATCCGGTTCAACCTCTGTCGGATTAGCATTGGCATCTTGATTTTTCCCAACAGAATTGTCTTTAGCAACTTCGGGATTTTCACCATGATGCTCTGGAGTCTTCTCCGGATCAACATCCACAGTGGGGTCGAGGGTCTTGGCCTTTTTACTAAGTCGAGCCTTGGTGCTACAACATCAAGGGTTAGAATATGATAAACCGACAAATACAAGGAACAAATTAAGGAGTAATATACTTACCCAAAGAAGCAACTTTGAGAGGAGGCAGGTGAGTGGTTGATGAACCGCCAGACGAGTTGGAAGAAGCACGATAATTGGGTCGACGGATTGAGAGGGCATCGAAGAAACCTTTCAAAGGATAACACTTTTTAGGAGAACAAGTCACCTCTGGACGACGTTTCCGGGTTGGTGTGTCGCCTAAACCGGACGACGTAATTTGTTGAACGCTATGCCGGTCGCACGACGTTCTTCGATTTCTTTGTGTCTTCGAGAAAATTTTGGATCCAAATGAGCATAGGAGTGAGATTGTTTCACTTTCCTGATCAGGCGAATTCTTTTTAACCGGTACAAGATCGTAATCGTAAGAAAGAAGGATTACCTCAACAGGTTCTCGCATGGCTGGCCTCGGCGTCATCCCGGGAATTGTAATCACAATAAAATGAATGAAAAAAGAACCAAGTGAGTCAAGCTCTACCTCAAAGATCTCGATTCTTCATCTTCTGGCGGTTCGGAAGACTCGGCGGTTTTCCTCTTGCCGCTTTCTTGGTGGTCTTGATCTTTGCACGAGGAACCCGGGCGGTTTAGTTCGTTTCAAAAGGAGCTGTTAGCCTGAAAATTAATACTGAGGGATTAATACAATCAATATGGAATCAAAGTCAAGAGAGTAATGAGAGGAACCTTACATGGGCGGTTTGTTGGAGAGGCGTAACGGAGCCAACCCGGTTTGGCTGCATGCGGAGATCGGTTCATCGAGCATTTTCTTCACTGTTTGGTAACTTCAAGCTCGATTATTGATAGTTCGTGATGTCGTTGAGGATCTTTGACGTCACCAGTATATTCGTGCATCAATCCGGGCGGCAGCTTAATGGCAAGATGCCCCAAGAAACCCAAAGAGGGGACAAGGTCAATACCGGTTAAACCGTTGGCCATCGAGCCCGGAGCTTGGTAATTTGAGGTGCAAAATTCTTCCGCTCTGCGGCGGTCAAGCCTTGAAGGCAATGGGTGGCTGTTGCTAAGACGGTGAGGGCGATAACCCGGCAAGGGATTTTCTCCGTTAGGAGCAGTGTTCCGGCAATAGAACCAGGTTTGATTCCAATCTTTAGGATGGCTATGATGTTTGGCGTGAGGGAAGTCCACTTCCTTCCTTTTCTGGATTGAAACGCCACCAAGTTCTGTGTTAGGACCGTCCGAGAATTCTGTACGGCGGTTCAAATGAAAGAAATCTCGAAATAACTCCACGGTTGGTTCTTCTTGAAGATAGACTTCGCAGAATACTTGAAAGTTGCATATATTGGACACACGTAGTTCGGACCAATATCTTGTGGATGGAGTTGGAAGCTTGTGAGGACATCCCGGAAATTTTTTGATCCGGGCGGGCTGAATCCCCGGTCTAGGTGTTGCATAAAAACAATCACCTCTCCTTCTTGAGGTTCAAGTGGACATTCCGATTCCGGAACTCGCCAGCGGAGAACATTTTTTTAGGCTAAAACGCCAGTGGTGACGTAGCCGTTGAGTTGTGTTTCCGTGATCCGGGACGGAACCCAATTGCAGGCAGAAAATTGTTTCGCCATTCCGGAAGGGGGGAGCTGAAAGAAAATCAAACAGGTGCCGTTTTGCTGTCTACGGTTTGTAAGTGAAAAATTCAGTGTTAAACCGGTGAAAATACAATGCAAGGTCCAGTTGGCGGTTTAAGAGAGGGCTAATGACATATGGCGGATTGGCCATCAAGGATTAAACCGCCCATAGGCGTAAAGGCCAAGATTCAAAATTTCTGCTAAGTGTTGATGTAAACAGGTTTTACACAATGTTCAAATCTATTTGGATCTACGGCACATCTATAAAGCAGTTTTTACTGCGTTCTTTAAAAGGCGTTCAAGTAGAACAGAGAAGGATGCATACTTTACAAGAAGAAAAGGAAGGGCTGCTAGTATTAAAAACAGATGCGGAATAACTACCGCAGGAGATCTATACCGTTTTTGATCAAAACTACCGCGGCAGAAGGTAGGATGAAGAGGAAAAATGGAGAACTGTGCGGATGAGCTTGCAAAAACCTAATGCATATCTAAGGACGAAGAACAAAAGAAGTTTACCGCTGCAGATTACGGCGGAGGGGGGCGATGAGCCTCTGATCTAACTCAGGTTGATGCAGCGTCCTTGGTTGGTGCAGTTCTCGTAGGTCGCGGTCGGCGGCGGAGCTTCTGAGATGAGGGCGTCGCGTTGAATAAGTAGATGCATAAGAGGAAGAGAATAAGGACCCCTCGGGCTTTATTTTTAATGGAAAGAGTAAATGGCGGTAGCGAGAATCAAGGCGTCCGAAGCGGCCGAGTGGGCGCGCTTGTCGCCTCGATTTTCGAGATAATCATTAATGAGAAGGGAATCTTTTTAATTCTTTTATGCAGAGATGATGTCATGACGGACCGTTATGGTGCTCCGAAGATGACGTCACGACGGTTTACAAAAATTCACAGGAGAAGTCAATATGGCGGTTTACGAAAATACAAGAGGATGTTTACAAGATATTTTTAGTGTTGAAGATTGACATGAATAAATTCAAATCAATCCGGGGCCTAATGTTGAGGATATAGCTACTAAGTATAAACCGGCCAGGAGGGCCCGGTTCACCTTAGACTGTCTTTGAAGCCCATGAAGGTCTTGAAGATGGCGTTCAACTAGTAAAACTTGGAAGCCCACGGCCCAAAGGCGGATTAGGGCCCGTGAGTGGTAAACCGCCATGATTATGTAAACTTGTAATATAAGTTAGAAAGGAGAGAGACCGAGCCGAACACTTTGTATAAGTCGGCTCGGGACTCTGTAGACCGGCCGGCTGTCAACCTGTGTATATAAAGGGACGACCCGAAGCGGTTCGGGACAGACAACAACAACTCGAGGCCTAGGCGAGCTTATTTGCTCCCTAGTCATCGAAACCACATCAATCCCATCACAACTAGACGTAGGCTTTTACCTTCATCGAAGGGGCCGAACTAGTATAAACTCTTGTGTCTTTGCGTCTGCTTTAACCCCTTCAAGTTAACCCGTAGCGATGGCTCCAAGACTAAGTCCTTTCACGAGGACATCTGCCGTGACAAAACCACGACAAAGAGGTTTTGGAAGTTTAAGTCTATGACGAATCAGGGACTCTGAGTGCTCCTCACACAGAGTGGTTCGAATCTGACTTGATCAAATTTTGTGATGTAGCATGAATAGAGTTTGAGACGAGAAAAGCATAGATAGCTAAAGAAGGTTCTTAGGCATTCTTGTCCATCCACTTGGCACAAAGAAAAGAAACCAATCAAGCAAAACAACAAGTGGATGTCCTTGAATGAGTAAAATATGCACCAACATGCTCACACAATAAGATGGCAAATGAAATATGTGTCAAAGCATGCACAACCAATTTTAGCATCTATCAAACAATTGGCGATGACTAGGTCATCTATATATGAGTATATTGACTTAGGAGTCAAATGAGAACATTTGATCATAGGTCATACTCATCGTTTAAGCTCAAGTGGGGTTACCACTTTTACATAATGCATTAATGTGTTCACACCATTAGAGTTGCTTTGACTCAATTCTTAGAGTTAAGCTCCCCCTAGATGTGAGATCCCCTCTTAGAGGGATGAACTAACCTTGGGTTTTGTCGATGGTGACTTCATGTAGGTGTTGAAGATGTAGATGCTCAATGTTGATGTAGATCATTTGGAGCAATCCTTTGGAGTGAGTTGCACTTTCAATACCTACATGGGTTAGTCCCACAAGGAACAAACAAGAGTATCCATAGACATAGAGTGATGCACACACAAGATGATGTCCATGAAAACATTAGGTTACCTTGTCCCTTGCCTTACCAACATGAGGGTTTGTGACTCCTTGAACTAGTGCAAGATGTGAAAGTTGATTGCACTTGTTCTTGCCAAAATGATATGAGTGAAGAATGTTGGCAGAGTCACCCTCAAGAACTCTCTAGTTCTTCTTCTTCGGGATCCACATCATCTTGATGGGAATCCTTGGAGTTGTAGTTGTACTTGATGAAGTAGAACTTGACGTAGTCTTGGGGACCCACTAGAACGAGGCTTTAGGTGCTTCTTCAAATGCATCAATCTCTTCTTGAAGCTTGTCCTTGCTTTTGTTCTTGTGGTCTTGTGGTGGAAGATCATCTTGAGCTTGTGTCCCCTTGAAGGAAGTAGGATCATACTTCTCTTGTTGAGGAACAAACTTTGTCTTGGGGTATTGATCTTCTTCCCACTCAACTCCATTGGCGTTGAACTTTCGTTCAAAACCAACACCTTGATTCTTCCGGTGCCTTCCTTGCTTATGCACAATGTCCTCGAATTGCTTACTCCCGGCAAGGCTCTTGTAAACACCTTTCTCTATAATTCCCTTCAATAAACTATTTTCTTGCTCAAGTGTAACTTGGCTAAGAGAATCATTAGTGGAATCAAGAGAACTACTAGAAGCAACAACATTGGATTTGACATTATTATTGTTACTACTAGAGTAAGTATCTTTCTTGTACTTGTTACTAGACTTGACTTGAGGCGTGTAAGTAGATAAGAGTAAACGCTTGGCAATGTAAGAAGAACTTTTCTTGCAGAGATCATCATTGATTGCCTTTAAGAACTCATGCTCTTGCTCAAGATTGAGCTTTTCAAAGCGTAATTTCTCATGAGCCCTTAAAAGTTCTCGATGATCTTCGAAGATAGTTTCATGAGCCAACTTAAGAGTGTTTAGTTCTTTAGTTAGAAGCTCAATTTTCTCCTTATCATTGTCATTCGTTTGATTATCATGATTAATTGACGTTTCATCATAGTATTCATCACTAGAGTTGTCAACAAGTAAATCATCATCACCTAGCAAGTCATCTTCATCACTATTAAAATCAACATACTCGGGATGTGTTACCTTAGGACCTTTGGCCATGAAGCATCTTCCAATTCCTTCATTTGGTGAATCAAATATGTCGTAGGAGTTGGTTGACACAAGTGCTAGACCGGCAACACCTTCATCTTGAGTATATTCGGAGTCGGAGTGATAGATTCTCTCGGAGTGATGGTCGGAGTCGGAGCCGGAAACCCATTCACCAAAATGAGCTTGAGGTCTTCGTATTGTGTAGCTCCTTGATGACTTGTCCTTCCTTTCCGAATCCTTGCTTCTCCGTGAGGGTCTTCGTTCATAACGATCATCTCTACTCCTCCTCTCTCTTGGTGGTGATTCTTCTCTTTTGCTTCTTCTTTTTGGAGAATCTTCTCTTCTTTTGTAGGGTGTCGTACACTCATTGGAGTAGTGTCTGGGTCTCCCACAATTGTAGCAATTGCGCTCTCGACTAGAAGATCTCTTGTCATTGTAAGACCTTGACTTGGAGCTTCTTTCTTTGCTTCTACTTTTGTAGAATTTGTTGAAGTTCTTCACCATTAAGCTCACTTCTTCATTGAAGGTTGGTTTCTCACTTGATGATGTGGGGGCTTCACTTGAGGCTTTGTAAGCACCAGTTGTCTTGTTGTGAAGTTCCTCCTTGTCCTTGAGTGACATCTCATGAGCAAAAATCCTTCCAATGACTTCCGTTGGCTTGAGATCTTTGTAGTTTGGCATCATTTGGATCAATGTGCACACGGTATCATACTTTCCATCCAATGCTCTTAGGATCTTCTTGATGATGAATTTGTCGGTCATCTCTTCACTCCCTAAGCCGACAATTTCATTTGTGATAAGAGCAAGCCTAGAGTACATTTCAGCGACACCTTCACCATCTTTCATTTTGAACTTGTCAAGCTGACTTTGGAGCACATCCAACTTGGATTCCTTGACGGATTCGGTACCTTCGTGCATGTCAATCAAAGTATCCCAAATTTCCTTTGCATTCTCAAGACGACTGATTTTTTTGAATTCTTCGGGGCACAATCCGTTGAAGATGATGTCACATGCTTTAGCGTTGTATTGTAGCATCTTCAATTCTTCCGCATTAGCTTCACGGTTCGGTTCTCTCCCATCGAAAAATTCACCTTGCAAGCCAATACAAATAATTGCCCAAACGGCGGGGTTATGTCCAAGAATATGCATTTTCATCTTATGTTTCCAACTAGCAAAATTAGTACCATCAAAATAAGGACCTCTACGGTGATAATTTCCCCCGCTAGACGCCATACTCTCCTAGGTTGTGAAACCAAGGCTATGACCACCAAAAGCTATGGAAATCAAAGCAAATGGAGACCAAAGCTCTGATACCACTTGTAGGACCTTGAAGTATGTCTAGAGGGGGGTGATTAGACTACTTGACCAATAAAAACTTAACCTTTTCCCAATTTTATAGTTTGGCAGATTTTAGCTATTTTAGGACAAGTCAAGCAATCATCACACAATTCAAGCAAGCATGCAAAGAGTATATTGGCAGCGGAAATTAAAGCATGCAACTTGCAAGAAAGTAAAGGGAAGGGTTTAGAGGATTCAAACGCAATTGGAGACACGGATGTTTTTGGCGTGGTTCCGATAGGTGGTGCTATCGTACCTCCACGTTGATGGAGACTTCAACCCACGAAGGGTAACGGTTGCCCGAGTCCACGGAGCGCACCACCCACGAAGCGTCCACGAAGTAGCAACCTTGTCTATCCCACCATGGCCGTCAGCCCACGAAGGACTTGCCTCACTAGCGGTAGATCTTCACGAAGTAGGCGATCTCCTTGCCCTTACAAACTCCTTGGTTCAACTCCACAATCTTGTCGGAGGCTCCCAAGTGACACCTAGCCAATCTAGGAGACACCACTCTCCAAGAAGTAACAAATGGTGTGTTGATGATGAACTCCTTGCTCTTGTGCTTCAAATGATAGTCTCCCCAACACTCAACTCTCTCTCATAGGATTTGGATCTGGTGGAAAGAGGGTTTGAGTGGAAAGCAACTTGGGGAAGGCTAGAGATCAAGATTCATATGGTAGGAATGGAATATCTTGGCCTCAACACATGAGCAGGTGGTTCTCTCTCAGAAATGGTAAGTTGGAAGTGTAGGTTCAGTCCGATGGCTCTCTTCACGAATGAAGAGGAGGTGGAGGGGTATATATAGCCTCCACACAAAATCTAACCGTTACACACAATCTACCAAACTTGGTGGGACCGAATAGTTAAACTCGGTCAGACCGATTCAGTAAACCTAGTGACCGTTAGTGATTTTCGGTGGGACTGACATGCATCTCGGTGAGACCGATATGGTTAGGGTTAGGGCATAACGTAATCTCGGTGAGACCGATTACACAAACTCGGTGAGACTGATTTTGGTAATTAGGTAACTAGAGAGTTGGTCAGGTAAACTCGGTGGGACCGATTTTCTCTTTTCGATGAGACCAAAATGTTACAAAAAGGAAACAAAGAGTTTACATTGCAATCTCAGTGGGACCGATCGCTCACTTCGGTTAGACCGAAATGTTACAAAGGGAAATAGAGAGATTGCAACCCCATCTCGGTGAGACCGAGATCCCTATCGGTAAGACCGATTTGCTTAGGGTTTGTGGCAGTGGCTATGACTTTTGGAATCGGTGGCGCCGGATAGAAAGAATCGGTGTGACCGATTTTGGCTTTAGGTTTAGGTCATTTGTGGATGTGGGAAAGTAGTTGAGGGTTTTGGAGCATATCACTAAGCACATGAAGCTAAAGGCTCATTAAGCAACACCTCATCCCTTCTTGATAGTATTGGCTTTTCCTATAGACTCAATGTGATCTTGGATCACTAAAATGTAAAATGAAGAGTCTTGAGCTTTTGAGCTTGAGCCAATCCTTTGTCCTTAGTATTTTGAGGGATCCACTTTCATCATCCATGCCATGCCATTCATTGAGCTTTCCTGAAATAATAGTCTTGGAATAGCATTAGCTCAATGAGCTATATGTTGTTATGAATTACCAAAACCACCTAGGGATAGTTGCACTTTCAGAAACGCTTCCACTTACGGTCTACGAGGGTACGTAGACACACTCTGCCCCTTGTTGCTATGCATCTGCATGCATAGATCATTGTGTGTGCATAGAATTTTTCTGTTTTCCATGCAACGATTTCCAACAGTGGCATCAGAGCCAGGTCTATGCGTAGATGATATGCACGAGTAGAACACAAAGAGTTGCGGGCGGTGATATTCATACTGCTTACCACCAACGTCTTATTTTGATTCAGCGGTATTGTGGGATGAACCGGCCGGACCAACCTTACATGTCCACGCACATGAGACCGGTTCCACTGACAGACATGCAACTAGTTTTGCATAAAGGTGGCAGGCGGGTGTCTGTTTCTCCTACTTTAGCTGAATCGAATTTGACTACGGCCGGTCCTTGAAGAAGGTTAAAACAACAAACTTGATGAAACACCATTGTGGTTTTTGCGTAGGTAAGAACTGTTCTTGCTAAAAGCCCGTGGCAGCCACGTAAAACTTGCAACAGCAAAGTAGAGGACGTCTAACTTATTTTTGTAGAGCATGTTGTGATGTGATATGACCAAGACATGATGTGATATATGTTATTGTATGAGATGATCATGCTTTGTAAGTTATCGGCAACCGGCAGGAGCCTTATGGTTGTCTCTTTATTGTATGAAATGCAAACGCCATGTAATTGCTTTACTTTATTGCTATGCGTTAGCAATAGTTGTAGAAGTAATAGTTGACCAGACGACCACGACGCAACGATGGAGATCAAGGTGTCGAGCCAGTGAAGATGGAGGTCATGACAATGCTTTGGAGATGGAGATCAAAAGCACAAGATGATGATGGCCATATCATGTCACATATTATGATTGCATGTGATGTTTATCTTATATGCATCTTATTGAAATGTACTGTTGAAATGTTATCTGGCTAAACACCAGAAGACTAAGACTCGTTAAAACTCTCGGGTTCAAACGGATTATGGGAGGCATAGGTTCAACCCAGAGGGGCATCTTAGGAACCTATTCCACAAACTTCAGAAGTAAACAACACAAGCTCGAAAGCAAAGCATGGTTGACAAAAGGAGAGGATACAATTACCAAAGGCAATATGTATCTGGGAAAGAACTTCACGAGGTTCTTTGAATATGAAGGACACTGCAGGATGATAATCCAATAATGGATCCGGCGATCCACAACGGAGCTGATGTGAGTATCGATATTCAATCAGAAGAAGAAATAATGCAGAGGCATCGGATTTTGGAAATATCTGATAATTCCAAAGCTTAAATGCAAAGGAATTATGATTTCCAATTCGGGGGATCAGAATCAGATGCTCTAATCAAAAGATAAGCAAGTTGAAAATACATAGACCGACAATCATTCAAGGTTTGATTTGCCGAGAACCAGCTCATGTACGGATTGACGTCTGAGCCGAAAAGATCATTTAAAAGGATCAACTGATGATTGCGCACATTCTCTCACATGTTGAATCAATAGGAACAAAATGACGGTGTCAAATGATACTAATGAATATTGCTCGACATATGGGAAGCATCCAGAATGCAAGCAGACAAGTATTTGCAGAGCAATAGTTTGAAGAGGATTCTCGAAAGATCGAATAGTATTTCAGAGAATCTTATGAAGCATACGAACAACTGGGGATGAACGGATACTCAATAAGTGTGAGGAATTATCCATAGGGGTATTCATGCGGCAAAGAACTTCAAGGCAGTTGCGGAAGGGGTTCTCGAAACATCTTGTAGTAACAAGAGCAACCGGAAAAATGATGTATGAACGACAGGTGTATGTAGCTATACATACGGGTTGACGGTGGAAGTGAATTGCAAAAGTGATGAGCACGTGTTCTCGGGAGAACATCATAGAGTATCTTCGAAGTCTTCTGGCGAAGCAAGTGATCATCGATAATGTCGGGGCTCTCCGGGAGGAAGTGGGTACGAGAGCCTAATGTCAGAGGTAGTAAAATGTTTAACCCGAATAGACGAGAGATCAGAGTCCCAGAGTATAGCCGAGGAATAAAAGATCCTAATACCACCCAATGGCGACGTGGGCCCGTAAGCCACACAGCCATGTTAGTAAAAGTTTTTAAAGTGACTAGACTCAACTTCGGCCAAGGAGTTGGAAAGGGGGCTACCTACAGCAATGGCTCGATACCAACTTGTGACGCCTCGATTCAATCATACACTAATCATACACGCAAAATGTGTATGATCAAGATCAAGGACTCACGGAAGATATCACAACACAACTCTAGACACAAAATAAAGTAATACAAGCTTTATATTACAAGCCGAGGGCCTCGAGGGCTCGAATACATAAGCTCGAATACACAAGAGTCGCCAAGCAACAATATCTAAGTACAGACATGAGTTAGACAAGTTTGCCTTAAGAAGGCTAGCACAAAAGCAACATCGATCGAAAAGGCAAGGCCTCTTGCCTGGGAGCCTCCTAACTACTCCTGGTCGTTAGCGGTCTCCACGTAGTAGTAGGCATCGGCGGTGGCATCTGGCTCCTGGGCTCCGACATCTGGTTGCATCAACCGGAAAGAAGAAGAAAGGGGGAAAAGGGGGAGCAAAGCAACCGTGAGTACTCATCCAAAGTACTCGCAAGCAAGGATCTACACTACATATGCAACATTATCAAAGGAAGGTCAGATATGTGGACTGGGCTACAGAAATGCCAGAATAAAGGGAAGGCCTAGTCCTATCGAAGACTAGCATCTTCTGGAAACCACCATCTTGCAGCAAACAGGAGGGAGTAGAGTAGCATAACGTAAAGTAGTAGTAGTGTTATCAACCTCGGCCGGAGATCCTTTCTCGACTCCCTGCGAGAAAGAAATCCCAGAGCCATACTATCCAGTTATCATCACAAACCATTTCTCATCACCATCCAATTCTCATCACAAGTATCCAGTTCTAGTTGTATCGATCGGGATACAACTCCAAGTGTCCGTTACCGTAGGACAGGCTATCGATAGATGTTTTCACCGCAGGGTGCACTTCCCACGCCGATTAACTCCGGCGGACACACTTTCTGGGTCATGCCCGCCTTGGCCAAACAATACGCCGCAACCCGACCTAGGCTTAATAGAGAGGCCAAGACGCCGGACTAAACCTATGCCCCGTGGGTCATGGGCCATCTCCCCGGGAACTCACACACGTTCTTGAGGGCGGCCGGTGAGCAGACCTAGCTACCTCCTTCAACAAGGCAGTGCCCTCGCAGTCCAACCCGGCCAGCGCCCGCTCGCTGACGTCTATTAAGCTTCGGCTGATGTATACGACACAGAACGCCCATACTATGCCCACGTGATGGTTAGTGCTATCAGGCCAGAGGCCCCTTGGATCAAATATCCAAATCGTAGTGGATTAGGAGCGCGCGGTAACAAGCAGAGACTCGCGAAAGATGTGACCCTGTTGCCCCGTCTCGAGGACTTGCGGCAAGGGCTAGGAATGCCGGCCACGCCTCGTAATTATCTCGCGGGCACCCTCCAGGTCAACCCGACTCCACATCACTCGCAATTAAGCTCGCGCGGGTACCCCTCAGGGCCGACCCGTCTTTAGTAACATGGTTCAGTGTAAAGTCATAGTAACCATAGTAACTGTGTATCTAAACATCAAGGGGAAAACCCAAGGAATCAACCCCGGTGAATTCCACTCGATGTAATCATCAAGGTGAACGTAAGAGGATTCACCCTCGAGGTCCACACTTGAGGGGTTGCACGACAGACTCGTATTGGAAGTGTTTCAAGAGGAAATCACCCTCGATGACCACAACTGAGGGAGTCCTGGACTAGGGGTGTCCAGATAGCCGAACTATCATCTTTGTCCGGACTCCTAGACTATGAAGATACAAGATTGAAGACTTCGTCCTGTGTCCGGATGGGACTTTCCTTGGCGTGGAAGGCAAGCTTGGCGATACGGATATGTAGATCTCCTACCATTGTAACCGACTCTGTCTAACCCTAACCCTATTCGGTGTCTATATAAACCGAAGGGTTTTAGTCCATAGGACGAACAACAATCATACCATAGGCTAGCTTCTAGGGTTTAGCCTCTACGATCTCGTGGTAGATCTACTCTTGTACTACCCATATCATCAATATTAATCAAGCAGAGTAGGGTATTACCTCCATCGAGAGGGCCCGAACACAGGTAAAAACATCCTGTCCCTTGTCTCCTGTTACCATCCGCCTAGACACACAGTTCGGGACCCCCTACCCGAGATCCGCGGTTTTGACACCGACATCGGTGCTTTCATTGAGAGTTCCTCCGTAGTCGTCACCTATAGGCCTGATGGCTCCTTCGATCATCAACAACGACGCGGTCCAGGTGAGACTTTTCTCCCGTGACAGATCTTCGTATTCGGCGGCTTTGCCGCTGCGGGCCAATTCACTTGGCCATCTGGAAGCAGATCGAAGCTACGCCCCTGGCCATCGAGTCAGATTTGGAAGCTTGAACTATACGGCCGATGTCCGCGGAGACTTGATCTTCGACGGATTCGAGCCACGCCCAAGCGCCAGACCGCTCCTCAATGGGTACGATCTAGCTCTGCCGCGAACAAGGCCCTAGAGGTCACCGATGCCGCTCCGACCCTTAATCCGGAGCCGGTTTCGCCGATCGAGGACGGTTGGTTGGACACCGCCTCGGGGGCTACGATCTCAACGGCGATTGAGCCGAACTCCATCCCTGTCCTTATGAAGACCTTGACTCGTGGTGCGGACTCCTCTCCGGACTCCGAACCCTCCGCTACCGCCAATCGAATCGGATTGGGCGCGGTCATGGAGTTCACTGCCGCAGACATCTTTTCAGACTCGCCCTTTGGCGACATCTTGAATTCACTAAAGTCTCTCTCTTTATCGGAGAGCCTGGCGGACTACGCCAGAAGGTTGGGATGCGGACGACGAAGAAATTCAACGCCCACCCACCACCCACTTTGTAGCCACCGCCGATGACTTAACCGACATGCTCGACTTCGACTCAAGACATCGACGGTATGGACGACGATGCCGGAGACGACCAAGAACCAGCGCCTCTGAGACTTTGGAAGGCCACCTCGTCATACGACATATACACGGTGGACATCCCAAAAGATGGGAACGGCGATGGAAAAGCGGAGGATGACCCCTCCAAGAAACAGCCCAAGCATCGGTGTCAGCGGCGCCGCTCTAAATCCCGCCACAGCAAAAACAGTGATTCCGGCATGGGAGATAATAACACCCCGGACAGTGCCGAAGACAACCCCCTCCAGCAGGATTCAACACAGGAGGAGGGAGAAGCAAGTCCACACGACAATGTGGCAGAAAGAGAGGTAGAGGACGATAATTATGCGCCCCCCTCCGAAGACGAGGCAAGCCTCGACGACGATGAATTTGTCGTGCCTGAGGATCCCGCCGAACAGGAGCGTTTCAAACGCAGGCTTATGGCCACGGCAAGCAGCCTCAAGAAAAAGCAGCAGCAACTTAGAGTTGACCAAGACTTGCTAGCTGACAGATGGACTGAAGTCCTTGCAGCTGAAGAGTATGAACTCGAACACCCCTCCAAAAGATACCCCAAACGCAGGATGCTACCCAATTAGAGGAAGCAGCATCCAAACCTACATCACCAGCGCATGATGCGGCCGACCGGCCACCCCGTGGTCGCGACAGAGAGGCCTCTAGACCCTCCATTCAAGCCGCACTCCAGCGTCACTCAAAAAGTACCAAGGCACGGGGAAACGCGCCAGACCTGCGAGACATATTGGAGGACAAGGCAAGGCAAACAAGATCGACCTACGGATCGCGTGGGCGCACCATGACACGTGACGATAACCGTCACGCCGGATACAGCAATTCCGGCCGGGCCGAACACAGTAGACAAAGCTCATTTGAGCTGCGTCGTGATATAGCTCAATACAGAGGCGCCGCACACCCACTATGCTTCACAGACGAAGTGATGGATCATCAAATCCCCGAGGGTTTCAAACCCGTAAACATCGAATCATATGATGGCACAACAGATCCTGTGGTTTGGATCGAGGACTACCTCCTCCATATCCACATGGCCCGCGGTGATGATCTACACGCCATCAAATACCTCCCACTCAAGCTTAAAGGACCAACTCGGCATTGGCTTAACAGCTTGCCAGCAGAATCAATTGGGTGTTGGGAGGACCTGGAAGCCGCATTCCCTGATAACTTCCAGGGCACATATGTGCGACCACCGACGCCGATGACCTTAGCCATATAATTCAGCAGCCGGAAGAATCGCCGAGACAATTCTGGACACGGTTCCTAACCAAGAAAATCAAATCGTTGACTGTCCGGATCTGAGGCCCTTGCAGCCTTCAAACATAACATCCATGACGAGTGGCTTGCCCGACACCTAGGAAAGGAAAAGCCGAAATCCATGGCAGCCCTCACCACACTCATGACCCGCTTTTATGCTGGAGAGGACAGCTGGCTAGCTCGAAGCAACAACTTGGCCAAACACCCTGGTAGTTCGGATACCAAGGACAGCAATGGCAGGTCGCGTCGCAACAAGAACAAGCGCCACATTAACCGCGATAATGCTGAAGATACGACAGTAAATGCCGGATTCAGAGGCTCTAAACCCGTCATGGAAGAAGCCATTCAAAAGAAATACCTAGGCCCGGCCCAACTTGGACCGAATACTCGATCGCTTGTGCCAGATACATGGCACCCCCGAAAAACCAGCCAACCACACCAACAGGGATTGTAGGGTCTTCAAACAGGCAGGCAAGTTAAATGCCGAACTCAATGACAAGGGGCTGCATAGCGATGACGAGGAAGAGCCCCGGCCGTCGAACAATAGAGGACAGAAGGGTTTCCCCCCACAAGTGCGGATGGTGAACATGATATACGCAACCCACATACCCAAAAGGGAGCGGAAGCGTGCATTAAGGGACGTATATGCGATGGAGCCAGTCGCCCCGAAGTTCAACCCATGGTCCTCCTGCCCGATCACCTTTGATCGAAGGGACCACCCCACTAGCATCCGTCATGGCGGATTCGCCGCATTGGTTCTTGACCCAACCATCGACTGATTTCACCTCACTAGAGTCCTGATGGACGGCGGTAGCAGCCTGAACCTGCTTTATCAGGATGCAGTGCGCAAAATGGGCATAGACCCCTCAAGGATTAAACCCACAAAGACGACCTTTAAAGGCGTCATACCAGGTGTAGAGGCCAATTGTACAGGCTCGTTACACTCGAAGTGGTCTTCGGATCCCGGATAACTTCCGGCGAAGAGTTAATCTTCGACATAGTCCCGTTCATGATGGCTATCATGCATCGCTTTCGGACGAATCGCATTTGCAAAGTTCAATGCGGTGCCACACTACGCATACCTCAAGCTCAAGATGCTAGGCCCTCGAGGAGTAATCACGGTCAATGGAAACACCGAACGCTCTCTCCGAACGGAGGAGCACACGGCGGCCCTCGCGGCGGAGGTGCAAGGCAGCCTCTCACAACAATTCTCGAGTCCGGCCATTAAACGTCCGGACACCGCTGCCGCTACCGAGTAACCTACAACAAGACCGCTGGCACGATCCAAGCATCGCCAGAGCAATCCGCCCCAACCCCAGCCCTCGCGAAATTGCGAAGCCATTACGCGTACATAACTACGCTCCGAGATACCATGGGCATAAGGGAGGGGCATGACCACGACACGCCCGAATGCGGCTCAACCGCACTGTGGCTCCGATTGTGTCATTCTTTTCTTTTTTCTTTTTCTTACTTTCGTGACTCTGTTCTCCGAAGCCCTATCCGCATTCACGCCGAATACACGATGCAACAGCCGTGGAAGCAGAAAACTGCGTCGAATGTCCGTGTGGTCTCTATTACGAGCAAGATACCTGTTTTACATACCATCCCGCAGCTTACCCGAGGGGACATGTTAAATAGTCCCATCCCTTGCTTATCGCACAATTTGTATCGTTCTGCTTTTATTTCCAGTTTCTTTTTAATAACCAATATATAGCTCTTGCCTATTATTGCATTCCTTCCCATTATATATGTTCATTTATGACACTGCGCAACCATACAATTTGGTACGGCCAATACACCTGGGGCTTATGTACCCCAAAAATATGGTGTGATAAGTCCGAACACTTTCACAAGTGCGGCGCCCCGAACTTATAGCATTATATGCATCGGCTCCGAATCATGTCTTGGGTCAATAGTTGGGTTTGCCCGGCTCCCATGTTTTGGTACCTTACGTTCCGTTATATCGGCTAAGGTAGCATGGGAGAACCACCGCGATTGTGCCCCGGTTGAGCTGGGTTGAGCACCTCGATGGAGAAAGCTAAAACTGACCGTCATGATAAGGCGAGAGCCGGTCATTGTTCGAGAGGTTTCTTCGAGTCCCTAAAGACTTATGCCGCCTAGAGCGAGGAACCGGCATTGTCCGCCAAGGCGTGGATAGCGCCCGAACTCGATCTTCCGAATACTAGGGGCTTCACCAAATTTAAAATTATAGAATTCTATGGCTAAGTGAGAGTGTTCAAGCACTATAGGTCCGGTTGCCTTGTTCGTTCGTTGAGCGCCTCCTCGACGGACCCAAGAATGGGAACAAGAGCGCTCAAGTTTATCCCGAACACCCCAAAGACTTTTCGTGGCATGGGGCTGAAGCCAACGACTTGCCATCTCTCATATTTGATACACGGCCGCACAGACGGTAATATTTTAAATTAACAAGCGTTGCTTAGCGCATATGAACAAGTTTTCAGCGTACAGGATAACAAATGCGAGTCTATTCAAAAATTACATCTTTGGAGCACTCATCCGCTATACGGCGGGCACCCTTCGGGACGCCCTCATAGTACATCTCGGGCTTGCGATGATCCTGGCCCTTCGGTGGCCCGTCCGTCACAAGCTTCTCCGCATCCATCTTGCCCCAGTGCACTTTAGCACGGGCAAGGGCCCGACGGGCACCTTCAATGCAGACGGAGCGCTTGATGACTTCAATCCATGGACAAAGGCGTCCACCAGCCAACACTAGTCCGAAGTAGCTCCTAGGCATGGCTTCCAATGGCCACAACCGAACTATGAGGCCCTTCATGGCCTGTTCGGCGACCTTGTGGAGCTCGACCAGCTGCTTGACTAGTCGCTCAGGGCACGGATGTCCGGTCTCAAAGATATCGAGACCAGAACACCTTCTCCGTCGAGCTCCCTCCTTGGCGCGGTAGAACGCGGCAGCATCGCTACACCACGGGCAGATCTGTGAATGCTCCTGGAGAGCTCCGAATCCGGGTAAGTAATAGGTAATTCACTTTCACATGCTTGCTTTGCATAAAGAATGCCTTACCCGCCGCTATATTCTTTACTGATTTAATTTCTTGGAGGCCTTTTTGGGCTTCGGCCTTAGCGGCTTTGGCACTCTCAAGAGCCGAGGTGAGCTCGGACTCTCGAGTCTTCAAGTCACGCTCCAAACTCTCGTGTTTTTCCACGAGAGCCTGGAGCTCTTGCCGCACCTCCGCCACCCGCTCCTCCTGCTTCTCTCGCTCGGTGCGCTCCGCGGCCGCTTTGCTTTCGGTCGCGGACACCGCTTCCTTCAGGGTCGCCACCTCGTTCGTGGCCCCTACAATACCCACGTTATTCCTGTCATTTTTTGCAACCGAATCCTTTCTATAAGGTATTTCTTTAATAAGGTATTGCTTACCTTCCCTGTCCTTGAGCTGCTTTTTGGCAAGGCCGAGCTCGTTCTCGGACCGCTCGAGGCTCTTCTTCAATGCATCGACCTCCGCAGTCAGTGCGGTAGAGGTCAGCAGCGCAGCCTGCAATCGCATATTGACATACTTATGTTAGACTCCTGCGTATATCTTTTTATATCCTTAGTCCGGCTTTTCTTTCCGAACACCGAACTAAGCATCAGGGGCTACTGTCTATGCGGTAATATTTTTACATATTCTAAACTTACCTCAAAGCCTGTTAGAAGGCTGATGCAGGCTTCACCACCGCTCTTGGCGGACTGAACTTTCTGGATAACCACACTCATAACAGTGCGGTGCTCCTCGTCGATGGAGGCGCCGTTAAGCGCCTCCAGTAAGCTATCCGGTGCCTCCGGTTGGACGAAGGATACCGGCGTCTTACCCTTCCTACGAAGGGGCCGCTTGCCAAACTTTGGAACCGCTGAAGGTTCCGGTATGGAGTCCGGACGAGGGTCGGGCTTAGAGCCCCTGGGGGTCTCGCTCCCCTCGCACCTGGAGTCCGGGAGGCTGCCTTTCGGCGCCTCCTGCGCCACCTCCTCTTGACCAGGCCCCCCTTGGGGCCCCACCTCGGCGTCGTCCGCAGTGTCAGGTGAGGAGGCGGCCGGAAGTGAAGTACTCTCCACTTCCGACGAACTCAGGGACCCGCTTGACGAAGCGGCGAGCTCGTCCTTGGGCGGGCTGCATGATTGTTCGGCATTAGAGAACACTATGCAATGAAAAAAGCCATGGGTATCCGGACACTTATGATCTCGCCAGGGGCTTGGCCCTTGTTGGCCCCTCCTCCTCGTTGTTGTCGGCGTTGGTGGAGAAGTCCGAAGGAAGGGTCCTTCCCTTCTTGGACCCTCCGGCCCCCCAGTTGGGGCGGCCTTCCTTTTCTTCTCTCCTTCACTGGGAGAGGCTTTTTTCCTCCTCCTCTTCCTCGGAGGAGGATTCCGCCAGGGTTGTCGGGCGATGAGTCCGACAAAGACTGGCGCCGGAGCTCCTTCGAGTTCCCGTGGCCTCCTTCTTGGCCTTCTTCTCCGGCACCACGTGAGGTGCCGGAGCCAAGAGCCCCCAATCGGGCGTCCGCTAGGTCTTCGAAAGGAGCCGGACAGTTAATCTGTCCGGACGTCTTCAGCCAGTCCTGTCAAAGGTTAGGGAGTTTTAGATCCCGCATAGAGTCAAACTATGAAAAAAGAGTCCCATAAAGGGTAAAATAACTTACCTCGCTGGCTTGACGCTGTGAGCTGAATCCGCGATCTTCGGTAGCGGATGTGGGAGCCTCGGCGCCTTGAATCAAGACTCTTCCGGGCATCTTCGCACGTAGTGTCGAAGAGCCTTTTCCGAGTTGGGTGCTGTGCCGGATCGAACTCCCACAATTTGAAGGCCCGTTGTTGGCATGGGAGAATCCGGTGGATGAGCATCACCTGGATTACGTTGACAAGTCTGGGATTCTTGTCCACCAGGTTTCGGACGCAGGTTTAGAGTCCGGACAGCTCGTCCGAATCCCCCCACATTAGGCCCATCTCTTTCCATGATGTGAGCCGCGTGGGGAGGACAGATCGGAATTCGGGGGCCGCCGCCTATTGAGAGTCGCGCGGCTCGGTGATGTAGAACCACCCCGATTGCCACCCCTTTATGGTCTCCACAAAGGAGCCCACGAGCCATAGGACTTAGGCCATCTTGCCAACCATGGCGCCTCCGCACACCGCTTGACGGCCGCCCACTACCTACGGCCTGACATAGAAGAACTTCAGCCATAAGCGAAGTGGGGCTGGATGCAGGAAGGCCTCGCACCTGACGATAAACACCGAGATGTTGAGGATGAAGTTCGGGGCCTGATTGTGGAAATCCAGCCGTAGTAGAACATGAGCCCCGGACAAATGGGTGAAGTGGAAAACCTAGTCCATGGAGGAAGTGGGGGAGAAACACCACCCTCTCATGGGGCCCGGGGTTGGAATGAGCTGCCCCTCGTCGGGTAGCCGGTCTTGCGATGTTGCTGGACAAGTATCCGCCTCCGCAGCTTTTTGATGTGCCCCTCCGTGACGGAGGAGGCCATCCACCTGCCTCCCGCCTGGACATAGTTGGAGAAGGTTGAGGTGGGATGTGCGGACTTGGTATTTGGAGCTCGAGTCTTGTGAAATGGATGAGCAAAGGAGGAAGAAGGCGTAGGTGAAAAGGTGGATCCTTATCCCCTTATATGGACGGACGAAGCTATGCGTCCCCCGCCAGCCTGGTAAAACTCGCTTATCTCCCAAGCGCCGTAATCAATGGCGCGGATGGGTTACCCACATTCGTATTGATGGGAATCCTGGAATAAGGGGGCACGATCTCCGCTTTGATAAGACGTGCCAAGGAAACCGCCTCGCTAAACGCGCTGAGGTGGAACAGTAAAAACGATTCATATAAAGGCCTGGCCGTGGTGTGGTGTCACGCCACGGAATACGTCAGCAGATCTGTGCAAAAATTATTCTCTCTACGGTGGTATGTGGAACTTGTTTTGCAGAGCCAGACACTATCCTTGTGTTCAAAACCTTCTATGAAGTATTTGGAAGAGGAACCCGCCTTGCAATGCCGAAGACAATATGCGCGCCGGACTCGTCGTCATTGAAGCCTGGTTCAGGGGCTACTGAGGGAGTCCTGGACTAGGGGTGTCCGGATAGCCGAACTATCATCTTTGGCCGGACTCCTAGACTATGAAGATACAAGATTGAAGACTTCGTCCCGTGTCCGGATGGGACTTTCCTTGGCGTGGAAGGCAAGCTTGGCGATACGTATATGTAGATCTCCTACCATTGTAACCGACTCTGTGTAACCCTAACCCTACTGGGTGTCTATATAAACTGAAGGGTTTTAGTCCATAGGACGAACAACAATCATACCATAGGCTAGCTTCTAGGTTTTAGCCTCTCCGATCTCGTGGTAGATCTACTCTTGTACTACCCATATCATCAATATTAATCAAGCGGAGTAGGGTATTACCTCCATCGAGAGGGCCCGAACCTGGGTAAAAACATCGTGTCCCTTGTCTCCTGTTACCATCCGCCTAGACGCACAGTTCGGGACCCCCTACCCGAGATCCGCCGGTTTTGACACCGACAACGACCGAATAACTACACTACAGGGTTAACATCAGAAGTGCTGTAGAGGTCTCACCCTCGGCACTCGATAGCAACCCAGTAGTGTCGAGCAACTAAGGGGAAGTGATGTGCGGTGTCGGGGCCTGGTCTTCGATCCCGTTGATCGGGTCTTCTGATAATCCAGCGGGGCAGTCGGGACAAAGTGGGGGTCACTGATGGATCTCTAACCAACCTATACTAAGCAGTTTAGGATAAGCAGGTAAGGTACAACAACAGATACAAAAGCAGGCTATGCATCAGAATAGGAGCAAACAATAACAGTAGCAAAATCTAATGCAAGCATGAGAGAGTGGAATGGGCGATATCGGGATGATCAAAGGGAGGGGGGGGGGGGCTTGCCTGGTTGCTCTGGCAAGGAGGGGTCGTCGTCGACGTAGTCGATCACAGGGACATCATCGGTCTCGGGGTCTACCGAAGAGAAGAGGGGGGAGAAGCAGTAAATATACAAACATAGTATCACAAAGCGTAACATGGCAATATGCTGTGTCGGGTGTGACCTAACGTATGGCTACACGATATAGGTGAAGGGGGAATTCAACCGGGAATGTATTCTCGATTCCGGACCTGTGTCAGATAGATGACCGGAGGGGGAATGTTCCATGTTCAGGATGCTAGAGGCATGTGACAGATGAATGGACCGCATATTTGGATTCGTTGGATTTTTCTGAGCAACTTTCATGTAGAAAACATCTTCATCCGAGCTACGGTTTATTTTATATGATTTTTCAAAGTTTTAGCAATATTCTGAAATTTATTATTAATTCAAAAATAATGCTTAAATGCTAGATGCACCCAGCTCAGCGTACACAGAGGTGTACTAGAGGCTGAAAGGTGGGTCTGGTCAACTGCTGACTCAGCAGTTGACTGGTCAATGTGTTGACTGGGTCCACCTGTCACTGACTGGTTTGCTAATTACCATTTAAACCTAGTTTAATTAGCAAGTTAATTAAACTCAATTAGTTAAATAAACATGATTAATTAAGTTAATTAGTTATATTCCTAATTATATTTTTAAACCTTTTTTTTATAAAACAAGGGAGGGGCCCTAGCTGTCAAAGGCCCTATGGCCTTAGCGGGCGATTTGCCATACAGGCGCGCCAAGGGCGCACTCAGCGCCAAAGACGCTGGGAGGCGAGGCTGGCCGGGTTGTGCCCGGCGGCAGCGAGGCCACGGCGCTGCGGGCGCGGCCGAGGCGGCGAGGCAGAGGCGGGCATCGCCAGCGACGAGCAGCAGCTCACAAGCGGGAGGCGCGGGGCAAGGTGTGACCATGGCATGGACGAAAAGGGGAGGAGGCGCCGAAAGCACGGAGAGGCCGCCGCGGTGCGGCACACTTGCAGACGGTGGCGAGGCCAGTGAAGCACGTCATGAGCGCGAGAGGGGGAGCACATGACGCGGGGAGCAGCAACAGCCATGGAGCAGCGACAACAAGCGGTAGCAGTAGCGAACGAACATGGCTGCGACGCACGTACACAGACGCAAAGCTACGGTGGCGACTACGGTTACATATCGAAGGGGAAAAGCAGGGGAATCGGTCGAGGGCCTCACCGCGAAGCTCGTGGGTGCGCTCGGGGAGGCCGGGGCGGTTCGGTGGTGGAGGACCCGACGGCGACGACCGGCGGCAGAGGTTGAAGAAGGCAGTAGATTCAGTCGAGGTGGGGGCTCCGAGCTCGAGTTGATCCGCGTAGGGGAAGCAGGGGAGGCAGGTGGAGCTCCTGGCGAAAGCTTGGCCGGAGGTGACGATGACGGCCGCAGAGACGATGAGGCAGCGACGACGGCAGCAGCTTGGACGCGGTGAATCGGGAGAGGGAATGGATGAGGGGAAGAATAGATGCTAGGGTTTCGGGAGGGTGCATTGGTGACGTCTTAACCAACGAGAGGAACCGCGGGATGGACGACGCGTGTGCATCGGTGATTTGAACGAGCGCTCTGCCTCCAGCACGATGGGGATGAACATGAGGTTGAAGGAGACTAGAGGTGGGCTAGGCCGCACCTGTAGCTAGTAGGCCTAAGTGCATAGTAGAAATTAGGCCCCTTTTTATTTTCTTTTACTGCATTGCCATTTTATTTATGTTTGCAAATTGTTTGGCCACCAAAACATTTAAAAAAAACGTCCAATCTGGCTAAATAATTATGATGCAATATACTGCACTGCCACAACAAGTTTGGAAGCAATATAATTCCATTTTGAATGTTTGCATTGCATTAAAAGAGTCGAAAAGGTGATGTTGGCTCTGTTTTCAAGATGATAGAGTCATCCAGGTACTTTAGATGATGTTGCTACCCTGAACATAATTCACAATGGATTATTTACAAAATCATGAACTTTTTAGTTCATGGATTTGGACAACTTATATTTCACCTCATATTTGAATTTCAATTTGAGTTGGAATTTGAAATGAGATATGATTCCAATGTGAGCAAGCACTGTTCAGTAAAATGATTAGCTTAATCATAGAGGGTTACTGTAGCATGACACTGGGGGTGTTACAATCATGTATCACTTAGATAACTTGAGGGATGTTGATTTAAGTGGGAGTTCATTACTAATTTGATTAACTGAACTTAATTTATCATGAACTTAGTCCTGATAGCATTTGCAAATATATGTTGTAGATCAATAGCTCGCGATGTAGCTCCCTTATTTTGATATGTTCCTAGAGAAAAATAAGTTGAAAGATGATAGTAGCAATGATGCGGACTGGGTCCGTGATCTGAGGATTATCCTCATTGCTGCACAGAAGAATTATGTGCTTGATGCACCGCTAGGTGACAAACCTGTTGCAGGAGTAGATGCAGATGTTATGAACGTTTTGCAAGCTTGATATGATGACTACTTGATAGTTTGGTGCGCCATGCTTTATGGCTTAGAACCGGGACTTCAAAAACATTTTGAACACCACGGAGCATATGAGATGTGCCAAGAGCTGAAAATTGGTATTTTAGATTCATGCCCATGTCGAGACGTATGAGACCTCTGACAAGTACTTTGCCTACAAGATGGAGGAGAATAGCTCAGCCAGTGAGCATGTACTCAGAATATCTGGGTATTACAATCACTTGAATCAAGTGGGAGTTAATCTTCCAGATAAGATAGTGATTGACAGAGTTCTCTAGTCACTATCACCAAGCTACTAGAACTTCGTGATGACCTATAATATGCAAGGGATGAAAAAACGATTCCCAAGCTCTTCGCGGTGCTGAAATCGGCGAAGGTAGAAATCAGTAAAGAGCATCAAGTGTTGATGGTTGACGTCCACTAGTTTCAAGAAAAAGGGCGAGGAAAGAAAGGGAACTTCAAGAAGAATGGCAAGCAAGTTGCCACTCCCGTGAAGAAGCCCAAAGCTGGACCCAAGCCTGAAACTTAGTGCTTCTACTGCGAATGAAATGGTCACTGGAACTGCTCCAAATACTTGGCGGATAAGAAGGATGGCAAAGTGAACAAAGGTATATTTGATATACATGTTATTGATGTGTATTTTACTAGTGTTCATAGTAACCCCTAGGTATTTGATACCGGTTCAGTTGCTAAGATTAGTAACTCGAAACAGCAGTTGTAGAGACTAGTTAAAAGCGAGGTGACAATGTGTGTTGGAAATGATTCCAAGGTTGATATGATCACCATCGCACACTCCCTCTACTTTCGGGATTAGTGTTGAATATAAATAAATGTTATTTGGTGTTTGCGTTGAGCATGAATATGATTAGATCATGTTTATTGCAATACATTTATTCATTTAAGTTAGAGAATAATTGTTGTTCTTTTTACATGAATAAAACCTTCTATGGTCATACACCCAATATGAATGGTTTATTGAATGTCGGTCGTAGTAATACACATATTCATAATATTGATGCCAAAAATGCAAAGTTGATAATGATAGTGCAACATATTTGTGGCACTGTCGTTTAGGTCATATTGGTATAAAGCGCATGAAGAAACTCCATGCAGATGGACTTTTGGAATCACTTGATTATGAATCATTTGATACTTGCAAACCATGCCTCATGGGCAAGATGACTAAAAATCCATTCTCCGGAACAATGGAGCGAGCCAATGACTTGTTGGAAATAATACATACCGATGTATGAGGTCCGATGAGTGTTGAGGCACGCGGCGGGTATCGTTATTTTCTGACCTTCACAGATGATTTGAGTAGATGTGGGTATATTTACTTAATGAAACACATGTCTAAAACATTTGAAAAGTTCAAAGAATTTTAGATTGAAGTGGAGAATCATCATAACAAGAAAATAAAGTTTCTACGATCTGATCGCAGAGGCGAATATTTGAGTTATGAGTTTGGCCTTCATTAAAACAATGTGGAATTGTTTCACAACTCACGCCACGTGGAACACCATAGTGTAATGGTGTGTCCGAACATCGTAACCGTACTTTATTGGATATGATGCGTTCTATGATGTCTCTTACCGATTTACCACTATCATTTTGGGGTTGTACATTAGAGACAGCCACATTCACGTTAAACAGGTCACCGTCTAAATCCGTTGAGATGACACCGTATGAATTGTGGTTTGGCAAGAAACCTAAGCTGTCATTTCTTAATGTTTGGGTTTGTGACACTTATGTTAAAAGGCTTCGGCCTGATAAGCTCGAACCCAAATCGGAGAAGTGCGTTTTCATAGGATACCCTAAGGAAACAATTGGGTACACCTTCTACCACAAATCCGAAGGCAAAATCTTTGTTTCCAAGAATGGAACCTTTCTAGAGAAGGAGTTTCTTTCGAAAGAAGTGAGTGGGAGAAAAGTAGAACTTGATGAGGTAATCGTACCTTCTATCGGATTGGAAAGTAGCACATCAGAGAAATCCGTTCCCGTGATGCCTAGACCAACTAGAGAGGAAACTAATGATGATGATCATGAAACTTCGGATCAAGTTACTACTGGACCTCGTAGGTCAAACAGAGCACGTACCGCACCAGAGTGGTATGGTAATCCTGTCCTGGAAGTCATGTTATTAGACCATGGCGAACCTACGAACTATGAAGAAGCTATGATGAGCCCAGATTCTGATAATGGCTTGAGGCCATGAAATCTGAGATAGGATCCATGTATGAGAACGAAGTGTGGGCTTTGGTGGACTTGCCCGATGATCGGCAAGCCATTGAGAATAAACGGATCTTCAAGAAGAAGACATACGTTGATGGTAATGTCACCATCTACAAAGCTCGACTTGTTGCAAAAGGTTTTTGACAAGTTCAAGGGGTTGACTATGATGAGACCTTCTCACCTGTAGCGATGCTTAAGTCAGTCCGAATCATGTTAGCAATTGCCGCATTTTATAAGTATGAAATCTGGCAAATGGACGTCAAAAACTGCATTCCTTAATGGATATTAAAGAAGAGTTGTATATGATGCAACTAGAAGGTTTTATTGATCCTAAAGGTGCTAACAAAGTGTGCAAGCTCCAGCGATCCATCTATGGACTGGTGCAAGCATCTCGGAGTTGGAATATATGCTTTTATGAGGTGATCAAAGCATATGGTTTTATACAGACTTATGGTGAAGTCTGTATTTACAAGAAAGTGAGTGGGTGTAACGCCCCAAGACCGACGATCCAGAAGACTTCCATATTTTTGTGACCTCCGTGTGTTTTTATTTGTGCTTGCTCTATTTATTTTTGCATTGCATCATGTCATCATGCCAGCATGTCATTTAATTTTTAAAACCTCAACTAAATAAAATTGCATAGATCTTTTGATCTATTTAAATCGAGGGAATTCACATGGTGATTTCTCTTTATAACATATCCTCCTAATATTTATGGAGCTATTATAAAATATTCCATTGATGTGGAATTACCTTTGACACACTTGCAAAATAATTCCCCATGCCTTTGTTATCTCACTTCTTGACCTCAAACTTTGTCCAATAAATTATTTCGTCATTTTCCGAAGCCCCACCGAAATCCTCAACATTTTTGGACCTTCCTTTTATCAAGTCCCAGTTCAAACCCATTTGAATTAAATTCAAATGAGTTTGAATTTACATTTTCAATCATGGCTTTTCTATTTTCTCGGAACAAGCACATTTTTGTGAGTCAGGAAAATAATCCCCATGCCCAACTTCTTTCCCTAACCCTCTCTTTCTTTTCTTTCTCATCTCTGTTTTGTTTTTATTTTTTAGAGTGAGAGAGAGCCCACCAACCAGGCCGGCCTAACCATCCCTCGCAGCCCACCTAAACCCTATCTAACCCTAGCGAGCTCGCCGATCCCATCTCCTCCTCTCGTTCTCCTCACTGCCGCCACACACCCATCGCTCGATCCCATCGCCTCCTCCTCGATCCCCTCTCCCCATCGTCCTCCTCCTCTGCTGCCACACGCAGAGAGGAGTTCAACCCGCCCGGCCTCTGCAACACCACCGGGCGGCCAACTCCAGCTGACCCTCCGTCGCTGCGCCAGGCGCCTCCTCCTCGCCAAGTCCCCCGTCACCCGAGCGCTCGAGGAGAGGAGCTCCTCGAGCACCTGCGCCCTCATCCGTCGTCCTCCGCGCCCAGCAGGAGCCCGCGCCGCTCGTCCCCGCCGCGCCAAGCCCCTCTCCATCGACCCCGCGCGCCATCGCAGAAACTCCATCGCCGTCAGCCGGTGCAGCGGCGCCACCGCAGATACTACCCGACCTCGCGACCACCACCTCTGGCCTCCCGTCCCTGCCGCCTCCTCGCACCCTGCTTCCGCCTTGACAGCCTCCCGTGGATGCAACCACCTTTGCGGCCAAGGCCAACGCCGGCTACTTCTTCCACCACGCTGTTGCCATGCGCCAAAGATTCAAGAAATCGGCGGTCCCCGGTGACCTCCGAGGCAGTAGCCTTGCAAGTCCCTCGATGCCCTTTCGGTTCTTCAAGATTGCCAAGTCCAGTGATGCACCAAGTATGCGTGTACGTCTACCGTTGCTATGGGTCCGTCAAAACCAAGTGCATCGACCGTCGTCCAGAGCACCGGGGCACTGGTTGCCTCTAGTTGCGGGTGCTTCGTTTGAGCTTCATTGGAACGTTGCCAAGTACCTCTACGCACGGATACGCAAGACCGTCTCGGATATCACAAGTACCACAACAATATGAGTACAACTACCGTCGACATGCTTTTCGCCAAGTACCTCTCGGATCCGACAAGTACCTCGACGATACGCCAAGTACCTCTACCGTCGCCAAGATCGCGAGTACCTCTACCGCCACCGTGAACGACTACTTCCACGACGTCCGTGAACCACTACTTCCACTACCATCGCGAGAACGACTACTTCCCACTACGACCCGCGAGTACCACTACTTCCTCCGACGAACTCGTTCCGCCCAAAACACACGCTTCAAAGGTATAACCGCCGAGACGACCTTTCGAGAATGAATGTGTGTTGTATGAGATGCTCGTGTTTGCACCGTGTCCAAATTGTCACTCGTTTCCATGCCACTAACCCGTGGGAACTCGGTAACCGGGATCACCCCACCATCTTTTGCATGTTCCGCACGTCCACACTTTCTTTTGCACCGACATCTCGACGAGTTGTCGGATCATCGAAATGTTGCCGTGGCACCATTTCTGTTGTCGCTGCCGTGGCACCCCTTTCGTTCCGCATGGTGACCAAATGCTTCATAACATGCTCATGTCAACATTTTCATAAAAATTGCATAAACCTTGATTATGTCATCCGCATCATGTTAACAACATTTAAATGGTTAAAACTGTGTTTGCTTTAAATTGCTAAATTACATATGGGGATTTTTCTGGAATTGTTGTTTGTTATTTCTGGCCTCATTTAAAACTTGCCTAGATAAGTAGTTTCATTATGTTTCACCCCTTGCCATGTTTAACAACATGTAATATTGTTGTGTTCCTAAACGAGAGAGAACTAAATAAGTGATGTGGTGTTTCGTCAATATGCAACTCGTTGCATATTGAGCTCCACTTAACTTGTAGTGTTGTTTGTGCATATATTGCCATACCATGCCTCATTAAATCGGACATGCATCATACTTGTTTGTGCATCATGACATGTTTATGCTTGTGTGTTTACCATGTTGTTTGTTTCTTTCCGGGTTGCTTCTCTCATTAGCTTCGGTTTCGTTCAGGAGTTGTGAGGATTCGTTCGACTTCGTCCGTTTGTCTTCTTCATGGACTCGTTCTTTTTCCTTGCGGGATCTCAGGCAAGATGACCATACCCTCAAAATCACTTCTATCTTTGCTTGCTAGTTGCTCGCTCTTTTGCTATGCCTATGCTACGATGCCTACCACTTGCTATATCATGCCTCCCATATTGCCATGACAAACCTCTAACCATCCTTTCCTAGCAAACTGTTGTTTGGCTATGTTACCGCTTTGCTCAAATTTCTCTTATAGCGTTGTTAGTTGCAGGTGAAGATGAAGTTTGTTCCATGTTGGAACATGGATATGTTGGGATATCACAATTTCTCTTATTTAATTAATGCATCTATATATTTGGTAAAGGGTGGAAGGCTCGGCCTTATGCCTGGTGTTTTGTTCCACTCTTGCCGCCCTAGTTACCGTCATACTGGTGTTATGTTCCCGGATTTTGCGTTCCTTACACGGTTGGGTGATTTATGGGACCCCTTGACAGTTCGCTTTGAATAAGACTCCTCCGGCCAAGGCCCAACCTTGGTTTTACCATTTGCCACCTAAGACTTTTTCCCTTGGGTTCTGCAGACTCAAGGGTCATCTTCATTTACCCCCCGGGCCAATGCTTGTCTAAGTGTTGGTCCAAACTAGAGCCACTTGCGGTGCCGCCCCTAGGCAACTTGGGGTATCTTCGGTTGCTGTATGTAGTGTCCATCCGGTGTGCCCTGAGAACGAGATATGTGCAGCTCCTATCAGGATTTGTCGGCACATCGGGCGGCTTTGCTGGTCTTGTTTTACCATTGTCGAAATGTCTTGTAAACCGATTCCGAGATCGATTGGGTCTTCCGGTAGAAGGAATATCCTTCGTTGACCGTGAGAGCTTATAATGGGCTAAGTTGGGACACCCTGCAGGTATTATCTTTCAAAGCCGTGCCCGGTTATGAGGCAGATGGGAATTTGTTAATGTCCGGTTGTAGAAAACCCGAAGTTGATCTTAATTAAAATACATCAACCGCGTGTGTAACCGTGATGGTCTCTTCTCGGTGGAGTCCGTGAAGTGAACACGGTGTTGGAGTTATGCTTGACGTAGGTTGTTCTAGGATCACTTCTTGATCATAGTTGTTCGACCGTGCTTTTGCCTCCTCTTCTCGCTCTCTTTTGCGTATGGTAGCCACCATATATGCTAGTCGCTTGCTGCAGCTCCACCTCATACCTTTCCCTTCCCATAAGCTTAAATAGTCTTGATCTCGCGGGTGTGAGATTGCTTTGAGTCCCCGAGACTCACAGATACTTCCAAAACCAGTTTGCAGGTGCCGACGAAACCGTGCAGGTGGCGCATCCGAGCTCAAGGAGGAGCTCGATGAAGATCTTGTTCATTGTGTTGTTTCGTTTCAGTTGATCAGTAGTGGAGCCCAGTTGGGACGATCGGGGATCTATGTAGCATTTGGGGTAGTCTTCTTTTATTTTTGGTTCCGTAGTCGGACCCTGATTGTATCTGTATGATGTAATGTTTTACTCATGTATTGCGTGAAGTGGCGATTGTAAGCCAACTATGTATCTCTTTCCCTTATGAATTACATGGGTTGTGTGATGATTACCTCACTTGCGACACTGCTTTCAATGCGGTTATGCCTCTAAGTCGTGCTTCGACACGTGGGAGATATAGCCGCATCGAGGGCGTTACAGTGGGAGCTCTGTAGCATTTTTGATATTATATGTGGATGACATATTATTGATTGGAATTGATATAGAATTTCTAAGTAGCATAAAAAGGATACTTGAACAAGAATGTTTCAATGAAAGACCTCGGTGAAGCTACTTATATATTGGGCATCAAGATCTATAGGAATAGATCGAGACACTTAATAGGACTTTCACAAAGCACATACCTTGACAAGATTTAGAAGAAGTTCAAAATTGATCAGTCAAAGAAAGGGTTCTTGCCTGTGTTGCAAAGTGTGGAGTTGAGTAAGACTCGATACCCGACCACGGCAAAAGATAGAGAGAGAATGAAAGTCATTCCCTATGCCTCAGCCACATGTTCTATAAAGTATGCCATGTTGTGTACCAAACCTGTTGTGTACCTTGCCATGATTTTGGCAAGGGGGTACAATAGTGATCCAGGAGTAGATCACTGGACAACGGTCAAAATTATCCTTAGTTACCTAAGAGGACTAAGGAGATATTTCTCGATTATGGAGGTAATAAAGAGTTCGTCGTAAAGGGTTACGTCGATGCAAGCTTTGACGCCGATTCAAATGACTCTAAGTCTCAATCTAGATACATATTGAAAGTGGGAGCAATTAGCTAGAGTAGCTCCATGCAGAGCATTGTAGACATAGAAATTTGCAAAATACATACGGATCTAAATCTGACAGACCCATTGACTAAACTTCTCTCACAAGCAAAAAATGATCATACCTTAGTACTCTTTGGGTGTTAATCACATGGCGATGTGAACTAGATTACTGACTCTAGTAAACTCTTTGGGTGTTGGTCACATGGCGATGTGAACTATGGGTGTTAATCACATGGCGAGGTGAACTAGATTATTGACTCTAGTGCAAGTGGGAGACTGAAGGAAATATGCCCTAGAGGCAATAATAAAGTTGTTATTTTATATTTCCTTATTCATGATAAAGGTTTATTATTCATGATAGAATTGCATTGATCAAAAACTTAAATACATGTGTGAATACATAAACAAATACCGTATCCCTAGTAAGCCTCTACCAGACTAGCTCGTTGATCAAAGATGGTAAGGTTTCCTAACCATAGACACGTGTTGTGATTTGATAACGGGATCACATCATTAGGAGAGTGATGTGATGGACAAGACCCATCTGTTAGCTTAGCATAATGATCGTTCAGTTTTATTGCTATTGCTTTCTTCATGTCAAATACATATTCTTTCGACTATGAGATTATACAACTCCTGGATACCGGAGGAATGCCTTGTGTGCTATCAAACGTCACAACATAACTGGGTTATCATAAATATGCTCTACAGGTATCTCCGAAGGTGTTTGTTGAGTTGGCATAGATCGAGATTAGGATTTGTCACTCCGAGTATCAGAGAGGTATCTCTGGGCCCTCTCGGTAATACACATCATAAGCTTGCAAGCAAACGACTAAGGAGTTAGTCACGAGGTGATGAATTACAGAACAAGTAAATAGACTTCCCGGTTATGAGATTGAACTAGGTATGAAGACATCGACGATTGAATCTCGGGCAAGTAACATACCGATGGACAAAGGGAATTACGTATGTTGTCATAACGGTTTGACCGATAAAGATCTTCATAGAATATGTAGGAGCCAATATGGGCATCCAGGTTCCGCTATTGGTTATTTACCGGAGAGGTGTCTCGGTCATGTTTACATAGTTCTCGAACCCGTAGGGTCCGCACACTTAACGTTCGTTGACGATATAGTATTATATGAGTTATGTGATTTGCTGACCGAATGTTGTTCGGAGTCTCGAATGAGATCACGGACATGACGAGGAGTCTTGAAATGGCCGAGAGGTAAAGGTTGATATATAGGACGATGGTATTTGGACACCGGAAGTGTTTTGGGGGGTACCGGGTACTTATCGGGTCACCAGAAGGGGTTCCGAGCACCCCTAACAAAAGATATGGGCCTTATGGGCCAAGAGGGGAAACACACCATCCACAAGGGGCTGGTGCCCCTCCCATATGGGCCGACATAATGAGGAGAAGGAAAGGGGAGAAGGGAAAGGAAAGTGTGGATTAGGATTCCCTCTGCCCCCTCTTTCCTTCCCCCTCGGTTTATATGGCAGGGGGTGGGGGCGCGGCTTGGGAGGCACTCCAAGTAGGATTCGTCCTACTTGGGCACCTCCTATGGCTGGTCCTCCCTCCCTCCCACCTATATATATGTGGGAAGGGGGTGCCTAGCACAGACCAGACTATTGCATAGCCGTGTGCGGCGCCCCCCTCCACCGCTTACACCCCCGATCATATTTTCGTAGTGCTTAGGCAAAGCCCTGCGGAGATCACTTTACCATCACCGTCACCACGCCGTCGTGCTGATGGAACTCATCTACTACCTCGACGTCTTGTTGGATCAAGAAGGCGAGGGACGTCACTGAGCTGAACGTGTGCAGAACATGGATGTGTCATGCGTTCGGTACTTGATCGGTTGAAGCGCGAAGAAGTTCGACTACATCAACCGCGTTGTGAAACGCTTCCGCTTACGGTCTACGAGGGTACGTATACACACTCTCCCCCTCATTGCTATGCATCTTCATGGATAGATCATTGCGTTTGCGTTTTTTGTTTTCCATGCAACGATTCCCAACACTGCATGACATACAATCCTAGACCATCGCCAACGGGTTAACCGATAGCTTCACACCATCATTGACACCAAGTGGTGGCCTATACCCATTTTTAACCCAGCAAATTTTAGTTTAAGAAAAGGTGATGAGATCGTCCACACGGTTCATGGTCATGTTGCGCAAGTTGTCCATAATCGAGGACGCGGCTAATCATCATCGGTTTTTAACACTCTAAAAGGTTTGGGTACTTTACATGCGAGACTTGGTAACACCCTTCAGCTACTAAACTCAACTTGTGAAGTAACCAGGTAGACCAAGACAAGACTTTTGGGAAGTGGTGGGCCGTATCCGAAGGTAGACCCTGTGCAACCAACACACCTGCATCTATTGGTCTACCGGGCCAGGCTCATACATCTTACTTGGTCAGATGGAGCCCATAGTGTCTCACGGTTACAGATAGAAGCTACTCAAGTTGGAACCCACAATTCCTTTGATACATAGGTGGCAGCCCATAGCAAATACACAATCAGTGACCCAATAAATGCTAATCCATCCAGATCGATTCATCAATTAAGTTATTAATATAGCCATCCATATACTTTGTAACCTGTCAACTACTGTAGTTACAACCCCGTTACAACCCCGTTACACGAGGGTTACAAGGAAATGGGTAATGGATCCTCAGTTTTTGCTACTGGGTGTCGTGCAATAGCATAGCATAAGCTTAAACTCACACTCCAATCATGGCATACTATAATGCATAGTAAAATACCGGGATTCATGATCAAAGTGAAACTTGCCTTAGCTGTTGTTGTCACTATGCACTCCTCCCTCTCCTCCCAGTCTGAACGTTGCAAACAAACATATACATCATACATAAGACAATATTCATGTAAAAGGAATACTTACATGAATTGTAAATAAGAGGCGAGCACACACATGCAAGGTGTATTTGGTTTAGTTCATGAATTGAAAAGAACTCGGAATTCAAAAAAAATCACGGTTTTGAAAAAAGAAATCGAGGATTTGAGAAAGTTCACAAAATTGGGAAAACATTCTGAATTTGAGAAACATCCACAAATTTGGGGATTTAGAAATGTTCATGAAATTGGAAAATTCTCGTGAATTCTAAAACTGTTTGTGATTTTTTAAAACTTTACGAATTTAAAAACAAAAGTACATGAAAAAATTAAATGAAAAAGGAAAAAAGAAGGAAGTGAAAAAGGAAAATGAAAAAGGAAGAAGAAAATACAAAGAAGAACTGAAAGAAAATAAATATCGCTCGTCTCAGTTTGCTTGGTGGCTCGTTGGTTCAATTATCTTCTTTAGAGCTCTATCGCTCAATTGCACAAGCTAGTAAAAAGACCAACAAGCTATTCATCCAGTAAAAAAGACTTCTGTTTTGCATAGCTAAAAAAACTTAACAAATTTCAAAAAGTATTCATGAACACAAAATAAATCATGAATTTGTAGAGAAATGTTTGTGAGTAAGAAAAACTATTTGTGAACCAAAATTTATTCATGAGTTAAAAAAAGTTGGCAGATTTGAAAAAGTTCATGAATTTGAGAACTATCCATTAATTTCTAAATAAATTAATATATAAAAATGTGGATTTGAAAATGTTCATAAACTTGGAAATCGTTCATGAAATCCAGAAAATCTAACAAGTTTGAAAAAACTTCAAGGGTTTGCAAAAGTTCGTGAATTTGGAAATTGTTCACGTACTCAAAAAAGTTGATAAATTCAAAAAAAATATAGAAATTTTAAAAAATTGTGAATTAAAATATCACAAATTACATAAATCTTCATGGTTTTCAATTTTTCACAAAATTGAAAAAATACACAAATTTGAAAGTTGTTGGTGATTTCGTAAATGTTCATGAAATTGAAAAAGGCCCGTGATCTAATAATTCTTCACGATTTTAAAAAAACTTTAAGAATTTGAGTAGAAAATTTGACGAAAAATTAAATGAAAAGTGAAAACCAAAGAGAAGAAAAGGAAGAACAAGGAAAACTAAATAAAGAAGAAGAAAACTAGAAGAAAATACTAGAGAAGAACCAAAAGAAGATACAAAAAACAAGAACAAAAAGCATGAAAAAAAAAGAAACTAATCCTGAATAATTGACGATAATCTACTAGAACAATCCGAAAAGTAGTGAAAGAGAAAAAAAATTAAAACAAGGGCGGCCCATCAGAACCGACGAAGAGTTGTGTGTTAGCGTTGCATACAAAAACGGCTACAATTGGTGCTATAGGCGGCAAATAACGTTTCGCTATGTTGGGAGCTCCTAACCAACACTTAAGGCATCACCGGGTTGCAGCCCAAATAATTGCTTGGTTGGTCGGTGACTGGCTGGTTTGATTGGGCATTTCCTATTTAGCACCACAGGCGCCAGTTAACGTGCATTTTTGTTAACTGTCGCATGTGGCGTTCATAAATGGGCCAGCCCATCTAGGCGCCGGTTGACGATTTGTTTTTTGACAATTCTATAACTTTTTTTAATTTCAACATTTTTTTCAGATTGATGAAATTTTTGACATATCGATGAACTTTTTTTAGATTTATGAACTTTTTTTCAGTTCAATGAACTTTTTCCAAATATATATGAACTTTTTTCAAATTTAATGGAATTTTTGAAAAATTAATGAACATTTGCTAAATTGGATGAACTTTTTTTCAATTTGAACGAACTTTTTTTGAATAGATAAACTTTTTTCACAATTGATGAATTTTTTTAAAGATATGAACTTTTTTTCAAATGATGAACCTTTTTTCATGAAATTTGTAAACTTTTTTTATTTGAAATTTTTATTTTCGTAACGAAAAATAGAAAAAAATGCGGCAGTACGCTAGTGGGCCGGCCCATGCTAGCAGCACTGCAGGCGCCGGATCGTTAACGGACGCCTGCAGCGCTGCATAGGAGCTCCCGTTTGATTGCCGGTTTTTACAGTGCCTCTATCGTTTACTGGCACAAGTTAGTAAGAAGACCAACAAGCTATGGTTAATAAAACAAATCCGACTTTCGCTTTTCTACAGATTAGAAAATAATAAATTATTTTTATCCGCATGTTTTAAAGAAGTTCGTGAATTTGAAAAAAAGATAAACAAAATGTAAATTACGAATTTCGGGAAAAATATTCATGAATACAAAAAATATTCTTGAATTGGGAAAATATTTGTGAAGAACAAAAAATGTTCTCGAACAAGAAATTGTTTGTTAGTTGAAAAAGTTTCATCGATTTTAAAAGTTTATGAATTTGAAAATTGTTCAACAATTTGATCATAGTTCACAAATTTTGAATTTTTTTTACAAATTTGCAAAAACAAATCCCGGATACAAATGGTTTGCAAGAATTTGGAAAACATTCATGAACTCCCCTTTTTTAATGAATTTGGAAAAATGTTAAGGGATTTGAAAAAGTTCATAAATTTTGGAAAATGTTCATGAGCACGAAAAAAAATATTACAATCAGTGCCAACCCACCTAGATCGATTCATTAGTTAAGTTGTTAATAATAGTCATCCATATACTTTGTAAAATGCAACTAGTGTGGTTCTGATGACCCACAAGTATAGGGGATCAATCATAGTCCTTTCGATAAGTAAGAGTGTCGAACCCAACGAGGAGCAGAAGGAAATGACAAGTGGTTTTCTGCATGATATTTTCTGGAAGCACTGAAATAGTCGGTAACAGGTAGTTTGATAGCAATATAATTTGTAACGGACAAGTAATGATAACGGTAAATAAAGTGCAACAAGGTAGCCAAATCCTTTTGTGTCAAAGGACATGCCAAAGCGGTCTCTTATAATAAGCAAAGTGTTCTTGAGGGCACATGGGAATTCCATCTAGTCACTTTTATCATGTTGGTTTGATTCGCGTTCCCTACTTTGATAATTTGATATGTGGGTGAACCGGTGCTTGGGTGTTGTTCTTAGTTGAACAAGCTTCCCGCTTATGATTAACCCCCTCACAAGTATCCACAACTACGAGATAAGTATTAAGATAAAATCTAACCATAGCATTAAACATTTGGATCCAAATCGGTCCATTACGAAGTAGCGCATAAACTAGGATTTAAACTTCTGTCACTCTAGCAACCCATCATCTAATAACTACTCCACAATGCATTCCCTTAGGCCCAAAGATGATGAAGTACCATGTAGTCGACGTTCACATGACACCAGTAAGGGAATCACAACATCCATATCATAAAAATATTGAACACGTATCAAGTTCACATGATTACTTGCAACATGACTTCTCCCGTGACCTCAAGAACAAAAGTAACTACTCACAAATGATATTCATGATCAAGATCAGAGGGATATTAAATAGCATATTGGATCAGAACATACAATCTTCGACCAAATAAACCATATAGTAATCAAGTACAAGATGTAATCAACACTACTAGTCACCCACAGGTACCAATCTGAGGTTCAATTACAAAGATTGAACACAAGAGATGAACTAGGGTTTGTGAGGGGATGGTGTTGTTGAAGATGTTGATGAAGATTGGCCTCCCAAAGATGAGAGAGTTGTTGGTGATGACAATGGCTTTGATTTCCCCCTCCGGGAGAGAAGTTCCCCCAGCGAAATCGCTCCGCCGGAGGGCAAAAGTGCTCCTACCCAAGTTCTGCCTCGGGACGGCGGCTCTCCATCCCGAAAGTCCTCTCCTTAATTTTTCTAGGTAAAAATGACTTATATACCAGAAGATGGACACCGGAGGTGGCAGGTGACTCCACAACCCACCGGTATGCGTCTGGGGCTGGCGCTACCAGTGTCTTGTGGTCACCAGGTGGCCCCCCTCCGGTAGTTATTTGCTCTAGTATCTTTCATATATTCCAAAATAATTCTCCATAAAATTTCAGCTTATCTGGAGATGTGCAGAATAGGTGTCTTGACGTAGATTTTTCAGGTCCAGAGATTCCAGCTGCTGGTATTCTCCCTCTTTGTGCAAACTTTGCATATTATGAGAGAAAAGGCATTAAAATTACTCCATAAAGCATTATTATGCATAAAAACACTATAAATAATAGTAAGAAAACATGATGCAAAATGGACGTATCAACTCCCCCAAGCTTAGACCTCGCTTGTCCTCAAGAGAAAAAACGATATCAAAAAACGTGCCCACATGCTTAGAGAGAGAGAGAGGTGTCGAGAAAAACAAAGTACGGACATAGTAGCATCATGCTTATTATTATAACAGCAACAAACTTTATTATAAGACTTTATCGCATAACTTTATCATATAACTTCTCATGAACAAGTAACAATTCATCACAACATCGAAGTAAAAGCATAAACTCTATTGAAAACCAACAAACTATGTTCTCAGTCAACTTTGCAATTACGATTCATCATATTTTCAGGAAGGGTCTCGTATCAGAGCCTTTTGGCAAGTCCACATACTCAACCATCATTTAGTCTTCTATGATTGCTAACACTCACCGCATACACATGAGCAAAAAGTTTCAACCGGACACACAAAGATAGGGGCTTATAGTTTTGCCTCCCAACTTATTCACCTCAAGGGTGATGTCAACAATAATAGCTCGTGCCCACTCATATCCAACTGGGTATATGTGACTAGATCTTTCCCCACCACACGATGCTTGCAAAAACAGAAAATAAAAAGGAATAGGGAAGAATACTTTGACTCTTGCATGAAAAGTAAATACATAAAGTAAAAGATAGGCCCTTCGCAGAGGGAAGCAGAGGTTGTCATGCGCTTTTTGGTTTGCATGCTCAATCTCTTAATGCAAAAGAATGTCACGTTATATTGCCCCTTATGATAGCAACCTTTATTATGTAATCCATCACTTTTATTACTTTGCCATCACAAGTTCGTACAACGCTCAATTTTCTCTTACACTAAATGATAAAACACATTTAGAAGCAATTTTTATTGCGTTTTTGCACCGATGACAACTTACTTGAAGGATCTTACTCAATCCATAGGTAGGTATGATGGACTCTCAAAATAAGATTTTGGGTTTAAGGTTTTTGGATGCACAAGTAGTATCTCTACTTAGTGTAGATTTTTGGCTAGCAAAGATATTGAGCAAGCACCACATTTGAAGAATCTATGACAATATAACTTCTATGTGAATATGAACAAACATAAATCATTACGTTGTCTTCCTTGTCCAACGTCAAGAATTTTGGCATATAATATTTGATGGGGGCTCATAATCATAAAAGATGTCCAAGATAGTGTATTTGCACGTGAATCTTCTCTTCCCTTATTAATTCTTTCATGAATTGCATAATTGACCAATGCTATGTTTGTCAACTTTCAACAAATTTTACCACTTGTACTTTTCCTTATGTGATGTCATTACTTAACATAAGATTAGCATATGATCTTTTTTCATTATTTTGTTTTGTTTTGATTGAAACAAAAATATAAAGAAGCAAAACTCAAACTAAACTTTATTATATAACTCTCACTCGATTACATAGATAGATAGATCACGAAATTAAGACTCGAAAATAGACCATGCTAACTTTTATTCAACTAATTCATGAGATAACTAAAGATCGAACTAAGAAAGATAAAGGCAATAAAAGTGATGGTGATACGATGCCGGGGCACTCCCCCAAACTTGGCACAAGCCAAGGGGAGTACCCATACCCATGTACTCAAGTCTCCTTGGGTGATGAAGATGGTGATGGTGGTGGTGGTGATGTAGTGTCACACTTCAGGCTCAAGAGGTACTCCAATCTACGAATGATGCTCCAGAGGGCGATGATTTTCTCTTTTAACAGAATATTTTCATGAGTGAGATATTTATTTTGAACACGAGCTGTTTCAAAAGCTCTGAAGGCTTAAATTTCAGTAGGGTGAGATGATTGTAATATGGTTGAAGGTTATCTTCTTCTTCTTCTGCTGGCATGGTCCGCTCTACTGCTTGAGCCTGATCTCCTCTAGCTTCCTTCCTATTGTCCTCCTTGATTGCTTCTTTTGGTCCCCCTCTTTTCAGTTCCATCTTCATCAACCAAGCATCTTCTTCTCTGTTGTTGGAGGAGGGAGAAGACATGGTGCCTGGCTTGCTAGATCTGACAGAAAACAACACGAAACAAGAACAGAAGATTTCTCTGTGATGCGGTGGTCGATACATTCAGGGGAGGGGTATATACAGATTTTTTTATCTTGGGAAACAAGCAATACGGAAGGAAAACAGAGTCGGAAAGCTTCCAGAGGGAGGCACAGCCCACCAGGGCGCGCCCTGGTGTATCGTGCTCACCTCGGTTGCCATCCTGGTTGTTTCTTATTTTCCTAATTTTTCTAATATTCCAATACTGACAGAAAATATTTTTGCAGATTTTTCGGAGTCCGTTTACTTACCGTACAACATACCTCCTTTTTTCAGGGTTCTGGAGTGTTCTGGAAGGTTTCCTTTATGTGTTCCTCCGGTGTCATGGTTTGGATAATATTGGTTTCAACATTATTAGGCATACCTGAGATATAGTGCTTAATTCTTTGCCCATTGACCACCTTTGGATTAGTGCCTTCGGCATTATTGATCTTAATGGCTCCAGAACAATAAACCTCTTCGATAATATAAGGTACTTACCATTTGGAAAGAAGTTTTCCTGCAAAGAATCTAAAACGAGAGTTGTACAAAAGAACATTTTCACCAACTTTGAATTCCCACTTTTGGATTCTTTTATCATGCCCCCTTTAACTTTTTCTTTGAATAGTTTGGCATTTTCATAAGCTTGGGTTATCCATTCATCTAGTGAGCTAATATCAAATAACATCTTTTTACCGGCAAGTTTGAAATCATAATTGAGTTCTTTAATTGCCCAATAAGCTTTATGTTCTAACTCAAGAGGCAAATGAAAAGCTTTTCCATAAACCATTTTATATGGAGACATACCCATAGGATTTTTATAAGATGTTCTGTAGGCCCAAAGTGCATCATCTAATTTCTTAGACAAATTCTTTCGGGACCTATTGACAGTTTTTTGTAATATTAATTTTATTTCTTGATTGCTAAGTTCAACTTGACCACTAGATTGAGGATGATAGGGTGAAGCAATTCTATGGTTAACATCATATTTAGCAAGCATTTTAAGGAAAGCACCATGAATAAAGTGTGAACCACCATCATCCATTAAATATCTAGGGACTCGAAACCTTGGGAAAATAGCTTCTTTAAGAATTTTAATGGAAGTGTTATGATCAACACTACTAGTTGGAATAGCTTCTACCCACTTAGTGACATAATCAACATCAACCAAAATATGTGTATACCTGATACGTCTCCGTCGTATCTATAATTTTTGATTGTTTCATGCCAATATTATACAACTTTTACATACTTTTGGCAATATTTTATATGATTTATTGGACTAACCAATTGATCCAGTGCCCAGTGCCAGTTCCTGTTTGTTGCATGTTTTTTGTTTCGAAGAAAATCCATATCAAACGAAGTCCAAACGTGATAAAATATTAAGGAGAATTATTTTGGAATATATGTGATTTTTGGACTTGGAATCAATGCAAACGGGGGCCCACAATGCCCACAAGACACCAGAGCGCGCCCCAGGGGCCAGGCGCGTGGTGGTGGGTTGTGCCCTCCTCGAACGTCGGTTGGGGCCCTTCTTCTGGCGCAAGAAAGATAATTTATGGGAAAAAAGCGTGTAAATTTTTTAGCGCAATCGGAGTTACGGATCTCCGGGAATTTAAGAAACGGTGAAGGGCCAGATCTGGGGAATGCAAAAACAAAAGAGAACAGAGAGGGAGATCCAATCTTGGAGGGGCTCCCACCCCTCCGCCACCATGGAGGCCATGGACCAGAGGGGGAACTCTCCTCCCATCTAAGAGGGAGGGCAAGGAAGAATAAGAAGGAGGGGGGCTCTCTCTCCCCCTCTCTCCCGGTGGCGCCGGAGTACCGCCGGGGCAAGGATCGAGATGGCGATATTGTTGGAAATATGCCCTAGAGGCAATAATAAAAGGATTATTATTATATTTCCTTGTTCATGATAATTTTCTTTTATTCATGCTATAATTGTATTATCTGGAAATCGTAATACACGTGTGAATACATAGACCACAATATGTCCCTAGTGAGCCTCTAGTTGACTAGCTCGTTGATCAATAGATAGTCATGGTTTCCTGAATATGGACATTGGATGTCATTGATAACGGGATCACATCATTAGGAGAATGATGTGATGGACAAGACCCAATCCTAAGCATAGCACAAGATCGTGTAGTTCGTTTTGCTAGAGCTTTTCCAATGTCAAGTATCTCTTCCTTAGACCATGAGATCGTGTAACTCCCGGATACCGTAGGAGTGCTTTGGGTGTACCAAACATCACAACGTAATCGGGTGACTATAAAGGTGCACTACAGGTATCTCCGAAAGTGTCACATTGGGTTGACACGGATCGAGATCGATTTGTCACTCCGTATGACGGAGAGGTATCTCTGGGCCCACTCGGTAATGCATCATCATAATGAGCTCAAAGTGACCAAGTGATTGGTTACAAGATCATGCATTACTGATGCGAGTAAAGTGACTTGCGATAACGAGACTAAACGAGGTATTGGGATACCGACGATCGAGTCTCGGGCAAGTAACGTACCGATTGACAAAGGGAATTGAATACGGGATTAATTGAATCCTCGAAATCGTGGTTCATCCGATGAGATCATCGAGGAGTATGTGGGAGCCAACATGGGTATCCAGATCCCTCTGTTGGTTATTGACCGAAGAGCCGTCTCGGTCATGTCTGCATGTCTCCCGAACCCGTAGGGTCTACACACTTAAGGTTCGGTGACGCTAGGGTTGTATGAATATGAGTATGCAGCAAACCGAATGTTGTTCGAGTCCGGATGAGATCCGGGGCGTCACGAGGAGTTATATATAGGAATGGTCCGAGGTAAAGAATTATATATAGGAAGTGCTATTTGACCATCGGAGAATTTCTGGGGTTACGGCAGATTGTAAGGACCACCGGAAGGGTCCCGGGGGTCCACAGGGTGGGGCCACCTATCCCGGAGGGCCCCGTTGGCTGAAGTGGGAGGGAATCAGCCCCTGGTGGGCTGGTGTGCCCCGAGGGTCCACAGGGTGGGGCCACCTATCCTGGAGGGCCCCGTGGGCTGAAGTGGGAGGGAACCAGCCCCTGGTGGGCTGGTGCGCCCCCCACTTGGGCCCCCCCTGCGCCTAGGGTTGGAAACCCTAGGGTGGGGGGGGGGTGCCCCACTGCCTTGGGGCAAGCCTCCCCCTTGGCCGCCGCCCCTTGGGAGATCAGATCTCCAAGGGCCGGCGCCCAGAGGCCTATATAAATGGGGGGAGGGAGGGGCAGCCGCACCTTTGCATCTTGGCGCCTCCCTCTCCCCTGCTACACCTCTCCTCCTCCGTCACGTGCTTGGCGAAGCCCTGCCGGAGTGCTGCTTCTCCACCAACACCACGCCGTCGTGCTGCTGCTGGAGCCATCTTCCTCAACCTCTCCTTCCCCCTTGCTGGATCAAGAAGGAGGAGACGTCATCCGCTCCGTACGTGTGTTGAACGCGGAGGTGCCGTCCGTTCGGCACTCGGTCATCGGTGATTTGGATCACGGCGAGTACGACTCCATCATCCACGTTCTAGTGAACGCTTCCGCCTGTGATCTACAAGTGGTATGTAGATGCAATCTCTCTCCCATGACTCGTTGCTTAGATGAACTCATAGATGGATCTTGGTGAAACCGTAGGAAAATTTTTAATTTTCTGCAACGTTCCCCAACAGATATACATCAACAATATTGCTACCGTCAACACCAACTCTCTCCCCCTCTATGCAGCGGTGTAACACTCCTTCTCCCCGCTGTAATCTCTACTTAAACATGGTGCTCAACTCCATATTTTATTTCCCAATGATATTTGGCTATCCTATGATGTTTGAGTAGATCCGTTTTGTCCTATGGGTTAATCGTGATCTTGGTTGGTATGATTGTATATTTTATTTATGGTGCTGTCCTACGGTGCCCTCCGTCTCGCACAAACGTGAGGGGTCCCCGCTGTAGGGTGTTGCAATACGTTCATGATTTGCTTATGGTGGGTTGCGAGAGTGAGAGAACCTTAAACCCGAGTAGGTGGGTTGTTGCGTATGGGATAAAGAGGACTTGATACTTAATGCTATGGTTGGGTCTCACGACCTTAATGATCTTTAGTAGTTCCGGATGCTTTCTAGGGGTCCATTCATAAGTGCATATGATCCAAGTAGAAAAAGTATGTTAGCTCATGCCTCTCCCTCATATAAAATTACAAGAATGATTACCAGTACTTGTTATCGATTGCCTAGGAACAAATGACTTTCTTGTTGACAAAATCTATCCACTTTTACTACCTTGTAATTTATTTGTAGTTTTATTCTCGCAAAGTACTCATAGTTTTATTCTTGCAAAATAGTTTCATACCTGTTTTAGGTAAAACTAACGTCAAGTGTGCGTAGAGTTGTATCGGTGGTTGTCGGTGTCAAAACCGGCGGATCTCGGGTAGGGGGTCCCAAACTGTGCGTCTAAGGCGGATGGTAACAGGAGGCAGGGGACACAATGTTTACCCAGGTTCGGGCCCTCTCGATGGAGGTAATACCTTACTTCCTGCTTGATTGATCTTGATGATATGAGTATTACAAGAGTTGATCTACCACGAGATCATAGAGGCTAAACCCTAGAAGCCAGCCTATGGTATGATTGTTGTTGTCCTATGGACTAAACCCTCCAGTTTATATAGACACCGGAGGGGGCTAGGGTTACACAGAGTCAGTTACAATGGGGAGGGGCGGAGCCCCCGCCGCCTGTCTCTTCCTCGCTTGCTTGCTTCTTCTTCCTCGCTCCATTGCTTGCAGTGTCACTAATGGTGCCATGAAGGAAGTTCTCCGCCGCCGAGAAGGGAAAGGCCCCTCGCGAAGGACCCGGCTCCCCGGCACCCAAGCGCGGACGCGGCCGTCTGTGCAAGCACGCCGCGTCCCCCGCCGTGGCCCACTGTTGAGGCGGCGCCACGGCACGCGGAGGGGGTCGTCCTAGGCATGGCGGTCCAGTTGACAAGGGGAGGTGTGCTATGGTGGCGCGGCCTCCCCGTCCGCGCTTCCATTCAGCGCAGGTGTCGCCGGAGTTCATTGTCTGGTCGAAGAACCCGGCCGACAACTGGCTCCAGCTTCCATGCTTTTTCGTCGACGAACTACCGGCCCCAGGTCCAGGCGGGCTCTGGTTGCATGCGGATGGTTGCTACAGCAAGGCCTCTTGGGTCGCGGTCGAGACTTCCGCCGTGGGCAATATAGCCCAACTGCGGGTGGCGACGTTACAGCCTTGCCCTGGGCAGGTGGTGCACCCTCACTTCAAGTACGATGGTGGATCGACCCTCTACGTGAGGGTGTTTGGGGAAGATGGTCGCCGCGCCGGGTGTCGGTGTCAAAACCGGCGGATCTCGGGTAGGGGGTCCCGAACTGTGCGTCTAAGGCGGATGGTAACAGGAGGCGGGGGACACGATGTTTACCCAGGTTTGGGCCCTCTCGATGGAGGTAATACCCTATTTCCTGCTTGATTGATCTTGATGATATGAGTATTACAAGAGCTGATCTACCACGAGATCGTAGAGGCTAAACCCTAGAAGCTAGTCTATGGTATGATTGTTGTTGTCCTACGGACTAAAGCCTCCGGTTTATATAGACACCGGAGGGGGCTAGGGTTACACAGAGTCGGTTACAAGGGAGGAGATATACATATCCGTATTGCCAAGCTTGCCTTCCACGCCAAGGAGAGTCCCCATCTGGACACGGGACGAAGTCTTCAATCTTGTATCTTCATAGTCCAACAGTCCGGCTAAAGGATATAGTCCGGCTGTCCGGAGACCCCCTAATCCAGGACTCCCTCAGTAGCCCCCGAACCAGGCTTCAATGACGATGAGTCCGGGCGCAGATTGTCTTCGGCATTGCAAGGCGGGTTCTTCTCCAAATTCTGAATACCATTGAGTAGTGTCCGACTTCCCATAAATGTTGCACTTATCGGCTTCCGCGCCCAATAATGGCTATCTCCCACGTGTCGAGCGAATGCGAGAAGTCAGGGCATTTTTACATTTGGCACCCTAGCCATGTGAGTAAACTGTCTATTAAAGAGACGGGGATCCGTAGATCCAAATCACACCATCCTCTCTTGGTAGTATCCATTGGGCCTTTCGAAAAATCCATTCCAACATGGCCGCCATCGCAGCTCCTCCTCTCGCTCCCACAGCCCTAAGCCCGGTGATTGGAAGAAGTGTTCCGTCCCTTACAGCCAATTAGTAGAGTTACGCACCTGTGGATTTCTCCCTCCAGCGTATATGGTTCCCGTTCGAGCCGGGCTCGCCACCTATAATGGCGGGGAGCAAGCGGAGAGCTTTCCTAAGCCCTCCAAGGGGGAGCGGGTATGCCTCATCCCTTATTTATTAACGGGGCTTGGATTTCCAATCCATCCATTCCTCCGCGGGCTTCTGGAGTTCTATGGCCTCCGGTTGCATAATTTCACCCCGGCTTCCATATTACACATTGCTGGTTATGAGGCCCTTTGCGAGCTGTTTCTGGGCTGCGAAGCTCATTTTGAGCTGTGGAAGAGGTTATTCTGCCTTGTGCCCGCATACGTAAGGGTCAATATATCAAGTGGGCGGAGCTGAAATATGGCGCATCACCGGGCCCGGATACCTGTCCGGTACCCCGAAGAAGACATCCGAAGACTGGCCTTCGGAGTGGTTTTATATGGAGGACGTCCCCCTTTTGGATCCTGTTCGGATTGGTCTTCCCGAGTTTGACAATGCCCCTTTGAAGAAATGCCGAAGCTGGCGCCCGCGGAGCCTTCAGGAGGAAGGTAACAGAGAAGTCCTTTACCTGATGGGCCGGATAAAGGTGCTAGCTCAATCAGATCGGGGACAATAACCGAGGTTATGTCAATATGCATAATCTTGAGGGTGCATCCACTTCAATATCGAGGCCACCCCATGTGGCACTTCAACGGGAAGATGATGCCACTCATTTGTGGGCGTAAGGGACCGGACTCAGCTGCTGCCCTGGCAAGAATTCTGTCCGATTTGTATAAAAGAGAAGAAGAGGAGTTTATCCGCATTAAGCCACGGGATGGATTCTCCGTGTACAACCCTCCAAGCTGGGTGAGTTGCCATTCTTTACTCCCATCCTTTCCACACTCGTCGTCATATGTATTTACCTTGCCATTTTGCGGCAGGAACTACGGAAGGCTGTAAGGGAGGTCAACAGCCCGCCTCCACAACCGGAGGACCCTCACCGGGCCCTTGATCCCGGACTCGAAGAGGATCCGGACATATTTGTGGAGTTGATCGACAGGATATTCTATCAATTAAGCTGTGATGATGCCATGGTGGCCATTATAGGCGACTATCTGGGCTACTCCCCGCATCGCACGTGAGTAAAACCAAAGTCCCAACTTCCAAGAAGGATCCTTTTATGCTCTTCACCTCACCGTACGTATGGTGTTTCTGAGGAAGGCCCTCGGGACGCCATGCCGAACCCGCAGTGACTCGCCAACAAGGGGCACCGAAGCCGGGTAGGCTAAAAAGGAAGGCGGTCCGGACTGAGACGCCGGCGCAGAGGTATAATACAACACCTCGCTCTGTGGGTGTCGTCTTTTTAAAACATAATAACACCCATGTTTCCTAGAAGGAAAAACGCTCACCGGACTATATCCGGAGAGGTCGCTGACCACGCCTCCACCAGTCGGGCTCCAGAGCCGGACGCAGAGGTGGAAGCTAACACGGGGCACACACCGGATGCTCCCCCTTCAGAGGACGCGGATAAAATATGGGCTACAAATTCCAAGGTGGAGAGCGCCATGAATCACAGGCATCACCGGGCCGTACTCCGTGACGCTTGTTTCTCCCAATAGGCATTTGATGCCTTCAACTCGGGAGGCACGTACATCCGTGCTGTTCAAAATGGTCTTGCCAGAGCCACGGCCAGTATGTAAAGGATATACGGGTAAGAAAATTTGATGATTATATATATCAGTAGCCCCTGAGACTTGAAACAGTTGACACAACTGATTTAAGGATCATTATATGTGCAGGTTGTTACAAAGAAGAATACCCAATTGTCTCAAGAGCTGAAAGAGTGCAAAGCCCAGCTACGGGCCGCAGTTGCCGCATTGAAGGAGTCTGAGAAGGCCCCCTCTGGTAACACTTTTTCCTATTGCAAAGAATGACAGGTACCATATAGTATGCGACATGCATGCAAATCTAACAATAGATATTGCAGATGACTCCGGAGTGAATACGGAGACCTCGCCGGGGGATGCACAACGTACTAATCGGCAGCTAAATGCTGGCAAGCGTGTGCTTACGCGGGTTAGGCAGGGGAAAAATGATCTCCAGGACGCTAATATTCAGCTGGACGTGGAACTGAAAGATGTTCGGGCCCAGCTAGCGGACTCCGTGAAGGAGAATAAGCGGCTTCGATGCGGCATATTCATTAAGTGCTTGAATGAACTTTTGAAAAGAGTTTGGCGAAGAAGCCAGTTAACAGAGTTATATGTGCAGGTATGCTGACGGGCCATCCCGCTGAGGAGATGACCAGGTCTGCGGGTGATCTTCTACCAGAGCTCTCGCAACTGCACGAGCAAGTTTGGCAGGTGATGCAGAGTATTGCCCAAGCCTTGTGGCCATCCACTTCCCCACCCGGAGGCATGGGGGAGCTTATAGAAAAGCTTAAGGGAGCGCGGTGGCGCTTCCGATTATGGAAGATATCGGCCTGCCAACAAGGTGCGCGGGAGGCCTGGGCCATGGTGAAGACGCGATATACCAAGGCTGACCCAAACCACATGGCCGAGGTCGGACCTGTGGGGCCTGATGGGAGAGAGATCCCCGTCAGTTTGGTGTATGACTAGGTAGAATTAGCCGCAAAGTACTCCCAACAGGATTGTAGGCTAGACATCCTGTTGTATGTTATAGAAGAAGAATTCAGTCAGTCGAAGTGACTGTGTACTTTAAATGACATATATAATGTCCCAAGCCGGATTGTAAATCATTTGTCATGGCGGACCTTTTCGCTTCAACCTCCGGACCCGATAGTCCGGAGTGTATCCGAATACCCGCTCGGTTATATAAAAACCGAGGTATGCGTGGAAACCAGGCGTAGGGGTCATAAGTGCTTGAACAGACAAGTACCAAACTAGCTATGTTATATTACATGGATAGTAAGAAACATCTTCCAGGGAGAATAGTTCCGTTAAGGGTTCCTTTTGCTGGGTACGCATGCCCTAATGTGCATGTACGAATTGCGAAAAAAGACGCAGGCAAAAAACATCTGGGGGCATGTATCAAAATAAATAAAAGTCATCTTTTGTTCACCGACCGAATATTCCCTTAAGAATGCTAGCTTTCGGCTTCACCCAGTCTGAGGTACACGTCCAGCTGACCCGACAGTAACAATCGCAGAGGTGCTCCCCTTATGCCCTAGCCGAATTAACGGGAACGTAGGGCATAAATACAAGAGCCAGGAAACCCAGCTTGGCCAAAACTTAAGTCATATCGATGCATATAATGGCGAAAAAAGGTACATGCGGAAGAATAACACATGTGCGGGGCCTGAAGCCCAGAAAAGTAGTTATATTAAGCTTCTGTATAAGAAGCCCCCAGGTATGATGAGCGCGGTTAGCGCGCTAATGTTGTGTAGTCAAGACACAAGTTGGCCTTTTAAGGCCTTGAGGAGAAGGGAAAAGGAGGAAAGAAAGAAAGAAAAGACAGATAACGTATGTGCGAAAAATGGACAGGGGTAAGGAGACAAACATAGAGTCCGGCACTAGGCGTAGAATCTTCAGAGTCTGGCTGCGTTCCATGGGTTTGGCTCGAGTCGATTGTCCGATGCATCCCGTAGACGGTACGCTCCGCCGGTCAGAACTTGGTCAATAATGAAGGGACCTTCCCATTTGGGTTTGAGCTTGTTCTTTTTCTTCTCCGGCAGGCATAGAACTAGTTCGCCGACGTTATAGGTTTTGGCCCGTACTTCTCTGCTTTGGTACCTTCGAGCCTGTTGCTGATAGAATGCGGAACGGGCTTTTGCCACGTCGCGCTCCTCCTCCAGGGCGTCCAAACTGTCCTGCCGATCGAGCTCGGCCTCTCTTTCTTCATACATGCGCACTCGAGGTGAGTCATGAATTATGTCGCAGGGCAGAACCGCCTCTGCGCCGTACACCATAAAAAACGGTGTGTATCCGGTAGTGCGATTCGGTGTGGTCCGCAGCCCCCATAGTACGGAGTCGAGATCCTCTATCCAGTGCATGTTAGACTCCTTTAAGGACCGCACTAATCTGGGTTTGATGCCGCTCATGATAAGACCATTTGCTCGCTCGACTTGACCGTTAGTTTGCGGGTGATAGACAGAAGCATAATCGAGCTTGATGCCCATGTTGCTGCACCAAAGTTTTACCTCGTCGGCTGTAAAGTTTGTGCCGTTGTCGGTGATGATGCTGTGGGGGATGCCATAATGGTGTACAACCCCAGATATGAAGTCTATCACCGGTCCGAATTCGGCCGTTTTAACGGGTTTGGCTTTTATCCATTTGTTGAATTTATCCACCATGACCAGTAAGTATTTTTTCTTATGGGTTCCCCCCTTGAGGGGTCTGACCATATCAAGCCCCCAGACCGCAAAGGGCCAAGTGATGGGGATTGTTTGGAGGGCGGTAGGCGGCATATGGCTTTGGTTTGCAAAAAGCTGGCATCCGGCCTTAGCGTTGGACCAGATCCGTGTGTGCACTGGGCCGTCGGCCAATAGAAACTGTCTGGAAGGCCTTGCTTACAAGGGCCCGGGCTGCGGCGTGGTGACCGCCGAGGCCAGCATGTATTTCTGCCAAAAGCTTCCGCCCTTCCTCTTCAGAGATGCACCTTTGAAGGACTCCGGTAGTGCTTTTCTTATAGAGCTCTCCCTCGTGGACCTTGTAGGCTTTAGATTGCCGCACTATGCAGCGTGCCTCATTTTGGTCCTCGGGTAGTTCCTTCCTAGTTAGGTACGCCAGGAATGGTTCTGTCCACGAGGCTATGACGGCCATTATCACGTAATTTGAAGGTGTTATTTCGATGGCGAGCCTCCAATGATGTCGAGTGTTAGGGATGCGGTGTTGTGGCCGGGTCCGGACTATTGTTACCGGTGTCCCCTTCCCATACCACGGATGGCTTAAACAGTCTTTCCAAGAAGATGTTAGGTGGGACAGTGTCGCGCTTAGCACCGATGCGTGCGAGGATATCCGTCGCCTGATTGTTTTCCCGAGCCACATGGTGGAATTCAAGTCCCTTGAACCGAGCTGACATTTTGAGGACGGAGTTACGATATGCCGCCATTTTTGGATCCTTGGCGTCGAAGTCTCCATTTATTTGGGATATTGCAAGGTTCGAGTCCCCACGCACCTCCAGGTGTCGAATGCCCATGGAAATTGCCATCCGGAGACTATGTAACATGGCCTCGTATTCGGCTGCGTTGTTGGAGTCTGTGTACAGTATTTGGAGTATGTATTGGACTGTATTTCCGGTGGGGGACGTCAGGACGACGCCAGCCCCCAGACCAGCCAGCATTTTAGAGCCGTCGAAGTGCATGATCCAATTGGAGTACGTGCCATACTCTTTAGGGAGTTCGACTTCTGTCCATTCGGCGACAAAATTGGCCAATACTTGCGACTTAATGGCTCGCCGAGGTTTATATGTTATGTCAAATGGGAGGAGCTCGATGGCCCATTTGGCAATCCGGCCCGTGGCATCGCGGTTGTTTATTATGTCATTGAGTGGTACTTCCGAGGCCACTGTGATTGAACACTCTTGAAAGTAGTGTCTTAGTTTCCGGGATGCCATGAATACCGCATATGCTATATTTTGATAATGCGGGTACCGTGATTTGCATGGAGTGAGGACAGTGGATACATAATATACCGGCTTTTGGAGTGGGAACTTATGTCCGTCCATTTCTCGTTCGACGACGAGCACTGCGCTTACGACTTGATGAGTTGCCGCTATATATAGCAGCATTGGTTCGCCGATGTTTGGCGTGGCCAGGATTGGGTTGGTGCCCAGGATGGCCTTCATTTCTTTCAATCCGGCCGTGGCCGCGTCCGTCCGCTCGAAGTGTTCGGTGCGCCGAAGAAGGCGATAAAGGGGTAATGACTTTTCTCCTAATCGGGAGATAAAGCGACTTAAGGCCGCCACGTATCCAGTTAATTTCTGGATTTGCTTGAGTCAGTTGGGATGGCCAACTGTGGCGGGGCTCGGATTTTAGCCGGATTTGCCTCAATTCCTCTACTGGAGACGATGAAGCCTAGGAGCTTTCCGGCGGGCACGCCGAAAACACATTTTTCCGGATTGAGCTTGATGTCGTATGTTCGGAGATTGTCGAACATGAGCCTCAAGTCGTCTATTAGGGATTCAACGTGTCTGGTTTAACGACCACATCGTCTATGTATGCCTCCACTGTTTTGCCGATCTGTTTTTCCAGGCATGTCTGAATCATGCGTTGATACGTTGCACCGGAGTTCTTAAGCCCGAAAGGCACAGTGCTAAAATAGAACGGGCCGTATGGGGTGATAAATGCCGTTGCGGCTTGGTCGGACTCCGCCATCTTAATCTGATGGTATTCGGAGTATGCGTCGAGGAAACACAATGAGTCGTGTCCTGCAGTAGTGTCGATAATTTGATCGATGCGGGGGAGGGGGAAGGGGTCCTTGGGGCAAGCCTTGTTCAGGTCTTTGAAGTCCACACATAGGCGCTAGGATTTATCCTTCTATGGTACCATCACCAGGTTTGCTAGCCAGTCCGGATGTTTTATTTCTCTAATGAATCCGGCCTCCGGTAACTTGGCTAGCTCCTCTCCCATGGCTTGTCTCTTAGGTTCAGAGAAACGCCGAAGAGTCTGCTTGACCGGCTTGAATCCCTTCAAAATGTTAAGGCTATGCTCGGCCAGCCTGCGTGGGATTCCTGGCATGTCTGAGGGATGCCAGGCAAATATGTCCCAATTCTCGCGCAGGAACTCCTGTAGTGCGGCGTCTACAGCGGGGTTTAACTGTGCCCCGATGGAGGCTGTTTTTGTAGGGTCCGTTGGGTGGAGTGGACTTGGAATTTGACTATTTCATCCGCTGGTTTAAAAGAGGTGGACTTGGATCTTTTGTCGAGTATCACGTCGTCCCTGTCCATTGTGGAGCGCAGCACAGTTAATTCCTCGACCGCGAGGGCTTTGGATAACGCCTCGAGGGCCAGTGCGGCTGTTTTGTTTTCGGCGCGGAGTGCTATGTCCAGGTCACTAGCTAGAGTGATGATTCCATTGGGCCCGGGCATTTTGAGCTTCATGTACCCGTAATGGGATATGGCTTGGAAGATCGTGAATGCCTCCCGCCCTAGAAGGGCGTGGTATCCGCTACTGAACGGGGCCACTTGGAATGTGATTTCTTCGGACCTGTAATTCTCTGGCGTGCCGAATACCACATCTAGTGTGATTTTCCCAGCGCATCGTGCCTCCCGACTAGGAATGATTCCTCTAAAGGTCGTGCTACTTTGCTCAATGCGGTTCCTGTCTATTTCCATTTTTTGAAGAGTCTCCTCATAAATGAGGTTTAATCCGCTGCCGCCGTCCACAATTGGATTGAAGACCAAGGCGGCTGGTGCTCGGGCTGTTTGGAATTTGGGTTCGCCACTGGCACTAAAGGTGATAGCCGTGTCGCTCCATGGATTTATTGCTGCCACGTGGCAGACATCGGCGAGGCCGCGGAGTGCTTGCTTACGCCTATTATTTGAGGCGAAGGTCTTGAAGACTGTCAGTACTGTATTGTTATCCACGGGATGGTGCTCTGCGGCGTTTTGAATGAGGAGATCCTCACCGCTCTTGGCCACCTGTCGGACTACCCTACATGCTCTAAGGCTGTGTGTTGGTATGGTATCCGCTGTACTATGAATTTTGCAGGGCCCGTTGAGCCATCCCTCCAATACGGTTCCACACCCTGTAGTGGGCTTTTGCTTCTTTGTAATTGAGTCGGGTGACTTATGAGAGTGCACCCTTTTAATTCGGACTGGGTGTTTAGTCAGAGCCGGATTATCCCAGAATTTTGTTTGGGTTTTCCAGGCGCTTTCTTCGCACAGTACTTCTGTACTATGGCTGCCAAGTCTGCGAAGTGTGTTATATCACGTCGACTTATGGCGTTGAGGATTCCCTTGTCCGTGCAATTATTGAAAAAGAATGAAATTGCGTCTTCCTCGCGACAGTCCTTGACCTTGTTCATTACAAGGAGGAATTTGGCCCCATAGTGATGTACTGTTTCCTGGGGCTCTTGCCTAATGTGGGAAATATCGTTTGTATCTGGGTGGGTGGGTGGATTTAAGTCCGAACCTTGACCCGATCTGGGACCCGGGGGCAGAGGAGTTTCCGATCTTGGAAGTTCGGGCTCCGTGATGTTGCCCAACAGGTCCGGCCTGCTGCCTGATTCTAGGTCCAGGGTTTGGGTGATGTCCTCCCGTAGATGGGTATCCGGCTCGGAGAGCTATCCGGACATAGTTTGTCCTCAAGATGGAGTAAGAATCACCGTATTGCTCTTCCACCACCTCTATCTGATGGGTGACCGGTGGAGAGTTAATCTCCCTTTGGTCGGGTTTAAGCCCAATCCGATCATAGTCCGCAGCGACTCCCAAAGCGGCGATGCGATCCAAGAGCTCGTTCAAGGAGGAGAGCTCCATTGGGTTCATCCGCTCGGCAAACTTCGAGCCGATGTGAAGGCTGTTTTCGATGACCCGAGAAGTCACCGTTGGCGCAACGGTTGAACAGGCGGTCATGACGAAGCCGCCTAGTCGGAGGGTTTGGCCTACAGCCAGGGCTCCCCCAGAGGTGATGTTGTCCCTGACAACGAGGCAAGCCATCCTTCCTTGTCGTGACGGCACAGTGGAACTCTCAATGAAAGCACCAATGTCGGTGTCAAAACCGGCGGATCTCGGGTAGGGGGTCCCGAACTGTGGGTCTAAGGCGGATGGTAATAGGAGGCGGGGGACACAATGTTTACCCAGGTTTGGGTCCTCTCAATGGAGGTAATACCCTACTTCCTGCTTGATTGATCTTGATGATATGAGTATTACAAGAGTTGATCTACCACGAGATCGTTGAGGCTAAACCCTAGAAGCTAGCCTATGGTATAATTGTTGTCGTCCTCTGGACTAAACCCTCCGGTTTATATAGACACCGGAGGGGCTAGGGTTACAAGTCGGTTACAAGGAGGAGATCTACATATCCGTATTGCCAAGCTTGCCTTCCACACCAAGGAGAGTCCCATCCGGACACGGGACGAAGTCTTCAATCTTGTATCTTCATGATCCAACAGTCTGGCCAAAGGATATAGTCCTGCTCTCCGGAGACCCCCTAATCCAGGACTCCCTCAGTGGTTGATAGAACTTGAGGGAATATTTGTTCTGCCTTTAGCTCCTCGTTGGGTTCGACACTCTTATTTATCGAAGAAGGTTACAAACGATCCCCTATACTTGTGGGTTATCAAGACCTTTTACGGCGCCCGTTGCCGGGGAGCAATAGCGTGGGGTGAATATTCTCGTGTGTGCTTGTTTACCTTATCACTAAGTAGTTTTTATTTCCTGCTCTAAGTTGTTCTCTATCTTTAGTTATGGATATGGAACATGAAACACCAAAAAAATTACTTGTACTTGCTACTCATGGAGATGGGGAATCTCCTAAAACCCTCGTTGCTCGTTATGTGAAAAATACTATGCAATACTTTGATAATCCTGAGAAAACCCCATTCAACTTGATAATGGGAGTAACGTTGGATCAACGTGAATACTTTAGGGATTATCGCTTGACACAAAAGGGGAAACTCTTATGGGATCAAATTCATATGTTGCATTGGTATGCTCGGGAACTATGCTTGAGATATGATTATACTTGTTGCTCTAGGATGAAGGCTCCACACCTTCCCTTTTCATGTGAATTTAGTGATAATGAAACCTTGGCTTCTTATGCTAATGGTATATATGACTACTATGATCTGGAACAAATAGAAGAATTTGTTGCTTTTAAGGGTGCTTACAAAATTGAATCTTTGTTTGAAAAGTTTGAAGATTTTGATGATTCAGTTTATAGACCTGAAAATTTTGCTATCCTTAAATATTGCTATGATTATTATAAATACAATTACGATATTGATGTGTTTATTGAGAAAATCTCCGCTGTCCGAGAAAAGACTAATATTTTGCAGGAGTCTATGGAAGAAGAAACTGATGAAATTGTGAGCTCATTGGATGAAAAAGATGATGAGGTGAGCGAAGAACAAAAGGAGGAAGAGTGGATTAGCTACCCGTGCCCACCTTCTAATGAGAGTAACTCTTCAACTCATACATTGTTTAATGTTCCTTCGTGCTTACCGAAGGATGAATGCTACGATAATTGCTATGATCCCGTTGATTCTTTTGAAATATCCCTTTTTGATGAAATTGATGCTTGCTATGCTTGTGGCCAAGATGCGAATATGAATTATGCTTATGGAGATGAACTTGCTATAGTTCCTTATATTAAGAATGAAATTGTTGCTATTGCACCCACACATGATATTCCTATTATCTTTTTGAATTCTCCCAACTACACTATATCAGAGAAGTTTGCACTTATTAAGGATTACATTGATGGGTTGCCTTTCACCGTTGCACATGATAATTTTGATGAATGTAATATGCATGTGCTTTCTTCTCCTACTTGCAATTATTATGAGAGAATAACTACATCTCTGCCTCTCTATGTTTCCAACACGAAAGAATTGCAAGAAACTTCTTATGCTATGTATTGGCCTTTACTTGATGTGCATGAATTGTTCTTGTATGACCTGCCGATGCATAGGAAGAGAGTTAGACCTCGTCATTGCATGATATATGTTGCTTTGTGCTCAATACTAAATGGAAAATCATTGTTAATTAACATTGGCTTTGATATACCTTGGGTCCGGGTGGATTCATTACTTGAGCACTTTATGCCTAGCTTAATGGCTTTAAAGAAAGCGCTGCTAGGGAGACAACCCAGAAGTTTTATAGAGTCATTTTATTTTATTGAGTGCTTTTATAAAGTTTAAAAACTAAAAAATTTAGAGGGAAACTTAAAAAAAATTCACAAAAGAGAAGCGATTGGAAGTTATGCATTGGAGAAGTGAGAGTCGACCTTGAACACTTGTGTTCATGCTCATGGAAACAATGAAGAATTTTTCATGAAGATTCTCACAAAATAATTATCCCCTTGTACAATTCCATTGTATTATAAAAATAATGTGCCAAGATTTGCCTTTAGGATGAGTAGATTTCTTGTTGGTATGTGCGGTGCAAAAACAAAAACTTTGGCTGTAGTGCGCGATTTTACATTTTTTACTGGAATGTCGAAAGTTTCTACATTTTTTTGCACAGTCTTGCTATACAAATTGTTTATGTTGTCCTAATTTTTCAGAATTTTTGGAGTTACAGAATTATGGTAGTGTTCAGATTACTATAGACTGTCCTGTTTAAGACAAATTCTGTTTTTGATGCATTGTTTTGCTTGTTTTGATGAAACTATCGATTCTATCGGTGGTATAAGCCATGGAAAAGTTATATTACAGTAGCTACAATGCAAAAACAAAATATGAATTGGTTTGCAACAGTACTTAGAGTAGTGATTTGCTTTATTACTAACGGATCTTACCGAGCTTTATATTGAGTTTTGTGAGGATGAAGTGATCAAAGATCGAGGAGGTCGCGATATGAGGAGAAGGAGGAGAGGCAAGAGCTCAAGCTTGGGGATGCCCAAGGCACCCCAAGTAAACATCCAAGGAGACTCAAGCGTGTAAGCTTGGGGATGCCCCGGAAGGCATCCCATCTTTCTTCAACAAGTATCGGTATGTTTTCGTCTTCGTTTCATTCATGTGATATGTGCAAGTCCTGGATCGTCTTTTGCATTTAGTTTTCCCTTTTATTTTATGCACCATGCTGTTATGAGATAGTCCATGGTTGATTTATAGAATGATCATTGCACTTCACTTATATCTTTTGAGTATGGCTTTATAGAATGCTTCATGTGCTTCACTTATATTATTTGAAGTTTGGATTGCATGTTTCTCTTCACATAGAAAACCGTTATTTGAAGAATGATATTTTGCTTCACTTATATTTATTAGAGCATGGTCTTTTGTAGGAAGAATTAAACTCTCATGCTTCACTTATATCTATTTAGAGAGTCAACAGGAATTGGCCATTTGCATGGTTAGTCAAAATCCTACATAAAACTTGTGGATCACTAAATATGATATGTTTGATTCCTTGCAATAGTTTTACGATATAGAGATGGAATATGTGGGAGGTTGTCGCGGGAAAACCACGACCACCTATGGGACCAGAGGGCCCCTTGCTGGTTCGGCAGGGGGGACGTCGCGTTGCATAAAGAGCAGACGAGTGTGGGGCAACGCGGCAGGGATCACATAGGCAGTTTTACCTAGGTTCCGGCCGCCGTGAGGCGTAAAACCATACTCCTGCTTTGGTGGATTGATGGTGGAAAGATGGTGGTGGAGCGTAGCACACTTGCCTGGCAGGGGCAGCAATGGCTACGCGCTTATGGGGGTGTGAGTTATCCAACCTTCTAACCCTTTCTACGGTTGCCATGGGCCTCCTTTTATAGATTAAGGGGTCACCACAATGGCAAAGTAGTCATTATGCACCGATAAGATAGCAAACAGTGCTATCATACCTACCTCTACAGGCTGACAGGGCGCATTAAATGCACCGCTCAATATCACATCGTTGCTCTCCTGGCAAGCCTTGCCGGGCTATCTTGCCAGCTCCACGCCTGCTCGCTTGACACGTTGCAGGACAGGTGTCATCTGTAGGTATCTTCTGTAGAAAGAGGCCGCCATGTGGCGAATGGCTACCACTTAGTCACTTTGCGGCTTGACACCGCACTGATTGACGACGTGGGTAGTGGCGGAGTAGTTGGTGAGGTGGTTTCGCCTCTGTGAGTCCCGGCAGGACCTGCCGGGACGTCTTGGACGTCTTCTTCCAAGGGTGATCACGCCCTTGTCGAGCTTGTCTGCCCGACAAGGAAGGATTTTCTCCTGGCGGTTTCTTGCTTCCATGGCTTGACTTTGGTCCTCTTGATCTCATGTTGGTCCTTCAACAATCTTGGTTCCTTGTACTTTGACTTGGGTTGGTGACTCAACCTTGTTACCATGCCTATGCACAGTCTGGCAACAGACCCAGGGTTTGTTGCACCGACAGAAGCGCACGGGCTTGCCCCAAACGCGCTGCCGAGCGTCATCGGGGTACGGCCTAATAAGTGCATAGGCGAGGGTGCTGAAGAGGTTGATTTCTTGAGGTCTTCATTGCTTCTTGATAAATCTTGATCTCAGGCCAGTTTCCGATTTCCCTGCGCGTTGCGTAAGGCCAATAGTGGTGGGGCCGCCCTGGTAACGACCCGTGAATGACTTTAATGCACGGGGTAGAAACTGCCAATTCACTCTTCCCACCATGCCCTTATTGTTAGCCACATATGCGGCATGCATCACGCGGGGTAGGTAACGGAGGCGCGTGGCGCGGGAGAGCATCAAGGCGAGGGCCCGACCATCTTTGAATTGGTGAGGAGGACGGTAGTCACCCGTTGAGGGAGCCGCTCCCCTCCTCGTCCCGCCTATAAAAGGAGGGGCAAAGGGAGGGCGGAGTCATCCATCCTTGCACTCCTCCTCCTCTATTCTCTACTTCTTGTTGATTATGACGAAGGGAAGAGCCCGGGGCCAGCCCCCGGGCTCTTGGTTGGGGCTTTGCACGGATCCAACGCGTGGATCCAGGCGGCGCTGCGACAACGCCGGAGGTGGAAATTCTAGCGTGCTCGCCGCCGGGCCGCCCGTAGCCTTGACTTCAGGGGGAGGGGATGCGAGCGACACCATATCGTGGCCCGTAGTGGGCATAGCGCATGGTAGTCGATGGCTCCCCATTCCTCTTCCCCTCGTGGTGCTGGGGAGAGGTCACGGAAGGGAGTCACCGTTAGAAAAGGCGACCCAGACTCCTCCCAGGCTGTCACATCCCAGTTAGACCATGCATTAGTGTGTGCATCATGTTTAAATTTCATTTGAATTTGAAATGGGGAAGACAGGAAACCCCTAGAACCCCTCTTAATTCAACTAGGGTTTACTAAAAAAATTATTTCAATGAACTGTAAATGCCCTTCAAAATGTTCATCATTTTTGCTTTGGTTCGAGCCTCTTGCCAAAAGTGGTGCACCATTTTCTAGGTCATCCAAAGGTCTTTGAATTAAATCATAAGTATTTGAGTTTGAGCATTTCAAATTATATAAAATATTACAAATGCCCAAATATTCCCAAACAGAAATGTTTCATGTTGGAAATATTCCAACAATGGACCAGGAGCAGTTTGGTGATTTTTGAAACTGTTTTTAGTATTTTTAAAAACTCCACAAAGTTGCAGAAAAATAGAAAAAGAAAAACAGGAAGGAAACACTTACCTGGCGCATACTAACCGGCCCACCTGCCGGCCCAGCACAGCAGCCGCGCCAGCGAGCTGCTTGGCTCGGCTAGGTAGGCAGCCAGGTGCTCGGCGGCGAGCACCGCATGGGTGCCACGCACCTGGTCGCCGCCTCGCCGCTCCCCTCGCCCAGCCGTGACGTGGACCATCCTCCCTCTCTCCCCCGAACCCCCTGGACACCTCCTCTCCTCCCGGCTCCTCCCTCTCGCGCTCCCCCGCCATGGCCGACGCCACCGCCGCCAAGACCATCGCCAGAGACGTGCTCCCGCCGTCCGTGCTCCTCCTCACTCGTGTCCAGAGCTCCGCCGCCCTCATCTTCGCCGAGCTAGCCGAGCCCAGCGTGCTCGAGTAGCCCGAGTCGACCGCACCGACTTCGCCCGAGTCCACCGCCGCCGGAGATCCCCTTCAACGCCGCCGCCGCCCGTCCGGTCCCCGACCGCACCGAGTGCTCCTCCGAGTTGCCCGTGAGCCCATCTACCTTCCCCTCCCTTCCTCTCTCGCTCTCGAGCTGTGTAGCGACTAAACGAGGATCAACCGCACCCGCCGCCGCGGAGCTCGTCGCCGACGTGCTCCCGGCCACCCTCCGACCACCTCATGGTGTCTAACGCACTCACTACGCTCCGTAGCGCCTAATCACCCACTCCCCGCACCTCTTCGACCCCTCTAGCCTCGAGTTCGCCTTCGGCCGAACTCCGGCCGCCTAGGTCGTCCGCCGGCGTGATTCCGCCGCCCGACCCCAACCCACTCCACCAAGAGCTGCGGCTCAACCCCAGCTACCCATAGCCACCTCATGGCTCGTTTGGTCGCCGGAATGGCCAACGCACTTCCGCCGCGCGTCGGCTCGCCGTGACTAGACGCCGGGCAGCCGACGCGTTGACTTTGACCACGGTGGGCCTGGTTGACTCGATGAGTCAATGACAGTGGGGCCCAGCCACTGCTAACTAAATAGGTTTAGTTTTAATTAAACTTTAACTAAACTAATTACTCGACACCTGGACCCACAACAGTTTGACTCGACGTCTCCGTTGACCACGACGTCATCTTGCCGACGCAATAAATCAATTACTTGGATTTATTCTAATATAGGAAATTCGCAATATAGTTCAAACTTCAAATATTCATAACTTTTAATCAGAACTCCAAATGCAAAAATCTATATATGAAAATGATCGTAAAAATCCATTCTATCCATTGGTACAGGTTTCATGCATGATAAAACAAGTTAACCTTGCTGTTTAAGCAGAATAAGATATTACACGTTTAGGACTATTTTAAATGAGATAGCATTTGAATCTTTGATTCAAATGAGTTCATCCCTTTTTGTTTCAGCTTGCATTAGGCCAATACACATCCATATTTCCATGCATCATATTGTTGCATATTGCCATGTGTGTTTATTTTCGGTATGTCTTTCGTGATAGGTTCTGCCTCCGAGGATAATCCCGACTATCCGTCAAGGGCAAGATCCTACCACCACTCCATCGTGCAAGCAACCCATTGATCATTCCGATACAAACCCATGTTCTCGCTTTTGCTCTTGTTTTACTGCATTAAGACAACGCGATTCAAACTGTTGTGTGCTGTGGTAGTTGAACCCACTTCCTTTGCATGACCTGTCATTGCCACAGTAACTAGATAAAACCCACTAGTATGTGTAGGAGTTGATTGAGCCATGCTTGTGTTTCCTACCATACTATGCTTGCTATGCTTAGAGTTGTGTCAGTCCGGCTCATCGGGATGATGAACCGGAGTGAAAGGTTGTGTCGGGTTCGAGAGTGAAAGTGTTGAACATGTTTTGGTAAAGGTATCGATGAGAGGCCATGTAGGAGTACATGGTGGGTTGTTTCATTGAAGCCGCCCCTAAGAACTGAGATCTGTGTTTGTGATCCATGAAACAGTTACTACCACGCATTGGGCCCGAAACCAATGGACCCTCTCGGCTTCTTAACCACTCTTGTCCTCATCCGGAGTTGCAAGTAGTTTCGGTGTTTTTAGCATGTCAGCCGCACGCAACGCCGACCGTAGGGTGGGTTGTGTTATGTAGGCACCGTGGTCCGTGTACCGATTCACCCGCTTGGTGTCTCGGGAACCTCATGCGCATCGTTCGGGGCCGTCACGGAAACCTCGGTCGGACTCCCTGCGGATGGAACCCGAATAGGCGATCAACCCGGACTTGGGACTTGTGTGTTTAGGTAGGCTGTGGCCGACACCCACGTTGGGCTTCCGCTGAAGGTTGCCGAGTACATGTCGTAAACGGGTAAGTGGTGAGAGCGTGTGTGAAGAAGTACACCCTGCGGGGTTAATATGATCTATTCGAATAGCCGTGTCCACGGAGAAGGACTTCTGGGTTACCTATATCAGTTCATAGACAAGTAAATGGATACTATTAAAAGCCTCAAGATAAGTGTGAGTATCATGGATGGCCCTCTCGTGGGATGACGAGAGAGGATCCACTGTGGAGTATTGTGATGGTGATTAGTGGACTGCAGCGACAAATGCTTTTCAAGTGGTGTCACGTGGGATAGCTTAGCCAAGAGTCAAAGCTGGCTTGTCGCAAATAACTCCACCACCTTCTTGAGAATGTGCATGTATGATAGGATTCTGTGGTAAGACTTGCTGAGTACCTCCGTACTCATGTTTGCTTAATTAATGTTTTTCAGACGACAACGCTACCCCTTCCGATGGGTTCTATGTAGACCTTGACATCGACGAGTGAACTAGCCACCCAGGTGGTGATCCAAGGCTTGTGAAGGGCCACTATAGATAGAAAGGCTTCAACAAGCCTTCTTTCTTTTTAAAGTCTGTACTCAGACTAGTTTGCTTCCGCATGTGCTTGTATGTTGTATGACTTGAGTGTTGGGTCATGTGACCCTATCTGTATGGATATGTTATGTATGGCTCCTCGGAGCCTTCTAAATAAAGTACTTTGAGTTGTAGAGTTTTGTTGTGATGCCTTGTTGTATTTATTCATATCGGGCATATTGCGTGTATGATTGAAATGCTTGATATGAGTGGGATCCGACAAACTAGTTGTTTATCCTTGGCAGCCTCTCATATGGGGAAATGTAGTCTCGTGCTTCCGAGCGATAGTAGTCCGCTACATGCCCGGTTCACCGAGTCCTGCTAGCCCAAAGACTACCGCTTGGACTCTGACCGGCCGCATGTGTTTCACATCGTTCCTATATGTCCGTTCCTTCGGGAAATGTCGCGGTGTTATTCGGAGTCCTCGCCTAGCTGCTATGCCGGTTCACCGGAGTCCTCATAGCCCGTGCTACAGCCCGAATCTATACGTTGATGACCGACATGCTCGATGTGATTCATGTATGCCTGTCCCCATAGGTTAGTGCCGCTTTGGGTTCACTACTAGCCATGTCGGCCCGGTTCTTTATCATATGGATGCTAGCGACACGGCCATATACGTGAGCCAAAAGACGCAAACGGTCCCGGGCCATGGTAAGGCGACACCGTGGGAATACCGTGCGTGAGGCCGCAAAGTGATATGAGGTGTTACCGGCTAGGTCGATGTGATTTGGAATCGGGGTCCTGACAGCGTTGGCATCAGAGCCAGGCTGCCTGTAGGTTTGCTAAGCCAAACTGGTCGATGTTGAGTCTAGAAATACTTTAGTTATATGTAGGGGAATTGATTGTGGGAGGGAACGTAAGGCTCTTTTTACTCCTTTACCTTATGCCCTCTGATCTGAGTCATCCTCTTCTCATTCTACGTGGGTATAGGAGTAGGCTCTCTTCTCTTTATCAGGTTCACGTGTTACTAATTCGTAGTAACTTATAGGATTGTTGGCTACATCCTCAGTTCAGTTTCTATTATTTTGGTATGCTATCAGTTGAACCAGAACCTTGATATGATGTTGTTGTGTGGCTTTGCAATCTGATTATGAATGTCTCAAATCTGCTTTTGAGCAATTACAGATGTTATGCTGCCCGATTTTTCCTAGAAATTCTAATGTCTTTGCATTGTGGCTGTGCTTTCAGATGGCCACCCGTCCCCAGAACCAAGTGGTTCGTCTGACCCGTTGCATTGATGTGTGTGGTCACACGGCAATGTTGGTTCGGTGATGGTCGAGACCGTTACCGATGGTATCCTGAATATACCGTCGAGGAGCGGTTTAGGGATTTTAATCAAAGCCAATATCTGTACGGGTCAGATTTATCCATCTTATCCCGAGCTCTTGAACCGCTTCCACCGTTCTTATGGACCGGGATCACTATTGGGATGTCCGTGCAAGATGCAGCCTATTCAATGATGACTATTATTCGAGCGAATCGCTTGTCAGGCAACACCGATTTCCGCTACATGCCAAGATCCCTCCCCGGGCGCATGGCTACCTTCGTGGTATGTACAGCGATGCATCCCATGAGAACTCACTTCTTCGCACCACCACGGAGATGCTGGAAGACAAGGACCGTGAAAACCGGGCCTTGCGTATGGAACTCTTTAATGCCCGTGCTGATCATTGGGCTACTCTGACTCGGTTTGCACCTGCCGTGCAAGCCGAATACATGGACATGAGGGACTTGTACCCAGTGCGGGCTGGTCTGCCAGACTTTATGGAGTGGCGTGAGGTAGGAGGCATCACTCCTCCTCGTGGACCTCGTCTGCCCGCCGTTTGTTGGACCACGCCCACATCCGAGCCCCTTTGGTCCGCAAGCTCCACAGATCGTCTGCTTCCTGATGATCATGTTCCACTTCGAGCTTGGGTGGTGACTTCTATGAGGACTACTACGGAGCTGCGAGTAGTAGTAGTATCCCTAGTATTGTAATAGTTGTATTTCCGCCGTCCTGCGTGACTTGTGGAATATGACTTAGTGTGTATCATTCCGGAAGTGTAGAAAGATAATGTATAGGAGTTGGAATGCTTCCGATGAGATGTAACGCCTTTCACTATAGTTGTACTCCGTTGGGCTTGTACTAGACTATGAATGGTGTGTATGACCGCTGGTATATATATGGCAGTTTTATATTACCATGTCATACCGATGAACATCTCTCGCATTCCGTGTTATCCATTACATTCCGCACTTTCTTGCTAAATTCTGCCATCCTGGTTTAAACCATTGTTTTGTTTCCTAGGATGGTCAACACCGCAACAATCCTGCCGCCTCCGGCAGGCGTGGCCAAGAGCTGAAATGCAAATCTGCCTCAACCGCCATCTTTGGCCGAGGTTATGCTGGACGCAGAACGCAATAAACGTGAGACCAATCGCCTGCTGGAGCGGATTGAGCAAAACACCGCACGCCAGCCAAGAAATGATTCGGTGTCACTCAATGACTTCGTCAAGCTGAATCCACCGAAGTTCAAATATTCCGTTGAGCCTCTCGACGGATGATTGGCTTCGCAAGCATCAACCACAAGCTGCGTTACGCTAACGTGGCTGAAGCCGATAAGGTTACATTTGCCGCTTATCATCTCAAGGCCCTGCTAGCCTTAGGTGGGAGAATTAAGAGGCTATGCGTCCTGTTGGACAAAATACTACTTGGGCTGAAAACATTGCCGCTTTCCGTGAGCATCACATCCCAGAGGGTCTCATGGATCGTAAAAGGGAGGAATTCTGCAATTTCACCCAAGGTAGGCTGACTGTGGATACCTACAGCCGTGAATTTGGGAATCTAGCACGTTATGCTCCTGAAGAGGTTTCTACCGATGCCAAGAAGCAGGCAAGGTTCCGCAAGGGACTTAGCCCCGAGCTTCGTCGTGATCTTCGCCTCGCATGAGTGCACCTCCTTCCGGGTTAGTCAACAAGGCTATCGGTGCGAAACTGGGCGGTCGACTTTGAAGCTTCACGCAAGCATGTCCGTGACTCGATCTTCATCCGCTCGATCTCGAAGCGCCCGGGTTTGGATTCCAAATCTGCCTCGCCACCTGTGTTCACCCCGAGGCCATCCTATGAGGCGCCGCCCAACCAAAGCAATATGCTCCGCCTAAGACTTATGGAGGCCCATTGCTAATGCTGCTCCACGCCCCAATATGATAACTTGCTTCAAGTGTGGAGAGACGGGCCACTACATCCGCTGAGTGTCCCTGCATCAACCCCAGTCGGATCGGAAAATCTGTTGGCCGTGGTAAGCCAGCAGAAAGGTGCTCCATGCTAAACCAGCCGCCACCGCCGTGGCCACGCCAACTATGTTTCAGCTGAGGAAACCTATGAGGATCCCAACGTCGTTCTCGGTATGCTCCTTGTTAATTGTCATCCGGCAACTGTTCTTTTTGATACTGGAGCATCTCATTCATTTATTTCTGAGAGCTATGCTCGATTGCACAACACCACATTCTGTGACATGCACACCTCCATGTAGATGGCAAACCTCTAGAATAAGTCATGGGAATGAAATTCTTGTCGACAGATTAGTCTTTCTTGCTTCCCTAATAGCTCTCAAGTCCTCGGACATAAACATAATTTTGGGTATGGACTGGATGTCAGCCCATTATGCTAAGATTGATTGCTCTACTAGAACTGTTCAACTCACTCATCCCTCGGGCAAGATGCTTAATGTTTTAACCCGAAAGTGTCCAAGCGCCAGCCTTTACTCCTTAAATGCCAATCCCTTCCGCACCTCAAGATATTCCGTAGTCCGTGATTTTCCTGATGTCTTTCAGAAGAACTGCCAGTGTTCCACCCGGCTGAGATGTCGAAGTTCGTGATAGATCTTGTTCCCGGAACCGTCCCAATTTCTAGAAGACCTTATAAGATGGCACCCCTAGAACTAGCCGAACTTAAGAAGCAACTCGATGAGTCCTCGCAAAAGGGTTTCATCCGTCCTAGTTCATCTCCATGGGCTTGCCCGTCCTCTTCGTCAAGAAGAAGGATGGTACGGATCGGATGGTTGTGGATTACCGACCGTCAATTTGGTCACTATCAAGAACAAGTATCCGCCTCCCGTGATCAACGATTTGTATGATCAGCTCACCGGATCCTCGATCTTTTCCAAGATGGATTTGAGGTTGGGCTACCTTCAAATATAAATCAAGAACGGGGACATTGCTTCCACGGCCTTTGTTACTCTTTATGGCCAATACGATTTGACCGTAATGTCCTTCGGATTTACCAATGCTGCTGACACCTTCTCTCGGTTAATGATCTCTATCTTCATGGAGTACTTGGATAAATTAAGTGGTATACCTTGATGATATACTCATCTACTCCAAGAATGAGGAAGAACATGCCGAACATCTAAGGCTAGTATTGATGAAACTTCGAGAGCACCGCCTTTATGCCAAATTCTCTAAGTGTGAATTCTGGCTACCGTAAGTGACCTACCTAGGCCATGTAATCTCCGGTAAGGGCATTGCTGTCAATCCTGAAGCGAAGTTCAAGCCGCCCTGATCGGACTCACCTGAATCGGTCAAGCAAGTTCGGAGTTTTCTCGGTTTAGCGAGCTATTGCCATCGCTTCGTCGAGAATTTCTCTAAAGTTGCTAAACCTCTAACCGAACTCCTCAAGAAAGATAAGAAGTTCGAATGGACACCACAAAGGCGAAGTTCAGCTTCCAGAACCGAAAAGACGCCTCGACATCTACTCCGTACTTGTTCCACCAGATTTTTCTAAGGACTTTATTATCTCATCGCGACGCCTCGCGACAAGGACTAGGTTGCATACTCATGCAAGATCGTCATGTGATTGCCTACGCTTCGATTGCCAAGGCCCACATGAGGATAATTATCCCACACACGATCTAGAGCTTGCAGCGATGGTTCATGCGCTCAAAACCTGGCGACATTACCTTCTTGGTAATCGCTAGAAATTTACACCGATCACCAAAGTCTAAAATATATCTTCACCCAACCGGATTTGAATCTCAGGCAAAGACGTTGGGTCGAGTTGATTACAGATTACGACTTAGGAATATCTTACACCCCAGGCAAAGCCAATGTCATGGCTAACGCACTAAGTCGCAAATCTTATTGTAACAATCTGATGTTACAACAAAGTCAACCATTTCTCCACGAGGAATTTCGTAAGCTTAATCTTCACATTGTTCCTCGAGGATTCCTTTCCACCCTGGTGGCGAAACCTACCCTTACGGATCAGATCATCAAGGCACGTAAGGTAGATCCGAATTTCCCGCATCAAGAGAAACATCAAGAAAGGAGTCGAGATTGTTTCTCCATTGATGAACAAGGTGTCGTGTTCTTTGGAGACCGCCTAGTGGTTCCCAAGGTGCGTAACACGAGGCGCATTGATCCTTAAGGAAGCTCATGACTCTCCTCTCACCATTCATCCCGGTAGTACTAAAATGTATCAAGACCTACGCCACGGTTTTGGTGGACTAGGAGGAAGAGAGAAATCGCTCAATACATTGCTAATTGCGACGTCTGCCGTCGAGTTAAAGCAGAGCATCAACGGCCTGCGGTACCCTTCAACCTTTGGAAATTCCTGAATGGAAATGGGATAAAATCGGTATGGATTTCATTACCGGGTTTCCCAGACCAAGAGAGGGAATAATGCTATCTTCGTTGTCGTCGATCGTCTTTCCAAAGTAGCCCACTTCCTACCGTTCGTGAGAGTATAACCGCTAGCCAGCTAGCTGATTTGTACATCTCCCGAATAGTGTCTCTTCATGGTGTTCCATTGGAGATTAACTCAGACCGTGGAAGTCTCTTCACCTCCCGATTTTGGGAAAGTTTCCAAAATGCTATGGGAACTCGTCTCTCTTTTAGCACCGCATTCCATCCTCAATCAAGTGGTCAAGTAGAACGAGTCAATCAAATCCTAGAGGATATGCTTCGAAGCTTCATCATCTCTTTCGGCATGAATTGGGAGAAATGCCTTCCATTCGCCGAGTTCGCTTATAACAATAGTTATCAAGCCAGCTTAGGCAAAGCTCCTTTCAAGTTCTTTATGGACGGAAATGTCGAACGCCTCTTAATCGGTCGTAAACCGGGAGAGACAACTCTTTGGCCCGGATATGATTCAGGAAGCAGAAGAGCAGGTTCGCGTTATTCGTGAGAAATTGAAAACAGCCCAATCTCGTCAAAAGAGTCAATATGACCGCAAGCATAAGACTATGGCTTATGAAATTGGCGAGAAGGCTTACCTTCGGGTTACTCCTTTGAAGGGAACCCATCGATTCGGTATCAAAGGCAAGTTGGCTCCTCGTTACATTGGACCCTTTCGCATTCTTGCCAAACGAGGAGAAGTTGCCTACCAATTTGAACTACCTCCGCATCTTTCCAGAGTCCATGATGTCTTCCACGTTTCCCAACTCAAAGCGTTGCTTCTCGGATCCTATCCGTGGAGTGGACCACAAAACGCTTGATCTTCAAGATAACCTCACCTATCGAGAATATCCCGCTCAGATTCTTGATCAAACCGAGCGTACCACTCGACGCCGTAATATCAAGTTTCTAAAGGTTCAATGGTCAAACCATTCCGAGCAAGAAGCAACTTGGGAAAGGGAGGATCATCTTCGACTTGAGTATCCCACCTTTTTCATTAACAGATCCTAAATCTCGGGACGAGATTCTTTTGAGTGGGGGTGAGTTGTCACATCCCAGTTAGACCATGCATTAGTGTGTGCATCATGTTTAAATTTCATTTGAATTTGAAATGGGGAAGACAGGAAACCCCTAGAACCCCTCTTAATTCAACTAGGGTTTACTAAAAAAATTATTTCAATGAACCTGAAATGCCCTTCAAAATGTTCATCATTTTTGCTTTGGTTCAGAGCCTCTGTCAAAAGTGGTGCACCATTTTCTAGGCCATCCAAAGGTCTTTGAATTAAATCATAAGTATTTGAGTTTGAGCATTTCAAGTTATATAAAATATTACAAATGCCCAAATATTCCCAAACAGAAATGTTTCATGTTGGAAATATTCCAACAATGGACCAGGAGCAGTTTGGTGATTTTTGAAACTGTTTTAGTATTTTTAAAAACTCCACAAAGTTGTAGAAAAATAGAAAAAGAAAAACAGGAAGGAAACACTTACCTGGCGCCTACTAACTGCCCACCCTACTGCCCAGCCCAAGCACGCCAACAGCTGCTTGGCTCGGCCAGCAGGCAACCAGTGCTCGGCGGAAGCACCGCATGGGTGCCACGCACTTTTGATCGCCCTCGCCGCTCCCCTCGCCCAGCTGCGACGTGGACCATCCTCCCTCTCTCCCCCGAATCCCCTGGACACCTCCTCTCCTCCCCGGCTCCTCCCTCTCGCGCTCCCCCGCCATGGCCGACGCCACCGCCGCCGCACCATCGCCGTAGACGTGCTCCCCGCCGTCCGTGCTCCTCCTCACCGTGTCCAGGAGCTCCGCCGCCTCATCTTCGTCGAGCTAGCCGAGCCTCAGCGTGCTCGAGTAGCCCGAGTCGACCGCACCGACTTCGCCCGAGTCCACCGTCACCGAGATCCCTTCAACGCCGTCGCCCGCTCCGATCCGTCCCCGACCGCACCGAGTGCTCCTCCGAGTTGCCCGTGAGCCCATCTACCTTCCTCCATTTCTCTCGCTCGAGCTGTGTAGCGACTAAACGAGGATCAACCGCACCCGCCGCCGCGGAGCTCGTCGCCGACGTGCTCCCGGCCACCCTCCGACCACCTCATGGTGTCTAACGCACTCACTACGCTCCGTAGCGCCTAATCATCCACTCCCCGCACCTCTTCGACCCCTCTAGCCTCGAGTTTGCCTTCGGCCGAACTTCGGCGGCCGCCTAGGTCGTCGCCGGCGCCGATTCCGGCCGCCCCGACCCCAACCCACTCCACCAAGAGCTGCGGCTCAACCCCAGCTACCCATGGCCACCCTCCGCGGCTCGTTTGGTCGCCGGAATGGCCAAACGCACTTCCGCCCGCGTGGCTCGCCTGACTGGGCTAGACGCCGGGCAGCCGACGTTGACTTTGACCACGGTGGGCCTGGTTGACTCGATGAGTCAATGACAGTGGGGCCCAGCCACGCTAACTAAATAGGTTTAGTTTTAATTAAACTTTAACTAAACTAATTACCGACACCTCGACCCACAACAGGTTTGACCTGGACGCCTCCGTTGACCACGACGTCATCTTGACGCAATAAATCAATTAATCGGATTTATTCTAATATAGGAAATTCCGTAATATAGTTCAAACTTCAAATATTCATAACTTTTAATCAGAACTCCAAATGCAAAAATCTATATATGAAAAATGATCAGAAAAATCCATTCTATCCATTGGTACAGGTTTCATGCATGATAAAACAAGTTAACCTTGCTGTTTAAGCAGAATAAGATATTACACGTTTAGGACTATTTTAAATGAGATAGCATTTGAATCTTTGATTCAAATGAGTTCATCCCTTTTTGTTTCAGCTTGCATTAGGCCAATACACATCCATATTGCCATGTCATAGCATGCATCATATTGTTGCATATTGCCATGTGTGTTTATTTTCTAGATGTCTTTCGTGATAGGTTACGCCTCGAGGATAATCGACTATCCGTCTCAAGGGCGATCCTACCACCACTCCATCGTGCAAGAAACCCATTGATCATTCCGATACAAACCCATGTTCTCGCTTCGCTCTTGTTTTACTGCATTAAGACAACGCGATTCAAACTGTTGTGTCATGCGGTAGTTGAACCCACTTCCTTTGCATGACCTGTCATTGCCACAAGAATTAGATAAAACCCACTAGTATGTGTAGGAGTTGATTGAGCCATGCTTGTGTTTCCTACCATACTATGCTTGCTATGCTTAGAGTTGTGTCGTGTCCGCTCATCGGGATGATGAACTGGAGTGAAAGGTTGTGTCGGGTTCGAGAGTGAAAGTGTTGAACATGTTTTGGTAAAGGTATCGATGAGAGGCCATGTAGGAGTACATGGTGGGTTGTTTCATTGAAGCCGCCCCTAAGAACTGAGATCTGTGTTTGTGATCCATGAAACAAGTTACTACCACGCATTGGGCCCGAAACCAATGGACCCTCTCGGCTTCTTAACCACTCTTGTCCTCATCCGGAGTTGCAAGTAGTTTCGTGTTTTTAGCATGTCAAGGGCCGCACGCAACGCTGACCGTAGGGGTGGGTTGTGTTGCGGTAGGCACCGTGGGGTGTACCGATTCACCCGTTTGGTGTCTCGGGAACCCCAGACGCATCGTTCGGGCTGTACGGAAACCTCGGCCGGACTCCCTGCGGATGGAACCCGAATAGGCGATCAACCTGGACTTGGGACTTGTGTGTTTAAGTAGGTCATGGCCGACACCCACGTTGGGCTTCCGCTTGAAGGTTGCCGAGTACATGTCGTGGTAAACGGCGGTAAGTGGTGAGAGCGTGTGTGAAGAAGTACACCCCTCATAGGTTAATATGATCTATTCGAATAGCCGTGTCCACGGAGAAGGACTTCGGGTTACCTATATCGGTTCATAGACAAGTAAATGGATACTATTAAAAGCCTCAAGATAAGTGTGAGTATCAAGGATGGCCCTCTCGTGGGATGACGAGAGAGGATCCACGGTGGAGTATTGTGATGGTGATTAGTGGACTCGTGCGACAAATGCTTTTCAAGTGGTGTCACGTAGGATAGCTTAGCCAAGAGTCAAAGCTGGCTTGCTGCAAATAACTCCACCACCTTCTTGAGAATGTGCATGTGTGATAGGATTCTGTGGTAAGACTTGCTGAGTACCTCCATACTCATGTTTGCTTAATTAATGTTTTTCAGACGACAACGCTGCCCCTTCCGATGGGTTCTATGTAGACCTTGACATCGACGAGTGAACTAGCCACCCAGGTGGTGATCCAAGGCTTGTGAAGGGCCATCAGAGATAGAAAGGCTTCAACAAGCCTTCTTTCTTTTTAAAGTCCAGTACTGCAGACTAGTTTGCTTCCGCATGTGCTTGTATGTTGTATGACTTGAGTGTTGGGTCATGTGACCCTATCTGTATGGATATGTTATGTATGGCTCCTGAGCCTTCTAAATAAAGTACTTTGAGTTGTAGAGTTTTGTTGTGATGCCTTGTTGTATTTATTCATATCGGGCATATTGCGTGTATGATTGAAATGCTTGGTATGAGTGGGATCCGACAAACTAGTTGTTTATCCTTGGCAGCCTCTCATATGGGGGAAATGTAGTCTCGTGCTTCCGAGAGATAGTAGTCCGCTACAGCCCGGTTCACCGGAGTCCTGCTAGCCCAGCACTACTGCTTGGACTCCTGACTGGCCGGCATGTGTTTCACATCGTTCCTATGTCTGTCCCTTCGGGGAAATGTCGCGCGGTGTTATTCGGAGTCCTGCCTAGCCTGCTATAGCCCGGTTCACCGGAGTCCTGATATGAGGTGTTACCGGCTAGGTCGATGTGATTTGGAATCGGGGTCCTGACATAGGCGCTGTCTTCTTGCTGTGCAGGAGGGCTTTTTGCTCCCATACATGTCTTCGGGGCGTGCAACGACTTCTAACATCAGGGCCGCTGGGGATGACCATGCTCTCTGTGCGATGACCCAGAGAGCACGGTGTCCGATGTGGCTGCCGTGCTGAGGTCTTCAGGTGGTAGTGATGCGAACGGCGGCAGCAACCCACGACACGTCAAGAACAGGGACGACCATTCTGACGACTCATGTTTGTCGGTGACTCTATGTCCCCCATCTGGTCCTCTGGTAGCGTCACCATCCACGCCTGCCCTCCGATTTCTTCCTCCTTGCTGGGGAGCAGTGCCATCCTGATCCTGGGGAGGCACAGAATCCCAGCTGGGTCCTCCACCGGTCTCCTCGACCTCTTCCTGAAGGAGATGGACAGGGGCAAAGGCATCACGGGGCACTTATCTTTTTTTCAATCTTAAATCTATAGGCACTTGCCAAATTTTAATTCAAATAATGTAATCTCTCTAGTCCATGTTTGTGTTATGTAGTGCTTGTACTTGTATCAACATATTAATGAAAAAGATGAACCTTGCCAGGAACCCGTTGTCACGCCCAATATGCGACCCTATCCAAAAGGAACTCGATGGTCCCACCAAGGATAGACCCGCATATTGGAACACTTTTGCAAGGTGGATATCATTACATCAACATTACATAATAGATGGGGATACATACATAAGGCACAAATGCCACAAGAATACATCAACATCATATACAAGAACAACATCCGACTACGGATGAAACATAAATAGAAGCTCAAACGACATCCACCACCTTTAGCCCGGGCTGCCGACACGAACCTATCCCTGATCGAAGAAGAAGCAGAAGAGGAACTCCAATACAAGCAAACATCGCTCTCACGTCATGATCATCGCACAACTTGTACCTGCAACTGGTGGTGTAGTAATCTGTGAGCCACGAGGACTCAGCAATCCCATTACCATGGGTATCAATACTAGCAAAGCTTAATGGGAAAAGGAAGGGGTAAAGTGGTGAGGTTGCAACAGCGACTAAGCATATATGGTGGCTAACATACGCAAATGAGAGCGGGAAGAGAAACAAAGGAACGGTCGTCAACTAGTAATGATCAAGAAGTGATCCTGAACTCCTACTTACGTCAGACATAACCCAGAAACCGTGTTCTCTTCTCGATCAACCCCGAAAAGAGACACTCACGGTTACGCACACGGTTGGCGTATTTTAGAAGAGTTTGCTTCAAGTTTACTACAACCGGACATTAACAAATTCCCATCTGCCACATAACCGCGGGCACGGCTCTCGAAATTTTATACCCTGCAGGGGTGTCCCAACTTAGCCCATGATAAGCTCTCGCGATCAACGAAGGATATTCCTTCTCCCCGGGAAGACCCGATCAGTCTCGGAATCCCGGCTACAAGACATTTCGACAGCAATAAAACAAGACCAGCAAAGCCGCCCGAATGTGCCGACAAATCCCGATAGGAGTCGCACGTACCTCGTTCTCAGGGCACATCCGGATGAGCAGTCCGTACAACTAAAACCAGACCTCAAGTTGCCTTGAGGGGGCGCTGCACAGGGCTCTAGTTCGGGCCAGCACTCGAAGGAGCACTGGTCCGGGGGGGGGGCTAAAATAAAGATGACCCTCGGGCTCCGGAAACCCAAGGGAAAAAGGGCATAGGTGAGGCAAATGGTAAAACCAATGTTGGGCCTTGCTGGAAAAGTCTTATTCAAAGCGAACCGTCAAGGGGGTCCCATAAATCACCCGACCGCGTTAGGGACGCAAAATCCGGGAACATAATACCGATATGACGGAAACTAGAGGCGGCAAGAGTGGAACAAAACACCAGGCATAAGGCCGAGCCTTCCACCCTTTACCAAGTATATAGATGCATTAATTAAATAAGATATATTGTGATATCCCAACAAGTAAACATGTTCCAACAAGGAACATCATCTCCATGTTCCAACAAGGAACAAACTTCATCTTCACCTGCAACTAACAACGCTTATAAGAGGGGCTGAGCAAAGCGGTAACATAGCCAAACAACGGTTTGCTAGGAAGGGTACAAAAGGTTAGAGGCTGACACGGCAATTTGGGATGGCTTGAGCAGCAGGTAATAGGTAGCACAGCATAGCGATAGAACGAAGCAACTAGCATAGCAATGGTAGTAATGAGATCCAGGGTAGCGGTCATCTTGCCTGAAATCCCGCAAGGAAGAAGAACGAGTCCATGAAGAAGACGAACGGATGAAGCCAGACCAAGCGTGAGACGAATCTAATCCTCACGATCGCAACGAAATAGGAACTAACAAGAAGAAGCACACAACATAGGTAAACACACCACACATGAACATGACAAGATGCACAACAAACATGATGCATGACAAATTTAGATGAAGCTACTCATGGCAAGAGATGATGCAAACAAGAGCAACACATCAAAGCAAGTTTAAATGAGGCCGAAACAACATATGACAATTCCTGAAGTCCTCATATGCAAATTTCGAAATTGGTCCAGATCTGAATAAACCTTATGTTCAAGTTGTTAAACAGCAAGTTAAGATGCACCACTATGATCTACATGAAATTCTAGTCAAGTTACATATAAAGTTCATTTAATTCGGAGCTACGGCCTAGAAGATATGAGCAAAACAAGTTAAGCATGGCATTGATGCAAAATACATGCAAAGATCAAGCAAACACCTCCAAACAAGGATGCAACATGATAATATGAATCTACATGCAAAATCAAGCAAGTTCCATATAGAGCACTCTCAAAACGGAGCAACGGTTCAACACATACACACAATACAAGTTCTAGCAACAATCTGTCCAAAACAGCAACTAGGCATATTGCAAGCATCAAAACAACATGCTACAGCATCTCAACGTAATAAAAAAAGGCATGTGCATGATCTACAGGTAAAGCATGACAAAACATGAACACTGAGCTATCTCCAGAAACAACTAGAACATGCTCAAAAACACATGGCAAGATTGCAAATAGTAACAGTTTCAGACATTGGCAGAAATAACATCAGGTTGCAATGTTTAGAGCTATCAAAAACATGTTACAGGAACTTATCATGGCAAACAAAGGCATGGCATGAATCTACTAATAGCATAGAACAAAAGTCCTGTAGTGACCATGAGCCAAAAAGGATCAGAAAATATGATGGCACCCATGTAAACATGAAAAGTTATATTACAGATTTAAACATGGCAGGAACAACGATAAGTAGGCATCTTGGTGAGCTTGAATCACTCACCACAGAGCAGTACATGGCATGGCAAGGTAACCAACAGCAATAATACATGACATAGAAGCTATACATGGAAAGAACAACATCATAGAATGCAAGGATCAACTACAACAACCTTGGCAAAATTGAATAACATGTAAACAATCTGCCAGGAACATTTTATAGCAAAAGTAGATCTCGATTGACTCAAGCTAGACTACTCCATAATTGCAAACAAGGGCATGGATGGATAGAGAAAGACATTTAGAACAAAACATCCTTACTGAAGTATCACAAAATATGCATGGATCTCTCTGTAGAATCAAGTTAAAATGGCATCAAAATATCAGCAAAACAAGGCTGAAATCAGCAACATCAAGACACCTAGTTTGCATGCTTGTGCTAGTCACCACATTGATCACAAAAATACATGGCATACACCCCTGGAAATATGGCATGGCATATTACAAAACACATGTAGGACTCAAGTTCATAGGGTGCACACATCAATCATGGCAAAAATGACAAAAGTGCATGTTCTGATAAGAATCTGAAACTAACATCACATAGCACTTTTCCAACAGCATTTAGGGCTTCAAGATGAGCTCAAATGAAAATGATGCAATGAGATGAAATGATGAACATTTTGACTTATTACACGCGCAAAACGGAGCTATATGCAGAGAGTTATGATGCAACGAAAATGCAACAAAATAAACACAGTTTCGGGACTTAGATGAATTTATACCTTCGGGAAAAGTCAACCCGGGACGAGGAAATCCCGGGACGGAGCGGATCCGGGACGGGGCGCGCGTTTGGATGGGAGGACCGGTGGATCTGGTCCATCTTCTCCGGATCCGACCGGAGAAGAACTCCGGCGAGCTCCGGCGGTGGAGGCGACGAGGAGGAGGTGCGGGGCGACGCCGAGGCCGGCGAGGCGCGCGGCCGGAGGGCGGCGGCGTTCAGCGGCGCGCGTAAGCCGGGAGGCCGGGCGTCCCGAGGGCGAGGAGCACGGCGGGCGGTCGGGCGGCGACGGAGCGGGCGGCCGAGGCGGCGCTGGCGCCCATTCCGGCCGGGCGGCGGAGCGGAAGTGTTCGGCGAGGCCGGTGCCGCGGGCGGCGGCGAGGGCGGCCGACGGGCGGGCGCCATGGCGGCGGCGGTGGCCGGGCCAACGAGGCGCCGGGCGGCGGAGGCGCTGCCGAGGGCGGCGGGGCGGGGACGGAACGGGCGGCGGCGGACGCTGAGCCGCAAGGCCCGGCTGGTCGGGCAGCAAGTGCGGGACTCTCGGGACAGGTGGCGCTACGATTATGCTGGGCGGCGGTGGCGGTTTCGTCCGGCGGCGCGCGGACATGTCCGCCGGGCGAGAGGAGGAGTAGACTAGGGTTAGGGTCGAATTGATCCGCGAATTTCGGGGGGAGACACTTATTTATAGGTAGAGGGAGCTAGGAGAGTCCAAATGAGGTGCGGTTTTCGCCCACACGATCGTGATTGAACGACTGAGAGCATGGAGGGGAGTTTGCTGGGTTTTGGGCCACTTTAGAAGGGGTGTTGGGCTGCAAGGGGAAGGAGGCTTTCGCGGTTACCCGGTTAACCGTTGGAGTACCAAACGACCTCCAAATGATCCGAAACTTGACAGGCGGTCTACGGGTGCTATACCAAGGCCGCTTGACAAACCTCGGTCCATTCCGAGACCGTTTAACACCCGCATTACGAAAAAGAGGTAAAAGGGGCGCCGGAGACATAGGAGTGCCGGATTGCAAAACGGAAAACGGGAAAAATGCTCGGATGCATGAGACGAACATGTATGCAAAATGAAATGCACATGATGACATGATATAAAATGCAGATGATGACATGGCAAAGTGCAACACGCAAGCACATGACATGGCAAAGACGACGAATAACTGGCAGACACCTGGCGCATCGAATCCGGGGCGTTACACCCGTGCATGTATATGTCCATGCAGAGGTGGGATGCCTCTTTAGTGTAAATAAACAAGTTTCCCCGGCAGGCTACCTTGCCGGTACCCTTTTACTTGCGGGAGAACTGTGTCTACCGGGCAAAATACAAAGGGACCAGCCCCCCGCCAACTCGCTTTTACCAAAGGACACTGCGACCATCCTGACCGAAGCAACGTTCGAGCCAAAGATGGGAGCACCTAAATTTCAAAAGAGTGGCGAGGTTTCCTTATGCACAAGTTATAGCTTACAGAACAACAATGGACAAGAGGTAGAACCTATCTGTTTGGCTTGCCGAGGATCGCAGTGCTGGTCCATCTTCTCAACTCCTTGCTGAAGCCAAGTTCACGGCAGGAACCTGCAACTCCATGTAGATGAGAATGAATGCAAGATGCGATCCTATCTATATGCCTATGCAAATGCTCATGAAATGCTTATGAAATGATCTTGGAATGCTCATGCATGAATGCAACTTGGTCGGGTGCCCCCCGACGCTTCTTTATTTTCTCTTGCACAGGGTCATCGCCCTGGCTTTGTACAAGGGGTTACATGCAGCTGAGGCAAGGCCTGTACAAAAGGGTGGCTGCCGGGCAGGGCCCGACAGCCGCGCCTTACGGGTAGAACTTGCGGAGATGCTCAATATTCCATGAGTTTTGCAATTGAATGCCATCTCCGGTCTCCAGACGGACCGCACCAGGTCTGGTGACTCGTACTACCCGGTAAGGGCCTTCCCACTTTGGTGACAACTTGTTTGTACCCTTGGCGGACTAAACGCGCCTAAGGACAAGATCACCTTCCTCAAAACACCGGGCATGAACCCTGCGGCTATGATAGCGACGCAGGGCTTGCTAATAGCATGCAGCATGCGTAGCAGCCCGGAGACGGTTCTCCTCGAGTAGCACAGCGTCGGCACGCCGGTGCCGATCTTGCGCTACTTCATTGTAGGCAAGCATTCGAGGCAACTCGTAAATGAGTTCCGTGGGGATAACTGCTTCTGCCCGGTAGACCAGGGAGAAGGGAGTCTGCCCGGTAGCTCGGTTTGGTGTCGTTACGAGGGACCACAGAACTACCGGCAACTCCTCGATCCACCGCCTGCCGTGCTTCTACAGCGTATCAAAGGTTCTTGTCTTGAGTCCTCGTAGCACTTCAGCGTTCGCCCTCTCAGATTGTCCATTGCTCCAGGGGTGTGCCATAGAGGCGAATGAGATCTTGCATCCGAGGGCATGAACATATTGCATGAAGGCGCGGCTCGTGAACTGGGTGCCGTTGTCGGTAATGATCCTTGCCGGAACTCCAAAACGACACACCAATTCTTTCAAGAACTTGATAGCTGACTGAGCAATCACCTTTCTCACGGCAGTCACTTCCGGTCACTTTGTAAACTTATTGATGGCAACGAACAAGAATTCAAAGCCCCCAATTGCTCGGGGAAGGGGCCAAGGATATCGATCCCCCAGACCGAAAATGTCCATGATAGAGGGATTGTCTAAAGAGCTTAGGCAGGCAGGTGGGTTTCCTTGGAATGGAACTGGCAGGCTTCACACTTTGTGACTAGCTCGACCGCATCTTGGAGGGCTGTGGGCCAATAGAATCCTTGCCGGAATGCTTTCCCAACTAATGCCCTTGATCCAATGTGGGAGCCACACATGCCTTTGTGTATCTCAGCCATCAGTTCCTTTCCTTCTTCCTGGTAGACAAACTTCAATTTCACACCTTTGGGCCTCCTTCTGTACAGAGTGTCATCGACAAACTGATACATACTGGCCCTCCGGGCTACTCTTTCAGCTTCATCTTGGTCGCCGGGAAGCTCTCCGGTTTGGAGGAAGCGGACAATGTGCCTTGCCCAAGTTGGAGCCTGGGGATCGGCAACGAGAACTAGCGGCACCTCCTCTGCTGCGGGAGCACATGCCTCGTCTTGGCAGGGTCCATGGGCCCGGCTGGAGGGTGTGGTCCGCAGGTCATGAGGAGTTTTTTTCCGGCAGGGTCTCTGCCAGGAGCGGACGGCTCTACCGGGAGATGCTTACCGATGTCCAACTTTCTCCTTTTCTGGGCCATTATTGCTGGGGATACAGAGGGCTGAGTGAGATGGAGAACAAAAGTCCCTGGTTCCACAGGAAGCTTTTGCATAGCACACTTTGACAAATGATCAGCTATGTTGTTTTCCGCACGGGGTACGTGCTCTGTTTGCAATCCGTCAAAGCGTTCCTTCAATCTCCTCACTTCCTCAACGTATGCCTCCATCAATGGACTTTAGTAATCCTTGTTGACTTGTCTCACCACAATCTGTGAGTCTCCTCAAATGATCAACTTCTTAATTCCCAATTCCGGTGCAATCCTGTGAGCCCGGCAAGGAGCCCTTCATACTCTGCTGTATTGTTGGTTGCCTCTTCCCGTGCAAAATGCATCTGGACGACGTACTTCAAGTGCTCCCCGGAGGGGACGACAAGAAGCACGCCAGCCCCTGCACCTTGCAGGGAAAAGGTACCATTGAAATACATGATCCATTCTTGGGGTGATTCCTTACCGGGGATAACTACCTCTGTCACTTCCTCATCAGGGGTTGGCATCCATTCTGCAATAAAATCTGCCAATGCCCTGCTCTGGATTGTTGATGTGCTCTCAAACTTCAAACCAAAACTGGATAACTCCAAAGCCCACTCCACTATTCTGTCGGTAGCCTTAGGGTTTCGGAGTATCCTTTGCAACAGGAAGGGAGTGACAACCGTGATCTCATGGGCTTGGAAGTAGTAGCGCAGTTTCCTTGAGGCCACGATGAGACCAAAGATCAACTTTTGCACGCCAGAGTACCTTGATCTAGCCCCCTGTAACAAGGAGCTGACGAAGTACACTGGGTGTTGCACCACTTTCTTCCTTGTCGTGTCCTTGGGGTCACTCTCGCTGCCGTGCCCATGGCTGTCCTGATCCTTTTGTGACTTTGCCGGTCCTTGATCACTCTCCGCCTCATTCACTTCCCGCTGCGCCACAAAGGCTGCACTAACCACTTGGTTGGTTGCCGCTAAGTATAGCAACAATGGCTCCTGTGGTTTGGGGACAACTAGGGTAGGCACAGAGGACAAGTAGGTCTTCAACTCTTGCAAAGCTGCATCTGCTTCTGGGGTCCACTTCATGGGCCCTCCCTTCTTCAAAATTTTGAAGAACGACAGGGCACGCTCGGTAGACTTGGAGATGAATCTGCTAAGCACGGAAACACACCCTGTTAGACGCCTCATCTCCTTGACTATCCTTGGTGCTTGAATCTGCTCGATGGCTTTGGTCTTGTCGGGGTTGGCTTCGATCCCCTGATGGGACACGAAGAACACAAGTAGCTTGCCGGAGGGAACGCCAAACACACACTTCTCTGGGTTAAGCTTCAAGTTGATCTTGCGCAAGTTAGCAAATGTTTCCTCCAAATCCTGAATAAGGGTGGCTCTATCCTTGGTGTTGACCACAATGTCATCCATATAAGCTTCTATGTTTCTATGCAGCTCTGGCTCAAAACCAATCTGGATTGCCCTCGCAAAAGTGGACCCGACACTCTTTAATTCGAATGGCATGCGGACAAAACAGTACGTACCACATGGAGTGATGAACGATGTCTTCTCTTCATCTTCCTTGGACATGAAGATATGATGCTACCCAGAGTATGCATCCAGAAAGGAGAGCAAATCACAACCTAAAGTGGAATCCACAATCTGATCGATACGCGGCAAGGGAAACGGGTCCTTTGGGCAAGCTTTGTTGAGATCTGTGAAATCTATGCAAAGACTCCACTTCCCGTTAGCCTTCCGGACTACCACTAGAATTGCCAACCACGTGGGGTGTAACAATCCTCTGACCAAACCACCTGCCTCAAGTTTCTTGATCTCTTCCGCAATGAACTGTTGTCTCTCCAAGGCCTGCTTCCGGACTTTCTACTTGACAGGTTGGGCATGTGGGCAGACAACAGGGTGGCGCACGATTACATCCCTAGGAACACTGGGGATATCAGATGGTTGCTAGGCAAACACATCGATATTCGCCCGCAGGAAGGCAATGAGCGTGCTTTCCTATTTGTCATCGAGGGTGGCGCTGATAGTGAAAGTACCATCAACGCCAGCCAGCCCTGCCGGGACCTTATTCACTTCGGGTGCAGTGACCTTGGATCTCTTGCTGTTGGAACACTCCGACACGTCGTCAACGGGTGCCGTGCACTTGGTGGGGGCATGCTTCCCGGACTCTTTGCCGGAGTTCCTACAACCTTTCTTCTTTCCTCTGTCCTCCTTGGCGGGAACTACTACTGCCACTGCCTCTACCGCGTCTGCATCCTGGTACATCTTGTCCACGCAAATGATTGCATCCTTCTCATCTGATGGGATGGTAATGACCCCAAGGGCCCATGCATCTTCAAGGTGTTGTAGGCATAGTGGGATGCCACCATGAATTTAGCTAGGGCCGGGCATCCAAGAATCTCATTGTATGGCAGGGGAGGTCAACCACATCAAATACAATCCTCTCAGTCTGGTAGTTCAGCTCTCCCCCAAACGTTACCGGCAACTTGATCTTTCCCTTAGGACGACTCCTGCCGGGATTAACTCCTTGAAACGTGCCGGTAACCTCTAGTTCTTCCTCTGCTATTTGAAGCCTGCTGATAACCGCTGGGGAGATCAGATTCAACCCGTCCCCGTCGTCCACCAATATCTTTGTGACCTTGAGGTTGCGAATTGTTGGAGAAACCAATAATGGCAAACACCCTACCACTGTGGTGCGGTCAGGATGATCCTCTTCGTCAAAGATGATGGGCGTGCGGGACCATTTGAGCAGCTTCCGGGCCTCTGGCGCTGGTTCCACGGTGTTGACTTCTCATGCCCATCACTTGAGCTGGCGGTGAGAGGTGTGCAGAAATGCACCCCCATCAATGCACAGGGCGTTAGTGGCCTTCTAAAACTCCTGCTCGCTGGTTTCCTCTTTATCCCCTCCATCACTCTCATCATCACAAACTTCCTTCTCTCGACCTCTGGCGGGCTTTCCTTGGTTCCGAAAGGGTTTGCCGGGGCGATTTACTTCACCACCTCGGCCCTTACCGCCAGTAACGTTCTGACCCTTTTCCTTGTCATGCTTCTCATACTCTACTCTCTGTCTCTTGACAAGCTGCTCAACCTGATAGCACTCATGAAGGTCGTGGCCTTTGGTCCGATGAATCTTGCAGTGCGGCCCATCACCTTTCCCAGCCTTCTCGGCAGTCACAGCGTCCCGGTAGTCAGCGCACATGGCAGCTTCCTTGCCGGGGGCCTCAAGCTTGGCCTTCTTGCCGGTACTAGGTGTACCCAATCCTTCAACAGTCATCACTGCCTTATCTCTCCGCTTCTTACTGCGCTTCTTGATCTTCTTCTGACTAGTTGACTCATCATCATCCTCTCAATCGACATTGGTGCAATATTCCTCTCCGGGCAACTTTCTTCGCTCCTCCATACGAGCACACTTATCCACCAGGGTGTAAAGCTCCTTCACAGTCTTGGGCAACCACACATTCATCTTGGAACGAATCCGGCGGTTGCGCACATTGGACTGGAAGGCAGCTATCACAGCTGCTGGATGGATATTCGGAATATTTCTATGAACTTTGCTGAATCTTTGTAAATACTTACAGAGGGTTTCTCCTTCCTTCTGTTGGAGAAGCTGTAAGTCGCTGGGCCTGCCGGGCTCTTGATGACCACCAGTGAAGGTGCCAATGAACTCATGGCACAGGTCAGCCCACGACGAAATGGAGTTCTCCGGTAGCTGTATTAGCCAAGACCTCACATTGGACTTGAGATCCAAAGGGAAGTAATTGGCAAACACCTTCTCATCTATTCCCCTGGCAGCCTGAAAACGATGGCATAGATGCTCAGGAACTCTGCCGGGTTCAGCCTCCCATCGTACTTCTCAGGTATCTCTGGCTTGAACGTGCAAACAGACGGCCAACGGACTTGCCGAAGCTCACGAGTGAAGGCAGGGCACCTAACCTCGAAAGGTAGGCACCCGCTGATACCGAGCGTGGGTTCGTCGACGTTGAGGCCATCACACCCATCGGTTCGGCGGGGGTCGTCGCGGTGTTGCTCTACAATGACGCATGTTTCTTCCCTCCGCCTATCCTTCGGGGCTCGTCGTCGGCCTGGACGTGCTCGAGGGTCAGAGGAGGCCATCGAGACGTTGTCGGGGTCATGATTCTGCTGCGCTCACGCTGGCTGTCATGGCGGGGACTGTACCATGGGGGTGGCCCCTTCCGTGTGGCTAGCAGCACGAGCTGTTGTCGTCGCCTGGGGAGGCCGTGGCGGGCCAGCTCGCTGCAAGCCCCCAGCTTCGGCGAAATCGAGCAGTCTTTGGATGGTGGCACACCACTCATCCATCTGCTCGGCCGCTGGCGGAAACCTCAGCAGCAGCTGAGCCCGCGCCATGGCCTCCATGGCTGTACTCGGCATGGGTGATGATGAAGTCGATCCCACTGTCGCTCGGCTCCTGACGATGCCGCTGCTGCGGAGCGACCACCTGGGCGACAGGGTGGTGCAATAATGGCGCTCAAGGGTCAGCAGCTCCGTCGGGCGCAGCGACTCGGTCGACTCATCCCGAGGAAGGCGCACGCGCCGCGGTCGCTCCCGTGGTGGGGGCGGCGGTTTGCCCGGTCTGAGCGTCGTTGCTGCGGCTGTGCCCGTTGATTAGAGGAGGGGCGCGGATGGAGTAACCCCCTCACCCGTACCTTGTGGATCATGGCTGTCGAGGCGCTGCTGATGCTGTTCTCCTTCGATGCCTCCTGCTCCCGTGTCGACCGTGGGGAAGTGGTGACGGTGCCACCTGCTCCGTCCATGTCCCCAGCAGTGTCCACGTCCTTGCGCGCCTCCGCATCCCCGCGGCATTGGAGGCCGCGGGCGGCGGAGCCTTCGAGGTGGATGGATGAGCCGAAGCACCGGGTTTCTTCTTGGGCGCCATGGTCGATGGCGCCGTCGAAGGCGAAGACGGTGATGAAGATGATGCCATGCACACACCTTCAGGTTCCCGCAAGCAATCCCCCTACCTGGCACGCCAAAGATGTCGCGGGAAAACCACGGCCACCTATGGGACCAGAGGGGCCCTTGCTGGTTCGGTAGGGGGGACGTCGCATTGCACAAAGAGCAGACGAGCGTGGGGCAGCATGGCAGGGATCACACAGGCAGTTTTACCCAGGTCCGGGCCGCCGTGAGGCGTAAAACCCTACTCCTGCTTTGGTAGATTGATGGTGGAAAATGGTGGTGGAGTGTAGTACACTTGCCCGACAGGGGCGGCAGTGGCTATGCGCGTATGGGGGTGTGAGTTATCCAACCTTCTAACCCTTTCTATGGTTGCCAGGGGCCTCCTTTTATAGATTAAGGGGTCACCACAATGGCAAAGTAGTCTTTATGCACTGATAGGATAGCAAACAGTGCTATCATACCTAACTCTGCAGGCTGAAAGGGCGCATTAAATGCACCGCTCAATGTCACATCGTTGCTCGCCCGGCAAGCCTTGCTGGGCTATCTTGCCAGCTCCACGCCTGTTCGCTTGACACGTTGCAGGACGGGTGTCATTTGTAGGTATCTTCTGTAGAAAGAGGCCGCCATGTGGCGAATGGCTGCCACTTAGTCACACGGGACAATGCTCTAATAATGATGATCATCACACTTCTATTAATTTACAACTCAAGGATTACAACTCAATACTAGAGCAAAATATGACCATATATGAGTGCCTCCGGCGGTGTACCGGGATGGGCAATGAATCAAGAGTGACATGTATGAAAAATTATGAATGGTGGCCTTGCCACAAATACGATGTCAACTACATGATCATGCAAAGCAATATGACTATGATGAAGCGTGCCATAATAAACGAAACGGTGGAAAGTTGTAACATCCCTAGCTTTGCTATGCACTTGGACTAGCTTGGTTGCTGCATCATGTCTAAATTTCTTTTAAACTTGAATTGGGGGATGATTAAACCCCTAGCACTAAAACAATGCAAATAGGTTCAACTTATTTTTTTTTCAATGAACCCAAATTGGTCTGCAAAAATGTTCATGATTTATGGAAAAAGGTGAAAACCATATCCAGATATGATGCATATTTTTCCAGGACATTTTTGGTATTTGAATTAACACAATACCTATTTTAGTTGGATCAAATAAATCCTATAAATATATTTATTGCTCTAAAAATCCTGAAACTTGAGGTGGGGCCCTGTAATAATATGGTTTGCACCCACAAACAATTTCAGGATTTATGAAAGTGGTTTGGTCTTTGAATTAAATCAACACATACTGGAAAAAAATAGAAAACATAAACTAAAAAAACAGAGAGAGAGTGACTTACCTGGCCAGCCCGTTACTGTAGCAGCCTAGCCCACTGGAGATGCCAGTCATCCCCTACCTCACGCTAGTAGGCAGGGGCACGTGGCCTCCGCACGCCAGCACGCGTGCAGCCACCTCCTGCTTGCCGTCGCTGCTGCTGGAGGGCGCCAAGAGCGCCACGACACCCCCTGCATCTTCCCCCCGTCTCTGGTTCCTCCCTCTCCCCACAGAGCTCGCGCCGCAGCCACCCGAGCGAGCCCGTCGCCGCTGTTCACTGCCACCGCGTCCATCGTTCTCCCCTGGCCTCTCCGTGCTGTCCAAGACCTCCGCCGCGACGCCCTCACCCTCCCCACCTCCCCACGCTTAGCCGGAGGCCCTGCATTGCTGCCATCTTGTCGTCTTCAACCTCGGTACCCGCCGGACACCGTTCGTCAATTCGAGAGCTACAGATCGTCCCCGACCTCGCCCTCGCACTTGTTGGCCTCGCTCTGAGCCTCCGCACCAAACCTCTCTCACCCCGATGTCGTTTTCTTCCTCTAAACCGCGGGCTCCGTCGAGCCCGAGAGTTCCTCGCAGCCGGCCATGACGCCGCCGTGGCTAGAGCCCACCCACACAGCGTATGAGCGCACCACCGCGATCAGACCATCTGCAGGAGCCCGTAGCACCCAACTGTTCTTGCTCCCGTGCACCACAATGCCGAGCCCGAGCTCCGGCCGCCGCACTTGTCGCCGCCGCCATCGCAATAGCACACCCCAGCAGCTGCTGCTTGCACCGATGGATGCGCACGAGCCCGCGCTCCGCGTCGATGCCCTCCGCTGCCCAAATGGTCGCCGGAGTAGCGTTTCCGACGACCGCCGCCGCGTCTGGCCTCGCGGGCGGCTTAACTCCGGCTAAACCTGGATTAGCACTAATGACCCCGCTAACCATCCCCCACTGATCACTGACGTATGGGCCCCACGCCCTTCATTAACCAAAGCTTAGTTCCTATTTAGTTTTAATTAAGCACAGTGGCCCCACGCGTCAGCATTGACCCTGCTGACGTGGCCGTTGACCGGTCCCACCTGTCTATGAGTCTAGCCAGCGCTGTGTCACTGACCTAAGGGTCCCACTGGTCAGGTTTGACCCGGGGCAGCCCTGTTGACCCTGCTGACGTCACCCTGACGCATTGTTGATGCAACAAATCATTTTCTGGATTAGTTTGAATTTAGAATAACCAGGAAATTCCAGAAAATGCTATAAACTTCTAAAATTCATAGAAACTCAACCGTAACTCCAAATGAAATAATTTATATATGAAAAATGATCAGAAAAATCCAATCTATCCATCTGTACCATTTTCATGCATGTTTAAACAAATTAACCTCACTGTTTAGTTCAAAATATGATAATGCACTATTTGAATTCATAGTTTGAGTTTGAGGTTGAACCTTTGGTTCAAAATGACTCAAACCCATCTGGTCTTAGTTGCATTAGCTCAAACACACTCATTTTTCCATGTCATTGCATGCATCATATTGTTGCATATTGCCATGTAATGATTGTGTTACCAGTGTGATCATCATGGTAGGTTCTGCCTCTGAGGATATTCACGAGTATCCAGCTGAAGGGCAGTACCCCTCTACCACTCTGTCAGGCAAGGAAACCCCCTTGTTCATTCTGATACAAACCCACTCTCTCGCTCCTGCTCTCTTTTACTGCATTAGGACAATACCGTTTCAACTGTTAGATGTTGCGATAGCTGAACCCCTTTCCTCTGCATGACCTGTCATTGCCACAGTAAATAGATGAAACCCACTAGCATGAGTAGGAGTTGTTTGAGCCCTGATGTGCCTACTCATTCATGCTTGTTTGTCATGCCTGCTACTGCCTAGAGTTGAGTCAGGTCTGATTCATCGGGGATGAATTAGAGGTGTGTGAACATGCCCTACTGTTGTGAGCTAAGTGTGTGAACACGATTTGGTAAAAGTATTGGTGAGAGGCCATGTAGGAGTACATGGTGGGTTGTCTCATTGAAGCCGTTCTAAGGAACTGAGTTCTGTGTTTGTGATTGTCACATCCCTAGTCTGGTATGCTCTAGACTAGCTAATGGTGTTTGCATCATGTTTAAATTCTCAAATGAACTTGAAATGGGGATGACAAACCCTAGCACCAAATGGAATGCATTTAGGATCAAAATAAAAATATTTTCAATGAACCCAAAATGCCCTTCAAAAATGTTCATTATTTATGGAAAGAGGTTAAAACCTTTACTATAGGTCACGCACATTTTTCCAAGGCATTTAAGGTCTTTGAATTAAATCATATTGTATTTGAAGTGGAGCTATAAATTCCTATAAAATATTTGGTAGCTCCAAATATTCTGGAACTTGGTGAGGGCCTCTGGTTTAAATCAGATAGTGGCCACAAAAGTTTTCAGGATTTTATAAAGTGATTTAGTATTTTTACAAAATCAGAAACAAATTACAGAAGCATTAGAAAACAGAAATAAAAAGAAAAGGACAGAAAACCCACCTAACTTACCTGACAGCCCACCTGCAGCCCAACAATGTGCAGCCCAGCAGCAGCCCAGCCCACCGCAGCCGCCACCGTCTTTAACCTCCTCCCAGTAGGCAGGAGGGCGTGTGGCCACCGTGCGCGGGCACGCGCCCGAGCCACCTCCTGCTTCCGCCGCTTCTGGAGCCAGCCCCGAGCGCCACGCTGTCTCCTGCTTCCCCTGCACCTCACCCCACTCTCCCCGTACTCTTTCCCCTTCCCTGTCTCTCTCCCTCGCGCGTAGTCCGAGCGCTGCTGCCGCCGCCGACGAGCACCACCGCGGCCAAACGCCTTTCCCTCGTCCTCCCGAGCAGCCCAAAAGCTCCACCACTTCGTCCTCGACCCCCTCACCGAGCCACGCCCCTCCAGAAGCCCCGAACATCCTCATCGGGCTCGTCTTCAACCTCCCGACGGCGAGATCGACTTCGCCAGCCCGCCAACTCCAATCCTTCCCCGAGCCCGTTTCGACGCCCTCTTCACTCGCCATGAGCTCCTGCTACTTCTCCCCCTCCCCGTTTGCTCTGCTGCACGCTGTAGCCGCCACACCGCGCTCACCCGCACGCGCTGCCGCCTGAGCTCCTCACTGCCGAGGCCACTCCCACCTGAGCTCGAAACCGAGTGCATCACCGTGCTCAGCGGGTCACCACGGGGCCGTAGCGGCCATATGTTGCTCCTTCTGTCGGTGTCAAAACCGGCGGATCTCAGGTAGGGGGTCCCGGACTGTGCGTCTAGGCGGATGGTAACAGGAGACAAGGGACACGATGTTTTTACCCAGGTTCGGGCCCTCTCGATGGAGGTAATACCCTACTCCTACTTGATTAATATTGATGATATGGGTAGTACAAGAGTAGATCTACCACGAGATCAGAGAGGCTAAACCCTAGAATCTAGCCTATGGTATGATTGTTGTTCGTCCTACGGACTAAAACCCTTTAGTTTATATAGACACCGAATAGGGTTAGGGTTACCTGATTAACCGGTTACAATGGTAGGAGATCTACATATCCGTGTATCGCCAAGCTCGCCTTCCACGCCAAGGAAAGTCCCATCCGGACACGGGGCGAAGTCTTCAATCTTGTATCTTCATAGTCCGTGAGTCCGCCAGCGGTGATAGTTCGGCTATCCGGACACCCCCTAATCCAGGACTCCCTCAGTAGCCCCCGAACCAGGCTTCAATGGTGATGAGTCCGGTGCGAAGTTTGTCTTCGGCATTGCGAGGCGGGTTCTTCTCCAAATTCCATATACTTGTAGAATAGTGTCCGGCTTCTGATAAATGCTGCGCTCCTTGGCTTCCACGCCCAATAATGGCCATCTTCCACGTGTTTGAATGAATGCGAAAAGCTAGGGTATTTTTACACTTATCCCCCTAGCCTGCGCCAAATGAGCTGTCTATAAAAGGGACGAGGATCTAGATCTGAGTCACACCATCCCCTCCATGAGCTTTCATCGGGCGCCTCCGACAAAAAATCCATTCCATCATGGACGATCGGCGCGGCTCCTCCTCTTGCGCTCCCGGCCCTCGGCACTGAAATTGGGAGATGCACAGTCCCGCATAGCGAGCTAGTGATACTCCAAACCAAGGATTTCTTCCCCGGCCTTCATGGTTCCGTTCAAGCGGACTCGCCACCTATAAGGGTGGAAAGCAAGTGGAGAGTGTCCCTGATCCCTCCAAAGGAGAAGCGGGTATGCTTTGTCTCTTATCTAGTAAGAGGACTCGGTTCAATTCATCCGTTTCTCAAGGGGCTCTTGGAGTTCTCTGACCTCCAGTTGCACCACCTTCACTTTGCCTCCATTTTGCACATCGCGGGCTTCGTGGCCCCCTTTGCGAGCTGTTCTCGAGGCTCATTTTGCGGCTGTGGAAGAGATTATTCTGCCTTGTACTCCGTTATCATGAAATTGATATATCAAGTGGGCGAGCCGAGCTGTGGCGCATCGCCGGGACCGGATATCTATCCGAACCCCGAAGAAGGCGTCCAAGACTGGCCTTCGGAATGGTTTTACATGGAGGGCGTCCATTGCCGGATCCTGTTGGATCGGCCTTCGGAAGTTTAGCAACGCTCCTCTGAAGAAGCGCCTAAGCTGGCGCCATGAGCCCAGAGGAAAATGACGGGGCGTCCTTTACTTGATGAGCCGAATAAGATTACGGGCTCATGCGGATTGACCATGATTGGAGTCATGGCAATCTGCATTATGAGGGGAGTGCAGCCGCTCAATATAGGGGCCACCCCATGTGGGACTTCAGCGGGGAGGGCGATGCCACCCGCCATGGCCGCAAAGGGCGGGATCGGTCACCGAATCTGGTGAAGACCTTGTCCGCCATGTACAAAGGGAAGAGGAGGATTTTCTCGCGTCGATCCAGCGAGCAGGTTTTCTTAGAATAATCCTTGAAGTTGGGTAAGCAAATATCTTTGTGGTCTGTCCGATCCATGTTCCCGTGGTTAATTATCTCATTTCATGGTTTCTACGCAGGAACTGCGCCGGGCCATGGAGAAGATACACAGCCCACCCCCACAACCCGAGGACCCGGAACGGTCCCTCGATCCGGCCTCCGAAGAGGACCCGGATATAAAGGTGGAGCTGATCGACGGGGTGTTCCACCAACTTAGCATCGACAATGCTTTGGTTGCCATTACGGCCGACTACCCGGATTATTTCCGGCCTCCTGTAATGCTTGTGACCGAAGTCCGGATACCATGACCCACCCTGCTTTCCTTCTAATCACCACGTATTTGATGGTGTTTCACGGGGTGCCTTGAGCAGGAAGCCGAACTGCGGCGGCCGTCCAACAAGGCAGCTCGGCCCGGCGGAAAAAGAAGTGCGGTACGACTCGAGACGTCGCTGCAACGGTATGATGTGCCATCGTGTTTTAAGGAGAGGTTCCTGGGAGGCACACTGATGCTTGTGGGTTTTTCAGGAAGAAAGAGCGCTCGCCGGACTGAGTCCGGAGAAGTTGCCAATCGGACCTCCGCCAACCAGGCTCAAAAGCCGAGTCCGAAAGGGGGGACAAACACGAGGTGTGCGTCGGATGCTCCTCGAACGGAGGATGCCGACCATCCGCCACCAAGTCGGAGGTGGAGAGCGCCATAAATCATAAGCGCCGCCCGGACTATTCTCGTGACACATGTTTCTCCCAAGAGGCGTTGGGCGCCTTTAGTTCGGGAGAAGCGCACCTCCGTGCCGCTCAAGATGGCCTAGCCAGAACCACGGGCAGTATGTGAAAGACATACGGGTAAGGAATTTTGATGCAGTTAGATATGCGGCCCCGAGACTTAAAATAGTTAGGATAACTGATTTAAGGATCATTTGGAATGCGAGGTTCTTACCAAAAAGAATACCCGTTTGTCCTAGGAGCTTGAAGAGTGCAAGGCCCAACTTGAGGCCGCACTGGCCGCGACCAGGGAAGCCATGAAGACTCCCTCTGGTAATATATGCCCTTCAAAGTAGAAGTAGTTTCGCAAAGTGCAGCGTGTGCATAAATCTGACATTAATATTGCAGATAGCGCCGGGATGGATCCGGACAAGCAACAACTCCTGCTTCAGCTAAAGGCCGGCGAGAGCGTGCTTACGAGGGAGCGGCAGGAGAAAAATAACCTTCAAGATGCCAACACCCAACTGGGTGAGGAACTAAAGGATGTTCGTGCACAGTTGGCTGACTCCGTAAAGGAGAATCAACGGCTTCGTCGCGGCATTTTCAGTAAGTTCTTAAACGAACTTTGAAAGAGTTCGGCAAGGAAGGCGACTAACATAAACATGTATGTAGATTTGCTGACAGGTCGTCCTGAGGAGGAGATGCCCAGCTCTTCAGGTGATCTTCTTCCCGAACGTCGGTACCGCACGAGCGAGTTCGGCAGGTGATGAAAGCGTCGCCAGGCCTTGTGGCCATCTATCTCCCCTGCCCAAGGCATTGGGGAGCTGGCAGAGGCGGCTTCAAGGAGCACGGGCGCGCTTGACTATGGAAGATATCGGCCTGCCGTCAAAGGCGCCGAGGAGGCACTGGGCCATGGTAAAGACGCGGTACAAGAAGGTTGAACCAAACCACATGACCGAGGTCGGACACATGTGGGGCTGATGGGAAGGAGATCCTGTAAGCTTAGTGTACGGCCAAGTAGAATTGGCCGCCAAGTATTCCAAGAAGATTGTAAATTAGATAGCCTAGTAGATGGCATTGAGGAGGAATACAATTAGTCGAGTTGACTATGTAATTGAATATGACATAAAAATGTCTTCTAGCCGGATTGTAGATCGTTTGTCATAGCAGACCTTTTAAGCCGACCTCGGGACCCAATAGTCCGGAGTGTGTCCGAATACCCTCAGCGGTTATGTAAGAACCGGGGAATGCATGGAGACAAAGGCGTAGGGGTCATTATTGCTGTATCGGACAAGTGCCCAACTAGTTATGTTATATTACATGGATAGTAAGAAACATCTTCCGGGAGAATAGTTCCGTTAAGGGTTCCTTTCCACAGGAGGCATGCCCTAAAGTGCATGTCCAAACTACTAAGAAAGCGAGAAAATCATCACGGGGCAGATGGATAAATAGCTAAAATCATCTTTCAGTTCACCGATCGAATATTCCCTTAAGAACGCTAGCTTTCGGCTTCACCCGGTCGAGGTACACATCCGGCTGACCGGCAGTAATAATCGCGGAGGTGCTCCTTTACCACCTAGCCGAACAATCGGGAGCGTAGGGGTAAGCAGAGCCGAGCAACCCAGCTTGGCCAAAACTGAAGTCATATCGATGCATATAATGGTGAGTAAAAGGTACATGCGGAAGTTTGACACATGTGTTGGGCATGAAGCCCGTATAAATAAGCTTCTGTTAAATAAGCCCCCAGGTATAATGAGCGCGAACAGCGCGTCAAGTATGTGCGAACAAAGCGCAAAACGAGCCTCTAAAGGCTTCAAGAAGAAGGAGGAGGAAGGAGAGAAATAAAAGACAGCAAAAATAGAAAATGTGGGACGGAGGAAGGAGGCGAACTTCGAGTCCGACGCTTAAGCGTAGAATCTTCGTGAGCGGGCTGCGTTCCATGGGTTCGGCTCGAGTCGGTTATCCGATGCGTGTCGCAGACGGTATGCTCTGCCGGTCAGGACCTGGTCGATGATGAAGGGACCTTCCCATTTGGGTTGAGTTTGTCCTTTTTCTTGTCCGGCAGGCGTAGAACTAGTTCGCCAACGTTGTAAGCTTTGGCCCGTACTTCCCTGCTTTGATATCTTCGAGCCTCTTGTTGATAAAATGCGAACGAGCTTTTGCCACGTCAGCGCTCCTCCTCCAATGCGTCCAAACTGTCCTGCCGATCGAGCTCGGCTTCTCTTTCTTCATACATGCGCACGCGAGGTGAGTCATGCATTATGTCGTAGGGAAAGACTGCCTCTGCGCCGTACACCATAAAAATGGTGTGAGTCCGGTAGTACGATTCGGCGTGGTCCGCAACCCCCAGTCTGGTCGAGCTCCTCAACCCAGTGTGTGTTAGATTCCTTGAGGGACCGCACTAGTGCAGGTTTAATGCCGCTCATGATTAGACCGTTTGCTCGCTCGACTTGACCGTTGGTTTGAGGGTGATAGACCGAGGCGTGTCGAGCTTAATGCCCATGTTTTTGCACCATAATTTGACCTCATCGGCCGTGAAGTTGGTGCCGTTATCGCGATGATAATCTTGTGGGGGACGCCGTAACGGTGCACTACCCGATATGAAGTCTATCACCGGCCCGGATTCGCCGTTTTAACAGGCTTGGCCTCTATCCATTTGGTGAATTTATCCACCATGACCAATAGGTATTTTTGCTTGTGGGTTCCTCCCTTAAGGGGTCCAACCATTTCAAGCCCCGGTCGCGAACAGCCGGTGATGGGTATAGTTTTGAGGCGGTGGGTGGCATGTGGCTTTGGTTAGCAAAAGCTGGCAACCGACGCATCGTTGGACTAAATCCTCGCATCTGCCCAGGCCGTCGGCCAATAAAATCCTGTCTGGAAGGCCTTGCCTACAAGGGCCGGGCTGCGGCGTGGTGCCCACCCGGTCCGGCATGAATTTCAGCCGGGAGGTTTCGCCCTTCCTCTTCGGAGATACACCTTTGAAGGACTCCTGTTGTGCTTTTCTTATAGAGCTCTCCCTCATGGACTCTATAGGCTTTGGATCGCCGTACTATGCAGCGAGCCTCATTTTGGTCTTCGGGAAGTTCCTGCCTAGTTAGGTAGGCTAGGAATGGTTCCGTCCACGGGGCGATAACCGCCATTATTTCGTGGGCGGAGGGTGTTATCTCGTTGGCAGAGCCTCCGATTGTGTCGAGTGTTCGGTGTCGAGGCGGTGCGGTTGAGTCCGGATTGTTATTTCGGACTCCCCTTCCCATAAATGCGGATGGCTTGAACAGCCGTTCGGGAAGATGTTGGGCGGGGCGGCATCGCGTTTTTGGCGATGCGTGCCAATCGTCCGCCGCCTGGTTGTTATCCGGGCTATATGATGAAATTGAGCCCTTGAACCGTCTTTGACATTTTTAGGGACCGCATTGCGATGCGCTGCCATTTTCGGATCTTTGGCATCAAAGTCTCCGTTTATTTGAGATATCGCGAGGTTCGAATCCCCACGCACCTCTAGGCGTTTAATGCCCATGGAGATCGCCATCCGGAGGCCGTGCGAGAAGGGCCTCGTGTTCGGCTGCATTGTTGGAGTCCGTATACATTATCTCGAAGGGCGTATTGGACTGTGTCCCGGTTGGGGACGTCGAGGCAACGCCAGACCCAGGCCGCCAACATTTTGGAGCCGTCGAAGTGCATGATCCAATTGGAGTATGCGCCCGTACTCTTTAGGGAGTTCGGCCGGTCCATTCGCCACGAAGTCGGCCAAAACCTGCGACTTAATAGCTAAATGCGTGGCTTATAGGTTATGTCGAATGGAAGGAGCTCTATGGCCCATTTAGCAATCCGGTCTGTCGCGTCGCGGTTGTTTATAATGTCGTTAAGAGGTACTTCGGAGGCTACCGTTATCGAACACTCTTGAAAGTAGTGTCGCAGCTTCCGGGATGCCATGAACACCGCGTATGCTATCTTTTGATAATGTGGGTACAGGGACGTGCATGGAGTTAGGACAGTGGACACATAGTAAACTGGCTTTTGAAGAGGGAACCTGTGTCCGTCCGTTTCTCGTTCGACGACAAGCACCGCGCTGACAACTTGATGTGTTGCGGCGATATATAATAGCATTGGTTCGCCCATGTTGGGCGCGGCCAGGACCGGATTTGTTGCCAATATGGCTTTTATTTCTTGAAGTCCGGCCGTGGCGATTCATCCACTCGAAGTGTTGGTCTTGGCCGGAGGAGGCGGTAAAGGGGTAACGCCTTTTCTCCCAAACGGGAAATAAAGCGGCTTAGAGCCGCTACGCATCAAATCAATTTTTGTATTTGTTTGAGGTCTTTTGGAATATCCAATTGTGACAGAGCTCGGATCTTAGCTAGGTTTGCTTCAATTCCTCTACCGGACACAATGAAGCCCAAGAGCTTTCCGGCTGGAACGCCGAAGACGCATTTTTCCGGATTTAGCTTAATGTCATATTTTCGGAGATTTTCGAATGTGAGCCTCAAGTCATCTACTAGAGTTTCGACATGCTTGGATTTGACGACCACGTCATCTACATATGCTTCCACTGTTTTGCCGATCTGGTTTGCCGGACATATACGAATCATGCTTGACGATATGTTGCGCGGCGTTTTGAGCCCGAAGGGCATTGTGTTGAAGCAGAATGGGCCCTATGGAGTGATGAATGCTGTTGTGGCTTGGTCTGGCTCCGCCATCTTGATTTGGTGGTAGCCGGAGTACGCGTCGAGGAAGCACAATGAGTCGTGTCCTGCTGTAGCATCGATAATTTGATCAATGCGAGGGAGGGGGAAGGGATCCTTTGGGCAAGCCTTATTAAGGTCTTTGAAATCAACACATAGGCGCCAGGATTTATCCTTCTTTGGTACCATCACCAGATTTGCTAGCGATCCGGATGTTTTATATCTCCGATGAATCCGGCTTCTAGAAGTTTGGCTAGCTCCTCTCCCATGGCCTGTCTCTTGGGTTGAAAAGCGTGAAGAGCCTGTTTGGTGGCTTGAATCCTTTTAGGGTATTTAGGCTGTGCTTTCGGCCAGCCCGGCGACGTGGGATTCTGGCATGTCCGAAGGGTGCCGGGCAAAAATGTCCCGATTTTCTCGTAGAAATTCTCGTAGTCTGGCGTCTACATCGTGGTTTAATTGTGCCCCAATGGAGGCCGTCTTTGCGGTCCGTTGGGTGGACTTGGAATTTGACTATTTCATCCGCTGGTTTAAAAGAGGTGGACTTGGATCTTTTATCAAGTATCCACGTCGTCCTGTTCACCGTGGAGCGCATCGTAGTGAGTTCCTCGGCCGCTAGGGCTTCGGATAGTGCCTCGAGGGCTAGTGCGGCTGTCTTGTTTTCGGCGTGGAGTGCTATGTTCGGATCACTAGCGAGAGTGATGATTCCGTTAGGTTCGGGCATTTTAAGCTTCATGTACCCATAATGGGGTATAGCTTGAAAAATTGTGAATGCCTCTCGCCCTAATAAAGCGTGATATCCGCTGCTGACCGGGGCCACTTGAAATGTGACCTCCTCGGACTGTAATTGTCCGTGAGCCGAACACTACATCCAGGCGTGATTTTTCTGTGCAGCATGCTTCCCGGCTAGGGATTATTCCTCTAAAGGTTGTGCTGCTTCGCTCAATGCGGTTCCAGTCTATTTCCATTTTTCGGAGGGTTTCCTCGTAGATGAGGTTTAGTCACGCCGCCATCCATGAGTACCTTAGTAAGTGCGAAGTCACCACTATTGGACCGAGGACCAATGCGGTGGTGCTCGGGCTGTTCGAATTTGGGTTAAATCACTGGCATTAAAGGTAATAGCCGTGTCCTCCATGGATTTATTGTTGCTACTTGGTAGACTTGACAAGGTTCTTGAGTGTTTGTTTCCGCATGTTATTTGATGCGAAAGTCTCGAAGATCATTAATACCGTCTTGGTGTTCTTTGGGCTGGGATTACGAGGCTAGAAGCTCTTCGCCACTTTTGGCCACCTGCAGTAGTATCCAACATGCTCGAAGGCTATGAGTTGGAGTGGCGCCCTCTGTGCTATGTATTTTGCAGGGTCCGTTTAGCCAACCCTCCAGTACGGTTCCGTGCCCTTTAGGGGGTTTTTGTTTTTTGATGTATAACCCAGGTGCTTGGTGATGATGCACCCTTTTATTTCGGACTAGGGCTGTATTCGGGGCCGAATTATCCCAAAATTTACTTTCGGTTTTCCAAGCACTCTCCATCGCACAATACTTTTGTACTATGGTCACCAAGTCAGCAAAGCATGTAATTTCGCGACGACTTATGGCGTTTAGGATTCCCTTGTTCGTGCAATTATTGCAGAAAAGTGAGATTGTGTCCTCCTCTCGGCAGTCCTTTATCCTGTCCATAACCAGGAGGAATCGGCCCAAGAATGATGTCTTGTTTCAGCGGGCTCTTGCGAATTTGGGATAGATCGCTAATGTTTGGGTGGGCGGGTGGTAGTAGATCCTAACCCCGTCAATTTAAGACTCGAGGCGAGAAGTTTCTGAACTTGGAAGTTTGGATTTTGAATGCTATCCAATGAATCCAACCCGCCGCTGACTTTAAGTTCGTGGCTTGATCGACATCCGATCCTTCTGCAGGAATCCGGCATGGAGGGATCGAGAATCCGACGTAGCTAGTCCTTAAGATAGAAGAAGAATCGCCGTGTGCTCCTCTATCACAGCAACATGATGGGTAGCACGGGAGAGTTGATCTCTCTCGGATCGGTTTCAGCCGATCTGAGTCGTAGTCTGTGGCGCCTCAGAGGCGGCGATGCGATCCAAGAGCTCGTTTACGGAGGAGAGCTCGATCGGATCTAACTTGCTTTCGGCAAGTTCCGGAAGTTAACATGAAGATTGGTTTCGATGACGAGAAGTCATCGCCGGTAGCGGTGGCGACTGGCGGTCATAAGAAAACCACCTAACCGAAGAGTTCGGCGGTGGCCAAGGCTCCTTTGGCGATAGTATCGTCTTTAAAAGGCGGGATGAGGCATCCTTCCCGACGGCTGACGACACGGAGGAACTCTCAATGAAAGCACCAATGTCGGTGTCAAAACCGGCGGATCTCGAGTAGGGGTCCTGGACTGTGCGTCTAGGCGGATGGTAACAGGAGACAAGGGACACGATGTTTTTACCCGTGTTCGGGCCCTCTCGATGGAGGTAATACCCTACTCCTGCTTGATTAATATTGATGATATGGGTAGTACAAGAGTAGATCTACCACGAGATCAGAGAGGCTAAACCCTAGAAGCTAGCCTATGGTATGATTGTTGTTCGTCCTACGGACTAAAACCCTCCGGTTTATATAGACACCGAATAGGGTTAGGGTTACATAGAGTCGGTTATAATGGTAGGAGATCTACATATCCGTATCGCCAAGCTTTCCTTCCACGCCAAGGAAAGTCCCATCCGGACACGGGACGAAGTCTTCAATCTTGTATCTTCATAGTCCAGGAGTCCGACCAACGGTGATAGTTCGGCTATCCGGACACCCCCTAATCCAGGACTCCCTCACCTGTCGTGCCCTGCGGCGTCGAATCCGTCGACGTCCGAACTCCGGCGCCGCTCTGCTCGTCGGTGCCGTCGACTCCGACCACCCCGCCCCCTCTCGTGTGTTTTCCTGGATGCAGCGCACGCCCAGCAGCCCGTAGAGCCAAACCGCGGGTCAAGAGGACGCCGGACGGTGAATCCCGAGCGCCTCCGCCGCTTTGTGAGGTCTCCGGCGGCCTAACCCCGGCCGTGCCGATGTGGCACGTCGTTAGTGGCTGATGACGCCACTAACTAACCCCCAAGGGTCATAGACACATGGGCCCCAGGCCCTAATTAACCTTAGTTTTGTTTTAGTTTAGATTAGTTTAAAACCCAGCGGGACCCACAAGCCAGAGTTGACCGCGCTAACGTGGCAGTTGACTGGGCCCACCTGTCAGCGACGCAAATGACGCCGGGTCACTGACCAGTGGACCCCACTGGTCAGGTTTGACCTGTGCTAGCGCCGTTGACCTGATGACGTCATCATGACGTCATGCTGACACAGTATTGATTTTCTGGATTTAAAATAACTCAGAAAATTGCAGAAAATATCCAAAACTTCAAAAATTCATAGTAATTCAACCGTAACTCCAAATCAAACAAATTATATATGAAAAATGATCAAAAAAATCCAATCTTTCCATCTATACCATTTTAGTGGATGTTAGAAAAACTTATAGCTGCTGAATTGGACAAATCAAATAAATGACATTTGAATACCCACATATGGAGTTTGAATTTGAATCTTGGATTCAAACGAACTCCATTTAACCCGTTGCTAGTTGCATTAGCTCAAATCACAGCATATTGCCATGTCATGATCATGCATCATATTGTGCATTGCATTGATTGTGTTCTTTCGCTGTTGCCGGTGTTCGTTCCCCTTTAGTAGACGTTGTTTCGATGATGAGTTCGATGACACCGATAAAGAGCTATGCTGTCTTCAGAAGTGCCAGGCAAGCAAAACCCCTTGTTCATTCCAATACAATCCCACTCTCTCGCTCCTGCTCTCTTTTACTGCATTAGGACAACATCGATTCAACTGTTACATGTTGCGGTAGCTGAACCCCTTTTCCTCTGCATGACATGTCATTGCCAGATGAAACCCACTAGCTTGAGTAGGAGTTGTTTGAGCCCTGATGTGCCTACTCATTCATGCTTGTTTGTCATGCCTGCTACTGCTTAGAGTTGAGTCAGGTATGATTCATCGGGAATGAATTGGAATGGTGATGAACATGTTCTACTGTGTGTGAGCTAAGTGTGTGAACACGATTTGGTAAAGGTAGCGGTGAGAGGCCATGTAGGAGTACATGGTGGGTTGTCTAATTGAAACCATCCTCAGGAACTGAGTTCTATGTTTGTGATCCATGAACAGCTACTACCACACATTGGGATCCTTAATTGACTCTCTCGGTTTCTTAACCACCCTTGTCCTCTGTCCAGGAGTTGCAAGTAGTTTCTGGTGTTTGTAGTATGCTGGAGGCCGTCACATAACCTTGACCCTTGGTGGGCTGTGTGACGCGGTAGGCACATGGCACGGTGTACCTGGCGCCCGTTTGGTGTCTCGGGAACCCTGCTCACATCGTTCGGGGCCGTATGTGGAAACTTCGGCCGGACTCCCTGCGGATGGAACCTGAATAGGCGATAAACCTGGACTAGAGACTTGATGTCGGATATGGGGTTTCGGCAAACCCTTAAGGTTCGAACACTCGGGTGCGCGCGAAGTCTTTCCCTCCTACCGATCTATGCTCTAGCTCGCTAAGATCTTGCGGACGAACTCGACGAATTCACAACACAGAAACACCGGGTTTATACTGGTTCGGGCCACCGTTGTGGTGTAATACCCTACTCCAGTGTGGTGGTGGTGGATTGCCTCTTAGGCTGATGATGAACAGTACAAGGGAAGAACAGCCTCCTGAGGTTGAGGTGTTCTTGTGGCTAGGATCTCGATCTGTTGGATCAAGCCCGGGTCCGATCCGCTTCGCTATGGTGACTATCTCTACTTATGTAGGCCCTGGTCCTCTTCCCAAATGTTGAGCGGGAAGGGAGCCAACAACGGCGGGCAAATTTGAAGGGGGACAACTAGTACAACATATCCTGACAAAAGCGGTCTTTGTCTGAGAAAAGCCCTAGGGTGACGCCGTCTTGGGCTCCCCGATGACCTCAGCCTTGCCGTCCTCCTGGGCTTGGTCTTGTTGCACCAATAAGGCAACCTTTTCCTGATGCCTTGGTACTCTTCGTCTGCGCTCGCCTCCTTAGCACCAAAGAGGAAATGGGGACGCTGTGCGCGCTGGCGCCCGCCTGGCACCCGTCTGGCACCGTTCGTCATGGCTCACGTCACGAGAGCCTTCTGAGGTTTGCCCCGCCTTGATATCTCCGCTCCTCATGAGCCCGCCTGGCTAGGCTACTCCAGAGGAAGTCTTGCATCGTCCGCCTCGCGAGGCTTGGACCCTCACGAGGGTCTTGGATGACTGGTTGATGAAAATGGGCCATACGGCCCACTGCCCAGCCATGCTGTGGGCCACAGGCAGGAAAGTCTGGGGACCCCCGTTCCCAGAACGCCGACAGTAGCCCACGGGCCCAAGGTGCGCTTGGGCTTGGCTTCATGCAGCCGGCGGCCAAGGGTCAACTTCGAGCGCCGCGGGCCCCAAAGCCCTGCGACCTCGATCGGCCGACGTGGCGGTTGATTGGGCGTGGGCGTCTCCGCTTCCCCATGCTGCCTCGGCAAGCTGCATGATTTGACGAGTCCTCGTGACATGCAAGGAAAACCATCATTACTGCGATCGTGGGGGCGCGGTTGGCCTTCTCTCGCTATAAATGGGGAGGCGGAGCCCCTGCTTTCATTTCTTCCTCGCTTGCTTGCCGTCCTCCTTGCTCCGCTTCTTTGTCGCTGCCGTCGATGGTGCCACGAAGAAGTTCTCTGCCGAGAAGGGAAGGCCCTTCGCGAGGGCCCCGCTCCCCGGCGCTTAAGCGCTGCCGTGGCCGATCAGCGCCAAGCACGCCATGACTTCGTGACTCCACCGTCCGGGTTGCGCCCCGACATGCGGCGGGGATCGTCCCATCCATGGTGGTCCTGCCGATGAGGGGAGGCGCGCGATGGTGGCGCGGCCTCCCCGCCCGCGCTTCCATTCTGCTGAGATGTTGCCGGAGTTCGTTGTCTAGTCGGAGAGCCCGGCCGGCAACTGGCTCCAGCTTCCACGCTTCTTCGCTGGTGAACTGCCGGCCTCTGGCCCGGGCGGGTTCTCGCTGCAGGCGGACGACTGCTACAGCAGGGCCTCTTGGGTCGTGGTCGAGACTTCCGCCGCGGGCAACATAGCCCTGGCCCGTGGCTGGCAGACGTTCGCCCGCACGCGCGGCCCGGGCAGGCGATGCACCCTCCATTTCAGGTACGATGGTGAGTCGACCCTGTATGTGAGGGTGTTTGGGGAGGATGGCCGCCTCGCCGGGTGCTGCCCCGAGGCGAACGACGGTGAGGAGGTGCTTGGCCTTGGTGACGGTCGCGATGAGGACGAAGGCAAGCCTGCCTTCGGCGGCGACCGCGTCTCCTCCAGCTACGGCGGCTCTTCCTCCGGTGACGGCTCCAGCAGCGGTGGCTACGATCAGCCGCCATGTTGTCGCCCCCGCTTCGAAGGAGGCAGCGGGTCATCTTGCCGTCGCGCCTCCATGAAGCGCGAGGAGGGGTCCGGCTAGGCTTGGGGCGTCGCCAAGGGCCTGCCTCCGCGGACTATTGCAACGTTGCTTTGCTTAGCTTTTTTTTCTTTCCTGCATCAGAAAACAAAACCAGTTTGGGCCTAGAGCGGCGTGTATCGAACTATGGTTCTTTGGTTAATGCATTGTGCAAGTCGTTCCCACGCTGTGCTGCTTATTTTGTGCAGAGATAACTTAACCTGGCACGTTTAGGAAACCTTTTCCCCTGCGTGGTGTCCACGTTGCTCAGAAACTGCAAAAAATTCGTTAGGGGGTGTACCAAAAACTTGCCGTCCGCCCGAGCTTTGACTGGGCGGTTTGCATCACGGTACCCGTGGGGCACGGATTTAGGAGGGGTGTGCCGGCTTGCAGGGTCGAACGAGGGTGGCTCGCGAAAAGGCAACGAGAATAAAAATGCTCGCGATGGCACCTGCCTAGCCCCCTCGCGAGACATGCGAGAGAGAGGATAAGAGCAAATCGGAGCCGAAACGAAAAGAAGCGGTAAAAGGCTGGGGAACCAAATCAGCAACGAACGCCAAGAGCAACTTTGATTAAGGAAAAGCGAGCCAATTTCGGAAAGCAAATGAAAAGCCGCGTCCGGCATGTAATCTAGTTTTCAAGTCTTCTCACCAGCGTGGAGCTAAGTGTTGTCCACTAGGCGTGGGAGGGAGCCCCAGGGCCTGAGGCCGGCGCTCCTGAGACTCCGGGGCGCATATAGCCCCAACTCATTATTACGTGAGAGTGTCACGGGCGGCGATTCTTTACAAGCACCGGGCCTTCTTCACAGGCTCCAGGCCTTTCTTCTCAGGCTCTGGGCCTCGCTTCTCAGGCTCTGGGCCTTGCTTCTCAGGCTCTGGGCCTTGCTTCATGGATAAAACTTTCGGTGGTGTTGGATGTTCCAAGCATTCTGGATGGGTGTTGCATCCTGCGTCTCCAGGCGCGCTGCACCCGGCTTGGAGACATGAACGACCATGAACGGGCCCTCCCACATGGGTGAAAGCTTGTGCAGCCCCTCCCTAGAGACGACCCGCCTTAGGACGAGGTCGCCTACCTCGAGCGTCCTGGAGCGGATGTTGCGGCAATGGTACCGCCTAGAGCTTGCTGGTACCTTGACGCCCTTAGCGCGACGTCACGATGGCGCTCCTCCCCCGGCACGAGGTCCATCCCCCGCGTGGCGTCTTGGTGCGCTTCGTCGAACGCCAGGACCCGTGCGGAGCGCTGTTTGACCTCGTGAAGGAGGACCGCCTCAGCTCCATAGACGAGAAAGAACGGTGTCTCGCTCGTTGGCTTGGTGGCAGTGGTACGAATGGACCACAGCATGGACTGGAGTTCGTCGTGCCAGCCCCTGCCGCAGGCTTCTAGTTTCTTCTTGAAGGTCCTAGTCTTGAGGCCTCTCAGGACCTCAGCGTTGGCGCGTTCAGGCTGACCGTTGCTCCTGGGGTGGGCCACCGAAGCGTAGCAGATCTGTGTTCCAAGGTTAGCACAATAGGTTTTGAAGAGGTTACTAGTAAACCGCGAGCCGTTATCTGTGATGATGCAGTTGGGGACCCGAAGCGGCTCACGAGGCCCTTGATGAACTTGATAGCAGAGCCGGCCAGAATGGTACGGACGGCTTCCACTTCCGCCCACTTGGTGAACTTGTCGATGGCGACGTAGAGATAGCGGTAGCCCCCTGGCGCTCGTGGGAACGGGCCCAAGATATCTAGCCCCCAGACCGCGAACGGCCACGTGAGCGGAATGGTTTGGAGACCCTGTGCAGGCTGATGGATCTGCTTGGCGTGGAATTGACAAGCTTCACAAGACTTCACCAACTCGGCGGCATCGTTGAGTGATGTAGGCCAATAGAACCCACTGCGGAACACCTTACCAACGAGAGTCCGCGATGATGAGTGGTGTCCGCAGTCGCCGCCGTGTATGTCAGCCAGCAAGTCCTTTCCTTGATCGCCGGAGATGCAGCGCAACGTAACATTGTTCGGCCGTTTCCTGTATAACTCGCCATCTTGAATGCAGTATGCCGTAGCCTGTCGGGCCACGCGCTCCGCGTCTTGTTCCTTTTCCGGCAACGTCCCATGCATCAGATACTCCTTGAATTCCTTGGTCCAACACTCCTCCTGGGGCTCGAGCGCCAAAAGCAGCCGAGCTCCTGAGGTTGGGCCGCAAGCTGGGGCTCCCGTGGCCGGGGGCTGTGGGAGCTCCTCCCGAGGCTGAGTCATGCTTGACAGAGGTGGCGCAGCCGATGGCTTGAAGAGCAGCTCTTCGAAGACGCCGGGCTCTTGCGGTTGCCGCTTGGATGCTCTCTTGGCGATGTCGTTGGCTTCCTTGTTGGTGCCCCGGGGTACGTGTTGCAGCTCTAGGCCCGAGAACTGCTTTTCCATCTTGCGCACCTCCGCGAGGTAGGCCTCCATGTGCTCATCCTTCGGCTCATATACTTTGTTGGAGAAGTTGACGAGGAGTTGCGAGTCGCCCTTGACAGTGAGGCACTTCACTCCTAGAGCCGCCGCAGCCTTCAGGCCTGCTATGAGGCCTTCGTACTCTGCGATACTGTTGGAGACCTTCTCTCCGTGCTAGAAGCAGAGTTGCATGACGTAGTAGAGCTTGTCCTGAGTGGGCGAGATGAGCACTGCTCCAGCCCCCGCGCCCAGGTGCGCAAAGGCGCCATCAAAATGCATGACCCAGCCGTCTGGTGCCTCACTCCCTGGGGAGGTGGACCGGTCTTCCCCTTCCTCAAGAGCCGGGGCATCAGCCCATTCTACCACAAAATCAGCGAGTGCATCTCCCTTGATGACCCTGGTGGTGTCGAACTCCAGCTGGAACGCTTGTAGCTCAATGTTCCATTCAGCGACCCTTCCAGCCGAGTTTGGGCTCCTGAGTACCCTCTCCAACGGGTAAGATGAGACGACCTTGATGGGGTGCCCTTGGAAATAATGTCGCAACTTGTGAGAGGCCACTAGGAGTGCGAGCGGGAGCTTTTGCGGCATGGGGTAGCGTGCCCTTGCATTCCTCAGTACGGTGTTGACGAAGTACACCGGATGTTCGACGAGGGATGGTGCACTATTAAGGCTCGGGTCCTACGGAGATTGTGGCGTCTCCTGAGGTGGGGGGTTTCCTGAGATCTGACCGTCCTCATGAGCTTCTGTGGTGTTGCCCTGCTGAGCTTGGCGCTCCGCTACTGACGGCCCTGCTGTGCCTTCCTGACCCGTCGCCGCATCAGCTTGGGCTTGCGTGGCACTCCCTTGTCTTGGCGCTCCTCCCGAACCGCCACCAGCGCCGCACTGGCGGAGTACGGGGTGGCGGCGAGGTAGAGTACTAGAGGCTCGAGAGGCCTTGGCGCCCCATCATCGGGGGGCTGGTGAGGTATTTCTTGAGTTCTTGGAAGGCCCGGTCGGCCCCCGGGGTCCACTCAAAGGGGCCCTTCTTCTTCATGAGCTTAAAGAAGGGTAAGGCACGCTCGCCTAGCTTGGAGATGAAACGCCCTAACGTGGTCACCTGTCCTGCTAGCTTCTGCATCTCCTTGAGGGTCTGTGGTGGGCTCATGTCTTCGATGGCCTTAATCTTCTCCGGGTTCGCCTCGATCCCTCTGTGGGATACGAGGAACCCTAGTAGCTTGCCGGAGGGGACACCGAACACGCACTTCTCCGGGTTAAGCCTCAGGTTCACCCGGCGCAAGCTTTCAAAGGTCTCCTCCAAGTCTTGAATCAACGTCCTTGCCTCGCGAGATTTGACTAATATGTCATCGACGTAGGCCGCTGTGTTCCTCCCGAGTTGCCGCCCCAAGGCGATGTGCATCAGCCGCTGAAAGGTTGCACCCGTGTTGCGGAGGCCAAAAGGCATGCAGGTGTAGCAACACACCCCACATGGTGTTAAGAAGGCCGTCTTCTCCACGTCCTCCACCGCCATCTTGATCTGATGGTATCCAGAGAACGCATCCAGGAAACATAGCAAATCGCACTCGGCGGTGGAGTCGACGATTTGATCGATGCGCGGAAGGGGGAACGGATCTTGGGGGCAGGCTTTGTTGAGGTTGGTGAAGTCGACGCACATCCGTTCCTTCCCACCTTTCTTCGGCACCACGACGGGGTTCGCCAGCCAATCAGGGTATCGAACTTCTCGAATGGTGCCAGCCGCCTCTAGATTGCGTGTCTCTTGGATGATGAAGGCCTGCTTCTCGGCGGACTGCCGTCTCGCCCGCTGCTTCACGGGGTGCATGTTGGGGCACACCCTTAGATGATGATGGATCACCTCTCTCGGGACCCCTACCAGCTGATTGGGCTCCCACGCGAATATCTCCTTGTTCGCGCGCAAGAACCTCACCAAGGCTTCTTCTTGTCCCGGGTCAAGATTGGTTCTGTCGGCGTCCTGGGAACGGGGGTCCCCAGACTTGCTTGCCTGCGGCCTGCGGCATGGCTCAAAGGAGGCCCAGGACGGCCCATCTTCATCAACGCAAGCTCAAGACCCTCGCGAGGGGCCAAGCCTCGCGGGGCGAACGACCAAGATCTTCCTCGAGCACCGCCGTCAGTGGCTCACGAGGAGGTGGAGAGTTCAAGGCAGGGTACCTCGCAAGGTGCCCGTGGCATAGCTCATGACGACAAAAGGCGCGCCGAGGCGCCCGACCCGGCAATAGCGTCCTCCTTTCCTCTTTGGTGCAAAGGGAGCAAGCGCAGCAAGAGCATCAAGCAAAGGCATCCGTTTGATTGCAACAAGACCAAGACCAGCCCCAACGGCTGGAATGCAGTCATCATGGAGCCCAAGAAGGCGTCATCACGAGAGCCTTTGGCAGGCGAGGACCAACTTTAGTCAGGATAAGTGTACCCGCTGTTCCCCTTCAAAATGGCCAATTGTTGGCGCCCTTCCCGCTCAATATTTGGGAAGAGGCCGGGGCCTTCGCCTATATAAGTAGAGCTAGCCACCATAGTAGAGGCCCCGGCATTTTGGGATCCAGAGCGAGATAGAGACCCGATCCTCAAGCTAGAGCGACGGTCACCACCTAGCAGTTCATCGCACCCACCAAGAACAGACCCTCGCGAGGCTGTTCCTCCCTGTACTGTTCTTCATCAGCCCAAGAGGCAATCCACACACCACAAACTAGAGTAGGGTATTACACCACAACGGTGGCCCGAACTAGTATAAATCTTGCGTCTCTTGTGTTGATCTTGCTAGTAGTTTAGGTCCCTACGATTTGGCGAGGTACGAGATGGTGGAGGGTTGGATCTCCGCGCGCACCCCAGAGTTCGAACCTTAAGGGTCCGCCGGAACCCGAAATCTGACATTTGGCGCGCCAGGTAGGGTGCGCTGAATCCGCTTTCGTCGCCTCGTTCTTCCCGACCACCGCAACCATGTCGGCGCCCGTCGAGCCAGCGTAAGCGCAGAGCCGCCCTCGCCTCCCATGCCGCCCAGACAGCTCCCGTCGGCGGGCGCCCTCGTCGTTCCCGTCACCGCCGTCAACACCGCCATCGGGTCCGGCGGGGGCAGGCAGAAACTGTCGTCCCTGCGCTCCTCGGCGACCTCATGGGAGGGCAGCGTGGCTCCTGATGCGCGCCCCTCGCGCCCAGTTCTCCCACTCGTGGCCCTCCTCGATGGCTCGCAGGCGCCGCCTTCCAGCCGCCATGTCAAGACATTCGTCCGCCGGGTCGGCGCCGCCTCCATGCGGCAGGGGGCTCCCTCAAGCCGGACAGAGTCGTCGGCCGGGCTGACCTTCGACTCTCAAGACCACCCCGCCAACTCGGCCGGCTCGGGTGCGCTCCCCCTGCTCTGCACACCTACCATCTGCCAGGTCGCCGTCACCAGGACCCTCATCGACGGCGGCGCCGGCCTCAACGTACTCTCAGTCGAGGCCTTCAACCTCCTCTGCATCCCGATGGAGCGGCTGCTGCCCAGCCGGCCTTTTTCGGGCGTAGGAGGAGGGTCATCCAGCTCCTTGGGGCAAATCCGACCACGGTGACCTTCGGCACCTACGACAACTTCCGCATGGAATTGGTCGACTTCGACATCGCCCCCATCAGCCTCCCCTACAACGCTATCCTCGGCTATCCGGCATTGGCCAAATTCATGGCCGCAACCCACCCGGGGTACAACCTCATGAAGATGCTCGAGCAGCGGCGTCCTCACCGTGCCCGGGATCTTGAAGGTGTCTTTGCGGCCAGCTCACTCTCAAGATGGCGGCATAGCGCAGCCCGCCCGTCTGAAGCCCCCAAGCCCAAGGGGCTGCGCCGACCAAGAAGAAGCAGTTGTTCACTCAAGACAAGGCGGAGACCAAGCAGATACCTGTCGATGAGGACGGGTCCACAAGCGCCACCTTCACCATAGGCGCCAACCTCGAGCCAGAACAGGAGGAGGCCCTTGTCAGGTTTCTGCGTGCGAACAAGAAGGTGTTCGCCTGGGAGCCCGATCAGCTGGCGGGGATCCCACGGGGTGTTATCGAGCACCACCTTAACGTGTGCCCCAACATGCGTCCAGTGAAACAGGCCTTCATCGTCCAAGAGACTCGCAAGCTAGAAGCCGCGGGGGTTATTCGCGAGGTCCGATACCCAGATTGGTTGGCTAACCCCGTGGTGGTGCCAAAGAAGGGAGGAAAGGAGCGCATGTGTGTCGACTTCACCAACCTCAACAAGCCATGCCCGCAGGATCCGTTTCCGCTCCCTCGCATCGACCAGATCGTCGATTCCACCGCCGAGTGTGACCTGTTATGCTTCTTGGACGCCTTTTCCGAATATCACCAAATCAAGATGGCGGTAGAATACATGGAGAAGACGGCCTTCCTAACCCCTTGTGGAGTGTACTGCTATACATGCATGCCGTTCGGGTTGTGCAACGCGGGGGCAACCTTCCAGTGGCTCATGCACATCACCTTGGGCCCACAGCTCGGGAAGAATGTGGAGGCATACGTCGACGACATCGTGGTGAAGTCTCGCGAGGCCAAGACCTTGATACAAGACCTGGAAGAAACCTTCACGAGCCTCAATGCAGTGAGCCTGCGACTCAACCCGAGAAGTGTGTGTTTGGAGTTCCCTCAGCAAGCTCACAGGTTTCCTCGTGTCCCACCGAGGCATTGAGGCTAACCCAGAAAAGGTCAAGGCAGTGGAAGACATGAGCCCACCAAAGACCCTCAGGGAAATGCAGAAGCTCACGGGGCGCGTGATAGCGCTCGGCCATTTCATCTCCCGATTGGGGGAGCGGGCACTGCCTTTCTTCCAGCTGATGAAGAAATAGGGGCCCTTCGAGTGGACTGAAGAGGCCGACAAAGCGTTTCAAGACCTCAAGAGGTACCTGACCAGCCCTCAAGTGATGGTGGCCCCGCGCCCTCAGGAGCCCTTGGTACTCTACCTCGCCGCCACTCCCTACTCCACTAGCGCTGCTCTGGTGGCGGTTAGGGAGGAGCGTCAGGCCAAGACCACGGCGGCCACCCGAACTAAGGCAAGACCGAATCCTAAGGAACTGGCAGAAGCCAGCACCGCAATGGAAGAAGATCAGCCGTCACAGCAGAGCGCACCAAAGGCGGGGGAGGCTTCCCATCCAAGCACCCAACTTCCGGAGGACGCCACCAGCACCGACGCCCCTAACCTCGTCGAGCACCCGGTGTGCCATTCGATTACCGTGCTCACGGATGCGAGGGCACGGTACCCCATGCCGCAGAAGCTCCTCCTCGCACTCCTGGTGGCTTCGCGCAAGCTGCGGCACTACTTCCAGGGTCATCCAATCAAGGTTGTCTCGGCATATCCCCTGGAGAGGGTCCTCAGGAGCCCCAACTCGGCAGGAAGGGTCGCCGAGTGGAACATTGAGCTGCAAGCATTCCAGCTCGAGTTCAATACGACCAGGGTCATCAAGGGGGCCACGCTGGCAGATTTCGTGGCCGAATGGACAGAAGCACCGGGCCTCAGGGCCGGCGAGGATCGGTCCCTCTCCCCAGGGAGCGAGGCACCAGAAGGTTGGGTCATGTACTTCGACGGAGCGTTATCCAGACAGGGCGCTGGGGCTGGGGCAGTACTCATAGATCCCTCCCAGGACAGGCTCTACTATGCCGTGCAGCTCTGTTTCCATCATGGCGAGAAGGTCTGCAACAATATAGCAGAATACGAGGGGCTGATAGCGGGTCTGAACGCTGCCGCAGCCCTTGGGGTGAAGCGCCTTACCATCAAGGGCGATTCGCAGCTCCTCGTCAATTTCTCCAACAAGGTGTACGAGCCGAGGGATGAACACATGGAGGCCTACCTTGCGGAGGTCCGCAGGATGGAGAAACAGTTCTGGGGGTTGGAGCTGCAGCACGTGCCCCGCGGCACCAATCAAGAGGCCGACGACATCGCCAAACGAGCCTCCAGGAGGTTACCCCTGGAGCCGGGTGTCTTTGAGGAACGACTCTTTAGGCCCTCAGCCCTGCCGCCGTTGTCAAGCACAGCGCAGCCTCGGGAGGAGCTCCCTCAGCCACCAGCCTCGGGAGCCCCAGCCTGTGGCCCGGCCTCGGGAGCACGCCTGCTCCTAACGATGGAACCTCAAGAGGAGTGCTGGATCACAGAGCTCAAGAGTTACTTAACGCGTGGGACTTTGCCGAAGAAGGAGGAGGAGGCAGAGCGTGTGGCGCGGCAAGCCACGGCATACAACATCATGGATGGAGAGCTCTACCTGAGGCGACCAAACGACGTGTCCCTATGCTGCGTCACCAGGGAACAGGGGAAAGAATTGCTGGCAGATATACATGGCGGAGATTGTGGGCACCATTCATCGTCACGGACCCTTGTTGGGAAGGTGTTCCGCAGCGGTTTCTATTGGCCCACCGCGCTCAATGAAGCCATTGACCTCGTGAAGGCTTGCAAGGCTTGCCAATTCCATGCCAAGCAGATCCACCAGTCAGCAGGAGGCCTTCAAACCATTCCCCTCACTTGGCCATTCGCAGTCTGGGGGCTGGACATTCTGGGCCCTTTCCCTCGGGCGCCAGGGGGCTATCGCTACCTCTACGTCGCCGTGGACAAATTCACCAAGTGGGTCGAAGTCGAGGCCGTACGCGTCATCCCCGCTGGTTCTGCGGTCAAGTTCATCAAGGGCATCGTGAGCGGTTCGAGTGCCGAACCGCATCATCATCGACAACGGTTCGCGATTCACCAAGAACCTTTTAAAACGTCATCGCGCTAACCTTGGGACGCAGATATGCTACGCTTCGGTGGCGCACCCCCGCAGCAACGGACAGGCCAAGCGGGCTAATGTAGAGGTCTTGAGAGGCCTCAAGACCAGGACGTTCAAGAAGAAACTAGAAGCTTGCGGCAGAGGCTGGTACGACGAGCTTCCGTCTGTGTTGTGGTCCATCCGCACAACCGCAACCAAGCCAACTGGGGAGACACCCTTCTTCCTGGTCTACGGAGCCGAAGCGGTCCTCCGTCACGAGGTCAAGCGTCGATCCGCGCGGGTCCTGGAGTTCGATGAAACGCTGCAGGACGCTATGCGGGGGACGGACCTTGTGCTGGGGGAGGAGTGCCATCGAGAAGCTGTGCTGCGAGCGGCGAGGTACCAGCAGGCACTCCGGCAATACCACTGCCGCAACATCCGCCCCAGAACTCTCGAGGTAGGGGACCTCGTGCTCCGAAGGGTCCTCTCTAGGGAGGGACTGCATAAGCTGTTTCCCATGTGGGAGGGCCCCTTCAAGGTTGTTCATGTTTCCAGGCCTGGCTCCGTGCGCTTGGAGACTCAAGAGGGAGTGCCTATACAGAACGCGTGGAACATCCAGCACCTCCGGAGGTTTTACCCCTAGAAGGCCCCGAGCACATGAAGAAGGCGAATGCCTGTGAAGCTCATCTTTTGGAAAAGGCCCCAGGCACATGAAGAAGGCGAATGCCCGTGAAGTTCATCCTTTTGGAAAAGGCCACGAGCCTATGAAGAAGGCGAATGCTGTGAAGCTCATCCTTTTGGAAAAGGCCACGAGCTCGTGAAGAAGGCGAATGCACTGTGAAGCTCATCTTTTGGAAAGGCCCCGAGCACATGAAGAAGGCGAATGCTGTGAAGTTCATCCTTTCGGAAAGGCCCAGAGCATGTGAAGAAGGCGAACGCCTGTGAAAAGGCTGTCAGCGTTACGAAAGGCCCGAGCTGTGGAAGAGGGCAAACGCTGTGAGGCTTGCTTACCGTAAGAAAGGCCCGAGCACATGAAGAAGGCGAACGCCTGTGAAGCTCGCCACCCGTGACACTCTCACGTAATAATGAGTGGGGCTGTACATGCCCCGGAGTCTCAGGAGTGCCGGCCTCAGGCCCTGGGGCTCCCTCCCACGCCCAGTGGCAGCACTTAGCTCCGCGCTGGTGAGAAGACGTCCAATACTAGACTAGGTGCTTGGACGGCTTTTTCATTTGCTTTCTGCAGTTGACTGGTTATTCCCATTAGAAGTTTTTATCGAAACTATCGCCCCTTTTTGGTCCGTGGTTCTCTGATCTTTTTCACCCTCCTGCCTCGATTTCTCTTGTGCGGGGGCTCGCGAGGCAGAAGCCTCGGGAGCCCCCGCGAGTGTTCCTACCCCTATCGCTCAAGTTTTCACAGCCCTGGTCCACAGGTGGAGCACCCCTCCTGACCATGCCTCACGGGCAGCACGACGCGAACACAGGGCCAGGGTCGGTTGCCCCCGCGACCACGACCGGGGTTCACTTGCGAATGGGCGCCTGACGAAGGGAACAGATGTCAGGGATAACAAAAGCAGTACAATAATTAACGACGTTGCCCTAAACACGCCCCCACAGGGCCACACATTGTTCCCTTTTTACGCAGGAGAAAAGGAAGGAAAAGGACAGAAGCATGTGAAGCACACCCCGCGCCGGCTCTCTTGGAAGGCCCGAGCCGCCTCCGGAGCTCAGTCGGACTCCATCTCGCGCTTCACCGGCGCGAGGCGGCGAGCGGACCCGCTGCCACCCCCCAAGCAGGCGCGGCGGCGTGGGGGCTGGCCGCGGCCGCTGCTGGAAGAATCGCCACCCGAAGAAGAGCTGGTGAAGCGTGAGGAGTCGCGGGCATCGCCAGCCGCCCGCGCGCTGCCCTCTCCGCCCGCGCCGGGGCTGAGTCCTCGGCCGTGGTCGTCGTCCTCAGGGCAGCACCCCATGCGGCGGCCGTCTTCCCCGAACACCCTCACGTAGAGGGTGGCGTCGCCATCATACTTGAAGTGCAGCGAGCACCGGTGGCGGAGACCACGCGCGCGAGCGCTTGCTACCGGCCAGCGGGCGAGAACAGGTTCCCTGCAGCAGAGACCTCCAGAGAAGCCCACGAAGCCCGGCTGCAACAACCATCTGCCTGGAGCCAGAGGCCACTCAGGGCGCCATTTGGGAGCCCACCCAGGAGGAAGCACGGGAGCTGAAGCCGGACGCCGGACGGCTCCTCCGCCCTCACTATGAACTCCGGCAGCGCTTCAGCAGCATGGAGGCGCGGCCTCGGGGGATGCGCGGCCGGGGCACGCCCTCCGACCATGACCAGCCGCTCGTCACCATGCTGAGAGCCTCCCCCGCAAACGCGGGAGACCGCCGTGGAGGCCACGGGGTGCTTGCGAGGGCGACCTCGACCACGCTTAGGCGGAGGAGAGGAAGATTCGACCTGGCGGCCCTTCCCCTTCTCTGCGGCTGAGAACTTCCTTGGTGGAGCCATGGAGAAGAAGGAGAGACATGAAAGGATAGACTGGAAGAGGCGCCGCGTGCCCATTTTATAGCCGGGCGAAGGCCAACCGTCGACCTCCACGATCACTTGGTAATCATGATCGACCATGCATGCAAGGACTTGTCGAATCCGGGCGGTTACCAAGGCGTCGTGGGGAGCAGGCTCCACGTCCAATCAACCGCCACGCTGGCGCCCAAAACCGCAGGCTGTTAGGGCCCATGACGCCGCACTTGCCCTTCGCCTCTGCCCAGTCAAGTTGAGCGCGCCGTGGGCCAGGGGCTCTTTGTCGGCGTTCGGGAACGGGGTCCCAGACTTGCACACTGCGGCCTGCTGGCGTGGCTCAAAGGAGGCCAGGGCGGCCCATCTTCATCAACGCAAGCTCAAGACCCTCGCGAGGGCCAAGCCTCATGAGGCGGGCGACCAAGAGCTTCCTCGAGCACGGCCTCGTCAGCTGGCTCACGAGGAGGCGGAGAGTTCAAGGCGAGGTACCTCGCGAGGTGCCCGTGGACGCAAGCCATGACGACCAAGGCGCCCGGTCGGCGCCAGGCCATGGCGCCCTCCTTTCCTCTTTGGTGCAAAGGGAGCAAGCCTTGAGCAAGAGCGTCAAGCACAGGCATCCGTTTGGTGCAACAAGACCAAGACCAGCTCCAACGGATGGAATGCGATCATCGTGGAGCCCAAGCGGGCGTCATCACCAGAGCCTTTGGCGGCGAGGACCAACTTTAGTCAGGATAAGTGTACCCGTTGTTCCCCTTCAAAATGGCCAATTGTTGGCGCCCTTCCCGCTCAATATTGGGGAAGAGGCCCAGGGCCTTCGCCTATATAAGTAGAGCTAGCCACCATAGTAGAGGCCCCCGACATTTTTGGGATCCAGAGCGAGAGATAGAGACCCGATCCTCAAGCTAGAGCGACGGTCACCACCTAGCAGTTCATCGCACCCACCAAGAACAGACCCTCGCGAGGCTGTTCCTCCCTGTAATGTTCTTCATCAGCCCAAGAGGCAATCCACACACCACAAACTAGAGTAGGGTATTACACCACAACGGTGGCCCGAACTAGTATAAATCTTGCATCTCTTGTGTTGATCTTGCTAGTAGTTTAGGTCCATGCGATTCGGCGAGGTACGAGACGGTGGAGGGTTGGATCTCCGCGCGCACCCCAGAGTTCGAACCTTAAGGGTCTGCCGGAGCCCGAAATCCGACAGGTTCCTATGGTAAAGGTGGCTCCTGAAGACCCGTCCTTGTCAACCAGCACCTGCTTTGTCTCCGCCTTGTCTTGGGTGAACAACTTCTTCTTCTTGGCGGGCGCGGTCTCCTTGGCCTCTGGCGTAGCGGCGTCGGCTGGCCGCGCCGCTGCTGCAGCCTTGAAGGCGAGCCTGAGCGTCGTCACTGCCTCCTTAGCGTCCCCCTTGATGGTGAGGATGCCCTTGCTCCCTGGCATCTTCATAAGGTTGTAGGCCGGGTGAGTCGCCGCCATGAACTGAGCAAGAGCCGGGTACCCGAGTATGGCATTGTATGGGAGGCCGATGTGGGCGATGTCAAAGTCCACCAGCTCGGTCTTGATGTCGCGCGTGCAGGACGGGAGGCGGATCTGCCCCAGAGAGTGGGCAGCTCCGCCGCGTACTCCCGAAAAAGGCTTGCTGAGGTTGAGCCTCTCGGGTGGCACGTGGAGGAGACTAAATGCCTCCACGGAGAGCAAGTTGAGGACGGCACCTCCATCGATGAGGGTCTTGGTGACGGCCACGCTGCAGATGGTAGGTGTACAGAGCATTGGGAGTATGCCGGAGCTGGCGGTAGAGACAGGGTGGTCTTCCGAGTCGAAGGTGAGGTCGGCCTCCGGCGAAGCCCAACCCGGCGGAGCCCCCGAGCGCTTGGATGCTGCTCCGATCTGACGGAGGAAAGGCTTGATGTGGCGATCTGAAGGCTGCACTTGGGGGCCGCCTAACAGCGCGGCAACTGCGTGGTGCGTCGGCGCCGCGTAGCGTGTGGCGAAGAGGTTGCGGAGTTCTTCCCAGGACGCCACCGTGGATCCTGGGAGATTGAGCAGCCAGACGCGTGGCTCGCCGGCGAGGGCCATGGGCAACCAGTTGGCCATGATCTTGTCGTCGCCTCCGACTTCAAGGACGGCCTCCTCTTATGCCAGCAAGAACGGCGCCGGATCTGCCGTGCCGTCGTAACGCGGCGGCATCTCTGGCTTGAACTTGGTCGGCCACTGCACTCGCCACAGGGCAGGGTCCAGGGCTCGGTACCCAGACTACCTGTTGCCGGTGTCGGTCGCAGAGGCTGATGGCGGCGCCCCTGCCACGGGAGCAAAACGCGGCGGCACAGGGTGCAGATTGGTGGAGAGGAGCTCCGGCGCACCCCTACCTGGCACGCCAAATGTCGGATATGGGGTTCCGACAAACCCTTAAGGTTCGAACACTGGGGTGCGCGCGAAGTCTTTCCCTCCTACCGATCTATGCTCTAGCTCGCTAAGATCTTGCGGACGAACTCGACGAACTCACAACCTGAGAAAGAGACACGGGGTTTATCTTGGTTCGGGCCACCGTTGTGGTGTAATACCCTACTCCAGCGTGGTGGTGGTGGATTGCCTCTTGGGCTGATGATGAACAGTACAAGGGAAGAACAGCCTCCTGAGGTTGAGGTGTTCTTGTGGCTAGGCTCTCGATCTGTTGGATCAAGCCCGGGTCTGACCCGCTTCGCTATGGTGACTAGCTCTACTTATATAGGGCCTGGTCCTCTTCCCAAATGTTGAGCGGGAAGGGAGCCAACAATGGCGGGCAAATTTGAAGGGGGACAGCTAGTACAAGATATCCTGACAAAAGCAGTCTTCGCCTAAAAGCCCTGGGGTGACACCATCTTGGGCTCCACGATGACCTCCGGCTTGCCGTCCTCCTGGTCTTGGTCTTGTTTCACCAATAAGGCAACCTTTGCCTGATGCCTCGGTACTCTTCGTCTGCGCTCGCCTCCTTAGCACCAAAGAGGAAATGGGGACGCTGTGCGCGCTGGCACCCATCTGGCACCGTTCGTCATGGCTCATGTCACGAGTGACTTGTGAGGTTTGCCCCGCCTTGATATCTCCGCTCCTCGTGAGCCCGCCTAGCTAGGCTACTCCAGAGGAAGTCTTGCATCGTCCACCTCGCGAGGCTTGGACCCTCGCGAGGGTCCTGGATGCCTTGTTGACGAAGATGGGCGTATGGCCCGTTGCCTATACCACAGGTGGGCATGAGCGAGCAAACTGGGGACCCCGTTCCCAGAACACCGACACTTGAGTGTTTAGGTAGGCCATGGGCGACACCCTCGCCAGGCTTCCGCTTGAAGGTTGCCGAGATACATGACGTGTACATGGTGGTAAGTGGCGAGAGCGTGTGTGAAGAAGTACACCCCTGCAGGGTTAACATCATCTATTCAAATAGCCGTGTCCACGGTAAAGGACTTCTGGGTTGCCTGTACAGTTCATAGACAAGTGAAAGTGGATACTCTAAAACTCGCAAGATAAGCGTGAGTGCTACGGATGGCCTTCTCGTGGGGAGACGGGAGCGGATCCATAGTGGTTTATTGATATGGTGAATATGTGGACTCGTGTGCGCCACCTCAAAAGAGTTACTTGCAGTCATAGTTTAGGATAGCCACTGAGTCAAAGCTGGCTTGCTGCAGTCAAACTCCACCACCCCTTTGTTGATACCGATGCATATGTAGCTATAGTTTTGATGTAAGTCTTGCTGGGTACATTTGTACTCACGTTTGCATATTTTATGTTTTGCAGAGAGACGTCAGTCTCGCTAGTAGTTTCGTGTGGACTTCAACGTTTAGCTTGATACCTCAGCTACAATCTTGTGCCCTCGGCAGGATCTGGTAGATAGTCAGGCTTCTCAGCCTTTTTCATTTGTAGATGTCTGTACTCAGACATGTTAAGCTTCGCATGTGCTTTGACTTGTATGCTCTGAATGTTGGTCATGAGACCATGTTTGTAATATCTCGCTCCTCGGAGCCTAATGAATAAATACTTTGAGTCGTAGAGTTTTGTTGTGATGCCATGTTATATTTACACATATTGAGCATATTGTGTGTATGATTGAAATGCTTGGTATGTGTGGGATCCGATAGCCTAGTTGTTTATCCTTGGTAGCCTCTCTTATGGGGAAATGTAGTCTTGTGCTTCCATGAGCCATAGTAGTCCGCTACATGCCGGTTCACCGAGTCACGCTAGCCCAAAGACTCTTGCTCGAACACTTGACTAAACGGCATGTGATTCACTTCGTTCATGTGTCTGCCCCTTCCGGGAAATGTCACGCGGTGACATCCAGAGTCCTGCCTAGCCTGCTATAGCCTGGTTCACCGGAGTCCTGTTAGCCCAGTGCTACAGCCCGGATTCGCACGCTGCTGACCGATATGCCACTTTGGGTTCACGACTAGTCATGTCGGCCCGGGTTCTCTGTCATATGGATGCTAGTGGCACTATCATATACGTGAGCCAAAAGGCGCAAACGGTTCCGGGCCATGGTAAGGCGACACCTGCGGGAATACCGTGCGTGAGGCCTCAAAGTGATATGAGGTGTTACCAGCTAGATCGATGTGACTTGGAATCGGGGTCCTGGCAGTGATCCATGAACAGTTACTACCACACATTGGGTTCTGGTAACTTGGCCCCTCTCGACTTATTAATCAACATGATCTCTGTCTAGGAGTCGCAACTAGTTTCTGCTGTTTGTAGGTAGTGTTAGTAGTCTACCAAGTGGCACCCGGTACAGGTGGGCTTGGGACAGACTAGGCACCGTGGCTGGGTATACCAAGCGCCGCCCCGTTTGGTGGGCTTGGAACCCTGTACACATCGTTTGGGGCTGTGAGCGACACCCCGGCCAGATCTCCTTGCGGATGGAACCCGAATAGGCGATAAACCTGGACTAGAGACTTGTATGGTTAGTCAGGTCGTGGCCGACTCCCTCGCCAGGCTTCCGCTTGAAGGTTGCCGAGATACACGACGTGTACATGGTGGAAAGTGGCAAGAGCATGTGTGAAGAAGTACACCCCTGCAGGGTTATAAATGATCTATTCGAATAGCCGCGTCCATGATAAAGGACTTCTGGGTTGCCTGTACAGTTCATAGATAAGTGAAAGTGGATACTCTAAAATGCGCAAGATAAGCGTGAGTGCTATGGATGGCCTTCTCGTAGGGAGACGGGAGAGGATCCATAGTGGTGTATTGAATGGTGAATATGTGGACTCGTAGCGCCACCTCAAAAGTGTTACTTGCAAATGTAGTTCAGGATAGCCACCGAGTCAAAGCTGGCTTGCTGCAGTTAAACTCCACCACCCCTTTGTTGATACCGATGCATATGAAGATAGTTCTGATGTAAGTCTTGCTGGGTACATTTGTACTCACATTTTTATGTTTTGTAGAGAGGCTTCAGTCTCGCTAGTAGTTCCACGTGGACTTCGACGTTTAGCTTGTTACCTCAGCTACGATCTTGTACCCTTGGGAGGGTCTTGTAGATAGTCAGGCTTCTCAACCTTCTTCATTTGTAGTTATGCAGACTTAGACAAGTTAAGCTTCCGCATGTGCTTGTTGCTTGTATGCTCTGTATGTTGGGTCATGAGACCCATGTTTGTAATACTTGGCTCCTCGGAGCCTGTCGGCGTTCTGGGAAAGGGGGTCCCCAGACTTGTCTGCCTGCGGCCTGCGGCGTGGCTCAAAGGGGGGCCCATCACAGCCCATCTTCATCAACACAAGCTCAAGACCCTCGCGAGGGGCCAAGCCTCATGAGGCGGGGCGACAGGGAGCCTCCTCGAGCACTGACCTCATCAGGCTGGCTCGCGAGGACACGGAGAGATCAAGGCGGGGTACCTCACGAGGTGCCCATGGCGCAAGCCATGACGACCAAGGCGCCCGGTGAGCGCCAGCCCGCAGTGTCCTCCTTTCCTCTTTGGTGCAAAGGGAGCAAGCGCAGGCGAGGGCATCAAGCAAAGGCGTCCATTTCGGTGCAACAAGACCAAGACCAGTCCAACGGTAGGAAGGAAGTCATTGTGGAGCCCAAGCCGGCGTCACCATGAGAGCCTTTGGCAGGCGAGGACCAACTTTAGTCAGGATAAGTGTACCAGATGTTCCCCTTCAAAATGGCCAATTGTTGGCGCCCTTCCCGCTCAATATTTGGGAAGAGGCCCAGGGCCTTTGCCTATAAATAGGACTAGCCACACACAGAGCTAGGGGGATCTTGATCTGATCGGTAGCTGGATGCACCTTGGACAGAGAGAGAGAGAGAGAGAGAGAGAGACAGAGAGAGAGAGAGAGAGAGAGAGAGAGAAGGCGACTGAACTTCCCCAAGCAGTTCATCTCCCCGGCCAAGAACAGACCCTCGCGAGGCTGTTCTTCCTTGTATTGTTCATCACCATCAGCCCAAGAGGCAGTCCACCACACCACAAACTAGAGTAGGGTATTACACCACAATGGTGGCCCGAACTAGTATAAACCTTGTGTCTCTTGTGTTGTTCCTTTCATAGTTTAGATCCATGCGAGGCGGCGGGGTACAGGTAGGTAGAGGGTGAGATCTCCGCACGCACCCCAGTGTTCGAACCTCAAGGGTCTGCTGGAACCCGATATCCGACATTTGGCGCGCCAGGTAGGGGTGCGCCGGAATTCGTCTTCCGCCGCCCTGTTCTTCGTCGACCACCGCATCCATGTCGGCCTTCGCGGGGCCAGCGCCCGGCGTCGAGCCGCTCTCGCTTCCCTAAATCGCCCAGAGCGGCTCCGTCGTGAGCGCCCTCGTCGTTCCCGTCGCTTTGCCGTCAACGCCGCCCGCAAGCCCGGCGGAAACGAGCAGCAAGCATCGTCTGATCCCTCCATGAGGCAAGACGGCCGCCTGCTACCCCTCACTCGCCCGGCTGGTTCTTCGTCTCGCGCATTCCAGCGCCCATGGAGGCTCGGCTGTGCTCATCGCGGCAAACGAGCTCTGCGCTACCGTCCGTCGGCGATGTCTCTGAAGAGTGGCTCGACAGCGTCGTCGAGCTTCGTCCGCGCCCATGTGAGGCTCCCAGCGCCGTTTGTCCGCTGCACGCACCCGTCCTGCTTGTGACGAAAGCTCGGGCGCCTCGGCGCCCCCTCCCAGAAAGGCGCCACAGCCCCAAAGGCGCGTGGTCCTTGGGCGGAAGAAGCTGCCCGAGTGCTCCCTGCTCCAGCTCGTCGCGACCACGCTCCTGCTCCGGCACGACAAGACCCCGCGCTGCTCCCAGCTGTAGCGCATGGGGACCCGCAAGACCAAGCTCTTCGTCATCCAAGGCCCCCCATGGCCACAGCTGGCTGCCGCGCCTTCACCCCCGAGCTGCGTAGCGTCGCGTGGCCCGGCAAGTTCAAGCCGGACCTGCCTCTCGCCACGACGGTAAGGCCGACCCCGCAGAGTTCCTCTAGCTCTACGAGCTAGGCATCGAAGCTGCCAACGAAGACGAGAAGGTCATGGCGAACTGGTTTCCCATGGCGCTCAAGGACGGGGCCCTTGCAGCTCCCTGAACACGGCCCCGTGCACGATCTCCTCACAGGGACGAGATGCGTACCCGCTTCATCGCCAACTTCCAAGGTACTCGTGACGGCCACCAGCCGTGGCGACATGCGCCGCATCAAGCAGCAACAGGAGAGACCTGCAGAAATACATCCGGTAGCTTCAACAACGCACACCTCAAGATTCCCAAGGTGACCGAGGAGGCCATCATCTCCGCCTTCTCCGACGGTGTCTTGTGACGTCAAGATGAAGGAGGAGCTGGCGATGCATGAAGACTTGTGCACTTCCTTGGAGCTGTTCAACTTGGCGACCAAGTGCGCCAGGGCCGAGGAAGGGCGTCTCTCCCTCCTCGAGCTGCCTGCCGCAGACCCAGAAGAGAAGAAGTCCAAGGCCAAGGATGTCACGCCCAATATGCGACCCTATCCAAAAGGAACTCGAAGGTCCCACCAAGGATAGACCCGCATATTGAAACGCTTTTGCAAGGTGGATATCATTACATCAACATTACATAATACATAGGGATACATACATAAGGCACGAATGCCACAAGAATACATCAACACATCATACAAGATCAACATCCGACTACAGATGAATCATAAACAGAAACTCAAACAATATCCACCCTGCTAGCCCAGGTTGCCAACCTGGAACCTATCCCCTGATCGAGGAAGAAGCAGAAGAAGAACTCCAAACAGGCAAACATCGCTCTCGCGTCAAGATCATCGCATGAACCTGTACCTGCAACTGTTGGTGTAGTAATCTGTGAGCCACGAGGACTCAACAATCCCATTACCATGGGTATCAAGACTAGCAAAGCTTAATGGGTAAGGAAGAGGTAAAGTGGTGAGGTTGCAGCAGCGACTAAGCATATATGGTGGCTAACATACGCAAATGAGAGCGAGAAGAGAAACAAAGGAACGGTCGTCAACTAGTAATGATCAAGAAGTGATCACGAACTCCTACTTACGTCGGACATAACCCGAAACCGTGTTCTCCTCTCGATCAACCCGAAAAGAGACACTCACGCAGTTACGCACACGGTTGGTGTATTTTAGAAGAGTTTGCTTGAGCTTACTACAACCGGATATTAACAAATTCCCATCTGCCACATAATCAGGCACGGCTCTCGAAAGTTTATACCCTGCAGGGTGTCCCAACTTAGCCCATGATAAGCTCTCGCGATCAACGAAGGATATTCCTTCTCCCGGGAAAACCCGATCAGTCTCGGAATCCGGCTACAAGACATTTCGACAGTAATAAAACAAGACCAAAGAAAGCCGCCCGATGCGCCGACAATCCCGATAGGAGCTGCACATATCTCGTTCTCAGGGCAACACCGGATGAGACATCCTATGAGTAAAACCAGACCCCGAGTTTCCCCGAGGGGGCCCCGCAGTCTACTCGGTTCGGGCCAACACTTAGACAAGCATTGGCCCGGGGGGGAGGGCTAAATAAAGATGACCCTTGGGTTAATTACTCCCAAGGGAAAGGTAGGTGATGGTGAGGCAAATGGTAAAACCAAGGTTGGGCCTTGCTGGAGGAGTCTTATTCAAAGCGAACTGTCAAGGGGGTCCCATAAATCACCCGACCGCGTTAGGGACGCAAAATCCGGGAACATAATACCGATATGACGGAAACTAGGGCGGCAAGAGTGGAACAAAACACCAGGCATAAGGCCGAGCCTTCCACCCTTTACCAAGTATATAGATGCATTAATTAAATAAGAGATATTGTGATATCCCAACAAAATCCTGTCCACCATGGAGCAATCTTCAACTTCACCTGCAACTAGCAACGCTATAAGAGGGGCTGAGCGAAGCGGTAACATAGCCAAACAACGGTTTGCTAGGAAGGGTGACAAAGGTTAGAGGTTCATGGCAATTTGGGGAGGCTTGAATAAACAGGTGATAGGTAACATGATAATATGAAACTACATGCAAAATCAAGCAAGTTTCATATAGAGCACACCCCAAACGGAGCAACGGTTCAACACATACACACAATACAAGTCATGACAACAATCTGTCCAAAACAGCAACTAGGCATATTGCAAGCATCAAAACAACAAGCTACAGCACCTTAACATAATAACAAAAGGCATGGGCATGATGTACAGGTAAGGCATGATAAAACATGAACACTGAGCTATCTTCAGAAATAACTAGAACATGCTCAAACACACATGGCAATATTGCAAATAATAACAGTTTCAGACTTTAGCAGAAATAACATCAGGTTGCAATGTTTAGAGCTATCAAACAACATGCTACAGGAACTTAAAATGGCAAAACAAGACACGGCATGAAACTACTAAATGCGTAGAACAAATGTCCCTTAGTGACCATGAGCCAAAAAGGATCAGAAAATATGATGGCACCCATGTAAACATGGAAAGTTATATTACAGATTCATACATGGCAGGAACAACAATAAGTAGGCATGTTGGTGAGCTTGAACCACTCACCACAGAGCAATACATGGCATGGCAAGGCAACTAACAGTAAGAAGACATGGAATAGAAGCTATACATGGCAAGAACAACATCATAGCATACACGTATCAACTACAACAACCTTGGCAAAATTGAGTAACATGTAAACAACCTGCCAGGAAACATTTTATAGCAAAAGTAGAGCTCGATTGACTCAAGCTATGGCACTTCATAATTGCAAACAAGGGAATTGATGGATAGAGCATAACCATATGTTCAAAACATCCTTACTTAAGTATCTCGAAATAAGCATGGATCTCTCGGTAGCATCAAGTTTACATGGCATAAAAATATCAGCAGAACAGGGGCTGAAATCAGCAACATCATGAAGCCTGGTTTGCATGCTTGTGCTAGTCACCACAGAGATCACAAAAATATATGGAATACATCCCTGTAAAGATGGCATGGCATATTACAAAACACATGTAGAACTCAAGTTCATAGGGTGCACACATCAATCATGGAAAAAATGACAAAAGTGCATGTTCTGATAAGAATCAGAAACTAACATCGCATAGCCCTCTTCTAACAGCATTTCGGGCATCAAGATGAGCTCGAATGAAAATGATGCAATGAGATGAAATGATGTATTCGTCGAGGCGAACAATTCGACATATTACACGCACGAAAAGGAGCATTATATAGGGAGTTATGGCATGTTGAATATGGCATGATAAAATGAAAGGAAAAAGGACTTAGTGGAATTTCGAGAGAAAAACAGGGTGAGCGCAAGACTACTAAATATCGCGCGGGCGAGGGATAGCTGCGGGCTGAGGGATACCTAGTGGGCTCGGCCCATCTCTAGAGGAGGGAGAGGCTGATCGGGCCAGCACGAAGCAGGCCCACGGGGACGGGCCACGGGGCCCACGTGGCCGGGCCAAGGCGTACCGCACGCGGATGACGACAGAGCCGCGGCGAGGGAGCCCGCCAAGGCGGCGGCGGGAAGACCGGGAAGGCGCGCCGCCAAAGCGGGCGGCAGACGGAGGGGCGCCGGCGCGTCAGCTGAGGCGGCGGCGTGGTTCGCGGCGATGACGGCGCGGCCGCGGATGGGCGAGGCGGCGCGCGATCCGGCGAGCAGCCCGCGGAGGCGGCGGGCGGCGCACACCGGGCGGCGGGACGAAAGCGGACTGGCGAGGGCGCTGGAGGCGCTGGGCGAGATTCTGGCCCGCTGGCCTCGGATGGGCTCCGCGGCGGCGGCGCTGCACGGCGGAGGACACGTGTCGCGTGGGGATTGGCTGAGGGGGCAGCGGCGCGGACGTGTCCGGCGCGGCACGGACGCGTCCGGCACGCGGAGGTAGAAGAAGCCTAGGGTTTCGGGGGATTAGACCGCGAATTTCGGGGGAGGCACATATTTATAGGTAGAGGGAGCTAGGAGAGTCCAAGTGAGGAGCGGTTTTCGGCCACGCGATCGTGATCGAACGACCGAGAGCATGGAGGGGAGTTTGCTGGGTTTTGGGCTACTTTGAAAGGGGTGTTGGGCTGCAAAGAGATGGAGGCTTTTGCGGTTACCCGTTTAACCGTTGGAGTACCAAACGACCTCCAAATGGCACGAAACTTGACAGGCGGTCTACCGGTGCTATACCAAGGCCGCTTGACAAACCTAGGTCCATTCCGAGAATGTTTAACACACGCACATGAAAAGAGGCAAAAGGGGGCGCCGTGAGACATAGGAGTGCCGGATTGCAAAACGGACAACGGGGAAAATGCTCGGATGCATGAGACGAACACGTATGCAAAATGAAATGCACATGATGACATGATATGAAATGCAGATGATGACATGGCAAAGTGCAACACACAAGCACATGACATGGCAACGATGGCGAATTACTGACGGACACCTGGCGCATCGAATCCGGGGCGTTACAAAGGATGTGAAGCGCAAGGGGGACGCCGTGCTCGCGGCGGAACCGGACACCAAGCGGGGCAGAGATCAGCCCGAGTCCTCCAAGGGCAGCCGGTACTGCGTGTACCGCGACCTCCACACCCACAACACCAGTGAATGTCAAGAGCTCCGAGCCGTGCGAGAAGGGAGGATCGGCCGACGTCCCGACCGCAGCGACCGGGGCTACGGCCGAGGTGGAGGAAGGAACGCAGGACGCTGGGAAGACCGTGGCCCTCACGAATGGTGGCGCGACCAACCTCGCGAGGATCGCTGGCAAGACCCGCCTCGCGAGGGAGGCTGGAGGGATCAGCCTCGCGAGGATCGCCCGCAAGGCAACGCAAGCCTCCCTCCTCTGCCACCGCAGCCAAGGAGAAATGAAGACCATCATCAGGACGAGGGGGCTGGGGGCTTCCGAGAGCCGCGATCGCTTTGCATCTGGGCGGAGCTCAAGCCCCAGCCTCTCAACGCATCTTCAAGCAGTTCGCCCGTGAAGTGAATGCAGTCCTCCCAAGCTCGAAGCCACACGCCCCTCGGGTGGTCGGCGTGCACCATCACGTTCAGCTCAGCGGATCAGATCAAGTGTGCGGCCACAGCCGGAGTCCTCCCGATGCTCTGTTCCCCAATCATCAGCAACGTGCTAGTCACCAAGACCCTCATCGATGGCGGGGCAGGGCTCCACATCCTGTCCGTGGAAATGTTCAACAATCTCCAAGTGCCTTACAATCAGCTTCAGCCAACCAAGCCTTTCTCCGGAGTCACCGACGGCTCCACGGTACCGATTGGGCAGGTTCGCCTCCCTGTCACCTTCGGCGCACGCGACAACTACCGCACCGAGCTCATCGACTTCGACGTCGCCCACATTCGCCTGCCATTCAACGCCATCCTCGGGTACACGACGCTGGCCAAGTTCATGGCCTTAACCCACCACGGCTACAACGTCCTCAAGATGCCAGGAAGTGGCGGAGTCATCATGGTGCCCTGCGAAGAGAAAGACACAGTGTGCTCCCTGGAGCGAGCCTTTCAGGCCGCATCACTGGAAGACCCTATCGCGGAAGCAGGAGGCTTCCCGAGACCGCCCCCAAGAAGAAGAAGACATCGTCCGGCCCAACCCCTTAGGAGGCAGGCCCCTTAGGGTCCGCGCCTGCTCAGGGGGAACCTCCTTCTATCGCATAGGAAAGCGCGCCCGGCGCCCTCCTCAGGCAGGGCTTGGGGGCTCCCCCTGGAGGGCCACAGACCTTGCTAAGGTCACGAGGGAGGCGCTTGGGCACCACTTGGAGGCGTGTTTCGAAGCACGCTTCCCTCAAGAAGGAGCAACGCAAGGAGGGCCAAACTCTCAGGAGTTCGTCAGCGAGATCGTTCAGGAGCTGCAGGAGTCAAGAGTCATGAGTGGCAGCCGCCGCCTACCTGCCGTGGCTCCCCATCCAGGCGAGGATGGTGGGCTGCGCGTCTGCATCGACATACCAGGGCTCAACCGAGCCGCCTCTCAGGAGCGCCTCTGGCCCTCTCGCGTGGGGCGCTGCGAAGGTCCACCCCACAGCTACGTTCGCATGCCTTACAGTTTGCCAAACGCGGCCGCCACGTACCAGCACCTCATGAGGGACATCCTGGAGGCTCAAGAGGCCAGGCGTTCCGCAGCCCTGGCGGAGATGGAGATGGTCCATGAGGAGCCACCAGCGCCTCCGGAGCCTTCCGAGGCCCCTGAGCCTGGGGGCTCGTGAGGATCGGCTCCCGCAGCCCACCGAGTCTGCTGCACCAACACCTTTCGTCTTCAACGCTACCAGGTGACATCTTTCAAGTTTCATTTCCAGCTGGGAGCGCCCCCCAGGGCTGCATTATTCCCAGGCCGCGTGGGTCCGTCCCTGCGGCGTGTATCCCTTTTACTTCATGTTCCTAGCTTATCTTGTTGGGGGCGCCCCTCGGGCTGCATCATCCCCAGGTCGCTCGGGTCCGACCCGGCGATGTTCGTCTTCTTTGCACTTATCTAAATGGACTTGCTCCTTCGTGATTAACATGCTTGACCTAGTTGCCCGCTCAACTGACACCGACTGATGGAGCTGCTCCCTAATGGCACGACGCTTGCGCATGGGTCTGTCCCTGCAACGCCGACAAACCTGAATGGCTGAGCTCTGGCCGCGGCAGCCCCGCATAGCGCTACCTCGTCAAGCCTTCAGTGCCTCGTCACCCCTCCGGGGCAACCAACGGCCGGCCCAGCCGGTAGTGACGGTGAACTTTCGTTCTTTACGTGATGAGCCCGCAGGATCTCTTCAAGGAGCAGCGTCGGCGAGGCCCCCACGGTGTCTCCTTCACTCTCACCCGCTGCGTGAACCGCTTGCACGTTAAAGGGGGTGCACGAGCATTGCGACTGTGGCTCCTCTTGGCTCTCCAGCCCTCACCCTCTGGCCTTGTCCACGGCATCGCGACACAGCATACCAGCGACGGCCGAGACTCGCTCGAGGCCGGGACTGAGGACGTGGACCAGAAAGGGGAGCAAAGGCGAGGGAGGGACACGTGAGGACCTCGCCAGCGACCCCTCGCTGCCGATGCAAGGACCCGGCAACGCACCAGGAAGCGACTCCTGATTCTCGAGATAAGTCACCCTCCGGAAGCATTAACTAACACGGCACCGTCCCCTCACCAAATGCAATCCCGAGTTAGCAATGTCGCGCTCCTTTCTCACCGAACGATGGCTACTTGAGCACTAAGGGGGACCTCCTGAGCATCGCGACTCAGGGGCTCTTACCGGACCCCGGGCCGCTCACCTCCTGGCCTTGACCACGGCATCGCGACCTGGCATACCAGCGACGGCTGAAGCTTGCCTTGGGACTGGGACCTATCGGCATAGAGCATCAAGCCCTCGCAAGGTTCGAAAGGGAGAACTGAGCTAAGGTGGAATGAGCAACTCGCGCTGTTTCACAACAAGGATCATATTAACAAACAGGACCACAAGCACCTTACAAGCCCCCACGGGGCGCGCTTTTGACTCCTCGCAGGGAGCAGATCCTAAAGAACGCTAACTACACGCGCACCTGCAAAAGACGCCATCATCAACAGTGGGCCGTCGGGCACCAACGCCAACCCCATCCAGATTAGGGGCGGCGACGGCCTGCCGAGCCCGCCCTGCTCCGAGAGCGGCGCAGGCTTGGAGGCTCATAGCTGTCGTTGCTCGTCTCCGGAGTTGCGAAGAGCTCGGCAGAGTCGCTGGATCCTCCGACGCCTGCACCGCCTGAGGAGCTGCCAAGGGAGCGGCCGGCGAGCCTAGCCCTCGCTGTGGCAGGGCCTCGATCACCTCTCCCGGGGCAGCACTCCAGCCGGCGCCCTTCCGCATCGAAGACCTTGAAGAGCATGACCGAAGCGCCGTCGTACTCCAGGTGGATCGCGAGGGCGCCCCTTGTCCCGCAGACCCGGGCGATCTCGCCCCAGCCTCGAGTCATGAAGACCTCGCCCGGGGCAACGACCTCAACCTCTGCCCCGGTTGCGAGGGTGCTGCAGCCGGCGTGCTGCAGCCAGAGCTCCAGGGGTCCTCCCCGCGGAATCGCAGAGGCGAAGAAGGGAGGAAGGCGGATCCAAGACCGAGGAGGCATGGCGGCATGGAGTACGAAATCCTGGGAGGAGCCCTCGGCGTGGACTCCAGGGGGAACGACGCGCACCTTCGTGACCCGCCGGCGCTGACGGCGGCGTCGCCCGTGGAGTTCGGCATCAAATCCTTAAGAGCCCTCGATCTGGGCGTACAAGGGAAGCGGAAACCCTGGTGGTGGCCGCTCGCACCAGGGCCTCGACACCACCTGGTGGGCACCCTCATTCCGATGGCAGAGGGTTAGCCGTTTCTTCGGCGGGAGCGGGTCAGGACCCTCTCGGGGAGCCTTTCCCTTCTCTACCGCGGAGAACCGGCGGATCGGAGCCATTGCAGCAAGACGGAGCAAGAACCGAGAAGAAGAAGCAAGCAGAAACAGACCAGAGGAGCGCTCATCGTTCCGTGCCAAAAGCCGTGAGGAGGCCAACCGCCGACCTCCACGATCGCGGTAATCATGACCCGCTTTGCATGCGAGGACTTGTCAATTCATGCAGCTTGCCGAGGTGTCGTGGGGAAGTGGAGACACCCATGTCCAATCAACACGCCACGCTGGCGCCCGAGGTCAAGCATGTTAGGGGCCTGGGCGCTTCGCACTTGCTCCTTCGCCTCTCTGCTCGGCCAAGACCGGGGCGCGCCTTGGGCCCGGGGGCTACTGTCGGCGTTCTGGGAATGGGGGTTCCCAGACTTGCCTGCCTGCGGCCTGCGGCGTGGCTCAAAGGAGGGCCCATCACGGCCCATCTTCATCAACACAAGCTCAAGACCCTCGCGAGGGGCCAAGCCTCGCGGGGCGGACGGAGCCTCCTCAGCCACGGCCTCATCAGGCTGGCTCGCGAGGAGGCGGAGAGATCAAGGCGGGGTACCTCACAAGGTGCCCATGACGCAAGCCATGACGACCAAGGGCGCCAGGCGGGCGCCAGCCGCGCAGTGTCCTCCTTTCCTCTTTGGTGCACAGGGAGCAAGCGCAGGCGAGGGCATCAAGCAAAGGCGTCCATTTCGGTGCAACAAGACCAAGACCAGTCCAACGGCAGGAAGGAAGTCATTGTGGAACCCAAGCCGGCATCACCACCAGAGCCTTTGGCAGGCGAGGACCAACTTTAGTCAGGATAAGTGTACCAGATGTTCCCCTTCAAAATGGCCAATTGTTGGCGCCCTTCCCGCTCAATATTTGGGAAGAGGCCCAGGGCCTTTGACTATAAATAGGACTAGCCACACACAGAGCTAGGGGGATCTTGATCTGATCGGTAGCTTGATGCACATTGGACACAGAGAGAGAGAGAGAGAGAGAGAGAGAGAGAGAGAGAGAGAGAGAGAGAGAGAATGCGACTAAACTTCCCCAAGCAGTTCATCGCCCCGGCCAAGAACAGACCCTCGCGAGGCTGTTCTTCCTTGTATTGTTCATCACCATCAGCCCAAGAGGCAATCCACCACACCACAAACTAGAGTAGGGTATTACACCACAATGGTGGCCCGAACTAGTATAAACCTTGTGTCTCTTGTGTTGTTCCTTTCATAGTTTAGATCCAAGCGAGGCGGCGGGGTACAGGTAGGTAGAGGGCGAGATCTCCGCGCGCACCCCAGTGTTCGAACCTCAAGGGTCTACCGGAACCCGATATCTGACAGAGCCTAATGAATAAATACTTTGAGTCGTAGAGTTTTGTTGTGATGCCATGTTGTATTTACACATATCGAGCATATTGTGTGTATGATTGAAATGCTTGGTACGTGTGGGATCCGACAACCTAGTTGTTTATCCTTGGTAGCCACTCTTATGGGGAAATGTAGTCTTGTACTTCCATGAGCCATAGTAGTCCGCTACAGCCCGGTTCACCGGAGTCTTGCTAGCCCAACACTACTGCTCCGGAACACTTGACTAGCCGTCATGTGATTCACTTCGTTCCTGTGTCTGTCCCTTTGTGGAGATGTCACGCGGTGACATCCGGAGTCCTGCCTAGCCTGCTACAGCCCGGTTCACCGGAGTTCTGTTAGCCCAGTGCTACATCCCGGATTCGCACGCTGCTGACCGACATGCTCGATGTTGATTCATGTATGCCTGTCCCTGTGAGTTAGTGCCACTTTGGGTTCACGACTAGTCATGTCAGCCCGGGTTCTCTATCATATGGATGCTAGCGACACTATCATATACGTGACCAAAAGGCGCGAACGGTCCCGGGCCATGGTAAGGCGACACCCGTGGGAATACCGTGCGTGAGGCCGCAAAGTGATATGAAGTGTAACCGGCTAGATCGATGTGACTTGGAATCGGGGTCCTGACAGCTTTGTTATTAGAACCTAACTGCATGTAGGATTACCAAGCCAAACTGGTCAAAGTTGAGTCTAGAAATGCTGTAGTTATATACGGGAATTGATTGTGGGAGGGAACATAAGGCTCTTTTTACTCCTTATACCTTATGTCCTTCTGATCTGAGTCGTCCTCTTCTCTTCTACGGGGATTAGGAACTAGGCTTCTCATCCTCCTATCAGGATCACGTGTTACTAATCTGTAGACTCTTAGGATTGTTGGTCTCAGGCCTCAGTTCTGTTTCTACTACCCCAGTGTGTTGTTAGTTGGACTTGGAACCTTAATATGATGTTGTTGAGTGGTTATGCCACTATTCTGCAGGATGTCTTAAATCTTTCTGAGCATTTATAGCCGTTATGTTGTCCGAGTCATCCCAAGTTTCTTACTAGTCTGATGCATTTGCAAATCCCTTCCTCCCGTTCCCGATGTCCCTCTGGGCCAGTTCAACCAAACTAATCAGTGAGTTGAGGTGCTTCGTTGCCTCAGTATATATGTTGGAGCTATTATGATGACCCTAGGTATCTTAGAGAGTCACCTAGTAATCTAGCCATGTTTTGTGTTCCTAGTGTGATGATTCTGGCCATCATTCTCCAAAGCATCCCGTGATGCCATCTAGCTAGTAGGTATTCTATTCCTTGGTTCTTGAACCTGAGGTTCACTCTACTTACTTCATGTTTATAGTGTTTGCTAGCTCTTTTAGGATATTATTAACCATTGTGATAGTCTTCGAGGTCCGTGGTATATCGTTCTTCCAATACCATGAACCATTATGACAGAAGTTCTTTTGAATCAAAGTTCACAATCAGAGTGCTCGTGGTGAGTTCTCCATCATGTTTGTGACTCTGCCAGTCCTACCTCTCTGCAAGGATTATCTGGAAGAAACCTGTTGAACTTGGTTCGACTTACTAATCTATGCATCCACAACTCAGAAAGTTATATGTTCCTTTGAGTTGTCCCTCTCTTTAGTTGTATCATGATCTCCGCCTATCATTTGATAGTTAAGAGCATGTCTTGAATTCATGCTCATCGATATCTCATATTCTTGTGGTCTGTCAAGCCATTCTATTCTGGAATGACTAGGAGAAACAAACTCCAGTACCTTGTCCACTTCGAGGATTGGGTTAAAGTAGTTGTATTCCGTGGATCAAAATGCCAATCCAGCTTTTGCTCTGTTCTACCCCGGAGTATTACCTCTTTTGTCAAGAATATCATAGGAGTTGCACCACCTCTTATGAATTCTTGACGCAATGATACTTCTCACCATCATCGTTCATTCCTCGGTCTTTGTGTTATTGTAACCGGAATACCGACAAGTGAATTGTGATGTGTGAAATCAATACTCTTAGCAACCCAGTTGCTTGCTAGTTAAAGGACAATAATTTCATTCTTAGTGTGTTGGTTATTGAATCACCATAGGTGCACTCTTCAATCAATGAGTTAGGATCGTGTCAATCCCTCGCTCTTTTGATCATATCATCTTGCCTCGAAAGCAAGATTGTTCTCAAGTTTAGTATCATATCGGTGGTTCCTGATTCTCTAAATATCTTCTCGGAAGTATCACCAGGCTATTCCCTGACCGCTATGTTGAGCTCGTGATCAAATTCGTTCCTGGTAACCACCCCTTCTCCAAGAATCTGTGTTGGGTACCCCTGAACTAGTTGGTTAAGCTAAACAACAACTTGGAGAGTTGGAGGATAAAAGCTGCCTGATTTAGTTCATTTTCAAAGGGATATCCTTGTGTTTGTGTGTGTTGAAGAAAGATGATATCTTCATCGATCGATCTTCGTGTTCAGCTAATAGACCTATCATCTTATCCAAACTTTGATTGAGTATGGGCTATCCTCAAATCAAATCAGAACCAACGATATTCATAATGGTGGAATTCCACTGATATGGAAATTATGATGATTTGCTGTTCAGCCCATCAGCAGCATCTTGTCTCCTCCATGATTCATGTTGAACATTGAGCTACTGTTGGAAACTTTTGTAAGCATTGCCTTCGTGTTCCGCTCATGAGGTATATGTTTGGGTGAAAGATGTGACTTTCTCCAAGTTCCCGTGCATTAGGTGTAAGTTGCCGCCATGAATTTGAGAAAGGTTTGTTTTGTTCCCCTGGAATCATCCCAAATCAGTCATGCATACGTGCGAAGTATTCTATGGTTTGGTAGATTAATTACCTCCACTCCATACGTATTCCCTAGCACACAAAGCCACTGGTTGATTTGTTCAAGGAAAAGAAGTTCTTAAGTGCTAATCCTTAAGGACCCAAAGGTACATGCGCAGGACTTCGCTCTCCCAATCAGAACTCGGTAGCGTTTCGTTGTAAGACTACTATGTGGTCATGCTTGTCTTGGACAACGTGTTCACATGTATGTAGAAGAACCAGCTCATGTTTTGGAGCTTTCTATCGTAGTTCATTTCCTGAGAATCTTGCAACGTCATCTCGTCGATTTGTGTTGCAATCCTTCCTTTCAGACATGATGAGTCTGGAATATCCTGACACCAAACCGATCTGAATCTCAAGCAGATATGATGGTTGGAACGCTTCCCAAGAACTATAATATTGGTCTCTCTGTAACCCGATAAAGTGGATGTCGTGGCCAACACACCCAGCCGGAAGACTTATTATTGTAGTATCTTGATTGAGTAAGTTGGCCACCTCCCCATAAGGATTTCGTAGGATTTACTCCAGTAGTTATTCCTTATGGATTCTTGTGCTCCCGAAGTCCGAACTTTTACTTGATGTTCTAGATACCAAACCATATCTATAAATGGGTTACGCTAGCACATCAAGGAGAACATTAGAAGCGGAGTGCTAAATGTCTCTCGGTCGATCATCCAAATTTCGTTTCCTTGCCCTCGCTAAGGTGAAATCTGAGAAAGTATTGTCTTCCTTTATATCCGCATTGTCCATCACTATTCATCATGGTAGTAAGATGTGTTGCCAGGATCCTCGGCACGGATGTTGGTTAGACCTTGATGGGTATGGAAATGCTCAAGTTCTTGAGAGAACACTCAGTCACTAGGTTATATCCTTGGTATCAACTGGAATGTGACTCCCGTTTGTCGAGTTGTTCTATAACCATAGTGTCCCTTTCGGTCTGAGTATGCCATTCTTTCGAACTCCTTCAAACGATCGTTTGTGCATTTCCTTAGGCTGGTATAGAGAGTTTCAATGATCTCAGTATCGAAACTAATTCTTTTTGCCACTTAAGGGAATAGATCTACGAGTCACCTTCACTAAGGTGCCTCGTTATGGTATCATGGGCAACATAACTCCTCGCTACTTTGAAACCCCCTCACCATCTAATTAAGTGTGGAATTGTTGCCTACCAAGTTGAACTTTCACCATCTGTTTCTTCCATCCCTCTCGACGTGTGTCTGTGTCTCAACTCGAGAGAGTTGCTATGTCTCATCCCATGAGTTGATCGTGACTCGCTCGATCTTTATGAAGATCAAATCCTATAGGGTTTTCCTCTCTTCCGTCGTCATAGCTGGATGAAGTTCTCGAAAGCAAAGACGTCAAGATCAATTTGAAGCAATGAGTCAACATCTTCAAGAAGGGCAATTGGATCATGAAGATTGTGATAGTTTTGTGACCCCCTTTCCTCTTACCCCACGTCTTGAATTTCGGTACGAGATTCTTGTTTAGTGGGGGTGAGTTGTAACATCCCTAGCTTTGTTATGCACTTGGACTAGCTTGGTTGCTGCATCATGTCTAAATTTCTTTTAAACTTGAATTGGGGGATGATCAAACCCCTAGCACCAAAACAATGCAAATAGGTTCAACTTAAAAATATTTTCAATGAACCCAAATTGGTCTGCAAAAATGTTCATGATTTATGGAAAAAGGTGAAAACCATATCTAGATATGATGCATATTTTTCCAGGACATTTTTGGTATTTGAATTAACACAATACCTATTTGAGTTGGAGCAAATAAATCCTATAAATATATTTATTGCTCTAAAAATTCTGAAACTTGAGGTGGGGCCCTGTAATAATATGGTTTGCACCCACAAACAATTTCAGTATTTATGAAAGTGGTTTGGTCTTTGAACTAAATCAACACATACTGCAAAAAAAATAGAAAACAGAAACTAAAAAAAAACCTAGAGAGAGAGAGTGACTTACCTGGCCAGCCCGTTACTGTAGCAGCCCAGCCTACTGGAGATGCCAGTCATCCCCTACCTCACGCCAGTAGGTAGGGGCGCTTGGCCTCCGCATGCCAGCACGCGCGCGGCCACCTCCTGCTTGCCGCCGCTGCTGCTGGAGGGCGCTGTGAGTGTCAAAACCGGTGGATCTCGGGTAGGGGGTCCCGAACTGTGCGTCTAAGGCGGATGGTAACAGGAGGTGGGGGACACGATGTTTACCCAGGTTCGGGCCCTCTCGATGGAGGTAATACCCTACTTCCTGCTTGATTGATCTTGATGATATGAGTATTACAAGAGTTGATCTACCACGAGATGTAGAGCTAAACCCTAGAAGCTAGCCTATGGTATGATTGTTGTTGTCCTACGGACTAAACCCTCCGATTTATATAGACACCGGAGGGGGCTAGGGTTACACAGAGTCGGTTTCAAGGGAGGAGATCTACATATCTGTATTGCCAAGATTGCCTTCCACGCCAAGGAGAGTCCCATCCGGACACGGGAAGTATCTTGCATCTTCATAGTCCAACTGTCCGGCCAAAGGATATAGTCTGGCTGTCCAAGGACCCCCTAATCCAGGACCCCCTCAGTAGCCCCTGAACCAGGCTTCAATGACGATGAGTCCGGCGTGCAGATTGTCTTCGGCATTGCAAGGCGGGTTCCTCCTCTGAATACTCCACAGAAGTTTTTGAACACAAGGATAGTGTCCGGCTCTGCAAAACAAATTCCACATACCACCGTAGAGAGAACAATATTTCCACAAATTTAATCTGCTGAGGCATTTTGCAGCATGACATCACACCACTGCCCGGTCATTATTCGAACCGTTTTTCACAACCAGCCACTGCACATATCGCGAGGCGGTTTCCTTGGTACGTCTTGTCGAAGCAGAGATCGTGTCCCCTTATCACGAGATTCACATCAATACGGGTGTGGGTAACCCAACCGCGCCATCAATTACGACGCTTGGGGAATAAGCGAGTTTACCAAGTAGGTGGGGAGGCGCATAGCTTCTTCCGCCCTTATAAAGGGACAAGGATTCACCCTTTTCACCCCACGCCTTCTTCCTCCTTGCTCATCCATTCTTGCGCACTCGAGCTCCAGCGCCAAAGTTCGCGTTTTTCTCCTCCAACCACTCCAAGCATGTCCGGAGCGGGAGGCAAGTGGATGGTCTCCTCCATTACGGAGGAGAACATCACAAAGCTGTGGGGAGCCGGATATCTGGCCGCGGATATCGCACACTGGCTGCCAGATGCGGGGCAGATCATCCCTACTCCAGAACCCCATGAGAGGGTGGTTTTCCTTACCCACTTCGTCCGCGGACTGGGATTTCCCCTCCACCCGTTTGTCCACGGGTTCATGTTCTACTAAGGGCTGGACTTTCACGATCTGGCCCCCAATTTCATTCTCAACATCTCGGCGTTTATCGTCGTCTGTGAGGCCTTCCTCCGCATTAAGACCCACTTCGGCCTGTGGCTGAACACCTTCAATGTTAAACCAAAGGTGGTGGTCGGCCAGCAAGCGGAGTGCAGAGGCGCCATGGTGGGCAAAATGCCCAACGTCACCTGGCTCGAAGGCTCCTATGTGGAGACCATAAAGGGGTGGCAATCGGGATGGTTCTACATCACCGAGCCGCGCGACACCAACTGGGTGGCGGCCCCCAAATTTTGATCCGGAATCCCCATGCGGCTCACCTCCTGGGAAGAGAAGGGCCTGTCCTGGGGTTCCCCTATAGAGCTGACCGGACTCCAGACATGCATCAAAAACATGATGACCAAGAAAATCAAGCTCGTCAACGTGGTCCAAGTCATGCTCTTCAGCCGGATCCTCTCGTGTCAAAGACGGGCATTCAATTTGTGGGAGTTCGACCCGGCCGAGCACCAGACGCTGTGAGAGCTCTTCGACACGATGCACAAGGACATCTAGAAGGTGTTGTTCAAGGTCGCCGAGGTACCTCCTCCCCTTACCGAGGACCACAGACTTAGCACAAAGCGCCCTGCTAATCCGGTAAGTCTTTTATATCTTATAAGATGTTCATTTCCCCAGTATAACCACGCGCGGGATATAAGTCTCCACGCCATTTAACAGGACTGGGTAGTGAAAGTGGAGCAGATCGATTGTCCGGCTCCCCTGCCCGAAGATCCAGCGGATGCTCTCCTAACGGAGATGCTGGTTCCGGCACCTTATGAGGTGTCGGAGAAGAAAGCCAAGAAGAAGGACACGAGGACCAGGAAGGGTCTCTGGCCCAAGGTTATATCGGACTCATCATTCGAAAGCACCGAGGCACACTCCTCCGACGAAAACAAGGAGGAAGAAGAGGAAAGTTCTCCCCCCCCCCCAGCCGAGGGAGACAAGAAAAGGAGCCCCGGCTGGGGCAGCCGAAGGGTCCAAGAAGGGAAGGACCCTCCTTCCGGACAACTCCACAACCGCCACCTACAGCGACGACGAGTGGCTGCCCAGGGATAAGCCCCTGGTGAAGTCGTAAGTATGCGGATACCATAGTAATTCTGGTATGTTTCGTTTTGTTGCTTCTTATCATGCCGAACATGATCACACAGACCCTCCAAAGCTCATATCGGCGTATCTTCTTCGGAGGAGTCTTTGGGCGAGTCGGAGATGAACATCGATTCGCTCCCGACCACCTCCTCCCCCCGCCCTACGGACGACGCTGAGGTGTTGTATCAAAGGGAACAGAACCAAGGGGGGACAGTTCCGGAGGCGCCCCAAGGCGACATTCCAGGTCCTGGGCGTAAGAGGGGCAAGACTCCTCTGGGCCCCAACACCGGGGGCAACAATTCTAGCCCCAAGCCGAATACGGCACCGGAACCTCCAGCAGTTCCGGATTCTATCTGGCAGCCCCTCGCTATGGGGGGCAAGCCGTTTGTGCCGACGGCCTCTGTTCATCCAGAGGCATCGGACAACTTGCTGGAAGTGCTTCATGGCGCTTCCATTGACGAAGAGCGCCGCACCATTATGAGTGCGGTGGTCAAGAAGGTTCAGTCCGCCAAGAGCGGACTGACTGAATCCTGTGTCAGCCTCCTAACAGGTTTTGAGGTAAGTAACCAGATTATAAAAGAATGTTACCGCATAGACAGTAGCCCCTGATGCTCTGTTTGGCGTTCGCGAAGAAAGGCCGAATAGAGGATCAAATAAGAACCGCAGGAGTCTAACTGAAATATGTCTATGTGCATATGCAGGCTTCACTGCTAGCCGCTGCCGCACGTACTGCGGAGGTCCCGCACTTAAGCGGGACCTTGAGCAGTCCAAGGAAGAGCTCGGCCTTGCCAAGAGGCAGCTAGAAGAGAACAAAGGTAAGTGATACCCCGTCTGTATATTATAAAAAAATTGGTTTTAGAATAATAGGATCGTCATGAATTCTGCTAGGGGCCACGACCGAAGTGGCATCCCTGCAGAAGGCGCTATCCGAGGCCAAAGACAAAGCGGCCAAGGAGCGCATTGAGAGAGAAAATCAAGAAGCCCGAGTAGGCGAGGTGCAGCAAGAGCTTCAGGCTCTCGCCAAAAAACACGAGTCCTTGGAGCTTGACTCTAAGACACAAGGGTCCGAACTTGCAAGGCCCTCGAAAGCGCACAACATGCCAAGGCCGAAGCCCAAAAGGCCCTCCAAAAGATTGAGGCGGTTAAGAAGATAGCGGTGGGTAAGGCATTCATTATACAAAGCAAGCATGTGAAGGAAGCTTTCTTTTTACCTACCCGAGTTCGGAGCTCTCCAGGAGTGTTCGCAGTTGTGACGACCGGTTTTCTGGGTATTAATTTCTAGAAAATGGCCCTTGTGCTCACCAGCCCCAGGATTACTGTTGGCTGATGAGGCACCAACTTGATACAGAAATTCCAAGCAAAATACAAAATATGCAGTACAAGACCATCCTGGCCTGTGAGTACTACAAATGGTTTCTAGTGGTTGATGGCGGAAGCGGTTTGTGGATCATCAGCGTCTATGGGACTCCATTTCGCACAGGACCAGCTGACCAGGATAACTCCTATCTTTGCGAGGCTGCTATCACCATTGCTTAGGTTCCGGGGCTGTCATCACGGTCGCTCCTCTCCGCACAAGTAATCTGGCCAAGACAATAGCCAGGGACAAGCCAGTGAGTACTTTTGAATGTACTCGCAAACATTATGAACACGGGTATAATATAACAACGATAATTATGTTCTGAAATATTTTAAGATCATGACGTAAGTCCCAAAAATAAAATCTCTGATGCATGCAAGCAGGTTATTTATGGATATGCAATAACGCAGTAGTAATAAAATGCACCGATCGGGTGTCTGAAGCGACGCCTCGAAAGGTTAGTAAACAAAGATAAATGCCTCAGTCGGGCGTCGGAGCGACACCGCATAAAGGGCTTATAAAATAAATAACAAGCATGCCACAGTCGGGCGTCTCAGCGACACCACATAAAGGGCTTATGAAGAAAAAGAAATAACAAGCATGCCACAGTCGGGCGTCTCAGCGACACCACATAAAGGGCTTATAAAGAAAATAAATAACAAGCATGCCACAGTCCGGCGTCTCAGCGACACCACATAAAGTGCTTATAAAGAAAATAAATAACAAGCATGCCACAGTCGGGCGTCTCAGCGACACCACATAAAGGGCTTATAAAATAAATAAATAACAAGCATGCCACAGTTGGGCGTCTCAGCGACACCACATAAAGGGCTTATAAAGAAAATAAATAACAAGCATGCCACAGTCGGGCGTCTCAGCGACACCACATAAAGGGCTTATAAAAAAAATAACAAGCATGCCACAGTCGGGCATCTCAGCGACACCACATAAAGGGCTTATAAATAATCACAGTGAATATCCAGGAGGTAGAACCATCCCAGGGATATCCAATAATATAACGGGTTAGTCCACAACAAAATAATAATCATGATCATCACAAGTCTCAAGTCGTGATCCTAGTTCTGGTTTAATAGTTTCTCCTCCGAAGACCGACACTAAGACCGACACTTGACCCATCCCAGACTGTAATCCTTAACCATGGACATGGCTATTCGAATAGGTTTAATCTCTGAAGAGGGTGTACTCTTTACCCACGAGTAACGGATTCCTTTAGTTCATCGGGTCTAATTCCGTCTACGGCCTTTTAATTGAAAACACACCTATCCGCACACACCAGCCTAACTTACCGGTGTCTGGAATCACCCACGACACCCGTTAAGCAAAACTCTAAGTGGGGAGGCTACAACCTCGACATAACATGGGATCACAAAATTGATACCGCGCGCAAACTTGGGGAGCTACCCCTTCGGCTACAACCGAAACACCCATGTTCCCGAACCAGGTGGCATGCCTACCGGATGCCTCCGGGAGCTTCCACCATGGCCTCTCTGTACGGTGTGTGCTAGGAAAGGGGTTGACAACTTACTGAACCGTACCCTACCTATGGCAGGGACAAGTGGCAGCACAAAACTAGTGTGGGGTTACCGGAACAAGACTCGATCTACGGTCGTCTCAGGAGGTTTAAATATTCCATGCATGATTAGCATAACAATATATACATCAACCAACAGACAGAATCGTCACGCGACGTACCCCCTCATGCCATACCGGACACGACCGTCTCGACGGAGGGCTAGGGACAAGACCGTGTCTACCCAAGACAGAGGTTTTCCCGGATTCCCTTTCGGTATGCATGAAAGGCATATGACGGTGATTACCTTCGCAACCATATCAAACTCCAATAGCATGAAATCATTATTATGCACTCATGAGTAGGAGCACATCATCACATAAAATGACGTATGCCCGTGTCGGGGTGGTGTTGTCACCGTGTCAAATAACACACACAATATTATGCCTGGGTTCAGAATGCTTGTCTTCAAGTCGTGGGAAGGCAGGCTGCATTCCAAAACTCTTGAAAGCTTCCTCCTCTCTCCAAAAATACTATTTAAAATTATTTTTGAATCAATATATAGTTTAAAAACAGTACCAAAAAGTTGTTTGAATTTTTTTGAAATAATTCTTAAAATAAACTATACAATATTTGAGAGAGGTAGGAAAAAGAATCAACTCATTTGGAGTTATATTTAAAAAGTTATAGCTAGTAAAAGTTTTGGTAAAAATCTGTTTTTAATAAAAACAGAACAAGAAAATGTTTCAAACGGGATTACGCTTTCGGGCAGAGGAGGCGTACTTGAGGTTTTACGCCTCCACTTATCCAGCGTGGACTGCAAGTAGGAGTCACCGACATGCTGGGTCCAGGGGGCCCACTAGTCATGTTTGACTAGTCTCCACTCCCTCTTCTTCCTCTGCCCGGCAGGCGGGACTCAGCGATCGTCATTTGGAAAATGGCGGTTCCTCGCGGGGAGCTGAGGGCGGGGATGGATCCGCGGATCTGGGGCGGTCCTTCCGGTGGTTGCCGGGTCGTCGGGGGTGGAGGGAATCGCCGACGGCGAGCTCTGCGGAGGGAAAGCTTCGGTGGATTTGGGGGCTCGGGCTAGGGTGATGCTCCGTCGTAGTTGGGGGTCTGGGCGGCTCCGCAAGACAAAGAGGAGCCGAGTGGTGGTGATGGGAAGGTGGGGGAGGCCCTGGTGGCGCCGGGGTGAACCGGAACGAGGCGGCGGCCGAGCTGGTCGGAGAGGTTGAAGACGGCTTGTTCCTCTTCAATTGATGGCAACGGGGGCACCAGGGGGACGGTGTGAGGCTGCCTAAGTGCTCGGAGGAGCTCGGGGGCTTCCTTTTATAGCACAACCATGTCGGTTCACGGCGGTCGTGGATCCGCTCGTCGACGGACCGCCCTACTGTGCTGCAGGGCGACGTGGCGGTGGCTGGCTAGCTTCAAGGGCTAACGACGAACACTCTACTGTTGAGCGAGGCGAGCTGGCGTGCTGTGGTGGTTTGGGTGGTGCCGCCCATGGCGGTTGAGGATGCGGCCGCAGGCGTGCCGCCAAGAGGCTTGCTGGCGACGCTGTAGGGGGCGAGGAGGCGGTCGGGGCTTCTGGCGTGACATGGCGAGAGGGAGAGGATCAGGATGAGCTCGGGGAAACTTATCCAGGGGGCGTGCTGGCTCGGACGCGAGCACCTGCAAAACACGTGCTCTGCTCGCGCTCTGGGCATGCACGACACTCGTTCGACTAAATGCCAGGGCGACCAAAATTGCTAGAGAGCCACTGCAAATCCACAGGCCTAGGTTAGAGACAGCAAGAAAGCTACTAGACAACTTGGTTTGGACAAGGGGGGAAATTCAGAACACAAAACCTTCAACCATGCCAAATCTATCTATGCACACAGGGTGTTTGACAAAATGCCAGAGGCATCTAGGCAGTACTTGGGGTGGTCAAATCTTCCAGAGTGTGGTCTCTTTAGATGCAAGAGAGGGTGGTGAGGTTAGTTTGCCAAATGGAGAAATTTGTTAGTGCAAGTTTTGCAAAACTTCAATTCTGGACAGGGGTAAATGGCATCATTACATGAACCAAAAATGTCCCAATGGGTGCATGCTCCTGGACTTAGGGGTTTTGTAGGGTTGACTACAAGCGGGGAGAAAGCACAAGGTCACTAGAGAAAAAATAATTAGGGTTGCGTTAGAAATCACAATTTGGACCAGAATGAAGAAGAGGCTGATTCACTCAATTTTTCCAAACAACATCACTAGGTTTTTGGATAAAGTTGGATTGCATGCTACCACTGACATCCCATAATTTTGGTGGAGGCTTTGAAGAAATATATAAATAGGTCAGAGTGCAAAACTGCCTTACTTGGACCTGATTTGAAAATTAGGTGTAGAACTCAAAATATTCAATGAATGAAATATATTTTTGCATAAAAGTGATTTAGAAACATCACATGACATCTCCAAATTTTGGTTGTAATTTTAGTTAAATTAATCAAATGGTTGTAGTTCAAAAAGAGCTCCAAAACTAATGGAAGTCATTTTAAGGAATAAAGCTCAGAGAGAAATAATTAAAGAAATAAATCTACTGATTAAGAATTGTTATATTGAGAGAGCATAGAAGTCCAATACATTTTTGGAAAGTTTCCACTAGGGTAAAACTCCTCAATATTAAAAAGAAAGGTTCTGAAATCAACAGAAAATCCAGAAAGCAAAAAAAAATTAAACTCCTGGCAAAATTTTAATAATTAAAACCTGGTTAAATTTTTGGGGTGTTACAACACTACCCCCCTTAAGAAAAATCTCGTCCTCGAGATTTGCTAAGGATTGTTTTTATGAAAAAACTACTTTTACCAAATCAAAACAATTACTTTACTTAAACGGTAAAATGCGGCTACAGTGAGAGGGTAATAAGTGGGGTGAATCCACAGTGTGGGACACTGGTGCTGTGTGGAGAAATCCACGTTTTAGAGAAAAACGAGCGATTTTTACGTTGAACGCAGTAACTTTAGAATAAATTCTAAATTCTAAAATACGCTGGTCGTACCCGAGAGCATAGTGCTCCCTCTGGTCACGGTGGACCCAGGGGCCTTGTCGCCTCCTCCTTCCTCCGGCTCTCTCTTCTTCCTCTCCCCCTTGCGCTTTCCGCTTTCTCCACCGCGACGTCTAGATCGTGGGGCATCTAGGCCGTCTTGTGGTAGTCTTGTGGCGTGCTTCTTTGCCGGTGCAGCGTGCACTCAACTTCGCGGGCAGTCTTGGCCGGCCTTTGCCATGGATTCGCCTCTGAACACCGGCGATCGGGCGACAAGCGGCGCTGGTGGACCTCACCCACCGTACACCGACCTCGAGCTATAAAATGACCGCGGTGCTCCTTCTTCTTCTTCGCACCTGGCTTCACTTATCCTCCTCCTTCTCCTCCATTACTGCTTACAGGAGCTCGAGACGAGGCTCTAATGGCGGAGGCGGTGCAGGATACGTGATCACGGTGTGTGCGGAGGCTGGCGGCGATCTTTGGGGCTCTCCGTGCTCCTGTCTTGCGATGATCCTCGATGATCGCCGTGATGCTGCCGCTCGGGTGTTGGCTCTCCGCGGTGGCGGTGATCATGAGGACTAGGTGTGATGCCGGGTGTTAACTGTTGTTGGTGTGCCGGAGGTGATTAATATCTGGATGATTATCCGCTAATCTCTCCTTTGGAGGCTGTGGTGTGCTTAGGGAGGGGTCGGTGAGATGCAACATGGTTACATGTCTTTGCAAGCAATGTATGAGTCCGAGTGGTTGTGGCTCTGCTGCCGTGGTGTTGCGTGAATAAAAATAATCCATGTCGTGAGAAGATAAATGATGCAGCAACTCAGGGATAAGAAATCTCACTCCAGGATTTTTCGCGGGGACAATTAGTTAATTTTTTTAAAAAATAAACCATAATAAAAACTACTCATATTAGTAGAAACCAAACAGTCGACTCGTCGCACAAACTCAGGATACCACGCATAAGTTACAACGCAATAATAAATGTTGCAATAATAAACACAGCAGTGACGCCTAAAATGAAGACGGTAACTGGACGGGGTCTCGCGAAAATGTCTCTGGTACTGGGACACACTCCTCTTCTATTGGAGGGAGTGGATTGACCAGTCGATGTATGTGTCTCTCCTGGTCGGGCCTCAGTGGTCTGCCGATGGCAATCTAAGGATTCAAATCAGTGAGACTCTGGAGATAACTCATTACTCGCTGGTTCAAATGTTCTTGAGCGATGACGTACTGGACAAGGTTGGGCAGTACTGGGTCTCTCTCAAATCGTCCACCGGGAAAAGATATTACTTCTCCAGGTGCTGCACGGCTCGGAAAGTAATAATACCCTCGTTCGCTGGCATAGGGTACGCGAATCAAAGACGAGCAATTGCTTCGTACGCAGCAGCTTCTGTGGCCATATGTGGGGTCGGCATAGATTTCCCCACGAAGGAGACCTCCGTTGGGTCTTGGTTGGAGTCTACGGGAGGGATGTGTACTGCTGCCCAATATTTCGAGGTGGAAGGGGTGATTCTCGATTTGAACAGCTCGTCTTTGGGGTGGCTGGGTAGAACCCATGGTACAACAGTAAAGTCCCACAATATTTTGACAAAACTACCGGGGTTGCATCCGGGTTCTCGAGATAAATACTAGGGCTCGGCATGGTAAGAAATGGTTGTGAGGGTGGTGCACGAGGTGAGGGGTGCTTGGCAAGGTCACGAGGTGGCCTTCTTATATAGTGTCCGGGCTGGGTTATTTACCGTGGTGAAAAGTAATAAATTTGCCAGTTTAGCTCCAAGGGTCGGGGTCAAAGCCACAGATACACATATCTCACAAAAGGGACGATATTCTTGTGGGTGTAAATCGTGGGTTGGTTTTGGTAGCTGTGCCTGAAATAAAAATGCAACTGCAGGCTGACACAATTATGCAAGGGTTACTATTAAAACAGAGGCACAACAACAGGCTGCGTTTATTTACAAGGTCACATGATTACAAAGCGAGGATGCACTGAGACTCGGCGCTACTTGGTTGACTTAGTCTACCTCGTTTATATCCAAACGGGCGTGCCTTGTGGATGTCGAGGTTTCTCCACGGGTCTCAACGCCGGGATTAGCTGGAGGTGGTTGAGGGGCTGCAGGGTCGGGGTGTCGATGATGACCATCGCGGGGGTTGTTGGCCACAATCCCATTGGAGTGTGCTCCCAAAAGGCGACGAAGCACTTCTGGGGTCATCAAAGCACCTTGGTTGATGGCTGGGGCTGACCTCAGGGTCTCGATCGGGTGTCCGAACAACACGACTGGGTTGTCGGTGTCGGGCTCGTCCTCCCTGCTTGCCGAGGATCGGCGAACCAGCTCTCCACGAGCTGCGATCAGATCAATGGTGATTTGATCGAACAGTGCCTCTAGTGCACCTACATAGCGCACTAAGTGCAACAATGCAGGATTCGTCTCGTGATCTCCGTTGGCAACTTGGGGTGGTCTACTATACCCTTCACGCCTGGGGTAGTAGTAGAACGGCGGCGACGATTAACTCTGGCGACAAGCGCCGGAGTTGAACTATAGCCTCTCGAGCAGCTAGCTGGATGGCTTGTGGCTCGAAGGAAGTTGTCCTTCGGTGAACACTGTAGGGGCATTACAGCGACAGACCCCTACCGTAGATGTGCACAAAGGCCTGCATTGACGACTCTCACCGCTCATGGGTCCTTGGTACACAACATATTCTGGGGGCTCTTCTAACGCATAGGCACGACGGGTGAGGTTTGCGAGTATGGTCACAAAACCTCCAAGGTTGTTTTTTGTGGTCTCATTGTGCACTACGGGGCCAGGCATTATGGCTTGGTTCGGGGGAGAGGCTGTGTTGTGCTAGGTTGAGGCTAGCGTGCCCTTTTTATAGAAAAAGCGACGGAGTCTTCCTTCGCATGCTTGCGGATGGGACATATCGGGCGTCGGTCACTGGCGCGTGATCGACAGGCTAAGATGATAGGTTGGGCACCGACTGTCAAAAGGTGTCAGGCTCACTGTGTGGCTATCTTGCACGGGAAGCTTGGTCGGGGGTTTGGTTAAGGTCTGAAGGGTTGGTTTACCTAGGTTCTTCGACCTGGCTAAGATAGGATTAGCCAATGCTCAGCCTGGCTCTGATACCAAGTTTGTGACGACCGGTTTTTCAGGTATTAATTTCCAGATAATGGCCCTTGTGCTCACCAGCCCCAGGATTACTGTTAGCTGATGAGGCACCAACTTGATAGAGAAATTCCAAGCAAAATACAAAATATGCAGTACAAGACCATCCTGGCCTGTGAGTACAACAAATGGTTTCTAGTGGTTGATGGCGGAAGCGGTTTGTGGATCATCAGCGTCTATGGGACTCCATTTCTCACAGGAATAGCTGACCAGGATAACTCCTATCTTCGTGAGGCTGCTATCACCATTGCTTAGGTTCCGGGGCTGTCATCATGGTCGCTCCTCTCCGCGCAAGTAATCTGGCCAAGACAATAGCCAGGGACAAGCCAGTGAGTACTTTTGAATGTACTCGCAAACATTATGAACACGGGTATAATATAACAATGATAATTATGTTCTGAAATATTTTAAGATCATGACGTCAGTCCCAAAAATAAAATCTCTGATGCATGCAAGCAGGTTATTTATGGATATGCAATAACGAAGTAGTAATAAAATGCACTGATCGGGTTATGCAGGCGGCGCTCGAAAGGTTAGTAAACAAAGAGAAATGCCTCAGTCGGGCGTCTGAGCGACACCACATAAAGGGCTTATAAAATAAATAACAAGCATGCCACAGTCGGGCGTCTCAGCGACACCACATAAAGGGCTTATAAAGAAAAATAAATAACAAGCATGCCACAGTCGGGCGTCTCAGCGACACCACATAAAGGGATTATAAAGAAAATAAATAACAAGCATGCCACAGTCGGGCGTCTCAGCGACACCACATAAAGGGCTTATAAAGAAAATAAATAACAAGCATGCCACAGTCGGACGTCTCAGTGACACCACATAAAGGGCTTACAAAAAAAATAACAAGCATGCCACAGTCGGGCGTCTCAGCGACACCACATAAAGGGCTTATAAAGAAAATAAATAACAAGCATGCCACAGTCGGGCGTCTCAGCGACACCACATAAAGGGCTTATAAAAAAATAACAAGCATGCCACAATCGGGCGTCTCAGCGACACCACATAAAGGGCTTATAAATAATCACAGTGAATATCCAGGAGGTAGAAACATTCCAGGGATATCCAATAATATAACGGGTTAGTCCACAACAAAATAATAATCATGATCATCACAAGTCTCAAGTCGTGATCCTAGTTCTGGTTTAACAGTTTCTCCTCCGAAGACCGACACTAAGACCGACACTTGACCCATCCTGCATCAGTAATCCTTAACCATGGACATGGCTATTCGAATAGGTTTAATCTCTGCAGAGGGTGTACTCTTTACCCATGAGTAACGGATTCCTTTAGTCCATCGGGACTAATTCCGTCTACGGCCTTTTAATTGAAAACACACCTATCCGCACACACCAGCCTAACTTACCGGTGTCTGGAATCACCCACGACACCCGTTAAGCAGAACTCTAAGTGGGGAGGCTACAACCTCGACGTAACATGGGATCCCAAAATTTATACCGCGCGCAAACTAGGGGAGCTACCCCTTCGGCTACAACCAAAACACCCGTGTTCCCAGACCAGGTGGCATGCCTACCCGATGCCTCCGGTATCTTCCACCATGGCCTCTCTGTACGGTGTGTGCAAGGAAAGGGGTTGACAACTTACTGAACCGTACCCTACCTATGGCAGGGACAAGTGGCAGCACGAAACAAGTGTGGGGGTTACCGGAACAAGACTTGATCTACGATCGTCTCAGGAGGTTTAAATATTCCCTGCATGATTAGCATAACAATATATACATCAACCAACAGACAGAATCGTCACGCAACATACCCCCTCATGCCATACCGAACACGACCGTCTCGACGGAGGGCTAGGGACAAGACCGTGTCTACCCAAGACAGAGGTTTTCCCGAATTCCCTTCCGGTATGCATGAAAGGCATATGACGGTGATTACCTTCACAACCATATCAAACTCCAATAGCATGAAATCATTATTATGCACTCATGAGTAGGAACACATCATCACATAAAATGACGTATGCCCGTGTCGGGGTGGTGTTGTCACCGTGTCAAATAACACACACAATATTATGCCCGGGTTCAGAATGCTTGCCTTCAAGTCATGGGGAGGCAGGGTGCATTCCAAAACTCTTGAAAGCTTCATCCTCTCTCCAAAAATCCTATTTAATTTTTTTAAATCAATATATAGTTTGAAAATAGTACCAAAAAGTTGTCTGAATTTTTTTGAAGTAATTCTTAAAATAAACTAGACAATATTTGAGAGAGGTAGGAAAAAGAATCAACTCATTTTGAGTTATATTTAAAAAGTTATAGCTAGTAAAATTTTGGTAAAAATCTGTTTTTAATAAAAACACAAAACCTTCAACCATGCCAAATCTGTCTATGCACACAGGGTGTTTGACAAAATGCCAGAGGCATCTAGGCAGTACTTGGGGTGGTCAAATCTTCCAGAGTGGGTTCTCTTTAGATGCTAGAGAGGGTGGTGAGGTTAGTTTGCCAAATGGAGAAATTTGTTAGTGCAAGTTTTGCAAAACTTCAATTCTGGACAGGGGTAAATGGCATCATTACATGAACCAAAAATGTCCTAATGGGTGCATGCTCCTGGACTTAGGGGTTTTGTAGGGTTGACTACAAGCAGGAGAAAGCACAAGGTCACTAGAGCAAAAATAATTAGGGTTGCAGTAGAAATCACAAGGCTGGACCAGAATGAAAAAGAGGCTGATTCACTCAATTTTTCCAAAGAACATCACTAGGTTTTTGCATAAAGTTGGATTGCATGCTACCACTAACATCACATAATTTTGGTGGAGGCTTTGAAGAAATATATAAATAGGTTGTAGTGCAAAACTGCCCACTGGACCAGATTTGAAAATTAGGTGTAGAACTCAAAATATTCAATGAATGAAATATATTTTTGCATAAAAGTGATTTAGAAACATCACATGACATCTCCAAATTTTGGTTGAAATTTTAGTTAAATTAATCAAATGGTTGTAGTTCAAAAAGGGCTCCAAAACTAATGGAAGTCATTTTAAGGAATAAAGCTCAGAGAGAAATAATTAAATAAATGAATCTACTGATTAAGAATTGTTATATTGAGAGAGCATAGAAGTCCAATACATTTTTGGAAAGTTTCCACTAGGGTAAAACTCCTCAATATTAAAAAGAAAGGTTCTGAAATCAACTGAAAATCCAGAAAGCAAAAAAATTTAAACTCTTGGCAAAATTTTAATAATTAAAACCTGGTTAAAATTTTGGGGTGTTACATAGATCTACCCCGCAGTGTGTCAGATTCTCCACGGAGTTCTACCGGGCCGAGGAGGGGAGCTCGACAGAGAAGTTGTTCTTGTCTTAGTATACTGGGACCAAACACCCCATGCCCTTGAGCGACCAGCTGAAGCAACTAGTCGAGCTCCACAAGGCGGCCGAACAGGCCATGAAGGGTCTTATAGTCCGGTTGTGGCCTTGCGATCTCCTGCCTGATAGCTACTTCGGTATGGTGAGGCGGCTTGTGAATGCCTGCCCACGACTTGAAGTCATAAAGCGGTCCGTCTGCATCGAGGGTGCGTGCAGGGCTTTTGCCTGGGCGAAGCTGGACGCTGAGAAGCTGGTGAAGGAGGGGCCGCTGGAAGGCAATGATCATTGCCACCCCAAAATGTATTATAACAGTGTCCTGAAGGGTTCTCGCCTTGTGGCAGAGGAATGTGCTAAGGATGTAATATTCGAATGAATGTACTCATGTGATCCTGTAATATGAAACGAGTTCATGTGCACTATGCAACGCTTGTTAATTTAAAATATTACCTTCTGTGCGGCCGTTTATGAAATCTGAGAGTTGGCGGTCGTCGACACGGCCCCATGTAACTAATCTTTGGGGTGTTCGGGATAAACCTGAGCACTCTTTATCCCAATTTTGGGTCCTTCGAAGGAGGTGTTCAGCACATCGAACCAGGCAATCGAACAATGAAGCTTTATCACTCTCACGTAGCCATAGAAGTCTACAATTTTAAATTTTGGCGAAGCCCCTAGTATTCGGAAGGCCGAATTTGGGGCGCTATATACGCCTAAGTTGGGCAAGGCCGACACCTCGTCCGAAGTGGAAAAAGTCTTTAAGGACTTGAGACCTCTCGAACAGCGACCAGCTCTCGCCTTATCATGACAGTCAGTTTTCGGCTTTCGCTACTGAGGCGCAGTAGTTCTCCCAGCGCTATCTTAGCCGATATTGTGGAATGTAAGGTACCAAAACATGGGAGCCGGGCAAACCCAACTCTTGACCCAAGACATGATTCGGAGCTGATGCATATAATGCTATAAGTTCGGGGTGCCGCACTGTCGGAAGTGTTCGGACTTCTCATGTCGTATTATGGGGTATACTGAAGCCCCTGTCGCACTGGTCGTACCAGAATGTATGGGTGCAATTTGTCGTAAATAAGTAGACAAGGAAAAGATGGTAATGCAATAATAGACTAACTCTATGCATTGTTATTAAATAATACGTCAAAACATACGGGTACAGGTAGTGCAGTAAGCAAAAAATAGGACTATTTGACATGTCCTATCCAAGGGCAAGTTGCGTATGGGTATTTAAAACGGGTACTTCAATCGTTATCAGAGACCACACGGGGATTCCCTTGTACGTCTTTGCTTCTTGCCTCCTTGGTTTTTCCTTCCGTAATGTCTCCAGCAATGAGACTGCTGAAAAGGGGCTTCCAGAGAGTAAGGTCCTAAAAGAGAAAAAATGATAAAGATATACAACCCCTGGGGCGGTTGAGCCGCATTGTGGGACGTGCCCTAGTCGTGCCCCCGCCTAGGCCCATGGTATTTTTAGTGCGTAATTATGTACGCGCGACACATATTTCGTCGCTTGACTGGGACTAGGATGGGGGCCGAATTGCTAGGCGAGCTCTGAATGTGCCAGGCGATCCTGTTGCAGGTTACTCCGGACTCGCTTGAAGGTGTCCGGGGGCTTTATCGCCGGATTGACGGTTTGCCTTAAAAGGCTGCTTTGTGCTTCTGCTGCGAGGGCCGCAGTGTGCTCCTCCGTGCGGTGCGAGTGTTCTGTGTTTCCATTGACTGTTATAACCCCACGAGGTCCTGGCATTTTGAGCCTCAGGTATGCATAATGCGGTACCGCATTGAATCTCGCAAATGCGATTCGCCCAAGCAGTGTGTGATAGCCACTGCGAAACGGGACGATATCGAAGATTAACTCCTCGCTTCGGAAGTTGTCCGGAGATCTGAAGACCACTTCCAGTGTGATTGAGCCCGTCTGATGGGCCTCTACACTGGGATGACACCTTTAAAGGTGGTTTTAGTGGGTTTGATCCTCGAGGGTCTATACCCATTTTGTGCCTTTGTATCCTGATAGTGCAGGTTCAGGCTGCTGCCGCCGTCCATAAGGACTTGAGTGAGGTGAAATCCGTCGATGATGGGGTCAAGGACCAATGCGGCAGATCCGCCATGACGGATACTAGTGGGGTGGTCCCTGTGATCGAAGGTGATCGGACAAGAGGACCATGGGTTGAACTTTGGGGCTACTGGCTCCATCGCATAGACGTCCCTTAGTGTACGCTTCCATTCCCTCTTGGGTATGTGGGTTGCGTATATCATGTTCATCGTTTTTACTTGTGGAGGGGACCTCTTCTGTCCTCCTGTGGTCAGCGGCCGAGGCTCCTCCTCATCGTCGCTATGCAGCCCCTTGTCCTTGTTTTCGGCGTTCAACTTGCCGGCCTGCTTGAACACCCAGCATTCTCCGTTGGTGTGATTGGCTGGCTTATTGGGGGTGCCGTCAATTTGACACGAGCGATCGAGTATGCGGTCCAAACTGGACGGGCCTGGATTACTTCTTTTGAATGGCTTTTTCCGCTGACCGGGTTTAGAGCCACTGAATCCGGCATTGACTGTCGTGTCTTCGGCGTTGTCGCCGTGGTTTCGGCGCTTGTGTCTGTTATGATGTGGTCTGCCGTTAGTATCTTTGGTATCTGAAGCGCCAGGATTCCTTGATGTGTTGTTGCTGCGAGCCAGCCAGCTATCCTCGCCCGCGCAAAAGCGGGTCATGAGTGTCGTGAGGGCTGCCATGGACTTCGGCTTCTCCTGGCCGAGGTGCCGGGCAAGCCACTCGTCACGGATGTTATGCTTGAATGCCACTAAGGCCTCTGCATCCGGACAGTCGAAAATTTGGTTTTTCTTAGTTAGGAACCTGGTCCAGAATTTCCTGGCCGATTCCCCTGGCTGCTGAATTATATGGCTCAAGTCATCAGCATCCGATGGTCGCAATAAGTGCCCTGGAAGTTGTCAAGGAATGCATCTTCCAAATCCTCCCAACTGCCAATGGAGTCTGCTGGCAAGCTATTCAGCCAATGCCGAGCTGGTCCTTTGAGTTTAGTGGGAGGTACTTGATGGCATGCAGATCATCACTGCGAGCCATGTGGATGTGGAGCAGGAAATCCTCGATCCATACCACGGGATCTGTTGTACCATCATATGATTCAATGTTTATGGGCTTAAAACCCTCTGGGAATTCGTGATCCATTACTTCATCAGTGAAGCATAGGGGGTGTGCGGCGCCTCTGTGCCGGGCTATATCTCGACGCAGTTCATACGAGCCTTGTCTGCTGTGTTCGGCCCGGCCGGATTTTCTTTTAGTGTATCCGGCGTGACGGTCACCGTCCCGTGTTGGGGCGCGCCCCCGTGATCTGTAGATCGATCTTGCAGGTTTTGCTTTGTTTTCCAATACGTCTCACAGGTCCCGCGTGTTGCCCCGGGCCTTGGTATTTTTGTTTGAATTGTGGCGGGGTGCGGGCTGGACTTCGGGCTGATATGCCTTTCTGTCTCGGCCACGAGGTGGCCGATCAGCCGCGTCATACACTGGTGATGTAGGTTTCAATGCTTCCTCCTCGAGTTGGGTAGCAACCTACGCTTTGGGTAACTCTTGGTTGGGCGCTCGAGTTTGTATTCCTCAGCTGCCAGGACTTCAGTCCATCTATCCGCTAGCAGATCTTGATCAGCTCAAAGTTGTTGTTGCTTTTTCTTCAGGCTGTTTGTTGTGGCTATAAGCCAGCGCTTGAAGCGCTCCTACTCGACGGGATCCTCGGGCACGATAAATTCTTCGTCGCCGAGGCTCACCTTGTCTTCGGAGAGAGGCATGCAATTGTCATCCTCTGATTCTCCGTCTGCCTGCTGATACGGAGGGCTAGCTTGTTCATCCTCCCGCTCGAGGTCTGGCTGGAGGGGATTATCATCGTCTTCGGCACTATCCGGAGCGTTATTGTCTCCTGTGCCGGTGTCGCTGCTTTTGCTTCTTGGAGGGATTATCCTCCGTTGTCTTATCGCCATCCCCCTCTTTGGGGGTGTCCACCATGTATATGTCATATGATGAGGTGGCGATCCAGTATACGTGGGCGGTGGTTCTTGTTCGTCTCCTACATCGTCGTCCATACCGTCGATGTCTTCTTAGCCGAAGTCGAGCATGTCGGTTAAATCGTCGACATTGGCTACTAAGTGGGTGGTGGGTGGGGAGCGAATTTCTTCGTTGTTCGCCTCCCATTCCAGCCGGACATAGTTCGGCCAAGGCTCTCCTGACAGGGATAGAGACCTCAACGAGTTTAGCACGCCGCCGAAGGGCGAGTGCTGAAAGATATCCGCGGAGGTAAACTCCATGATCGGTGCCCAATCGGATTTGACAGGCACGAATGCAGGTGGCTCGGAGTCCGTGGCCGGGGACGAATCCAACGGTTCGGCAACACGGGTCTCATAGGAGGTGAAGTCAGTATTTGTCTCTATCGCCACTGAGAGTGCGGCCTCCGTGGAGGGGTCCATCCACCCGTCCTCAGATGGCGCAATTTGTTCCAGATTGAGGGTCGGAGTAGTTGCAGGTGTGATCCCTCGAACACTATCCGGGGCAGAGCTAAGTCATGCTCGTCGTGATTGTGCGGCGCACCTGACATGGGCTCGAATCCGTCGAAGATCAAGTCTCCGCGAATGTCGGCCGTATAGTTCAAGTTTCCAAACCTGACCTGATGGTCGAGGCGAGCTCGATCTGCTCTAGATGGCCAGCGAGTTGGCCCGCATGGCCGCCCGAATCTGAAGATCTCTCCGGGGAGGAAAACCTCACCCTGGATCGCATCGTTGCAGATGATCGAAGGATCCATCAAGCCTTATGGTGACGGCACAGTGGAACTCTCAATGAAAGCACCAATGTCGGTGTCAAAACCAGCGGATCTCGGGTAGGGGATCCTGAACTGTGTGTCTAAGGCAGATGGTAACAGGAGGCGGGGGACACGATGTTTACCTAGGTTCGGGCCCTCTCGATGGAGATAATACCTTACTTCCTGCTTGATTGATCTTGATGATATGAGTATTACAAGAGTTGATCTACCACAAGATCGTAGAGGCTAAACCCTAGAAGCTAGCCTATGGTATAATTGTTGTTGTCCTACAGACTAAACCCTCCGGTTTATATAGACACCGGAGGGGGTTAGGGTTACACAGAGTCGGTTACAAGGGAGGAGATCTACATATCCGTATTGCAAAGCTTTCCTTCCACGCCAAGGAGAGTCCCATCTGGACACGGGACGAAGTCTTCAATCTTGTATCTTCATAGTCCAACAGTCCGGCTGTCTGAGGACCCCCTAATCCAGGACTCCCTCGGGCGCTAAGAGCGCCACGGCACCCCCTGCATCTCCCCCCTCTCTGGTTCCTACCTCTCCCCACAGCGCTTGCGCCGCAGCCACCCGAGCGAGCCCGTTGCCGCCGTTCACTGCCACCGCGTCCACCATTCTCCCCTCGCCTCCCCGTGCTGTCCAAGACCTCCGCCGCCACGCCCTCGCCCTCCCCACCGAGCCATGCTTTGCCGGAGGCCCTACATCGCCGCCATCTGGTCCTCTTCAACCTCGGTACCCACCAGACGCCGTTCATCGATTCGGGAGCTACAGATTGTCCCCGACCTCGCCCTCGCGCTCGTTGGCCTCACTGTGAGCCTCCGCACCAAATCTCTCTCACCCCGATGCCGTTTTCTTCCTCTAAACTGCGGGCTTCGTCGAGTCCGAGAGTTCCTCGCAGCCGGCCATGACGCCGCCGTGGCTGGAGCCCACCCGCACTGCGTATGAGCACGTCACCGCGACCAGACCATCTGTAGGAGCCCGCAGCACCCAGCTGTTCTTGCTCCCGTGCACCACAACGCCGAGCCCGAGCTCGCCGAGCTCCGGCCGCCGCACTTGTCGCCGCCGCCGTCGCTATAGCGCACCCCAACTGCTGCTGGTTCCACCGATGGATGCACACAAGCCCGCACTCCGCGTTGATGCCCTCCGCTGCCCAAATGGTCGCCGGAGTAGCGTTTCCGACGACCGCCGCCGCGTCTGGTCTCAGCGGTGGCTTAACTCCGGCTAAACCCGGATTAGCACTAATGACCCCACTAACCACCCCCACTGGTCACTCACGTATTGGCCCCACGCCCTTAATTAACCAAAGCTTAGTTCCTATTTAGTTTTAGTTAAGCACAGTGGCCCCACGCGTCAGCATTGACCCTGCTGACGTGGCCATTGACCGGTCCCACCTGTCTGTGACTCTAGCCAGCGCTGTGTCACTGACCTAAGGGTCCCACCGGTCAGGTTTGACCCGGGGCAGCCCTGTTGACCCTGCTGACGTCACCCTGATGCATTGCTGATGCAATAAGTCATTTTCTGGATTAGTTTGAATTTAGAATAACCAGGAAATTCCAGAAAATGCTATAAACTTCTAAAATTCATAGAAACTCAACCGTAACTCCAAATGAAATAATTTATATATGAAAAATGATCAGAAAAATCCAATCTATCTATCTGTACCATTTTCATGCATGTTTAGACAACTTAACCTCACTGTTTAGTTCAAAACATGATAATGCACTATTTGAATTCATAGTTTGAGTTTGGGGTTGAACCTTTGGTTCAAGATGACTCAAACCCATCTGGTCTTAGTTGCATTAGCTAAAACACACTCATTTTGCTATGTCATTGCATGCATCATATTGTTGCATATTGCCATGTAATGATTGTGTTACCGGTGTGATCATCGTGGTAGGTTTTGCCTCCGAGGATATTCACGAGTATCCAGCTGAAGGGCAGTACCCCTCTACCACTCTGTCAGGCAAGCAAACCCCCTTGTTCATTCCGATACAAACCCACTCTCTCACTCCTTCTCTCTTTTACTGCATTAGGAAAACACCGTTTCAACTGTTACATGTTGCGGTAGATGAACCCCTTTCCTCTCCATGACCTGTCATTGCCACAGTAAATAGATGAAACCCACTAGCATGAGTAGGAGTTGTTTGAGCCCTGATATGCCTACTCATTCATGCTTGTTTGTCATGCCTGCTACTGCCTAGAGTTGAGTCAGGTCTTATTCATCGGGGATGAATTAGAGGTGTGTGAACATGTCCTACTGTTGTGAGCTAAGTGTGTGAACATGATTTGGTAAAGGTATTGGTGAGAGGCCATGTAGGAGTACATGGTGGGTTGTCTCATTGAAGCCGTTCTTAGGAACTGAGTTCTGTGTTTGTGATCCATGAACAGTTACTACCACACATTGGGTTCCGGTAACTCGACCCCTCTCGACTTATTAATCAACATGATCTCTGTCTAGGAGTTGCAACTAGTTTCTGGTGTTTGTAGGTAGTGTTAGCAGTCTACCAAGTGGCACCCAGTATAGGTGGGATTGGGACAGACTAGGCACCATGGCCGGGTATACCAAGCGCCGCCCATTTGGTGGGCTTGGAACTCTGTACACATCGTTTGGGGCCGTGAGCGACACCCCGGCCGGATCTCCTTGTGGATGGAACCCGAATAGGCGATAAACCTGGACTAGAGACTCCCTCGCCAGGCTTCCGCTTGAAGGTTGCCGAGATACACGACGTGTACATGGTGGTAAGTGGCAAGAGCGTGTTTGAAGAAGTACACCCCTGCAGGGTTAACATCATCTATTCGAATAGTCATATCCATGGTAAAGGACTTCTGGGTTGCCTGTACAGTTCATAGACAGGTGAAAGTGGATACTCTAAAATGCGCAAGATAAGTGTGTGTGCTATGGATGGCCTTATCTTAGGGAGACGGGAGCGGATCCATAGTGGTGTATTGATATGGTGAATATGTGGACTCGTGTGCGCCACCTCAAAAGAGTTACTTGCAGTCGTAGTTCAGGATAGCCACCGAGTCAAAGCTGGTTTGCTGCAGTTAAACTCCACCACCCCTTTGTTGATACCGATGCATGTGTAGATAGTTCGGATGTAAGTCTTGCTAGGTACATTTGTACTCGCGTTTGCTTATTTTATGTTTTGCAGAGAGACTTCGGTCTCGCTAGTAGTTCCGCGTGGACTTCGACGTTTAGCTTGTTACCTCAGCTACGATCTTGTACCCTTGGGAGGGTCTTGTAGAAAGTCAGGCTTCTCAGCCTTCTTCATTTGTAGTTATGCGTACTCAGACAAGTTAAGCTTCCGCATGTGCTTGTTGCTTGTATGCTATGTATGTTGGGTCATGAGACCCATATTTGTAATACTTGGCTCCTCGGAGCCTAATGAATAAATACTTTGAGTCATAGAGTTTTGTTGTGATGCCATGTTGTATTTACACATATCGAGCATATTGTGTGTATGACTGAAATGCTTGGTATGTGTGGGATCCGACAACCTAGTTGTTTATCCTTGGTAGCCACTCTTATGGGGAAATGGAGTCTTGTGCTTCCATGAGCCACAGTAGTCCGCTACATCCCGGTTCACCGGAGTCCTGCTAGCCCAGCACTACTGCTCCGGAACACTTGACTCGCCGGCATGTGATTCACTTCGTTCCTGTGTCTATCCCTTCGGGGAAATGTCACGCGGTGACATCTGGAGTCCTGCCTAGCCTGCTACAGCCCGGTTCACCGGAGTCCTATTAGCTCAGTGCTACAGCCCGGATTCGCACGCTGCTGACCGACATGCTTGATGTTGATTCATGTATGCCTGTCCCCGTAAGTTAGTGCCACTTTGGGTTCACGACTAGTCATGTCGGCCCGGTTTCTCTGTCATATGGATGCTAGTGACACTATCATATACGTGAGCCAAAATGCGCAAACGATCCCGGGCCATGGTAAGGTGACACCCGTGGGAATACCGTGCGTGAGGCCGCAAAGTGATATGAGGTGTTACCGGCTAGGTCGATGTGACTTGGAATCGGGGTCCTGACAAACGTTGCATGGCAATATATCTCAGAATGGCTATGGAAATGCCATAATTGGTAGGTATGGTGGCTGTTTTGAGGAAGGTATATGGTGGGTTTATGGTACCGGCGAAAGTTGCGCGGTACTAGAGAGGCTAGCAATGGCGGAAGGATGAGAGTGCGTATAATCCATGGACTCAACATTAGTCATAAAGAACTCACAAACTTATTGCAAAAATCTACAAGTCATCAAAACCAAGCACTACGCGCATACTCCTAGGGGGATAGATTGGTAGGAAAATACCATCGCTCATCCCCGACCGCCACTCATAAGGAGGACAATCAAAGAAAAACCTTGTGCTTCAAATTTGTTACACAATGGTTACCATACGTGCACGCTATGGGACTTGCAAAACTCAACACAAGTATTTCTCAAATTCACAATTAATCAACTAGCACGACTCTAATATCACCATCTTCATATCTCAAAACAATCATCAAGTATCAAACTTCTCATAGTATTCAATGCACTCTATATGACAGTTTTATTATGCCCATCTTGAATGCCCATCATATTAGGACTAATTTTATAACCAAAGAAAATTACCATGCTGTTATAAAAGAATCTCAAAATAATATAAGTTAAGGATGAGATATCAATAATCTCTATAAAATAAAACCACCACCGTGCTCTAAAAAAAGATATAAGTGAAGCACTAGAGCAAAATTATCTAGCTCAAAAGATATAAGTGAAGTACATAGAGTATTCTAATAAATTCTAATTCATGTGTGTCTCTCCCAAAAGGTGTGTATAGCAAGGATGATTTTTGTAAACTAAAAAGCAAAGACTCAAATCATACAAGACGCTCCAAGCAAAACGCACATCATGTGGTGAATAAAAATATAGCCTCAAGTAAAGTTACCGATAGAGGAAGACGAAAGAGGGGATGCCTTCTGGGGCATCCCCAAGCTTAGGCTTTTGGTTGTCCTTGAATTTTACCTTGGGGTGCCTTGGGAACCTCCAAGCTTAGGCTCTTTCCACTCCTGATTCCAAAACCCATCAAATCTTTACCCAAAAACTTGAAAACTTCACAACACAAAACTTAACAGAAAATCTCATGAGCTCCGTTAGTATAAGAAAACTAACCACCACTTTAAGGTACTGTAATGAACTCATTATTTATTTATATTGGTGTTAAACCTACTGTATACTAACTTCTCTATGGTTCATACCCCCGATACTACCCATAGATTCATTAAAATAAGAAAACAACACACGATAAACAGAATCTGTCAAAACAGAACAGTCTGTAGCAATCTGACTAAATCGAATACTTCTGGAACAGCAAAAATTCTGAAATAAATTGGTGGATGTGAGGATTTGTCTATTAATGATCTTCAAAAATAATCGACCTAAAAGCACTCTCCAGTAAAAAATGGCATCTAATCTCGTGAGCGCAAAAATTTCTGTTTTTACAGCAAGATCGCAAAGACTTCACCCAAGTCTTCCCAAAGGTTCTACTTGGCACAAACACTAATTAAAACAGAAAACAACATCTAGACAGAGGCTATATGAATTATTTATTACTAAACAGGAACAAAAAGTAAATAACAAAAATAAAATTGGGTTGCCTCCCAACAAAGGCTATAGTTTAACGCCCCTTAGCTAGGCATTGAGATTTCTATGATGCTCACATGAAAGACAAGAATTGAAGCACAAAGAGAGCATCATAAATCATGTGACGAACACACTTAAGTATAACATACTTACTATTCATAGGCATTTTATAAGAAAACAAATTATCAAGGAAAGCAAAAACTAGCATATGCAAGGAAGAAGAAAGAGACGATAGCAATCTCAACATGAAGAGACGTAATTTAGTAACATGAAAATTACTACCACCATATTTCCCTCTCTCATAATAATTACATGTAGGATCATAATCAAATTCAACAATATAGCTATCACATAAAAAATTTCTCAACATGATACACATGCATGCAAAATTGACACTCTTCCAAAATAGTGGGATTAACATTAACTAAAGTCATGACCTCTCCAAACCCACTTATATCAAAAATTTCATAAGATTAAACATTATCCAAATATGTGGGATCTAAAGTTGACACTCTTCCAAACCCACTTTCAGTATTATTGCAAACATTATCGATCTCATATTCATCATGGGGCTTAAATAAAATTTTCAAGATTATAAGAAGAATCACCCCAATCATTATCATTGCAACAAGTAGAGGACATAGCAAAACTAGCATCCCCAAGCTTAGGGTTTTGAATATCATTAACAAAATTGACATTAATAATATCATTGCAAGCATGCTTTTCATTCAAGGAGCTATCGTGAATCACTTCATAAATTTCTTCTTTCAACACTTCATCACAATTTTCAGATTCACGAATTTCAAGCAAAACCTCATAAAGATAATATAGTGCACCCAACTCACTAGCAATTGGTTCTTCATAATTGGATCTTCTAAGAAGATTTGCAAGGGGGTGAGGATCCATAACAATAGATTTTTAGCAAGCGAAGATGCAAGCAAATAGGAGGCACAAGGCAACACAAGCAAACAAAGAAGACGAACGAAAAAGGGGCGGAGAAAAGGCCAAGGTTTTCGAAAATCGTTTTAGAAGTGGGGGAGAGGAAAATGAGAGGCGAATGGCAAATAATGTAATGTGAGGGAGAAGAGTTTGTGATGGTTACTTGGTATGTCTTGACTTGGGCGTAGATATCCCCGGCAACGCCGCCAGAAATCCTTCTTGCTGCCTCTTGAGCATGCGTTGGTTTTCCCTTGAAGAGGAAAGGATGATGCAACAAAGTAGTGTAAGTATTTCCGTCGGTTTTTGGGAACCAAGGTATCAATCCAGTAGGAGATAACACGCAAGTCACCTAGTACCTGCACAAACAATCATGAACCTTGCAACCAACGCGATAAAGGGGTTGTCAATCCCTTCACGGTCACTCGCAAAAATGAGATCTAATAAAGATAGTAAGATAAATATTTTTGGTATTTTTGTTGTATATATTGGAAAGTAAAGATTGCAAAATAGTAAAATGAGATTTGACGTAAATAAAAGAGATGTGTTATAATAAGAAAGAGACCCGGGGACCATAGGTTTCACTAGTGGCTTCTCTCAAGATAGCATATATTATGGTGGGTGAACAAATTACTGTTGAGCAATTGATAGAAGAGCGCATAGTTATGAGAATATCTAGGCAATGATCATGAATATAGGCATCACGTCCGTGTCAAGTAGACCGAAACGATTCTGCATCTACTACTATTACTCCACACATCGACCGCTATCCAGCATGCATCTAGAGTATTAAGTTCATAGGAACAGAGTAACACATTAAGCAAGATGACATTATCTAGAGGGATAAACTCAAGCAATATGATATAAACCCCATCTTTTTATCCTCGATGGCAACAATACAATACGTGCCTTGCTGCCCCTACTGTCACTCGGAAAGGACACCGCAAGATTGAACCCGAAGCTAAGCACTTCTCCCATTGCAAGAAAGATCGATCTAGTAGGCCAAACTAAACCGATAATTCGAAGAGAATTGCAAAGATATCAAATCATGCATATAAGAATTCAGAGAAGAACCAAATATTATTCATAGATAAACTTGATCATAAATCCACAATTCATCGGATCTCGACAAACACACCGCAAAAGAGTATTACATCGAATAGATCTCCAAGAACATCGAGGAGAACTTTGTATTGAGAACCAAAGAGAGAGAAGAAGCCATCTAGCTAATAACTATGGACCCGAAGGTGTGTGGTAAACTACTCACACATCATCGGAGAGGCTATGGTGTTGATGTAGAAGCCCTCCGTGAGCGATTCCTCCTCCGGCAGATCACCGGAGAAGGCCCCAAGATGGGATCTCACGGGTACAGAAGGTTGCCATGGTGGAAAAGTGGTTTCGTAGCTCTCACTGATGTTTTTAGGGTATAAGAGTATATATAGGCGAAAGAAGTATGTCGGTGGAGCTCCGTGGGGCCCACGAGGGTGGGGGCGTGCCTACCCCCTGGGCGCTGATACGTCTCCAACGTATCTATAATTTTTGATTGTTCCATGCTATTATATTATCTATTTTGGATGTTTAATGGGCTTTATTATACACCTTTATATTATTTTTGGGACTAACCTATTAACCGAAGGCCCAGTGCAAATTGTTGTTCTTTTGCCTATTTCAGTGTTTCACAGAAAAGGAATATCAACCGGAGTCCAAACGGAATTAAACCTTCGGGAGAGTTATTTTTGGAACAAACGTGATCCAGGGGACTTGGAGTGGACATCAAGAAAGAAGCGAGGAGGCCACGGGGCAGGGAGGCGCGCCTGCCCCCTGGGCGCTCCCCCACTCTCGTGGGCCCCTCGCAGATCCACCGACCTACTTCTTCCTCCTATATATATCCACATACCCCGAAAACATCCAGGAGCACCACAAAACCCTATTTCCACCGCCGCAACCTTCTGTACCCATGAGATCCCATCTTGGGGCCTTTTCTGGCGCTCCAATCATGATCATTGCAACAAGTAGTAGACATAGCAAGCTTAGCATCCCCAAGCTTAGGGTTTTGCATATCATTAACACAATTGCCATTAATAGAATTTATAATAAGATCATTGCAATCATTCTTTTTATTCAAAGATCTATCATGAATCACTCCATGAAGTCTCTTGTTATGCTATGAAGTTGGAGCATGATTTATTATTGATTGTCTTCCTTATGGGTGGCGGTCTGATAACCCACAAGTATAGGGGATTGGAACAATTTTTGAGGGTAGAGTAGTCAACCCAAATTTATAGATACCCCTAAAAAACCCAAATTTATAGATTCGACACAAGGGGAGCCAAACAATATTTGAAGGTATTAGCAGCTGTGTTTCAATTCAACCACACCTAGAGATTAATTATCTACAGCAAGTAATCAGTAGCAAAGTAATGTGATAGTTTTGATAGTAGTAATAGCAGCAACAGTAACAGTAACAGTGATAGCTGTAATTTTGTAGCAAGTGTAACAATGATGATAGCAGTAGTAACTTAGCAGAAACAATATAAGATAAATTTGTAGGCATTGGATTGGTGACTTGTTGAATGCTATTCATCATGAGACTGCTATAACCTAGGGCGATATGGCACTAGCTCCAGTTCGTCAATATAATGTAGGCATATATTCCGTAAATAGTTATACGTGCTTATGGAAAGAACTTGCATGACATCTTTTGTCCTACCCTCCCGTGGCAGCGGGGTCCATATTGGAAACTAAGGGATATTAAGGCCTCCTTTTAATAGAGAACTGGAACAAAGCATTAACACATAGTGAATACATGAACTCCTCAAACTACGATCATCACCGGGAGAAGTCCCGGTTTCTGTCACTCCGAGGATGCCGGATCATAACACGTAGTAGGTGACTATAACTTGCAAGATCGGATCTAGAACATGGATATAATGATGATAACATAAACGGTTCAGATCTATGTTCATGGCACCCGAGCCCAAAGTGACAAGCATTAAGCATGGCAAAGTCATAGCAACATCAATCTTAGAACATAGTGGATACTAGGGATCAAGCCCTAACAAAACTAACTCGACTACATGATGAATCTCATCCAACTCCTCACCGACCAGCGAGCCTACGAAGGAATTACTCACTCCCGGTGGGGAGCATCATGGAATTGGCGATGGAGAAGGGTTGGTGATGATGAAGAATAAAGATCCCCCTCTCTGGAGCCCCAAACGGACTCCAGATCTGTCCTCCCGATGAAGAACAGGAGGTGACGGCGGTTCCGTCTTGTGGATCACAATAATTCTTTCTCCCCCATTTTTTTCTGAAAAAATAGGGTTTTATAGAGTCGGTTTCAGGGTCTGCGGGGCCACCAGGTGGGGACAACCCACCTGGGCACGCTAGGAGAGGGGGGCGCACCCGGGTGGGTTGTGCCTACCAGGCCCCTCTCCAGATGGGTCTTCGCCTCGAAATTCTTATTTATTATATAAAAATTCCTCGTGAAGTTTCGTTCCATTCCGAGAACTTTTTTTCCTGCACAAAAACAACACCATGGTAGTTCTGCTGAAAAAACCGTCAGTCCGGGGTTAGTTTCATTCAAATCATGCAAATTAGTCCAAAACAAGAGGAAAATCGTTAGGAAAAGTAGATACGTTGGAGACGTATCATGGTCGGGGACAAGCCATGGTCTTTTCCTACCAATCTATCCCCTAGGGCATGCATAGTAGTACTTTGCTTCAAGGGCTAATAAACTTTTGCAATAAGTATATGAGTTCTTTATGACTAATGTGAGTCCATTGATTATACGCAATCTTACCTTTCTGCAATTTGCTAGCCTCTACGGTACCGTGCATTGCCCTTTCTCACCTCGAGAGTCGGTGCAAACTTCGTAGGTGCATCCAAAACTCGTGATATGATACGCTCTATCACACATAAGACTTATTATATCTTCCTCAAAACAGCCACCATACCTACCTATTGTGGCCTTTCCAAAGCCATTTCGAGATATATTGTCGTGCAATTTCCACCGCTTCCGTTTCGATGACTTGAGCATTCTTTGTCATATTGCTTTGCATGATCGTAAGGTATCTAGCATGATATTTCCATGGCTTGTCCTTTTTTTGATATCGTTGTTATGCTAGATCATTGCACATCCTGGTACACTACCAGAGGCATTCATATAGAGTCATACTTTGTTCTAGGTATCGAGTTGTAATTTTTATTTCTTTTGAGTTATAAGTAAATAGAAGTGTGATGATCATCAATTTTCATTATTAGAGCATTGCCCCAGTGAGGAAAGGATGATGGAGACTATGATTCCCCCACAAGTCGGGACGAGACTCCAGACAATGAGAGAAAAAAGAAAAGAAAAAAGGAAGGAAAAAAAGAAAAAAAAAGAAAAAGAAAGAAAAAGAAAAGAAAAAGAGAGAAGGGGCATGCTAGTTCCACACTTGTGCTTCAAATTAGCACCATGTTTTTCATATGGAGAGTCTCCTATGTTGTCACTTTCATATACTAGTGGGAATTTTTCATTATAGGATTAGATGCACACCCACTTAGTCTTCATACTGAGCTTTCATACACTTATAGCTCTTAGTGCATTCATTGCATGGCAATCCCTACTCCTTGCATTGATATCGATTGATGGGCATCTCCATAGCCCGTTGGTTAGCCGCATTGATGTGAGACTTTCTTAATTTTTTGTCTTCTCTATATTTACCCCTATCATCATACTCTATTCCACCCGTAGTGCTATATCCATGGCTTGCGCTCATGTATTGCGTGAGGGTTGAAAAAACTGAAACGCGTTAAAAAGTATGAACCAATTGCTCGGCTTGTCATCAGGGTTGTGCATGATAAATACTTTGTATAAAGAAGATAGAGCATGACAAGACTATATGATTTTGTAGGGATAGCTTTCTTTAGCGTTGATAATTTGAAAGACACGATTGTTTGTTGGGATGCCTGAGTATTCATGTCTTTATGTCAAATTATAGACTATTGCTTTGAATCACTTATGTCTTAATATTCATGCCATGATTAGATATATGATCAAGTTTATGCTAGGTAGCATTCCACATCAAAAATTATCTTTTTTATCATTTACCTAATCGAGGACGAGCAGGAATTAAGCTTGGGGATGCTGATACGTCTTCGTCGTATCAATAATTTTTTATTGTTTCATGCAAATATTATACAACTTTTACATACTTTTGGCAATATTTTATATGATTTATTGGACTAACCTATTGATCTAGTGCCCGGTGCCAGTTCCTGTTTGTTGCATGTTTTTTGTTTCGCAGAAAATCCATATCAAACAAAGTCCAAACGCGACAAAATTTTACGGGGAGTTATTTTGGAATATATGTGATTTTTGGGACTTGGCATCAGCGCAAACAGGGGCCCACAGTGCCCACAAGATACCAGGGCGCGCCCCAGGGGCCAGGCGCATGGTGGTGGGTGAGGGAGTCCTGGATTAGGGGGTATCTGGACAGCCGGACTATGTACATCGTCCGGACTATTGAACCGTGAAGATACAAGACTCAAAACTTCGACCCGTGTCCGGATGGGACTCTCCTTGGCGTGGAAGGCAAGCTTGGCGATCCGGATATTGTGTTTCCTTCCTTGTAATCGACTCCATGTAAACCCTAGCCCTCTCCGGTGCCTATATAAACCGGAGAGGTTGGTCCTTAGAAGGCCGATCACGATTACAATCATACCATCATAGGCTAGCTTCTAGGGTTTAGCCTCTACGATCTCGTGGTAGATATACTCTTGTACTACCCATATCTTCAATATTAATTAAGCAGGAAGTAGGGTTTTACCTCCATCGAGAGGGCCCGAACCTGGGTAAATATTGTGTCCCTTGCTTCATGTTACCATCAGCCTAAGACGTACAGATCGGGACCCCCTACCCGAGATCCGCCAGTTTTGACACCGACATTGGTGCTTTCATTGTGAGTTCCTCTGTGTCGTCGCTACAAGGCTCGATGGCTCCTTCAACCATTGTCAACAACATGGTCCCGGGTGAGACCTTTCTCCCCGGACAGATCTTCGTGTTCGGCGGCTTCCCCCTGCGGGCCAATTCGCTTGGCCATCTGGAGCAGATCAATAGCTACGCCCCTGGCCACCAGATCAGGATCGAAAACCTGAACTACACGGCAGACATCCGCGGAGAATGGATCTTCGACGGATTCGGGCCTATGCCAGGAGCACCGGACAGTCACGACGAGCACGACTTAGACCTGCTGTTGGACAAAGCTTGGGGTATCACCCCCGCAGTAGCCTAGGACCTAAATCCGGAGCAGGCTGCATTGCCTAAGGACGGAGGGCTGGACCCCGCCCTGCAGGTCGCACACTCATCGGCGGTGGAGCCGAAAACGGGCCTTACCTCTGTGGTGGCCTGTGACTCCGGACCCCTGAATTCGTATCCGGATGTTGGTTCCGGTCCGTGCACTCCCGAGCCAGTCGAGCCAGGTTGGGCTCCGGTAATGGAGTTCATTGCTGCAGATATCTTCCAGCACTCGCCCTTTGGCGACATGCTGAACTCGTTAAAAACTCTCTCTTTGACAGAAAATTCCGGGCCAAACTATGTCCAGCTCGAGTGGGAAGCAGGCGACGAAGAAATTCGTTGCCCACCCACCACCCACTTCATAGCCACGGTCGATGATTTAACCGACGTGCCTGACTTCGACTCCGAAGGCATCGACGGTATGGACGACGATGCGGAGAAGATTCGGAATCTATGGGTCGCTGGACTTCTGCCTCGTCACACGACATATACATGGTGGATACGCCCAAAGAGGACAAAGGCGACAATCCAGAAGATAAAACCCCCAGGAAAAAGCCAAAGCGACGACGCAGACTCCGTTCTAAGTCCAGCAACAGTAAAAATAGCGACAAGAGCACCAGAAGGACCGATACTACAGTCAACTCCGAAGGCAACAACGACCATACGGACCAAGCAAAGGCCACCCCGAATAGTTCGGAGCAGACGTCCGAGGACAATGATCCTGACGGACGAGGTCATCAAACCGAACCAGCACAAGAAAGCAGTCCGGATGACGATGCATTCATCATCCCGGAAAAACGCGTGGAACGAGATAACCTCCACAGAAAGCTTATGGCCACCGCAATAAGTCTAAAGAAGCAGAAGCAACAACTCAAAGCCGCACAGGAAACGCTCAATCGTAGATGGAATAAAGTGCTAGATACTGAAGAAAGATACGGTGATGATCGCCATACAAAGAGCTATCCAAAACGCAAGCTACTGCCAGAATTTGACGACGAAGCCGTGCCACTTCATAACCGCAACAAAGCGGCTACCGACACCACGCACGATCTACGTGAGCACCTAGATAAGAAAGCTGGCGCGGCCAGGTCCATTTATGGATCTAAACGACACACCCCAGCGAGGGACTATGGTCACCAAAACGATTATGCCAATCGAATACCAGTTTGGAATAAACACCGGACACAACAACAACCGACGGCATGCCATAGCACGTCCAGATACAGAGGGGCTGCTCACACCCTGTGCTTTACCCAAGAAGTACTGGACCATGAATTTCCACAGGGCTTTGAACCTATGAATATAGAGGCATACGACGGAATGACAGACCCAGGTGTCTGGATCGAGGATTTTATCCTGCATATACATATGGCTCGTGGGGATGACCTCCACGCCATCAAATACCTTCCCCTCAAACTGAAGGGACCAGCTCGTCACTGGTTGAAAAGCGTCCCCGAAAATTAAATTGGGAGTTGGGAGGAACTCGAGGACGCTTTCAGGGCCAATTTTCAAGGGACCTATGTCCGGCCTCCAGATGCTGACATTTAAGTCACATAATCCAACAACCTGGAGAGTCCGCCCGCAAGCTTTGGAACAGATTCCTCACTAAGAAGAACCAAATTGTCGATTGTCCGGACGTCGAAGCTTTAGCGGCATTCAAACACAACATCCGTGGATTTAGTGGCTCGCCAGACACCTCGGCCAAGAAAAGCCGAGGACAATGGCAGCCTTAACAAGCCTCATGACCCGCTTTTGCGCGGGTGAAGACAACTGGTTGGCCCTTAAAAGCACCAGCAATCCCAGCACATACGAAATGAGGGACAACAACGGGAAGCCACGGCATAATAAAAACAAACGCCAAAACAAGGAAGAGAGCCCGGACAACACAACGGTTAATGCCGGATTCAGGGGCTCTCGACCTGATCAGCAAAAGAAGCCACTTAAAGGCAGTAAAGAGGGACCATCCGGTCTGAATAGAGTCCTAGACAGAATATACCAAATTTATGGCACCCCTGACAGACCTGCGAACCACACGCACAGAGAGTGTTGGGTATTCAAGCAGGCCGGCAAATTAAATGTCGAACACAAGGGAAGGGAAACACCAAGTGAAGATGAGGATGAACCTCGCTAGCCGAACACTGGGGGACAGAAAAAATTCTCGCCAGAGGTTAAAATAGTAAACATGATCCACGCGACTCATACATCCACGAGAAGGCACGAACACGCGCTTGGAAACGCGTGCACTATAGAGCCCATCGTACCCACATCTAGCTATTGGATGACCAGTCCGATCACCTTCGATCACACGGACCGCCTGACTAGTATTCGGCGCGAAGGATCAGAGGCCTTGGTGCTCGACCCAATAATCGACGGATACCATCTCACCCATGTCCTCATGGACGGCGGCAGCAGTCTCAATTTAATATATGAGGACACTGTCCGTAGGATGGGAATAGACCCATCCAGAATTAGGCAAAGCAACACCACCTTTGAAGGGGTGATACCAGGCGTTGAAGCCTACAGCGAGGGCTCCGTCGTCTTTGGAGGTAACATTCGGCTCCCCAGGCAACTCCAGAAGCGAAGAATTACTCTTCATCATCGCACCTTTCCAAAGAGACTATCATGCATTGCTTGGAAGAACGACCTTTGCCCGCTTCAACGCATTACCGCACTACGCCTACCTTCCACTCAAGATGCCCGGTCCACGTGGCGTCATCACCGTTAACGGAAAGACAGAGCACCCTTCACGTGCGGAGGAATATGCAACGGCCCTAGCGGCCGAACTATAAGCGGACTCCAATATCACAAAGCATGACTGGTCATCAAGACCATAGACTCGGTTAGACGAGTCCGGCAGCCCGGATAAAACTGAACCAGGGCACCGTATATGTAATCCCATAGAGGACACCAGGGGCTGTAGGTATTTAATATAGCCCCACACTTGGCTCAACCTTATTGGCAGGCCAGCATTTCACACTTTTTACTATCCATCGCATACTTACGTTGTACTCTCCTACGAGTTTTCCTTTTTTCCACACACAACGTTCGCACGATACCCTTCCAGGATACGGCACAACGGAGACAAAGGCGCAGACGTGTAGCAGGGCCCCGTTCAACAGGTTTCTTTTTAGATTAAGCCCCTGTGTAAACATTTTCTATTGCCTCTTGTTGTTTAACCATCCCATGGGTTCCATACCCACCGAGGATACTGCCGTTCTTGGCATTTCGCCACGAAGATTAAAGCACGTACCTGGAAACACATGGTTCATAATGAATGGGCATTCTTGAGCCCATCGTCTGTTATAAAGTCCGAATACCTTCGGGAGTGTTCGGCGTCACGAGTTTGGCCTTATATGCATCAACTCTGAATCATGTCTTTTGTCAAAGGTTGGGTTTTCCCGGCTCCTGGGTTTGCCGCCTTACGTTCCGTTATTATCGGCTAAGGTGGCCAAAGGAGAACTACTGCGATTGTTCCCTGGTTATTCCGGACGAGCACCTCAGTAGAGAAAGCCGAAAATTGACTGTCATGATACAACGCGAGACTGTTCAACCACTCGAAGACTTATCGGAATCTTTAGGATCCCTCCGCATTAACGAAGGACCATTTCCCGGTCATGTACACGCTACCAGATTCGGGTGCAAGCGAAAATACCGAGGCTACATAGTAGCCCCAACATTAGACTCCCATGGCTAAGCGAAAGCGTTATAGCTATATAGTCCGGTTGCCTAGTTCGACGTCGATCACCTCCTTAATGGACCAAGACGTTGGATCAAGTGTGATTATGCATATTTTTTCGAACACCCCGCATTATATGCGTGGGGCTGAAAGCCAACGATCGCTAACTTTCGGATTACATGCATACATATATATATATATATATATATATATATATATATATATATATATATATATATATATATATTAAAAACAACATACAGAGACACAATAATACTTTCAGGCAAAAAGTATAAATATAGCCTTATAACCAAAATAACATTGTTTTTACAATGATCTCATTTGTCACTCGAACAAGACATTCTTCGAGCACCGCGCCTCTATCAGGCGGGCACCTTCTGTTACCTGCGCCAAATAGTGCTCGGCCAGATATTGGCCTCCCTCCGGATCTTGGGTCGCCACCATGGTGGCCTCCATACCTGTCCAAAATGCTTTAACGCGGGCAAGGGCCATCTGTGCACCTTCTATGCATGCCGACCTTCTCATGGCATCAATCTGGGGCACGGCCCCAAGGAACTGTTGCACCAAGCCAAAGTAACTATCCGGCTTAGGTCCCTTCGGCCAAAGATGGTCTATCACAGACCGCATTGCAAGCCCGGACAGCCTGTGAAGCTCCGCTACAGCAGCCATCTTGTCACTTAACGGCAGCAGGTGAGTGGGAGCATTGAATTGCGACCAGAAAAGCTTCTCCACTTCCTTATCACCCTGATCTTCGAAGAACTTGGCAGCTGTACTCTTCGCCAAATCCGCTTACGCATCCGCAGGACTCCAGCATCCATCCAGGGGAGCATACTTCAGATCAAAAAACTTCGTCCGCAACAAGTAGGAGCCCCCAGCCGCGATTTTACCGGCCTGTTGAAGCTCCTCCCACGCACCCCTGAGCTCGGTCCGTATTTCCTTGGTGGCATTAAGTGCCTTGTTCAGGTCGGCCGAACTACCCTTATGCTCCTTTTTAAGGAGCTCATACCGGTCAGCGGCATTTTTTAACTCCACAGCCATTTCAGCTATCTTTTCCTTGCTTCGGCGATGAGCAGCCTGTTCGGCTCTCAATTCCTCGGCCGCCTTTAGGGCAGCCGCATTGCTAACCCGAGCTTGTTCCTTGGCTTGGGCAAGTTCCGCCCTCAGGGCCTCCACGGCAGCAGCACCATCTGCAGTCCAAACATATTACATTAATATCATGCCGCCTTCATATTTTCCTATACAAAGGAAGGCAGAGCACATACCTTGTGATTTGTCCAGCCACTCGTTCACCAGCGTGATATCGGCATCAATCGATCCAATTTGCCTTGTTAGTTCGGCAACTTCAACGGACTGGTCGGCGGCCGGACCCACAGGTACCTGCACGTATTTACAAAGCAATCATTGTTTTATGATCCCCCGTTTGCCGCCTAGGGCGGGCAACCAGAGTCTCAGGGGCTACTATCTATATGGAGCACACCTAGTGCGCGCCTCACAGCAAAAAATAGTGTATTCTCCACTACATACCTCAAACCCTCTGAGCAGGCTTGTAAAGGCTTCATTCAAACCGCTTGTAGTGGATGAAATCTTCTTAAGCACCGCGCTCATTAATGAGTAGTGCTCCTCCGAGAGCGCAACTCGCTCGAGAAGACCTGTCAGTGCGTCCGGCCGAACAATGAACTGTGCTGGACCCTCCTCATCGCCCCCCGTGGGAGCCAAACACCCCAGGCTTAGGGCGGCTGACGTATTAGCTTTCGGCTTCGGCAGATACGGACTCCTACGTGACAACACCTCGATGTCGCCCGCTTCATGAGGCGGAGAGGTGGGTGGGGTCTCGCTCTCCATCATCTCCGGAGGAAGATCCCCTGAAGACGAACTCTGTTGAGAAGAGCTGCTAGCTGGACTGCAAAAGACGAATCCTGGTTATCTATCTAGGAGAAACATAGTACCTTCGAATTAATGATTGACTTACAGCTCGGTGGAGGGCTGGCCCGTTGGCGGGCATGACGCAGTGAGGGTGCCCGTCGGGGCAGGGCCCCCTGGGGATACCTTTTTCCCTGGTTTGGGCATCTCAGCCTCCAAGTCTTCGGAGGCAGCCCTCTTCTTCCCGCGCGGGGAGGAGGCCTTAGCCTCCCCTTCCCGACTATCCTCCTTAGGGGAGGTAACAATTCCCCCGGTTCGGATGCGTAGCATGTGAAGTTTGGTTTCTTTGTACTTCCCCTTGTCTTTCCCTGAGGGCATTCTGCTGAGTACCCAGTCAAGCATCTTGGCCATGGTGGGTGTTGCAATACGTTCATGATTTTCTTATTGTGGGTTGCGAGAGTGACAGAAGCTTAAACCCGAGTAGGTGGGTTGTTGCGTATGGGATAAACGATCCCCTATACTTGTGGGTTATCAATACCCATTGGAGGAAGGAAATGGTCCCATATAATCAAAACCCTAAACATCAAATGATTCAGTAACAAGTGAATAATTCATAGGCATTTCCCGGCGCTTACCAATATTACCTATCCTTTGACATTCATCACAAGATAAAACAAAATTACGTGCATCCTTGAAGAGAGTAGGCCAATAAAAACCAGATTGCAATACCTTGTGAGCAGTTCTTGATGATGATATAGACTTGGGATAGGGTCATAGGCCTGACCTATGCACCCTATCCAAGGTCACTATCCTAGAAACGAAGAAGCTCAAGAGACAACAGGGAGGGCCCAACAAAGGTGTCGAGTGCAATCCACTCAACCGATCAGCTACTTGGAGACCCCTCCTTCCTGAAGCTGCTCGACCAATCGACCACTCGACCATACAATAATCCACTCGACCTATTGAAGAGCATGAGTCATCTGGAACGGCAATGGACGAGCGTTCACTCTGTAATCTTTAAGGCCATTAAGGCATTTAAGGCTGGTGTTACCAGTAATGGCTCATCTTTATGTACATTGAACCCTTGGCAACGGGGGAATGGCTGGGGTCCTGGCGTTCACTATATAAGCCACTCCCTCCTCTGGCACAAGGGTTCGCACCCCCTGTAACACACACACACACACACACACACACACACGCATAATCCTGTCAACCGCCTCTGGGCACCGAGACGTAGGGTTATTACTTCCTCCGCGAAGGGCCTGAACTCGTAAAACTTGTGTGTAGAACTTCTCCATAGCTAGGATCTTGCCTCTTCATACCTACCCCCCATTCTACTATCAGTCTTAGATCCACGACAGTTGGCGCCCACGTGTCTTAGCGACTTTTTGGTGAAGTTGCAATTTTTCCGACTCCCATCATCATGGTTTCCGGCGGTGGATTGGCTGAGGGCCGCGAGATCCGTCTCGGCGCACTCGTCTTCGTGGCCGACGACTCCGCCTGGCTTCAGCAAGCTCCCCTCGACGTCGACGCTCTCCCCATCTGCGGGGCGACGCACTTTTGTGCGTGCGTTCGTGGCGTCCTTCTCCGGCAGCCGTCGACCCAGTATCGGTCGGCTCCCCTGGCGTCCTCGCTCCCCGCTGTCCGCCGGCGCAGGTGATCCGGTCGGTCGCGGCTTCAGTGGTGGGTGAGACACGCGGTGGCCCGTCAGTCGGCCACCCCACAAGTCGTGGCAATCGAGTCTGACGAAACACTCTACGGCCTGTTCGGCTGGCTCCGTCGAGACTGCATCCGAGTGCGATAGCAGCGATCTCGCGGCTGAAGTCTTGATGGTCAACGGACCATGTAGTCCTCCTGGCTTTCCTCGCGATGATGGCGGTGATGGTGGCGCGATCCGTCACGCATTGACGAGGAGTACCGCCCCGAGCCCCTTTCTTCGCAGCAGAGGGAAGAGCTTCGCCGCCGCAATATGGATGCACTTCACACTCCCATCGTTGGAGAAACCCCCGAGGCCCGGGCCTTGGAGGAGGCGCGCCTGGCCAACTTGGCTGAGCGCACTCGACTGGAGAACCTCCAGGATGCTCTCGACGAGCGTGCTCGGCAGCGGATCCCTGAATCGAGTCGACGACAAATTTTTCCGCCTCAACCTCAGGTATACCGCACTCCGATTCAAAATCTCACAGCTGCAGCCCGAATAGCAGAGTCAATTCAGCCTTCCCAGTCGGCCCAATATCGCCCCCGCAGCGTGAGGGACGTGGGAACAGGCAGGATCAGTACAAAAACCTCGAGCAATATGATCACCAACTCGGCCATGATGACCGTCGTCGAGGGCCCACACCTCCTCCGAGGAGTGGGTCGTATGTGCCCCGACAGCATGATGACAGACGCCCTCATAGTGGCGAGCGAAGAGTACCAGTCGACCCGAGGGAGATGGGCTTTGATGCGAGATCTATTCTCGTTCAAGGTCTGGTTGACAGGAACAGGGCGCACAGAGAGGGCCACGACAGAAATCACTCGACTGGTAGCTGAGTGCATGTTTCAGGTCCAGAGTGTTTCATCAGAGCCATCAGAGCCGCAGTGATTCCTCCCAACTTCAGGTTGGCGATCGGAGTCGACAAGTTCACTTTGGTGAGTCCAAGCGGACACTTGGCTTGAGGATTACCGAGTGGCGGTACAGATCGGTGGCGGCAATGATGAAGTGGCCATGAAGCACCTTCCTCCGATGTTCAAGGCTCGGCGAGCATGGTTGACTCAGTTAGCACCTGGCAGTATATTCAGTTGGGAAGAACTCGCCCGAGTGTTTGTTAGAACTTTTGAGGGTACTTGCAAACGACCAGCAGGGTTAACAGAATTGCAGCATTGCGTGCAAAAACCGAGTGAGACTTTGAGAGATTTCATTCAGAGGTGGACCACTTTGCACCACACCGTGGAAAATGTGTCTGAGCATCAAGCAGTTTGTGCCTTCAAGGAAGGCGTGAAGTATCGAGAACTAGTCCTGAAGTTCGGTCGAACAGGAGATATGTCCCTGACTCGGATGATGGAAATAGCCACTCGGTACGCTAACGGAGAAGAAGAGGATCGACTCCGCAGTGGAAAGAGCAAACCAGTCGGTCAAGACGCCGGCGGAGGTACTTCCAATTGGAAACAGAAGCGTAACGCCGAGCCAGCTGCCCCTGGTAAAGCTTTAGTTGTGGCTCAAGGAAAGTTCAAGGGGAGCCCAAAGGGCCCTGGACACCCAAGAAGGTGAAAGATCAAGCCGGGAATGATGTGTTTGATTTACCATGTCACATTCACACCAAGAAAGATGAAGAGGGTAATCTCATTTACCCTAAACACACCACTCGATAGTGTCGACTTCTGATCCAGCAATTCCGAGAGAAGCAACCCAATGAGAAGGAATAGGAGTTGGACAAAGATGAGGATAAGGAAGAAGATGATGATGGTTTTCCCAGCGTCAATTCCACTCTGATGATTTTTGCTGATGTTGAGAGCAAAAGTCGATTGGAAGTTATCAACAAAGAAGGGAACATGGTTGCTCCGGCAACGCCCAGTTATTTGAAGTGGTCCCAGACTGCCATCATGTTCGACCAGTATGATCATCTAGCACGTATAGCCACCCCTGGGAGGCAAGCGTTGGTGGTCGACCCAGTTGTTGAAGGCTCTCGACTAACCAAAGTGCTAATGGATGGTGGTAGCGGCCTGAATATCCTTTATGCTGAAACTTTGAAGGGAATGGGCATTCCGATGTCCAAGCTTAGTGAAAGCAATATGAGTTTCCATGGTGTTATACCTGGCAAGAAGGCTGAATCACTCGGCCAAATCACCCTTGATGTGGTTTTCGGTGATTCCAAGAATTACCGCAAGGAAAAGTTGACATTTGAAGTAGTGGATTTCCAGAGTGCTTATCATGCTATTCTGGGTAGGCCTGCTTATGCACGTTTTATGGCTTGACCATGTTACGTGTACCTCAAACTGAAGATGCATGGTCCCAGAGGAGTGATCACAATCACTGGCAATCGACAGAAGGCAGAAGAGTGCTTCCAGAAGGGCTCGAAAATCACCGATGCACAAATGGCAGCAGTCGAAATGCAAGAATACCGGAAGAACGCAGACCCGAGCGATTTGTTGCAAGCTAAGAAGCCTGCCACAGATTCTGCATTTCAGTCGTTCGGTGAAACGATGCCGATTCATATTCACCCGACCGATCCTAATGCTGCTCCTACTCATATCTCAACAACACTCGACAACAAATAGGAAGAAGCGTTCATCCAGTTCCTCCGTGAGAACTGGGACATCTTTGCATGGAAACCTTCTGACATGCCGGGTGTACCCAGGGGACTGGCTGAGCACCGTTTGCGAGTCGACCCGAAAGTGAAACTATTCAAGGAACATCTTCGACGGTCCGCCTTACATAAGAGAAAGGCAATTGATGAGGAAGTGGCTCGGCTCCTGGCAGCTAAGTTCATCCAAGAGATTTACCACTCCGAGTGGCTCACCAATGTTGTCATGGTCCCCAAGAAGGATGACTCTCTTCGTATGTGCATTGACTTCAACCATATCAATCGGGCCTGCCCGAAAGATCATTTCCCTCTCCCCCATATTGACCAAATCGTCGACTCGACTGCGGGGTGTGAGCATCTGTCTTTCCTAGATGCCTATTCCGGGTATCATCAGATCCGACTGTATTGACCTGATGAGATAAAAAAGCTTTCATCACTCGATTCGGGTGTTTTTGTTATGTCACCATGCCATTTGGTCTCAAGAACGCTGGGGCCACATTCATGAGGATGATTCAGAAGTGTCTGCTCACTGAAATCAGTCGGAATGTGGAAGCATATATGGATGACATTGTGGTCAAGTCACGTAAAGGTTCCGACCTGCTGACTGACCTAGCTGAAACCTTTGCCAACCTGAGAAGGTATGATATCAAGCTTAATCCATCAAAGTGCACATTCGGAGTTCCTGGTGGAAAGTTACTCGGTTTCCTCGTTTCTGAACGAGGGATCGACGCGAACCCAGAAAAAGTCGGTGCCATACTCCGGATGAAACGCCCTCTGCGTGTGCATGATGTACAGAAGCTTACTAGTTGTTTGGCCACCTTGAGTCGATTCATCTCTCGCCTCGGAGAAAAGGTATTGCCTCTTTACCGACTGATGAAGAAATCTGACAAGTTCGAGTGGACTCCTGAAGCTGACGCAGCGTTTGCGGAGCTCAAAGCCTTGCTTTCCACCCAGCCGGTGCTCGCTGCCCCAATCAACAAAGAGCCTTTACTTCTTTATATTGCAGCCACTGGACAAGTTGTCAGTACAGTACTCACGGTCGAGTGGGAAGAAGAAGGAAAAACCTATAAAGTTCAACGCCCAGTGTACTATGTTTCTGAAGTCCTGACTCCATCCAAGCAAAGATATCTGCATTATCAAAAGCTTGTTTATGGAATTTACATGACCACGAAGAAGGTTGTGCATTATTTCTCTGACCACTCCATTACAGTCATCAACGACGCACCATTGTCAGAAATTCTGAACAACAGAGATGCAACTGGTCGAGTGGAAAAGTGGGCGATTGAACTCCTTCCCTTGGATATCAAGTTTGAGGCAAAGAAAGCTATCAAGTCCTGGCAATAGCAGATTTCCTTGCCGAGTGGGTCGAACATCAACTGCCGACTCAGATTCACTCGGAGCATTGGACCATGTTCTTTGACGGATCCAAGATGCTGAATGGTTCCGGTGCTGGGGTGGTATTGGTATCCCCCCGAGGTGACAAGCTCATCTATGTTCTCCAGATTCATTTTGACTCCTCCAACAATGAAGCTGAATATGAAGCACTTCCGTACGGGTTGCGTATGGCCATTTCACTCGGTGTCCGTCGCCTCATGGTCTACAGCGACTCGGATTTGGTGGTTAATCAAGTAATGAAGGAGTGGGACATCAGAAGCCTGGCTATGACTGGCTATTGTAATGCAGTGAGAAAGTTAGAGAAGAAGTTTGAGGGGTTAGAGCTTCATCATATACCACGACTGAAAAATCAAGCAGCTGATGATTTGACAAAGATAGGTTCCAAGAGGGAGGCCATTCCCAACGATGTGTTTTTGGAACATATTCATACACCTTCAGTTTAGGAAGATCCTTTCACTGAAGAGCCCCCACAACCAAAGAGTGCCACTGATCCGACTGAAGTTGAAGTCCCAGCCGTGGTTGACTTGATCATGGAGGTTTTGGTCAGCACTCCCGACTGGACAATGTCGAAAAATCGCGTACATTCTTAGGAAGGAACTCCCAGAGGATGAAGAAGAGGCTCGACAGATTGTCCGTCGATCCAAAGCCTTTACTGTGATAAGAGGACAGCTGTTCATAGAAAGTGTAACTGGAGTCAGCCAGAAATGCATAACAGCAGAACAAGGTCGACTGATCCTTAATGACATCCACTCGGGGACCTGTGGTCACCATGCGTCCTCTCGGACCATTATGGCCAAAGCATACCGAGCGGGATTTTATTGGCCACGAGCAAATCAGATGGCGAAAGAAATAGTCGACAAATGTGAAGGTTGCCAGTTTTACTCCAACATGTGTCACAAGCCTGCATCAGCCCTGAAGACCATTCCACTCGTCTGGCCCTTTGCTGTTTGGGGGATTGGATATGGTTGGGCCTCTGAGGACTGGAAGGAGCGGCTTCACTCATGTGCTTGTGATAGTCGACAAGTTTACTAAATGGATCGAAGCCAAGCCTATCAAAAATCTTGAAGCCAGTATTGCTGTCAGCTTCATCAGGGAGTTAACATTCAGATATGGTGTCCCGCACAGCATCATCATTGACAATGGTTCGAACTTCGATTCTGATGAGTTCAGAGCCTTCTGCGCTTCCCAAGGCACTTGAGTCGACTATGCTTCAGTCGCCCATCCCCAGTCGAATGGACATGCTGAAAGAGCAAACGGATTGATTCTCAAAGGACTGAAACCCCGATTGATGCGTGATCTCAAGCAAGCAGCAGGCGCCTGGGTCGATGAACTTCCATCAGTACTTTGGGGATTGAGGACAACTCCTAATCGGTCGACTGGTTGAACTCCATTCTTCTTAGTCTATGGAGCTGAGGCCGTACTTCCGAGTGATTTGCTTCACAATGCACCCCGAGTCAAGCTTTTCTCAGAAGAGGAGAATAGGATCGGCAAGACGCAGTCGATCTCCTAGAAGAGGAAAGAGAGATGGCCCTGATCCGTTCGACCATTTATTAGCAAGAACTACGTCGATTCCACGCCAGAAATGTGAGGGGTCGAGCATTTCAAGAGGGAGACTTGGTTCTTCGAGTGGATCAGCAGAAACCACACAAGCTCGCTCCTGCTTGGGAAGACCCCTTCATTGTCACCAAATTGCTCCACAATGGATCATACCACCTATACAATGTCGAGCACAAGAAAGACGAGCCACGTGCTTGGAATGCGGAGCTGCTCCGCCCCTTTTACACTTAAGCATTCAGACTGTCGAGATGTAATAAGAAATACCTTCTAGTTTGATTATGAAAGACACAGTTTTTACAGTTTCATAAATGGTTGTTGTTCCTTTGTAATATGCTCTAAATCCCCAGTGGGTGGCTTAGCTGCGAACCCGTTTCGCCTAAGTTTGAAAATTCCTACCAAGTGGTGAGCAAGCCTCTCACTCGGAGGCTTAGCTGCGAATCCATTTTGCCTAAGTTTGAAAAATCCTACCGAGTGGTGAGCAAGCCTATCACTTGGGGGCTTAGCTGGAGTCCAGTACTCGCCTAAGTTTAAGAAATCCTACCGACTGGTGAGCAAGCCTCTCACTCGGGGGCTTAGCTGCGAATCCGTTTCCCCTAAGTTTGAAAAATCCTACCGAGTGGTGAGCAAGCCTCTTACTCGGGGGCTTAGCTGCAGTCCAGTACTCGCCTAAGTTTAAGAAATCCTACCGAGTGGTGAGCAAGCCTCTCACTCGGGGGCTTAGTTGCAGTCCAGTACTTGCCTAAGTTTGAAAAATCCTACCGAGTGGTGAGCAAGCCTCTCACTCGGGGGCTTAGCTGCAGTCCAAGACTACTTAAGTTTAAGAAATCCCATCGAGTGGTGAGCAAGCCTCTCACTCGGGGGCTTAGCTGCAGTCCAGTACTTGCCTAAGTTTGAAAAATCCTACCGAGTGGTGAGCAACCCTCACACTCGGGGGCTTAGGTGTAGTCCAGTACTCGCCTAAGTTTGAAAAATCCTACCTAGTGGTGAGCAACCCTCTCACTCGGGGGCTTAGCTGCAGTCCAAGACTGCTAAGTTTGAAAAAATCCTACCGAGGGTGAGCAACCCTCTCACTCGGGGGCTTAGCTGCAGTGCAGTACTTGCCTAAGTTTGAAAAATCCTACAGAGTGGTGAGCAACCCTCACACTCAGGGGCTTAGCTACGGTCCAGTACTCACCTAAGTTTGAAAAATCCTACCGAGTGGTGAGCAACCCTCACAGTCGGGGGCTTAGCTGCGGTCCGGTACTTGCCTAAGTTTGAAAAATCCTACCGAGTGGTGAGCAACCCTCTCACTCAGGGGCTTAGCTGCAGTCCAGTACTCGCCTAAGTTTGAAAAATCCTACCGAGTGGTGAGCAACCCTCACACTCAGGGGCTTAGCTGCGGTCCAATACTCGCCTAAGTTCGAAAATTCCTACCGAGTGATGAGCAACCCTCACACTCGGGGGCTTAGCTGTGGTCCAGTACTCGCCTAAGTTTGAAAAATCCTACCGAGTGGTGAGCAACCCTCTCACTCAGAGGCTTAGCTGCAGCCCAGTACTCGCCTAAGTATAAAATACTTTTCGAGTGAGAACCGACCTTCTCGCACGGGGACTTAGCCACACGCTCCATCCCGATCCGCAAAGACGACGAGGTGCGGGTCGACTGCGACCTTCTCCTCAGAGCTGCACCATAAGTACAATGTGTGCTCCATCCGGATCCGCAAGGACGACGAGGTGCCGGTCGACTGCGACCTTCTCCTCAGAGCTGCGCCATAAGTACAATGTGCGCTCCATCCTGATCCGCAAGGATGACTGATACGTCTCCAACGTATCTATAATTTTTTATTGTTCCATGCTATATTAGATTCTGTTTTGAACATTAATGGGCTTTATTATACACTTTTATATTATTTTTGGGACTAACCTATTAACCGGAGGCCCAGCCTAGAATTGCTGTTTTTTTTGCCTATTTCAAAGTTTTGCAGAAAAAGAATATCAAACGGAGTCCAAACGGAATGAAACCTTCGGGAACATGATTTTCGGAACAAACGAAATCCAGAGGACTTGGACCCTACGTCAAGACATCAACCAGAGGGCATGAGGTAGGGGCACGCCACCTCGGGCGCACCCTCCACCCTCGTGGGCCCCATGTTGCTCCACCGACGTACTTCTTCCTCCTATATATACCTTCACGCACCCCAAACTACCAGATACGGAGCCAAAAACCTAATTCCACCGCCGCAACCTTCTGTACCGTGAGATCCCATCTTGGGGCCTTTTCCGGAGCTCCGCCGGAGGGGGCATCGATCATGGAGGGCTTCTACATCAACACCATAGCCTCTCCGATGACGTGTGAGTAGTTTACCTCAGACCTTCGGGTCCATAGTTATTAGCTAGATGGCTTCTTCTCTGTTTTTGGATCTCAATACAATGTTCTCCCCCTCTCTTGTGGAGATCTATTCGCTGTAATCTTCTTTTGCGGTGTGTTTGTTGAGATCGATGAATTGTGGGTTTATGATCAAGTTTATCTATGAACAATATTTGAATATTCTCTGAATTATTTTATGTATGATTGGTTATCTTTGCAAGTCTCTTCGAATTATCAGTTTGGTTTGGCCTACTAGATTGATCTTTCTTGCAATGGGAGAAGTGCTTAGCTTTGGGTCGAATCTTGCGGTGTCCTTTCCCAAAGGATGAGGGGCAGCAAAGGCACGTATTGTATTGTTGCCATCGAGGATAACAAGATGGGGTTTATATCATATTGCATGAGTTTATCCCTTTACATCATGTCATCTTACTTAAAGCGTTACTCTGTTCTGATGAACTTAATACTCTAGATGCATGCTGGCTAGCGGTCAATGTGTGGAGTAATAGTAGTAGATGCAGGCAGGAGTCGGTATACTTGTCTCAGACGTGATGCCTATATACATGATCATACCTAGATATTCTCATAACTATGCTCAATTTTGTCAATTGCTCAACAGTAATTTGTTCACCCACCGTAATACTTATGCTCTTGAGAGATGCCACTAGTGAAACCTATGGCCCCCGGGTCTATTTTCCATCATATTAATTTCCCGTCAACAAGTTATTTCTAGCGTCGTCTTTATTTTGCTTTCTTTACTTTGCATCTTTATCATAAAAATACCGAAAACTATCATATCATCAGATCTCACTCTCGTAAGTGACCGTGAAGGGATTGACAACCCCTTTATTGCGTTGGCTGCGAGGATTTATTTTTTTGTGTAGCTGTGAGGGACTCATGCGTGGCCTCCTACTGGATTGATACCTTGGTTCTCAAAAACTGAGGTAAATACTTACGGTTCTTTGCTGCATCAGCCTTTCCTCTTCAAGGGAAAACCAACGCAGTGCTCAAGAGGTAGCAAGATGGATTTCTGGCACCGTTGCCGGGGAGTCTACGCAAAAGTCAACATACCAAGTACCCATCGCAAACCCTTATCTCCCGCATTACATTATTTGCCATTTGCCTCTCGTTTTCCTCTCCCCCACTTCACCCTCGCCGTTTTATCCGCCTTCTTCCCTTATGCCTTTTTGTTTGTGTTTCCACGTGCCTTCTATTTGCTTGCATCTTTGCTTGCTAAAAATCTATTATGGATCCACTTAAAGTGTTCTACTTGGATCATCTTCGATCCTTATGCGCTCGTGCTGAAAACCCAACTAGCCTAGTTGATGGGAAATCTTTAGATGAGCATTCTCATTTTGTGCGTCACCGTTTTTCTGAAAAAGGGAAACTCTTATGGAATCAAATAAACAAATTGTTGGGTTATGCTTGGAATCTTTGTGAAATTTGTGATATTACTTGTTGCTCTAAGAACCCTAAAAAACACCTCCCCTAACTATGTGAGTTTAATGAAAATGAAATCTCATCTTCTTATGCAAAGGGTGTTCATAGCTACTGTGACATTGAACAAATTGATGAATTTGTTGCTTTTAAGGGTTCTTTTGAAGTTGCTTCTTTGCTTGAAAAGTATGATACTACTCTTTACGAATCTGAAAATCTTGACATACTTGAATATTGCTATGAAAACTTTGCTCATAATATCTATGTCAAAGAATTTATTGAAAGAATGACCGTTGCTTCGGAAGAAAATAATGATATGCATGAATCTATAGACAATTGTGATTCCGATGATTTGATTGAAATATCCCTTGATGAACATGATGCTTGCTATTCTTGTGGCCATGATGCCAATATTTATGAAGATGAATTTGCTATAGTTCTATATGTTAAACATGAGATCGTTGCTATTGCACCCATACTTGATAGTTCCTTCGATAAAAAGCATGATTGCAATGATTTTACTATAGATTCTCTTGATGTCAATTGTGCTAATATTATGCAAAACCCTAAGCTTGGGGATGCTAGTTTTGCTATGTCTACTACTTGTTGCAATGATAATGATTGGGGTGATTCTTCTTATGATCTTGAAAATTTATTTAATCCCCATGATGGATATGAGATTGATAATATTGTTTGCAATAATATTGAAAGTGGGTTTGGAGAGGTCATGACTTTAGTTAATGTTAATCCCACTATTTCGGAAGAGTGTCAACTTTGCATGCATGTGGATCATGTTGAAAATATTTTATGTGATAGCTATTTTGTTGAATTTGCTTATGACCCCACATTTAATTATTATGAGAGAGGAAAATATGGTCTTAGAAATTTTCATGATAATAAATTACCTCTCGTTATGTTGAGATTGCTATTGTTTCTTTCCGCTTCCTTGCATATGCTAGTTTTTGCTTGCTATGATAATTTGTTTTCCTATAAAATGCCTATTCATAGGAAGTATGTTAGACTTAGATGTGATTTTCACATGTTTTATGATGCTCTCTTTGCGCTTCAATTCTTGTCTTTCATGTGAGCATCATTAAAAATATCAATGCCTAGCTAGGGGCGTTAAACGATAGCGCTTGTTGGGAGGAAACCCAATTTTATTTTTAGTTTTTTGCTTTTTGCTTCTGTTTAGGAATAAATATTTGATATAGACTCTGGTTAGATTTATTTTTATGTTTTAATTAGTGTTTGTGCCAAGTTTAACCTATAGGATCTTCTTGGATGATAGTTATTTGATCTTGCTGAAAATTTCAGAAACTTTCTGTTCACGAAAATAATTGTTAAAAATCACCAGAACGTGATAAAATATTGATTTCAATTGCTGCCGATCAATAAACAAATTTACTAGGTCTTCCTATTTTGGCTTAAATTTTGGAGTTCCACAAGTTTGAGTTAGTTAGAGATTACTACAGACTGTTCTGTTTTTGACAGATTCTGTTTTTCGTGTGTTGTTTGCTTATTTTGATGATTCTATGGCTAGTAAAATAGTTTACAAACCATGGAGAAGTTGGAATACAGTAGGTTTAACACCAATATAAATAAAGAATGAGTTCATTACAGTACCTTGAAGTGGTGTTTTGTTTTCTTTCGCTAACGGAGCTCACAAGATTTTCTGCGAAGTTTTGTGTTGTGAAGTTTTCAAGTTTTGGGTAAAAGATTTGATGGATTATGGAACAAGGAGTTGCAAGAGCCTAAGCTTGGGGATGCACATGGCACCCCAAGATAATATAAGGACACCAAAAAGGCAAAGCTTGGGGATGCCCCGGAAGGCATCCCCTCTTTCGTCTACTTCCATCGGTAACTTTACTTGGAGCTACATTTTTATTCACCACATGATATGTGTTTTCTTTGGAGCGTCTTGTATGATTTGAGGCTTTGATTTTTATTTTACCACAATCATCTTTTCTGTACACACCTTTTGAGAGAGACACACATGATTCAGAATTTATTAGAATACTCTATGCGCTTCACTTATATCTTTTGAGCTATATAGTTTTTGCTCTAGTGCTTCACTTATATCTTTTGAGCTATATAGTTTTTTCTCTAGTGCTTCACTTATATCTTTTAGAGCACGGCAGTGGTTTTGTTTTATAGAAACTATTATTCTCTCATGCTTCACTTATATTATTTTGAGAGTCTTTAACAGCATGGTAATTTGCTTAAATTGGGAAATTAATCCTAATATGTTAGGTATTCAAGACTAGTAAAAAACTTTCTTATGAGTGTGATGAATGCTAAGAGAAGTTTGATGCTTGATGATTGTTTTGAGATTTGGAGGTAGTGATATTAAAGTTGTGCTAGTTGATTAGTTATGAATTTGAGAAATACTTGTGTTGAAGTTTGCAAGTCCCGTAGCATGCACGTATGGTAAATGTTATGTAACAAATTTGAAACATGAGGTGTTCTTTGATTGTCCTCCCTATGAGTGGCGGTCGGGGACGAGCGATGGTCTTTTCCTACCAATCTATCCCCCTAGGAGCATGCGCGTAGTGCTTGGTTTCTGAGGACTTGTAGATTTTTGCAATAAGTATGTGAGTTCTTTATGACTAATGTTGAGTCAATGGATTATACGCACTCTTACCCTTCCATCATTGCTAGCCTCTTGATTGCAGTGCATTGCCCTTTCTCACATTGAGAGTTGGTGCAAACTTCGGCGGTGCATCCAAACCCCATGATATGATACACTCTTTCACACATAAACCTCCTTATATCTTCCTCAAAACAGCCACCATACCTACCTATTATGGCATTTCCATAGCCATTCCGAGATATATTGCCATGCAACTTTCCACCGTTCCGTTTATTATGACACGCTCATCATTGTCATATTGCTTTGTATGATCATGTAGTTGACATCGTATTTTTGGCAAAGCCACCATTCATAATTTTTCATACATGTCACTCTTGATTCATTGCTATCCCGGTATACCGCCGGAGGCATCCATATAGAGTCATACTTTGTTCTAGTATCGAGTTGTAATCACTGAGTTGTAAATAAATAGAGCTGTGATGATCATCATTCATAGAGCATTGTCCCAATAAAAAAAAGAGAGAGAAAGGCCAAATAAAAAAGAAGGCAAAAAAAAGAGAATAAAGAGGGACAATGCTACTATCGCTTTTTCCACACTTGTGCTTCAAAGTAGCACCATGATCTTCATGATAGAGAGTCTCTTATTTTGTCACTTTCATATACTAGTGGGAATTTTTCATTATAGAACTTGGCTTGTATATTCTAACAATGGGCTTCCTCAAATGCCCTAGGTCTTCGTGAGCAAGCAAGTTGGATGCACACCCACTTAGTTTCTTTTGTTGAGCTTTCATGCATTTATAGCTCTAGTGCGTCTGTTGCATGGCAATCCCTACTCCTTGCATTAACATCTATCGATGGGCATCTCCATAGCTCATTGATTAGCCGCGTTGATGTGAGACTTTCTCCTTTTTGTCTTCTCCACATAACCCCCATCATTATATTCTATTCCACCCACGGTGCTATATCCATGGCTCACGCTCATGTATTGCGTGAAGGTTGAAAAAAGTTTGAGATTACTAAAGTATGAAATAATTGCTTGGCTTGTCATCAGGGTTGTGCATGATGAGATCATTCTTGTGTGACGAAAATGGAGCATGACTAAACTATATGATTTTGTAGGGATGAACTTACTTTGGCCATGTTATTTTGAGAGGACATAATTGCTTAGTTAGTATGCTTGAAGTATTCTTACTTTTATGTCAATATTAAACCTTTATCTTGAATCTTTCGGATCTGAGTATTCATACAACAATTAGGAGAATTACATTGAAATTATGCCAAGTAGCATTCCACATCAAAAATTCTATTTTTGTCATTTACCTACTCGAGGACGAGCAAGAATTAAGCTTGGGGATGCTTGATACGTCTCCAATGTATCTATAATTTTTTATTGGTCCATGCTATATTATATTCTGTTTTGGACATTAATGGGCTTTATTATACACTTTTATATTATTTTTTGGGACTAACCTATTAACCGGAGGCCCAGCCCAGAATTGCCGTTTTTTTGCCTATTTTAGAGTTTCGCAGGAAAAGAATATCAAACCGAGTCCAAATGGAATGAAACCTTCGGGAACATGATTTTCAGAACGAACATGATCCAGAGGACTTGGACCCTACATCAAGACATCAACCAGGAGGGCACGAGGTAGGGGGGCGCACCTACCCCCCTGGGCGCGCCCTCCACCCTTGTGGGCCCCATGTTGCTCCACCGACGTACTTCTTCCTCCTATATATACCTACGTACCCCCAAACTACCAGATACGGAGCCGAAAACCTAATTCCGCCGCCGCAACCTTACATGCCGTGACATCCCATCTTGGGGCCTTTTTGAAGCTCCGCTCACGAGGGGGCATCGATCACGGAGGGCTTCTACATCGACACAATAGCCTCTCCGATGATGTGTGAGTAGTTTACCTCAGACCTTCGGGTCCATAGTTATTAGCTAGATGGCTTCTTCTCTCTTTTTGGATCTCAATACAATGTTCTCCCCTCTCTTGTGGAGATCTATTCAATGTAATCTTCTTTTTGCGGTGTGTTTGTTGAGACCGATGAATTGTGGGCTTATGATCAAGTTTATCTATGAACAATATTTGAATCTTCTCTGAATTCTTTTATGTATGATTGGTTATCTTTGCAAGTCTCTTCGAATTATCAGTTTGGTTTGGCCTACTAGATTGATCTTTCTTTTAATGGGAGAAGTGCTTAGCTTTGGGTTCAATCTTGCGGTTTCCTTTCCCAGTGACAGTAGGGGCAGCAAGGCACGTATTGTATTGCTGCCATCGAGGATAACAAGATGGGGTTTATATCATATTGCATGAGTTTATCCCTCTACATCATGTCATCTTACTTAAAGCGTTACTCTGTTCTTATGAACTTAATACTCTAGATGCATGTCGGATAGCGGTCGATGTGTGGAGTAATAGTAGTAGATGCAGGCAGGAGTCGGTCTACTTGTCTCGGACGTGATGCCTATATACATGATCATACATAGATATTCTCATAACTATGCTCAATTTTGTCAATTGCTCAACAGTAATTTGTTCACCCACCGTAATTCGTATGCTCTTGAGAGAAGCCACTAGTGAAACCTATGGACCCCGAGTCTATTTTCCATCATATTAATCTCCCGTCAACAAGTTATTTCTAGCGTCGTCTTTATTTTGCTTTCTTTACTTTGCATCTTTATCATAAAAATACCAAAAATATTATCTTATCATATCTATCAGATCTCACTCTCGTAAGTGACCGTGAAGGGATTGACAACCCCTTTATTGCGTTGGTTGCGAGGATTTATTTGTTTGTGTAGGTGCGAGGGACTTGTGTGTGGCCTCCAACTGGATTGATACCTTGGTTCTCAAAAACGGAGGGAAATACTGACGCTACTTTTCTGCATCACCCTTTCCTCTTCAAGGGAAAACCAACGCAGTGCTCAAGAGGTAGCAACGACGAGGTGCAGGTCAACTGCGACCTTATCCTCAGAGCTGCGCCATAAGTACAATGTGCGCTCCATTCTGATCCACAAGGACGACGAGGTGCAGGTCGACTGCCACCTTCTCCTCAGAGCTGCGCCAGACGTACAACGTGCGCTCCATCCTAATCCGCAAGGACGAGGAGGTGCAGGTCGACTACGACCTTCTCCTCAGAGCTGCGCCACAAATACAATGTGTGCTCCATCCTGATCCGCAAGGACGATGAGGTGCAGGTCGACTGTTACCTTCCCCTCAGAGCTGCAACACAAGTTCAAAGACTATTCCGAGTGAAGAACAAGTTCCACTCAAAGGCAAACACAAGCATATTCAGAGATAAGCCAAGTTCAGATAAATCCTAAGGTTCCAGACCACGGATTAAAGTACTCGGGCATCAAGCCCGAAGGAGTTTAACGATTACACGATCACTCGGCATTCCGAGGCAAATAAAGGTGAAGCATAATGTTTTTTGATCACTCGTCAGGAGAAGGACTGGCTGGATCGCAGAAACTGTCAAGGTCGATGCTGTTTGCGATGCGAGTGGCGGCGTCAAGGAAAGTATCCATGTAGGACTGGAAATTGTGCTTTTTGGTGTTAGCAACCTTGAGCTCTGCCATCTTGCCTTCTTTGAAATCCTTGCAGTGCACTCGAGTCAATGATAGGGCTACATCAGCGCCACAGCGGGCAGATGATTTCTTCCATTCTTGCACTCGGTCAGGTATTTGATTCAGTCGAGCCATCAGACACTCGAGATCTTGAGACAGTTCCGCCTGAGGCCAGAGTTCAGCATCAACCCGAGTCATCGCCGCCTTCAGACGAGCAAGATAAGCAGTTGCGCTGTCCATGTGAGATTCCAACCGCAGCACATTCATTGTGACATCATCTTTGACTGGACAATTTATGGGATCGAGACCCATCTCGACCCGCCCAGTTTCTGCTTCAAAGTCCTGGCAAAGTTCTGCACAGTCGAGTAAATAGTGAGTTGACAATATGATAAGACCTATCAATTGACAACAACAAGTCAGTCGAACAACAATACCTTCAAGCTTTAAGACCAGTTTTGTAGCAAGCTGGCCCAGATAGATTCTAACTCGCCCTTCTTGACCTTGAGGTTTCCAATCTCGTCAGTCAGCCTGTCCTTGTCTTTCTTCATTTGCTCGACCTCCCGATTGGCATCAGAGACAGCGGTCTTCAGTTTGGAGTTCTCTTCTTCTAACTTGCCGACTGAAGCCAGCTTCTTGTCAGCAAGCGCCGTTTTCTCTCGCGCCTCCTTCTGGGCAGCAGCAAGATCCAGATCCTTCTTCTCCAGAGCCTGCTTCATTTTCTCTAAAGAAACAACATCCTTCAGATGAGCTTGAAGTTGACGGTTTTCACTACGCACATCTGTTCGAGTGAAGTCACTCGGTTCAAAGTGACTAAAAAAACACACGGAAAAGTGCGAGTCGTAAGTTGGACAGTTGACGGTTGGTTACCTCCCAGGATAGCTGCTTTGTCATGAGCAGTCTGGAGGTTCTTCTTAGCCAGTTCCAGATCAAGATTGAGGCTGATTTGCTTCTTGTTCAGTTCAGAAAGTTGAGCCCCAAGATCACAAGATTTCTGCAGTCAGCGTATAAGACATATCAGTCGATGGAAACAAAAACTAATCACAGCAAAAGTGGCTCCAAGACTACCGCCGAATCAAACATTCAACGGTAGTCTCGGGGACTACACCCAGTGGGTGCACTTAACATGCCCCCACTGGTTTGATTCAACACTCGTCATGGTCTGCCCAACGCGAGTCGTAAAAAAGAAAAGAAAAAAAAACAGAAAAAGAGGGATAGATTCTCAGACCCCGGCCGACTGCCAACAGTCGACCGTGTTCTCGGGGACTACACCCAGTGGGTGCACTTAGCATGCCCCCACTGGTTTGATTGAACACTCGGCATGGTCTTCCCAGCGCGAGTCGTTTAAAAAAACACTCGACTCAATCCAAGTCGACTCAAGTGGAAGACCTATACAACTTTAAGACAGGCAGACACACCCCAGTGGGTGATCGGATGAGAAATAAGTTCGATCGAAATCAACTAACACGGACATTGGTTTTGCAGAGCAATGGCGTTGTAAGCCACCCGACTGGCCTCGTGCACCACTTTCATTTGCTCCATCACAAGGTTTAGCTGAAGAAGAGCCTCCTTGGCAGCACTCAGCGGGTCGTCTGGAGTTTGGTATGGAGTAAAAAGCAACGATGGAAGGGGAGTCAAAGTAGCCACTGGGTCTGATACGTGGAGTTGTACTGGAGCAGCAGGGGTCTGAGCAGCCGACCCTGATGGGCGATCAGTCGACAATGGGTTAGCGAAACTGACGTTGGTCCGAGCCGGGTCTGTGGATCGCTCGACCACCGTCCCAGACATCAGTGTCGACTGAGGAATCTGAACCTCATGCACTTTCCCGCTCGGTCCCTTGTCCCTCCTCTTCCTTTCCCTCAGAGGCACTTCTTCTTCATCACCCGGAAGCACGATAACGTCTCATAGAGCTACAACAAACAGGAAACATCAGAGATTCAAACTGACGAATAGTCCAATCGACAGAATAAATTCGAGTCGAGCGGACTTACTAGCTTTGGAGGTAGCCGCGTCATCGGTTTCCTCGTCGTCTGGGATCTTGTCAATGTCCATATCAGTCACGGCAGAGGCTGGGCTGGAAAAGTTTACAATCGATTCGGTCAGAACAGAAGAATCAGTCGATGCAAGAAAACATGGAAAGAACATTTACCCAGAAGCAACAGGAACATCCATCTTAATGTTAGGCAAGGTCTTCCGAGCCTTTGAAGGGTTGATCTTGGGCTGCTTGGCGATTTTCTCCGTCAGCTCCGGAGTTGAAGACCGAGCATGCTTCAGCGTTTGAGCACTCGAGGCCACAGTCTTGCCGCGCCTGCTCGCTGGATCATGGTGCTGCTTGGATCGACGTTCCGTACGAGGCGGTGAGTCGACTACCTCCTCGTCGTCTGACTCGTCGCTCTCATCTTCGTCATCATCATTCGGCCGCTCCCAATCACCACTCTCCTCTACACTGTCCTCGCCCTCATGATCCTGCTCTAGAGCTTGTTCACCATTGGGCATCGAGTACATCTCGATATAAACCTACAAGACAAGAAGTCGAGTGGAAATCAGTCGGATCCAAAAATAGTCGGAAAATGTACCCAAATGCAATAGGTTGTAGAGGCCGAACCTTGTCTGGCTGATTATTGTCGCTGAAGGGATCGACTCTCCTGGCGCCCCTGGGGTTGTCCTTGTTTCCTGTAATACTCCTCAGCCATTGAGCCACTGTTTTGGCCAGCACCTCCTCTGGATGAACCGGAGCGGTGTTGCCGGCTCCAGAATACATCCACATAGAGTGGTCACGAGCCTGGAGCGGTTGGATGCACCGACTAAGGAATAGCTCCAAAAAATCCATGCCGGTGACGCCTTGGTTGATCAACTGGACCATCCTCTCGACCAGCATGGCAGTCTCCACCTTCTCCGCGGCAGTCACTTTCAACGAGGAAGGGGTCTGAACATGATCGAAGGAAAAAGGGGGAAGTCCAGTCGACTGGCCTGGATTCACGATATCCTGGCAGTAGAACCGGTCGATTGCCGACCTCCGACCTACTCGGGAAGGGTCATTGAAGGAAAGAACTCCTCTTCCTCTTACGGATACCCAGACCCCCACACATCTGGATAACGTGTGTTTTCTCGTCACTCGAATTTGGTTTCTTCATCGACTGGGAGCGGATAGTGAAAATGTGCTTGAAAAACCCCAGTGCGTTCGACACCCCAAGAAATTCTCGCACATGGACACGAACGCGACAGATATGTGATGGTGTTGGGAGAAAAATGATGGAGTTCGGCCACGAAGAAATTCTAGAAACCGCGGAAAAAGGGTGCGGAGGAAGCGAGAAACCGCGGTCGACATGGGTGGCGAACAGAACACACTCACCCGGTCGCGGCTGCGGCTCTGTCTCTCCCTCCGGCAACCGCGCAGCTCCATGGACGATCAGCCCGGACTCAGCCAGCTCATCCAAATCTTCCTGCCGAAGCAAGGATCGGATCCAATCGCCCTGGATCCAACCCGACGGCAGCCTCGACCGCGACGACGACCCCGGATTCGTCTTCTTGCCTTTCGCCGCCCCCGTTGCTGATATGTCTCCAACGTATCTATAATTTTTTATTGCTCCATGCTATATTATCTATCGTTTTGGACCATATTGGGCTTTATTTTACACTTTTATATTACTTTTGGGACAAACATATTAACCGGAGGCCCAACCCAGATTTGCTGTTTTTTTGCCTATTTCAGAGTTTCGAAGAAACGGAATATCAAACGGAGTCCAAACGGAATGAAACCTTCGGGAACGTGATTTTCTCACCGAACATGATCTAGGAGACTTGGACCCTACGTCAAGCAACCAACAGAGAAGGCACGAGGTAGGGGGGCGCGCCTTCCCCCCCAGGCGCGCCCTCCACCCTCGTGGGCCCCCTGTTGCTCCACCGACGTACTTCTTCCTCCTATATATACCCATATACCCTAAAGCCTTCGGGGGACAGAATAGATCGGGAGTTCCGCCGCCGCAAGCCTCTGTAGCCACCAAAAACCAATTGGGACCCTGTTCCGGCACCCTGCCGGAGGGGGGATCCCTCACCGGTGGCCATCTTCATTATCCCGGCGCTCTCCATGACGAGGAGGGAGTAGTTCACCCTCGGGGCTGAGGGTATGTACCAGTAGCTATGTGTTTGATCTCTCTCTCCCTCTCGTGTTCTTGATTTGGCACGATCTTGATGTATCGCGAGCTTTGCTATTATAGTTGGATCTTATGTTTCTTCTCCCCCTCTACTCTCTTGTAATGGATTGAGTTTTCCCCGTGAAGTAATCTTATCGGATTGAGTCTTTAAAGATCTGATAACACTTGATGTATGTCTTGCCGTGCGTATCTGTGGTGACAATGGGATATCACGTGATTCACTTGATGTATGTTTTAGTGATCAACTTGCAGGTTCCGCCCATGAACCTATGCATAGGGGTTGGCACACGTTTTCGTCGTGGTTCTCTGGTAGAAACTTTGGGGCACTCTTTGAGATTCTATGTGTTGGTTGAATAGATGAATCTGAGATTGTGTGATGCATACCCACGGATACTTGAGGTGACATTGGAGTATCTAGGTGACATTAGGGTTTTGGTTGATTTGTGTCTTAAGGTGTTATTCTAGTACGAACTCTAGGGCTGTCTGTGACACTTATAGGAATAGCCCAACGGATTGATTGGAAAGAATAACTTTGAGGTGGTTTTGTACCCTACCATAATCTCTTCGTTTGTTCTCCACTATTAGTGACTTTGGAGTGACTCTTTGTTGCATGTTGAGGGATAGTTACATAATCCAATTATGTTATTATTGTTGAGAGAACTTGCACTAGTGAAAGTATGAACCCTAGGCCTTGTTTCCTAGCATTGCAATACCATTTATGCTCACGTTTACCACTTGTTACCTTGCTGTTTTTATATTTTCGGATTACGAAAACCTATATCTACCATCCATATTGCACTTGTGTCACCATCTCTTCGCCGAACTAGTGCACCTATACAATTTACCATTGTATTGGGTGTGTTGGGGACACAAGAGACTCTTTGTCATTTGGTTGCAGGGTTGTTTGAGAGAGACCATCTTCATCCTACGCCTCCCACGGATTGATAAACCTTAGGTCATCGACTTGAGGGAAATTTTCTACTGTCCTACAAACCTCTGCACTTGGAGGCCCAACAACGTCTACAAGAAGAAGGTTGCGTAGTAGACATCAAGCTCTTTTTAAGCGCCGTTGCCGGGAGGCTAGGTAAGCGGTACTCACACCCGTCAACTAAGCTCTTTTACTGGCGCCGTTCTTTGGGGAGGTGAGTGCTTGAAGGTATATCTTTAGATCTTGCAATCAAATCTTTTTGTTTCTTGTTTTAGCACTAGTTAGTTTATAAAAGAAAACTATAAAAAAATGGAATTGAGTTTGTCTCATACGCTTCATCTTTTTAATATCTTTCGTGAGTATGATGGGAAGGAAAATTGTGCCAAAGTGTTAGAAGAAGAATGCATTAAAATAATTGGCACAAAATATTTGAATGATGAGCATGATTGCAATGTTGTTATTATTAGTTCCTTGAATATCCATGATGCTAATGATATGCAAAGCCACGATCTTGGGGAAGCTATGTTTGATGAAGATGATATTTTTTGTCCCCCAAGTTTTGATGAGCAAATTTATTATGATGAAAGCATGCCTCCTATCTATGATGATTATTGTGATGACACGTATGCTATAAAGAATAATGATAACCATGAAACTTGTCATCTTGATCTTAATTTTCAATCACATGATAGTTATTTTGTTGAGTTTTCTCCCACTACTATTGATGAGAATAAATTTGCTTATGTGGAGAGTAATAAAATTTATATGCTTGTACACCATGAAAAGAATGCTTTAGGTGGTGGTTATATTGTTGAATTCATTCATAATTCTACTGAAAATTATTATGAGGGAGGAATATATGCTTTTAGGAATTGCAATAATATCAAGTTTCCTCTCTATGTGCTTAAAGTTTTAAAGTTATGCTTGTTTTGCCTTCTATGCTAGTTGATTATTGTTCCCATAAGTTGCTTGCTCACAAAATCCATATGCATAGGAAGTGGGTTAGACTTAAATGTGCTAGTCATATTCTTCATGATGCACTCTTTATGTTTCAATTCTTATCTTTTATGTGAGCATCATTGAAATCATCATGCCTAGCTAGGGGCTTTAAGCGATAGCGCTTGTTGGGAGGCAACCCAATTTTATTTTAGTTTCTTGCTTTTGGTTCTGTTCAGGAATAAATAATCCATCTAGCTTCTGTTTAGATGTGGTTTTATGTTTTAAGTAGTGTTTGTGCCAAGTAGAACCTTTGGGAAGACTTGGGTGAAGTCTTTATGATCATGCTGTAAAAAACAGAAACTTTAGCGCTCACGAGATTAGCTAAAACTTTTTATTGGAGAGTGCTACTTAGTTGATTCTTTTTATAGATAATTACTAGACAAATTCCTCAGGTCCACCAATTTATTTTAGAATTTTTGGAGTTCCATAAGTTTGCGTTAGTTACAGATTACTACAGACTGTTCTGTTTTTGACAGATTCTGTTTTTCGTGTGTTGTTTGCTTATTTTGATGAATCTATGGCTAGTAAAATAGTTTATAAACCATAGAGAAGTTGGAATACAGTAAGTTTAACACCAATATAAATAAATAATGAGTTCATTACAGAACCATGAAGTGGTGTTTTGTTTTCTTTCGCTAACGGAGCTCACGAGTTTTCTGTTAAGTTTTGTGTTGTGAAGTTTTCAAGTTTTGGGTAAAGATTCGATGGACTATGGAATAAGGAGTGGCAAGAGCCTAAGCTTGGGGATTCCCAAGGCACCCCAAGGTAATATTCAAGGATAACCAAGAGCCTAAGCTTGGGGATGCCCCGGATGGCATCCCCTCTTTCGTCTTCGTTCATCGATAACTTTACTTGGAGCTATATTTTTATTCACCACATAATATGTGTTTTACTTGGAGCGTCTTGTATGATTTGAGTCTTTGCTTTTTAGTTTACCACAATCATACTTGCTGTACACACCTTTTGAGAGAGCCATAAATGAATTAGAATTTGATAGAATACTCTATGTGCTTCACTTATATCTTTTGAGCCATATAGTTTTGCTCTAGTGCTTCACTTATATATTTTAGAAACGCGATTGGTGGATTTGTTTTATAGAAACTATTGATCTCTCATGCTTCACTTAGATTATTTTGAGAGTCTTAAATAGCATGGTAATTTGCTTATAATAATAATATGCTTGGTATTCCAGATTTGTAAAACTTTCTTTTGAGTCGTTGAATACTAAGAAAAGTTTGATGCTTGATAATTGTTTTGAGATATGGAGGTAGTAATATTAGAGTCATGCTAGTTGAGTAGTTGTGAATTTAAGAAATACTTGTGTTAAAGTTTGTGATTCCCGTAGCATGCATTATGGTGAACCGTTATGTGATGAAGTCGGAGCATGATTTATTTATTGATTTTCTTCCTTATGAGTGGCGGTCGGGGAATGACGATGGTCTTTGCTACCAACCTATCCCCCTAGGAGCATGCACGTAATACTTTGCTTTGATAACTTGTAGATTTTTGCAATAAGTATATGAGTTCTTTATGACTAATGTTGAGTCCATGGATTATACGCACTTTCTTCCTTCCACCATTGCTAGCCTCTCTAATACCGCGCACCTTTCGCCGGAATCATACACCCACCATATACCTTCCTCAAAACAGCCACCATACCTACCTATCATGGCATTTCCATAGCCATTCCGAGATATATTGCCATGCAACTTTCCACCGTTCCGTTTATTATGACATGCTCCATCATTGTCATATTGCTTAGCATGATCATGTAGTTGACATCGTATTTGTGGCAAAGCCACCATTCATAATTATTTCATACATGTCACTCTTGATTCATTGCACATCCCGGTACACCGCCGGAGGCATTCATATAGGCTCATAATTTGTTCTAAGTATCGAGTTGTAATTCATGAGTTGTAAGTAAATAAAAGTGTGATGATCATCATTTTTAGAGCATTGTCCCAAGTGAGGAAAGGATGATGGAGACTATGATTCCCCCACAAGTCGGGATGAGACTCCGAACGAAAAATAAAAAAAAATAAAAAAAGAGAAAAGAGGCCATAAAAAAGAGAAAAGGCCCAAATAAAAAAATGATTAGAGAAAAAGAGAGAAGGGACAATGTTACTATCCTTTTACCACACTTGTGCTTCAAAGTAGCACCATGGTATTCATAATAGACAGTCTCTCATTTTGTCACTTTCATATGCTAGTGGGAATTTTTCATAATATAACTTGGCTTGTATATTCCAATGATGGGCTTCCTCAAATTGCCCTAGGTCTTCGTGAGCAAGCGAGTTGGATGCACACCCACTTAGTTTCTTTTGTTGAGCTTTCATATACTTATAGCTCTAGTGCATCCGTTGCATGGAAATCCCTACTCACTCACATTGATATCTATTAATGGTCATCTCCATAGCCCGTTGATACGCCTAGTTGATATGAGACTATCTTCTCCCTTTTTGTCTTTTCCACAACCACCATCCCATTCCACATATAGTGCTATATCCATGGCTCACGCTCATGTATTGCGTGAAGATTGAAAAAGTTTTGAGAATGTCAAAAGTATGAAAAAATTGCTTGGCTTGTCATCGGGGTTGTGCATGATTTAAATACTTTGTGTGGTGAAGATAGAGCATAGCCAGACTATATGATTTTGTAGGGATAACTTTCTTTGGCCATGTTATTTTGAGAAGACATGATTGCTTTGTTAGTATGCTTGAAGTATTATTATTTTTATGTCAATATTAAAATTTTGTCTTGAATCTTTCGAATCTGAATATTCATACCACAATTAAGAAGAATTATATTGGAATTATGCCAACTAGCTCTCCGCATCAAAAATTCTCTTTTTATCATTTACCTACTTGAGGACGAGTAGGAATTAAGCTTGGGTATGCCTGATACGTCTCCAACGTATCTATAATTTTTGATTGCTCCATGCTATATTATCTATTGTTTTGGACCATATTGGGCTTTATTTTAGACTTTTATATTACTTTTGGGACTAACCTATTAACCGGAGGCCCAGCCCGATTCTTTGTTTTTGCCTATTTCAGAGTTTCGAAGAAACGGAATATCAAACGGAATGAAACCTTCGGGAACGTGATTTTCTCGCCGAACATGATCTAGGAGACTTGGACCCTACGTCAAGCAACCAACAGGGAAGGCACGAGGTTGGGGGCGCGCCCTCCCCCCCCCCCCCCCCAGGTGCACCCTCCACCCTCGTGGGCCCCCTGTTGCTCCACCGACGTACTTCTTCCTCCTATATATACCCATATACCCTAAAACCTTCGGGGGACGGAATAGATCGGGAGTTCCGCCGCCGCAAGCCTCTGTAGCCACCAAAAACCAATCGGGACCCTGTTTCGGCACCCTGGCGGAGGGGGGATCCCTCACTGGTGGCCATCTTCATCATCCCGGCGCTCTCCATGATGAGGAGGGAGTAGTTCACCCTCGGGGCTGAGGGTATGTACCAGTAGCTATGTGTTTGATCTCTCTCTCTCTCTCGTGTTCATGATTTGGCACGATCTTGATGTATCACGAGCTTTGCTATTATACTTGGATCTTATGTTTCTTCTCCCCCTCTACTCTCTTGTAATGGATTGAGTTTTCCCCTTGAATTAATCTTATCGGATTGAGTATTTAAAGATCTGAGAACACTTGATGTATGTCTTGCCGTGTGTATCTGTGGTGACAATGGGATATCACGTGATTCACTTGATGTATGTTTTGGTGATCAACTTGCGGGTTCCGCCCATGAACCTATGCATAGGGGTTGGCACACGTTTTCGTCGTGATTTTCCGGTAGAAACTTTGGGGCACTCTTTGAGGTTCTATGTGTTGGTTGAATAGACGAATCTGAGATTGTGTGATGCATATCGTATAATCATACCCACGGATACTTAAGGTGACTTTGGAGTATCTAGGTGACATTAGGGTTTTGGTTGATTTGTGTCTTAAGGTGTTATTCTAGTACGAACTCTAGGGCTGTTTGTGACACTTATAGGAATAGCCCAACGAATTGATTGGAAAGAATAACTTTGAGGTGTTTTCGTTCCCTACCATAATCTCTTCGTTTGTTCTCCGCTATTAGTGACTTTGGAGTGAATCTTTGTTGCATGTTGAGGGATAGTTATATGATCCAATTATGTTATTATTGTTGAGAGAACTTGCACTAGTGAAAGTATGAACCCTAGGCCTTGTTTCCTAGCATTGCAATACCATTTACGCTCACTTTTACCACTTGTTACCTTGCTGTTTCTATATTTTCAGATTACAAAAACCTATATCTACCATCCATATTGCACTTTTATCACCATCTCTTGCCGAACTAGTGCACCTATACAATTTACCATTGTATTGGGTGTGTTGGGGACACAAGAGACTCTTTGTTATTTGGTTGCAGGGTTGTTTGAGAGAGACCATCTTCATCCTACGCCTCCCATGGATTGATAAACCTTAGGTTATCCACTTGAGGGTAATTTGCTACTGTCCTACAAACCTCTGTACTTGGAGGCCCAACAACGTCTACAAGAAGAAGGTTGCGTAGTATACATGAGTCGCCTTCTTCACGCATTCCAGCGCCGCCGTCTTTTCCTTCCCCATGGTGGCGGAGCGGCGGCATCGAGAGCGGAGGATCCGGATGCGGTGGAGAAACAGAGGGGAATGAAGAGGAATGGACGCGCACAGTGCAGGCACCTCGGCCCCATCACCTTTAAAGACCCACTTCCGATTGGCTGACGCGTGGGCCCGAACGGTCCTGTCAAATCCCGCATCAGTCGCACACAGGGTACGTGGCGAAAAAGGTGGTGCGAAGATCGAGGTACCCCTGTCTATCTGTCCCGCTTACCACGGCGCGCTCCGCCTCGCGCGCTTCCCCGAAATTTTGAATCCCGTGAAATCCGGGATACGCCGTAACCAATCGCGCCAAATATTACGCGTCAAAAACAACACTCAACAGATGACGTTATAAATCCAATAGGCAACTTTTGAATCGATCAAGGCGACTGAAACGAAGCCGAAGTTCCAGCATGGGCCTCCGTTCAAACAAGAATAGTTGTGAAATACAAGAGTCGAAGCAAGATCAACTTCAACCTTCTTTTCACTCGGACCTCAATCCATTCGAGGGCTAATGATGATGATATAGACCTGGGATAGGGTCATAGGCCTGACCTATGCGCCCTATCCAAGGTCACTATCCTAGAAACGAAGAAGCTCAAGAGACAACAGGGAGGGCCCAACAAAGGTGTCGAGTGCAATCCACTCGACCGATCAGCTACTCGGATACCCCTCCTTCCTGAAGCCCCTCGACCAATCGACCATACAATAATCCACTCGACCTATTGAAGACCAGGAGTCATCTGGAATGGCAACGGGCGAGCGTTCACTCTGTAATCTTTAAGGCCATTAAGGCATTTAAGGCTGGCGTTACCTGTAACGCCTCATCTTTTTGTACATTGAACCCTTGGCAATGGGGGAACGGCTGGGGTCCTGGAGTTCACTATATAAGCCACCCCCCTCCTCTGGCACAAGGGTTCATACCCCCTGTAACACACACACACACACACACACGCGCGCATAATCCAGCCGACCGCTTCTGGGCACCGAAATGTAGGGCTATTACTTCCTCCGTGAAGGGCCTGAACTCGTAAAACTTGTGTGTACAACTTCTCCATAGCTAGGATCTTGCCTCTTCATACCTACCCCCATTCTACTGTCAGTCTTAGATCCACGACAGTTCTATCTCCCGCATGATGTCCTCAATATGCTTCGTAGTGACATTTCCGTAGGATTTGTTCCTGTTCATGCTCAGGTACACAACGTCTAATAATACCATCTACTCCTTCTTTATAAAGATGTGGGTCATCCCAAAAGTAATGTCTTAAATCATAGAGGAATTTTTATTTTGTTGGTATGTGAAACTAGGTGGTATAAATTTAGCAACAATATAATTAGCATAGTCAGCGTACCAAGGAGTATTATGAGAAACACTTATTGCAGCTAGTTCTTCATCAGGAAAGCTATCATCAATAGGTAGTGGGTCATCAAGAATATTTTCTAACCTAGACAAGTTATCAGCTACGGGGTTCTTAGCTCCTTTCCTATCAGTGATATGTAAATCAAATTCTTGTAACAAGAGAACCCACCTAATGAGTCTAGGTTTAGCATCTTTATTTTCCATAAGATGTTTTATAGCAGCATGATCAGTGTGAACAATTACTTTGGAATCAACAATCTAAGATCTGAATTTATCAGAAGCAAACACAACTGCCAAAAATTCTTGTTTAGTAGTAGCATAATTTCATTGGGCACTATCTAGAGTTTTGCTAGCATAATGAATGACATTTAATTTCTTATCAACTGTTTGTCCTAGAACAACACCAACAACATAATCACTAGCATCACACATAATTTCAAAAGGCAAATTTCAATCGGGTGGTTGAACTATAGGTGCGGAAGATAAGGCTTTCTTAAGTGTTTTGAAGGCTTCTACACAATCATCATAAAAAACAAATGGAACATCTTCTGCAAAAGATTTGTAAGAGGCCTAGAAATTTTAGAGAAGTCTTTAATAAACCTCCTATAGAAACCAGCATGGCCAAGGAAACTACGAATACCTTTAATATCTTTAGGACATGGCATTTTCTCAATTGCATCAACTTTAGCTTTATCCACTTCAATACCTCGTTCAGAAATTTTATGCCCCAAGAAAATACCTTCATTAACCATAAAGTGGCACTTCTCCCAATTAAAGACAAGATTAGTTTGTTCACATCTCTGCAAAACTCGATCAAGGTTGCTTAAGCAATCATCAAAAAAAGTTCCGTAAACGGAGAAATCATCCATGAAAACCTTAACAATCTTTTCAAAAAAATCAGAGAATATAGCAGTCATACGTATTTGAAAGGTAGCAGGTGCATTGCATATACCAAAAGGCATACGTCTATAAGCATACATTCCAAAACGGACAAGTAAAGGTGGTTTTCTCTTGATCGGGTTGTGAAATAGGTATTTGAGAAAAACCAGAATATCCATCAAGAAAACAAAAGTGTGTGTGCTTACACAATCTTTCTAGCATTTGATCAATAAAAGACAGAGGGTAATGATCTTTTCTAGTAGCTTTATTTAATTTTCTAAAATCAATTACCATTCTATAGCTAGTAACAATTCTTTATGGAATAAGTTTATTTTTATCATTAGGAACAACAGTAATACCTCCTTTCTTAGGACACAATGAACATGACTTACCCATCTACTATCAGCTATGGGATAGATTATACCTGCTTCCACAAGCTTTAGTATTTCAGTTCTTACCACTTCTTTCATATTAGGATTCAAACATCATTGGTGATCAACAACGGGTTTAGCATCAAGCTCCATATTAATTTTGTGCTGACATAGAGTAGGACCAATGCCCTTAAGATCAACAAGAGTATATCAGCGGCACGGTACTTCTTCAGAATTTTCAATAATATTTCTTCCTCATGATCTGAAAGGTTAGCACTAATAATAATATGATATATCTTTTTCTCATCAAGATAAGCATACTTCAAAGTGTCTGGCAATTGTTTTAATTCAAACACAGGATCACCTTTAGGTGGAGGAGGGCCTCCTATAGTTTCGATAGGAAAATTGTGTTTAAGGAGAGGTTGTTGTTTAAAGAATATCTTATCTATTTCATTTCTTTCATGCAAGTGCATATCATTTAAATGGTCTAGCAAATATTGTTCTAAAGGATCAGTAGGTGGCACAACAATAGAAGCAAGACCAATTATTTCATCCTTACTAGGTAATTCTTTCTTATGAGGTTTTCTACTAAACTTAGAGAAATTAAAATCATGAGAATCATCACCAAAGCTAACACTGACAGTTTGTTTCTCACAATCTATTTTAGCATTAATAGTGTTCAAGAAAGGTTTGCCAAAAATAATGGGACAAAAGTCATATTGTGGGGAACCAAGAACTAGAAAATCAGTAGGATATTTTATTTTCCCACACAAGACTTCAACATCTCTAACAATCCCAAGTGGTGTGATGGTGTGTCTATTAGCAGGTTTAATAGTAACATCTATGTCTTCTATTTCAGCAGGTGGTATGCCATTCATAATTTCTTGGTATAAGGTAAAAGGAATAGCACTCACGCTAGCACCTAAGTCACATATACCATGATAACAGTGATCTCCTATTTTAACCGAGACTACAGGCATGCCTGTCGGCATTCTGGGAACAGGGGTCCCCAGACTTGCCTGCATGCGGCCCACGACATGGCTGTGCGAGCAGGCCTGTATGGCCCATCTTCATCGATAAGGCATACAAGACCCTCGCGAGGGGCCAAGCCTCGCGAGGTGGGATACCAAAGACCTCCTCAGGAGCGGCCTCACCAGGCTGCCTCGCGAGGAGCAGAGATATCAAGGCGGGGAAAACCTCGCGAGGCTCTCGTGATGTGAGCCATGACGATCGACGCTAGGCGGGCGCCAGCGTGCGCAACGTCCTTGTTTCCTCTATGGTGCTAAGGGGAAAGCGCAGGCGCGGAGTACCGAGGCATCAGGCAAAGGTTTCCATATCAGTGCAACGAGACCAAGACCAGCAGGCCAGCAAGACGGAGGTCACCGTGGAGCCCAAGACGGCATCATCACCAGAGCCTTTCGCAGGCGAAGACCGCTTTTGTCAGGATAGCTTGTACTAGCTGTCCCCTTTCAAATTGGCCGCCGTTGTTGGCTCCCTTCCCGCTCAATATTTGGGGAGAGGACTAGGGCCTATATAAGTAGAACTAGCCACCACAGTAGGGGGCATCTGAGCTGGATCTCATCTGATCGAGTCCACACCCACACAAGTTCGACAAGCACAAGAACACCTCATCCTCAGGAGGCTGTTCTTCCCCTGGTACTGTTCATCATTAGCCCAAGAGGCAATCCACCACCACACACTGGAGTAGGGTATTACACCACAATGGTGGCCTGAACCAGTATAAATCTCGTGTCTTTTTGTGTTGCGAGATCGTCGAGTTCGTCCGAAAGATCTTAGTGAGCTAGGGCATGGATCGGTAGGAGGGAAAGAACTTCGCGCGCACCCCAGAGTTCGAAACTTAAGGGTTTTGCCGGAACCCCACATCCGACATTTGGCGCGCCAGGTAGGGGTGGCCGTAGCTTCCCTTCCATCGATCGGTGCTCCGTCGCTCCGTCGTCTCCATGGCGGATGCTCGCCGCGCTCGAGCTGAGCGTCGGGCTGCCCTCACCGCCCGCGTTGCTCAGACGGCTCCTGTCGGCGGGCCACCTCGTCGTTCCCCGTCGCCTGCCGCCAACGGCGCCACCGGCCCGGCGGGGAACGAGCAGCAAGCATCCTCGCTGCACCCATCGGCGCGGTAGGACGGCCGCACCGCCACTCCATCGCTGACCCCTGCCGGTTCCTCGTCCGATGCACGTCGCGCTCCCATGGACGCGCAGGCCGCGCTCCTCATGGCGAACGAGCTACTGCGCTACCACCCGGTCGACGACCTCTACGAGGACTGGCTCAACCGCGTCGCCCGAGCTTGTCCCGCGCCCGAAGGCTCCCCTGGCGTCCCTCTCTGCCTCGCCCTCCGCCAGCCACGGGCGACGTGGCTCATGGAGGGCCTCCACCACCTCTACCCCAAGACGGTGCCTTGGTGCCGAGGTGCACAGCCCCACGGCGCGACCCACCACGCCTGGTGCCCGCGCGCGAGGAGAGAAGTTGCCAAGAAATTCCTCGGCCGCGAGAAGCTGCACGTACGCTCCCCGCGCCACCTTGCCAAGACCGCGCGCTGCCCATGGTGGCGGCACGTGGGCCTCTACAAGACCAAGCTCCACCTCCGAGACGGACCCCGACAACCACGGCCGGCTGTCGCACCTTCACCCCCGAGCTGCGTAGCGTCGCTTGGCCGGGCAAGTTCAAGCCGGATCTGCATCCTCACTACGACAGCACCCTCGACCCTGCGGAGTTCTTGCAGCTCTACGAGCTAAGCATCGAGGCGGCCAATGGTGATGAGAAAGTCATGGCGAACTGGTTTCCTATGGCTCTCAAGGATGGTGCCCGCTCCTGGCTCCTGAACCTGCCGAGGCTCGATCTCCTCCTGGGACGAGATGCGCGACTGCTTCGTCGGCAACTTCCAGGGCACTCGCGACCGCCCACCGGCCGCGGGTGACCTGCGCCGCATCAAGAAACAACTAGGAGAGACCCTCCAGAAGTACATCGAGCGCTTCAACAACACTCGCCTCAAGATCCCCAAGGTCACGGACGAGGCCATCATCTCCGCGTTCTCTAACGGCGTCCGTGACATCAAGATGAAGGAAGAGCTTGGTATCCACGAGGAGCTATGCACATCTCATGAGCTATTCAACCTGGCGACCAAGTGCGCAAGGGCCGAGGAGGGGCGCCTCTCCCTCCTTGAGCTGCCAGCTGCGGGTGCAGAGGAGAAGAAGGACAAGGCCAAGGATGTAAAGCGCAAGGAAGCGGTGCTACCTCTTGAGCACTGCGTTGGTTTTCCCTTGAAGAGGAAAGGGTGATGCAGCAAAGTAGCGTAAGTATTTCCCTCAGTTTTTGAGAACCAAGGTATCAATCCAGTAGGAGGCTACGCGCGAGTCCCTCGCACCTACACAAACAAATAAATCCTAGCAACCAACTCGATAAGGGGTTGTCAATCCCTACACGGTCACTTACGAGAGAGATCTGATAGATATGATAAGATAATATTTTTGGTATTTTTATGATAAAGATGCAAAGTAAAATAAAAGCAAAATAAAAACGGTGCCAGAAATAGCTTGTTGTCGGGAGATTAATATGATGGAAAATAGACCCGGGGGCCATAGGTTTCACTAGTGGCTTCTCTCAAGAGCATAAGTATTTTAAGGTGGGTGAACAAATTACTGTTGAGCAATTGACATAATTGAGCATAGTTATGAGAATATCTAGGTATGATCATGTATATAGGCATCACGTCCAAGACAAGTAGACCGACTCATGCCTGCATCTACTACTATTACTCCACACATCGACCGCTATCCAGCATGCATCTAGAGTATTAAGTTCATAAGAAGAGAGTAACGCCATAAGCAAGATGACATGATGTAGAGGGATAAACTCATGCAATATGATATAAACCCCATCTTGTTATCCTCAATGGCAACAATACTATACGTGCCTTGCTGCCCCTACCGTCACTGGGAAAGGACACCGCAAGATTGAACCCAAAGCTAAGCACTTCTCCCATTGCAAGAAAGATCAATCTAGTAGGCCAAACCAAACTGATAATTCGAAGAGACCTGCAAAGATAACCAATCATACATAAAAAAATCAGAAGATTCAAATATTGTTCATAGATAAACTTGATCATAAACCCACAATTCATCGGTCTCAACAAACACACCGCAAAAGAAGATTACATCGAATAGATATCCACAAGAAAGGGCGAGAACATTGTATTGAGATCCAAAAAGAGAGAAGAAGCCATCTAGCTAATAATTATGGACCCGAAGGTCTGAGGTAAACTACTCACACTTCATCGGAGAGGCTATGGTGTTGATGTAGAAGCCCTCTATGATCGGTGCCCCCTCCGGCGGAGCTCCGGAACAGGCCCCAAGATGGGATCTCTCGGGTACAGAAGGTTGCGGCGGTGGAATTAGGTTTTTGGCTCCATATCTGATCGTTTGGGGGTACGCAGTTATATATAGGAGGAAGGAGTACGTCGGTGGAGCAACGTGGGGCCCATGAGGGTGGAGTGTGCGCCCAGGGGGGTTGGTGCGCCCCCTACCTCGTGGCTTCCTGGTATCTTTCTTGACGTAGGGTCCAAATCCTCTGGATCACGTTCGTTCCGAAAATCACGTTCCCGAAGGTTTCATTCCGTTTGGACTCCGTTTGATATTCTTTTTCTACGAAACTCTGAAATAGGCAAAAAACAACAATTCTGGGCTGGGCCTCCGGTTAATAGGTTAGTCCCAAAAATAATATAAAAGTGAATAATAAAGCCCAATAATGACCAAAACAGAAGATAATATAGCATGGAGCAATCAAAAATTATAGATACGTTGGATATGTATCAAGAAGCCGTGCTCGCAGCGGAGCCGGACACCAAGCGAGGTAGGGACCAACCCGAGTCATCCAAGAGCAGCCGACAGTTCTGCGCCTTCCACAACCTGAACACCCACAACACCAGCGACTGTCAAGAGCTCAGAGCCATTCGTGAAGCACGATTCGGCCGCCGCGCCAAACGCAGCGACTGGGGCTACGACCGAGGAGGAGGACATGGCGGCTGACGCTGGGACGACCGTGGCCCGCGCCAGGAGTGGTGCGACAGGCCTCGTGAGGACCGCTAGTAGGATCATCCTCGCGGGTGCGCCTGGAGGGACCATCCTCGTGCGGATCATCCTCATGGCAACGCCGGTCTTCCCCCGCTGCCGCCACCACCAAGGAGGAATGACGATCACCATCAGGACGAGGGGGCTGGGGGCTTCCAGGAGCCGCACGCTATCGCCTGCATTTTGGGCGGAGCCCAGGCCCCAGCCTTGCAGTGCATCTTCAAACAGTTTGCTCACGAAGTGAATGCAGTCCTCCCCAAGCTCGAGGCCACGCGCCCACTCAGGTGGTCCCAGTGTGCCATCACCTTCAACTCGGCAGACCATCTCAAGTGCGCAGCCACCGCTGGCGCTCTCCCAATGCTTTGTTCACCAGTCATCAGCAACGTGCAAGTTACCAAGACCCTCATCGACGGTGGTGCAGGGCTCAACTTGCTGTCTGTCGACACGTTCGACAACCTCCAAGTGCCATATGAGCAGCTTCAGCCTACCAAGCCTTTCTCAGGAGTGACCGACGGTTCCACCACGCCGATAGGGCAAGACCGCCTCCCTGTCACCTTCGGAGAACGCAAGAACTACCGCACCGAGCTCATCGACTTCGACGTCACGCACATCCACTTTCCATACAACGCCATCCTCGGGTATCCAGCCCTGGCCAAGTTCATGGCCGTCACTCACCACGGCTACAACGTCCTCAAGATGCCGAGAAGCGGCGGAATCATCACGGTCCCGTGTGAAGAAAGAGATGCGGTGTGCTCCCTCGAGTGCGCCTTCCAAGCTGCAGCAATCGACGACCCCGACAGCAAGAGCGAGGATCCTCCCGAGGCCATCCCCAAGAAGAAGAAGCAGCTGCGCCGTGCCAGGCCTCAGGAGGATGGCGTCGTGGCTGGAACCTCGTCAGGATCAGCGCCCGCTCCAGGGGCGCCTCCTCGGGCAGGGCTTGGGGGCTCTCTTCTGGAGGGCCTCAGACCTTGCCAACATCACGAGGAAGGCGCTTGGGCAGCACTTGGAGGCGTGCTTTGCGGCACGTTTCCCTCAGGAGAACACATGTCAAGGAATGCCCACCGCTCAGGAGTTCATCACCAAGACCACTCAGGAACTGCAAGACGCAAGGGCCATGCGCGGCGATCGCCGCTCGCGAGGCGCAGCTCCCCATCCAGGCGAGGATGTCGGGCTGCGCATCTACATCAACGTTCCAGGGCTCAACAGGGCCGCATGTCAGGAGCCTTTCTGGCCTTCGCGCGTGGGCCGTGGCGAGGGTCCACCACACAGCTACGTTTGCATGCCCTTCGGCTTGCCGAGCGTGTCGTCAGCCTATCAGTGCAACCTGCGGCGTGTCCTGGCGGCTCAGGAGGCCAGGCACCACGCCGTCCTGGCAGAGATGGAGACGGTCCTCCGGGAACCACCTGAGCCCCCGGAGCCTCCCGAGGCTCAGGGCCCCGGTGGATCGTGAGGAGCCATTCCTTTGCCGCATACCTTCAGCTGCCCCAACTCTCCTTCGTCGACAGAACCAGGTGACATTTTCCAAGTTCGTTTAGCTGGGAGCGCCCCACGGGCTGCATCATCCCCAAGCCGCTTAGGCCCGACCCAGTGGCATGTATCTTTCTGCATTTACCCAAGCTAATTTGCCTTCCATGCTTAATCTTCCTATGATTATCACCTGCTTGATTGCCACCCGCCACGGGTACATCCCTTCATCATGCAATTTGATTGCGCGTTAAAAGGGGGGCTCCGAAGCATCGCTACTCAGGAGCTCTTACTGGCTCTCCAGCCCTCACGGCAACAGCATCTTCGGGCCGCTGTACTCATCTCGCCCACTCAGGACAAGCTCTACTACGTCATGCAGCTCTGCTTTCAGCAGGGCGAGAAGGTCTCCAACAACATCGTAGAGTATGAGGGCCTCATAGCTGGCCTAAAGGCCGCATCATCTTTGGGGGTGAAGCGCCTTGTTGTTAGGGGCAACTCGCAGCTCCTCGTCAACTTCTCCAACAAAGTGTACGAGCCAAAGGACGAGCACATGGAGGCTTACCTCGCAGAAGTGCGTAAGATGGAAAAACAGTTCATGGGACTGGAGGTGCAGCATGTGCCCCGGGGCACCAACAAGGAAGCCGATGACATCGCTAGGAGAGCATCCAAGCGGCAGCCTCAAGAGCCTGGCATCTTCGAGGAGCGGATCTTCAAGCCATCGGCGACACTCCACTCTCAAGCACAACTCAGCCTCGGGAGGAGCTCCCACAGCCTCCTGCCACAGGAGCCCCGGCCCGTGGCCCGACCTCAGGAGCTCGCTTGCTCTTGGCGCTCGAACCTCAGGAGGCGTGCTGGACCAAGGAATTGAAGGAGTATCTGATGCAAGGGACACTACCGGAGAAGGAAGAGGACGCAGAGCGCGTGGCCTGGCAAGCCACGACATACTGTATCCAGGACGGTGAGTTGTACAGAAAGCGACCGAACGATGTTTCATCGCGCTGCATTTCCGACGACCAAGGAAAGGAATTGCTGGTTGACATACATGGCGCGGACTGCGGACACCACTCTTCGTCATGGACTCTCGTCAGCAAGGTGTTCCACAGTGGGTTCTACTGGCCCACGGCGCTCAACGACGCGGCCGAGTTGGTGACGTCCTGCGAAGCTTGCCAGTTCCACGCTAAGCAGATACATTAGCCAGCTCAGGCCTCCAGACCATACCACTCACGTGGTCGTTCGGAGTCTGGGGACTGGACATCTTGGGCTCCTTCCCTCGGGCGCCAGGGGGCTTCCGCTACCTGTACGTCGCCATCGACAAGTTCACTAAGTGGGTGGAAGTGGAAGCTGTTCGCACCATCCCAGCCAGGTCCGCAGTCAAGTTCATCATGGGCATCGTGAGCCGTTTCGGAGTCCCCAACCGCATCATCACTGATAACGGTTCGCAGTTCACCAGTAACCTCTTCAAAACCTACTTTGCTAACCTTGGAACACAGATTTTCTACGCTTCGGTGGCGCATCCCAGGAGCAATGGTCAGGACGAACGCGCCAACGTGGAGGTCCTGAGGGGCCTCAAGACCAGGACCTTAAAGAAGAAGCTCGAGGCCTATGGCAGGGGCTGGCACGACGAGCTCTAGTCTGTGCTGTGGTCCATCCGCACCACCGCCACCAAGCCAACGGTCGAGACCCCATTCTTCCTTGTGTACGGGGCTGAAGCGGTCCTTCCTCACGAGGTCAAGCATCGCTCCGCACGGGTCCTGGCATTCGATGAAACGCAGCAGGACGCCACGCGAGATGGACCTCGTCTTTGAGGAACGTCGTTCTATGGCTTCTGCCCGAGGGCGGCAAAAGGTACCAGCAGGCGCTGCATCTATACCACTGCCGCAACATCCGCTCCAGGACGCTCGAGACGAGTGACCTCGTCCTGAGGCGGGTCCTCTCCAGGGAAGGGTTGCATAAGCTTTCACCCATGTGGGAGGGCCTGTTCAAGGTCGTCCACATCTCCAGGCCTGGCGCTATGCGCCTGGAGATGCAGGACGGGATACCCATCCAGAACGCCTGGAACATCCGGCACCTCAGGAAGTTCTACCCATGAAGCAAGGCCCAGAGCCTATGAAGAAAGGCCCGAGCACATGAAGAAGGACGGTGCACTGTGAAGAATCGCCGCCGTGACACTCTCACGTAATAATGAGTGGGGATGTACACGCCCGGAGTCTCGGGGAGCCGGCCTCGGGCCCCGGGCTCCCTCCCACGCCTAGTGGCAGCACTTAGCTCCGCGCTGGTGAGAAGACTTGAAGACTAGATTAGGTGCCGGACGCGGCTTTTCATTTGCTTTCCGTAGCTGGCTCGCTTTGCCTTAATCGAAGTTTGCTTCTGGAGTTCCTTGCTGATTCGATTCCCTCGCTTCTTACCGCATTTGCGACTCTGGTTCGCTCATGTTCTCTCTCTCGCATACCTCGCGAGGGGGCTAGGCAGGTGCGCTCGCAAGCGTTTTTCTTCTCTCTGCTTTCTCGCGAGCCACCCTCGTTCGAGCCCGAAAGCTGGCGCATCTCTCCTAGTCTGTGCCCCTCGGGTACCGCGATACAAAGCGCCAGGTCAAGGCTTGGGTGAACGACAAATCTCCTAGCAAACTCCCTAACGATTTTTTTTGCAGTTCCTGAGCAATCGCAGACCACTCGGTCAAGATGGACACAAGGAGATAAGCGCCTCATAAGGAGGAGGGTGCCCCGAATGCACCAGGCTAAGTTATCTTTGCGCAAAATAGCAACACGGCTCTGAAACAACCGGCATAGCATAATGGTTAATAAGTTATGGTTCGATACACACCCCTCCGGGCCCATACTGGTTTCATTTCAATGCAGGAAGAAAAAGGGAAACATAACAAAAGCAGTGCTCGCCCCTGCAGCAGCCAACGGAGGCAGGGCCTTGGCGACGTCCTAAGTCTAGTCGGACCCCTCCTCGCGCTTCATCGACGCGCGGCGACGAGATGACCCGCTACCACCTTCGGAGCGGGCACGGTGGCTGGTCAAAGCCGCCGCTGCTGGAACTGCCGCCAAGGGAGGAGCCACCATAGCCAGACGAGGCGCGGCCGGCGGGCTCGCCCTCCACCTCGTCTCGGCCATCACCAAGGCCGAGCACCTCCTCGCCGTAGTTCACCTTGGGGCAGCATCCGGCGCGATGACCGTCTTCCCCGAACACCCTCACGTAGAGGGTCGCGTCGCTGTCGAACTTGAAGTGGAGGGTGCACCGCCTGCCCAGGCCGCGCGCGCGGGCGAGCGTCTGCCAACTGCGGGCCAGAGCTATGTTGTCCGCGATGGAGACCTCGAACGCGACCCAAGAATCTCGGCTGCAGCAACCATCTGCCTGCAGCCAGAGCCCGCCTGGGCTGGAGGCCGACAGCTCGTTGGCAAAGAAGTGGGGGAGCTGGAGCCAGCTGCCGGCCGGATCCTCCGACCAAACAACGAACTCCGGCAGCACCTCTGATGTATGGAACCGCGGTCGGGGAGGCCGCACAACCACAGCGCATCTCCTTTCATCGACAGGACTACCGTGACCAGAGCGACTCCTGCCGCGCACTGCGGCGCCACCTCGAGAGTCGGGGGCCACGGCGGGGGTCGCGGCATGCTTGCAGGGACGGCCATGTCCTCGCTTGGGCACCGGGGAGCCGGGTCCCTCCCGAGGGGCCTTGCCTTTCTCCGCGGCGGAGAACCTCTTCGACGGCGCCATTGCTGCTAGTAGTGGAGCAAGGGGGAAGAAGCAAGTGAACTAAAAAGAGATGGGCGATGGGGGCTCCGCCCCCCTCCCCATTTATAGCGGAAGAAGGCCAACCGACGCCTCCCACGATCACAGGTAATGATGATTTTCCTTGCATGTCGCAGGGACTTGTCCGTCGGCGATTGCCGAGGCAGCGTGGGGAAGCGGAGACGCCCACGTCCAATCAACCGCCACGCATCAACCGAGGCCGCATGCTTTTGGGGCCTGCGGTGCTCCGTACTTGACCTTTGGCTTCGCCTCGAAGCCAAGCCAGAGCGCACCTTGGGCCCGGGGGCTACTGTCGGCGTTCTGGGAACGGGGGTCCCCAGACTTGCCTGGCTGCGGCCCACGGCGTGGCTGTGCAAGCAGGCATGTACGACCCATCTTCATCGACAAGGCATACAAGACCCTCGCGAGGGGCCAAGCCTCGCGAGGCGGGCGACCCAAGACCTCCTCAGGAGCGGCCTCACCAGGCTGCCCCACGAGGAGGGGAGATATCAAGGCGGGGCAAACCTCGCGAGGCTCTCGTGACGTGAGCCATGACGATCGATGCCAGGCGGGCGCTAGCGCGCGCAGCGTCCTTGTTTCCTCTTTGGTGCTAAGGAGGCAAGCGCCGGCGCAGAGTACCGAGGCATCAGGCAAAGGTTTCCATATCAGTGCAACGAGACCAAGACCAGCAGGCCAGCAGGATGGAGGTCACCGTGGAGCCCAAGACGGCGTCATCACCAGAGCCTTTCTCAGGCGAAGACCGCTTTTGTCAGGATAGCTTGTACTAGCTGTCCCCTTTCAAATTGGCCACCGTTGTTGGCTCCCGTCATGCTCAATATTTGGGGTGAGGACTAGGGCCTATATAAGTAGAACTAGCTACCACAGTAGGGGGCATCTGAGCTGGATCTCATCTGATTGAGTCCACACCCACACAAGTTCAACAAGCACAAGAACACCTCAACCTCAGGAGGTTGTTCTTCCCCTTGTACTGTTCATCATCATCCCAAGAGGCAATCCACCACCACACACTGGAGTAGGGTATTACACCACAACGGTGGCCCGAACCAATATAAATCTTGTGTCTTTCTGTGTTGCGAGATCGTCGAGTTCGTCCGCAAGATCTTAGTGAGCTATGGCGTGGATCGGTAGGAGGGAAAGAACTTCGCGCGCACCCCAGAGTTTGAACCTTAAGGGTTTTGCTGGAACCCCACATCCGACAATGCCAACAACAGGACTATGCTTATCTTTTTCATCAGGTTTGACAATTCTAGCAGCTTCACAGAAATAAATAACATGCCCATCAATATTTTCTACCAGGAGATTTTTAACCATAGCAACACTAGGTTCTACTTTGATTTGTTCAGAGGGTTTAGGTGCTTTAATATTACTTTTGTGAACCACAGTTGATACCTTAGCATGTTCCTTTATCCTAATAGGGAAAGGTAGTTTTTCATTGTAAGCAGTAGGCACAACTGGATCAACATTATAAATGATAGTTTCATCTTTAGATTTAAAAGCTTCTTTAATTTCTTCTTTAATAGGGGTATGATATTTTAACCACTTCTCCTTAGGGAGATCAACATGAGTAGCAAAAGATTCACAAAAAAGGCTACTATCTCAGAGTCAAGTCCATATTTAGTGCTAAACTTGTGAAAAGCATCAGTATTCATAAAAGATATAGCACAATCAAACTCGAGCTTAATAACTGACTCTTTACCTTCGTCGAGTTCCCAATCTTCAGAGTTGCGTTTAATTCTTTCTAAAAGATCCCACCCGAATTCAATAGGCTTCTTCATAAAAGAACCAGTACAAGAAGTATCGATGATGGATTGATCATCACGAGAAAGCCGAGCATAAAAGTTCTGAATAATAATTTCTCTCGAGAGCTCATGATTGGGGCATGAATATAACATTGACTTAAGCCTCCCCCAAGCTAGAGCGATACTTTCTCCTTCACGAGGCAAAAATTATATATATAATTCTGATCACGAAGAACTAGATGCATAGGATAATTGTTTTTGGTGAAATTCCAATTTCAATCGATTCCAGTTCCAAGATCCAATATCATCGCATAGCCTATACCATGTCAATGCTTTTCCCTTAAAAGATAAAGGGAAAACCTTCTTATTAACTTCATCTACGGGTAAACCTGCAAGCTTAAATAATCTACAAATTTCATCCACATGTATCATATGCATATCGAGATGGTCTGTTCCATCTCCTGCATAAGGATTAGCTAGCAGTTGTTCTATCATACCCAAAGGAATTTCATAACAAATATTTTCAGTACGTGTAGTAGGTTGAGGGGCAACTAATTTTGCTTCCGTTTGAGGTGAAGATACCCCGGACAAACCCCTCTGAATGTACTTATATTGACTAGAGGGGGGGTTAATAGGCGATTTTTATAAATTCGTCACTAAGGAAATTCAAGGTGAGGAATTTCCTAAGTCACGAACAACTAGCAGCGGAAAAAGTACTCAGATGCAAGCATAACAAAGTAGTAACAGGGACATCATGATGAAATGAAAACAAGCACAGAGTACAAGAATTGAGAAAGTCTTTAGTCATAGTCTTCAAACAGTAACAATCAAGTACTTCAACACATGAATGAGGAAATGAAAGGGTTGAGGAAATAGAACCAGTAGCTTGGTGAAGGCGATGATTTGGTAGACCAGTTCCAACTCCTGTGACAGTCGTACGTCTGGTTGGAGCAGCTAGGTATTTAAACGTGAGGACACACAGTCCTCATCGTATTCTCCTTGAGCTAAGATCACACAGACCTCGCCCAATCACTCATGGTAAGTCTTCAGGTGAATTCCAAACCTTCACAGACTTGGTCACTCGGTGATCCACAATTCCTCTTGGATGCTCTAGACAATGACACTCAACCGTCTGGAGGATGCACAGTCCTCAAAGTTAACAGGCTTCGGTTCCACATAGGAACAATCTCTTTAGTGATGCTCAATCACTTTGGGTTTGTAGGTTGATGTCGCTTGAAGCTACGTCGGTATTTCCCCAAAGAGGAAGGGATGATGCAGCACAACGGCGGTAGGTATTTCCCTCAGAAATGAAACCAAGGTTATCGAACCAGTAGGAGAACCAAGCAACACAACGTAAACAGCCCCTGCACACAAATAACAACACCTCACAACCCGACGTGCCAAAGGGGTTGTCAATCCCTTTCGGGTACGGCGCCAGAAATTGTGTGTTGACGGGAGAAAGTTGTAATAGCTTGAAATAATAGATCGCAAATAAAATAAACTGCAGCAAAGTATTTTTGTATTTTTGGTTTAATAGATCTGAATAAAAAGAGAAAATAAAATAGATCGCAAAGCAAATATATGAGAAAGAAGACCCGGGGTCGTTGATTTCACTAGTGGCTTCTCTCGAGAAAGATAACAAACAATGGGTAAACAAATTACAGTTGGGCAATTGATAGAACTTCAAATACTCATGACGATATCCATGCAATGATCATTACATAGGCATCACGTCCAAGATTAGTAGACCGACTCCTGCCCGCATCTACTACTATTACTCCACATATCGACTGCTATCCAGCATGCATCTACACTACAAAAAAATACACTTCCGTGATGATACATGAATGTCACAGTAGGTCACGTTTTCTGTCATGCATGTACATCCATGACAAATTTATGACAGAATCAAGATAGTCATACATGTGCTGTCGTAGAAGTGTTCCATGACATTACCAAAATTATCATCACGGAAGTGTCCACTTCCATGACGATAAATCGTGCGTCATAGAAGTGCTTTCGTCAAGGGTGACCGACATGTGGCATCCACCGTAACGGAACACCGTCAAGCTATCGGGTCCGGTTTTGGATCCGATAACCCGTTAACAACCCCGACCAATGGGGATTTTCCACATGTAAAATCATCATTGGCTGGAGGAAACACGTGTCGGCTCACCGTTGGGACAGATGTCATCCACTCATTGGACCCAAAGCGCCTATGAAACGTCCACACGTGGCACGACCCAACAGTGGCCCATAAGTTTAAATGGGTCGGCCCAACTAAAGGCCCACAAGATTTTGCGGACCATAATGGGACGGCCCAGCTAAAGGCCCACAAGATTTTGCGGGCCATAATGGGCAGGCCTAGGTAAAGGCCCACAAGATTTTTCCGCGTCATAATGGGCCGGCCCAGGTGAAGGCCCACAAGATTTTTGTGGACCATAATGGGCCGGCCCAGCTAAAGGCCCACGAGATTTCACAGACATTAATGGGCCGACCCAGCTTTAGGCCCACAAGATTTTGAGGACCCTAGTAGGTCGGCCCATTAACTGGCTATCATGTTTTGGGCCAAAGCCAGCCCATATTTGATCCGGTCCGTTAATGGCCTACCACGTTCCGGGCCTAATAATGGCCCATATGAGTTCCAGCCCGTTAAAAGCCTACCACGTTCGGGGCCAAATTATGACCCAGATCCGTTTCGGCCCTTTAAGAGGCTTTGGGCTAAATTATGGCCCATATCAGATTCGCCGATCAAGCTGGGCCTTCGCTTTTGGGCCCATTTGCTAAAGGCCCATTTAGTAATTCGGGCTGATATTAGTTTCGGCCTATTAAGGGCCCGTTTAACATTTCGGCCCTATATTAATTCCGGCCTGTTAAAAGCCTGTCATATAGTTGTGCCTAACTACGACACGGTTTGCATCCGTCCTGCTCGCAACCGATAATCTGATTGGGCCAAACAAGGACCGAGACAATTTTGGCCTGTTATAAGCCCATTATTTGATTGGCACATTCATGGGCCGGGGTCTATTCGACTGCTTTGCCGGCCGTGAGTCGTTAAACGCGTTTGAGCCCAACCTACTTTTCAGCCTCCTAAAGGCCCATTGAGTTTTCTTGGGAAAATAGGGTTGGCGGTTTACACGGCCTATTAAGGCCCGAATCTACTAGTGGGCCAGTTTACATTTAGGCCTGTTAACAGACCAAGATGGCGGGGCCCATGATGCGGATCATACATGGTGATTTGCATGACGGCCCGATTATGTACCGTAATTTTACGGTTTGGCCGGTTTACTGCGAAGACATGATATATATATACAGTAAAATAACTGCAGCATCGTGGATAAGAAAAAAAACCTAGACTATACAATAAAGAAATTACGGCATATTACATCCACTGGGCATCAAAGTTTGCCACTATGATAATAAAGCACAAGCGGATTACATACACTGGGCATCAAAGATCGCCACCAGTGCAACTAAACATGCCGACAAAATAATATACAAAATCGACAGCCCTTCAATAGAGTTCAAGAAAGTATAACCCTTCTCGGGAGAGCGCAAGCTGGTGAGACTGCACTTGTTTGACACTTATATCCTCCTCACTCTGAAAGATAAACAAGCAGACAGATGACAGGTTTTACATATACAAGTATCAGTGCTGAGAATTCATCACATTTCTTACTGACGAATAAAGTGACATAGTTTAAAATAGCATTAACACAATATGGTATTGTTCAGGTCAAGACATGGCAGGAAATGACATTGTGAAGGAGTTGGCAGCTTCACGACACCACTAGATTACAGAACAAGAACTCATAAGTATCAATGGTCGGTCTTGTTTGTCAATTTATCCCATTTCAGATTGGCAAAATAAGATCACTTGCTCTGTATAGTTTAATTTACATGGTATGAAGAAGGAACTTGGTTGTACAACTGAAAACTTAAATTGAGAAGGACAAACTTTTGTTTATGAACTGGAGTACATAATAAACTTTAAACATGCAATTTGATGCAAACACCAAAATAAACAAATTGCAGTCATGCCTAACCAAATATACACAACAAAGTTTGAAGGCTTGAGAAGGACAAACATACATTATTGGTGAAGGCAGGCTCTAGAAAGCCCTTGTCCATGCTGATGGGGGGGGGGGCAATTCAAGAAGTTTACCACATAATCTTCTTCATAAGCACTGCCTTTATTCTACATTTTGTTAAGAGTAAATATAGATGTGACAATATAAGAAAAAATGAAGAATATTTATGATAAGATGAAGAGTGATGCTACATAACCAAGTAGCTATAAATGTAAGTACATCGATACAGGCAAAAGGTACAACCAAGAGCAATGCAGAGCTAAACTTCTTCAGTACCATCGGTGTTATCCAACCTTATGGTAAGAGTAAATATAGATCTTATGTGTAGAAAATGGAGGGCAAAGGAAAATAAGCTACAGAGTGATGGTACATGAACAACTACCTGTCAATATAAGTACACTGATAAAGGACATCAGGTACTTACAAGAACAATGCAGAGCTAAAAAATTTCATTGGCATCGGATATATTCTACACTAATGTAACCATTCATACAGATCAGATAATTTGGAGCGAACAATTGATAAGCAAGCTATCATGCATACTGCTGTCACATAATGAACCAGGTATGTATGAAAGTACAGTGATACAGGACAACAGGTACTAACAAGAGCAAAGCAGCGGGCATCATATTTGCGATATCATGTCGTTCTTTTGAAACCGGAATTCTTTTTCGAGCAGATTTCTTGCAAAAAAGAACCGTAAGGCAGATGCGGAAAAGTAGAAGTTCAAATTGTCGTGCGATATGATTGACAGTACCTCATCCTCGGAACGAGACCAGTGCATAACAAGGTTTTTCCATTCAATGTCTTCTAAATTTAGCACAAGAGACTTCACCAGAAATTCGTTTATAGACTTGCCATCAAAGTGTGATTTCCTCAGGTAACACCAATACTGCTCTAATGCTTCCTTGAAAAGCGCAAGCAAGCTTTGCTCATCATGACTATCCATATTGACCCTCGCCTACTTACAACAATGTATGCAAATCATTGATGTGTTCAATCAGCAGAAAACAGGAAAATAATCACCATGAATAATTGCACTTACACGTAAGTGGGACAGGAAGATGTGAAAATGGTGTTTGTCTTCACTATAATCTTCCAATGATGGGAATATATGCAGGTAGTCCCTAACAACATTGAAATCATTGTCTTTTAAACTGGGAATAACTAGAATGGGGTTCCAATCTGCAGGAATTGGCTGTCTCTGCAGTTGGGATAGGTCTTCAGCCGGTGGACTTGCTATACTTTTTGCTGGAGTGGGATTTTTCTGTGGTACTGATAGTGCAACTATCCCTAGGAGGTTTTGATAATTCCTAACAACATATAGCTCATTGGGCTAACATTATTCCAAGATAAATATTTCAGGAAAAGCTCAATGAATGGCATGGCATGGATGAGAAAAGTGGACCCCTCAAAATACTAAGGATAAAAGGATTGGCTCAAGCTCAAAGCTCAAGACTCTACATTTTATATTTTGGTGATCCAAGATCACATTGAGTCTATAGGAAAAGCTAATACTATCAAGGAGGGATGAGGTGTTGCTTAATGTCTTGCTTGCTCAAAGTGCTTAGTGATATGCTCCAAAACCCTCAACTACTTTCTCACATCCACATATGACCTAAACCAAAAATCAAACTCGGCCCCACCGATTCTTTCTATCCGGCGCCACCGAGTTCAGATGTCATAGCCACTGCCACAAACCCTAGGAAAATCGTTCTCAGCGATAGGGATCTCGGTCTCACCAAGATGGGATTGTAATCTCTCTGTTTCCCTTCGTAACGTTTTGGTCCCACCGAGATGAGCGATCGGTCCCACCGAGATTGCAATGTAAACTCTCTGTTTCCTTTTTGTAACATTTCGGTCTCACCGAAATGAGTGAATCGGTCCCATCGAGTTTACCTGACCAACTCTCTGGTTAGCTTATTACCAAAATCGGTCCCACCGAGTTTGTGTAATCGATCTCACCGAGATTAAGTTATGCCCTAACCCTAACCATATCGGTCCTACCGAGTTGCATGTCGGTCCCACCGAAAATCCTAACGGTCACTAGATTTGTTGAATCGGTCCGACCGAGTTTCTCAATTCGGTCCCACCGAGATTGGTAAGTTGTGTGTAACGTTTAGATTTTATGTGGAGGCTATATATACCCCTCCACCCACTCTTCATTCATGAAGAGAGCCATCAGAACGAACCTACACTTCCAATACACATTTTCTGAGAGAGAACCACCTACCCTTGTGTTGAGGCCAAGATATTCCACTCCTACCATATGAATCTTGATCTCTAGCCTTCCCCAAGTTGCTTTCCACTCAAATCTTCTTTCCACCAAATCCAAATCCTGTGAGAGAGAGTAGAGTGTTGGGGAGACTATCATTTGAAGCACAAGAGCAAGGAGTTCATCATCAACACACCATTTGTTACTTCTTGGAGAGTGGTGTCTCCTAGATTGGCTAGGTGTCACTTGGGAGCCTCTGACAAGATTGTGGAGTTGAACCAAGGAGTTTGTAAGGGCAAGGAGATCGCCTACTTCATGAAGATCTACCGCTAGTGAGGCAAGTCCTTCGTGGGCGGCGACCATGGTGGGATAGACAAGGTTGCTTCTTTGTGGACCCTTCGTGGGTGGAGCCCTCCGTGGACTCATGCAACTGCTACCCTTCGTGGGTTGAAGTCTCCATCAACGTGGATGTACGATAGCACCACCTATCGGAACCACGACAAAAACATCCATGTCTCCAATTGCGTTTGAATTCTCCAAACCCTTCCCTTTACATTCTTGCAAGTTGCATGCTTTACTTTCCGCTGCTCATGCACTCTTTGCATGCTTGCTTGAATTGTGTTAAGATTGCTTGACTTGTGCTAAGATAGCTAAAATCTACCAAAGACTAATTGGTAAAAGGATAAGCTTTTATTTGGTGAAGTAGTCTAATCACCCCCCCCCTCTAGACATACTTTTGATCCTACAAGTGGTATCAGAGCTTTGGTCTCCGTTTGCTTTGATTTCCATAGCTTTTGGTGGTCATAGCCTTGGTTTCACAACCTAGGAGAGTATGGGGTCTAGCGAGGGAAATTATCACCCTAGAGGTCCTTACTTTGATGGTACTAATTTTGCTAGTTGGAAGCATAAGATGAAAATGCATATTCTTGGACATAACCCCGCCGTTTGGGATATTGTGTGCATTGGCTTATAAGGTGAATTCTTTGAAGAGTTGAAGATGCTGCAATACAACGCTCAAGCTAGTGATATCCTCTTCAACTGATTGTGCCCCAAAGAATTCAACAAAATCAGCCTCCTTGAGAATGCAAAGGAAATTTGGGATACTTTGATTGATATGCATGAAGGTACCGACTCCGTCAAGGAATCCAAATTGGATGTGCTTCAAAGTCAACTTGACAAGTTTCAAAATGAAGGATGGTGAAGGTGTCGCTGAAATGTACTCTAGGCTTGCTCTTATCACAAATGAGATTGCCGGCTTAGGAAGTGAAGAGATGACCGACAGATTCATCATCAAGAAGATCCTAAGAGCCTTGGATGGAAAATATGATACCGTGTGCACATTGATCCAAATGATGCCCAATTACAACGATCTCAAGCCAACGGAAGTCATTGGAAGAATTGTTGCTCATGAGATGTCACTCAAGGATAAGGAGGAACTTCACAACAAATCAAGTGGTGCTTACAAAGCCTCATGTGAAGCCCCCACATCATCAAGTGAGAAACAAACCTTCAATGAAGAATTGAGCTTAATGGTGAAGAACTTCAACAAATTCTACAAGAGTAGAAGCAAAGAGAGAAGCTCCAAGTCAAGGTCCTACAATGACAAAAGATCTTCTAGTCGAGAGTGTAATTGCTACAATTGTGGAAGACTCGGACCTTTGTTCCAATGAGTGTCTGGCACCCTACAATGTAAGAGAAGATTCTCCAAAAAGAAGAAGTAGAAGAGAAGAATCACCACCAAGAGAGAGAAGGAGTAGATATGATCGTTATGAACGAAGACCCTCACGGAGAATAAAGGATTCGGAAAGGAAGGACAAGTCATCAAGGATCTACACAAAACGAAGACATCAAGCTCATGTTGGTGAATGGGTATCCGGCTCCGACTCCGAAAATCACTCCGAGAGAAGCTATCACTCCGACTCCGAATATACTCAAGATGAAGGTGTTGCCGGTCTAGCACTTGTGTCAACCAACTCCTATGACATATTTGATTCACCAAATGAAGGAATTTAAAGATGCTTCATGGCCAAAGCTCCAAAGGTAACACATCCCGAGTATGTTGATTTCAATAGTGATGAAGATGACTTGTTAGGTGATGATGATTTACTTGTTGACAACTCTAGTGATGAATACTATGATGAAATGTCAATTAATCATGCTAATCAAGATAAAACAAATGACAATGATAAGGAGAATATTGAGCTTCTAACTAAAGAACTAAACACTCTTAAGTTAGCTCATGAAACTATCTTAGGAGATCATCGAGAACTTTTAAGGACTCATGAGAAGTTACACTTTGAAAAGCTCAACCTTGAGCAAGAGCATGAGTTCTTAAAGACAATCAATGATGATCTTAGCAAGAAAAGTTCTTCTTACATTGGCAAGCGTTTACTCTTATCTACTTACATGCCTCAATTCAAGTCTAGCAACAAGAACAAGAAGGATTCTCCCTCTAGTAGTAACAATAATCATGCTAAATCTAATGTTGTTGCTTCTAGTAGTTCTCTTATTCCACGAATGATTCTCTTAGCCAAGTTACACTTGAGAAATAAAATAGCTTATTGAAGGGAATTATAGAGAAAGGTGTTTACAAGAGCCTTGCTTGAGTAAGCAATTTGAGGAAATTATGCATAAGCAAGGAAGGCACCGGAAGAATCAAGGTGTTGGTTTTGAACGAAAGTTCAATGCCAATGGAGTTGAGTGGGAAGAAGATCAATACCCCAAGAAGAAGTTTGTTCCCCAACAAGAGAAGTATGATCCTACTTCTTCAAAGGGATACAAGCTCAAGATGATCTTCCACCACAAGACCACAAGCAAAAAGGGAAGGACAAGCTTCAAGAAGAAATCGATGCATTTGAAGAAGCTCCTAAGGCCTTGGTCAAGTGGGTTCCCAAGACTACATCAAGTTCCACTTCATCAAGTATGACTACAAGTCCGAGGATTCCCATCAAGATGATGTGGATCCCGAAGAAGAAGAACTAGAGAGTTCTTGAGGGTGACTCCGCCAACATATTTCACTAATATCATTTTGGCAAGGACAAGTGCAATCAACTTCCAAATCTTGCACTAGTTTAAGGAGTCACAAACCCTCTTGTTGGTAAGACAAGGGACAAGGTAACCTAATGCTCTCATAGACATTATCTTGTGTGTGCATCACTCTATGTATATGGATATCCTTGTTTGTTCCTTATGGGACTAACCCGTGTAGGTATTGAAAGTGCAACTCACTCCAAAGGATTGCCCCAAATGATCTACATCAACATTGAGCATCCACATCTTTAACACCTACATGAAGTCATCATCGACAAAACCCAAGGTTAGTTTATCCCTCTAAGGGGGGTCTCACATCTAGGGGGAGCTTTACTCTAAGAATTGAGCTAAAGCAACTCTAATGGTGTGAACACAACAAAGCATTATGTAAAAGTGGTAACCCCACTTGAGCTTAAACGATGAGTATGACCTATGATCAAATGATCTCATTTGACTCCTAAGTCAATATGCTCATATATAGATGACCTAGTCATTGCCAATTGCTTGATAGATGCTAGAATTGGTTGCATGCTTTGACACATATTTCATTTGCCATTCTATTGTGTGAGCATGTTGGTTGCATATTTTACTCATTCGAGGACATCCACTTGCTGTTTTCATTGATTGTTTTCTTTTTCTTTTGCCAAGTGGATGGACAAGAATGCCTAGGAACCTTCTCTAGCTATCTATGCTCTTCTCGTCTCAAACTCTATTCATGTTACATCACAAAATTTGATCAAGTCAGATTCGAACCACTCTATGTGAGGAGCACTCGGAGTCCCCGATTTGTCATAGACTTAAACTTCCAAAACTTCTTTGTGCGCTTCGGACTAACCGATTCATCCATTTCGGTCATACCGAGATCACTAAGTCGATCTAGGTTTTCAATCTCGGTGCAACTGATTTGAACTTTTCGGTCACACCGAGTTTCTGTAACTGCTTGCAGTTATGCATCTCGGTGCCACCGAGTTGTTCCACTCGGTCACACCTACAGGGTCGGGCTATATATACCCACGGGCAAAATTTTGGAAATTTTCTCCAAACTCTTTCGCCCGCGCTCAGCCCGCTCTGCCTCCAGGGTCTCCGGATCGTCCTTCTCGTCGCCAGCTGCCTCCTGCCGCTGGTCTCCGCCGCCTTCAACGGGAATCATCCCTGCCGTTGCCGCCGTAGCGAGTTCATCGCCGAACTAGGGTATGAACTTGATCACTGTGCTATCCTTATCTGATTCCTAGCACATTGTGTTCGCCATGAATCTTGCCATGATTGAAACAATCCTATCCAGTCAAAACACTCCGTAGATTAGAGATGAATTGAAAATTTAGGGTTAGGTTTCCACCGAAACCATCTCGGACCAACTGAGTTGTGGAACTCGGTACCACCGATTCGGCTAAGGCCATTGCACATGTAACTCTCGGTCTGACCGAGAATTGCAAATCGGTGTGACCGAGTTCAGGACTTTGTGAAACCCTAGCAGTCTCGGCGCCACCAAACTATGACTCGGTCTGACTGAGTTCACTAGTTTAAGTTCCAAAAGCTGCTTCGGTATCACCGAGTTTACAAATTGTTAGATCTGGAATGCTTTATGTGGAAAACTAAAACTAAGTTTTGACTCATTCTTTTGCAAAAACCTCTGTATTTTGTGATGCTCATCCACTCTATCTCATCTATATCTACTCACAGGGTCTGTTGTCAGTGATTGCAATATGTCTGATCAAAGTGACAGCCAGAACAGGGAAGAGGAGCAGGTTCACATGAGTGAGGGCACTAGTCCCTCTAGCAGCTATGATGAGGGCAGCAGGAGCACCCCAAGCAACCTACCCAAAGCTGCCACCAGGGCCAGAAAGAAGAAAACCTCAGAATCTGAGGATGAAGATTATGTGGCAGTTGAGGATGAGGCCACTTCCAAGAAGAAAGTGCTCAAGAAAGAATATGGCTCACCAAGCAAGAATCGAGCCAGTCTCAAGACCAAAAGGCCGGTGAAGACATGCCATGTCTAAAGCCGAACCTCCACTCAAGCATCTCTAGAAGCTGAACCCAAAGAGGATCTTTGCAGAAGGGAAGAAGAGGAAGGAAAGGATCAAGAAGACCATGGCCAGAGTAATTGGAAAGCCTTCCATGATGGAAGAGGAGGAAGAAGAAGAGGATGCTGCACCAGCACCCAAAGCTCAGAAGCTTATGGGTGATGCCATCAGATCAGGGGTTGCTTCATCAAAACCCAAAGTAGCACCCAAGGCTGTCTCCAAACCCAAGACTGCTGTCGGTGGGAACGACACCTATGGGATCACAAGAATCCCTACTACGGTCGGGGGGCTCGGGGTCGTGAGAAGAGCGGATCAAACAGATAGCACACGATTTCCTTATCCAGGTTCCGGCCGCGAGGATGCGTAAAACCCTACTCCTGCTTTGGTGGTTTGTTTATCTGTGTTCTTGAACTAGCAATGGGGCGTGAGGAGCTCCCAAAAGCCGAATCCTCCTCCTGGTCGCCTTGGGCCTCCTTTTATAGGGAAAGGGGTTGCCACAGTGGCACACAGGAGGTGGAAAGGGTACAGTGATGCGAGTTTATCCCTCGCATTACATGACAAGGCGCCTTTAATGCGTCTTGCTTAGGTGTCCTTGCTTTATCGGGGGCGGGGGAGAGCCCTGTCTCGTCCGTCGCCGCTCCCTTTCGTGTCGACACGCCGCATACAGCCAGCGATGCCCGTGGTGCCATGTAGGCGCAGGCAGGCGAGGTGGCGCGGTGGTGGGTCTCCACAAAGATCCGCTGTCCGCCACGCAGTGCCTGGCCAAGTGGTTGGGTGGGCAGCTACATGCGAAGGGTGGTGGTGTTTTGATTGGCGTGGGCCGGATGGTGGCCCTACGGGTGTTCTTGGCATGGGCCTCACCGTAGCCCCGACAAGGGTCTTGCCGGGGCCCCGGCAAGGGTCTTGCCGTGGCGCCTGCTGTCATCCCCGGCAAGGCTGTTGCCGGGGGCCTTATGGTCCTCCTTGGATGGGATCCCGCCAAGGGTCGTCATCTTCTATAGTGTGTACCAGATCTTGAATGTCTTCACAAAGATCTGCATGCCACCACGGGGATGTCTCTCGAATCCTTGCCCCATGGGGGCAGTGGACTCAAGCGTGATTCGCTCCGTAGGTGTGGGGCGAGCTGCCACGGCAAGGGTCTTGCCGGGTTAGATAAAACCGCCTCTCGGCAAGGATCTTGCCGGGGGAGTCCGCTTCGTCCCCTTTGCTCTTTGTGGTCTTGGTCTTGGCGTCGTTCTGCTCCTTTCGAACTTTGGCCTTACCTTGGCTCACCTCCCTTGCCTTGCTCAAGGTCGGTGGTGCCCAGCGGCTCGATCTGCCCGTGCATTAGCTATAGGGGTACAAAAAGTGTACCCCTCTTTTTGTACACCGACAGAGCCCTCAGGCCTGGGCCACACGTAAGCGCAATCGCATCGTTGGACTAGGCCCAAAAAGCAATCTTGTGAAGCGGGGTGGTTTTACCATGATAAGTCTTTTCGCGCACTGTGCTTCCCATGCCTCCCGCGCGTGGCTCGGTGTGGGGAGGCGTGCGTGACGTGGGCGATATGCGTGGGGCTGAGCTCTGTGCGCATGCGTCACGTCGCAGTTAATGTGAAAGGAGGCGGCCCGCGTTTTCCCCAATAAGAAGGAATAACCATGGGCGCGCTGCTCACTTTCTCCTCTTCTCTCGTACCTTTTCCAATCTCAGAGCTGCCGTTTCCTCTGTTCCTTCCTTCCTAAGCTTTCGCCGTCGCCCGCCGTCGCTGCTTCGCCACCCCTCTTCCTCAATCCTCTAGACCTCTCGGCCGCCATGGTGTCCAAATCCGCCAAGGGAAAGGGGGTGGCTAAGGGCTCTGGGACCGTGGAGCCGCCGGAGAGCGCGCTGTCGGGGGACCAGACGAAGCCCGCCTTCTTCTTCCCCTCGTCGGTTGATGTTCATGAACTCCGGGTCTCCTTCAAGCCCTTATGGGGAGTGAAGACGGGGGGAGAGAATTCAGGGCACCCAGCGACGCGCGTCATTCTTATACGCTATGCCGATCCTGCTCCAAATCGGTATCCCTTTTTGTCGATTACCTTTCTTGTGGGTTATGCCCCCTTTTCCGATTTCTTCTGCGACATCATGTACACCTTCGCTTTCGCCTCTTGTATTTCACTCGAATGCGGTGCCGCACAGCTCTCTTCACAAGATCTTTTGCGAAGGCTTTGCCGGAGTGCAGCCCAACACGGCACTCTTTCGCCATTATTTCTCCCTCGAATCCAGCCCGAGGCGCCGCCTCCCGGATCGTCGCTGGTTCCTAAGATCCAAGGGGCGACCGGATGGTGCCATGAAGGAGAGGTGGAAGGAATGGCGTGGCCGGTGGTGCTGGATTGAAGACGAAGACCCGCCGGAATTCTGCAAGGTCCGCCGAGCGCCGCCGGTCCGCAGTAGTAATTGGAGTGATGTCGATGCTGCCGACGGGAGGCTTACTGTCGCCACCACCAGGATCCTCCGGCTGACCCAGGCTAGGCTCACCCTGGAGATGATGGGGGCGGACTTCACTCGCCGCCGGATCGCCCAGTTGCATAATAAGGGGAGGCCAGCCTGGCTTTTTACGAACCCGGCTGACATTATGCGGCTCCGCCCTGGCCTCGACCACAACTTCACAGTGATGGCGCATGCCCACTTCTGCCAGCGGCTTTTCCAGCTTGATGTGGGTCGCGATGGCGAGGTCGAACGGACCGGCAAGGCCGCGAGGGCTGCCGCAAAGGTCGGCAAGGCCGTCAAGGGGCCATTCTTCAAGTTGCCAGCGGGGGTGGTCCCGTTGTGCAATAACTCACGCCGGTCCGAGATGATTGCTATAATGCCGGACTGCAACGCGCACGGCCCTGTCCCGAGCTGGAAGGAGCCGACGGACGCAGATGTGCAGCAATTCTTCGACTCCTTGATCGAGGTATACGTCAATGCTGACGTCGAGTGGTGGCTTGTCATGGACACCACCCAAAGCGGAGCCGACTACATCGCCACTGTGGCGAGGGAGGCACAGCTTGCCATGGAGGCCGGCAGCACCGGGGGCGTGGAGGACAAGGCCGCGACAACTGCGGAGGAGGAGCAGTTCACCCTGTGGGCGGCGGCCACCGAGGAGGTCAGCAGCGTCGACGCTGGAGCTCCGCCTGTCGAGGACGCGGCCGACGATTCATCGGAGGAGGAGGACGTGGCGGCGGGCTCGACGCCAGCCAGGGGAAGAGGGCGAGTCCTGCGACGGTCTGGCTCCGATGAGCCGGTCTGGCCCGGCAGGGCTACGCGGCCTCAACTGACCCTGGAGGGGTCCGGGCGCCACACAAGGGCCACAACAGCGAAGGGGCTGACGAAGGCCGCTGAGAAGAAGAAGGCGACAGCCCCTTCCTCATCCGGGCGCGCACAAACCCCGCCGCCTTCTTCGCCTCCTCCGGCGGGCGTCGACTCGGATGATGATGTGGAGCTCCCTTTTGATCTCGGGCCTCTCAGCCCGGAGAGGAAAAGGAAACTCGTGGAAGAGGAGGAGACGAATGACGAGTAAGTACTCCGTTCCTTACTGTCATTTCCATTTCCCCGAATCGGGTCGCTTGTCTTGATCCATTTTTGCTTTTGCAGGATGCAGAGACGTTGGCCCAGAGGGTGAAGAGGGCGAGGACCTCGGCGAGCAGTCAGTCCCCGGCTGGGGCTTCAAAGACACCACTGGTGGTGCTGAGCAGCCCGGACAGCAGCCCCCGGCGCAGCCCCCAGCGTAAGTTCGTCACCCTCTTCTTACTCGACATGTGGTAGGTGCTCGATGCTATGATGCTGACCTTGCCGGGTTTGCAGGAGGCGAGCGGGAGCAGGAGGAGCCACAGAGGGCTACTCCTAACACACCACCCCCATCGACTACGCCGCCGCAGGGGGCGTCCCCGGCAAGGGCATCAGGCACGGAGCCCACACCCATGGAGGAAGAGGGGAACTTGGGCGCTGGTGACTCTGCCACGACACCAAATGTCATGAAGAGGGGACTTCTACTTCACAACTGGCACCGGGTGATTCACCGTCCTTCGCCTATGTTTTTCCTTATTCTTTTCTTGGCTTCATTGCTCCCATTGCTGCCTGTGCCCTCCTTCAACAGACATGGCGGACGTGGACACTGTTGTTGGAGACATTGCTGAGGAGGCCGCGGCGGAGGCCAGCAGGATTGCTGCCGAGGAGGCCGCCAAAGATGCTGATGAGGCCGCCGCTGATGAAGCCGCCAAGGGTGCTGCCGAGGACGCCGCTGCGGGGGCCGCCAAGGCGACCGACGAGGCTTCTGCCGAGGGCGCCAGCGGTGGACCTGCCGGTGAGGCCGGCAAGGCCTCTGCCGAGGAAGAGGTGGCGGGTGACCATCCTCCCTCCTCCTCAACCTCGGGCCCCGGCAGATATCTGAAGGTGGGCGGCGATCTTTTCGTCCATCTTCCAGGGGCGTCAAGCCGAGCGCCCGCCGAAGGGGAAGCCTTTGACGGCGAGGTGCTTGCCGCCACCGGGCTTGAGGTGGTTGATGAGCCGGGCGTTGGCGGCGACGGTTCTCCAGAAGAGCAGCTTTTCCGTGCCATGGGGGCCGATTTCCGGAAGCTCCAAGTGCTCTACCGTGCCCGCCTAGACAAGGTCAAGTCCAGGATGGCAACGGTGGACAACGCGGAGGTGGACTTCAAGGCGCGCGTCGCTGAGACGCAGACCTGGTTCCACCAGACTCGCGAGGAGCAGAGGGCCTTTCAGGAGGAATTGGCCAAGCGCAATGTGGAGCTCACCATGAAAATGGCCGACATCGAGAACGCCCAGGAAAAGGCGGCGAACTTGGCCGCTGCCGGGCCGCCAGAACCAGCATCAAGCCACCTTGGATTCCCAGGAAGAGGACCTCTCCGCGCGTGAAGCAAAGCTTATTGCAACGCTCCGCGGCAAGGATGAGGAGCTCGAGGCCCTTGTCGCGCGACGGACTCGCGAGCTGGAGCAGAGGCACAAAGAGGCACTCGATGCCCAAGCTCTGGCCCATGTCGACAAGGTGAAGGAGCTGGAAGCAGAGCGGGACGAGCTGAAGGAGCAGGCCCTCAAGCTGTCCGGCGAGAAGAGCACGCTCAACCGCGCCTTGGTAGAGGCGCAAGGAGCAGTCATCAGCAGGACTGGGGAGCTCTCCGACGCGCAGAACTCCATCAGAGACCTCAAGCTGAAGCTGGAGGATCTCGAGAAGATGTTGTCGGAGAGCAGGGCTCGGGAGGAGACCTTGACCAGGAGCCTCGAGGAGGAGAAGCAGCTGCGGGCAAACGAGGCCGCCTCCCACCAGGAATATGTGGTGGGTGAGAACAGGTGGATCAGCCATCTGGAGGTCGTTGCCAGCAGGGTCACCTTGCAATTGGCCACCATGGGGATGACAAACATGAGGTACGCCCCCGAGCGCAGCGGGACCATCAACGCCAAGCTGACCCAGTTCTTCGAGGGCGTCCTCGGAGCCTTGGCCTATCTTCACTCCAACAGGACGACCACGCTGGCCGAGGATGCCCGGCGACTTTACCGGAGGGTCGTGACCAAGGTCCTCACCAAGATGGCGCACTGGAATCCCGACCTTGACTTCGCGGCCGCGATGAAGAGCTTACCAGATGGTGTTGATCTCACGGTGCTCAAGGAGCGCATCAAGCCCACCACCGACTGCATCGACAAAATCAAGAGGGTGGAAGGCCAGCACCGGGATTAGGCATCCCGTTCTTCTTCGCCGCTGCGGGTTCCCGACCAAGACAAATTTTATCTTTAGTTAGAACCGCAGCTATGACGTGATGTAATATAACTTTGAAGTACTCTTAATTTTCATGCATGTTATTTCCCCATTCGATTCCTCTTTGTATGCGTGCCCCACGTCGATCGGGTAGGCTTGCCGGCACGGAAGCCCCTAGCGGCGTTTTGGGGACGGATCCCGTGGCTGCCGCTGCAGCGTCTTACGGACGAGCTACCTTTCCGTTCGATCGCGTCAGCCGAATCATCGAGCTTGACTCGAGTCAGAATCGAGGGCGTTATTGATCGCGGAAGGTTACTCTGCCATTCTCGACGCAGCCGCTTGAGCTGTTGAGCGGACTCGAAACAGGGCAAGGGCGTGCAGGTTTCTCATACAAAGACGTGACATCTTCGGGGGGGGGGGGATAACCTCAAATAAGAAGGGTAGCACAAATAAGGGTTCGGTGCAACTTAGCTTCGCTTGCGATCGCTCGAGTGTCGATCTTCTGGCCTCGTTTCTTCTTCAAGGGTCACGAAGATGAAGGAGTGCCGGGCTAACTGCTAAAGCCGATCCTCACAACTGCGCCCCCTACCTGGCGCGCCAAAGATGTCGGTGGGAACGACACCTATGGGATCACAAGAATCCCTACTACGGTCGCGGGGCGCGGGGTCGTGAGAAGAGCGGATCAAACAGATAGCACACGGTTTACTTATCCAGGTTCGGGCCGCGAGGATGCATAAAACCCTACTCCTGCTTTGGTGGTTTGTTTATCTGTGTTCTTGAACTAGCAATGTGTAACGCCCCGGATTCGATGCGCCAGGTGTCTGCCAGTTATTCGCCGTTGTTGCCATGTCATTTTCTTGCGTGTTGCATTTTTTCATGTCATCATGTGCATTTCATTTTGCATACGTGTTCGTCTCTTGCATCCGAGCATTTTCCCCGTTGTCCGTTTTGCAATCCGGCACTCCTATGTCCTCCGGCGTCCCCCTTTTGTCTCTCGTTGTGAGCGGGTGTTAAACTTTCTCGGAATGGCCGAGTTTTGCCAAGCGGCCTTGGTATAGCACCGGTAGACCGCCTGTCAAGTTTCGTGCCATTTGGAGGTCGTTTGATACTCCAACGGTTAACCGGGTAACCGTAAAAGCCTCTTTTGTTTGCAGCCCAACACCCCCTCCAAAGTGGCCCAAAACCCAGCAAACTCCCCTTCATGCTCTCGGTCGTTCGATCACGATCGTGTGGGCGAAAACCGCTCTCGGACTCTCCTAGCTCCCTCTACCTATAAATATGTGCCTCTCCCGTCCAAATCGCAGATGAAACCCTAAAAACCTCCCTCTCGCCCGCCGGACATGTCCACCACGCCGCCGGACGTGTCCACCGCCGGCAGCCACGTCGCTTCGACCAATGGCGTCGCGCCACGTCACCCCACCGCCACTCTCCTCCAACCGCCGGCCGCCACCTCACCCTCTCTCTCCTCCCTCCACCTTGGCCCTTGGGCAGATCGGGCCCTTGCGAGCCAGCGCCGCCCGCCGCCGTCCGCCCGTTCGGCCCGCGCCAACACGCCTCGGCCCGCGCCCGGGCTCTGCCAGCGCCCTCCGCCGCCGTTCGCCGAAGCGCGCCCATCCCAGTCACTTCGTCGGTCGGCCCGCCGCCACAGCGCCCTCCGCGCCTCGCCGCCTCTTCGCTCCTCCGGCTGGCCCGCCTCGCTCTGCCCGCCGCCGCCTTGCCTCCCGGCGCGCCGCCGCGCCTCGGCTCCCGGCAGCGCCGCCCCGCCGCCCGATCTCCACCGCCGAAGGCCGGCACCCCGCCTCCCAGCGCCTCCCCGCGCCTCCTCTCCGTCGCCCCCGGCCAGATCCGGCCACGGGAGGGCCGGATCCAGCCGCCCCGCGCCTCCCCGGCCTCTTCCTCCTCGTCTCCGGCGACGAACTCCGGCCATCCTCGTTTTCCGTGCGAAGGTTGACCTCCAGATTTCCTCCAAGTCCCTGAATATGTTGCACAATCATGCCTGTTCATCGCATTATAACTTGCTGCATACTGCTCCGTTTCGGGCGTGTAATATGTTAAATTGTTCACCTCGACGAGTACTGCATTTCGTTCCATTGTGCCATGTTCATTTGAGTTCAACTTGATGCCTGAATCTTCGTTGCAAGAGTGCTATATGATGTCAATCTGCTGAAACTGTTATAACTTGTTGATTTGTCTTTTTCGTTGCATTTTGTTTGTGCATCCTATGACCATGAGCTCTAAATGTGTTTTGAACTACATCATGCCATCTTTACAGGGGTGCTTGCCATGTATTTTTGTGAGTTCTTTAGTGAGTGCATCAAGCTTGTTAAGTAGGGTACTTGCTGTTGCTGTTTTGCTAGGCTGATTCTGTTATATTTTGTTGCTATGTAAACCTGCTGCTACAAGTCATTGTATGCATAATCTGGAGATGTTCACTAAGTATGTTTTGTCATACATGTCATGATCTATCCATCCATGCCCCTGGTTGTATTTATAGCCTGCTGTAGCTTGTTGTCATACTGCTCCAAAATTGCTAAATAGTGTTGCTGTCAGCCTGTTAACATTAAGTTCAGTTTTGCCATGTGTTTTGCTATTGATACATGCAACCTATGAACTTGTTCTTGCCATTTTTAGCTTCATAAACATGTCTTATTACTGTTGGTTTCCTTGCCATGCCATTTGTTAGTCTGTGGTGAGTGGTTCAAGCTCACCAACATGTCTACTTATCGTTGTTCCTGGCATGTATGAATCTGTATTGTAACTTGCCATGTTTACATGGGTGCCATCATATTTTCTGATCCTTTTTGGCTCATGGTCAATAAAGGACTTTTGTTCTATGCATTTATTAGTATCATTCCATGCCTTTGTTTGCCATGATAAGTTCCTGTAACATGTTGTTTGATAGCTCTAAACATTGCAACCTGATGTTATTTCTGCTAAGTCTGAAACTGTTATTATTTGCAATCTTGCCATGTCCTTTTGAGCATGTTCTAGTGATTTCTGGAGATAGCTCAGTGTTCATGTTTTGTCGTGCTTTACCTGTACATAACGTCCATGCCTTTTGTTACCATGTTAAGATGTTGTAGCTTGTTGTTTAGGTTCTTGCAATATGCCTAGTTTCTGTTTTGGACAGTTTGTCCTTTAAACTTGTAGAGCGTATGTGTTGAACCGTTGCTCCGTTTTGAGTGTGCTCTATATGAAACTTGCTTGATTTTGCATGTAGTTTCATATTATCATGTTGCATCATTGCTTTGGTGTGTTTGCTTGATGTTTGGATGCATTTAGCATCAATGCCATGTTCAACTTGTTTTGCTCATATCTTCTAGGCCGTAGCTCCGAATTAAATGAACTTTATATGTAACTTGACTAGAATTTCGTGTAGATCATCTTGGTGCATCTTAACTTGCTGTTTAACAACTTGAACTTAAGGTTCATTCAGATCTGGAACAATTTTGAAATTTGCATATGAGGACTTACCGGAATTGTTCTATGTTGTTTCCGGCCTCATTTAAACTTAGTTTGATGTGTTGCTCTTGTATGCATCATCTCTTGCCATAAGTAGCTTCATGTGGTCTTGTCTTGCATCATGCTTGTTGTGCATCATGTCTTTTTCATGTGTGGTGTGTTTACTATGTTGTGTGCTTCTTCTCGATAGTTCCCGTTTCGTTGCGATCGTGAGGACTCGTTCGTCTACGCTTGGTTCATCTTCATGGCTTCATCTTCTTCATGGACTCGTTCTTCTTCCTAGAGGGATTTCAGGCAAGATGACCGCTACACTGGATCTCACTACTATCATTGCTATGCTAGTTGCTTCGTTCTATCGCTACGCTGCGTTACCTACCACTTGCTTATCAAGCCTCCCAAATTGCCATGTCAGCCTCTAACCGTTGTCACCCTTCCTAGCAAACCGTTGTCTGGCTATGTTACCGCTTTTGCTCAGCCCCTCTTATAGCGTTGCTAGTTGGAGGTGAAGATGAAGATTGCTCCATGTTGGATTATGTTTATGTTGGGATATCACAATATCTCTTATATTTTTAATGCATCTATACACTTGGTAAAGGGTGGAAGGCTCGGCCTTATGCACAGTGTTTTGTTCCACTCTTGCCGTCCTAGTTTCCGTCATATCGGTATTATGTTCCCGGATTTTGCGTCCCTAACGTGGTTGGGTGATTTATGGGACCCCCTTGACAGTTCGCTTTGAATAAAACTCCTCCAAAGAAGGCCCAACATTGGTTTTACCATTTGCCTACCACCTATACCTTTCCGTTGGGAGTAGCTAACCTGAGGGTAATCTTTATTCAGCCCCGGGCCAATGCTTGTCTAAGTGTTGGTCCGAACTAGAGTCCTTTCTTGCGCCACCTTGGGGAAACTTGAGGGATGGTTTTAGTTGTACGGTGTGCTCATCCGGTGTTGCCCTGAGAACGAGATATGTGCAGCTCCTATCGAGATTGTCGATGCATCGGGCGGTCTTGCTGGTCTTGTTTTATTACTGCCGAAATGTCTTGTAGCCGGGATCCCGAGACTGATCGGGTCTTCCCGGGGAGAAGGAATATCCTTTGTTGATCGCGAGAGCTTATCATGGGCTAAGTTGGGACACCCCTGCAGGGTTTGAACTTTCGGAAGTCGTGCCCGCGGTTATGTGGCAGATGGGAATTTGTTAATATCCGGTTGTAGTAAACTTGAAGTAAACTCTTCTAAAATACACCAACCGTAAAGCGTAACCGTGAGTGTCTGTTTTCGGGGTTGATCGAGAGGAGAACACGGTTTCTGGGTTATGTTTGACGTAAGTAGGAGTTCAGGATCACTTCTTGATCATTGCTAGCTTCACGACCGCTTGCTGTGCTTCTCTTCTCGCTCTCATTTGCGTAAGTTAGCCGCCATACTCTGCTTAGTCGCTGCTGCAACCTCACCACTTTACCCCTTCCTTTCCGATTTAGCTTTGCTAGTCTTGATACCCATGGCAATGGGATTGCTGAGTCCTCGTGGCTCACAGACATTACACCAACAAATGTGTGTACAGGTTATGCGATGATCATGACGCGAGAGCGATGTTTACTTGTTTTGGAGTTCTTCTTCTGCTTCTTCGATCAGGGGATAGGTTCCAGGTCGGCAGCCTGGGCTAGCAGGCTGGATGTCGTTCGAGTTTTTGTTTGTGTTCCATTCGTAGTCGGATGATGCTCTGATGTATTGTGATGTTGTATTCGTGTGGCATTGTATGCCCTATGTATGTATCCTCATCTATTATGTAATGTTGATGTAATGATATCCACCTTGCAAAAGCGTTTCAATATGCGGGCCTATCCTTGGTGGGACCTTCGAGTTCCTTTTGGATGGGGTCGCATATTGGGCGTGACACAATGGGGCGTGAGGAGCTCCAAAAAGCCGAATCCTCCTCCTGGTCGCCTTGGGCCTCCTTTTATAGGGAAAGGGGTTGCCACAGTGGCACACAAGAGGTGGAAAGGGTACAGTGATGCGAGTTTATCCCTCGCATTACATGACAAGGCGCCTTTAATGCGTCTTGCTTAGGTGTCCTTGCTTTATCGGGGACGGGAGAGCCCTGTCTCGTCGTCGCCGCCTCCCTTCGTGTCGACACGCGCCCGCCAGCGATGCCCGTGGTGCCATGTAGGCGGCAGCGGTGAGGTGGCGCGATGGTGGGTCTCCACGAAGATCCGCTTGCCACGCAGTGCCCGCCCAACTGGTTGGGTCGGCGGCTGCATGCTAACGGTGGTGGAGGTTTGATTGGCGTGGGCTCGATGGTGGCCCTACGGGTGTTCTTGGCAAGGGCCTCGCCAGAACCCGGCAAGGGTCTTGCTGGGGCCCCGACAAGGGTCTTGCCGTTACTTTCTTGTCATCCCGGCAAGGCTCTTGCCGGGGCCTTATGGTCCTCCTTGGCTGGGATCCCGCCAAGGGTCGTCATCTTCTATAGTGTGTATCTGATCTTGAATGTCTTCACAAAGATCTGCATGCCACCACGGGGATGTCTCCCGAATCCTTGCCCCATGGGGGCAGTGGACTCAAGGGTGATTCGCTCTGTAGGCGTGGGGCGAGCTGCCGCGGCAAGGGTCTTGCCGGGTTTGCTAAAACCGCCTCCCGGCAAGGATCTTGCCGGGGGAGTCCGCTTCGTCCCCTTTGCTCTTTGTGGTCTTGGTCTTGGCGTCGTTCTGCTCCTTTCGAGCTTCGGCCTTACCTTGGCTCACCCCCCTTGCCTTGCTCAGTGCGGTGATGCCCGCGGCTCAGACTGCCCATGCACAATTATAGGGGTACAAAAAGTGTACCCCTCTTTTTGTACACCGACAACTGCACCCAAGAGGAGTACCAGGAACATTCCAGCTGCTGAGAAGAACGAGGCCCCAAAGGTGCACTGGCTGTTCTTTCAAGAAGAAGATGATGAGACACATGTTTTGAGAAAGTTGATGCCTAAAATTCCAGATCATAATGATGCCCATCCTGTAGCTGAGAACATGAAGATCAGGAAGGACTCGGGATTAAGGCTATGGAGAGAGTCAGATCCATATGCCACCAGAAGGAGAACTGCTGTAGACTACAGGTTCCACACAAAAGAACAGCAGGACTTCTATGAGACAATCCTGCTGGACAAGAAGCCAATAGTGTGTGACATGAGATGGGTCAACTGGGAATACATTAAGGAGAATGAAGAACACTATCCTAGTGTGTATGACAGCTTCAGTGCTTGTGGAGTGGCAGACTTTGTTGGGCAGAAGCTCACAAAGTGGAATGATGAGCTAATAATGCAATTCTACTCCACAGCACACTTCTATCCAGATGGCAGGATAGTATGGATGTCTGAAGGTACAAGGTACCAATCATCAATTGAAGAATGGGCTAATCTGATCAATGCACCTAAGGAGGAAGAGGATGACTTGGATGTCTATGCCAAGAAGAAGATGGATCACAACACTATGGCACATATGTACAAGGAGATCCCAGATGCTGCTATAGAATCACACAAGTTTGGATCAAGACATTACCTTCTCGTCAGACTGCCAACCATTAACTGGATCCTCAGGCACACTCTCTTGCCCAAGTCAGGTGATCACAACATGATCAGAGGCCATGCAATAAATCTGCTACACTTATTTGATGTGCCACAAAAGTTCAAGGTCATGAGTCCTATAGTTGAAACTATCAAGAGGACATCTGCTGACAAAAAGAGAAGTTGTGGGTATGCTCCAAAGATCCAGGACCTGATTAACTCCAAGATGGGCACTGGCACATACTTGTTGGACAAGGAGCACATGCCTATCTATCCAGACTTTGAGGACAACCAAGTGGTTATGAATGAAGATGAACCATCTTCTGTGCAAGCTCAAGCGAAGAAGGAGAAGGCAAGGACTGAGAAGGCTGCCAAGATGCCAAGAATGGAAGAGGCATCTCAGTACTTCTTGAAGAGCAATCAGGATCAACTTGGCTACTTGATTGCATCCACTCTGAGGATTGAGAAGGGGCTGGCCACCTTGACTCAAAACCAGGAGAGCCTAGAGAGGATCATGGAGCAGAAGTTCTATGACATGGATGTGAAGGTAACAGAGATCCAAATTGCATTGTTGAGCAACTTCAGGATGATATGCAGGAGAGGAAGGGCAAGGCAACCACTAAGGCGTTTGCCAGAGTGCCTAGAGCTCAGAGGTCACTGCGGTGCGGTGATGCACACCGTGAGCCACTTCATCCGCACTACCATGACTTCAAGTGCCACCGGCCCAAAGACCTACTCCACCAGCTCCATCTACATCAACTGATGCCTTCGTCCTTGGCATTCTATCACCACCACCACCTGAAGATCAAGCCTGAGAGACGATTTAGTGCTATGCATTTGCTATGAACTTTTTGGTAACTTGTTGCAAAAGGGGGAGAAAAATGTATAGATCATAGGCTTCGAGAGAGAGAGAGAGAGCGTTGCTTTTTATTCTCTCTTGCTTTGGTGGTTGAACTTTATTTCCTTGATTGATATATCTTCTGTCTGTGTGATACTTGGATGATCATGTGTTTGATCATATGCTACATTAATGCTTGTTGGATGACATTATCCTTTTATCTCTATATGATCATTCACTTTGCTTGGTGATGAGTGCATGTATTTATTTATTTATTATCATTTTGAGCGCTCCACCAAGATGTATGTGACATGGAAGAGTAACCCATGAACCTAACTCATTGTGCATTTGCAGTCCAAAGAAAATCTTAAACTATGCACAAATTTAGGGGGAGCTCTTGCTTTTCACATACTTCTCAAAGCGACAATGTTTTTCACTCTTGTTATCATTTGTCGAAGCTTTGATCTATATGTTGTCATCAATTACCAAAAAGGGGGAGATTGAAAGTGCAACTATCCCTAGGTGGTTTTGGTAATTCCTAACAACATATAGCTCATTGAGCTAAAATTATTCCAAGATAAATATTTCAGGAAAAACTCAATCAATGGCATGGCATGGATGAGAAAAGTGGACCCCTCAAAATACTAAGGATAAAAGGATTGGCTCAAGCTCAAAGCTCAAGACACTACATTTTATATTTTAGTGATCCAAGATCACATTGAGTCTATAGGAAAAGCCAATACTATCAAGGAGGGATGAGGTGTTGCTTAATGGCTTGCTTGCTCAAAGTGCTTAGTGATATGCTCCAAAACCCTAAACTACTTTCTCACATCCACATATGACCTAAACCAAAAATCAAACTCATCCCCACCGATTCTTTCTATCCGGCGCCACCGAGTTCAGATGTCATAGCCACTGCCACAAACCCTAGGCAAATCGGTCTCACCGATGGGGATCTCGGTCTCACCGAGATGGGATTGTAATCTCTGCTTCCCTTCATAACGCTTCGGTCCCACCGAGATGAGCAATCGGTCCCACCGAGATTGCAATGTAAACTCTCTGCTTCCTTTTGTAACATTTCGTCTCACGTAAATGAGCGAATCAGTCCCACCGAAGTTTACTGACCAACTCTCTGGTTAGCTTATTACCAAAATCGGTCCCACCGAGTTTGTGTAATCGGTCTCACCGAGATTACATTATGCCCTAACCCTAACCATATCGGTCCTATCGAGTTGCATGTCGGTCCTACCGAAAATCCTAACGTTCACTAGATTTGCTGAATTGGTCCGACCGAGTTTCTCAATTCGGTCCCATCGAGATTGGTAAGTTGTGTGTAACGGTTAGATTTTGTGTGGAGGCTATATATTACCCCTCCACCCACTCTTCATTCATGAAGAGAGCCATCAGAACGAACCTACACTTCCAATACACATTTTCTGAGAGAGAACCACGTACCCTTGTGTTGAGGCCAAGATATTCCACTCCTACCATATGAATCTTGATCTCTAGCCTTCCCCAAGTTGCTTTCCACTCAAATCTTCTTTCAACCAAATCCAAATCCTCTAAGAGAGAGTTGAGTGTTGGGGAGACTATCATTTGAAGCAAAAGAGCAAGGATTTCATCATCAACACACCATTTGTTACTTCCTGGAGAGTGATGTCTCCTAGATTGGCTAGGTGTCACTTGGGAGCCTCCGACAAGATTGTGGAGTTGAACCAAGGAGTTTGTAAGGGCAAGGAGATTGCCTACTTCGTGAAGATCTACCTCTAGTGAGGCAAGTCCTTCGTGGGCGACGACCATGGTGGGATAGACAAGGTTGCTTCTTCGTGGACCCTTCGTGGGTGGAGCCCTCTGTGGAATCACGCAACCGTTACCCTTCGTGGGTTGAAGTCTCCATCAACGTGGATGTACGGTAGCACCACCTATCGGAACCATGACTGTCGGTGTCAAAACCGGCGGATCTCGGGTAGGGGGTCCCGAACTGTGCGTCTAGGCGGATGGTAACAGGAGACAAGGGACACTATGTTTTCACCCAGGTTCGGGCCCTCTTGATGGAGGTAAAATCCTACTCCTGCTTGATTAATATTGATGATATGGGTAGTACAAGAGTAGATCTACCACGAGATCAGAGAGGCTAAACCCTAGAAGCTAGCCTATGGTATCATTATTGTTCGTCCTATGGACTAAAACCCTCCGGTTTATATAGACACCGAATAGGGTTGGGGTTACACAGACTCGGTTACGATGGTAGGAGATCTACATATCCGTATCGCCAAGCTTGCCTTCCACGCCAAGGAAAGTCCCTTCCGGACACGGGACGAAGTCTTCAATCTTGTATCTTCAAAGTCCAGGTGTCCGGCCAAAGGCTATAGTCCGGCTATCCAAACATCCTCTAATCCAGGACTCCCTCAGTAGCCCCTGAACCAGGCTTCAATGAAAACGAGTCCGGCGCGCATATTGTCTTCGGCATTGCAAGGCGGGTTCCTCCTCCGAATACTTCATAGAAGATTTTGAACACAAGGATAGTGTCCGCTCGCAAAATAAGTTCAACATACCACCGTAGAGAGAATAACATTTACACAAGCTCAATCTGCTGACGTATTCCGCAGCGTGACATCACACCACGGCCAAGCCTTTATTCACTGTCCCACCTCAGCGCGTTTAGCGAGGCGGTTTCCTTGGCACGTCTTGTCAAAGCAGAGATCGTGTCCCCTTATTCCGGGATTCTCATCAATACGGGCGTGGGTAACCCAACCGCGCCACTGATTATGACACTTGGGAGATAAGCGAGTTTTATCAGGCTGGTGGGGACGCATAGCTTTGTCCGTCCATATAAGGGGATAAGGGTCCACTTTTTCACACACGCCTTCTTCCTCCTTTGCTTATCCATTTCCGCACACTCGAGCTCCAGCGCACAAGTCCGTACGTCCCACCTCAACCTTCTCCAACGATGTCCGGAGTGGGAGGCATGTGGATGGCCTCCTCCGTCACGGAGGGGCACATCAAAAAGCTGCGGAAGGCCGGATACTTGTCCCGACATCGCGCATAGGCTCCCCAACAAGGCAGCTCATCCCCACCCCCTGTGCCCCATGAGAGGGTGGTGTTCCTCCCCCACTTCCTCCATGGACTAGGGTTTCCACTTCACCCATTCGTCCGGGGGCTCATGTTCTACTACGTCCTATATTTCCACGATCTGGCCCCGAATTTCATCCTCAACATCTCGGCATTTATCGTCGTGTGCGAGGCCTTCCTCTGCATCCAGCCCCACTTCGGCTTATGGCTGAAGACCTTCAATGTCAAGCAGAGTGCGGAGGTGCCATGGTGGGCAAGATGGCCAACGTCCTATGGCTCGAGGGCTCCTTTGTGGAGACCATAAAGGGGTGGCAATCGGGGTGGTTCTACATCATCGAGCCGCGCGACTCTCAATGGGCGGCGGCCCCCGAATTCCGATCTGGCTTCCCTACAGGACTCGCCTCATGGAAAGAGACGGGCCTGACGTGGGGTAAGTCGGAAGAGCTGACCGAACTCCAAACCTGCGTCTGAAACCTGGTGGACAAGAATCTCAAGCTTGTCAACGTAATCCAGGTGATGCTCATCCGCCGGATTCTCCCATGCCAAAGAACGGGCCTTCAACTTGTGGGAGTTTGATCCGCAAAGACGGAATTTGAGCCGCTCTTCGACACTACGCACGAAGATGCCCGGAAGGTGCTGTTCAAGGGCGCCAAGCTCCCGCATCCGCCATCAAGATCGTGGATTCAGCTCGCAGCATCAAGCCAGCGAGGTAAGTTATTTTACCCTTTACGGGACTCTTTTTTCATAGTTTGACTCTTTGAGGGATCTAAAACTCCCTCACCTTTGACAGGACTGGCTGAAGACATTCGGACAGATTGACTGTCGGGCTCCCTTGCCAGAAGACCCAGCGGACGCCTGATTGACGGGCTGCTGGTTCCGGCACCTCACGTGGTGCCGGAGAAGAAGGCCAAGAAGAAGTCCACGGGAACTCGAAGGAGTTCCCGGCGCCAGTGTCTTGACTCATCGTCCGATGACTCCGAGGCGGACTCCCCCCGCGAAGACGAGGAGGAGGAAAAAGAGGCCCCTCCCACAGCGAGGGGGAGAGAAGAAAAGGAAGGCCGCCCCAACTGGGAGGCCGGAGGGTCCAAGAAGGGAAGGACCCTTCCTTCGGACTACACCGCCAATGCCGCCGACGACGAAGAGGGGTGGGCACCAAGGACCAAGCCCCTGGCGAAATCCTAAGTGTCCGGACACCAGAATAACTCATGGCGTTCCATTTGTCGCACAGCATCTTCTAATGCCAAGTATAACCATGCAGCCCGCCCAAGGACGGGCTCGACGATTCGTCAAGCGGCTCCCTGGATTCGTCGGAGGTGAATAGCACCTCACTTCCGACCGCCTCTTCTCCTCCCGCCGCGGATGACGCCGGGGTGGAGTCCCAAAAGGGGCCCAGCCAGGAGGTGGTGGCCCTGGAGGCGCCGCAAGGCGACCTCCCGGAACCTGGTCTCAAAGGGGATAAAACCCCGAAGGGCTTCAAGTCCGGCCCTGTGCCGGACTCCGTACTGGAACCTTCAGTGGTTCAGGAGTTCGACAGGTGACCCCTTCGTAAGAAGGGCAAGACTGCGACGCCGGTGACCTCCGTCCAACCGGAGGCACCGGATGATTTGACGGAGGCGCTTAACGGCGCTTCCATCGACGAGGAGCACTGCACTGTTATGAGTGCGGTGATCCAGAAAGTTCAGTCTGCCAAGAGCGGGCTGACTGAAGCCTGTGCCAGCCTTCTAACAGGCTTTGAGATATGTATTTAAGATATGTAAAAATATTACCGCATAGACAGTAGCCCCTGATGCTCAGTTTGGTGTTCGGAAACAAATAGCCGAACTAAGGATCTAAAAAGATATACGCAGGAGTCTAACATAAGTATGTCAATATGGGAATGCAGGCTGCTCACGACCTCTGACCGACTGTGGAGGTTGATGCATTAAAGCAGAGCCTCGAGCAGTCCGAGAACGAGCTCGGACTTGCCAAAAAGCAGCTCGAGGACAAGGAAGGTAAGTAATACCTTATGGGAGTATTTAAAAGATGTGTTTGCAAAAAATGACAGGAATAATGTGAATATTGCAGGGGCCACGAACGAGGTGGCAACCCTGAAGGAAGCGGTGTCCAAGGCCGAAAGCAATGCGGCCGCGGAGCGCACCGAGCGAGAGAAGCAGGAGGCGCGGGTGGCGGAGGTGCGGCAAGAGGCCTGTGCCTCGTGGAAAAACACGAGAGTTTGGAGCATGACTCAAAGACTCGAGAGTCCGAGCTCGCCTCGGCCCTTAAGAGTGCCAAGGATGCTAAGGCCGAAGCCCAAAAAAACCTCCAGGAGATTGAGGCGATGAAGAAGATAGCGGCGGGTAAGGCATTCTATATGAAAAGCAAGCATGTGAAAGTGAATTATCTGTTACTTACCCGAATCCGGAGCTCTCCAGGAGCATTCGCAGATCTGCCCCGCAGTGTGGCTGATGCTGCCGCATTCTACCGAGCCGAAGAGGGAAGCTCGACGAAGAAGGTGTTCTGGTCTTAGTATGCTGAGGCCGGACACCCGGTGCCCTTAAGAGACTAGTTGAAGCAGCTGGTCGAGCTCCATAAGGTGGCCGAACAGGCCATGAAAGGCCTCATAGTTTGGCTGTGGCCTAAGGAAGCCATGCTTGGGAGCTACTTTGGGCTGGTGAGGCGGCTGGTGGACGCCTGTCCATGGGTTGAAGTCATCAAGCACTCCGTCTGCATCGTAGGTGCCCGTAGGGCCCTTGCCCTTGCTAAGGTGCACTGGGGCAAGATGGACGCTGAGAAGCTTGTGACGAACGGACCACCACCGAAGAAGGAGCATCGCAAGCCTGAAATGTATTATGAGGGCGTCCTGAAGGGTGCCTGCCTTATAGCGGATGAATGCCCCAAAGATATAATTTTTGAGTAGACTCGCATTTGTTATCCTCAGACGCTGAAAACTTGTCCATATGCGCTTAAGCAACACTTTTGAATTTAAAATATTACCTTCAGGCGGCCGCTTATTAAATTTGAGAGATGGCGAGTCGTCGGCTTCAGCCCATGCCACGAAAGTGCCGGGGTGTTCGGGATAAACTTGAGCGCTCTTGTTCCCATTCTTGGGTCCTTCGAGGAGGCACTCAACGCAATCTAACAAGGCAACCGGACTATACTGCTTGAACACTCTCACTTAGCCATAGAATTCTATAATTTTAAATTTTGGCGAAGCCCCTAGTATTCGGAAGACCGAGTTCGGGGCGCTATCCACGCCTTAAGCCGGACAATGCCGACTACTCGCTCTAAGCGGCATAAGTCTTTAGGGACTCGAAAACCTCTCGAACAGCGACCGACTCTCGCCCTATCATCACGGTCAGTTTTAGCTTTCTCCATTGAGGTGCATAACCCAGCTCAACCGGGGCACAATCGTAGTGGTTCTCCCAGCGCTACCTTAGCTGATATAACAGAACATAAGGTACCAAAACATGGGAGCTGGGCAAACCCAACTATTGACCCAAGACATGATTCAGAGCCGATGCATATAATGCTATAAGTTCGGGTTGCCGCACTTGTGAAAGTGTTCGGACTTATCACACCATGTTATGGGGTACTTAAGCCCTCGGTGTATTGCCCGCACTAAAGTGTACGGTTGCACAATGTCATAAATGAACATATATATATATATATATATATATATAGGAAAAAGGGAATTCAATAATAGGCGTAAGCTATATATTGTTTATTCAAAAGGGCTGCGAAGAGCGAATCGATACAAATAGTGCGATAAGCAAGGGACGGGACTTTTTAACATGTCTCCCTCCAGGGGTAAGACGCGGGATGGTGTGTAAAATAGATATATTGCTCATAATAGAGACCACCTGGACACTCGACGTAGCTTTCTTCTTCCCTGGCTGTTGCATCGTGTGTTCGGCGATTCTAATGCCGGACAGGGCTTCGTGAGAATGGAGTCCTAAAAGTAAAAAAGAAAGAAGAAAAGAATGACACAATCGGGAGCCCCTGGTTCGGTTGAGCCGCATTCTGGGCATACCGTGGTCGTGCCCCTTCCCCTATGCCCATGGTATTTCCAGAGCGTAATTATGTACGCCAGCGTAATCTTTGGTTTCGCAATTTCGCGAGGGCTGGGGCTTGGGCCGCATTGCTATGCGTGCTCGGAACGTGCCAGGCGGTCTTGTTGTAGGTTACTCCGGGCGCGCTTGACGGTGTCCGGACGTTTAATAGCCGAACTCGAGAATTGCCTTAAGAGTCTGCTTTGTACTTCCGCCGCGAGGGCCGCCGTATGCTGCTCCGTCCGGAGAGAGCGTTTGGTGTTTCCATTGGCCGTAATGACTCCTCGAGGACCTGGCATCTTGAGCTTGAGATATGCATAGTGCGGCACCACATTGAACTTTGCAAATGCGGTTCGTCTGAGCAGTGTGTGATAGCCGCTACCGAATGGGACTATGTCGAAGATTAACTCCTCGTTTTGGAAGTTATCCGGGGATCCGAAGACCACTTCAAGTGTAACTGAGCCTGTACAGTTGGCCTCTATACCTGGTATGACGCCTTTAAAGGTCGTCTTTGTGGGTTTAATCCTTGATGGGTCTATGCCCATTTTGAGCACTGTATCCTGATAAAGCAGGTTCAGGCTGCTTCCGCCGTCCATTAGGACTCTAGTGAGGTGAAATCCGTCAAGATTGGGTCTAGAACCAATGCGGCGAATCCGCCATGGCTAATGCTAGTGGGGTGGTCCCATCAATCAAAAGTGATTGGGCAGGAAGACCACGGGTTAAACTTTGGGGCGACTGGCTCGATCGCATATATGTCCCTTAGTGCACGCTTCCGCTCCCTTTTGGGTATGTGGGTTGCGTATATCATGTTCACCATCTGCACTTGCGGGGGGAAGCCCTTCTGTCCTCTATTGTTCGGCGGCCGGGGCTCCTCCTCGTAATCGCTATGCAGCCCCTTGTCATTGTTTTCGGCATTTAACTTGCCTGCCTGCTTGAACACCCAACAATCCCTGTTGGTGTGATAGGCTGGCTTTTCGGGGGTGCCATGTATCTGGCACGAGCGATCGAGTATTCGGTCCAAATTGGACGGGCCCGGAGTATTTCTTTTAAATGGATTTTTTCACTGAACGGGTTTAGAGCCTTTGAATCCGGCATTGACTGCCGTATCCTCAGCATTATCGCTGTTAATGTGGCACTTGTGCTTGTTGCGACACGATCTGCCACTGCTGTCCTTGGTATCCGAATTACCAGGGCTCTTGGTCATGTTGTTACTACGAAGCTAGCTATTGTCCTCTCCCCGCAAAAGCGGGTCATGAGTGTAGTGAGGGCTGCCATGGATTTTGGCTTTTACTGTCCTAGGTGCCGGGCAAGCCACTCGTCGCGGATGTTGTGTTTGAAGGCTGCAAGGGCCTCGGCATCCGGACAATCGACGATTTGATTTTTCTTGGTTAGGAACCGTGTCCAGAATTGTCTGGACGATTCCTCTGGATGCTGAATTATGTGGCTTAGGTCATCGGCGTCTGGTGGTCGCATACATCGTGCCGGAAATTGTCGAGGAATGCGGCTTCCGTGTCTTTCCAACAACCAATTAACTCTGCTGGCAAGCTGTTAAGCCAATGCCGGGCTGGTCCTTTAAGCTTGAGTGGGAGGTATTTGATGGCGTGTAGATCATCACCGCGGGCCATGTGGATGTGAAGGAGATAGTCCTCGATCCAAGCCGCATGATCTGTTGTGCCATCGTATGATTCAATGTTTACGGGTTTGAAACCCTCAGGGATTTGATGATCCATCACTTCATCTGTGAAGCATAGTGGGTGTGCGGCGCCTCTGTATTGGGCTATATCACGACGCAGCTCAAATGAGCTTTGTCTATTGTGTTCGGCCCTGTAACGCCCTCGATGCGGCTATATCTCCCACGTGTCGAAGCACGACTTAGAGGCATAACCGCATTGAAAGCAATGTCGCAAGTGAGGTAATCTTCACACAACCCATGTAATACATAAGGGAAAGAGATACATAGTTGGCTTACAATCGCCACTTCACACAATACATGAGTAAAGCATTACATCATACAGATACAATCAAGGTCCGACTACGGAACCAAAATAAAAGAAGACTACCCCAAATGCTACATGATCCCCGATCGTCCCAACTGGCTCCACTCTTGATCAAGCTGAAACGTAACAACACAATGAAGAAGATCTTCATCGAGCTCCTCCTTGAGCTCAAAAGGCCACCTGCACGGTTTCATCGGCACCTGCAAACTGGTTTTGGAAGTATCTGTGAGTCACGGGGACTCAGCAATCTCACACCCGCGAGATCAAGACTATTTAAGCTTATAGGTAGGACAGGGTAGTGAGGTGGAGCTGCAGCAAGCGACTAGCATATATGGTGGCTACCATACGCAAAAGAGAGCGAGAAGAGGAGGCAAAGCACGGTCGTGAAGCTAGTAGCGATCAAGAAGTGATCCTGAAACTACTTACGTCAAACATAACTCCAACACCGTGTTCACTTCCCGGACTCCGCCGAGAAGAGACCATCACGGTTACACACGCGGTTGATGTATTTTAATTAAGGTCAACTTCGGGTTTTCTACAACCGGACATTAAAAATTCCCATCTGCCTCATAACCGCAGGCACGGCTTTCGAAAGATAATACCCTGCAGGGGTGTCCCAACTTAGCCCATTATAAGCTCTCACGGTCAACGAAGGATATTCCTTCTACCGGGAAGACCCGATCAGACTCGGAATCCCGGACTACAAGACCTCTCGACAATGGTAAAACAAGACCAGCAAAGCCGCCCGGATGTGCCGACAAATCCTGATAGGAGCTGCACATATCTCGGTCTCAGGGCACACCGGATTGTCCAAACTTCCGATAGGCGAACCCAGAGTTGCCCCTGGTGGCCACCGGCGGCTGACAGTTTGGACCAACACTCGAAGGAGCACTGGCCCGGGGGTTAAAATAAAGATGACCCATGAGTCTGCAGAACCCAAGGGAAAAAGGCTTAGGTGGCAAATGGTAAAACCAATGTAGGGCCTTGCTGGAGGAGTCTTATTCAAAGCGAACTGTCAAGGGGGTCCCATAAATCACCCAACCGTGTAAGGAACGCAAAATCCAGGAACATAATACCGATATGACGGAAACTAGGGCGGCAAGAGTGGAACAAAACACCAGGCATAAGGCCGAGCCTTCCACCCTTTACCAAGTATATAGATGCATTAATTAAATAAGATATATTGTGATATCTCAACAAGTAAACATGTTCCAACAAGGAACAACATCTCCATGTTCCAACAAGGAACAAACTACATCTTCACCGCAACTAACAACGCTATAAGAGGGGCTGAGCAAAGCGGTAACATAGCCAAACAACGGTTTGCTAGGAAAGGATGGTTACAGTGCTTGACATGGCAACATGGGAGGCATGATATAGCAAGTGGTAGGCATCGTAGCATAGGCATAGCAAAAGAGCGAGCATCTAGCAAGCAAAGATAGAAGTGATTTCGAGGGTATGGTCATCTTGCCTGAAATCCCGCAAGGAAGAAGAACGAGTCCATGAAGAAGACAAAAGGATGTAGTCGAACGAATCCTCACAACTCCGGAACGAAACCAAGCTAACGAGAGAAGCAACCCGGAAAGAAGCAAACAACATAGTAAACACACAATCATAAACATGGCATGATGCACAACCAAGTATGATGCATGTCCGGTTTAAATAGCATGGCATGTCAATATGCACAAACAAAACTACAAGTTAAATGGAGCCCAATATGCAACGAGTTGCATATTGACGAAACACCACATCAATTATTTAGTTCTTTCTTGGTTATGTACCCAACAATATTAAATTTTATTAAACATGGCAAGAGATGAAGCATAATTAAACTAACTATCTAAACAATTTAAATGGGGCCGGATATAAAAACAACAAATCCGGTAAATCCCCATATACATTTAGCAATTTAATGCAACAACAATTTTAAACATTTAAATGTTGTTATCATGATGCGGATGACATATACAAGTTTTAAGCAATTTTTATGAAAATGTTGACATAAGCATGTTATGAAGCATTTGGTCACCATGGCGGAACAAAAAGGGTGCCACATGGCCGAATCCGAAAATGATGTCACGGCAACATATCGGTTCCGATAGCTCATGGAGATACCGTGCAAAAGGAGGCGTGCGGATGTGCTCAACAAGCTAGAGATGGTGGGGTGCTCCCGACTACCGGGTTCCCACGGGTTAGGGGCATGGCAAATGAGGAGGAACGTGCACGAAACAAACGGGCACAAGGCAAACACGAGCATCTCATACAACACACAAGCATTCGTTCACGGGCGGTCGTCTCGGGGTTATACCTTCAAAGCATGCATTTTCGGGCGGATCGAGTTCGACAAAGGAAGTAGTGGTACACGGGTCAGAAGTTGAAGTAGTCGTTGCTGACGGTAGTGGAAGTAGTTGTACACGTTCGTTTCGGAGAGGTACTTGACGAATCCAACGACTTCAGGGCGACGGTAGTGGTACACGTTATCTTGTGGAACTTCACGGTTCATTGTGTAGTCGTACACGGGTCGTCGTGGAAGTAGTGGTACACACGAAGGTAGTCGAACTTGACGGTTCCGTTACACAGGTCTTCGGCGACGGTATGGTACACGGGTCGAAGAGGAACTTGCGGTATCCACGTGTAGGGGTACTTGGCGATCAACGGACGTCGTGGTACTTGTTGGTCCGGGTCTTGGCGTAACCAGGGAACGTCTTGCGAGGCGGTAACAAAGGTGTTCGTCGAGGTACTTGGCGTCCCCGAAACTAGTAGTGGAGCACACATGCCTCGGGTCTTGGTGGTCAATGAAGGGAGGCGGGCGACGAAGCAGCAGCAATGCGCGTGCAGGAAGGCGGATGCCATGTACAAGCGAGCGGCGGGCTCCGGTCGGAGTCGGTAGGGACGCACGAGGCGGTGATGAAGATGAGGTCGCAGGAGTGCTGTTGGAGGTGGATGCACGAGGGTCGCCGGGCGGCCAAGACGACGGATGCGGGCGAGGTGCTCGAGGAGCCTCTCCTTGAGCGCTTCAGGCGACAGGGACGCGACCTCGGGGCTCAAGGCCGCAGGCGGAGGCTGTGGCGCTGGCGGTCGAGGAGCGAGGGGGAGGAGTGGTGCTGGCCATGGCGATGGGGAGACGAGGCGGCAGCGCTACGAGGAGGGGAGGCGCCATGGAGGAGGAGAGGAAGGAGGCCGGCTAATGCGGGCGCCATGAGAGGCGTGCTCGAGAGGAGGGATCAGGCGAGGAGCAGGAGGGAGAGATGGGATCGAGCGAGGAGAGGGAGAGGGGATCGAGGGATGGAGTGTCTGGCGCCAAGACGAGAACGAGAGGGAGAGATGGGAATCGAGGGGGAGATGCGGGGGGGCTGGATCGGTTGGGGCTAGGGTTAGAGCAGCGGTTGCGGCTGGGCCTTGGGCCTAGGGAGACTGGGTCGGCCTGCTGGGGAGGAGAATGGCCAGGGGCCTAATCACTAGGCTCTCTTCTCTCTCTCTAGCAGGAGAAAAAAGGAAGAAGAGAAAGGCTAGGAGGGCATTTCCTTAGGCTCACAAAAATATGAGGAATTTAACAAAATGGCCCGAGGATTTTTAGAGAATGTAAAATCCACACATGTAGAATTTAACTCGACATGTTTGAATTTCAAACACATTCAATGAACTCCAAATGGGTTGAAATTATAGGAGATGGCCCTACACACTAGATGTGATTTATGGGCTGATTTGGAACATTTGTGGATAAAGTAAAATTGCAACTCAATTTTACTTAAAAGGCACCAAAGGAAGAAAAGAAGTTGAGTTGGATAAAAAGGAAATTTGAAGAACCGCGCAAATGTGTTATGGAATGGTTTAATATAGCTCCCTAAATATTGGGAGGATATATTATAAAGAGAAATCACCATTGTGAATACCCCTCGATTTAAATGGACTGAGGATCCATACAATTTATTTAGTTGAGTTGCAAAAGATTTATGAGATGATGGCATGATGACATGATGCAATGCAAAAATAAAAGGGCGGCACAAATGAAACACACGGCGAAACCCGGAATATATGGAAGTCTTATGGAGCGTCGGTCTCGGGGCGTTACAACACTCCACCACTACAAGAGGATCTCGGCCCCGAGATCTAGGATGGCACCGAGAAAAGCGGAAGAGAAAGAGGTAAAACAAAGTTGCTTCTACGACAAACGAAAGTGAAACCACGAACCTTGAGAGGTTGAGCAAATCGAAAAGAAAGAATCCAATGGAGGTGAACGAGATTGCAAACACTGCGTTAGCGAGAGAAGAACAAAGAACATGATGAGAACCAAGAGCTAGGGGACAAGATAGATTTTGAAGCCACTCCTGTTAAAACAAGATAGAGTAGGATTAAGAATGATATAATTTGGACAACACTCGGACTATAAATGGAAGGAATTGAACATGATCTTGACAAGATGAGAGGATACTTGATGAAAGAAAAGAGGATACTTGATGAAATCAACAAACACTGCCTCTGGAACTATTGAAAAATGGCACAAGGTAAGAAAGATTTCAGACCGCACTTAGGTTGAAAAGGGAGGCAAAACTTGATATATGAAAGAGCTTGAGCAGAGGACATAACACTCTGTTAAACGGATAAGCAAGGAAAAGAACATGATATTTACAAAATGAGATGATGGGTCAAGAGAGTAACATCACAATGCCTCCTGAACGAAAGAATAGAAGCTAGATTGTTGGGAAGAAAAGAACGGAGAAGAAAATGCCAACTTCTACCACAAATGAGTTTGGAAAGCACCCTTAAAAAGAAGGATAGAACGAAGTTGTTGGAAAACCAACAATGAAAAGAATAACCTTGTAGTGGACTTATGGAAACCTCTCAACATTATGAGGTGAGCTTCTGCCACCAACGGAAACAAACGATTGGATTGATATCAGGAAGGAGACGAGAAACTTATTTCACCGAGAGGACAAATGAAGAACTTGGGTCATTTATAAGCACCATAAATAGCAACAATCCTTAGGGAAGCTTTAGGTGAAATATGACCCAAGATAACTCCAACAAAGGGATTGATGGATTTAAAATACCTCATTCTTGACAACATGTGAATCATGAAACACGAACTCAAATTGTCAAGAATGACATAACACCACCTCAAATGATAAGGTAGAACGAATTGCACTTGAATGCAAGATGAAGAATGCTTGAACTCCTAAAAACAAAACATGTGTTGAGCACCATGTTTATTTTGAAGTATGGCTTGACGGATCTTAACTCCGAGAGAAATCTTGATGAACAATTGAAGAATGAAAAGAATCCTTGACGAAGCACCATGTAGAGCCTCCATGAAGAACTCCGGTAAGAAAAGGATGACAACAGAAAGAGAAGTTGAAAACACAAGTTGAAGCCTTGCTGTTATAAGAAGAAGCTTTGAAATGATATAACCGAGAAAACTTTGAACTCCGGAAAGAAAAGATGAAGCATCTCGGACCGAGAATGTGATATGATGAACAAACTCTGGAAAGAAGAGATGAACAACTTAGAACTGAGAAATTGATACCATTACGAACTCCGGAAGAATGAATCAATCACTTGGATGAAACAAGAACAAGAATTATGTTATGTGTATCCTTCACCAATTTAGATTGATGACAAGCAAGGGATTAGGCATACTACTTATTCTCGTTGAAAAAGGATTGAAGAGAGATATTGCTCAACTTGGGAAGGTCTTCAACGATCCGCCGGTAGGATTCGGAAAGACGAATGAATCTATATAATAACGAAGGAAGAGAACTCTTGAACGAACCACCGTAAGAATTGAAAATGAAAGTAGCAAAGGCACAATTCCCCATGAAGAATTAGAAAACGAATAAAGATGCTTGACAAAATTTAGATACATTAGAACGAAGAGATCATGAACTGATTAGTGAATACTTGAATGATGCACCGATAAGATTTGGAGAACGAGAGCTGAAAGCTGGAATGAATAATTCGGAGATGATGGCTCTGGAGAATCAAACTGAAAAGATTCCTGAATTGCTCCGGATGGTTGAAAAGAATTCTCACAATCGAAAACAATTATGAGAGGATGGCGTCAAGCTTGAACTAGGCATCTTTGGAAGAACGGGTAAGGATTTAAGAGGAACTCCTCTTCGGTCTTCAAAATCCGAGAATGACGACGAGAAACACCACCATAAATTGTTGAGGCACTCCATAATGAAAATTAGAAAGGTTGAACCAACAATGAAAAGAATTTGAAAGATCTTGGAGAAAGCCATGACTGATGAAATTCATACTTACGTCAAACTTCGAAAAGAATTTGAGAATAGCTCCAAGAAAATTAAAAGAGTCAGGTAAGATCCTGGAAAATACCTGTGGGTTAGGACCCACTCAAAAGATTCACCATTGAACGATTGCTTGAAACGAGAGATTGCACCGGTTGAATTAAATGGGTTGAATGAGATAGCATCCTCAAAAGAACTTGAGTGAATTGAGAATGGAAACTTGAATCTTCAGAGATATCTTCAACACTCCGGAACAAATGAATAACAAGAAGTGAAAAATTAAGAGGTGCACCGGCATGAGAAAACATTTGAAACGAGGAAGGGAATATGATCAACACCGAAAACTTGACTTGAGTCCACCGGAGAAGAAAAGAATGAATAATGATAAACTTGAAGCTTCCTTTAGCATCTTCATGAGAATCACCGGATAAGAGCATTGAGGAAAAGAATGAAGAGACTTCACATCCATACGATGGATATTTGATTAAGAAATCTGAGTCCTTGAAGAAAAGGGTGGGAGGGTGGGAAAACAAAGGCAACTTGGGTCGGATGAAATGAACACCGTTGAGAAAAAGCTTAGAATTGATCTTGCGAATGTTGGAATGATCACATTTACTTGGAGAGAAGCACACGGTTGGAAAGGATTGAAAAGACGACCTTGATGAACAAGAAGGATTAGCATCCACATAGAAATATGAGAACACCGTTTAGAATAAGGTATGGAATCAACACTTGACATTGAAGCAACTTGAATACCACAAAACGGAACAAGAACAAAGGATTTGGCTTGCAGAATAAGCGGAACAAATACATATGATAGAGATTTACCCAATCCCATATCATGCATCTGTCGGAAAGATATTCTAGGAGCTACTTGAATTCCCACTTATAAACTCGAAACTTTCTGGTTATGCAATTTGGTGTTGGGGATACAGGGACACAAAATATATCACCCAAACTAACAATACCTAGATCCAAATTGTATCCATCCTTCAACACATAACCAAGAAACCTTCGAAATCGTTTACCTCGACCTTCAAAAGCATCCGTTATACGAGTTATGGCAATACTCTCCAGCTCGCCCGATCTTTGGGTTATCGGGTTATCTCACCAACAACTGCATAAAAGAGATTTTCGATGTCGGCAAAGCTCGTATTCCAGAATCGCAACGATAAAATTGTGACGACAACACCTCGGAGCTCAACTCCCCGGGACACTGCCACAACCCCTAAATGTCAGGAGGCACCAAGAACAATGTTCTTGTCACAAAACCATCGGAACGATTCCAAGATACCCGCGTGATCCTAAATTTTTTTTTAGTGAAATTTGAGGAAAGAAGAGTCAAAACTCTACGTCAGGATGCCTCACCAGAGCGACGAAGGGACTGAGGAGTAAAAAGAATCCTACTCTCCGATATATAAAATCCTAAGACTCAAAACATTTTTTTTCTAGACTCAACAAAGTCAGCGATTCAATCAAGCAGGGGGCTCCTAAGTCGGGGATGGCTCTGATTACCAACTTGTAACGCCCTCGATGCGGCTATATCTCCCACGTGTCGAAGCACGACTTAGAGGCATAACCGCATTGAAAGCAATGTCGCAAGTGAGGTAATCTTCACACAACCCATGTAATACATAAGGGAAGGAGATACATAGTTGGCTTACAGTCGCCACTTCACACAATACATGAGTAAAGCATTACATCATACAGATACAATCAAGGTCCGACTACAGAACCAAAATAAAAGAAGACTACCCCAAATGCTACACAGATCCCCGATCGTCCCAACTGGGCTCCACTACTGATCAACTAAGACGTAACAACACAATGAACAATATCTTCATCGAGCTCCTCCTTGAGCTCGGGTGCGTCACCTGCACGGTTTCATCGGCACCTGCAAACTGGTTTTGGAAGTATCTGTGAGTCACGGGGACTCAACAATCTCACACCCGCGAGATCAAGACTATTTAAGCTTATAGGTAGGACAGGGTAGTGAGGTGGAGCTGCAGCAAGCGACTAGCATATATGGTGGCTACCATACGCAAAAGAGAGCGAGAAGAGGAGGCAAAGCACGGTCGTGAAGCTAGTAGCGATCAAGAAGTGATCCCGAAACTACTTACGCCAAACATAACTCCAACACCGTGTTCACTTCCGGACTCACGAGAAGAGCCCATCACGGTTACACACGCGGTTGATGTATTTTAATTAAGGTCAACTTCGGGTTTTCTACAACCGGACATTAACAAATTCCCATCTGCCTCATAAGCGCGGGCACGGCTTTCGAAAGATAATACCCTGCAGGGGTGTCCCAACTTAGCCCATTATAAGCTCTCACGGTCAACGAAGGATATTCCTTCTACCGGGAAGACCCGATCAGACTCGGAATCCCGGACTACAAGACCTCTCGACAATGGTAAAACAAGACCAAAGAAGCCGCCCGGATGTGCCGACAAATCCTGATAGGAGCTGCACATATCTCGGTCTCGGGGCACACCGGATTGTCCAAACTTCCGATAGGCGAACCCAGAGTTGCCCCGGTACACCGGCGGTCGACAGTTTGGACCAACACTCGAAGGAGCACCGCCCGGGGTTAAAATAAAGATGACCCTTGAGTCTGCAGAACCCAAGGGAAAAAGGCTTAGGTGGCAAATGGTAAAACCAATGTTGGGCCTTCGGAGGAGTTTTATTCAAAGCGAACTGTCAAGGGGGTCCCATAAATCACCCAACCGTGTAAGGAACGCAAAATCCGGGAACATAATACTGATATGACGGAAACTAGGGCGGCAAGAGTGGAACAAAACACCAGGCATAAGGCCGAGCCTTCCACCCTTTACCAAGTATATAGATGCATCAATTAAATAAGATATATTGTGATATCCCAACAAGTAAACATGTTCCAACAAGGAACAACATCTCCATGTTCCAACAAGGAACAAACTTCATCTTCACCGCAACTAACAACGCTTATAAGAGGGGCTGAGCAAAGCGGTAACATAGCCAAACAACGGTTTGCTAGGAAAGGATGGTTACAGCTTGACATGGCAACATGGGAGGCATGATATAGCAAGTGGTAGGCATCGTAGCATAGGCATAGCAAAAAGAGCGAGCATCTAGCAAGCAAAGATAGAAGTGATTTCGAGGGTATGGTCATCTTGCCTGAAATCCCGCAAGGAAGAAGAACGAGTCCATGAAGAAGACAAAAGGATGTAGTCGAACGAATCCTCACAACTCCGGAACGGAACCGAAGCTAACGAGAGAAGCAACCCGGAAAGAAGCAAACAACATAGTAAACACACAATCATAAACATGGCATGATGCACAACCAAGTATGATGCATGTCCGGTTTAAATAGCATGGCATGGCAATATGCACAAACAAAACTACAAGTTAAATGGAGCCCAATATGCAACGAGTTGCATATTAACGAAACACCACATCAATTATTTAGTTCTCTCTTGGTTATGTACCCAACAATATTAAATGTTATTAAACATGGCAAGAGATGAAGCATAATTAAACTAACTATCTAAACAATTTAAATGGGGCCGGACATAAAAACAACAAATCCTGTAAATCCCCATATGCATTTAGCAATTTAATGCAACAACAATTTTAAACATTTAAATGTTGTTATCATGATGGGGATGACATATACAAGTTTTAAGCAATTTTTATGAAAATGTTGACATAAGCATGTTATGAAGCATTTGGTCACCATGGCGGAACAAAAAGGGTGCCACGGCGGCGAATCCGAAAATGATGTCACGGCAACATATCGGTTCCGATAGCTCATGGAGATACCGTGCAAAAGGAGGCGTATGGATGTGCGCAACAAGCTAGAGATGGTGGGGTGCTCCCGACTACCGGTTCCCACGGGTTAGGGGCATGGCAAATGAGGAGGAACGCACGAAACAAACGGGCACAAGGCAAACACGAGCATCTCATACAACACACAAGCATTCGTCATGGGCGGTCGTCTCGGGGTTATACCTTCAAAGCGTGCATTTTCGGGGCGGATCGAGTTCGACAAAGGAAGTAGTGGTACACGGGCCGTAGTGGAAGTAGTCATTTTCGCGACGGTAGTGGAAGTAGTTGTACATGTTCATTTCGGAGAGGTACTTGACGAATCCAATGACTTCAGGGCGACGGTAGTGGTACACGTTATCTTGTGGAACTTCACGGTTCATTGTGTAGTCGTACACGGGTCGTCGTGGAAGTAGTGGTACACACGAAGGTAGTCGAACTTGACGGTTCCGTTACACAGGTCTTCGGCGACGGTAGTGGTACACGGGTCGAAGAGGAACTTGGCTTATCCACGTGTAGGGGTACTTGGCGATCGACGGACGTCGTGGTACTTGTTGGTCCGGGTCTTGGTGTAACCAGGGAACGTCTTGCGAGGCGGTAACAAAGGTGTTCGTCGAGGTACTTACGCCCCGAAACTAGTAGTGGAGCACACATGCCTCGGGTCTTGGTGGTCAACGAATGGAGGCGGGCGACGGCAGCAAAGAATGCTGCAGGTGAAGGCGGATGCCATGTACAAGCGAAGCGGGGCTCCCGGTCGGAGTCGGTAGGGACGCACGAGGCGGTGATGAAAATGAGGTCGCAGGAGTGCTGTTGGAGGTGGATGCAGAGGGTCGCCGGGCGTGAAGACGACGGATGCGGGCGAGGTGCTCGAGGAGCTCCTCTCCTTGAGCGCCGGGCGACAGGGACGCGACCTCGGGGCTCAAGGCCTGCAGCGGAGGCTGTGCGCTGGCGGTCGAGGAGCGAGGGGGAGGAGTGCTGGCCATGGCGATGGGGAGACGAGGCGGCAGCGCTACGAGGAGGGGAGGCGCCATGGAGGAGGAGAGGAAGGAGGCCGGCTGATGCGGGCGCCATGAGAGGCGTGCTCGAGAGGAGGGGATCGGGCGAGGAGCAGGAGGGAGGGATGGGATCGAGCGAGGAGAGGGAGAGGGGGATCGAGGGGATGGGTCTGGCGGCGCGCACGAGAACGAGAGGGAGAGATGGGAATCGAGGGGGAGATGCGGGGGGGCTGGATCGGTTGGGGCTAGGGTTAGAGCAGCGGTTGCGGCCGGGCCTTGGGCCTAGGGAGGACTGGTCGGCCTCTTTGGGGAGGAGAATGGCCAGGCCTGACTGCTAGGCTCTTCTCTCTCTCTCTAGCAGGGGAAAAAAGGAAGAAGAGAAAGGCTAGGAGGGCATTTCCTTAGGCTCACAAAAATATGAGGAATTTAACAAAAATGGCCCGAGGATTTTTAGAGAATGTAAAATCCACACATGTAGAATTTAACTCGACATGTTTGAATTTCAAACCCATTCAATGAACTCCAAATGGGTTGAAATTATAGGAGATGGCCCTACACACTAGATGTGATTTATGGGCTGATTTGGAACATTTGTGGATAAAGTAAAATTGCAACTCAATTTTACTTAAAAGGCACCAAAGGAAGAAAACAAGTTGAGTTGGATAAAAGGAAATTTGAAGAACCGGCCAAGAAATGTGTTATGGAATGGTTTAATATAGCTCCCTAAATATTGGGAGGATATATTATAAAGAGAAATCACCATTGTGAATACCTTCGATTTAAATGGACCGAGGATCCATACAATTTATTTAGTTGAGTTGCAAAAGATTTATGAGATGATGGCATGATGACATGATGCAATGCAAAAATAAAAGGGCGGCACAAATGAAACACACGGCGAAACCCGGAATCTATGGAAGTCTTCTGGAGCGTCGGTCTCGGGGCGTTACAGGCCCGGCCGGAGTTTCCATATCCGGCGTGACTATTATCATCACGTGTCGTGGAGCGCCCACGCGATCCGTAGATCGATCTTGTTTGCCTTGCCTTATCCTCCAATATATCTCGCAGGTCTGGCGCGTTTCCCCATGCCTTTGTATTTTTTGAGCGGCGACGGGGTGCGGCTTGAGTTGAGGGCCGAGAGGCCTCTTCCGTCATGCCACGAGGTGGCCGGTCAGCCATATCATGCAATCGTGATGTAGGTTTGGGTGCTTCCTCCTCTAATCGTGGTAGCAGCTGCGCCTTGGGTAGCTCTTGGAGGGCGCCGAGTTCATACTCTTCGGCCGCAAGGACTTCAGTCCATCTATCAGCTAGCAAGTCTTGGTCAGCTCTAAGCTGTTGCTGCTTTTTCTTGAGGCTGCTTGCCGTGGCCATGAGCCTGCGTTTGAAACGCTCTTGTTCGACGGGATCCTCGGGCACGATGAATTCGTCGTCATCGAGGCTTGCCTCATCTTCAGAGGGAGGCATGTAATTATCGTCCTCTACCTCTTTTTCTGCCGCTCTCTCATGAGGGCTGGCTTCTCCATCCTCCTGCGCTGAATCTTGCTGGAGGGGGTATTCTTTGGCACTGTCCGGGGTGTTATTGTCTCCCGTGCCGGAATCACCGTTTTTGCTGTGGAGGGATTTAGAGCGGCGCCACTGACGCCGGCGCTTAGGCTGTTTCTGGGTCATCCTTCGCTGTTCCATCGCCATTCCCATCTTTTGGGATGTCCACCATGTATATGTCATATGACGAGGTGGCCTTCCAAAGGCCCTCGTGGGCGCTGGTTCTTGGTCGCCTCTCGCATCGTCGTCCATACCGTCGATGTCTTCGGAGTCGAAGTCGAGCATGTCGGTTAAATCGTCGACAGTGGCTACAAAGTGGGTGGTGGGTGGGCTTTGATTTTCTTCATCGTCCGCATCCCAACCTTACTGACCATAATCCGGCCAGGGCTCTCCTGATAAAGAGAGAGACTTTAGTGAATTCGTAATGTCGCCAAAGGGCGAGTGCCGAAAGATGTCTCGCGGCAAAGGAATTCCATGATCGACGCCCAATCGGATTTGATTGGCGGGCGCGGAAGGCTCGGAGTCCGCACCTTGGAGTCACGAAGCCGCAAAGGACGGGTAGGTGTACGGCTCAATCGCCGTAGAGATCACAGCCCCGAGGCGGTGTCCAGCCACCCGCCCCGGATCGGCGCGGCCGGGCTCCGGAAGCTAAAGGTCGGAGCGGACTCGTGCGGCTCTCCGTGACACTCGTTCGCGGCAGAGCTAGATCATGCCCTCGTGATGCAGGCGCGCGCTTTGGTTGTGGCTCGAACTAAGATCAAGTCTCCGCGGTCGTCGGCCGTGTAGTTCAAACGTCCAAATTTGACCTGATGGCCAGGGGCGTAGCTTTCAATCTGCTCCAGATGGCCAAGCGAATTGGCCCGTAGTGCAAAGCCGACAAATACGAAGATCTGTCCGGGGAGAAAAGTATCACCCTAGAGCGCATCGTTGTTGATGATCGGAGGAGCCATCGGGCCTAAGGATGACGAGACAGAGGAACTCTCAATGAAAGCACCAATGTCGGTGTCAAAACTGGCGGATCTCGGGTAGGGGATCCTGAACTGTGCGTCTAGGCGGATGGTAACAGGAGACAAGGGACACGATGTTTTTACCCAGGTTTGGGCCCTCTCGATGGAGGTAAAACCCTACTCCTTCTTGATTAATATTGATGATACGGGTCGTACAAAAGTAGATCTACCACGAGATCAGAGGCTAAACCCTAGAAGCTAGCCTATGGTATGATTGTTGTTCGCCCCACGGACTAAAACCCTCCGGTTTATATAGACACCGAATAGGGTTAGGGTTACATAGAGTCGGTTACAATGGTAGGAGATCTACATATCCAGATCGCCAAGCTTGCCTTCCACGCCAAGGAAAGTCCCATCCGGACACGGGACGGAGTCTTCAATCTTGTATCTTCAAAGTCCAGGAGTCCGGCCAAAGGCTATAGTCCGGCTATCCGGACACCCCCTAATCCAGGACTCCCTCAATGACAAAAACATCCGTGTCTCCAATTGCGTTTGAATTCTCCAAACCCTTCCCTTTACATTCTTGCAAGTTGCATGCTTTACTTTCTGCTGCTCATATACTCTTTTCATGCTTGCTTGAACTGTGTTAAGATTGCTTGACTTGTGCTAAGATAGCTAAAATCTGCCAAAGACTAATTGGTAAAAGGATAAGCTTTTATTTGGTCAAGTAGTCTAATCACCCCCCTGTAGACATACTTTCGATCCTACAGGTACGACTGGTGCTATGGCAACTGAAATCGGCATACCTTTTGCTGGAGTGCAGGTCCTGTGTGGTGGGGCTAGTGGTGTGGCCAGTGAAGTATGGGTACAGTCTGCTGGAGTTGGTCCTACGTTTTGTGTTACTGGTTGTACAACCAATATAAGTGGGGTGCTGTCTGATTTCTCCGGCAGAACCATGTTTTTCAAGGACTTTGCTGGTCCTCCTTCAGGTTTGGCAATCACCCTCTTCCTTTTTGATGTCTAGTGCACAAGAACAACATTTGAGTGGAAAAACATGGTATGATGACAGATGGAATATGTATTGATAATGGATGGGCATGGCATCTCAACATATATGATGAGTAAACTAAGCAGATGGCGGTGCAACAAAGTAGAAGAAATGCAAGACAACATATGCAAGATACGCGCAATCAATAAAACCTTGCCAAATTAGAGCAGGCACCTTGACGGGTGAACATGACAGGCCATCTGCCTTTGACTCCTCGAGGTTAGAATAGTCATTAGGATCATATTCTGAACAGAATCTACACGTGGGGAGCGTATGAGTTTCATTGCATCCAGAATGGCACTCAATGCCTTGGTGCCAATTTTGTAAGTCATTGCAGTGTTCCACAACATTCTTCTGATGCGCGGTTCTGATATTCATTGTAATTACGTATAATATCTGAGAACCATGAAAACATAAATAGTTGTGAGATTATCTTTGTAATGCAGAGGATATTCTAATATAGGGCGCCTCAGCAAACACTTGTGTGCTATCACTGGATTCTGATGAGAGAGCTCATGTGTGCTGTAATATGGTGCGTGCATTTATATAATCTGGCACAAGTACACAAAAAATAGGCTCCAAGAGTAAGGATAGTTGGCAGATCATAGGTTCAAAATATACTGTATAGAGAGTTTATTGCCAAACCATGATAACAAGAGCACACAACAACTAGGCAGATCATAGTGTACATAAAAGGGGTACACCATAACCACGATATGTAAATCGGGAAAGTGGAACTAGCTTGAAAATATGATGTTGTATTGCGTCTAGTAATTGAAAGCCTATCGATCAAGTACATGCCAGCTCTATCAGCTGTTGACTGCAGATGTCCCTGCTCCCCTTCCTGACAAGGACCATATTGTACGTACTAAATACAGAATAACAAAAGAGGATCATGTTAAAGAATAGAAGAGGAAGCATATTCTTGAGGTTCCGCTTAATTGCATACAATGTTGGTTGCCCACTCATGATGAATCACAGCACCCAAAGAAATGCAATTCCATGTTGTCTCTCTATATGTGGCAATTTTGAACAAGAGTCATTAGGATCATATTCTGAACAAGAGTCAACAGGTGGGGAGCGTATGAGTTTCATTGCATAAAGAATGACACTCAATGCCTTGGTGCCAATTTTGTAAGTCATTGCGTTGTTTAGCTTCAAGAGTGGACTGCTACTAGTGCGACACAAAGCAGCTACACAGATCATAGTGTAGATATAACGGGAAAACCATAAGCATCAGAGTAAAATCAGCAAAGTGGAACTTGCTGGAATATATGTGCTAGTATTGCCGGTACGGCTAGAAAGGCTTCAGATACCAGCTCTCTTCAACCGAAGGTGCGGTACTGTTAATATCAGTGTAACTCTCAAAGGCGACACAGTTCCCCGCATTTTCTTGCTATTCTTATAGGATTCAAGTGGGCAGGCCACTACAAATCATATTCCCATGTTTACAAAATCCTACGAATCAAAGAGGCCCGACGAGTTCAAAGTGTCCATACCAACCGACCTTATAGACCTCTACACTGCAAATGTCCCTGCTCATCTTCACTACAAGGAACATACTTTACTACTATCATACTCCTTCCGTTCCAAAATATAAGTCTTGGTAGAGATTTCCACTATGGATCACATACAGATGTATCCAGATACATTTTAGAGTGTAGATTCACTCATTTTGCTCCATATTTAGTCCATTGTGGAATCTATACAAAGACTTATATTTTAGAACGGAGAGAGTACTTATTAAAGAAGAATGGAAGAGGAACATAGTAAAGAAGAGCAAGCAGATTTTGGATAATAAAATGTTCGTTGCGCAATGCCCACACATGATGAACCAGAGCGCATTAAGAAAGCAACCCCCTGCTGTCTCTCTATATGTGGTGCACGTGCTTTTTCGAAAGTAAAGTAGGAACATTAGCTGACCAATTAAATGTTATCTGTTTTAATAATATCAACACCATATCAGATTCGTACTTGAGCAACAAGTTTGGAATTATGAGTGGCACGTTGTTTAGCTTGATGGATTCAGGAGCAGTGCTAATAGGTACGATGATGGTACTGAATATAAATGCATGTCTGCATTTGGGTCAGTCGACCATTTCAGGCGGTTGGATGAAGATCCTACGTCTCCTAACCCTTCTTCTTCCTCGTCTCTGATTCTTCCCATACAGAACACCGCACGGGCCGCCGGCCAGACCATCGGCCCCCACCGCCTGTGTTCCTCCGCCACCCCCGCCCCCACCCGCGTCGAGTTTTCTTCGTTCGGCGAGGCCCCACCACCGCCCCCAACCAAAGTCCCCACCCGAGCCCCTTCGTTCGCACCGGCGAACTCCGGCGAGCTCTGAAAAATCGACTGACCCAATTTTGAAATTTAGTCTACTGTGATTTAACTAGTGTGGAATATAAAAGGCGAAAACCATAAGCATTGGGAGTATAGTGTTGAGCGTGCCATGGCGAATCTAAAGGTGAAAACCGGACAAAAGCAACTCCGCAACCAATGTTTGCTCTCAACTAGCAAGTAAGTGATGGACAAGAAATCAGAATAAAGTAGTGGCGATCTATTTTCTTGCTGCGATAAATAAGTTGAGCAGATACGAAAGACTACAACCTCTGGTGCGGCGTCGTGTATGCATCTGCTGAGAATTTGACGGTGCTGCGGTAGCGACGGCTGTCGGTGGCGTGGAAGCAGATCTAGGAGGGTAGACGGTGGCGGCAGGTCGCGGTGGGCGAGACGGTCGTAGGAGAGGCGCCAGCAAGGTGGACGACGGCGGGGATGAAGCGAGAGGACGGGATGCAAGGACCCCGGTCCGAAGCCGTGGATGAGACAGGTCGATCTCTTGTAATGGATGGGGGCGTCGGGGTATCAGCTCCGGCATGGTGGAGGAGGACGGCGGTGGATGGGGTGGCGGACGGAGGAGGCTGGGGTGGAGAGGGTGTTTTGGCGCCCACGGAGTACGAATGGGGAAATGGAGGTGGAGAGGAAGGGGGAACCATATCTTCAGGGTGCGCTTGTCTCAAATGCAAGGAAATCGAGCAGATAGGCTTTGCGTGGCAGGGATAGGCAGTAGTAATTTCCATCTCGCAGATTTTGGTTTCAGGCGGTTACTGCGGATTTCCCCGCTTCGTTCAAATTTGTATTCTATTTTTTTCAGGTGGGATCCGTTTTCGATTGGAATAAAATTCTATATACATCATTTTTTTATATATGCTTTCAAAAGCACAACACTCTTTATACATAAATATGGTTTACAAATGGCATGATCTCAGATTCATAAGGTTGTATCCATCAATTTGGATTTTCAAATATTTGAAACCACTTTATGTTGAAATCCAATGTATGCATTCCTCGCTAACTATCCCCAGTTAATGTGTGTTTCATGCGGGTTTTTTTTACTTCTCGAACATGTATAATGTGTTTCACACATGCAACATATAGTGTATTCTGTTTTGACATTTGCATATAAACCATGCATTGTTTCTAATTAAAGAATCTATGGATCATCAATATTAATAAACTATATAACATTACACGTGTCCCGAAATTCAAATGAATATGCATGTTTGATACACCAGTTTGCGTTATGATATTATCGATGTCGTGATCTCCAGTTTAAATATTTGAATCCCATTTAATCCAGATATTCGTCTCATATAACTATCACTCATGCTTATATAGGACTATCTCTCTAGACCTATACGCATTCATCGTCTCTCGGGTATCTCTCGTGCTACCTATATGTCAACAATGATCTTTTATCTTTGTAACACACTGAAGGTACTCTCTCCCTCGACCTTCATGTCACATCCCTAATTCTGGTCTGACCTATGCTAGCTTTTTGGTGATGCATCATGTTTACTTTTTCCAGAAAGATGAAATGGGGATGACAGAACCCCCAGCACCCCCCCTTTAACCAACTAGGGTTTACTAAAAAAACATTTCAATGAACCAAAATGCCCTTCATAAAAGTTCATCATTTTTTAATTGGTCTAGAACCTCTCCCAAAAATGGTGCACATTTTTCTAGGTCATTCTAGATTATTGAATTAAATCATACGGTATTTGTTCTTGGACATTTAAATGCTATAAATAATTTTAAATGTCCAAATAATCCCAAACGTACTTGGGGGCTATTGGAAATAATTCAAATAGTGCCCACAATTTTTGTCAGGATTTTACTAAATGAGTTAGTATTTTTACTAATTCAAAACAGATCAAAATAAATAGAAAAACAGAAAGCAGAGAGAGAGAGAGAGAGAGAGAGAGAGAGAGAGAGAGAGACTAACCCGGGCCAACTCACCTGTGCAGCCCACCTGGCGGCCCAAGTGGCTAGTCCAGCCCACTGGCCTCCCCCCTCCTGTCGTCTTCCTCGCGACAGAAGGACGCCGGGCGTGTGCCCCGTGCGCGCGGCCACGCACCCCGGCCACCTCCTGCTTGCCGCTCCCCCTCGACTCCTGGACGCCTCTGGGGGACGCCACGCACCCCCTGGACCTCTCTCGCTCCCCCCCGTGCTTTCCCACTTCTCTGTCTCACTCTCCTCCCCACAGCCGAGCGCTGCCGTCGCCACCGACCACCATTGCCGTAGTTACCGCCGATCCCTCGCCCCTCTGTTGTGCCCAGAAGCTCCACCATGTCGCCGGCTACCTCTCCGCCAATCCACGTGCCTCGGGAGGCCCTGGAGCGCCTCCATCGACGCCGTCTTCATCCCCGGCCATCGGAGATCATCATCGTCGCCTCGCCGTCTCTAGTGCATCCCTGAGCTTTCCGTCAAGGCCGTCGGGTCCACTGTGAGCTTCTGCTCCGTTCCCCTCTCTTCGTTCCTCTGTTCTCGCGCCGTAGCTCCCTCTCCCACCCCAGCTGAAGCACCTCGCCGCCGGTCATGTCACCGCCGCGGCCACGGTCACTGCAGCCCGTGCCCGAGCACACCAGTGTGCTTAGAACCTCCCCGCGCACCCGTAGCCACCCCCAGCTCCTCCTCCCGAACACCCTAGCGAGGAACTCGAGCACGGCCGAACTCCGTCCGCCGCTGCCGAGCTCACGGCTGGCTGCTTCCGCGCCCCCGTGTCCAACCACTTGCACCACTGGATGCGGCAGCTCCCCAGCTATGTGTAGCATGTCTCCTCCGTCAATTTGGTCACCGGAGGACCAAATCCGAGGCCCTTCGCCGCGTCTGGCCTCGCCGGCGTCGAGTCGCCGGCGGGTTTGACCCCTGGGTCCGGGCAAATGGGCCCAGAGCCTTGCTAATTTTAGTTTAGTGCTAATTAACTTTTAGTTAACCAGCTAAGTCACTGGCATGTGGGCCCATGCCCTAATTAACTTAGATTAGTATTTAACTTAGCACTAATCAACTCGGTTAAATAGCTGTGACATCACACAAGGGCCCCACTGGTCAGGTTTGACCTGGACCGTCCCGTTGACGGCCCGACGTCACAAAGGACGCAATGTCGACACATTAATTCGACATCGAACTATTCTTATACGTGAAATTCCGTAAAATAGTACAAACTTCTGAAATTCATAGTAATTCAACCGTAACTCCAAATGAAATAATTTATATATGAAAATGATCAGAAAAATCCAATCTATCCATCTGTACTAGTTTCATGCATGTTTAAACAAGTTAACTTGCTGTTTAGTGCAAAACATGATAAAGCACTATTTAAGATCACAAATGTGTTTGAACTTTGAATCTTTGGTTCAAAATAGCTCAAACCCATCTGGTTGTAGTTGCATTAGCCCAACACACTCATTTTACCATGTCATGATCATGCATCATAATGTGCATTGCATTGATTGTGTTTCTTCTTTGTTGCCGGTATTTGTCCCCTCTCGATAGACGTGGTTTCGCCGATGAGATCGGTGACACTGATGAAGAGCTATATTATCTTCGGAAGTGCCAGGCAAGCAAAACCCCCTTGTTCATTCCGATACAATCCCACTCTCTTGCTCCTACTCTCTTCTATTGCATTAGGACAACAACGATTCATCTATTACTTGCTGCGGTAGCTGAACCCCTTTATCCTCTGCATGACCTGTTATTGCCACAGTAAATAGATGAAACCCACTAGCATGAGTAGGAGTTGTTTGAGCCCTGATGTGCCTACTCATTCATGCTTGTTTGTCATGCCTGCCATCGCTTAGAGTTGAGTCGTGTCCGATTCATCGGGGATGAATTGGAATGGTGATGAACATGTCCCATCGTGTATGAGCTAAGTGTGTGAACACGATTTGGTAAAGGTAGCGGTGAGAGGCCATGTAGGAGTACATGGTGGGTTGTCTCATTGCAGCCGTCCTCGTGAACTGAGTTCTGTGGTTTGTGATCCATGAAACAGTTACTACCACACATTGGGTTCCGGTAACTCGGCCCCTCTCGGCTTATTAATCGCGTCGATCTCTGTCCAGGAGTTGCAACTAGTTTCTGGTGTTTGTAGGTTATGTGTTGGGAGCCGTGCATAGCGCTAACCCTAGGGGTGGGCTATGTTGCGGTAGAGACACGAGGCACGGTGTACCGGGACGCCCGTTTGGTGCCTCGGGAACCCTGCTCTCATCGTTTGGGGCCGTGGCGACACCCGGCCGGATCTCCTTGCGGATGGAACCCGAATAGGCGATAAACCTGGACTAGAGACTTGTGTGGTTAGTCAGGTCGTGGCCGACTCCTCGCCAAAGGCTTCCGATTGAAGGTTGCCGAGATACACGACGTGTACATGGTGGTAAGTGGCGAGAGCGTGTGAAGAAGTACACTCCTGCAGGGTTAATATGATCTATTCAATAGCCGTGTCCGCGAAAAAGGACTTACGGGTTGCTGCATAGTTCATAGGCAAGTGAAAGTGGATACTCTAAAATGTGCAAGATAAGCGTGAGTGCTATGGATGGCGTTCTCGTGAGGGAGACGGAGCGGATCCATAGTGTTGTATTGATATGGTGAATATGTGGACTCGTGTGTGCCACCTCAAAAGAGTTACTTGCAATGCGTAGTTAGGATAGCCACCGAGTCAAAGCTGGCTTGTCAGAAGTTAAACTCCACCACCCCTTTGTTGATACTGATGCATATGTAGTTAGTTCTGATGTAAGTCTTGCTGAGTACATTTGTACTCACGTTTTCTTATTTTATGTTTTGCAGAGAGACGTCAGTCTTGCTATTAGTTCCGTGTGGACTTCGATGTTTAGCTTGTTACCTCAGCTACGATCTTGTGCCCTCGGCAGGATCTGGTAGATAGTCAGGCTTCTCAGCCTTTTTTTCCTTTATAGTTGTCTGTACTCAGACATGTTAAGCTTCCGCATGTGTTTGACTTGTATGCTCTGAATGCTGGGTCGAGAGTTATGTTGTGATGCCATGTTGTTTTTACACATATCGAGCATATTGTGTGTATGTTTGAAATGCTTGGTATGTGTGGGATCCGACAATCTACTTGTTTATCCTTGGCAGCCTCTCTTATGGGGAAATGTAGTCTAGTGCTTCCTTGAGCCATAGTAGTCCACTACAGCCCGGTTCACCGGAGTCTTGCTAGCCCAAAGACTACCGCTCGGGACTCTTGATCGGCCGGCATGTGTTTCACTTCGTTCTCGTGGTTCTGTCCTTCGGGAAATGTCACGCGGTGACATCCGAGTCCTGCCTTAGCCTGCTATAGCCCGGGTTCCCAAAGTCCTGTTAGCCCAGTGCTACAACCCGGATTCACACGCTGCTGACCGACATGCTCGATGTGATTCATGTATGCTTGTCCCCATGGGTTAGTGCCGCTTTGGGTTCATGACTAGCCATGTCGGCCCGGTTCTCATCATATGGATGCTAGTGACAGATTATCATATCGTGAGCCAAAAGGCGCAAACGGTCCTGGGCCATGGTAAGGCGACACCTGTGGGAATACCGTGCGTGAGGCCACAAAATGATATGAGGTGTTACCGGCTAGATAGATGTGAATTGGAATCGGGGTCCTGACAGCGTTGGTGTCAGAGCCTGACTGCCTGTAGGGTTACCAAGCCAAACTGGTCGAAGTTGTGTCTAGAAATGCTTTATTTATGTAAGGGAATTGATTGTGGAAGGGAACGTAAGGCTCTTTTTACTCCTTATACCTCATGGCCTTTTGATCTGAGTCATCCTCTTCTCTTCTACGGGGATTAAGAACTAGGCCTTCTCATCTATCTATCAGGATGACGTGTTACTAATCCTTAGACTTATAGAATTGATAGTTTCAAATCTCAGTTCAGTTTTACTACTTCCGTATGTTCATAGCTGGTCTCAGGACCATGATATTGCGATGTTGAGTGGTCATGCCACTATTTTGTAGGATCTCTCAAATCATTTTGAGCATTTACAGCCGTTATGCTGTCCGAGTCATCCCAGATTTCTAAATAGTCTGATGCATTTGCAAATTCCTTCTCTCCATTTCTAATGTTCATTTGGGCCAGATTAATCACACAAATTAGTGTGTTGAGGTACTCCGCTGCCTCGACATATATGTTGGAGCTATTATTATGAACCTAGTTATTTTAGGGAGTTACCTAGTAATCTAGCCATGTTTTGTGTTCTCGGTGTGATGATTCTGGCCACCATTCTCGAAAGCATCCCGTGATGCCATTTAATAGTAGGTATTCTATTCCTGGGTTCTTGAACCCGAGATTCACCCTACCTACTTCATGTTGATAGTGTTTGTTAGTTCCTTTAGGATATTAGTAATTTTGCGATAGTCCTCGAGGTCCGTGGTATATCGTTCTTCCAAATACCATGAACCATTCTTGGCAGAAGTTCTTTTGAACCAAAAGATCACAACCAGAGTTCTCTTGAGGAGTTCTCCATTCATAATTGTGAATCTGCCAGTTCTACCCTTTCCGCATGGGTTATCCGGAAGAAATGTTGAGCTTCGCTCGACATACTAATCTATGCATCCACAACTCAGAAAGTTATATGTTCCTCGAGTTTTTCCTCCTTAGTTGTATTCTGACCCCCGTCTGTCAATTGATAGTCTGGACTAGTCGTGCATTCGTCATCGATGCCTATTATTCTTGTGGTCTGTCAAGCCATTCTATTCTGGAATGACTGGGAGAAACAAACTCTAGTACCTCATCCATTTCTTGGAGTGGTCAAAGTAGTTGTATTCCGCAGATCAAAATGCCAATTCAGCTTTTGTTCTGTTCTACCCTGAAGTATTACCCACTCTATGTCAGGAACGTCATGAGAATTGCACCTTCCCTTATGAATTCTTGATGCATTGATACTCTCGCCATCATCGTTCATTCCCCGGTCCCTTGTTGTTGCAACCGGAATGCCGACAAGTGAACCATGATGTGTGAAATTTATACTCCTAGCAACCGTGTTGCTTGGTAGTTCATGGACAATATTCTCATTCTTAGCGTGTTGATTACTGAATCATCACCCTAAGGTTGATCGTGCCACCTAGTCCATTTTCCTGGTGCACACTTCGATTGATGAGTTAGGATCTTGTCAAGCCCTCGCTCATTTGATCATATCATCTTGCCCTCAAAAGCAAGATTGTTCTCGAGCTTAGTAACATACCGGTGGTTCATGATTTCCGAATATCTTCTCGGAAGTATTACCAGGTTGTCCCCTGACTATTATGTTGAGCCGTGATCAAGTTGGTTTTCCTCTAAACCAGCCATTCTCCAAGAATCTGTGTTGGATACCCCTGAGCTAGTTGGTTGAGCTAAACAACAACTTGGAGAGTTGGAAGATAAATGCTTGCCTAACTTAGTTCGTTCTATGGGATATCCTTGTGTGTGTGTGTGTGTGTGTGTGTGTTGAAGAGAGACGATATCTCCATCGATTGGTCCTCGTGATCAGTTGTTGGACCTATTGTCTTATCAATTCTTTGATTCGAGTGTGGGCTATCGTCAAATCAAATCAGTACCAACGATGCTCGTAATGTTGTCTTACTCGTGGTTGATCCCTCGAGCATACACCATTACATCTTTTGGTCTGACCAATGCTATCACCGTGTTCACATGATGGCGGAAGTCCAGTGATATGGAAATTCCGATGAGTTGTTCTTGAGCCCATCAGCAACATCTTGTCTCCTCCATGATTCATGTTGAACATCAAGTTAGTGTTGGAAAATTTTGTAAGCAATGCCTTCGTGTTCCGCTCATGAAGCTTATGCTTGGATGGAAGAAGTGACTTCCTCGAATTCATGTGCATTTGGTGCAAGTTGCCGCCATGAATTTGAGAAAGGTTGTTTTTGTTTCCTCTGGTACCATTCCAAGTCAGTCATGCATGTGCGAAATATTCTATGGTCTGATAGACTGATCATCTTCATTCCATATGAATTTCCTAGCATAACAAGCCACTGATTGATTTGTTCAAGGAGAAGAAGTTCCTTCCTAAGAGCTAATCTGGACTTATGTAAGGACTTCGATATCCGCAATGATGGTTCCTAATCAGAACTCGGTAGTGTTTTATCATAAGACTACTATGTGGTCATGTTTGTCTGGGACAGCGTGTTCACATGTGTTTAGCAGAACCAGCTCATGTTTTGGAGCTTGCTATCTTAGTTCATTCCTCGAGAATCTCGCAACGCCATCTCGTCGAAGCGTGTTGCAAACTATCTTTCAGACATGCCGAGTCCAAGTATCCCATCACCAATTGGATCTGAATCTCAGGAAGATATGATGGTTGGAACATTCCCAACAGTTGCGTCTTGTTCCCAGCTTGCACCGCCATTGTGCCAATTTCCCATGGGCTGCCCTTCTCAGCAGTTGCTGTCCAAGATCATCTTTAATAGTGGACTTGTCATGAGTCCCATCCATTTCCGGTGATAAGCAAAAATCACCCATTGCGTTGTCTTCAACAAGGTAGTCCACATCATCCATTCGAATCCGGATATGCCATTCCTTTGAACTCCGCCAAACGATCGATTGTGATTGCCTTATGTCAGGGAGGCTGATCGTACCCACGAGCACCTATGGGGCCGGCGGACCAGGCCCCTTTGTGGTTCGGAGGGGGGCAAAGATCGCACGAAGAGCGGATCGAGGCGAGGCACACGAGCAGTTTACCCAGCTTCGGAGCTCTCCGGAGAGATAAAACTCCTACTGCTGCTTGTTTGATGTATTGTGTTCTTGCTAGGGAGTGATGCAAGCTACAAAACCTAGCGTGAGCGTATCTGGTCTCGAGTGAGTCGAATGAACCGAACGAACCGAACCCCCTCTACGTTGCGCATGGGCCTCCTTTTATATGCTCAAGGGGTCTCCGACAGGTGGCAACATAGGCGAGGGTACAAATGTAAAAACAGAAGTTGGTACACCTACTTGAACAGTGTATACGATTGCAAAATACCTAACTCGACGGCAAGGGACAAAAGCAATAAATGCCCGTCTGTGCCGCCCAAACAAAGGCAACAGAGACCGTCAGGTGCGCCACCGCTTGCCACGATGGCAAGCTTGTCAATGCCACTTATCGCTGCTCTCCGCTGGCTGCACAGCCTCTTGACACGCGCGCATGGAATGGCCTCACGGCGACACGTTGCTGGATGAGCTGGAGCGGAGATGGAGAGAGGTTGCTTGCCGCGGCAAGCGCCTTGTCGCGGCCGAATCCTTGTCGCGCCTGCAGGCTTGTCGCGCCTGAGCCTTCCCGGCAAGCTCGTCTTGCCGGGCCCTATCTTCTGCATGCCTTGAATGGCCTTCCGGCAAGCTCCTCTTGCCGGGGCCTTGTCTTCTTAGTCAAATACTTTGTTCTTGAATGGCTCCAAAGGAGCCACGGAGGATCTTGGCGGTGACCAGCAAACCTCGCCGCAGGTGTCAGAATCGTCTGCCCATGCACGTATGTACGGGATACTAGGGTACCCCTCTTGTAGTACACCGATAGAGCCCCCCGCTCGGGTCAGACACGGTGCCGAGCGCTGTCGGGCCAGGCCCAAAACAGTGCACGGTCACACGCGGCCTCGATCACGCCGTAACTCACCCCGGACCCACCACGACCCCCACTAACGGTACGCACCGAATCGTGGCGTCGTGCGAAAGATCGTGGGCGTGGTCGTGGGGGTTTCTTTATTAGGAAAAGCGGAACGTCCGCCCCCTCCCCCCTCCTTATAAGCGGGGGAAACAAGGGTAGGTCGTCCACTCCGCCATTGCTGTCTTGTCAAGAAAACCACCGCCGCTCCCCCCTTCTTCTCCAGTGCGAAGAGAGCAGCGCCCCTTTCGCCATTAAGCGCACTCACCGCCGTCGGCCTCCTCCGCCGCCCTCGCCATGGCTCCGAAGCCGACAAGGAGAAGGCGCTGAAGTCGGCCGAGGCGCAGCGGCTTTCGCGCCACGCAAGGAGCGGGCCATCTTCCCCCTCAGCTCGGCGCAAAGGAGCTGCGGGATGTCTTCTATATCTTTTGGTCGACGGAGACGCTGCGTGCGCATCCGCGCATCGAAGGTACTCCCGCCTCCGCTTCTGATTTGGCCCCAACTGGGTACCCCTTCTTTGCCCTTTTCTTCTATTGCGGGCTTTGCCCGCCTTTTTCCGGAAGTTCTTCTGCGATATCATGAACACATATGGCCTCCGCCTCCTTGATTTCACCCCAACGCCGTCGTCTTGACCATGGCAGTTTTCGCACACCTTTGCGAAAACTTTGTCGGGATCCACCCAAATGTGGCACTCTTCCGCCACTTCTTCGTGCCCCGCGTCGAGAGAGGAGAGCCACTTTCCGGAGGGATAGCTTGGGTCTCCAGGATCGGCAAGAAAGAAGCCTATCTAGAAGGAGGGTTCCGCAACAAGCGGGAGGAGTGGAGAGCCAATTGGTGTTGGGTCGTAGAGGAGAACCCGCAGCCCTTCACTGCCGTGCGCCAAACCCCAATAGTGCGCGGCAGAGAATGGAGTAACTTGGCTACCGAGGATGCTAGGTTGAAGATAGCTGTGACCCGGATTTTGCGCCTCGGACTTGCCGGGCTAATCAGAAGCGCAGTTGGCGCAGACTTCCTTCGCCGCCGCTTCCCTTGCAGGAGAGGAGGAGGCCTGCTTGGGAGTTCCAAAATGCGGCAGACATCATGAGGTTGCGCTCGGGCCTGAACTGGAATTTCACCGTCTTGGAGCTGGATGTGATGCTGCTAGAGCTGTTCAAGAACGACCCTGATCACCCTGAGTGGTTTAGGTTACCGAGGGGGGTCGTCCCATTGTGCAACAACTCGGCGCTCGACCGCATCCGCGCCATGATGCCGTTGCCAGCGATTCCCATGGGATCGTTCCAACTGGCAGGAGCCCCCGACGAGGTTGTGCAGCAGTTCTTCGACGACTTGGAAGAAGTGCCGATCCGCTCCGACGAAAGCGTAAAGGCTCACTTGCGACACCACCGACGAGGAGATGGCGGCGTGTGCCACCAGGGTGGAGGAGGCGGCAGCAGCTGCCGCTTGGAGCCTTCGGTACACCGTGGAAGAGGCGGACGCGCCGAAGGCGGCAAGCCTTGCCGAGCGAAGGAGATCGCCGGCGAGGACGAGCTTGTCGAGCCCGAGGCCGGGTCGAGTGGACTCCGCCGAGGGCGCTTCTTCTCCACCACCCAGCGACTTGCCGCCACGTGAGCCCTCGCTCCGCCGAAGAGGCGCTCTCGCAAGGCCGAGACGAGTCGGGCGGCGATCGCCTATTGTATAGCGCCCATGACGCGCTCTACATGCAAGCGAGCGATGTTGCTGGGCGCCTCACACCGCTGCGACAACCGGGCGGGATCTTCCTGTGCCACCGCCGACGCCTCCGCCAAGCGGCCAAGAGAGCCCACTCCCCCGCCTCGTCGCACCGGAGGCGAGCCGGAGTTTGACTTCTCCGCGCTCAGCTCCGAGGAGGAAGATGAAGAGTAAGCTCTTGAGATTGTGCTTGTATTCTTTCGAATTTAGTGCTCAATCTTGAATCTGATTTGCTTCGTTCTGGACTCTTTCCTTTTCAGGACGCTGGCCCAGAGAGCGTCGAAGAGGGCCAAGATCCCGACGGTCGTTGCTATGACGATTCTCCGTGGCAACAGGGGACGCGTCTGAGACCCCCTTGCCGGACACGGCAACCCTTCCTCAGAGCAGCCCCCAGCACAGCCCCCAAAGTAAGTGTGCGGTTTTCTCCCTACTATTAGGTGTGCAGGGGTGCTCCTTTTTTGTTGATACCTGATCGTTTGCTTGTGTAGGAGCAGAGCAGCCTCATCAGGAGGGCTCGGAAGCCGCCCCCGAAACCCTGTCTGCTGCCACTACGCCGCCAAGGGAGGATTCTCCGGCAAGGGAGCGCCCTCCGACAAGGGAGGCTACTCCGGCAAGGGAGGCTACCCCGGCAAGGGATAGCGCCAGTGACCCTCCAGTGGTCGAGGCCGTGGCTGCGGATCCCGTTGCAGGTAATTTCCTTACACGAAAATCTCCCTTGGGCTTGTTGTCTTTTGTTTCTCTTTTTGAACATTTGCTTGACCGCTCTTTCTTCGGTTGACGCAGAGCCGATGGAGGTCGAGGCTGCCGGCAAGGAGGAAGCGCGCGGCAACACCGACGAGGCCGCCGTCGTGGAAGAAGAGGTCGTTGCTGTGGAAGAAGAGGCCGTCGCCGACGAGCCTGTTGGCGAGAAGGCCACCGAGGCTGCCGACGCAGAAGCTGGCGAGGGTTCGGGCGATCGCACTGACGGCCCTGAGGCCGCAGGAGCGCCATGTGCTACACCGACAGCCGACTCCCTCCTCCGCTGTCAGAGCCAGTTCGAGGAGCCCTGACCCGACGCCTACCAAGGCCGGGCGAGGGTGTCTTCATCAAACTCCCCGGGAACCGAGCTCCAGGCGCCGGTCGAGGAGAGACCTTCGACGGCGAGCTACTACGCCTCGCTGGCCGACGCTGGTGGACGTGCCAAGCAGCAGAAGGCGAAGTCTTAGGAGGAGCAACTGCTGAAGAAGCTACAATCGCTTCTACCGCCCGGCAAGCCAAGTTGGAGTCCCGGAAGCACTTGTCGCGAGGGCAAGAGCGGACATGGAGAAGCGCAGAAGAGCTCCGGAGCGCCAACCAAGAAACTCTCCGCGACGTAGCAGAAGCGCGGGGGCAACTTGCAGAAGAGCGCACGGCCTTCATCCTTGAGAAGGCCGCAACTGAGGAGGAGCAGCGGCTGGCTGCCTAGAAGCTCTCCGCGCAGGAAAGCGAGCTGGCGCAGCGGAAGGTCAACCTGGACAGCCACGAAGAAGACCTTGCCGCGCATGAGGAGTCACTTGGCAGGGCGCTTAAGGAAGCGAAGAATGCTGCCGCAGCCGCCGAGGCCGCCAAGGAAGAGTTGAAGGCGAAGGTGGCACAGCTGGAGGCCAGCCTCAAGAAGAGCGGCGAAGAGCTTGCCGCGCTCAAGCACGAGCCTTGAGAAGGGACGCCTACACTCTTGGCGAGCTGCAGTCGTCTCGCTGATAGGGGCAAGGTGCTCGACGCCGCCAAGGATTCCAAGGCGGATCTTGAGCTGAAGCTGACCACTCAGACGCAGACGTTGGACGGCGCCAGAGAGCGGGAAGTGGGCCTGCTGGAGACGATCAAGGCCAAGGAGGAGCTGCTAGCGAATGTTGCCACTAAGAGCGCCTTGAGGGACAGTGTGGAGCACTGGACTGAAGGTCTTGTGGACACCGCTGCTGACATCCACAACGAGCTGATGGAGCTGGGGATGGCGGACCTTGCATACTCCTCCGACGAGCATCTCCAACCCAGTGCCAAACTCAGTTTATTCTTCAAAGGCGTGGTGACGGGTCTCCAGTGACTCCGGGAAGAGGTCCCAAAGCAGCTGGCCGAGGAATCACGCCAGATCTGTGCAGGAGCCCTCGAGAAGGTGTTGATAAAGGTGGCCTTCCGCAATCCGGGCCTCAACCTTAACGGCGTCCTCAGATCCTTGCCGCCAGATGCAAACGTGGAGGAGCTCAAAGCCCTTGTCGCACCCATTGTGGACAGGGTGAACAAGATCAAGCGGATTGATGGCGACCGCGTAGACTAGGCCGCCAATTTTATCTTTCCCTTGTCGCTGCTGATCATGTTTAGAACACTTTGTTAGATCAGCGACAAGTTATTTTCTAATATACTCTATCTTAGGCGATCAATGCAACGTTATTTCCTCTACTTGATTCCTTCCTTTGTACGGTTCTTCCCTACGCATTTGGGGGACTTGTCGGTGCGGGCACCTTTGCCGCGAGCGCTGAGTGCGGAACGTCAAGCTTCTTTGGCAAGTGCCTCCGACAAGCAACCTTGTCGCGACTAGCCGCAGCTCACTTAAGTTATTGAGCGGACTCGAAACAAAGTAAGGGCGCGACTAGCCTGCGAGTTGGTTCCTCTGCGCACAGGTTTTCCATACAAAGTACTCTCGTTCGAGGAAGATAACTAAAAAATTTAAAAATTGATTGCTCAAACTTTGGCAACTTAGCTTTTCCGTCTTTTGCTTCCCGATAAGGCGAAACTTCCTCGAGCGATGCGTGGTCCATAGTATTTTCTTCTCCTTCCCCTCTGGTTAGCTTGTGCGCGAGGGAGCCTTCCTTTCTTTGAGAAAAGAGAAAGAAGAGAAAATAAAGTTATGGAGCCCAGCGGCTCGATTTTGCTTACCGGGTGTGGTTGCTGCATAAAGCGTTAGCCAAAGCATGCAATAAAATGATGAAAGCATGAATTTGACAAGTTGTGCGCAACACATGAGCTTTATCGATGCGCTGGGTTCTCATACCGGCTTTGTACAAAGGATTACCTGCAACAGCGGCAAGACTTGTACAAAAGGTGGTTGCGGAACTGGTTCCTGCAACCACGCCCTATGGGTAAAACTTACGAAGATGCTCAATGTTCCAGGAGTTGCTCACCGGGATGCCATCTTCGGTCTCAAGGCGGACAGCGCCAGGCCTAGTGACTAGTTTCACCCGATAAGGGCCTTCCCACTTCGGCCTCAACTTGTTTGAATTTTTGGCGGACTGAACGCGCCGAAGAACAAGGTCGCCTTCCTCGAGACTTCTGGCACTAACTTTGCGGCTATGGTAGCGACGCAAAGCTTGCTGGTAGCGAGCAGCTCGCAATGCCCTGAAGGCGATCCTCCTCAAGGAGCAGCGGCGTCATCTTGTCGCAGCTGCTCTTGCTCAAGCTCATCATAAGCGAGCACTCGAGGCGCATCCGTATCACGAAGTTCCGTGGGAGAACTGCCTCTGCTCCATAGACTAGAGCAAAAGGTGTCCGGCGGTGGCTCGATTTGGCATCGTCTGATCGACCAAGAACCACCGGCAGCTCCTTGATCCAGCTTTCTTCCGCACTTGTGCAGCCTGTCGAAAGTTCTGGTCTTGAGCCCGCAGCACTTCAGCATTTGCCCTCTCGCTTGACCGTTGCTTCTCGGGTGAACGACGGAAGCAAAGCAGACCTTTGGCGCCAAGATCTTGGACGACCGCATGAAGGTGCGACTCAGAATTGTGTGCCGTTGTCGGTAATGATCCTGTTAGGGATTCCAAACGGCGGACAATCGAACTGAAAGAACTTGATTTGTCGCCGCTGTCACCTTCCTCATCGCTTCCACTTCCGCCACTTTGTGAACTTGTCGATGGCGGCGTACGCATAAGTACTCAAAGCCCCGACAGCTCGGGGAAAGGGCCGAGGATGTCGAGCCCTGCACGGAAAAGGGCCAGGATAAAGGGATTGTCCGGAGAGCTTGAGCTGGTGGTGTATCTGTTTGGAATGGAACTGCACGCTTCACACTTGGTTACTTGTGCGATTGCATCCTGGAAGGCTGTCGGCCAGAAGAAACCTTGTCGGAAAGCTTTGCCGGCAAGTGCTCTTGCGCCAATGTGGTTACCACATATGCCTCTGTGTATCTCTGCCAACAGCTTCTGTCCATCTTCCCTAGGAATACATTTGAATTTCACACCGTTGAGTCTTCTTCTGTACAGTATGCTGTCGACAAACTGGTACATACTTGACTGCCGGGCTACTCTTTCCGCTTCTTCTTGTTCTTCGGGAAGTTCTCCTGTCTGAAGGAAAAGGACAATCGGCTGCGCCCATGCTGGAGCTTTCGGCTCGACAACAAGGACTAAAGTCACATATGCTGCTGCGGGAACATCAACTTCTACGGCAAGAACCTGCGGCTCTGCCGGAGCTTGATGCTCCCCAGCAAGCTTGCCGGAGCAAGACTTGTCGGAAGCGTCTGCTTCAACGAAACAAACCTGGGGCTTGTCGGAGCAGATCGCCTCAAAGATCGCTGGTGTTGATCTTGGGGACCTTCACAACGATGGCTTCGGGAAGCTCTGCCGGAAAGTAGTCACCAGAGATCAACTTCCTCTTCTTGCTTTGTCCAGTTGATGGTGTTATGGTTGGTTGAGTCAGCTTGAGCACGAAAATCCCTGGTTCCACAGGCAACTTAAGTGCAGCGCACTTTGACAGGCCGTCAAGAATATCATTCTGAGCTCTTGGAACATGTTCCATTTGCAGGCCGTCAAAGTGCTCTTCTAGCTTCCTCACTTCATCAACGTAGGCTTCCATCAACGGACTCTGATAATCTTTGTACACTTGGCGGACGACAAGCTGCGAGTCACCCCTGACAATAAGCTTCTTGATCCCAAGGTCTCTGGCGATCTGAGACCAGCAAGCAAACCTTCATACTCTGCGGTATTGTTTGTTGCTTGCTCCTTGGGAAAGTGCATCCGGACTACGTGCTTGAGGTGCTCTCCGGTGGGTGCGATAAGCAAGACGCAAGACCGGCGCCTTTGCAGCGAGAAGGCACCATCAAAGTACATTAGCCACTCTTTGCTTGCTTCCTTGACGGGAATGCTCGTCTCCGGAATCTCTTCATCTGGCGTTGGCGTCCATTCTGCTATGAATTCTGCCAATGCTCTGCTTTGGATAGTTGAAGTGCTTTCGAACTTGAGACCAAAGCTTGACAGTTCCAAAGGCCCACTCGACAATCCTGCCCGTTGCCTCTCTGGATTTTGCAGTATCCTCTTCAGCGGAAAGCGAGTGACGACTGTGATCTCATGTGCTTGGAAGTAATGGCGCAGCTTTCTCGAGGCCATGAGAAGGCCGAAAAGCAATTTCTGCACGCCAGAGTACCTTGACCTAGCCCCCTGCAGGAGGGAACTGACAAAGTAAACTGGGCGCTGCACCATCCTTTTCTCGTGACATGCTCATGCGTCTCGCGTTGATTCGCCCTTGTCGGGACCAGAGCTTGTCGGCTGAAGCTCCACGCTTGTCGCCGGATGTGTTTGCCGTGGTAGCTGGCTCGTCATCCGCCTCCCACTCCGCTACTAACGCAGCACTAACCACTTGATTGGTTGCCGCTATATATAGCAACAACTTCTCTTGTGGTTTAGGTGCCACAAGTGTTGGAGTGGAGGACAGGTATCTCTTTAAGTCCTGCAGCGCAGCCTCCGCTTCGGGAGTCCATTTCATTGGACCTGCCTTTTTCAAAATCTTGAAAAATGGCGGTATGCCAGCCAGCAGACCTAGAAATAAACCTGCTGAGAGCAGCTACGCAACTAGCAAGTCTTCGTACATCCTTGACGCGCTTTGGTGCTTCAATCTGCTCAATGGCCTTGATCTTGTTGGGATTGGCTTCAATCCTCGCCGAGATTTCTGAAGAACCCGAGAAGCTTGCCGGAAGGGACTCCAAACACGCACTTCTCGGGGTTGAGCTTGAGGTTGATCTTGCGCGAGATTTGCAAAGGTCTCGCCCAAATCTTGAACCAGAGTTGCTTTGTCCTTGCTTTTGACCACTATGTCATCCATGTAGGCTTCTACATTTACGCGGCATTTGCGGCTCAAAAGCGTCATGGACTACCCTTGCAAATGTTGAACCAGCATTCTTCAAACCGAAGGCATCCGTATGAAACACTAAGTGCCACATGGTGAAATGAATGCCGACTTCTCCTCATCTACATCACCCATGAAGAACAGATGTTATCCTGAGTATGCAACAAGAAACCAAAGCAAATCACAACCAGCAGTGGAGTCAACAATCTGGTCAATCCGCGGCAAGGGAAATGGATCTTTGGGACAAGATTTATTAACATCCGTGAAGTCAATACAAAGTCTCCATTTTCCATTTGCTTTGGCTCGACTACAGGATTGGCCAACCACGTGGGATGGAGCACTCCTCGACAAGGCCTGCTGCTTCCAGCATTTGATCTCTTCGCTATGAATTCTTGGCGCCCACCGCTTGCTTCCTGACTTTTTGCTTGACGGGCGCGCATGAGGAAAAACGACCAGGCGGTGCTCAATCACTTTCCTAGGAACACCGGGGATGTCAGACGGTTGCCATGCAAACACGTCGACATTCGCCCACAGGAAAGCAACGAGCGCGCCTTCCTATTTAGGGTCGAGAGAGGCACTGATGGTGAAGGTACCACCAGTGCCGTCCTCCTTGGCGGGCACCTTCTTGGTCTTTGGCGGAGCTACCATCTTCTTCTTGCACTTGCCGGTGGAGCTCGATGGTGCGTCCTCGACAGTAGCGCAGCACTCCGAAGAGGTGCGCTTGCCGGAGTGGGCATCAGAGCTCTTGCCGGACTTGGACTTTGTCTTCTTCCCACCGTTGGAGGGTAGTCGAGGAGCAGCTGAGCTCTCGCCAGAGCTTCTGCTGGAGTAGTGGGTGGCATTGGTGAACGGTGCGAGGAGCGGGATATGCTCGGACTTCTAACTATGTTAGAAGGAGCAGCACCCCGTCCAGGCGACCGTATCTCACTCGTGCCAGCATGTTGGCGCGCATGCTGGTCTTGAGGGTCTCGATCCAACGGCGTATGGCATTGTGAACGCCATGACGTTGTTGGTCCCGCGTCTCCGGAGATGGGCGCGGGGGATGCGCGAACGCCGATGTTTGCGGGGCCTTGTCCTTGGACTTGGCAACATCACGAACTCCTTCTTCGGCGCCCGTTCCTCCGCCAGCGTCTGCCCCACCACCCGTTTGCTACGGTGATGGTGCATACGACGCGGATGGCTCTGCTGCCGCCGAAGCCTTCTTCTTCGGTGGCATGTTGAGGAAGATGTCGAGGACGCTGCTCGTGTGAATGCCGGATCAGATTCACATGGCCTCGATGCCCCCTACCTGGCGCGCCAAGGATGTCGGGGAGGCTGATCGTACCCACGAGCACCTATGGGGCCGGCGGACCAGGCCCCTTTGTGGTTCGGAGGGGGGCAGAGATCGCACGAAGAGCGGATCGAGGCGAGGCACACGAAAGGCTTACCCAGCTTGAGCTCTCCGGAGAGATAAAACTCCTCTGCTGCTTGTTTGATGTATTGTGTTCTTGCTAGGGAGTGATGCAAGCTACAAAACCTAAGCGTGAGCGTATCTGGTCTCGAGTGAGTCGAATGAACTGAGCGAACCGAACCCCCCTCGTTGCGCATGGGCCTCCTTTTATATGCTCAAGGGGTCTCCGGCGGTGGCAACATAGGCGTAGGGTACAAATGTAAAACAGAAGTTGGTACACCTACTCGAACAGGTATGCAGTGCAAAATACCTAACTCGGCGGCAAGGGACAAAGCAATAAATGCCCGTCGTGTCGCCCAAACAAGGCAACAGAGACCGTCAGTGCGCCATCGCCGCCACGATGGCAAGCTTGTCGGCGCCGCTTATCGCTGCTCTCCGCGGCTGCATGACCTCTTGACACACGCCAAGCATGGAATGGCCTCACGGTGACACGTTGTTGGATGAGCCGGAGCGGAGATGGAGAGAGGTTGCTTGTCATGACAGCGCCTTTGTCGCCAAATCCGTGTCGCGTACAGAGGCTTGTCGCGCTCGGAGGCTTCCCGGCTAGCTCCTCTTGCCGGGGCCCTGTCTTCTGCATGCCTTGAATGGCCTTCCCGGCAAGCTCCTCTTGCCGGGGCCTTGTCTTCTTAGTCAAATACTTTGTTCTTGAATGGCTCCATCTTGCCGGGGCCTTGTCTTCTTAGTCAAATACTTTGTTCTTGAATGACTCCAAAGGAGCCACGGAGGATCTTGGCGGTGACCAGCAAACCTGCCATGGTCTGGTGTCAGAATCGTCTGCAGGCACGAGTACGGGATACTAGGGTACCCCTACTCTAGTACACCGACACCTTAGGCTGGTATAAAGAGTTTCAATGATCTTTGAATCAAAAGTAATTCTTTCTGCCACTTAAGGGAATATTTCTGCGAGTCACCTTCCTTAAGATGTCTCGTTATGTCTCATGGAAACTCAAGTCCTCGCTACGTTGACAACCGTTCACCACCTTCTTAAGTGTGGAATTGTGTCTATGTAGTGAACCTTCGTCATCTGTTACACTCCATCCCTCTAGATGTATGCTTCGTGTCTCAGCTCGAGAGATGTTTTCAATGTCTCACTCCATGAGTTGATCCTGAGTTGTTCGATCTTCAAGAAGATCGATCCTACTAGAGTTTCCCTTTCCTCTCATTGTCATGTTGGTTGGAGTTCTCAGAGCAAGACATCGAGACAAAGATGGTGATCGAATCAACGTTCATATGAAGTGCAACTTGGATCGTGAAGATCGTGTTAGCTTTGTGTTCCCACTGTCTTCTTACCTCACATCTTGAATCTCAGGTCGAGATTCTTGTTTAGTGGGGGTGAGTTGTCACATCCCTAATTCTGGTCTGACCTATGCTAGCTTTTTGTTGATGCATCATGTTTACTTTTTCCAGAAAGATGCAATGGGGATGACAGAACCCCTAGCACCCCCTTTTAACCAACTAGGGTTTAGTAAAAAAACATTTCAATGAACCAAAATGCCCTTCATAAAAGTTAATCATTTTTGAATTGGTCTAGAACCTCTCCCAAAAATGGTGCACATTTTTCTAGGCCATTCTGGATTATTGTATTAAATCATACGGTATTTGCTCTTGGACATTTAAATGCTATAAATAATTTTAAATTTCCAAATAATCCTGAACATACTTGGGGGCTATTGGAAATAATTCAAATAGTGCCCACAATTTTTGTCAGGTTTTTACTAAATGAGTTAGTATTTTTACTAATTCATAACAGATCAAAATAAATAGAAAATGTAGCGAGAGAGAGAGAGAGAGAGAGAGAGAGAGACTAACCGGGCCAACTCACTGTGCAGCCCACTGGCGGCCAAGTGGCTAGCCTAGCCCATCGCCCCTGCCTTCCTCATGACAGGAAGGGCCCGGGCGTGTGCCCCGTGCGCGCGGCCACACGCCCCGGCCACCTCCTGCTTGCCGCTCCCCCTCGACGCCTGGACGCCTTTGGGAGACGCCACGCACCCCCTGGACCTCTCTCGCTCTCCCCCCTGTGCTTTCCCCCTTCTCCGTCTCGCTCTCCTCCCCACAAAGAAGCCGCCGTGCGCCACCACCACCGTTGCCGTAGTTACCGCCGATCCCTCGCCCCTCCGTCGTGCCCAGAAGTTCCACCACGTCGCCGGCTACCTCTCCGCCAATCCACGCGCCTCGGGAGGCCCTGGAGCGCCTCCATCAACGCCGTCTTCATCCCCGGCCACCGGAGGTCGTCATCGCCGCCCCGCCGTCTCCAGTGCATCCCCGAGCTTTCCTTCAAGGCCGTCGAGTCCGCTGTGAGCTTCTGCTCCGTCCCCCTCTCTCCGTTCCTCCGTTCTCGCGCCGTAGCTCCCTCTCCCACCCCAGCCGAAGCACCTCGCCGCTGGTCATGTCGCCGCCGCGGCCACGGTCACTGCAGCCCGTGCCCGAGCACAAGAGTGTGCTCAGAACCTCCCCGTGCACCCGTAGCCACCCCCAGCTCCTCCTCCCGAACACCCTAGCGAGGAACTCGAGCACGACCGAACTCCGGCCGCCGCTGTCGAGCTCGCCGGCGTCGTTTCCAGCGTCCCCGTGTCCAACCACTTGCACCACTAGATGCAGTAGCTCCCCAGCTATGCGTAGCACGTCTCCTCCGTCAATTTGCTCACCGGAGGACCAAATCCGAGGCCCTTCGCCGCGTCTGGCCTCGCCGGCGTCGAGTCGCCGGCGGGTTTGACCCCGCTGAGTAGGGGGTTGACCTCCCCTGGGTCTGGGCAAGTGGGCCCAGAGCCTTGCTAATTTTAGTTTAGTGCTAATTAACTTTTAGTTAACCACCTAAGTCACTGGCATGTGGGCCCATGCCCTAATTAACTTAGATTAGTATTTAACTTAGCACTAATCAACTCGGTTAAATAGCCGTGACAACGACACAAGGGCCCCACCGGTCAGGTTTGACTGGACCGTCCCTTTGACCCCTCGACGTCACGCAGTGGCCTTAATCTTGACGCATTAATTCGATTACTGGAATTATTCTTATACAAGAAATTCCAGAAAATAGTACAAACTTCTAAAATTCATAGTAATTCAACCATAACTCCAAATGAAATAATTTATATATGAGAAATGATCAGAAAAATCCAATCTATCCATCTGTACTAGTTTATTGCATGTTTAAACAAGTTAATTTGCTGTTTAGTGCAAAACATGATAAAGCACTATTTAAGATCACAAATGTGTTTGAACTTTGAATCTTTGGTTCAAAATAGCTCAAACCCATCTGGTTGTAGTTGCATTAGCCCAACACACTCATTTTACCATGTCATGATCATGCATCATATTGTGCATTGCATTGATTGTGTTTCTTCTTTGTTGCCGGTATTTGTCCCCTCTCGATAGATGTGGTTTCGACGATGAGATCGATGACACTGATGAAGAGCTATATTATCTTCGGAAGTGCCAGGCAAGCAAAACCCCCTTGTTCATTCCGATAAAATCCCACTCTCTCGCTCCTGCTCTCTTTTACTGCATTAGGACAACAACGATTCATCTGTTACTTGTTGCGGTAGCTGAACCCCTTTATCCTCTGCATGACTTGTCATTGCCACAGTAAATAGACGAAACCCACTAGCATGAGTAGGATTTGTTTGAGCCCTGATGTGCCTACTCATTCATGCTTGTTTGTCATGCCTGCTACTGCTTAGAGTTGAGTCAGTCTCGATTCATCGTGGATGAATTGGAATGGTGATGAACATGTCCTCACGTGTATGAGCTAAGTGTGTGACATGATTTGGTAAAGGTAGCGGTGAGAGGCCATGTAGGAGTACATGGTGGGTTGTCTCATTGCAGCCTGGCCCTCGTGAACTGAGTTCTGTGTTTGTGATCTATGAAACAGTTACTACCGCACATTGGGTTCCGGTAACTCGGCCCCTCTCGGCTTATTAATCGCCTCGATCTCTGTCCAGGAGTTGCAACTAGTTTCTGGTGTTTGTAGGTTATGTGTTGGGGGCCGTGCATAGCGCTGACCCTAGGGGTGGGCTATATTGCGGTAGAGACACGAGGCACGGTGTACCAGGACGCCCGTTTGGTGCCTCGGGAACCCTGCTCTCATCGTTTGGGGCCGTGAGCGACACCCCGGCCGGATCTCCTTGCGGATGGAACCCGAATAGGCAATAAACCTGGACTAGAGACTTGTGTGGTTAGTCAGGTCGTGGCTGACTCCCTCGCCAGGCTTCCGCTTGAAGGTTGCCGAGATACACGACATGTACATGGTGGTAAGTGGCGAGAGCGTGTGCGAAGAAGTACACCCCTACAGGGATAATATGATCTATTCGAATAGCCGTGTCCGTGGAAAAGGACTTCTGGGTTGCCTGTCCAGTTCATAGACAAGTGAAAGTGGATACTCTAAAATGCGCAAGATAAGCGTGAGTGCTATGGATGGCGTTCTCGTGAGGGGAGGCGGAGGCGGATCCATAGTGGTGTATTGATATGGTGAATATGTGGACTCGTGTGCGCCACCTCAAAAGAGTTACTTGCAGTCGTAGTTCAGATAGCCACCGAGTCAAAGCTGGCTTGCTGCAGTTAAACTCCACCACCCCCTTTGTTGATACTGATGCATATGTAGTTAGTTCTGATGTAAGTCTTCTTTGAGTACATTTGTACTCACGTTTGCTTATTTTATGTTTTGCGAGAGACGTCGGTCTCGTTATTAGTTCAGCGTGGACTTGACGTTTAGCTTGTTACCTCAGCTACGATCTTGTGCCCTCGGCGGAGATCTGGTAGATAGTCAGGCTTCTCAGCCTTTTTCATTTATAGTTGTCTGTACTCAGACATGTTGAGCTTCCGCATGTGTTTGACTTGTATGCTCTGAATGCTGGGCCGAGAGACCCATGTTTGTAATATCTTGCTCCTCGGAGCCTAATGAATAAATACTTGAGTCGTAGAGTTATGTTGTGATGCCATGTTGTATTTACACATATCGAGCATATTGTGTGTATGTTTGAAATGCTTGGTATGTGTGGGATCCGACAATCTAGTTGTTTATCCTTGGCAACCTCTCTTATGGGGAAATGTAGTCTAGTGCTTCCTTGAGCCATAGTAGTCCGCTTCAGCCCGGTTCACCGGAGTCCTGCTTAGCCCAAAGACTACCGCCAGGACACTTGACTGGCCGCATGTGTTTCACTTTGTTCCTCGTGGTATCCCTTCGGGGAAATGTCACGCGGTTACATCCGGAGTCCTGCCTAGCCTGCTACAGCCCGGGTTCCCGGAGTCCTGTTAGCCCAGTGCTACAGCCCGGATTCACACGCTGCTGACTGACATAATCAATCATTCATGTATGCCTGTCCCCATGGGTTAGTGCCGCTTTGGGTTCACGACTAGCCATATTGGCCCGGGTTCTCTATCATATGGATGCTAGCGACACTATCATATACGTGAGCCAAAAAGCGCAAACGGTCCCGGGCCATGGTAAGGCGACACCCGTGGGAATACCGTGCATGAGGCCGCAAAGTGATATGAGGTGTTACCGGCTAGATCGATGTGACTTGGAATCGGGGTCCTGACACTTCATCACTCTATCTCTCTCTAAGTATATCTCGCTCCCTGCTATGTGTCTCTAACTATGATTCTCCATGTGGAATCTCTTTCTCTCACACAAACACAAAACTTTGTCTTCCGGCGTCTCATTTCTCTCTACTATTCCCCTGTGTGCAAATCGCACACCCCTAATACACAGATGTCTTTCACTCCTTAGGTATGAGAACCTATGAGTCTTCCTCTTAAATATCTCTTTCTCACACACAAATACAAACTCTGTCTCCCAGGGTCTCATATTTCTCCACCGTTCTCTTGCATGTCGCTCACACACACCGTCTCTCCCTAGAGATATCTTGCGTTCCCTCATATGTTTCTCTAGCTATCACTCTCGTTTTGAAATATCTTTCTCTCACACAGACACAAAACTCCGTCTCTCGGGATCTCATTTATCTCCGATATTTGTTTGTATGTGAGTCACATGCACCCTTTCTTCATCTCTCTCACACCTGTCAGCGTTCTGGGAACGGGGGTACCCAGAATTGCCTGCCTACAGCCTGCGGCGTGGCTCAAGGGGTGGCCCAACACGACCCATCTTCATCAACACAAGCTCAAGACCCTCGCGAGGGGCCAAGCCTCGCGGGGTGAACGACGGGAAGATTCCTCAGGCACGGCCTCGTCAGGCTGGCTCGCGAGGAGGCGGAGAGATCAAGGCGGGGTACCTCACGAGGTGCCCATGACGCAAGCCATGAGGACCGAGGGCGCCAGGAGGGCGCCAGCCCGCGCAGTGTCCTCATTTCCTCTTTGGTGCAAAGGAGGCAAGCGCAGGCGAGAGCATCAAGCAAAGGCAACCATTTCGGTGCAACAAGAACAAGACCATCACAACGGCAGGAAGGAGGTCATCGTGGAGCCTAAGCCGGCGTCACCGTCAGAGCCTTTGACAGGCGAGGACCAACTTTAGTCAGGATAAGTGTACTAGATGTTCCCCTACAAAATGGCTAATTGTTGGCGCCCTTCCCGCTCAATATTTGGGAAGAGGCCCAGGGCCTCTGCCTATAAATAGGACTAGCCACCCACAGGGTAGAGGAATCGAGAATCCAGGATCCGGAATCCAGAACAGAGCTAGAGGTCAAGCAATCTAGAGAGAGAGAGAGAGAGAGAGAGAGAGAGAGAGAGAGAGAGAGAGAGAGAGAGAGAGCGACCAGATTCCCCTAGCAGTTCGTCAGACCGGCCAAGAACAGACCCTCATGAGGCTGTTCTTCCTTGTATTGTTCATCATCGACCCCTGAGGCAATCCACCACACCACACACTAGAGTAGGGTATTACACCACAATGGTGGCCCGAACCAGTATAAACCTTGTGTCCCTTGTGTTGCTCTTTGTGTAGTTTAGATCCTTGCGAGGCGACGAGGTGCAGGTAGGTAGGGGGTGAGATCTTCCCGTGCACCCCAGAGTTCGAACCTAGAGGGTCTGCCGGAACATGAAATTCGACAACACCCACACCCATAACTCAGCCTTCCGATCCACTCGACTCCTATCTCTAACGCACACTAGCTAGCATCTTTATCTTTCTATTTATCTGTTTCTCCATCAACCTTCTTTGATTTATAGGTTGATCTCTTTTGCACAATCGTTGTGCCTCACTCCCTCTACTCGCCATAGATGCATGCTCCAGCCCACGCCACTATCTCTTAAAGACAAAAACACATGCTCAATTGTCGGGCCTTCTTCCCTGCATTCTCGCATGCATGCATACTGTCCTACCGATCCGTCTCTCCCATGTCGTTGATCTTACCTTATGACTTATGTCTTCTTTCTTTTATCTCGATCATGCGCGCGCACACACACACACACATCCCACGTATACATATATACCTGTCACACATGCACGTTGAAGGTGTCTAGGTCTCCATACGTAGTTAATTACCCTCAACCCTAACGCCACATCGAATCGTTCTCTTCTTGTGTGCACATAACTTCCGCCTGGATGGGTAAAACACACACTCACACTTAACAATCTCCTTGTAGCTACCCCCCTCTCACTCTTCCGCTATATCCCCGAAACCAATTAGATCATCCCTTTGTTTTATTCCTTCCTACATGCACCATCGATATATAGTAGTCTTCCTTGGTGTCTCTCGAACAAACACGTTCTCTCGATGTCGACTACTCTCACGCGCACACACCTTCTCTTCCCTCTCTACGGGCATTTTCTCTCTCGCACCCCATCGTTGGTGGCCTCTGCCATACACATCACCTCTCTAGGGTGAAGCCATGCACACTTAAATTACATCCGCCACCGAAGACCCCGCGACACACACACACAAACAAACACACACACACACACGCACGCACGCACCCACCCACCCCCCCTCACACACACGCGCGCGCACACACACACACAGTAAGACTCCATCACACACACACGCGCACACACAAACTAAGACTCCATCTCTCTCTCTCCCCCCCCCACACACACACATTGAGATTCCATCTCACATACACATGCTCTAGGCGGAACATTTGTTCCTACCACCCTTCATCCACCCTTACCCGAATGATAAATAATCACCTTAATTTACTTGTATAACATGGAAAAATTCCACTTTACTTTAGTAGTTAGCAAACTTATCATTTGTACCCTTATAAAAAACCGAGTTGGCGATGATGGTGTGCCTGCCATCTTGTAATATAGACCGCCTGATCTATATCTGATGGATAGAAAGCAAACTATAATAATTTTACAAAAGATAGCCGCACCTCTCTCCACATCCTTATCTCTCACACCTCATTGCTGAGCAATTAAAAAAGAAAGTCTCGGGAACAATCAAGCATGGTGGCCACTACCGCCTACCGGCGCCGTCCATCCCCATGCCTCCGCCCATTCCGACCACCAGTCACCACCACGCTTCACTCCTCCTCACCTTATCTCTCATCTTTCATTTTTTCAGTGACATACTCGACATACCAGTTTTCCGATAAAATTCTCGAAATATCATTAGTTTTTACACATGGATTACTCCTGCATGGGTAAATCACAACATGTGTTTTGTAAAAAAAATGCATATTGATGTTCCGTGCAATGCACGACCATCTTGCTTGTAATTATATAATGCAAATCACGAGCAGGAAGTGACATTTTTTTTACACAACCACGTTAACATGGCCACGTAAATCACTAGCTAAAGTAAATACCATTATACTTATATCCCGATGCAAAAGGTTGAGTACATGTTCGAAGAGTAGAGTCACACACACGCACTCATGCATCATAATCTCTCTCACACACACACACACACCCGATTACGTGACGCCCACTTAAGCGCATACATATGTTACAATTTGTGCACACGCTGGTACACGTGATGTCTGCGCATTTATTTAAGCCGGACGGCGAACCTGCATAATAGCTGCATTCATTCCCTCCCGCCGCCTCTTCTTCGGGTCGCCACACCCGGTAGCCATGGCCCGGCCGAAGGTAACAACATACGCCATAGTCCCGCCGGAGCGGCTGTTTAATCTGGAAATTTTAGTGGTCATGCATGCATCATTTTGTGCTAGCACTCCTATAAAAGGGTTGATCGGTCGCTTCCCGCGGACGTGCGCGGGCGGTGGAAGAAGAAGGAGAAGGGAAGCAGGCTGTGGAGTAACATTTTTACCACAATTTCTTAGGAAACTGAGTGCAATAATTGAGTAGTTTTGCAAACTACCAAGATTACTACATGAAACGGTTCAAAACCTATACTCCCTTGCCGGTAGCGCATCCCAGCGTGAAACGGTCAGCGTCGAGCCAGGCGTCGATTACGCATTAATGCCCGGCCAGAGCGGAGGCGACCTCTCACTGGTGCCGGCTTTGAAGCGGCACGACGGCCGAGAGAGCGCCGCTTCCCGGTGCACCGACTGCTCCGTGTCGAGGCTGGCCATCGACCGGGGTGATGCCCCCCTCCTGTTCCTCACTCTAATCTGGTGCATGACACGTATTACGTCGACCTAGATGCTGCTGGCTGTCCCACATGTCGGCGAAGTAGTACATAGTAGTAAGAAGAAGCAAAGAATCATGCGGTATACTAGAGATTCCAACAAGTGACTAGACTACACCGCGTGCAGTATCTCAAATCTCAAATCTCCCTTCCGGTTTATAGGGATCAAATCTCAAATATCATCAACCAAGGCATTTTGCGATTGGAGGAATGTATCTCGTACTTTGCAAAACTACCCTAATTAAACTCATGCATTAATTACGTAGTTTTCTCGTTTTCCTCTCCGCCTTGGTCGCGGTGCACAATATTGACCACTCCTATATGACTAGCCGCTCTATCTACATGCGGGACATCAAAGCATCCAGGCCCGCATGCCATCCAGACAATCACAGCGAGGTGCTACAGTCGAAACTCACCGGTCACCCCGGTGTGGCCGTCATGACCCATCATATCACAAAACCCACACCTTTACCAACAGTGGTAGAGTGGCCTCTAAGTTGGACTAGATGAAGCCACCATCATTTCACTAGAACGATTGTTGAAGCCCTTTCTCCCCTTTCTTGAAGAAAACCTCACTCCAGGCTACTCACTTCTGCCATTTTTCTTCTCAGAAGCCGGCGAAGGAAAGGTGGGCGAATCAGTGATGCTGCTATATTTTCATTCCAAGAATCTTCTTTTTGTGAAGCACCGACCGATTCCAACAGCCTATTCTTTTCCCGTTTTCATTGCGATTATGGTTTCCTTTCGATTGCTTTTTGTTTGTCAGTTCATTGATGGATCCTGGAGCACTAGGCAAAGAGTTACCGGCGGACAACCCACTGGAGACAGCGATCTCCAAGAAGCGAGCACCGACCAACGAGTTGACCATGTTGGCGGGCCAACCCATGGAGACGAAGAACTCCAAGAAACAAGGAATGGCCAAAGAGTTGACGACGTTGGCGGACGAACTCTTAAAGAAAGTTGGAAGAACAGCAAGGGCCCCACCGTGCCTACCCCAGAAACTCTGATGGCCACCTTTGTGCGGCTCAAGGCCGAGTTTGAGGAGATAGTCGCCATTGGGAAGCAGTATTCCCCTGGCAACGTGATGGCCCCCATCAAGGATGAAGAGATGGCCCTCGGAGGGATGGGATCCCCAGGTGAGCTGTACAAGGTAAAAAATGAAAGTTGTGGTTTTTGATTATTTGCAATGTGCTTGCTAATATGTTAGGGTTGTGCAGGTGCCGGTGGACGTCCTTGATGATTCTGATGTTGCGGCCCGTCCTGTGGACAACGCCCCAGAGATCGTTTTTGATGTCGCGGTCCGTCCTGTTGGCATCGCCCCGGAGATCAATTCCGATGCCGCTATCCATCCTGTGGACATCGCCCCAGAGATCGATGCCGATGTCGTGGTCAGTCCTGTGGACATCGCCCCAGAGATCGATTCCCATGCCGCTGTCCGTGCTATGGTCATTGCCCGAGAGATCGATGAAAAGAAATAGTTGGTCGCGCTAATCCTTCAGGGTAGTTTGCATTGCCTTGTGTTTAATTACCAGAATGATGTGTGTTATCAAACCATCTTAGGGCTAGTGCACTGTCTTGTGTGTGCGGTACTTGCTAGTACTTCTGTTTGATAGTGAATCATGCGAACCCTCTCCGAGTTATGGAAACAGATGTATCCTCACCATCTTTTGATGTAATATATGGCATGCTTAGATGTAAGTTTGAACTGTTTATCATATCAGCGGGGCTTATTTGATGATTCTTGGTGTTAGTAGGCTAGCTACTGTGCGAGCTATAGTACTTGCAAAACACTCACCGAAGAGAAATGTTGGGGCTGATGAGCTCGTGGTACGCTTATACTGATCCGTCATCGATCGGCCAATAGCCCAAGCTCCTAAAATTGTAGGCTTAGCGATCGATCAGACAATAGTAAACGTATACATTCAGGACTCATTTGGTTCATAGGTTAGGAAAATCGTAGCAAAAGTACAGAGACGTACAACACAAAATCATAGCAGTACAGAGACGTCCTCCATTTCATAATAGATGAGTCAACTTTGTACTACTAACTATGAAACAGAGGGAGTACAAATCCTAGGCGGGCTAGTTTGGCATTGTGGGTTTTAGTGATATGACGTGGTACAGTGTCGTCCAGTCTTCGCGTGTGGTAGCAGTACTGCGGGTAGAGTAAGTTTTCTTGAAGAAGCAGAATTCAACGAAGTCATGATGGTTCCTTTGTCCGACTAACTTACAGTGGGAAAGGTTGAGCCTGCGCTATGATCGGGGTGGACCAGGATAATTTTGTGCCTGGCAGGTGGACCGGGATGGTCGGCGTCCCACATGTTGGCAATTGAAAGTATTCTTTACGATATAGTGGACAAGCAACAAGTATTCATTGTTTATTTTGATGAAACCTATTGTCTCCACTTTATTTACGGAGGAGTGTGAAACACGGCAGCCCAGTGAACTTGGCATGTGCACCACTCCCTCCTTCCTCATGTAATACTACCATAGTGTTGACCATAAGGTTACAACTTTTCTCACTTTCTCTCTATCTATTTCCTCTCAAATGTTTTTTACCTTTCTTTTTTTAGACACAATTGTTTTATGCCTTTTTTAGAATGAGTTTTTTATACCTACGAGCACGTGTAGAGACGAGCTCCTGCAGATCCCACTCCTTGACTTTGTCAATGCCTCTCTCTCCTCCACATAAGCGGGCTTGTCGAGAAGACAAGAGATGATCTCACAGCACAATATGTTTCACCATGTTTTTAGGAATAACTAGTTATTGAAGATAAGGCTAAGTGATGATCCATTGTACACATGTTTTTTTGTCATCTCTAAATTACATGCAAGACTTATGATAAGACTATCTTATCAACCATTGTACATGCCCTTTATAGCCCAGAATTTTACTGGTAATACTTGCTATGAATGCGGGCAGCTGGCCTCTGAGGGGGGAGCATGAGCGGGGAGGTGGTGGGGTGGGGGAGGGGTTCTAGTGGGCCAGGGCGGTAAGAAGCGGGCTTGGAAGCGGTGCGTACTCCCGCATGGCCCACCTCACATTATCACCACATATTTCTTGGAGTCCGTGCACGGCGGGCAGGCGGTCTCTTCTCCCTCCCCCGTCTCTCTCATCTTAGCCGACGCCCGTCGAGCGATTAGATTTCGGCTATCGACGGTTTATTCAATTGCAATCCCACATGTCAGTGAAAATGCAAGACAACGCGTGTCCCCTCTGGTGAGCAGCGTGCGAGCCGGACTGTCGGGGGTGCGACGTGAACGCGACGCGTACGAGTTGTAAGTGTGCCGCCTTTTCCTTTTGAACTTGCAAAGTGTAACATTTTCATGAGATCGATTGATAGAAATCCAGAACAAAATGATGAGGGCGGTGCTTTCCCGCGCGTTAGGCGGGCTAGTTTGAGTGATATGACGTGCTACAGTGCCGTCCACTTGCTCCATTTTTATGTAAGCAAGAGTCTACACTCTTACGTGGGAGGAGTGCGAAACACGGCAGATCTGATTTGGATCGAGGGATAAATGTTCACTGCGAAATAATGGAGCACTGTTAGCGATTATAGCATGATAGTTAGGGCATCTCCAGCGCTGGCCCTCAAATTTACACCGGCATCTGTCCGAGGACACTGGTGGATGCCATCCAATGCTGCCCGCATACCTTTTGACAATTATATGAACTAACCGGACGAAATTCATGCAAACAAAGAAAATTTCAAATTGACCAGATGAAATTCATTACATTTTGAGAACTTTTCCTATAAACTGGACGAAATTCATTACATATTTCACACAAACCGTACTAAAACCTACTGTAAACCTAATCTAAATGATCGTCGGGCCCCGACCACCATGTCCGGCCCTGAACCCGAGAAAGCCGGCCATTGCCTTTGCCTCCTCCTTATCCGCCTCGATAACCTCCTCCTCCAGAGCACAAGGTTATGTAGATTTCCGCCTCCACGTCGCTGTCAAGCGGCTAATTGGCCGCCGATTTTTGTCCCACCAAGCTTGGCGTCGACTGAGTGGAGGAGCGGTGGCCTTCCTGGGACCAGAGCGATGGCGACCTACCGCGTACTACTCTTCCTCGCTGCCGGCTACGCCCGCGAACACGCGCCGGCTTCGTGGTCGTGGCGGCGGAGGGCGGCCGGGGGGAGCCGGCGATCTCCTTCGTCTGCTCCTGCGACAGTGCGTCCAAGAGAGCTTTGGAGTGCCCGGAGGCCATGGTTGGAGTGGTGCCAACAGAAGGAAGGGACCGGGAGGAGAATGAGTGTGGGTCTTTGGCTATGACTGGGAGCTGGGGCTCAAGTTAATATAGCGGGCGAATTGCAATGAGCCGCGGCAGACGGATGGACGGCTGGCACCGGAGTATGTTCGTCGGTAGACGTGGTGTAACGCGGAGCAATCGCTTGCACCGGGATGCCGCGCGGGTGGCGCTCTCTCGGCCGTCGCGCTGCTGCAATGCAGCGCCCGATGAGAGGTCGCGTCGGGCGTGAATGCGACGCCGCTTGATGACTTAACCGTAGGTGCTTTGTCTCACTGACATGTGGGCCCAACGGGCATCAGGCCCGCATGTCAGTGACACACCAACTGCACCTGCAGTTAAGGCCGGTGAATGCGGCATTGACATTCTGGAGAGACGGTGATCGTTTCAGGCGGGAAGCGCGTGCTAGCGATGGAAGGGGTTTCGGTAGGCCAGGGCGGTCAGACGCTGGCGTGGTGGTAAAATGTGAACTCATGGATGACGAGCCTTTGAAGCGTATGCTACACGTATTGACAACCAGGCTTCCATGCAACCGCTCTTGTCGCCAGCTAGCATTGGACGACCACCATTAGACACCACACAACCATACATAACTTACGAATAATGGACGAATCGATCAGACACACACTGTGTGCGGTGGCACTATGATCGGTTGCTCACGATAGTACATACTCCGCACCATAGTACCCTCTCTAGCTAGGCTGTTTTATAGATTGTCGTTGGATGGACGATATACATGAGCAAGGCGCCGAGTCACGAGTATGACCGTTGGTGTTTATCCAGGTGAATACATGCTTGGTGTTCACGGAGGCCTCCAGCAAACGTCTAAACAGTAATGTCACATACGCATAATTTTGGTTTTTATTTCTTTCTCCACCGACAGGTAGGCCAGCATAGATAGATAGATAAAGAATACGAGCTGATGAGGTGCATGCGGACTGTTTGACTGGTCAACTAGACAAATACGGAGCTATACGCTGAGCCAGTGACCGTATAATCACCATATCTCGTATACAATGATCAAAGTTTGCTATCAAGACAAGTTCAATGACCGCCAATGCATTTTACTCGGTAATAAAAGACCAGGATTGAAGGGGAATCCAAATTTCCTTCATCTTCTGTCCTTGAGCTCTTGACAAACCAATGCACTTTACGGTTGTCCGGCCACTCCACCCCAGAGCTGTCACCAAGCGTCGTTCATGCCACCGCGCCGCACACTAAACGATAAGGAAGCGATGGCATCCCGCCGCACCGAGTTCCTTGCCGCCCACGACCGCACACAGAATGGTAGGCAAGCGGTGGCATCCGCCGTGCTGAGTTCATCGTCGCTCGCGACCTCACACCTATGTGGGTGGAATTGAATCTGCCAAGGCCGAATGGGCGGTAGAGCAAGAGGCGGCCAAAGCCGCACAGAGGGAGCGGAAAAGTCAGAAAGCACTCAAGAAAAGAGAGGCCCGCCGCCGCAAGAAAGAAGAGGACGCACGCGCTGCCGCGGAGAGGTCGGCGGAGATCCAAGCACGGTGGGGTGTCGCCGACAAAGCCGAGAAGGACAACGATGGCGTCTGGCCAGCATGTGAGAAGTAGTACTACTAGTAGTTAGTGGGTGTGTCTGTGTCGCCCGTACGTTTGTTTAATTAATTACGAGCATGTAATAGTACTACTAGTTACTACTATAGTTTTTAGAGCAAATTACCAGTACATTAGCCTAGACTCATTGGAAAAATTCCTATCCTATGCATCAAATGGCATATCTTTCTCCATTGGAATTGAGATGCATGTCATCTCACTTCCTATGATTTTCATATTCCTATAAAATCCCTATCCTGTGAACCAAAGGAGGCCTCTGCTGGAGTTACTACTGTAGCTAGTAGTACTACTGGTACAGTAGTTTTCTTCAAGAAGTGGAATTCAAAGTCATGATGGTTCCTTCGTCCGAGCAACTTCATAGTGGGTAAGGTTGGGCCTGTGATTTGACGGCTCATTGGTAATTACTGCGGCGTGACGACCGGGGTGAGTCTCCCTTGGAGTTCTGCGGGCATGGCAAGTGGACCAAGATGGTCGACGTCCCACATGTCGGTGAGCGGAAGTATTCTTTCCGATATCGAGGAGCAAGGAAACTTCATGGTATAGTATCACTGGTGATTTATATTTATTTTTTATTTCTAATGAATGCTAGCGTTTCAACTCTTACGACGAAGGAGTGCCGAACACACGACACGTGCTGGATGTCGCACCGTCGTGAAAAGGAGTGGGACATGAACAGCGTGGTAGAGCGTCTCCACTTCTGGGTCGGAGACCACATGTAGTAGTACTACTGTACTAGTGGTATGAACGATACAAAGTGCGACCCGGAGAGAAAGACACGTCTAGTTGGAAGGTCTCGGGGCATACACGTAAACAAATATAAAACCTAATATGTGCCTCCAATTAATATAGTTGTAGTAGAGTACTTAGTCACGTACTCCATAACATCACCGGGCATTGCACGTACAACATTTAGTGGTAGTAAGAGACAAATGCTTATATGCCACGCATGTTCATACTATTTGTGCCTGTCTACTTCACTTACTACGCTACGTTACACAGGTTCGCACGTCCACTCCTGGGTACATGTTCGTCTCATAGTTCCAGTCCCACGTGTTCTTCATATAGATGGAACGATCCTTGCATGACACGTGCACCTTGATGCTAGATGTGTCGCGTGTTGGCAAAAGGATGAACAAAGCTCACATAAAAAAATAGAGTGGAAGAACATAGATTCCCGATGACCGAGAAGGAGCAAGGAACCTCGGGGTGGAGCATTTGCACTCATAATATTTTATATTATTCAGCGATATAAAATCAACCAGTCATCTCCAAAGTGGACTAGAAGAGTACGAAACATGGCAGCCCAGTGTAGTTACATCACACTAGTACATGGCTAACCCACGCTATCACCATATTTCTTGGCTTCCGTGAGACACCTATCTCTAGTAATCCAGTAGCCCGTATCGCTTCTCTCTCCTCGTCTCTCTCAAAGGCCCTGTTTGGATACTCTAACTCAGTTAAAGGTTAGAGTTAGATTCTAATCCTGAACTAACCCTGAAGTAACTCTAGCGAAAGAGGTGGTTGGATGACTGGGTTAGATGGAGCGCGGATACAACGAGGTGCCTTCATGGGTGGTGCGGGAGGGAGGGAGGGAGGGAGGGAGAGGACGAGAAGCTTCGAGGAAGTGGGGAGGGATCTGCTGCGGGGAGAGCAAGAGAAAAATGTGTTTTTTAGTGTCCCGAGAAGAACTAACCCAAATAAGCACCTCTTGGGTGGTAGATTTTTTTGGGTTAGTTGAGTTCAAACTAACCCAAACTAACTCTAACACGTGGATCCAAACAGTTACCCAAACTAACCCTCCTATTCGTATATTTTTGGGTTAGTTGAGTTCAAACTAACCCAAACTAACCCTCCTGTTTGGATATTTTTGGGTTAGTTGAGTTCAAATCGCACAGCCCGACCTTTCCAGCAGTAAGTAAGTTGAATCCGTTACTCCCTCACCCTCCTCGCCTCACTGTCATACCGCATACGTGAAAACTGCCGCGCGTACTGCCTTGGAAAAGCCCCGCCCTCAACTTTTAACTACGCGAAAATAGTTCGAGCTTGTTCGTTCTATATAAATACTAGTATTGTATGTTTATTCACCCGTGGGGTTGTTCAATGAATGGAGGGCCGGGGAACACAAGTGAACAATACTACTACTAGTAGTAAGTAGGAGTCGTACAGGTAGTCACCTTAAATAAAGAGTTCCTTTTCTTTAATGCCACGTACACAAATTGAAACGCTTGTTGTGGAGAGAAAAAGATAATCACTCCACTATATATATGCCTTGAGGGGCACAGCGCTTGCTTTACTACGGTTGCTCTCTTCATTCTCTCATCCTCTCCAGATATATACAAGATGAAAGTGCAACTATCCCTGGGTGGTTTTGGTAATTCCTAAAAACATATAGCTCATTGAGCTAATGCTATTTCAAGATAGATATTTCAAGAAAGCTCAATGATGGCATGGAATAGAAAGTGGACCCTTAAAAATGCTAAGGACAAAAGATTGGCTCAATCTCAAAGCACAAGACTCTACATTTTCTATTTTGGTGATCCAGGATCACATTGAGTCTATAGGAAAAGCCAATACTATTAAGAAGGGATGAGGTGTTGCTTAATGAGGTGCTTGCTCAAAATGCTTAGTGATATGCTCCAAAACCCTCCACTACTTTCTCATATCCACATATGTCCCCCACCAAATATCCAACTCGGCCCCACCGATTCTTTCTATCCGGCGCCACCGAGTTCAGTTGACATAGCCACTGCCAGAAACCCTAGTCTTTTCGGTCTCACCGATAGGGATCTCGGTCTCACCGAGATGGGATTGTAATCTCTCTGTTTCCCTTCGTAACGTTTCGGTCAAACCGAGATGAGCGATCGGTCCAACTGAGATTGCAATGCAAACACTCTATTTCCTTTTCGTAACGTTTCGGTCCAACCGATATGAGCGAATCGGTCCCACCGAGTTAGCCGGACCAACTCTCTGTTTGACTATTACCAAAATCGGTCCCACCGAGTTTGTGTAATCGGTCTCACTGAGATTACGTTATGCCCTAACCCTAATGATATCGGTCCCACCGAGTTGACATGTCGGTCCCACCGAAACACCTAATGTTCACATTTTGAACTAAATCGGTCTTACCGAGTTCTCTGAATCGGTCCCACCGAGTTTGGTGATTTGTGTGTAACGGTTTGATTTTGTGTGGAGGCTATATATACCCCTCCACCCACTCTTCATTCATGGAGAGAGCCATCAGAACATGCCTACACTTCCAATACATATTCTCTGAGAAAGAACCACCTACACTTGTGTTGAGGTCAAGATATTCCATTCCAACCACATAAATCTTGATCTCTAGCCTTCCCCAAGTTGCTTTCCACTCAAATCTTCTTTCTACCAAATTCAATCCTATGACAGAAAGTTGAGTGTTGGGGAGACTATCATTTGAAGCACAAGAGCAAGGAGTTCATCATCAACACACCATTTGTTACTTCTTGGAGAGTGGTGTCTCCTAGATTGTCTAGGTGTCACTTCGGAGCCTCCGACAAGATTGTGGAGTTGAACCAAGGAGTTCGTAAGAGCAAGGAGATCGCCTTCGTGAAGATCTACCCTAGTGACGCAAGTCCTTCGTGGGCGACGGCCATGGTGGGATAGACAAGGTTGCTTCTTCGTGGACCCTTCATGGGTGGAGCCCTCCGTGGAGTCGCGCAACCATTACCCTTCATGGATTGATGTCTCCATCAACGTGGATGTACGATATCACCACCTATTGGAACCACGGATAAAAAATCTTCGTGTCAACATTGCGTTTGCTCCCTCAAACTCCTCCCTTTACCTTCATATGCAATTGTTTTACATTCCGCTGCTATACTCTTAGAATTGCATGGGTAGGTTGATTGCTTGACTTGTGCTAAGTTGTTAAAATCTGCCAAGAACTAAAATTGGGAAAAGGCTAGATTTTTATTTGGTCAAGTAGTCTAATCCCCCCCTCTAGACATACTTTCGATCCTACAAGTGGTATCAGAGCTTTTGTCTCCATTTTCTTTGATTTCCATAGCTTTTGGTAGTCATAGCCTTGGTTTCAAAACCTATGAGAGTATGGCGTCTAGCGAGGGAAATTACCACCGTAGAGGTCCTTACTTTGATGGTACAAGTTTTGCTAGTTGGAAGCATAAGATGAAAATGCATATTATTGGACATAACACCGCCGTTTGGGTGATACTTCTCTATCGTATCTACTTTTCCAAACACTTTTGCCATTGTTTTGGACTCTAACTTGCATGATTTGAATGGAACTAACCCGGACTGACGCTGTTTTTAGCAGACTTTCCATGGTGTTATTTATGTGCAGAAACAAAAGTTCTCGGAATGACCTGAAACTTCACGGAACGTCTATTTGGAAATAATAAAAAATCCTTGCAAAAGATGAAGACCAGGGGGCCCACACCCTAGCCACGAGGATGGGGGGCGTGCCTGCCCCCCTAGGGCGCGCCCCCCTACCTCGTGGGCCCCCTGGAGCTCCTCCGACGTCAACTCCAACTCTATATATTTGCTTTCGGGGAGAAAAAAATCAGAGAGAAGGATTCATCGCGTTTTACGATACGGAGCCACCGCCAAGCCCTAAAACCTCTCGGGAGGGCTGATCTGGAGTCCGTTCGGGGCTCCGGAGAGGGGGATTCGTCACCATCGTCATCATCAACCATCCTCCATCACCAATTTCATGATGCTCACCGCCGTGCGTGATTAATTCCATCGTAGGCTTGCTGGACGGTGATGGGTTGGATGAGATCTATCATGTAATCGAGTTAGTTTTGTTAGGGTTTGATCCCTAGTATCCACTATGTTCTGAGGTTGATGTTTCTATGACTTTGCTATGCTTAATGCTTGTCACTAGGGCCCGAGTGCCATGATTTCAGATCTGAACCTATTATGTTTTCATGAATATATGTGAGTTCTTGATCCTATCCTGCAAGTCTATAGTCACCTACTATGTGTTATGATCCGGCAACCCCGAAGTGACAATAATCGGGACCACTCCCGGTGATGACCATAGTTTGAGGAGTTCATGTATTCACTATCTGCTAATGCTTTGTTCCGATACTCTATTAAAAGGAGGCCTTAATATCCCTTAGTTTCCATTAGGCCCGCTGCCACGGGAGGGTAGGACAAAGATGTCATGCAAGTTCTTTTCCATAAGCACGTATGACTATATTCAGAATACATGCCTACATTACATTGATGAATTGGAGCTAGTTCTGGGTCACCCTATGTTATGACTGTTACATGATGAACCGCATCCGGCATAATTCTCCATCACCGATCCAATGCCTACGAGCTTTCTGTGGTGGTTTTGTCACGACAGATGTCCTTGTGAAAGGACTTAGTCGTGGAGCCATCGCTACGGGTTAGCTTAAAGGGGTTAAAGCGGACAAGAAACGCAAGAGAGTTTTATACTAGTTCGGCCCCTTACGCTCAAGGTAAAAGCCTACATCTAGTTGTGATGGAATTGCTGGGGTTTCGATGACCAGGGAGCGAATACGCTTTGCCTGAGTCTCGAGTTGTTGTCTATTGTCCTTGAACCGCCGTCGGGTCGTCCCCTTATATACATGGGTTGAAGCCCATCGGTTTATAGAATCCCGAGGCTGGCTCATAAACGTGTCCGGCTCGGTCTCCGCTCTTTCTACCTTACAAGAAAAGTCTACATATCAATGCCGGTTTATGTCTACAGGCCTTAAACCGGTTCCGGGCCCTGGGCCTTCATAAAGCGTCACCGTCTGTCTTCACGGGCTTCATATATGACGAACCACTGATGGGGTTAACACGGCCTCTCTGGCGGTTTACACCCGATGGTAATATCTAACATTAGGCCCCAGACTGATTTGAACTGGTTCATGTCAGTCCTGAATACTTAAGAAAACTTCTTCTTCAATATCTTCACATAATTTGTAAACCTCCATGACGTCACTTTCCAGAACCATGGTAAACCGCCATGACATCATCTGTTATTTGAAATTGCATATAACCCATCCTCATTAATGAGCCTCGACAATCGAGGCGACAGCTCCGCCTCATATCCAAATTTCGGACTCCTCGATTTTCGTGCCTGACACTTATCTTTTGCCTTTACAAATAGGGCCAGGGGGTCTTTCCATCCCCCCCGGTACCTCTTCATCTCATCTTCTTCCTTGCGCTGCCCGACCTTTGGACCTCCGCAGACACCGTCGACCGTCGCTTCTGCCTCAACGCCAGCCGCTGCATCACCCTGAACGTACCAGAGAATCGCGGTGCTTCTCCGCTCTTCCATCAACATCGGTAAGCTCTCTGTTCTTCCGCCATAGATCTGTTTCTAGGGTTTCAGTGTTCCTCGGTGTTCGTCGGTGTTCGTTGTTTGTATAATAACTCTTTGATTCAAACTTTGATATCTATTCTGTATAATGATATCCGTAGCCTTTCTCTCCATCCATGCGTCCCGTTTAAGTAGAAGATCCCATCTGAACCTTCATCAACTGCTTCAGTACCAATATTTAGGTCTGAATATATTTCCATTTTCTGACATGCGGTAGATCCAAAATTTACAACGCCAACCTGTGAAACCTGTTTTTCCTTCACTTATGCATCTTTGGACTTGTATCTTAAATATCAAGTTAGGCGGTTTAACTCCTTAGAAAAAGTGACGACCCAGTAGATACCATTAGTCCCCTGTTGAACCGCCAATTGCACTTCACCATTATACTGTCTCCATCAGTACTCTGGTTTACGAGCAACCAATGCCCGGTTTAATAATATGCTTGCACCTTTGTATCTCTGTATAGTTGTCCACTGTAAATCTTAAACCGGCAACAATAATGTTTCAGATTTTCATTGCCATGGCCAAGCAAGTGTATGAATGCAATTGGGCTCCTTCTCGAGTGACTGAAGAACAGTTAAACAACTGCGTTAAAACGGGCGTTTTAGCGAAGAAAGATGTGATCGACTGGAGGGTCCCTGGCCCGGAAAATCCTCCTACACACAAGGATGGAGAGGTAGTTGTGTTTGCTGATCACCTAGGCCGGGGTTTCAGCCCTCCCGGTTCAAAAAAATTCCGGGATGTACTGGCCAACTTTCAACTGCGCCCTCAAGACATCGGTCCAAATTCTATGACCAACATCTGCCACTTCCAAGTTTTTTGTGAGGTTTACCTACAAGAGGAACCTACAGTAGAACTGTTTAGGGATTTCTTTCACTTAAACCGCCGCACAGAATTCACAGACGGACCCAACAATGAATTGGGCGGAATGGCGGTTCAGAAAAGGAAAGAAGTCACTTTTCCTCATCCCAAGCTTCATAGTCACCCCAACGAGTGGAACCAGACCTGGTTTTACTGCAAGGATACATCTCCAACTGATGAAAACCCTCTGCCGGGTTACCGTCCTGAACGCCTTAGCAACACACATCCTTTTCCTCCCAGATTGACTGCCAAAGAAAGGGCCAAATATGCTCCTCGGCTATCAAAGCTTAGAGACTTCATGGCGAACGGTTTAACAGGAGTAGACTTCGCTCGCTGTTGGATAGGCTGGAGTATTCTTCCCTTAAGCTGGCGCCCCAGTTTGATGTGTGAATACACGGGGAGTCTGAAAGATGCTCATCGACACATTGATATTCAGCTTACGGATGCAGAAGTCAACGAGGCTATAAAGAAGATGCTGAACGAGTCAGAGGCTATCTGCACCCAAACCGGACTACTCCCTTTCTGCACTTTCAACAAACCGCCCGCTGTGAGAATCATATGATCTTTTCATCTTAACTTGCTTTTATCCAAGTATTGTCTGAAAGTTTGATTATTTTCTTGACAGGGTGACGATCCATTTTGGAATAAGAAACCTCAAGAAAAACCGGCCAAGCCGCAACGCCCAAAGACCAAGGTTGTTAAGAAACCTGCCAAGAAAAGGACCACTGCATCCTCCGAGCTACCAGCTGATGTTGATGTGGGTAATCCGGAATTAGAGGTAGACCTTGAATCTCTTGGTTCATTTTTCGTACACCTTATTGATAATGATTATTGTCAGGACGACGCTGAAGGCAGCCAAGCCGATGCCGTAGAGGTAATCGTTCTTTCCTCCGATTCAAATCCTTTGCCAAAACTAAAAATCCGTCGAGCAAAGCGGAAAGTAAAATTTTCTCATCCTCTTGCTTACTTGGATCCGAACTTTCTTGTGAAGACACAACAGCACGAGGCTCGCCGCACAACCCGACATAGCGGCCAGGTAGTTGCCTCCGCCGGTTTACCGAACACTCTGGTTCGGAAACGCCGATCAGAGGTCTCTTATCCCCTTGACACGTCACGCCCCAAAGCGGGTTGTTTTCGTCAACCTCTTAACCCGTCTGATTCAAATTATCAGGGTACTTCTCACTCATCCTCTGGCGATTCATCGGCCACCAAACTTCCACCCCTCAAAATGGTTCTTGGGCGAGCTATACACTTGTTTTATCATTGACGTGTGTTTTAAACGCTATACTGACCCTCATGTTTTACTTTTCTCAGTGCGAAGCCCAGACCAAGCAAGAAGGCTCGGTTGAATAAACCGGCTGATGAGGACATGGCTATTGAGCCGGAGAAAACTCCAGATCCTGAAGAGACCAATGTTGATGCCATACTGAATGACCCATCACCTCAAGACCATGACTTCGTTGCTGAGCAGGTAGAAGTTGACACCACAAGACATGCTGATTAGCCAACCAGCCCTGTCTGAACTGACGACAAACCGGCGAGTCCGGTTAAAAATACTGACAAACCGCCAACCCCAGTAACAGCTGCTGATGACAAAGATGATGATGTTATGATTACTGACACTGGTCATACCGTTCCTGGCAATCCTGTCGCTTTGTCAAAACACACTGCCAAAGATGAACTCTCTACAATTGGCAAAGGGAAATGGAACGCCGATTTGTCAAATTATGCCCATCTGAATGCTCAAGACCTTCACTCCGGCTTCTTGAACCGTCTGTACACCAGCCGTGACTATGAAGCCGGTTTGGTAAATTTGATGAAGGAGCTATATGAGGTAACTCCATAAGTGCTCCTCTCTTATATTATATTCAATTGCAGTTTATCAAATTCCAGTAGCCCCCAAGTGACGGTTTAAGATACCAATCGAAACCGGGACTTAGTAATAATTTCATGTTTGCGACAATGCATCTTTAACTTCACTGATGTAGCCCCCAAGACCGGTTTAACTTTATAAAGATGAACCGGGACTTCGCAGAAGATTTCCCATATCCGCAATTATGAGCAAATACACATTAGCCCCCAAGTGCCAAGTGTAATACTTGTATTGTGCTTGGGACTTGTAGAATTTATGAAAAAGAGCAAATATGCATTAGCCCCCAAGTATCAAGGGCATAACTTGTTATGTGCTTGGTACTTCAAATATGTACTATCAACTCATTATATATCTAGTATCGTTATAGGCTGAATTGAGCAAGAAAGACAGCCAAACCGCTGATCTGCAGGAGAACCTCAAATCCCAGCTAGCCGAAACCTCCAAAGCCAAGGAAGAGTTAACTAGCGCTCTAGGCGTTATGGAGAAACTTAAAGAGGGCTTCAACAAGGAACGGGCGGACTAGGAGATTCATGCCATGACTGCCGCTGTGTTCGGTAAACATCCTTGACTTATGCTTTCAACATATCCTTTCATGCATTGCCGGTTTACTAATGCTTGTAATAATGCAGGAACTCGTATTAGCCATCTTGGCTCTGATGTACAGAAGAAGTTGAAAGCGGCCTATACTCTGATAGAGCATTGTATACCGGTCTTGCAATGGATCATCTACACCGCTTGCATAATAATCCTCCTCCCACCTTGATCAAGGATACTTTAGAAAGGTTATCTATGCTTCCTGCCCGGGTAGACGAACTAAAAAAGTCTGCTGCTAGAACGGGCGCTTTGGCAGCATTGACCCGGGCAAAGGGTACCTGACTTTGATCCAATGGAAGCGGCCCAAGGTTATCCCAGTTTGAAGGAAGATGGAACAGAATTTGGCAATGATGATCTCCGAATCATAAACCGGGAAGTACGCCCATTGGCTTGTCAACTGGTTGAAGAAGCGTACCTTTCATACTATCAGGAAAGTTATGATGACAAGAACAAACGGGTTGCTGCACCAATCCCAGAAGCTCAAAATCTTATCCCACCAATCCGTAAGCACACTTATGCCCCTGATATTGAACCGTCCATGCTTATAAGCGATGAAGCTGTATTCCAAGCCCTAACTGGGATCGACTGGGCAACTGTTGACTTCCAGCCACTTGATAGAGAGGATGGAGTTGAACGGCGCGAGATGATCCACAACCGTCAGGCCAAGCTGGTGACCAATCATGAACCGGAGGCCGGTTTATTCTTCTACATACTGCAACATGTATTTGAGAAAACAAATATTTTTCTGGGCACTGAAATGCCTTGTAATAGGCTAGTAAAATTACTTGGTCCGATATGCCTCCATGCATTTTTATCTGTGACTGATGCTTGCTTAATCCGACATGCTTAAAATATGATATTCATAACCCATAGCCTTTTATTCAAGCTGTTCCTGCAGATAAGAAGCTTAAAGCACCCTGGCGGTTTACCCCCGGGTGGGTCATGATACCCAAATAGATATAGATGACCAATGTTTATAATCCAGGTTGTAAAAGATAACCAAATATGGAAATATATAATACCTGTGATCTTTAAGCATAATGTTGGCTGACCAACATTGGAGTGAGGATCATAACCCCACTCTGGAGGATAAGCAACTACAGTTATATGATGCTGGTTTACAATAAAACCATTCCGGGTTATGATAAACACCGGTTTATTCCATACTGCTGACTTTGAATCAAAACCAGACCGGGCTGATAGTCTTCGAATTATGATTTGATCGTGTACTGACAACTTGTAGTTGACAGCCTAACCGGGTTGATAAACACCGGTTTAAAAAGCATCACATATCTTGTAAAAACAAAGGAAACTTAACAAAAGGAAAATAAAACCGTTGTAGTCGAGGCTTTTCACGGGCTGCCAGGCCCCAAATTCGAGGCTTTTCATGGGTTGCCAGGCCACTGAGTTAAACCATTTTTGCAAAGCCTTTTAAGATGGTCCTCAATCCTTAACCAATCATTGTTTTAACTTGAAAAGTTCAGGGTCTTTATTTTAGAGTAACTTGTCAAAGTTCGAAGGGTCATACCAGGTTTACCTGGGCGGAGTAACTTACTTAAAGAGGCAGGTTAACCCGGGGTTTTAGGTGTATACACCAGGCTTCCAAGCCATGGCTTGATAGCCCATTACAAGTGTAGATTCTAAGTTCATTTCGATAGCAAAGAATCCCCAAGTAACGTTTTGAGCTGTGCTCACTGGGTGCCTATGTTTGAATTGTTGTTTTACAACAGTCTCTTTGGCCCCGGATTGATTTGGCTTTGAGCTGGTCAAGAGGTGTCACTATGGTTCGGATACGACCAAGCCCCCAAGTGATGATGTGGCATTGCACCGATCAAGAGGTGTAGCTATGGTTCGGATACGACCAAGCCCCCAAGTGATGTTGTGGCATTGCGCCGATCAAGAGGTGTAGCTATGGTTCGGATTCGACCAAGCCCCCAAGTGATGTTGTGGCATTGCGCTATTCAAGAGGTGTAGCTATGGTTCGGATACGACCAAGCCCCCAAGTGATGTAATATAAAGCTTTGAGAAGCTAAATCAAGGGGTAAACCGGACGCCGCTTTATAAACAGAAGCTCCATGTAACCACACATGATGTAAGAAAACAACAGATACCCCGCTTTAGCTGAGGTTCTGGTTTAGTATATTGATCATAGTATATACATTGTCATAATATGTACATAAGCAGAGCCTATAGCTCAAGTGTAGTAAGGCCGAAGATGAGCAATATTCCACGGCCGGTTGGTCTCCTCCTCTGATTTATGTGAGTCTTTGCGCTCTCGAACATCAATTAGGTAGTACGACCCGTTGTGTAGATTCTTGCTGACCACAAAGTGTCCTTCCCAAGGGGGGGATAGCTTGTGCATATCTGTCTGATCCTAGATGAGTCGAAGCACCAAATCTCCTTCTTGAAAGGTTCTGGTTCTAACCCGGCGGCTATGATAACGACGCGGATCTTGCTGATAAATCGCCGAACGGGCTGCCGCCATGTCACGTTCCTCATCCAACAGGTCAAGAGCTTCCTGCCATGCCTTCTCATTGTCAGCTTCAACGTATACCGCTACACGAGGTGAGTCATGACGGATGTCACTAGGAAGAACCGCTTCCGCTCCATAAACCATGAAGAACGGCGTGTATCCTGTCGATCTGTTGGGTGTGGTATTGATGCTCCATAACACTAAAGGTAGCTCCTCAACCCAACAACCCGGCGTCCATTGCAAAGGAACCATAAGCCGGGGTTTGATGCCTATCAAGATCTCTTCATTGGCCCTCTCCGCTTGACCATTGGACTGGGGGTAAGCCACTGATGACACGTCAAGCCGGATGTGCTCACGTTGACAGAACTCCTTCATGGCACCCTTTGACAGATTGGTACCATTATGCATTATAATGCTGTGTGGAAAGCCAAACCGAAGATCACCTTTTGATGAATTGAACCGCCATGGCTGCATCACACTTACTAACTGGCTCTGCCTCCACCCACTTCGTGAACTTATCAACCGCCACCAAAAGGTGGGTCTTCTTGTCCTTGGACCTCTTGAAAGGCCCAATCATTCTCAATTCTTGAGCCGGTACATGAGCGCGCCTTGAGAATTTCTAACAGCCATCACGTCTTTTGACCAAGTCCTTGGCATCAGCATGAGCTGTCAACTAATAGAAACTGTGACGAAACGCCTTGGCCACCAAAGATTTTGAATCGGCGTGGTGACCACAATCTCCTTCGTGGATCTTCTTCCTGGCCAAAGTCTCATCCTCTGGTAATTCACCCCGGCTCATATACGCTAGATATGGAACCGTCCAATCCGGGATAACATGAAGATCCGCCACCAACTGATCTTCTGGATCAGGAATAGCCAAATCCTCTTCACCAGGGAGCTTGACGGACGGATTATGCAACACATCTAGGAAGACATTAGGTGGTATCGGTTTACATTGGGAACCAAGGCGGCTTAAAGCGTCCGCCGCTTCATTCTTCCGACGGTCCACATGATCCACCTAATAACCATTAAAGTGACCTGCAACAATATCTACCTCACGACGATATGCTGCCATGAGCGGGTCCTTGGAATCCCAAGTGCCGGACACTTGTTGAGCCACCAGATCTGAATCACCGAAGCATTTAACTCGGCTTAGGTTCATCTCCTTAGCCATCCGAAGACCATGGAGTAAAGCCTCTTATTCAGCTGCATTGTTAGTGCAAGGGAACATTAAACGGAGAACATAACAAAACTTATCACCTCGTGGGGAATTTAATCTGACTCCAGCCCCGAGCCCTCCAACTGCTGGACCCATCAAAATGAATAGTCCAATAAGTATGATCCGCTTCTCTTACGGGCGCTTGTAGTTCTGTCCAATCATTGATGAAATCCACAAGTGCCTGAGATTTGATCACCGTTCGGGGTATGTATTTCAACCCGTGAGGCCCGACCTCGATAGCCCACTTAGCAATCCGGCCAGTTGCTTCCCTGTTCTGGACTATATCTCCCAAAGGAGCAGAGCTGACCACCGTGATGGGATGACCTTGGAAATACTGCTTAAGCTTCCGGCTTGCCATAAAAACCCCGTACACCAATTTTTGCCAATGTGGGTACCTCTGCTTGGACTCGGTAAGTACCTCACTGATATAATAAACCTGCCGCTGAACCGGATATTCCTTTCCTGCCTCTTTACGCTCCACCACAATAGCCATGCTAACAGCCCAGGCGTTAGCTGCTACATATAGCAACAATGGCTCTTTATCAACCGGAGCAGCAAGAACCGGCGGATTAGCCAGCTGCCGCTTTAAGCCCTCAAAAGCTTCAATAGCGACATTACTCCAGACGAAGTTATCCGTTTTCTTCAGCATCTGATATAAAGGGATGGCCTTCTCACCAAGGCTACTGATAAACCGTCTCAACGCAGCAATCCGGCCTGCCAGGCATTGGACATCATTGATACACTTTGGTTTGGCCAAGGAGGTGATGGCTTTGATCTTTTCCGGATTAGCTTCAATGCCCCTGTTAGACACCAAAAAGCCTAAGAGCTTTCCCGCAGGTACACCAAAGACGCACTTGGCCGGATTAAGCATCATTTTGTAAACCCACAGGTTATCGAAGGTTTCCTTCAAGTCATATATCAATGTCTCCTTCTTCCTTGATTTCACCACGATATCATCCACATAGGCATGAACATTGCGGCCGATCTATTTATGAAGACAATTCTGCACACACCGTTGATAAGTTGCCTGGACACTCTTGAGCCCAAAGGGCATGGACACATAGAAGAAGGCTCCAAAGGGAGTTATGAAGGCTGTCTTCTCCTGGTCCTTAACTGCCATTTTGATCTGATGATAACCAGAATATGCATCCAAAAAGCTTAAACGCCCGCAACCCGCCATAGCATCAATAATTTGATCAATACGGGGGAGGGCAAAAGGATCTAATGGACAAGCTTTGTTGAGATCTGTGTAGTCCACACACATACGCCAAGTGTCGTTCTTCTTAAGGACCAGCACCGGATTAGCCAACCACTCAGGATGGAATACTTCAACAATAAATCCAGCCGCCAAGAGCCTGGCTACTTCTTCTCCAATAGCCTTGCGTCTTTCTTCATTGAACCGGCGGAGAAACTGCTTGACCGGTTTATACTTGGGATCAACATTAAGAGTGTGCTCAGCGAGTTCTCTCGGTACACCTGGCATGTCAGAAGGCTTCCACGCAAAGATGTCCTGATTCTCACGGATGAACTCGATGAGCGCGATTTCCTATTTAGGATCCAAGTTAGCGCTGATGCTAAACTGTTTGGACGAATCGCCAGGCACGAAGTCAACAATCTTAGTCTCATCAGCCGATTTAAACTTCAGGGCCGGATCATGCTCTGTAGTTGGTTTCTTCAATGAAGTCATATCTGCCGGATCAACATTGTCTTTGTAAAACTTAAACTCTTTTGTTGCACAAACCGACTCAGCATAAGCCGCATCACCTTGTTCAAAGTCCAAAGCGACCTTACGGCTCCCATGCACGGTTATGGTTCCCTTGTGACCTGGCATCTTGAGCTGCAGATAAACATAACAAGGTCGTGCCATAAACTTAGCATAAGACGGCCGTTCGAACAGGGCATGATACTGGCTTCTGATTTTCACCACCTCAAAGGTCAAAGTTTCTGATCTTGAGTCATGCTCATCCCCAAAAGCCACCTCCAGAGCTATCTTACCAATAGGATATGCTGATTTACCAGGTACCACACCATGGAACACCGTATTGGGCGGTTTGAGATTTTTATCTGTTAACCCCCTGCGACGGAAAGTTTCATAATAAAGGATATTGATACTACTCCCTCTATCCATGAGTACCTTAGTGAACTTATAACCTCCCACCTGAGGTGCCACCACCAGTGCCAGATGACCCGGATTGTCAACCCGGGGTGGATGATCTTCTCTACTCCACACAATCGACTGCTCGGACCAGCGCAAATAACGGGGCACCGCCGGTTCAACGGCATTCACTGCCCTTTTATGAAGCTTCTGATCGGGCTTGTCCAGGCTAGTGGTGAAGACATGATACTCTCTGCTATTCAACTGCTTCGGGTTGCTCTGGTAACCCGACTGCTGTTGCTGCTGCTGTTGCTGATACCCCTGATTGTTATAACCACCTTGGTTGCCCTGATTGCCTTGATTGCCATGCCCGCTCTGGTTACCGTGAAAACCTGAACCGGAAATGCCTCCACCATAACCCGGCCCATGAGACCCGGGGCCCGAACGGCCCCCCGGTCCATGATCATAATGGAAACAATTAGAATTTTTGAACTCTTGCATGATGTAGCGATCTTTCCAGAGGTGCGTGGACGGATTCTCCTTCGTCCCGTGTTTTGGGCAAGGCTGGTTCAATAGATAAGACAGGCGGTCCGGGTTAGGACTTGGTCCTCCACCGTGCTGGGGTGGTTTACCCTTACACCGTTGGCCCTTGTCCTGCATGCTGGTATTAGCCACAAAGTCTAAGCCGTGGTCCGTTTTACGCTTGCCGCCGTTTCCATGATCCGCCGGGTTGTGGTGCTGCCCCTTGGCGTTGCCGCTCCTTTTTCCCTTCCCTGTTTTATCATCGTCAGACTCGGGATCCTTGGTACTATCAGAGTCGGCATACTTCACCAGAGCAGCCATGAGGGTTCCCATGTCATTACAATGACGTTTGAGCCGTCAACTTTAACTTCAGGGTTCAAAGCGGCAGTTGCCTTCCAATGTTAACACTGCAGTATCAGCGTTGATGCAGTCCGATGAATGCAAAATTTCCGAAACCCGGCGCACCCAATGGGTTGTTGACTCTCCTTCCTCCTGGACACAGGCAGCTAAGTCCACAATTGACATGGGCTGCTTGCATGTATCCTTGAAATTCTGGATAAACCGGGCTCTTAACTCGGCCCATGACCTGATAGAGTTAGCTGGTAAACTCTTTAACCAAGTGCGGGCCGTCCCTTCTAGCATCATGGTGAAGTATTTCACACACGCCGCATCATCCACATCCAGCATCTCCATGGCCATCTCATAGCTTTTGACCCATGTCTCAAGGGATAAATCGGCAGTGTAATTCGGCACCTTACGCGAGCCTTTGAAATCCTTGGGCAGGCGCACACTGCGCAACTCTGGAACGAGACACCGCACTCCCAAAAAACTAGAAGTAACTCCTGGTTCCACCGACGTAGTTGGACGAACCGGAGTAAGCCGACGGGCTACATGCTGTACCGCTACCTCGGCCTCTCTGTGTGCCCGAGCCCGGTCCACCACCCCTTGAGCATCACCAGCACCACCTGCCGGGTTATTGCCACGGGGCGGATCATGGTTCCGCTCGTTGGTTGACACCGCCGGTTCATCCATACAGCTGCTCTAGCTCCGGCTTGGATGGGGAGTGGAATGTATCTGATCGCGACTATACGAATAAGCCTCCTATTGAACCAAGGCTGTCTGAAGAAGCTCCTTAACCCGAGGCGTCTCGACCGCCGCCGGAGAATCACCTTCGATCGGGATAGCCGCCAGCCGTGAAGCGGCAGCGACAATGTTGTCCATCGGGTTAGAGTAATGGCCCGGTGGCGTTGGGACCTGCGGTGGTACGATGTTGTTCTAACAAGGCGGATCCACCAAACGTGGCTGAACCGGCGCCCCCGCTCCAGGTGCCTCCGCCCGGTTTAGCACCGGCGAATTATTGGTCCCTGCCCCTGGGGTGTTAAAGAGGTTCCTAGCGTCATAAACCGGCGGCAGGCGAGATCGGTATCTCCTCTTCAGGACTTCGTTCGACGCACTCTGATCCAGCATAATCCGGTAAGCCTGTGCATCCAAAGCGGCCCGCTCCGCGGCCATCCTGGTATCCTCAGCTGCCAAGTCGGCTTTGGCCTGGGTGATCTGATCTTTCACCTTCGCGATTTCCGCATTGTGTGCATCCTGATCCGACGGGTTAACCTCCGCCATCAGTGTTGCCAACGTGTCAAACAAGTCAGATAGAACCTGAGCCGGCGGTTGCACAGGGCCTCCTGCCCCGGCCGCTGTTGCCGCTGCCGATCCGGAAATCATTGCCACTACGGTCGAAGAGTGGAGTGCTGGTTGTGTACCGGCCATGAAGATCGCAACCCGGTTTGGCAGATCGAAGGGGTCCGGAATACTTTCGCCATCGGAACAGCCCCCAATCCGGCCATCTTGTAGCTGATATAATGACTCGGTCTCTCCGGTCGATGACTCGTCGCTGGAATAAACGATGGTTTCACCACCAGATTCCGATCTATCCTCAGATTCCCCTCCATTGATGACTCGCACGAAGGCACGCTTCATGACAGGCTTGAGCTAGGCAGATCTCGCACGCTGAGCCATTTCGACGAGGTCGGTGCAGATGTCCGGCTCAGGGACCGGTTCGCCGATCTTGCCAATGAAAACATATATGCCACCAAAGGGGACCCGGTACCCGTACTCGATTGAGCCGGCCTCGGGGCCCCAGCCTGCATCGTCGATGTAGAGCTTGCCGCGACGACTCTTGGTCATCCGGCCCACAGCGTAACCCTTGAGTCCTTCGAAGCTGCCCTCCAAGAACTTGAAACCATCGTGCGATAGCCCCACGGTGGGCGCCAATTGTCGTGGTTTTGTCACGGCAGATGTCCTCGTGAAAGGACTTAGTCGTGGAGCCATCGTTACGGGTTAGCTTAAAGGGGTTAAAGCGGACAAGAGATGCAAGAGAGTTTTTTACTAGTTCGGCCCCTTATGATGAAGGTAAAAGCATACGTCTAGTTGTGATGGAATTGCTAGGGTTTCGATGACCAGGGAGCGAATACGCTTTGCCTGAGTCTCGAGTTGTTGTCTATTGTCCTTGAACCGCCGTCGGGTCGTCCCCTTATATACATGGGTTGACGCCCGTCGGTTTACAGAATCCCGAGGCCGGCTCATAAACGTGTCCGGCTCGGTCTTTTCTCTTTCTACCTTACAACACAAGTCTACATATCAATGTCGGTTTATGTCTATAGGCCTTAAACTGGTTCCGGGCCCTGGGCCTTCATGAAGCATCACCGTATGTCTTCACGGGCTTCAGATATGACGAACCACTGATGGGGTTAACCAGGCCTCTCCTGGCCGGTTTACACCCAGTGGTAATATCCCCAACACTTTCCATATATCGTTCTTCGCTTATTTACTTTACCGTTGCTACTGTTACATTCACTACAAAACACCAAAAAATTACTTTTGCCACCGTTACTTTTGTTACCGTTACCACTACTATCATATTACTTTGCTACTAAATACTTTGCTGCAGATATTAAGTTATCCAGGTGTGGTTGAATTGACAACCCAATTGCTAATACTTGAGAATATTCTTTGGCTCCCCTTGTGTCGAATCAATAAATTTGGGTTGAATACTCTACCCTCGAAAACTGTTGCGATCCCCTATACTTGTGGGTTATCAAGACTATTTTCTAGCACCGTTGCCGGGGAGCATAGCTCTATTCTTTGAGTCACTTGGGATTTATATCTGCTGGTCATTATGAAGAACTTGAAAGACGCTAAGACAACAATTTATCCCTCAACTACGAGGGGAGGTAAGGAACTGCCATCTAGCTCTGCACTTGATTCACCTTCTGTTTTGAGTAAGCTTGCGACACCTAAACTTGCTTCTGCTATTCGTTCTGATATGTCGCATGTTATTGATGATGCCACTTCTGCTATGCATGATACTTATGATGAAACTATTTCTATGCTTGATACTATTGTGCCACTTAGTGAATTTCTTGATGAACAAATTGCTAGGGCTAGAGAGAAAGAAATTATTGAAACTGATTATATTGATGAAAGTGATGATGAAGACTTGCTTGTTATTCCTGAGGGTTATGTTTTTGATAACGAAGCTACTTTAGCTATTTTAGCTTGCAAAGATAGATATGAACTCAAGAGGTTATTAGCTAAATGGAAGCAGCAATATCTTAATGATAGAATGAAACCTGACCCTGCTTTTGCTACTTCACCTATATGTGTTACTGATAAGGATTATGAATTCTCTGTTGATCCTGATATAATTACTTTGGTTGAATGTGATCCTTTTCATGGCTATGAATCCGAAACTGTTGTGGCACATCTTACTAAATTAAATGATACAGCCATCCTGTTCACTAATGATGAGAAATCTCGCTACCTATATATCCTTAAAATATTTCCGTTCTCATTAAAGGATGATGCTAGGATATGGTTTAATTCTCTTGATCCTGGTAGTGTGCGAGGTCCCCAGGATATGATTTATTACTTCTCTGCTAAATATTTCCCTGCTCATAAGAAACAAGCTGCTTTGAGGGAAATATACAATTTTGTGCAAATTCCAGAAGAGAGTCTCCCACAAGCTTGGGGGAGGCTTCTCAAGTTACTTAATGCTTTGCCTGATCATCGTCTTAAGAAAAATAAAATACTTGATATCTTTTATAATGGACTAACCGATGCTTCCAGAGATTACCTGGACAGTTGTCTTTGGTTACTGTTTTCGGGGAAAAGAACACCGGATGAAGCTGAAATTCTATTGAATAATATGTTGACAAATGAAAATAATTGGACACTTCCTGAGCCAGCTCCTGAGCCAAGTCCTGAGACTATTCCTAAACCAACTCCGAAGAAGAGAGGTGTTTTATTTCTCAGTCCTAAAGATATGCAAGAGGCAAAGAAATCTATGAAAGAAAAGGGTATTAAAGCTGAAGATGTTAAGAATTTACCTCCTATTGAAGAAATACATGGTCTTAATTTACCGCCTGTTGAAGAAACTTGTGATCTTAATCCATCACCTATTGAAGAAACTCATGGTCTTGATAACCCGACGCAGGTAGTAAAGGTAAATTCTCTCTATAGATATGATAAAGCTGAAATCCCTCCTACTAAAATTGCTAGCCATTGCTTGGATGAGTTTGATAACTTTATGGTTAAGCAAGAAGATTTCAATGCTTATTTTGGTAGACAACTAGAACAAAATGCTTATATGATTGAACACTTGGGTTAAAAGTGAACTTAAACTCATTACTAAACATGCTTCTATGGTTACCACTCAAGTAGAACAAGTACTTAAAGCTCAGAATGATTTGCTCAATGAAATGAATACTAAGAAAAATGATTATGCTGTTAGAGTGGCTACTAGAACTGGTAGAATGACCCAGGAACCTTTGTATCCTGAAGGCCATCCTAAGAGAATTGAGAAGGATTCTCAAAGAAATAATATTGATGCACCTAGTCCTTCTAAAAGGAAGAAAAAGAAAAATGATAGGACTTTGCATGCTTCTAGTGAACCTATTGCTGAACCACCTAAGAATCCAAATGATATTTCTATCTCTGATGCTGAAACACAATCTCGTAATGAACATGAACCTAGTGAAAATGTCAATGATAATGTTCATGATGATGCTCAACCTAGTAATGATAATGATGTAGAAATCGAACCTTTGTTGATCTTGATAACCCACAATCAAAGAATCAACGTTATGATAAGAGAGACTTTGTTGCTAGGAAACATGGTAAAGAAAGAGAACCTTGGGTTCTGAAACCCATGCCTTTTCCTCCCAAACCATCCAAGAAAAAGGATGATGAGGATTTTGACCGCTTTGCTGAAATGATTAGACCTATCTTTTTGCGTATGCGATTAACTGATATGCTCAAAATGAATCCTTATGCTAAGTATATGAAAGATATTGTTTAAAAATAAGAGAAAGATACTTGAAGCTGAGATTTACACCATGCTTGCTAATTATACTTTTAAGGGTGGAATACCTAAGAAACTAGGAGATCCAGGAGTACCCACTATACCATGCTCCATTAAAAGAAACTATGTTAAAACTGCTTTATGTGATCTTGGAGCCGGTGTTAGTGTTATGCCTATCTCTTTATATCGTAGACTTGATTTGAATAAGTTGACACCTACTGAAATATCTTTGCAAATGGCTGATAAATCAACTGCTATACCTGTCGGTATTTGTGAGGATGTACTATTTTGGTTGCAAACGTTACTATTTTAACAGACTTTTTATTCTTGATATTCCCGAGGACGATAGTATGTCTATTATTCTTGGAAGACCTTTTTTGAATACTGCAGGGGTTGTTATTGATTGCAACAAAGGCAATGTCACTTTTTATTTTAATGGTAATGAGCATACGGTACACTTTCCGAGGAAACAACCTCAAGTTCATAGTATCAATTCTGTTGGAAAAATTCCATCGATTATTTTTGGAGGTTTTGAATTTCCTCTTCCTACTTTCAAGAAGAAATATGATATTCTTATTATAGGGGATGTGCATATCCCCGTTGAGGTAACATAGTGTTATTCGAAATTTCTCCGGTTCCATGTTACTCGAGATGAGTTTGTTAACAAGACTTGATCAACCTTGTTAGGGGATTCTTTTTGATGAGCATGAGATGGATGAAACTAGAAGGCACAACCTTCTGTAGCCTCTCTCTACTTTCTGTTATCTAGTTGAAATAAAGTAAAAATAGTATTTTTTCTGTCTGTTTTCTGATTTATCCGTGCAGTATAAAAATACCCAGAAAATAAAAGTTCTCCAAATGCCCTGAAAATGGAATATGATTTTTTCTAGAATATTTGAGAACATATGGCACTAAGAACACAACAGGAGGGGCAAGCACCTGGCCACGAGGGTGGAGGGCGCGCCCTACCCCCTGGGCGTGCACCCCTGCCTCGTGGGCCCACGGTGGCCCCCTCCACTTATTCCTGCACCCACACACTCCTTCCTCCCACAAACACCAATATCCAGCTCAAGCACGAGTTCTAGCTCATTTTGCTGCGATTTTTGATCTCCTTGCTCAAAGCACCTCTCACAAAACTGCTTGGGGAGATTGTTCTTTGGTATGTGACTCCTCCATTGGTCCAATTAGTTTTTGTTCTAGTGCTTTATTCATTGCAAATTTGTGCTGCCTAGGTGACCATGTTCTTGAGCTTGCATGTCAAATTTATATGGTTACAAGTAGACCTATTGCTTGATATAGGCTCTAGGCACTTGTAGGAGCAGTTGCTATTTATGTCTACTACACAACCTTCTTCTTGTAGACGTTGTTGGGCCTCCAAGTGCAGAGGTTTGTTGGACAGTAGCAAATTTCCCTCAAGTGGATGACCTAAGGTTTATCAATGTCAGATTTCAGGTTCCGGCAGACCCTTGAGGTTCGAACTCTGGGGTGCGCGCGGAGATCTTTCCCCTACCAGCTCACGCGTTAATGGATTGTAAGGAATCTAACCTAGGAACAATGAACGGCACAAGAGACACAAGATTTATACTGGTTCGGGCCACCATTGGGGTGTAATACCCTACTCCAGTGTGGTGTTGTGGTGGATTGCCTCTGGGGCTGATGAAGAACAGTACAAAGGAAGAACAGCCTCGCGAGGGGCTGTTCTTGAGCTGGTGCGATGGACTGCTTGGGTGAGTCCAGTCGCTTCTCTCTCTCTCTCTCTCTAGTGGGTTCGACTTGTCCCCGGTCCGTTTTTGTCTTTCTGTGGTGGCTAGTCCTATTTATAGAGAGAGGCTCTGGGCCTCTTTCCAAATAATCAGCGGGAAGGGCGCCAACAATTGGCCATTTTGAAGGGGAACATCTAGTACACTTATCCTGACTAAAGTTGGTCTTCGGCTGCCAAAGGCTCTGACGGTGATGCCGTCCTGGGCTCCACGATGACCTCCGTCCTGCCGCTCTGCTGGTCTTGGTCTTGTTGCATCGAAGCGGTAACCTTTGCTTGATGCCTCGGCCTGTGCTTGCCTCCTTTGCACCAAAGGGGAAACGAGGACACTGCGCAGGCTGGCGCCCGCCTAGTCTCTTTCGTCATGGCTTGCGTCACGGGGCACCCTCGTGAGGTACCCTGCCTTGATCTCTCCGCCTCCTCGTGAGCCTGCCTGACGAGGCCGCTCCTGAGGAAGGTTCCTGTCGTCCGCCCCGCGAGGCTTGGCCCCTCGCGAGGGTCTTGAGCTTGAGCTGATGAAGCTGGGCCACGCTGGGCCCCCACTTGAGCCACGCCGCAGCGAGCAAGTCTAGGGACCCCCATTCCCGAACACCGACAAGAGCTCCCCGGCCAAGGCGCCGTCCCTTGGCTTAGCAAAGAAGGGAAGGGGCAAGTGCGAAGCGCCGCGGGCCCCAACAGCCTACGGCCTTGGGTGCCGCGTGGCGATTGATTGGTCGTGGGCGTCTCCGCTTCCCCACGATGCCTCATTACACGCCCGGCTAAGCAGACCCGAGGTTGCACACAGCCATTCCCCTTTCGCCATCCGCGCACTCCCAGCCCTTCCTTCTTCCTCTGGCTCCAACTTCCGCCCTTGATCCAACTCGGACTCTCACCCTTCCTGTCGCCATGGCGCCAACGAAGAAGGAAAAGGTGAAGAAGCCCGCGCCTTCGTCCCGCTCGCCTCCGATGGTGGCCCCCGCCGTCGATCGATCTATCATACTCAACCCCGAGGCCTTGGGCAAGGTCCACTCTGCTCTTGCCACCATCTTCAATGAGTGCGGCAGGACCACAAAGATGGCTCAAGGCCCCATGCCTCCTTCGACAGGATTGTCACGGAGGTCCGGTTCTTCGCTGATGCCCTGTGGGCGGTTCTGGTTCCCCCCTTTTCCGCTTTCTTCAACGCGGTGCTCTCCCACTATCAGATCCACATGATGGATCTCGGGCCTGAGTCCATTACCCTTCTGGTTGTCTTCGCCTTTGTCTGTGAGGCAATGGTGGGCATCCCTCCTTCCGGTGCCCTGTTGCGTCACTTCTTCTCTTTGCGCCTGAGTGATCCTACTCAATGCTCAGGGTGTGTGAGCTTCCTTGCGGTGCCAGAGACGGCTGCTTCGGGGATCGATTTTGCACTCCCTCCCCCTGAGGCCAAGTTCAGAGAGCGCTGGTTGTATGTGGACGTTGGGGTGCCCAGCCCCCTGCTCTCGCACCCTACCTCACCTGCTATTCCCAACTCAGGCTGGGGTCATGAGACGCTCGCGGACACCCGGCTTGCATTCGTCTGGCACCGCTTTGAGAGCTTGAGGGCGCTCAACGTGACGGCGCCGAAGGTGGTGAAGGAGTTCCTCCAATGTCGCATTGCTCCTCTCCAGCGCCACTCTCATCAGATGTGGGACTTTGCGGGGCGCAAAGATCGCATGCGACTTCAGGAGGGGGACCTGGCGCCTGAAGTGCTAAGGACGGTGCTCAGGGTCCTGGCTGGCGATCCTTCCCTAGGCAGCCTTCGACATGGTGGTGCCCTCTTGTATCTCTGTTCGGGCAGGGCCAATTTTGTGAAGTAGATGCCCAACTTTCACGAGTGGGGGCTGCGCCCGGCTGACCTCAGGGGGCCTCGCGAGAACCCAGTTGCTGTGGCCGCTCTTTCGGCCGCCCAAGGTGGCTCTGTCTCAGGTGATGGGGCAGGGAGACGAGAACGGCCAGGAGTTGAAGGGGACGATGTTGAGGTGGTGACGCCGCGCGGAGCCCCGAGGGCGGCATCTCCCGGAGCTCGTTCCGGAATAGTGACAAGTGAGGAGTCACGGCCTCCGGCTCCCGAGGTTGGGGCTCCTGAGGCCCCGGTCGTCCCTCATGAGGCGGCGCCTGTTGGCGCTCCCCAGGCTGGTCCCATTGGCGCTGATCACCTTACCGCCTCCTCCACGCCACAAACCGACCCCTGCGTCGAGTGCTTAGGCCGGTTCCGCGTAGACTTCGTGGCCCTCCGCAAGAGGAAGGAGGCCTCGGGCGGTGACGATCGCCCTTGCCGCTTGCGGAAGTGCAGGAGGTACTTCGCCACAGATGAGTAAGTCTTCTTCTCTCTCTGCTCCTCTACTTCTTGGTTCTTGAAGCTGACTATGACCTTTCAGGGCCCTTCCTGCCGAATTCGCGGAGACGGCCAAGGAGCCATCTCCCCAAGCTCCGTCTTCGTTGCTGGTCCTTGGTGCGTCGGGTTCAAGCGGCGCCCTTATCACTCAGCCAGTCGGAGAGGTGGCCCATTCAGCTGGGCGTCCCGAGCCTGTGCGCCTGTTGTCTTCCCTTCACGAGTTCTCCTGGGGCACAGCCAGCTTGCCCCGTGCTCCTTCCTTTATCGTGGACGGTGATTGGTTGAAATCAATCTTGAGCTCTTCTTCTGGGGACGGACCGGTGCCAGGCCCTGATCCTGGCGAGGCCCGTCCGGTGATTGTTGGGGCGCCAGCCCCTTGCCCTGCACCGGGAGGAGGCGCACCGCCTCTGGACCCTCCGCATACACCAGCAGCAGAGGGTGACACGGAAGATGTGCTCAGGCGTGCTTGCGAACGCCGTGCCCTTCGTCAAGAATTTCTCCATGGGGCGACGGACGCGGTGAACCGGCTCGGGGCGGAGCTTGCCGGCGAGGATGCGCGTCTCGTGGCTGAAGGTTTGCGCCTTGCTGAGGAGAGGCGCAAGATAAAGGTAGCCGTTGCCCTCGCGTGTCACCAGCGTGACCTTGACAATGCAAAGGTTGAGGCGTCGCTGGCGGCCTCGCGAGAGGCTTGCTCTCGAGCCGTCGAGGAGGCCCTGGAAGCAGATCGACGGCGCAGGGACGCGGAGGAGCATGCGTGGGATCTCCAAGCCTGGAGCAACTCTCTGGAGCAGCAGGTGGAGCTGCGCCAGGCTACACTTGTGTCGCTGAAGGAGGCTTCCGTCGACCAGGCGGAGCTCCAGAAGCGTGAGGAAGCGCTAATGCTGGAGGCCGCCGAGCGCAACCTCGACCTTGAGCGGTTGGAGACGAGGGAGCGCCTGGTGGCTTAGGCGGAGTATGATGTCGCTGCGCGCGAAGCCCGAGCCCAAGAAGAGGTTGACCGCCGCGTAGCGGAAGCTTGCTCAGGCCTCGAGCGCCAGTATGAGTTGAAGTTGGAGATGGTCAGGGCCGAAGCTGAGGGTAGGACCACGGCCCTCAAGGCCAAACTAGACGAAGTGACGTGGGGTGCGGACTCCTCCGCAGCCGCCCCTTCGCACAGCGCAGGCGGAGCTGACCCCCCCCCCCCCACGCCGAATTGCTCCTCCTCCGGCAGAGGATCGATAGTGCTGAGGCCACCGCTCGGCAAAACGAGGACGAGATTCATCGGCAGCGGGTTCTGGAGCGCGAGCACGCCCCCATGCTCCGCACGCTCAGGGAACGAGCTAACGCGGCCCTGGGCAACATTTGCGAGGCCGCCGCTGAGGAGCCGCATGAGACCAACTATGCTGGCAACCTCCAGTATTTTGCTGACGTGGTGACGCTCCTGGAGAACCGCTCTGAGAGGTCTCGTTGGCTCGTCGAGGAGAGGAGCCAAGCCTTGCTCGAGCGCGCTTTCTCTCGTGTCTTCAGTTATCTGCGGGACAGGGATCCCCCGCCGACTTTGATGCCGCCATCGCACCAGTGCCCATAGCCGTCCGGGGTGACCTGGCGCAATGGGTGGAGGATCACGTGGACGACCTCGTCAGGGCCTTCGCGTCTGATGATGACGGCGTGATAATGGCCGCCGATGAAGGTGGCGTGGTGGACGGTCCTGGTGCTGGCGGAGGTGTTGGTGGCGGCGATGATGTCAGCAACACCTCTGGAGGTGACCCAGAAGGCGCGGCGAGCGATATGTCCGACTGATTGTTTGTCACCACTGTTTACCCTCCACACGAAAGAGGTTCGGGCTTGGCCCTCAAGATTGTGAGAGCATTTTGGGAGGGGAAGCCCCTCATGTAAAGATTTGCGGTAAATTCCCTGGTAATCTTAACGCTGTGTGTGAGCTTTAACGGCTGGCCCGGTGGTGGGTCCGCTGGCTCGTTTATCTTTTGACCCTGGTGAGCCCCGAGCGGGGCTGTGGGGGCCATAGCGCCATATGTGTCTTCTGGGTGAACCCATTGATCATGCGATAAGAACCTCCGGAGAGGGCGTGGCGACAGCCGTCCGAGCTGTGGACGCGGTTGGCCCGGCCCGGCTCGCGAGGGGCTCGCGAGGGGAGGCAGCTGACGCTAGCTTTGGACGCAAAGCCGAAACCAGAACATGAGAGATTGCTCGAATGAGACTAAACACCCCTTCCCCAAACGCACGCAAGGCTCGAACTCAAATCCAACTTAAATTCAGATCGAAGAAACTTGTCAACAGAGGGAAAGGCAAAAAAGCAAAAGGCCGCGTCCGGCACCTAGTCTAGTCTTCGACGTCTTCTCACCAGCGTGGAGCTAAGTGCTGCCACTAGGCGTGGGAGGGAGCACCAGGGCCTGAGGCCGGAGCTCCTAAGACTCCAGGGCGTGTACAACCCCACTCATAATTACGTGAGAGTGTCACGGGGCGGCGAGCTATACAGGCACTAGGCCTTCTTCACAGGTACCGGCCCTGCTTCATATCGCCAGATGAGGGCCCCGCCTTGCGCCACACTCTACCGCCACTGACGGCGGCCAGAGACCAAGGACGACGCCAATGGGGTAGAGCGGTCGCTAGCGGTTCCCCCGACGACCACGGGTCCTCTGCCGAGGGCAGGCCCTGACCCACCTCCCCGGCAGAGGGCCTACCTCCTGAGAACATCTTGCGCCAAGCGCCGCAGGGACGAACCCGGATCTCGGCCCCTCTCCTGCAGCCCCCGGTGCCCTCCTCCTGAGGGGTAAGAGGCTGCAGTGTTGGGGCAGCCACCTGTCACGGCGACCTGTACCTCCTGCGGCACACGGTTAGCATAAGCTTGCTCCTGAGGAATTAATGGTACCAGATAGTTGCTGCCTCCGGCGCGGTCGTCGAGGCCCTCTTGGGGTTCCCGAAAGAGCTTAGCTTGTGGTGCCTCCTCGCCCCAGCCTGGCCCAAGGAACGAGCCGTGGTCTTCTTCCCGTGCGCTCTCTTGATCCACCATGCGGGGCACATAAGCTTCTGGGGACGCTGCCCCGTAGGTCTCGCTGTAGTGCCCCTCATGCCACGCAGTCCGGCCCGGAGTGTTGTCTTGAGAGTGGTGGCTCTGTGGTCCACCGAGGCCAAAGGTCACAGCTTGCGCTCCTTCGCCGGCCGGAGATGGGGTCTGCGCGGCTTGCCGCCTGGAGCTGCTGGCCGGGTTGGCGTCGAGTAGGCCCTCGAGCCCGCTTGAAGTTGCATGGGCGCGTGTGGGGCCGCCATATGGCACGCTCTGGGCCAGGGGTGGCAGCCGGACGCAGAAAGGAGGTGCTCCCGAGGCGGCGGTGTCCAGGAGCTTGGCCACTCGCTCTAACAACACGTCGCGGCCGCCCTCTAGAAGCCGGCACCGTAACAGCTCTCGGGCCACCGTCAGCGCGGCCCTGGAGTTTGCCTCGCCGTCGGGTGTGTGGCGCCGTGGTCAGCGGCGTGGCTTGAGGCTCGTCGTGACCGCACTCGCCGCGGCATGAGGGCAAGCGGCATCGGGCCGCGTCGCCCGCTTCCGCCCGGCGCCTTGCGAAGCGCGAGCTGCCTGAGGTGCAAGGTTGAGGTCACCCTGGGCTGGCGGCACGGCATGGGCGGGCCACGCCGCCCAGCGGTCGGTGTTGGCTGCCCGGTCGCTTGACATCGAACGACGAGGCGACGAAACGCGAGGCGGCGGAGGAAGGATTCCGGTGCGCCCCTACCTGGTGCGCTAAATGTCGGATTTGAGGTTCCGGCAGACCCTTGAGGTTCGAACTCTCGGGTGCGCGCGGAGACCTTTCCCCTACCAGCTCACGTGTTAATGGATTGTAAGGAATCTAAGCTAGGAAAGATGAATGGCACAAGAGACACAAGATTTATACTGGTTCGGGCCACCGTTGTGGTGTAATACCCTACTCCAGTGTGTGGTGTGGTGGATTGCCTCTGGGGCTGATGAAGAATGGTTCAAACGAAGAACAGCCTCGCGAGGGGCTGTTCTTGAGCTGGTGCGATGGACTGCTTGGGTGAGTCCAGTCGCTTCTCTCTCTCTCTCTCTCTCTCTCTAGTGGGTTCGACTTGTCCCCGGTCCATTTTTCTCTTTCTGTGATGGCTAGTCCTATTTATAGAGAGAGGCCCTGGGCCTCTTCCCAAATAATCAGCGGGAAGGGCGCCAACAATTGGCCATTTTGAAGGGGAACATCTAGTACAGTTATCCTGACTAAAGTTGGTCTTCGGCTGCCAAAGGCTCTGACGGTGACGCAGTCCTGGGCTCCACGATGACCTCCGTCCTGCCGCTCTGCTGGTCTCGGTCTTGTTGCACCGAAGCGGTAACCTTTGCCTGATGCCTTGGCCTGTGCTTGCCTCCTTTGCACCAAAGGGGAAACGAGGACACTGTGCAGGCTGGCGCCCGCCTGGTCTCGTTCGTCATGGCTTGCGTCACGGGGCACCCTCGTGAGGTACCCTGCCTTGATCTCTCCGCCTCCTCGTGAGCCTGCCTGACGAGGCTGCTCCTGAGGAAGGTTCCTGTCGTCCGCCCCGCGAGGCTTGGCCCCTCGCGAGGGTCTTGAGCTTGAGCTGATGAAGCTGGGCCGCGCTGGGCCCCCACTTGAGCCACGCCGCAGGCCGCAGGCAGGCAAGTCTGGGGACCCCCCGTTCCCAGAACGCCGACAATCAATCCGTGGGAGGCGTAGGATGAAGATGGTCTCTCTCAAGCAACCCTGCAACCAAATAACAAAGAGTCTCTTGTGTCCCCAACACACCAATACAATGGTAAATTGTATAGGTGCACTAGTTCGGCGAAGAGATGATGATACAAGTGCAATATGGATGATAGATATAGGTTTTTGTAATCTGAAAAGATAAAAACAGCGAGGTAACTAATGATAAAAGTGAGCGTAAATGGTATTGCAATGCTAGGAAACAAGGCCTAGGGTTCATACTTTCACTAGTGCAAGTTCTCTCAACAATAATAACAGAATTGGATCATATAACTATCTCTCAACATGCAACAAAGAGTCACTCCAAAGTCACTAATAGTGGAGAACAAACGAAGAGGTTATGGTAGGGTACGAAACCACCTCAAAGTTATTCTTTCCAATCAATCTGTTGGGCTATTCCTATAAGTGTCACAAACAGACCTAGAGTTCGTACTAGAATAACACCTTAAGACAGAAATCAACCAAAACCCTAATGTCACCTAGATACTCCAATGTCACCTCAAGTATCCGTGGGTATGATTATATGATATGCATCACACAATCTTAGATTCATCTATTCAACCAACACATAGAACCTCAAAGAGTGCCCCAAAGTTTCTACCGGAGAGTCAAGACGAAAACGTGTGCCAACCCCTATGCATAAGTTCATGGGCGGAACCCGCAAGTTGATCACAAAAACATACATCAAGTGAATCACGTGATATCCCATTGTCACCACAGATACGCACAGCAAGACATACATCAAGTGTTCTCAAGTCATTAAAGGCTCATTCCGATAAGATAACTTCAAAGGTAAAACTCAATCCATTACAAGAGAGTAGAGGGGGAGAAGCAACATAAGATCCAACTATAATAGCAAAGCTCGCGATACATCAAGATCGTGCCAAATCAAGAACACGAGAGAGAGAGATAAAACACATAGCTCTCGGTACATACCCTCAGCCCCGAGGGTGAACTACTCCCTCCTCATCATGAAGAGCGCCAGATGATGAAGATGGCCACGGTGAGGGTTCCCTCCCGTGGTGCCGGAACAGGGTCCCGATTGAATTTTGGTGGCTACAGAGGCTTGCGGCGGCGGAACTCCAGATCTATTCTGTTCTCCGAAGTTTTTAGGGTATATGGAGTTATATAGGCGGAAGAAGTACGTCGGTGGACCTCCGGGCTGTCCACGAGGCAGGGGGGCGCGCCCCCACCCTCGTGGGCAGCCCGGGACTCCCCTGGTGCAACTCGGGTGGCTTCTTCTGGTCCAAAAATAAGTTCCGTGGAGTGTCAGGTCAATTGGACTCCGTTTGATATTCCTTTTCTTCGAAACACTGAAATAGGCAAAAAAAACAATTACCTGGGCCTCCGGTTAATAGGTTAGTCCCAAAAATAATATAAAAGTGGATAATAAGGCCCAATATTGTCCAAAACAGTAGATAATATAGCATGGAGCAATCAAAAATTATAGATACGTTGGAGACGTATCAGCTATCAATTTTGTTGAGTTTGGTTCACTTTTATTTGAAGTTACTAAAAATTTCAGAGGAAGAAATATGCTAAGGAAAATGTTCCAAGGTGGTTCTTCAAGGAAGCAAGGACCTAGGCTTGCAATGCGTGATGCTGATGATGAGCCACCAAGGGACGCTCCAGTGCGGCCTTGTGAATGGCCTTCAGAAAACTTTATGGATCAAGCGGGAATCAAGGAAGAATTTAACGCATATTTGCGTAACGCTGATCTTGTGAGCTTCGAGGCAGAGAAGTGCCACCAATACCACTATCTCACTAGTACATTTGTGAGGAGGTTTGAATTTTCATCTTCACGTAATTCTCCAACTGTCCTGTTGGATCTTTATGAAAAATCTTATACCATGGACTTAGAGGATTTTACAACTGCTTGCAAACTTCCACAATGGGGTAGTGCTAGTGAACCTCGCAGATCTGAATTTAGAAATTTTCTTGCTAGTATAACTATGGGGGAATCTAGAGATATAGCACAAGCTACCATAGGGAGCATCCATTTTGCTGCTATACATTATTTTTTCTCTTCATAGGTAGGTGCATAAATGGTAAAGATGAAGCATGTCACATGTGTGTCCCTGATCTAAGTATTCTTAGGAGTGCTGTGTTAGGAGACAAAACTTATAACTTGGGAGCCACTATTGCACGTAGGTTGCACCATAATAGATTTAATGGAGATTTCTTTGGAGGAATTTATGCAACCCGCTTAGCTGATTTTCTTGGTGTGGACATCCGTGAGGATGATATTGAGTTGCCTCCTACTTATTTAGACTATAATGCTATGGTCCACCACGAGTTTATCGAGAGGAATGAATCACCTCTCCGGTATCGCTTAATCTTTGACAAACGTCGTGCTGTCCATATTACTCTCCCTGCTCCTGCCTTCTTTGATTATCAGGCTAAAGGAAGATATGTTATTACCAGAGAGGAGGCAGATGAGTACGAGAGGAGGGCGGAGGCAGCTCGCCACCACGGTGTAGCTCAGGAGGCAATAACTACCACAGCCCAGTACGACCCCAGCTACAACTATGGATATCTGCCAGGCCATCCGTGGCAATAAACCAACTTAGGCCAAAAGCCTAAGCTTGGGGGAGTACGTATCTCTCACCGACATTACATTTATGTTCACACACTCACTGCTAGATGTCGGTGCTCATACTTTTTCACTGTAATATCCATGCTAGTTTATTTTCTTTTTCTCGCTTTCTTCTTGTGTGTTTAATAAACCTTAAGAAAAAACAAAAAAATTAGTGTAGCTTTTAGTTAATTTACTTTTCTTGCTGTAGTAGTAATAATTAAAAAGAAAACCCAAAAAGATTTCTCATTCTTATTTTGCTTGTTGGGAGCTTTCCTGTGTAAATAGTTTTATTTCTTTTCTTTTCTTTGGGGGTCAATAGGAGAAGACCATGATTAAATTGTTGAAGTGGCTCCTATATGCATTATTGTTGATTTAAACAAGAGCCCATATTGCCTTGTCTTCTCCTGTTTATTGAATGCTCGCAGATTCCAGCTTAGTCCAATGCACGTGCACTCTTATTATTATTCACATCGCTCACCGCAAGCTTAAAGGCAATTATGACGATATATGAGGGACCGACTGAGATGAGAAAAGCTGGTATGAACTCGACCTCTCTTGTTTTTGTAAATATGATGAGTTCATTGTTCCTGATTCAGCCTATTATGAATAAACATGTTTGCAATGACATTTAGAGATCATAATTGCTCATGCCATGCTTGATTAGCTATGAGTTATAATGGTTTACCTTGCGTGCCAACATACTATTAAAATGGTTGTGATGTGGTATAGTGGGGTGGTATCCTCCTTTGAATGATTTAAGTGACTCGACTTGGCACATGTTCACATATGTATTTGAAACAAATCAACATAGCCTTCATGATATTATGTTCATGGTGGATTATATCCTACTCATGCTCGTACTCAATGTTTATTAATTTTAATGCATGTTCATGACTGTTGTCGCTCTCTAGTTGGTTGCTTCCCAGTCTCTAGCTGGGGAGCGCAGCTCATTTGCATTCACTACTATTAATTTATATTGGGTATGACTATGATTGGATCTCTTTTACCATGAATTACAATGTCTAGTCGGTCCTTGATCTTTAAAGGTGCTTTGCATTTATGTTTTGCGGTCTCAGAAAGGGCTAGCGAGATACCATCCTGTTATATCATATTATGATTGATTTGAGAAAGTGTTGTCATCCAAGATTTATTATTATCTCTCGCTAGTTGATTATGCCATTGATATAAGTAAACATGTGACCTGAGGGTTATTGCAAATGTGGTTAGTCATAATCTTTGCTGAAAACTTGAATGCTGGCTTTATATATTTACAACAACAAGAGCAAACAGAGTTTGTAAAAGTTTTTCTTTATCACTTTCTGTTTATCAACTGAATTGCTTGAGGACAAGCAAAGGTTTAAGCTTGGGGGAATTGATATGTCTCTATCGTATCTACTTTTCCAAACACTTTTGCCCTTGTTTTGGAATCTAACTTGCATGATCTGAATGGAACTAACCCGGACTGACGCTGTTTGCAGCAGACTTTCCATGGTGTTATTTATGTGCATAAACAAAAGTTCCCGGAATGACCTGAAACTTCACGGAACATCTATTTGGAAATAATAAAAAATCCTTGCAAAAGATGAAGACCAGGGGGCCCACACCCTACCCACGAGGGTGGGGGCGCGCCTGCCCCCCTAGGGCACGCCCCCTACCTCGTGAGCCCCCTGGAGCTCCTCCGACCACAACTCCAACTCTATATATTTGCTTTCGGGGAGAAAAAAATCAGAGAGAAGGGTTCATCGCGTTTTACAATATGGAGCCGCCGCCAAGCCCTAAAACCTCTCGGGAGGGCTAATCTAGAGTCCGTTCGGGGCTCCGGAGAGGGGGATTCGTCGCCATCGTCATCATCAACCATCCTCCATCACCAATTTCATGATGCTCACCACCGTGCGTGAGTAATTCCGTCGTAGGCTTGCTGGACGGTGATGGGTTGGATGAGATCTATCATGTAATCGAGTTAGTTTTGTTAGGGTTTGATCCCTAGTATCCACAATGTTCTGAGATTGATGTTGCCATGACTTTGCTATGCTTAATGCTTGTCACTGGGGCCCGAGTGCCATGATTTCAGATCTGAACCTATTATGTTTTCATGAATATATGTGAGTTCTTGATCCTATCTTGCAGGTCTATAGTCACCTACTATGTGTTATGATCCGGCAACCCCGAAGTGACAATAATCGAGACCACTCCCGGTGATGACCATAGTTTGAGGAGTTCATGTATACACTATGTGCTAATGCTTTGTTCTGGTACTCTATTAAAAGGAGGCCTTAATATCCCTTAGTTTCCATTAGGACCCCGCTGCCACGGGAGGGTAGGACAAAAGATGTCATGCAAGTTCTTTTCCATAAGCACGTATGACTATATTCGAATACATGCCTACATTACATTGATGAATTGGAGCTAGTTCTGTGTCACCCTATGTTATGACTGTTACATGATGAACCGCATCCGGCATAATTCTCCATCACCGATCCAATGCCTACGAGATTTCCATATATTGTTCTTCGCTTATTTACTTTACCGTTGCTACTGTTACAATCACTACAAAACACCAAAAATATTACTTTTGCCACCGTTACTTTTGTTACCGTTACCACAACTATCATATTAGTTTCCTACTAAACACTTTGCTGCAGATATTAAGTTATCCAGGTGTGGTTGAATTGACAACTCAACTGCTAATACTAGTGAATATTCTTTGGTTCCCCTTGTGTCCAATCAATAAATTTGGGTTGAATACTCAACCCTCGAAAACTGTCGCGATCCCCTACACTTGTGGGTTATCATTGGGCTATTGTGTGTATTGTCTTGCAAGGTGAATTCTTTGATGGGAGAGAACCAAACTTTTAATCTACCTCGGAAGAATTGAAGATGCTACAATACAATGCTCAATCTTGCGATATTCTTTTCAATGGATTGTGCCCCGAAGAATTCAACAAAATCAACCGTCTTGAGAATGCAAAGGAAATTTGGGATACTTTGATTGATATGCACGAAGGTACCGACTCCGTCAAGGAATCCAAATTGGATGTGCTTCAAAGTCAACTTGACAAGTTCAAAATGAAGGATGGTGAAGGTGTCGCCGAAATGTACTCTAGGCTTGCTCTCATCACAAATGTGATTGCCAGCTTGGGAAGTGAAGAGATGACCGACAAATTCATCATCAAGAAGATCCTAAGAGCCTTGGATGGAAAATATGATACCATGTGCACATTGATCCAAATGATGCCCAATTGCAAAGATCTCAAGCCAACGGAAGTCATTGGAAGAATTGTTGCTCATGAGATGTCATTCAAGGATAAGGAAGAGCACCACACCAAGTCTAGTGGTGCTTAGAAAGCCTCGTGTGATGCTCCCACATCATGAAGTGAGAAACAAATCTTCAATGAAGAATTGAGCCTAATGGTAAAGAACTTCAACAAGTTCTAGAAGAGTGGAAGCAAAGAAAGAAGTTCCAAGTCAAGGTCCTACAATGACAAAAGATCTTCTAGTCGTGAGCGAAATTGCTACAATTGTGGAAGACCCGGACACTACTCCAATGAGTGTACGGCTCCCTACAAAAGAAGAGAAGATTCTACCAAAAGAAGAAGTAGAAGAGAAGAATCACCACCAAGAGAAAGGAGGAGTAGAGATGATCGTTATGAATGAAGACCCTCTCGGATAAGCAAGGACTCGAAAAGGAAGGATAAGTCATCAAGGAGCTACACAAAAAGAAGACATCAAGCTCATGTTGGTGAATGGGTATCCGGCTCCGACCCTGACAATCACTCCGAAAGAAGTTATCACTCCGACTCCGAATATACTGAAGATGAAGGTGTTGCCGGTCTAGCACTTGTGTCAACCAACTCCTACGACATATTTGACTCACCAAATGAAGGAATTGGAAGATGCTTCATGGCCAAAGGTCCAAAGGTAACACATCCCGAGTATGTTGATTTCAATAGTGATGAAGATGATTTGCTAGGTAATGATGATTTACTTGTTAACAACTCTAGTGATGAAAACTATGATGAAACGTCAATTAATCATGCTAATCAAGATAAAACGAACGATGATTATAAGAAGGAGATTGAGCGTCTAACTAAAGAACTAAACACTCTTAAGTTAGCTCATGAAACTACCTTGGAAAATCATCGAGAACTTTTAAAGACTCATGATAAGCTACGCTTTGAAAAGCTCAACCTTGAGCAAGAGCATGAGTTTTTAAAGGCAATCAATGATGATCTTTGCAAGAAAAGTTCTTCTTACATTGCCAAGCGTTTACTCTTGTCTACTTACATGCCACAAGTTAAATCTAGCAACAAGAACAAGAAAGATGTTTCATCTAGTAGTAACAACAATCATGGTAAATCCAATGTTGTTACTTCTAGTAGTTCTCTTGATTCTACTAATGATTCTCTTAGCCAAGTTACACTTGAGCAAGAAAATAGCTTATTGAAGGGAATTATAGAGAAAGGTGTTTACAAGAGTCTTGCCGGAAGTAAGCAATTTGAGGAAATTGTACGCAAGCAAGGAAGACACCGGAAGAATCAAGGTGTTGGTTTTGAACGAAAGTTCAATGCCAATGGAGTTGAGTGGGAAGAAGATCAATACCCCAAGATGAAGTTTGTTCCTCAACAAGAGAAGTATGATCCTACTTCTTTTAAAGGGGCACAAGCTCAAGATTATCTTCCACCACAAGACCACAATAAAAAAGGCAAGGACAAGCTTCAAGAGGAAATTAATGCATTTGAAGAAGCACCTAAGGCCTTGGTGAAGTGGGTTCCTAGGACTACATCAAGTTTTACTTCATCAAGTACAACTAGAACTCCGAGGATTCCCATCAAGATGGTGTGGATCCAGAAGAAGAAGAAGTAGAGAGTTCTTGAGTGTGACTTCGCCAACATACTTCACTCTTATCATTTTGGCGAGAACAAGTGCAAACAACTTCCATATCTTGCACTAGTTCAAGGAGTCACAAACCCTCTTGTTGGTAAAACAAGGGACAAGGTAATCCAATGCTTTCATGGACATCATCTTGTGTATGCATCACTCTATGTCTATGGATATCCTTGTTTGTTCCTTGTGGGACTAACCCGTGTAGGTATTGAAAGTGCAACTCACTCCAAAGGATTGCTCCAAATGATCTACATCAACATTGAGCATCTACATCTTCAACACCTACATGAAGTCATCATCGAAAAAACCCAAGGTTAGTTCATCCCTCTAAGGGGGGATATCACATCTAGGGGGAGCTTTACTCTAATCAATTGAGTTAAAGAAACTCTAATGTTGTGAACACATCAATGCTTTATGGAAAAGTGGTAACCCCACTTGTGCTTAAATGATGAGTATGACCTATGATCAAATCTTCTCATTTGACTCCTATGTCAATATACTCATATATAGATGACCTAGTCATCGCCAAATTGCTTGATAGATGCTAGAGTGTTTGTGCATGATTTGTCACATATTTCATTTGCCGTTTTATTGTGTGAGCATGTTGGTTGCATACTTTACTCATTCTAGGACATCCATTTGTCGTTTTGATTGTTTGGCTCTGTCTCTTTTGCCAAATAGATGGACAAGAATACCTAAGAACTCCCTCTAGCTATCTATGCTTTTCTCATCTCAAACTCTATTCATGCTATATCACAAAGTTTGATCAAGTCAGATTCGAACCACTCTGTGTGTGGAGCACTCGGAGTTCCCGATTTGTCATAGACTTAAACCTCCAAAACCTCTTTGTGCATCTCGGTCTGACCGATTCATCCTTTACGGTCCTACCGAGTCACTAAGTTGGTCTAGGGTTTTCAATCTCGGTGCAACCGATTAGAACCTTTCGGTCACACTGAGTTGCAGGAACTGCCTGCAGTTTTGCCTCTCGGTGCCACCGAGTCGTTCCACTCAGTCACACCGACAGGGTCAGGTTATATATACCGACGGGCCAAATTTTGGAAAAATTTCGGAACCTTCTCGCCCGCGCATAACCTGCTCTACCTCTTCGGGTCTCCGGATCGTCCTCTCGTCGCGAGCGACCTCCCGCCGCTTGTCTCCGCCGCCGTCAACGGAAATATTCACCGCCGTTGCCGCAGTAGTAAGTTCGTCGCCGAACTAGGGTATGAACTTGATCTTTGTGCTAATCCTTAACTCCGATTCTTAGCACATTGCTCTGCCATGATTGAAATCATCCTTTCCAGCGAAAACATCCCATAGATTATTTTTGGTTTGAAAATTTAGGGTTAGGTCTCTGCCGAATTCATCTCGGACCGACCAAGTTGTAGAAATTGGTCTCACTGATTTTGGCTTAGGCCAGAGCACACGCGTTTTCGGTCTGACCGAAAATTGCAGTCTCGGTACCACCGAACTGTGACTCGGTCTGACCGAGTTCGCTAGTTTAGGTTCCAAAAGCTGCTTCACCGATTTTACAAATCGGTAGATCCAAATTTTTTTCTGTGAAGAACTAAAACTAAGTTTTTAAGTCATCCATTTTGCAAAACGCCTGTACTTTGTGATGCTCATCTACTCTACCTCATCTATAACCTATTCACAGGGTCTGCTGTCAGAGTATTTGCAGAGATGTCTGACCAGAGTGATAGTCAGAACAGGTCTGAGCAACAGGTGCAGATGAGTGAGGGTTCAGATCCCTCTAGCAGCTATGATGAAGGCATCAGGAGCACTCCTAGCAATTTGCCAAAGGCTGCCACTAGGACAAGGAAGAAGAGGAATTCTGACTCTGAAGATGAAGATTATGTAGCTGTTGAAGATGAAGCCACTTCAAAGAAGAAGGTGCTAAAGAAAGAGTATGGCACGGCTGCAATAAAGCCAGGAATGAAGACGAAGATGCCAGCAAGAAGACAACCCATGTCAAAAGTCAGAACATCAACTGCTGAAGCTTCAAAATTAGCTACCGAAGAAGCTGAAAAAGGGAAGATGAGGAAGCAGAGGTGTCGTGGAATTAACACGTCAGATGTCCTTAGTGTTAGGACTTAGTCGCGAGGCCAACGCATCTATGTGGTAGCTTGAGAGAGGTTGAGCGGAATCGAGAGACACAACACAAGACAGGGATTTAGATAGCTTCAGGCCCCGGGAAACATCATCCAAGAAAACCCTACATGCTGTTTGAGGCTAGGTCTCATTATCATCACGAGGGAGTCGCCAGAACCGGCTCTCCTCTTTGTGTCTAGCCCTAAGATTGTTTCTTCTTGCTTGTAGCTTGTCCCTCTTTGGGGAGCCCTGCCCCTCCTTATATATGTTGAAGGGCGGGTTACATGTGGAGTCCTATTAGGATTAGGACTAGTCTATCTCTAATGCAAACCGGATACAAGTCCTGGTCTTAACTCCTTGTAAGGTAAATATTCCTCATGCATTTCCTCTTAAACCGCCCACAATAGTTGAACCGGCCTTCATGAACCGCCAGACGGGCCATCGAGTCTTGTCGCTCCTCGACCCGTCATGCCAGTCACCGATGAGTTACAACGTCTGGCGGGTTCTTTGGTAAATTGCCGTGTCTGGCGGGTCACCAAATGAATATCGCCAAGTGCCGGTAGGACCTCAAATAAATCGCCAAGTCCGGCGGGTTAACTTCGGCCGGTTTACACCGCTGAGGTATATCCCGACATTAGCCCCCAAGTTTAGCTTGGATTTATCCATGGTAAACTTATGCTGCAAAATAAACACCGTAACAAATTTGGCAGGTTGTGCTCCGGGTTAAGAATTCTTGTAGACCAAAGACCGATCGTCCTTAAGTCCTTTATCATTTCCTCCTTCTAGAAAATCCGGTCAATAACCAGCTTCATACTCAAATTGTTGATGTTGGCTTCTTATAGAAAAAATATTATGAAGAATAATCCACTTGAGTCGGCTTCCAAAGCGCTGGTTTAAGAAATATTGGTCTTGAAATACTCATATTATATTCAACCGGTTTGAAGATGCAGAACTTGCCGGTTTTATCATTGCCAAAGACTGTCGGGTTATAAAAACTTTATAATTTCGAGTCATGATTGTTGCAGACACCGGTTCATGATTGTTGCAGCCACAGGGTCATAATGATTGGTGACGCCGGGTCAACCTAGTTTGCTCAATCAGAGAATTTGAAAAATATTTCTTCGATAATAATATAATACCTGTAGCCCCCAAGTCTTTGACCAGAACAAAGTGGTGGCTTAAGACTTTGCTTCAATATAAATACTGCCACTTTCAAAGAAATCCATGTTGTTTATCCCAGTGACTAGTAAAAACTGAATACTCCATACTATGTAGCCCCCTAGTGCCGGGTTGTCATGCTTGCAGCAACCTGGGACTTGTAATTGTCTTATACTCATAAAAACTTCAACCAGTGTAGCCCCCAAGGGCCGGGTCATTATGCAATAATGAGGAGGGACTTTGTATGTATAATCATGTAGATTTGAGCAATGATGTGTAGCCCCCAAGGGCCGGCTCAGTAAGATAATATTGAGCTGGGACTTAATATATACCTCAATGAAAATAACATCATATGATGTAACCCCCATCATGGGACTTGAATCCACGTCCACAAGGTTAAGAGCCTTGTGCTTTACCAACTGAGGAGTGGACCCTTCAATATAATGAATAAAAAGCTTTGTACCTTCAACTGTTGGCGGAGCAATTGGTAGGCCCCAAGGGCCGACTCATTATAATGTGATGAGTCGGGTCTTTAATAATATGAGCAAAAAAATCACTTTGCATTAGCCCCCAAGTGTCATGGTGCATGCTTGCAGCGACATGAGACTTGCATATTTGATGTAATCTCAACTTAAATAATGTAGCCCCCAAGTGCCGGGTTGTAAGCCTGCAGCAACTCGGGACTATTCCCTCCATTGTAGAATAAATCATACCCATGGATGAAATAATAGCCATTGCACTGAAGCAACTTTGAAAACCTCAATCATAATATTGGTTATTGATAACCATAATAAAAATCTAGCCATGTTGGCTATTCAAGACAATATAATCTGGTATGAAAAACCTTATTCATTCAATATCATAATGAAAATTCAGCCAAGTTTGGCTATTTGAATAATATAACCCAATGATGTATAAGCGCATGATTCCAATGGCGCCAATCCAAATATGTAATTGTCGACTTATAGTCCAAAGCCAGGCCGGGTTAACAAACACGGATAATTTCTCATCATATCTTTGGCGACTTATCTTCTTAAAGCCAGGCAGGTTTAATAAACACCGGATAATTTATCATCATGCTTTATTCAACCTGTCTCTGCATACAACAAGTTTAAAGTGTCCTGGCGGTTTTCCGCCGGACGGGTCATAATGCCCAACATATAACCCAGGTTTATAACCAAGGCTGCACTTAAGAATAATCAATGAAATATATCATACCTGTGACATTGAATCACATCATTGGTTTACCAACTTTTTGTAGTAAGGGTGATAACCCCAATCTTGAGTAATGATTATTCCTTTCATACTGTGTCGGTTTATGAAAAAACTGTACCGGGTTGCGATAAACACCGGTTTAACCATATATAATACTGGCGACTCGTAGTCAAACCAGACCGGGCGGATAGTCTCCGGATTATGATTTGATCATGTACTGACAACTTGTAATTGAAAGTCAAGCCAGGTTAATGAACGCCGGTTTATTCCATAATAAGATGGTAATATAAAATCAAACCGGGCAGATAGTCTCCGGATTAGGATTTGACCGTGTTCCGTCAATTGACAGTTTGAACCGGTTTAAAATGTTATTGGTTTAAAAACACAACAAAAATCAAATAACAGTTATGAAAAATATGGAAGCAAAGGCAATGATAAAACCGTTTGCAAAAGAGGCTTTCTTGAGCCGATCGGATGGTGTTACCATGGTCGGACACGACCAAGCTCCCAATAAGGTGTAGCTATGGCTCAGGTCAGCCAGGTCCCCAATCAAACCGTGGCATTATGCCGATCAAGTGGCGTGGTGATGGTTCGGTTCACCAAGCCCCCAAGTGACTCTATGGCCTTAGGCCGATCAAGAGGCGTGGATCGGTTCAGACTTGACCATGTCCCCAAGTGATCTGGTGGCTTTCGGCTATCAAAAGGTGTTGCATTGGTTCGGACACGACCAAGCCCCCAAGTGATGTTGTGGCACTAGGCCGATCAACAGGTGTGGCTATGGTTCGGATACGACCAAGCCCCCAAGTGATCAATAATATGATAAGCCAATAAGGCATGATACCCATGTTTGAACCGCGCATCATGGCAGCAGGTCCTCTTTGGCACCCTTTAACTTTTTGCAAGAGATAAATCCTTCTTGAACCGGATGTTAAACCGGATATTGAGAGCTTCAAAGCTTTGTGGGAGACACCTTTCCCTTGAACCGGATTTTAAACCGGAATATTTATTTTCAGCCGGGAATTTTCTGACGGCCTTTAAACTCGAGCTTGCGAGAAGTTAATTCCTTTTTGAACCGGAAATTCTTAAACCGGAATTGAGAGCCTTCAGTGAGACTGACTTCCCTTGAGCCGGATTTTCAACCGGAATCCTTTACGATGATCTGGAACGTCTTCATTGAACCGGGATTTACTAACTGTCATATACTTTCTAAGCCGGAAATTTTCTGACGGCCTTCAAATAACAGTAGCCTTCGGGTCCTGGTTATCTTTCCCTCCATCATTCTGGGGTTCTTTAAAGTTGCTAAAACCGGCAAGATTTGCTGAGTCATGTCATCATAGCCCCCAAGTCTTAAGACGACTCGAGGAGCTGTCTTGAGATTCTTCATACTTGGTCGTGATATAAACCGACATATAGCTGAACAGCGAAACGCTGTCATATGTTGACGTTGGAAGCAAGGTGGCGAGCTACTGATCTTCGCAACACTCATTCTATATCCTTGGCGTTTGATAACGCGATGTGAATCCATGAAAACTTGAGGTCGACTGTGGCGGGTTGTGAATGGCTTCGTATGATTTGCGTTAGTAATCCGGCCAGCGGTTCATCCCAGCTGGCTGCTGAAATTTAATCAAACTGTAGTGATGGCGATTTGTGCGCCTGCCCATTGGGTCATTCAGTATAGACAGAAGCTGATATCATTATTTGCTCCAGATTTTGTTGGAATAAACCGGACCGCAGGGCGGCGGTTTACAAACGTCCATCGGGCAGCTTGTATGAGCGGGTGTAACCCTGATGTGCTGTTATAGATTGGTCCTGCTTATAAAAATATACCAAACAACGTAAATGTTCTTTGACAAAAACAATATGTGTCAAACAAAATAAACTTGAATGGATATCACCTGATTTATTCAGACAATGAAAGATCCGCGTCTGTGAATAACCTCTGGTAACTTCAACGGTGTTCTAGCCACTCTCTTTGTTAGAGATAAGACGGCATTGACGAGACCGTAACAAAGGTGGAGGCCTTAAAGCGCCGGTCGGCTTAAAACAGATCCTCCGGATCATGTTGACTTTGCCTTTGCCTAAATCCCATAGATAATTGAAGTAGTATGTGCAACGCCCTTGTGATTGAAGCGGCACCTAGGCTGCCCGTGCACGCATTGTTCCCTGGCAACGTGGATCCCTCAGTCTCCCAACCGATAGATCTTGTTGTCAAGGACATCTGATGTATTATATCCAAACACTAGCACCCAGAGCGGCCGTTTTTTGTCTTCACTGAAGCCAAATAAATAATTAACCTTGTACTCGCTTTGGTTATTGATGTGAGAGCCAGTATAGTCCTTGGTGATGTGAGTACATGCTTTCCTTTGCGATGAAGCAAGGCGGCGGCTTGACCATGGACCACAGCAGAGCAGAACCGGACAGATAATATCAGCATGCAGATGAAGTTTTTTTTTGCCTTATGCACGCCAAATGAAGCTGGCCGTTCGTTTCTTCTTCGGTAGCGATGCTGTCAACTGCCAGTGATCTTCATAATCCGTGTCATCCCATGGAAGTGGTGAATTAAACCTCGACCTCAGCTCCTTTTATTACAACCTCATGTTCCAGTGAACAGTACTGCTTCTCCAGAATTTCAGTTTCCTTTTCCTCACAGGCAATCGATTATGAAGCTCATTTAGACTTATCCTTCACCTCATTCAGTTTCATGTCTCTGAAAAAAATCAGGCTTAAGATAAGTTGCTCTTTGTAAAGAACAACTGCAATCAAACAAGTGCTATCTTTCTCAATATCCACAACAGAGATCAAATCCTCAACTCGATGTTCAATGTTTCAAAATCGAAAACGTCATGGAGGCCATCCACCACTTCTTTCTTGTATTTTACACTTTTTACTCCAGCAGAGGCAAACTCGTAAGCCGGCGACTCTTGGTACAGTAGGGGCGGCTTGCGGCTAAGGCCTAAGGGAGGCCAACCCCGGTGGCGTCGGCGACTCAGGCGAGCGGTAGTTCGGCCCGAGATGCTACAGTTCAGAGGCAGGGACGGCCGCGACGCCGACGGGGCACTGGGGGAGCAAGGCAGCGTCACAAGCGGAGAGGTACCATGAGGCGAGGCGAGGTTATGGGGATCGACCCGACCTGCTTGCTCCGGCAAAGGAGGCGTAGGAGACTCAACGGCGGCTCAATCATACCGGCGGCGGAGTCACAGGTCGCAATATTGAGACCCGACGACGGTTTGAAGCAAGGCCAAGCTCGTCGGCGGTTTACTTGCTGCGGGCAACTAGGTCACGAAGCAACGACGACTCGTAGTGGCGAGTCACATGGGAGTAACTCGGCGACAGGGCAATTCATAGAGGGCGGCCTCGCGGCAGGGGCGGAGGTGCCCACGGTGGCTCTGCGATGCGGGAGCAGCGGGAGGTGACAGGCGGCGCCGGTTTACAACGACAGGGCAGGGGCGCCGGTGGTTCGACCATGGAGACGGGCGAGACAACTCAGGGTCGCGAGCCTGGGCGGTTTAGAAGCAGCACGGCGGCTCCAGGCAGAACGGTGGCATAGGGACTCGGAACGGCACGGCGGCTCTCAACGAAGCGAGGCCGTGGCCATGATGGCCGAAATATGGATGCGGACGGCCCGGGGCTGGTCAAGGCTCGAGCTCGTGCTTGACAGAGGCAGCGGCCGAGTGCGAGGCCGCGGCAGAGGCGTCTGAATCGAGGCCGGGGGTGACTCGCCATCAACTTGGCGAAAACGGCTTGAGGCCGGGTGCCCGTGGCAGAGACGAACCGGGGCGGTTGACCCTGAGTCCATGCCCATACTCTCCGGATCGTGGCTTCCCCTTCTCTCTTTTTTTTATAGATCTCTTCCTGGAATCCATGCAAGTACTGCGGTTGCACATGGGATCTTCACGTGGGAGGGCATCCATGAGGCGCTATGGATATTTATACGTGTATGTCTGCGATCCGTACTGTAGATATTTGTGGTAGGCTGATCTAGTCGCAAGCGACCGCCGTGCGTGAGTCGGGTTCGGACGGTTGTATTTGAAGTAGCGATAGCAACTCGCAGATTACCATAAATCGACAGCTTATCTCATCGAGACCAGATCTTTTGCCGGTCTCGGCGGATCGGCGGTGCGGCAGCGCACTCCTAGAAATATCTTCTGTTGGTTTCGATGGATCGTCAAACGAGAGCGGCAATAACCCTAATTTTCTTGAACCTTAAATTTCATAGATCCCGAATCTGGACTGGTGACCTTTGAAGTTGATGAAATTCCTCTCAAACCGGTTCATCCGGACCGATGAACTCGAAACTGATGCAAATCCTTTCAAATCGACTCTTCTTCATCCAGAAAATTGCAAGCTTCTCGATCCCTGAGAGATCCCTCCAAAAACTCAACACCACCGTGCGCAGGCCCCACGTTGGGCGCCAACTGTCGTGGAATTAACACGTCAGATGTCCTTAGTGTCAGGACTTAGTCGCGAGGCCAACACATCTATGTGGTAGCTTGAGAGAGGTTGAGCGGAATCGAGAGACACAACACAAGACAGGGATATAGACAACTTCGGGCCCCGGGAAACATCATCCAGTAAAAACCCTACATGCTGTTTGAGGCTAGGTCTCATTATCATCACGAGGGAGTCGCCGTAAACCGGCTCTCCTCTTTGTGTCTAGCCCTAAGATTGTTTCTTCTTGCTTGTAGCTTGTCCCTCATTGGGGAGCCCTGCCCCTCCTTATATATGTTGAAGGAGCGGGTTACATGTGGAGTCCTATTAGGATTAGGACTAGTCTATCTCTAATGCAAACCGGATACAAGTCCTGGTCTTAACTCCTTGTAAGGTAAATATTCCTCATGCCTTTCCTCTTAAACCGCCCACAATAGTTGAACCGGCCTTCATGAATCGCCAGACGGGCCACCGGTCTTGTCGCTCCTCGACCCGTCCGCCGGGTCACCAAAGTGAGTTACAACGTCCTAGCGGGTTGCCGGTAAATTGCCGTGTCCGGCGGGTCACCAAATGAATATCGCCAACTACCAGCGGGACCTCAAATAAACCGCCAAGTCCGGCCGGGTTAACTTCCGGCCGGTTTACACCGCGGGGTATATCCCCGACAAGAGGGTTAAGAAAACAATGGCTAGAGTCACCGGAAAGCCCTCCATGATGCAAGAACCTTCTGAAGAAGAGAAAGAGGAAGAGGATGCTGCACCAGCACCCAAAGCTCAGAAGCTTATGGGAGATGCTATCAAATCAGGGGCTGCTCCATCTAAGCCCAAAGCTGCTCCCAAGGCTGCTGCTCCAGCTCCAAACCCAAAACCAAAGAGGAGCACTAGGAATATCCCTGCTGAAGAAAAGAACAAGGCCCCGGTGCCTCAAGCCGCTGAAGAAGAAGAAGATGATGATTCTGTTGTGTTGAGGAAGCTGAAGCCCAAGATCCCTGACTACACTGATGCACACCAAGTTGAAGAGAACATGAAAATCAGGAAGGATGCAGGATTGAGACTATGGAGACAGTCTGATCCATATGCTATGAGGAGAAGGACTGATGTGGACTATAGGTGTCACACTAAGGAACAACAGGATTTCTATGAGACAGTTTTTCTTGACAAGAAGCCCATTGTGTGTGATATGAGATGGGTTGACTGGGAATTCATCAAGGAAAATGAGGATCACTTCTCTGGAGTGCTTGATAGCTTTAAGGCATGTGGAGTGGATACTTTTGTTGCCCAGAAGCTCACCAAGTGGAATGATGAGCTCATCATGCAGTTTTACTCCACTGCCCACTTCTATCCAGATGGAAGGATTATATGGATGTATGAGGGTACTAGGTACCAATCTACAGTTGATAAATGGGCCAAGCTTATAAATGCTCCTGAGGAACATGAGGATGACTTGGAAATTTATGTAGAGAAGAAGAAAGACCACAACAGTATGGCTAACATGTACAAGGAGATCCCAGATGCTGCTTTGGATACACATAAGTTTGGATCAGTTCACTACCTGTTGTCTGGTCTGCCAACAATCAACTGGATCTTAAGGCACACACTGCAACCCAAGTCAGGTGATCACAAGATGATCAGAGGACATGCTATAAACTTGCTGCACATATTTGATGTCCCACAGAAGTTCAAAGTCATGAGCCTGATTGTTGAAACAATCAAGAGGACTGCAGCTGATCAGAAGAGAAGTTGTGGGTATGCCCCACACATTCAGGAGCTAATCAACTCAAAGATGGGCAAAGGCAAGTACATCTTGGATAAGGAGCACCTGCCCATCTATCCTGAATTTGAAGATAACACTATTGTGATGAATGAGAATGAACCATCTTCAGCTCAAGCACATGAAAAGAGAGAGAAGGCTAAGGCAGAGAAGGCTGCAAAGATGCCAACAGCAGAGGAGGCATCTCACGTATTCTTGAAGAGCAAGAAAGACCAGCTTGGATATCTGATCCAATCCACCTTGAGGATTGAGATGGGCTTGGCCACCCTGACCAAGAGCCAGGAGAGTCTGGAGAGAATCATTGAGCAGAAATTCTATGACCTTGATGTCAAGGTGACAGAGATCCAAACTGCAGTTGAGCAACTTCAGGAGGAAGCAGAGGAGAAGAAGAGCAAGTCTACCACAGATGCTTTTGCCAGAGTGCCCAGAGGACAGTGATCTGCTGCAGTGCCAGTGACAGACACTAGAGCCACAACATCAGCACCAGCAGCTACAGCTCCAGTTCCACCTCCAGCAGCTACATCTCCAGTTCCACCTCCAGCAGCTACTCCACCAGCTCCAGCTACTTCATCAGAAGCCTTCGTCCCTGGAGTTCTCTCAAAACCACCTTCCGAAGATCGAGCCTGAGAGTCGTTTAATTAGCACTATGCATTTTCAAACTTTTTGGTAACTTGTTGCCAAAGGGGATAAAAATGTATAGATCATAGGCTTCGAGAGAGAGTGTTGTTTTTTTCTCTCTTGCTACTTTGGTTGAAACTTTATTGTGTGCTTCCAGAGAGAGAGAGAGAGTGTTGGTTTTTATCTCTCTTTGCACTTCTTTGGTTTGGTTTGAAACTTTATTGTGTGCTTGTGTGAGCTACTTGTGAGATACTTGTTTGATCTTGTGTTTTATCATATGCTACCCTTAATGCTTGTTGGATGATATTATCTCTTATATCCTAGATGATCATTCACTTGTTTTGGTGATGAGTGTATGCTTTAACTTCTATCATTTTGAGCACTCCACCAAGATGTATGTGACATGGAAGAGTAACTGATGATCCTAATCGATTGTGCATTTGCATTCAAAAGAAAATTTTAAATAATGCACAAATTTAGGGGGAGCTCTTGCTTATCACATACTTCTCAAAGCAGCGCTATTTTTTTAATACTATTTATCATTTGTCGAAGCTTTGATCTATATGTTGTCATCAATTACCAAAAAGGGGGAGATTGAAAGTGCAACTATCCCTGGGTGGTTTTGGTAATTCCTAACAACATATATCTCATTGAGCTAATGCTATTTCAAGATAGATATTTTAGGAAAGCTCAATGATTGGCATGGCATGGATTAGAAAGTGGACCCTTCAAAATGCTAAGGACAAAATATTGGCTCAAGCTCAAAGCACAAGACTCTACATTTTCTATTTTAGTGAACCAAGATCACATTGAGTCTATAGGAAAAGCCAATACTATTAAGAAGGGATGAGGTGTTGCTTAATGAGGTGCTTGCTCAAAATGCTTAGTGATATGCTCCAGAACCCTCCACTACTTTCTCATATCCACATATGTCCCCCACCAATTATCCAACTCGGCCCCACCGATTCTTTCTATCCGGCGCCACCGAGTTCAGTTGATATAGCCATTGCCAAAAACCTTAGTCTTTTCGGTCTCATCGATAGGGATCTCGGTCTCACCGAGATGGGATTGTAATCTCTCTGTTTCCCTTCATAATGTTTCGGTCAAACCAAGATGGGCAATCGGTCCCACCGAGATTGCAATGCAAACACTTTGTTTCCTTTTCTTAATGTTTCGGTCCAACCGAGATGAGCGAATCGGTCCCACTGAGTTTGCCTGACCAACTCTCCGTTTGACTATTACCAAAATCGGTCTCACCGAGTTTGTGTAATCGGTCTCACCGAGATTACGTTATGCCCTAACCCTAATGATATTGGTCCCACCGAGTTGACATGTCGGTCCCACCAAAACACCTAGCGTTCACATTTTGAACTAAATCGGTCTGACCGAGTTCTCTGAATCGGTCCCATCGAGTTTGGTGATTTGTGTGTAACGGTTAGATTTTGTGTGGAGGCTATATATACCCCTCCACTCACTCTTCATTCGTGGAGAGAGCCATCAGAACATGCCTACACTTCCAATACATATTTTCTGAGAAAGAACCACCTACACTTGTGTTGAGGTCAAAATATTCCATTCCAACCACATAAATCTTGATCTCTAGCCTTCCCCAAGTTGCTTTCCACTCAAATCTTCTTTCTACCAAATCGAATCCTATGAGAGAGATTTGAGTGTTGGGGAGACTATCATTTGAAGCACAAGAACAAGGAGTTCATCATCAACACACCATTTGTTACTTCTTGGATAGTGGTGTCTCCTAGATTTGCTAGGTGCCACTTGGGAGCCTCCGACAAGATTGTAGAGTTGAACCAAGGAGTTTGTAAGGGCAAGGAGATCGCCTACTTCGTGAAGATCTACCCTAGTGAGGCAAGTCCTTCGTGGCGGACGGCCATGGTGGGATAGACAAGGTTGCTTCTTCGTGGACCCTTCGTGGGTGGAGCCCTCCGTGGACTCGCTGCAACTGCTACCCCTTCGTGGGTTGAAGTCTCCATCAACGTGGATCTACGATAGCACCACCTATCGGAACCACGGATAAAAAATAGCCGTGTCAACATTGCGTTTGCTCCCTCAAACTCCTCCCTTTACCTTCATATGCAATTGTTTTACATTCCGCTGCTATACTCTTAGAATTGCATGTGTAGGTTGATTGCTTGACTTGTGCTAAGTTGTTAAAATCTGCCAAGAACTAAAATTGGGAAAAGGCTAAATTTTTATATGGTCAAGTAGTCTAATCACCCCCCCTCTAGACATACTTTCGATCCTACACAAGACAAGGGTAGCGACATTTTCTCTCTGCTCACCGCTGGTCACAGATCCGGCCGGATCCCTTCGGCTGGTGTGTGTAGAGGACTAGGTGCATCGTTCACGCGGTCATCGCCAGCGAGGGAGGAAACCCGCAGCTGCCGGACGGGCCTGATCCTCTGCCCGTGCCGTTTTCTCCGACACAGCACCGGCTCGGTAGGTCCTCCGACCCTTCTTCCTCCCTGCCGTATTGTCCACAGATCCGACCTGTCGCCGCTGACATCCCGATGACCCTCAGGTATAAGTTATCCGAAAGTGGCCTTGCTCTACTTCCCCAGCTCCCCACGTGTCTGCATGTGCATCTTTTTCTACTCCCATCAGCTCTTCCAAAGCCACCTAAATTTTTAGTATTATTAGATGTAAAGCTACTTCATGCATTCAAATCTAGGGCTTTGTTCAAACAACAAAGAAAGGGGGAAAGTTGTAGCATGAATCTAGGACTTGATTCAAAGAGGAAATAGTATGGTGAAAGTAGTAGAGACCGGATACCCAGCCGGTCTCTTGGTTGAAAAGGGAAATAATGGGAAAACGCAGTACAAACTAGATAAGGAACAGATCTATTATTGGTTGAAAAAAGGATAGAAAGTGGAGGCTGGTGGACAAGTCAACAGAGTATGTCCAGGATTAGATTTGTTGCCCTCCATAGTAAAATGTCTCCAGGATTAGAATTGCTGCCCTCAAATAGTAAAAGGTCTAAGGATTAGATTTGCTGCCCTCACATAGTAAATGGTCTCCAGGATTAGATTTGTTGCCCTCACATAGTAAAAGATCTCTAGGATTAGATTTGCTGCCCTCGCATAGTACAAGGTCTCCAGGATTAGGTTTGCTGCCCTCACATAGTAAAAGGTCTCCAGGATTAGATTTGCTGCCCTCACATAGCATGAACAAACTCTGCATCACCACTTTATGCCTCCTTGTAGGTACATTGTGCCGATGCCTCCACTATGGCATGTCCTTATACCAACCTTTTGGTGTTGTTAATGTAAGGGCGCATGTAAAATGAAGCGATCAAACTGTTACCTTAGGGACATGTATAACCAGTGTTATTGTTAATCTAATGCCTCCAAAGGATAAGATACAATTAAAGCTGTGTTACAAATGGCACTCCCGCTGTTTTCCCCAAAGATGATAAGTAAGTTGCTCCTTTACGCTGCTTTCGGTGTCCTGGTGTCCCCACGGTCACATGCCCTTAAACCAACTCTTTAGTCTTTGTTGATTTCTTTGTGTCCGTAAACAAGCAATGCCACCATTAAAGTAATCCCATATTTGAGAAATCTCATTGTTGATCATAATGCTTCTGGTAACATGAAGCATTACTGACATTTTAAAATTCTACTGTCCTTGCGTGATTGCCATGAACATAATTAAGATTCTTCTTTTCATTTCGTATATGTTTTGTATATTCTTATTGACCAAAGAATCGTTTACTTTCTATCTTTTTGTGCAGATAGGGATATCCATTTCACCTTGTTGCTATTGTGACCTTTTGGTGAACTGCACAAAACACTTTTTTTGGAATGAGTGTCTTGTGCAGTTCAACTAAAATGTGACGTGGGCAACATCTCTCAATTTTGGTGGAAAAACTGCACAAAATGGTGATTGGAGTTTCCAAAATCTCCGTCAAGTTCTGCTGGTAATCTCGTGCAACACTTTATTAGCCTTTGCAAGATGAGTAGTCACTGTCACCACAATGGTACTTTATTTTAGTGGAACTGCACAAAAGGATAAGAATATTATAGTTGCACCTCACATGAGCCGGACAACCAACCCTAATGTTCCTCAATTTTAGTGCAAATACTAAAGAAGAACCTGCCAGCTCACGAGAGCAAGTACTTTTTGCTAGTTGAATGATGCAATCTTTGCTTCATTTTAGGTGAACTGCAGAGAAAGGTGCATGAATTGAATCATGGAACTCCAGGCAGGCCTCATCCTAGTGGAGCTGCAGGTTGAGTAAAGGAGGCCACTATTAAAGTGAAATCATGCTCTCCTGGTTTGTGGTGTGCAAAAAGGAATACTCAACTACAGGCGTTGTGAAGGTCAAGAGCATTCGCCAAGTTCTTCGATTTTATGACATGGCTAGCCAAGATGGATTTAATCTCGATATTCACTTTATCAAAAGGCTCTAATGGGTTGGTTCTGAATCTTGCAAGCTAGGAATCAATGAGATGTGTAGGCATCTTTGTTGTACTTATTATTTGAATCTTATTTGTTGGTTCTGAATCTTGCAAGCTGGGAATCAATGAGATGTGTAGGCATCTTTGTTGTACTTATTATTTGGATCTTATTTGTTGGTTCTGAATCTTGCAAGTTGGGAATCAATGAGATGTCTAGGCATCTTTGTTGTACTTATTATTTGGATCTTATTTGTTGGTTCCGAATCTTGCAAGCTAGGAAGCACAGCATGATGATGCAGAGGACAACAACCATAACAAACAATTCAAACTTGGTAGTATTATCTTTGTGAAAGTGCGACAAATGTCGGGATCGTAATGCGTCCTGAGAATAATAATTCTAATTGTTGTGCATGTTGATCCTGTGGCACTGATAGAACGAGCCAATGCATTGCTTCTTTTAACTATAAATTTCTATTAAAGCTACTTAAATTTAAGTAAAGTGACCACTAACTCCTGTTATTACAGGACCAATACGGACCCGCTCGTGAACCGACGTGTGGCCGGAGTAGGTTTCTTAATGGAGGCGTTTGAATGCGCCGAGGGTGCATCTTCTGTCGGGCGTGCAGCGGACGAGGGAGGGGTAGTAACTGTTGTCGCCTGTACACACTCAGTTTACTGTTGAATCCAGTTCCCCAAGAGCTGAAAAACGAACTGCTGCCGCCGCCTACACACTCGTTCACTTGAAGAGACTCCAATGGCGATCCGAGGGGTGAGCCAGCTGGATATGGACTTCAGCAAGGAGTTCCCCTTTGAGTTCGTCATTCAGTCCTATGGCTGCACCAAGTTGAATGTGATGTACACCAACGATCTAGACTCGGTGAAGCTCTGCCTCACCGAGTTCAAGCAGTACCTACAGGACGAGAAAGCACAAGGTTGCAGGACTAGACCTTGTGCCCATCCATTTGTCTCCTGACAGGGACCAGCGGATCGCCGTCGCCCAGGTATGTGTGCGGGATGAGGTTCTCATCTACCACTTCTGTAGGGCCATCAGAGGTTCTAGAGCATTCGCCTGTTTCATTGGCAGCGCCAACTGCACCTTCGCTACGGTGGAGAGAAGGAAGAATGCGACGATTCGGCCATCTGGTGCAACAAGCTTGTCGACATCCAGAAGCAATACAAGATCATCAGCAACGAGCAAGAGAAGGACTCCGTGGTTGACCTCGCCGAGACCATCATCGACCCCTGATACGCCAACATGAAAGGAGACAACGATACCAAGGAACTGAACACGTGGGAGGTACCTCTGAATCTAGCCTACATAACCTACGCGGCCAAGGACGCATACGCATGCTACGACATGTACATGCAGATCTTGGATATGAGGGCGTGTGTGCTTCCCGTAACCGACGAGTACACGGACAGACACAGCGTCATGATCAAGCGTGCCAGGAAGGTCTAGATGTTGTACTTTATCTGTTTATAAGCACCTTTATCATCTGAGTGTTTCATGCATTAGCCTAAGTGTCGTAATTATCTGTTTTGTCCGAAATTTTTCTTTTAAGAACCCATTAACCTGTTTGCTTTTTTTAGTGGCTATTTGCTTATGTATGTAACTAGTTCACTTGTCCGTTAAAAAAACTAGTTCACTCGGCTGCCGTGCTTTGAATCTCCTTCCTCCCAACATATTCCCCTCCTCAGGTGGACCCAGCAAGTCTCGTACACAAACATATGGGACCAACAACCTATCCATTTGTATTTCTTTATTTTGTTCAATCTTTCGTCCTCTTCCTATACAACTCAATTCTATTTTTCGTTTTCATTAATCCTATATCTGAATTTTCTCCCACTTTCTTTTTCGATGTAAACTGAGTTTTCTTCCAGTACTTTTCCCTAGAACCAACTCAACTGTCCCACATCTAGCCTAAAAAATAATAATACCCCACGTACTATTAACTCATCAAATTTAAATGATATTTTATTTCGTAAGTTCAAAGTTCTTAGAAAATAATAATAATAATTGTTTATATATAACTTGGCAAGTTAACTCCTAGTGATTGCGTACATAAGCTTGCAAAGATTTTACTGACCAATGCAGTAATAGACATGCAATCATGTGTTTATGTTTCTATAACATTTCTCCATCTAGCCCAACATGATATTTTCACCCAGCCCAGCAAGTCCGCGGATTTCAAGAAAAATGCAAATGGGCTTTAAATTCTACCATACATATAAACGGGCTGCATAGATGCTACATCATTGTTTCACCCATCATTGTTTCACCCAGCCCACCAAATGCACTAAAAAACAAATGGACTGGCTGACATGTGGGCCAGTAGGTCGAAGCCTAAGAAGGCGTTGGATTTACATCCAACGCCCGGGATTCTTCTTCAATCTCTCGTCTTCTTCCCCCAGTGCTGCCGGGACCGCTTTGCTCCGACCTCCGGCGTCCGGTGATGTTGTTTTGCACTCCTCATGAAACACTACCCGTCGGCCGACGGCGAGCCATCCCTCCACTCCGCACCTCCTGTTATTCTCTTACGAGTGTAGGCCCACCCCTTTTGAACCAGTCAAGTTTCCCACTCCTCTCCGTCTGCGACTCCACTGCCGCGTCTTCCCCATCTCTGGGTCGTTCCAGTCTGGGGCCTCGCCGTCGTCCACCGCCTCGGTGCGCTCGGCGCGGCATGGTCAACATACGAGAGTCATCGGAAGAGGACTGTACGTGGAGAGCCTGACGGCTGGGACCCACAAGGTAAATGGTCGTACGCAAGGAAAGTTCCTCCTTATTACGCATTGTACATGGACTGTACGTGGGAAGGGCTTCTGTATTTCACGAAAAAAATGTTCCCCCCGCTGACAGGTCGGACACACCAACTATATCTTCGCACGCAAGGAAGTGCCTCCCTATACGCACAAAAAAATGAATACCCCCCTGCTAGCTCGAACCCACCATAGTGGGTGGCTGACTTGTGGGCCTACTAAGTTGACGGGGATGGAGGGCTTGGTCAACTTAGTCAATATGAACGATTCTAGCTCCAGTGACCGTACGATGTCCATCCAACGGCCATAGTGCTTCTTCAACCTCTGGTCTTCTTGCTCCAGCCGCCTAAATCAGCGCCGATCATGCCGCGTGCTCCTGCCACCCGTGGTCGGCTGTGATGCCGCGGAGGCCTCACCGCCCCCTACTACTCCCACCGCTGGCTAGGGCATCCCAGTACTCACCCACACCCCCTGTTATTCTGCGGCGACGGCAACCTCACGATGCAGCCGAACCAGTGAACCCTCGTAACCCTCTCCGCGTGGGCAACCACTGCCGTGTCTTCCCCGGCTCCGCGTCGTCCCCTTCCTAGGCCTCGCTGTCGTCCACCGCCTTGGTGCTCTCGGCGCGGCGTGGTCAATGTGGTCAACATCCGACTTCCATCGGAAGAGTACTGTACGTGGAGACGCTGACAGCTGGGTCCACGGCCGCAGCTGAGTCCACTGCCACAGCCCAGTTTTTTGTGATTTGCCAAGTAACTCGCTTTGTCAGGCCTGTTAGGCTGCAAATCTTTCAAGACGAGAAGAGCTTCATTCTGATGGCCGAGAAAATGGCCTATTAGTAATGAGAAATGGGTTGTACATTTTTGAAACACATCAAACCGGCAATTAGTTTAAAATTTCTTTTTTTCATTTCGAGATTTTAAATTGCATTGATTTTATGCGTAGACAATTTGTTTGATTTTATATTCATATATATTTATTTTTAAAATCAGTTTGAATGTGACTCGAAATTTCGGGATTAAAAACAGTTCGGACCGCACCAAAATATGCAAAATTTCGTATAATTTTTTAACTGTGGCCACAATATGGGCTGTAATGCTAACAAAAAGAATATGGGCTCCAAAAAAACCTTAAGAATTAGCAAATGGGCTGTAAAGTATTAGAAACTAGACGAAAACCCCGCGCGTTGCTACGGGAATTTGTAGCGTTCTATAGGAGGAGCATTTCTGGAGTAAGTAAATACCAAAACCATGCATTAAAGGAAATATATAAATATATGTTTACTTGAACCTTTGATAGAATGATGTGAAAAGTCGAAAAATAGTATATCATATCGATAAGTGCAGAGGTAATGTGTTGGTCGGCCAATATATTGCAAAAGAGTGTTGTTAATATTAAGCTTATTTAAAGAAAAAAATTTGTATCATTCATATCTTAGTAGTTCTTTATTCTATAACCCACAAAAAAAATTGTTTATTCTATAAGAACTTGCGCCAAGAAATTCAAGATGCCATCCTTAATGTTGTTGGAGAAGTGATCATTACTCGGTGCAAAAATTTAGATAATTTCAGTGAAGCTACTCGCACTAACCCAAAGACACATGTAGACTGCAATACCTTGTTGATATCGATTAGGGATGTAATTCATAATTAAGGGAAAATTCACCACCTGATTCAATCACCCCGATTATTCGATATAGGTAAAATAAGAATGCTTTGCATGAAACTATAATTACGGATTGGCCTATGGATGTATGGCAAAACATGCATATAACATGAGCCGTCGTTGATCTTTCATACTAAGGGACAGAGAGAGAGAGAGAGAGAGAGAGAGAGAGAGAGAGAGAGAGAGAGAGAGCACCTCCAGGTCTCAATATTGACACTGAGATCTCAAACAGTTACGTGGGGCAGAAAAATTTACCTATATTATCTACAAACCCCATCATGTCACTGAAAATATCATCAAATGCAGCCGGAGATACATTGGAGCAATGTGGCAATGTCTCAGTGATGAACCTTTTGATATTGTCGTCTTGTTGTTGTCTCTGACAACATGTTCTTCATATAAATGATTAAAATAGACCATCTTCAGCTTCCCATAGTGAATCTAGTATCAAGAGTGAGATAAATGTATTCCCATCACTCTTGAATAAACTTCCTGGCACATATTTCTGAAAAGGCCGCATAGATTTCAACAATGAGGACAGTATATATAACACAACAACAGCACCTTGATATCAAATCGGAGAAACAATTGGCAAATAATTGTTCGCATACCCCATTGAGTGAATGGTCCTAAGTACATGCAACATATTCTGCAAATTCAAGGAACTATACAAAATTAAAATACAACAATCTGATTATATTCAAAAGCAACCACTGTATATGGATGAAAAGAGTAATTTAGTGCTATCCACTCTGTTTGATATTTTCATATAGAGAACCTTGATATAATAAAACGGTAGATCATCAAAAAATAGCTACACGGATGATCCGCAAGGCAGGGAGCACCGACCCAAACATGAGTCCACCCAAAAAAACAATGGTCTGTCAATATTGCTCTTGCTGGTAATAGATTAACTCGGAATAGAAATACTCTAGAAAATTTAACATGAGAAGGGAAGCCTTGGTTCAGGCAAACATGTTGGAATTGAAGCAACCATTAGATGGCATTAACGACATTGGCTTGGGAGCCTTGATCGGAGAAAAATTACAGGCCATTCCAAGCAGCTTGGTCGGCAAGTCATGGAAGTCGATCTTGTAAAATTGGCAACCAGTGCGTCTTGGTCAGTCGTCGTTGGGCTACCAGGATTGAGCGGTCGTCCCTCCGGTGTCAATCGGGAGGCTTGCTCCCTCGCCATCGAGGTGTCCTCTCTCTTGACAGTTCTCGTGATTGATCATCATGTCGCTCGGTCGTCCACCGCAGGCTCTCCTATCTATCAGCCTAGAAGTTTCGTAGTCTACCACTTCAAAGATATGACAAAATCGAACGGAACCAATTCAGTGGAACGAGCTGGTTTCGGCTAAGAATAAAAATTACCTTCCAGCAATTAACTGGGGTGAGGCATGGATATGTAGATCAAAGAATCCAAAATATGTAGTACATAAAATGTACCTGTATGTAGTATATAACATGTAGATAGCTACAGAATATGGGTTGTATGCTGTTTTTCACAGATTTGAGGCTTTCCTAAAAAAAAGGTTGACGCACAAGCAGTGACTGTTGGATTTCCATCCAACGGTTGTCATGCTTCTTCAATCTCTGCTCTTCCTGCTCCAGCCGCTCAAACAAGCGCCGGCGGGACTGCCTGCTCCCTCCTCCCCGTGGTCGGTCAGACGCCACGCAGCCTCCATCGCCCCACCGTACTCCCATCGCTGGCCTATCCATCCCTCGACTCACCCACACCTGCTGTTATTCTCCAAATGACGGCAGACGAACCAAGAAACCCTCAGTCAGATTCTCCCCTCAGCGTGGGAAACAACTGCCGAGTGTTCCCTGCCTCCGTGTCGTTCCCTTCCTAGGCTCGCCGTCGTCCACCGCCCTGGTGCTCTCGGCGCGGCTTGGTCAACATGGTCAATGAATGACATCCATCGGAAGTGGACTATACGTGGAGAGGCTGACAGCTGGGTCGACGGCCGACATGCATCTGAAGTGGACTGTACGTGGAGAGGCTGACAACTGGGTCCACGGCCGCACGCAAGGAAATGCCTCCATATTACGCACAAAATAATGATTCCTCCACCTGACATCTGGGACCCACCGAAAGGGCCTCTGTATTTTGTGAAAAAAACGTTATCGCTGCTGACAGCTTGGACCCACCACCTATATCTTCGCACGCAAGGAAGTGCCTCCTTATTACACACAAAAAATGAATACCCCCTGCTAGCTGGGACCCAGTATAGTGGCAGGCTGACTTGAGGGCCTACTAAGTTGACGGGAACGGAGGGCTTTGTCAACTTAGTCAATATGCACGATTCTAGCTCCAGTGACCGTACGATGTCCATCCAATGGTCGTAGTGCTTCTTCAACCTCTGGTCTTGTTGCTCTAGCCGCCCAAAGCAGCGCCAGTCGTGCCGCATGCTCCTGCCTCCCGTGGCCGGCTGTGCTGCCGTGGAGGCCTCACCGCCCCTGAGGGAGTCTTGGATTAGGGGGTGTACGGATAGCCGGACTATAGCCTTTGGTCGGACTCCTGGACTATGAAGATACAAGATTGAAGACTTCGTCCCGTGTCCTGTCCGGATGGGACTTTCCTTGGCGTGCATGGAAAGCTTGGCGATACGGATATGTAGATCTCCTACCATTGTAACTGACTCTGTGTAACCCTAACCCTATTCGGTGCCTATATAAACCGGATGGTTTTAGTCCATAGGACGAACAACAATCATACCATAGGCTAGCTTCTAGGGTTTAGCCTCTCTGATCTCGTGGTAGATCTACTCTTGTACTACCCATATCATCAATATTAATCAAGCAGGAGTAGGGTTTTACCTCCATCGAGAGGGCCCGACCTGGGTAAAACATCGTGTCCCTTGTCTCCTGTTACCATCCGCCTAGACGCACAGTTCGGGACCCCTACCGAGATTCGCTTGGTTTTGACACCGACATTGGTGCTTTCATTGAGAGTTCCTCCGTGTCGTCAGTCTTTAGGCCCGATGTCTCCTCCGATCATCAACAATGATGCGCTCCAGGTGAGACTTTTCTCCCGGATAGATCTTCGTATTCGGCGGTTTTGCACCATGCCAATTTGCTTGGCCATCTGGAGCAGATTGAAAGCTACGCCCCTGGCCATCAGGTCAGATTTGGAAGTTTGAACTACACGGCGGACATCCACGGAGACTTGATCTTCGACGGGTTCGAGCCACAGCCAAGCGCGCCGCACTGTCCCGAGGGGCATGACCTATCTCTGCCGCCGGACAGTGTCCTGGAGGCCGCACCAGAGTCCGCTCCGACCTTTAGCTCGGAACCGACCGCGCCGATCGAGGATGGGTGGCTGAACACCACCTCGGGGGCCGCGATCTCCACGGCGATTGAGCCGTACACCTACCCCGTCCTTTGCGAAGCTCGTGACTCCAAGGCACCGGACTCCTCTCCGGACTCCGAGCCTTCCGCGCCCCTGCCAATCGAATCCGATAGGGCGCCGATCATGGAATTCACTACTGCAGACATCTTTCAGCACTCGCCCTTTGGCGACATCCTGAATTCACTAAAGTCTCTCTCTTTATCGAGAGCCCCTGGCCGGATTATGGTCAGGAAGGTTGGGATGCGGACGACGAAGAAAACCAAAGCCCACCCACCACCCACTTTGTAGCCACTGTCGATGATTTAACCGACATGCTCGACTTCGACTCCGAAGACATCGACGGTATGGACGATGATGCAGGAGAGCGACCAGAACCAAGCGCCCACAGGCACCTTTGGAAGGCCGCCTAAATCATCGACATATACATGGTGGACATCCCAAAAGATGGGAATGGCGATGGAACAGCGGAGGATGACCCTCCAAGAAACAGCCTAAGCGCCCGGCGTCGGGCGCCACTCTAAATCCCACCACAAGCAAAAACGGTGATTCCGGCATGGGAGATAATAACACCGGACAAAGGTCAAGACAACCCCTCCAAAGAAGATTCAGCACAGGAGGATGGAGAAGCCAGCCCTCATGAGAGAGCGGCAGAAAAAGAGGTAGAGGACGATAATTACATGCCTCCCTCCGAAGATGAGGCAAGCCTCGACGACGGCGAATTTGTTGTACCCGAGGATCCTGTCGAACAAGAGCGTTTCAAACGCAGGCTCATGGCCACGGCAAGCAGCCTCAAGAAAAAGCAGCAATAGCTTAGAGCTGACCAAGATTTGCTAGCAGACAGATGGACTGAAGTCCTTGCGGCCGAAGAGTATGAACTCGAGCGCCCCTCCAAGAGCTACCCAAGACGCAGGCTGCTACCCTGATTAGAGGAGGAAGCACCTAAACCTACATCACCGGTGCATGATATGGCTGACCGGCCACCTCGTGGCCGCGACAGAGAGGCCTGTCGGCCCTCAATTCAAGCCGCACCCCGCCGCCGCTCAAAAAATACAAAGGCACGGGAAAATGCGCCAGACATGCGAGATATATTGGAGGACAAGGCAAGGCAGACAAGATCGATCTATGGATCGCGTGGGCGCCCCACGACACGTGACGATAACCGTCACGCCGGATATGGCAACTCCGGCCGGGCGAACACACGATGAGACAAAGCTCATTTGAGCTGCGTCGTGATATAGCCCAACATGAGGCGCCGCACACCCACTATGCTTCACAGATGAAGTGATAGATCATCAAATCCCTGAGGGTTTCAAACCCGTAAACATTGAATCATATGATGGCACAACAGATCCTGCGGTTTGGATCGGGGACTATCTCCTTCATATCCACATGGCCCGCGATGATGATCTACACGCCATCAAATACCTCCCACTCAAGCTTAAAGGACTAGCCCGGCATTGGCTTAACAGCTTGCCAGCAGAGCAATCGATTGTTGGGAAGACCTGGAAGCCGCATTCCTCGACAATTTCTAGGGCACAAATGTGCGACCACCAGATGCCGATGACCTAAGCCACATAATTCAGCAGCCAGAGGAATCGGCCCGACAATTCTGGACACGGTTCCTAACCAAGAAAAATCAAATCGTCGATTGTCCAGATGCCGAGTCCCTTGCAGCCTTCAAACACAACATCCGCGTCGAGTGGCTTGACCAGCACCTAGGACAGGAAAAGCCGAAATCCATGGCAGCCCTCACAACACTCATGACCCGCTTTTGCGCGGGAGAGGACAGCTGGCTAGCTCGTAGTAACAACATGGCCAAGAGCCCTGGTAATTCGGATACCAAGGACAGCAGTGGCTGCTCACGTCGCAACAAGCACAAGCGCCGCATTAACGGCGATAATGCTGAGGATACGACAATCAATGCCGGATTCAGAGGCTCTAAACCCGGTCAGCGAAAAAAGCCATTTAAAAGAAATACTCCGGGCCCGTCCAATTTGGACCGAATACTCGATCACTCGTGCCAGATACATGGCACCCCCGAAAAGCCAGCCAATCACACCAACAGGGATTGTTGGGTGTTCAAGCAGGCAGGCAAGTTAAATGCCGAAAACAATGACAAGGGGCTGCATAGCGATGACGAGGAGGAGCCCCGGCCGCCGAACAATAGAGGACAGAAGGGCTTCCCCCCGCAAGTGCGGACGGTGAACATGATATACGCAACCCACATTCCCAAGAGGGAGCGGAAGCGTGCACTAAGGGACGTATATGCGATGGAGCCAGTCGCCCCAAAGTTTAACCCATGGTCTTCCTGCCCGATCACTTTTGATCGAAGGGACCACCCCACTAGCATCCACCATGGCGGATTCGCCGCATTGGTTCTAGACCCAATCATTGACAGATTTCACCTCACTAGAGTCCTAATGGACGGCGGCGTGCTTTGAACCTGCTTTATCAGGATACAGTGCGCAAAATGGGCATCGACCCATCAAGGATTAAACCCACAAATACGACCTTCAAAGGCGTCATACCAGGTGTAGAGGACAACTGTACAGGCTCAGTTACACTTGAAGTGGTCCTCGGATCCCCGGATAACTTCCGGAGCGAGGAGTTAATCTTCGACATAGTCCCGTTCATGGCGGCTATCATGCACTTTGCTCGGACGAACCGCATTTGTAAAGTTCAATGCGGTGCCGCACTACGCATATCTCAAGCTCAAGATGCCAGTCCTCGAGGAGTCATTACGGTCAATGGAAACACCGAACGCTCTCTCCGGACGGAGGAGCATACGGCGGCCCTCGCGGTGGAAGTGCAAAGTAGCCTCTTAAGGCAATTCTCGAGTCCGGCTATTAAACGTCCGGACACCGTCAAGCGCGCCCGAAGTAGCCTACAACAAGACCGCCTGGCACGTTCTGAGCACGCATAGCAGTGCGGCCCAAGCCCCAGCCCTCGCGAAATCACGAAACTAGTATTACGCGTACATAATTACGCTCTGGAAATACCATGGGCATAGGGGAAGGGGCACGACCATGGCATGCCCAGAATGCGGCTCAACCACACCAGGGGCTCCCGATTGTGTCATTCTTTTTTTCTTTCTTTTCTCTTTCTTTTTACTTTCAGGACTCCGTTCTCAAGAAGCCCCGTCGGGCATTAGAATTGCCGAACACACGATGCAACAGCCAGGGAAGCAGAAAGCTATGTCGAGTGTCCAGGTGGTCTCTATTACGAGCAATATATTTGTTTTACACAACATCTCGCGGCTTACCCCTGGAGGGAGACATGTTAAAAAGTCCCATCCCTTGCTTATCGCACTATTTGTATCGTTCTGCTCTTACAACAGCCCTTTTCAATAAACAATAATAGCTTCTGCCTATTATTGATTTCCTTTATATATATATATATATATATATATATATATTCATTTATGACATTGTGCAACCGTACACTTTGGTACGGGCAATACACAAGGGGCTTAAGTACCCCATAACATGGTGTGATAAAGTCCGAACACTTTCACAAGTGTGGCACCCCGAACTTATAGCATTATATGCATCGGCTCCGAATCATGTCTTGGGTCAATAGTTGGGTTTGCCCAGCTCCCATGTTTTGGTACCTTACGTTCCGTTATATCGGCTAAGGTAGTGATGCGAGAACCACTACGATTGTGCCCCGGTTGAGCTGGGTTAAGCACCTCAGTGGAGAAAACTAAAGCTGACCGTCATGATAGGGCGAGAGCCGGTCGCTGTTCGAGAGGTTTTAGAGTCCCTAAAGACTTATGCCGCTTAGAGCGAGGAGTCGGCATTGTCCGGCCTAGGCGTGGATAGCGCCCCGAACTTGGTCTTCCGAATACCAGGGGCTTCGCCGAAATTTAAAATTATAGAATTCTATGGCTAAGTGAGATTGTTCAAGCATTATAGTCCAGTTGCCTTGTTCGTTGCATTGAGCGCCTCCCTCGAAGGACCCAAGAATGGGAACAAGAGCGCTCAAGTTCATCCCGAACACCCCAGCACTCGTGGCATGGGGGCTGAAGCCAACGACTTGCCATCTCTCAAATTTAATACACGGCCGCACAGAAGGTAATATTTTAAATTTAAAAGTGTTGCTTAGCGCATATGAACAAGTTTTCAGCGTACAGGATAACAAATGCGAGTCTACTCAAAAATTATATCTTTGGAGCATTCATCCGCTATAAGGCAGGCACCCTTCAGGACGCCCTCATAATACATTTCCGGCTTGCGATGCTCCTTCTTCGGTGGTGGTCCGTCCTTCACAAGCTTCTCAGCGTCCATCTTGCCCCAATGCACCTTAGCAAGGGAAAGGGCCCTACGGGCACCTTCGATGCAGACGGAGCGCTTGATGACTTCAACCCATGGACAGGCGTCCACCAGCCGCCTCACCACTCAAGTAGCTCCTGTGCATGGCTTCCTTCGCCACAGCCAAACTATGAGGCCCCTCATGGCCTGTTCGCCACCTTATGGAGCTCGACCAGTTGCTTCAACTGGTCGCTTTAGGGCACGGATGTCCGCCTCAAAGATACCGAGACCGTAACACCTTCTCCGTCAAGCTCCCTCCTCGGCTCGGTAGAATCTGGCAGCATCAGCCACACCGCAGGCAGATCTGCGAATGCTCTGGAGAGCTCGGATTCGGGTAAGTAATGATAATTCACTTTCACATGCTTGCTTTGCATATAGAATGCCTTACCCGCCGCTATCTTCTTCATCGCCTCAATCTCCGGAGGGCTTTTTGGGCTTCGGCCTTAGCGGCCTTGGCGCTCTCAAGGGCCGTGGCGTGCTAGGACTCGCGAGTCTTTGAGTCACGCTCCAAACTCTCGTGTTTTTCCACGAGAGCCTGGAGCTCTTGCCACACCTCCGCCACCAGCGCCTTCTGCTTTTCTCGCTCGGTGCGCTCCGCGGCCGCATTGCTTTTGGCCCGGGACACCGCCTCCTTCAGGGTCGCCACCTCGTTCGTGGCCCCTGCAATATTCAAGTTATTCCTTTCATTTTTTGCAAACACGTCTTTTAAAAACTCCCATAAGGTATTATTTACCTTCCTTGTCCTCGAGCTACTTTTTGGCAAGTCCGAGCTCGTTCTCGGACTGCTCGAGGCTCTGCTTCAATGCACCAACCTCCGCAGCCGGCGGGCAGAGGTCAAGCCAGCCTGCATTCCCATATTGACATACTTATGTTAGACTCCTGCGTATATCTTTTTAGATCCTCGGTTCGGCTTTTCCTTTCCGAACACCAAACTGAGCATCGAGGCTACCGCTCATGCGGTAATATTTTTATATATCTTAAATACATACCTCAAAGCCTGTTAGAAGGCTGGCACAGACTTCAGTCAGCCCGCTCTTGGCGGACTGAACCTTCTGGATCACCACACTCATAACAGTGTGGTGCTCCTCGTCGATGGAAGTGCCATTAAGCGCCTCCATCAAATCATCCGGTGCCTCCGGCTGGACGGAGGTCTCCAGCGTTGCAGTCTTGCCCTTCTTGCGAAGGGGTCGCCTGTCGGAATCCGGAACCACTGAAGGTTCCGGTACAGATTCCGGCGCAGGGACGGACTTGAAGCCCTTCGGGGTTTTATCCCTGTTGAGCCCGGATTCCGGGAGGTCGCCTTGCGGCGCCTCCATGGCCACCTCCTCCTGGCTGGGGCCCTTTTGGGACTCCACCTCGGCGTCATCCGCGGCGGGAGGAGACGAGGCGGTCGGAAGTGAGGTGCTATTCACCTCCGACGAATCCAGGGAGCCGCTCGGCGAATCGCCGAGCCCATCTTTGGGCGGGCTGCATGGTTATATCCGGCATTATAGGATGCTATGCGACAAATGAAACGCCACGAGTTATTCTGGTGTCCGGACACTTACGATCTCGCCAGGGGCTTGGCCCTTGGAGCCCACCCCTCTCCGCCATCGTCGGCATTGGCGGCGTAGTCCGGAGGAAGGGTCCTTCCCTTCTTGGACCCTTCGTCCTCCCCGGTTGGGGCGACCTTCCTTTTCTTCTCTCCCCCAGCTGGGGGAGAGGCCTCTTTCTCCTCCTCCTCATCTTCGCGGGAGGAGTCCGCCTCGGTGTCATCGGACGATGAGTCCGATAACACCTGGCGCCGGGAACTCCTTCGAGTTCCTGTGGCCTTCCTCTTGGCCTTCTTTTCCGGCACCACGTGAGGTGCCGGAACCAGCAGCCCCGTCAATTGGGCGTCTGCTGGGTCTTCTGGCAAGGGAGCCGAACAGTCGATCTGTCCGGACGTCTTCAGCCAGTCCTGTCAAAGGTGAGGGAGTTTTAGATCCCGCATAGAGTCAAACTATGAAGAAAGAGTCCCGTAAAGGTAAAATAACTTACCTCACTGGCTTGATGCTACGAGATGAATCCGCGATCTTCCCTCGTGGATGCGGGAGCTTCGGTGCCCTTGAACAGCACCTTCCAGGCGTCTTCGTACGTAGTGTCGAAGAGCTGGTTCAAGGTTCGGTGCTGTGCCGGATCAAACTCCCACAAATTGAAGGCCCGTCACTGGCATGGGAGAATCCGGCGGATGAGCATCACCTGGATTACGTTGACAAGCTTGAGATTCTTGTCCACCAGGTTTCGGACACAGGTTTGGAGTCCGGCCAGCTCTTTCAAATTACCCCACGTCAAGCCCGTCTCTTTCCATGAGGTGAGCCGTGTGGGGAAGCCAGATCGAATTGGGGCCGCCCATTGAGAGTCGCGCGGCTCGGTGATATAGAATCACCCCGATTGCCACCCCTTTATGGTCTCCACAAAGGAGCCCTCGAGCCATAAGACGTTGGCCATCCTGCCCACCATGGCGCCTCCGCACTCTGCTTGGCGGCCGCCCACAACCTTCGGCTTGACATTGAAGGTCTTCAGCCATAAGCCGAAGTGGGGCTGGATGCAGAGGAAGGCCTCGCACATGACGATAAATGCCGAGATGTTGAGGATGAAATTCGGGGCCGGATCATGGAAATCTAGGCCGTAGTAGAACATGAGCCCCCAGACGAATGGGTGAAGTGGAAACCCTAGTCCGCAGAGGAAGTGGGGGAGGAACACCACCCTCTCATGGGGCCTGGGGGTGGGGATGAGCTGCCCCTCGTTGGGGAGCCTATGCGCGATGTCGCTGGACAAGTATCCGGCCTTCCGCAGCTTTTTGATGTGCCCCTCCGTGACGGAGGAGGCCATCCACTTGCCTCCCGCTCCGGACATAGTTGGAGAAGGTTGAGGTGGGATGTGCGGACTTGGGCGCTGGAGCTCGAGGTCTTGTGAAATGGATAAGCAAAGGAGGAAGAAGGCGTGTGTGAAAAAGCGGATCATTATCCCCTTATATGGATGGACAAAGCTATGCGTTCCCACCGGCCTGATAAAACTCGTTTATCTCCCAAGCGCCGTAATCAATGGCGCGGTTGGGTTACCCACGCCCGTATTGATGAGAATCCTGGAATAAGGGGACACGATCTCTGCTTTGACAAGACGTGCCAAGGAAACCGCCTCGCTAAACGCGCTGAGGTTGGACAGTAAAAACGATTCGAATAAAGGCTTGGCCGTGGTATGATGTCAAGATGCGGAATACGTCAGCAGATTGAACTTGTGTAAATGTTATTCTCTCTACGGTGGTATGTGGAACTTATTTTGCAGAGCCGGACACTATCCTTGTGTTCAAAATCTTCTATGAAGTATTTGGAAGAGGAACCCGCCTTGCAATGACGAAGACAATATGCGCGCCGGACTCGTCAGCATTGAAGCCTGGTTCAGGGGCTACTGAGGGAGTCCTGGATTAGGGGGTGTCCGGATAGCCGGACTATAGCCTTTGGCGGACTCTGGACTCAAGATACAAGATTGAAGACTTCGTCCCGTGTCCGGATGGGACTTTCCTTGGCGTGGAAGGCAAGCTTGGCGATACGGATATGTAGATCTCCTACCATTGTAACCGACTCTGTGTAACCCTAACCCTATTCGGTGCCTATATAAACCGGAGGGTTTTAGTCCATAGGACGAACACCAATCATACCATAGGCTAGCTTCTAGGGTTTAGCCTCTCTGATCTCGTGGTAGATCTACTCTTGTACTACCCTTATCATCAATATTAATCAAGCAGGAGTAGGGTTTTACCACCATCGAGAGGGCCCGAACCTAGGTAAAAACATCGTGTCCCTTGTCTCCTGTTACCATTCGCCTAGACGCACAGTTCGGAACCCCCTACCCGAGATCGCCGGTTTTGAACCGACAACCCCCTACTATTCCCACCGCTGGCCAGGCCCTGCAGCGACGGCAGCCTCACATCGCAGCCGAACCAGTGAACCCTCGTACTCCTCTCCGCGTGGGCTTCCGCTGCCGTGTCTTCCCCGGCTCCGCGTCGTCCCCTTCCTAGGCCTCGCCGTCATTGACCTCCCTGGGGCTCTCGGCGCGGTGTGGTCAACGTGGTCATGGAACGGCTGCCATCATACGTGGACTGTACGTGGAGAGACTGACAACTGCGTCCACGGCCACAGTAAGGAAGTGCCTCCTTATTACGCGTAAAATAATTATTCCTCCACCTGATAGCGGGGACCCACCGGACGGGCCACCGTATTTCACGAAAAAAACATTTCCCCCTGACTGCTGGGACCCACCAGCTACATCTTCGCATGCAAGGAAGTGTGTCCGGGCAAAAAAACGATTCGCCCCCCTGACTGCTGGGACCCACCAGCTACATCTTCGCACGCAAGGAAGTGCCTGACAGTCGGGACCCACCTGGTCGAAGTGTACGTAGCGTTGTCATTCTGGTCGCGAACGTGTACGTACATACTGGTCGATGTAGAGGCGCGCACGTGTCGTAGTAGAGGCGCGCACGTAGCATGTACACGTACGTACAGCGGCCAGTGTGCAAGAAAGAAAATATGACCCGCGTCGTACATACGGGCAGGGTCTCGAACGCCTACTGCGCGCATACGTCTGGCCGTGGCTCGTGTACATGGCTGGGTCGGAACGGAGAAACAAAGATCGCCGTCGTGTTCATGGGAGCCAACCGCTGGGTCGAGAATGGAATGTGTCGTCGTGTTCATCGGGGAGGCTTGGACGGAACAACCCATGGAAGCGAGGCTGGCGTATCGCGGAAACGAAGGAAGCGGCCTTGTGTTCGACCGGCCACGTTCGAAACGGGATCCTGTTCATTGGGAGGGGTCTGGCGTACCGCAAAACGGAGGAAACGAACCTCCTATGGTTGAAACAGGGGTCTTGTTGATCGAGAGGGGTGTGGCGTACCGCAAAACAGAGGAAGCGGACTTGTGTTGGAGCGCTACGGTCGAAATGGGGGTCCTGTTCATCGGGAGGGGTGTGGCCTACCGAAAAATGGGACTCCACGAGATACTGTTCATCTCGACCGTCGACCCCCTCCAGCATCCATGGGCTACTGTTCATCCACCGTCGACCTCCTCCAGCCTCCACCTGCGACTGTTCATCCACGGGTCCTGTTCATCCAGCCTCCACCGCGCGCAACTCCACCGGCTACTGTTCAACCAGCCCTCTCCACGGGCTCCTACTCAACCACCCCTCCACGGGCTCTTGTTCATCCTGCCCTCCACCATCTACTGTTCATCCTGCCTCCACGGGGTTGACCTGTTCATCCTGCCCTCCACGGGGTCCTGTTCATCTAGCCCCAACCGGATCAAACAATCGGGGTCCTGTTCATCCACCCCCACCGGAAATAGTTCATCCAAACCCTCCAGCAACGCTCACTGTTCATCTAGAGGCAGCATCGATCGGCTTCAGTTAGCAGCAGTAGTGAAGGAATCGCTCGATCGGGTTCAGTGAACACCCATCTATCGATCGCTCGGGTTTAGTAATGCGTAGCCTGCAGTGCAATCGCTCGGGTTCAGTTAGAGCCTAAAACCTCGCTCGGGTTCAGTTAGAGCCCAACGCCTCGCACACACGCGCTTACATACGAGAGAAACGCGCATCGCTCGGCCCCCGACCACGCATTGTAACCGGGGACACCCGCCCTCGCTTCTACCATGGTTTTTTCCATCATGGACGGCCCAAAGAATGTCATGCAACTGTGTCTCCGGCCCGCCCAGGACGAAAAGCCAATTTTCTTTCATGATTTTTTGTCATAGAAGTAGGACCCCACCACATCTATGATGATACCATGTTTTGTCACAATTATCGTCATAGAAGTGTCATAAGTATGACAGAAAAGATTTTCGTTCGGCCCAAAATGTCACGGATGTGTCTTTTTTTTGTAGTGCTAGTGTATTAATTTCATGGAAACATAGAGTAATGCAATAAGAACGATGACATAATGTAGACAAGATCCGTTTATCTATGGCGTTATATATAGATCCCGTCTTTTTATCCTTAGTAGCAACGATACATACGTGTCGGTTCCCTTTCTGTCGCTGGGATCAAGCACCGTAAGATCGAACCCACTACCGGGCACCTCTTCCCATTGCAAGATAAATAGATCAAGTTGGCCAAACACAACCCAAATATCTGAGAAGAAATACGAGGCTATAAGAGATCATGCATATAAGAGATCAAAGAAACTCAAATAACTTTCATGGATATAAAAATATATAACTGATCATAAACTCGAAGTTCATCAGATCCCAACAAACACACCGCAAAAAAGTTACATCATATGGATCTCCAAGAGACCATTGTATTGAGAATTCAGCAAGAGAGAAACCCATCTAGCTACTAACTATGGACCTGAAGGTCTACAAAGAACTACTCACGCATCATCGGAGAGGTACCAATGGAAGTGGTGAACCCCTCCGTGATGGTGTCTAGATTGGATCTGGTGGTCCTGGACTCCGTGGGGGCTGGATGAATATTTCGTCAACGCTTCTAGGGTTCTGGGATTTTTGGGGTATTTATAGAGCAAAGAGGCGGTCCAAGGGGCACCCGAGGTGGGTGAAACAAACCAGGGCGCGCTTGGGCCTCCTGGCGTGCCCTGGTGAGTTGTGCCCCCTCAGGGCACCCCCCAGGTGCAACCAGGGCCCATTGCCTTCCTTCTGGCCCATAAAAATCATCGTGGAGTTTCATGGCATTTGAACTCCGTTTGATATTGGTTTCCTGCGATGTAAAAAACATGGAAAAAACAACAATTGGCACTTGGCACTATGTCAATAGGTTAGTACCAAAAAATGATATAAAATGACTATAACATGATTATAAAACATCCAAGATTGATAAATAAACATCATGGAACAATCAAAAAATATAGATACGTTGGAGACGTATCAGCGTCCCCAAGCTTCACTCCTACTCGCCCTCTAGTTAGTAAGTGATAAAAACAGAGTTTTTTTATGTGGAGTGTTGTTCGTCAAGTCATATCATATTCTTTTCTTTCTAGCATGGACATTTGGACTTTTATTGTAACATCCCAAATTTTCAATTTGGAATGTTATACATAGATCATCATTGCATATCATATTAAATTGCATTTTGGTTTGATCCTAGAAAATTTACGCAACTCAAGGACCCACGGAGAGAGTTGAGGATTTCGTTATTTTCATATTTGAGTTTTCTCAAATCTTCAAAAGAGGATCGTTTGATTTTAATTATTTTCTCTTTGAATATTTCTTTTATGAAAATAAAAGAGAGGGGATAGAATGACTTCCTGAAAATAAATAAATATTGGAGGTTTAATAATAAAATCAAATAAGTTTTTATTCAGAGTTTTTATCGCTATTTTATTTGTATTAGAAAAAATATGCGTTTTTCAAAATTGCATTAGACGCCCAAATAAATGTTCACCTTGTCCGGTAGATTTTCAGAGGATGGGGAAATTTTATTTTAGGATTTTTGGAGTCCGTTTCGTATTTATTTTCTTCTCTTTTTTGCGCGCAATTATTTGAAAAAAACACCAACCGACCTAACCGGGCCGTGTCCGCCTGGGATACTGACCCGGCCGGGCCTTTAAAGGCCGAGGGCCGAGCCGCCAGCTCCCAGCCCCAAACCCTAGCCCCGCTCGATCTGCTGCCGCCGCCGCCTTGCCTCACCATCGAGCCTCACTTGTGCCGCCATTCACGCCGACCACGGAGGTAGCCGCCACGGTTTCGCGAGAAAACCGATCGTTTTTTTCGAAACCCTAGATTCCATTTTTTATATTAGATCGCGTTTTTTGGTTTAGTTATTTAGCGAACACCCGTTCGTATGTTCGTTTTAACAAACGGTTTTCACCCGTTAACCACAGACAGCGAACGTTCTTTCGTTAGCATGTTCGTCAGTTTTCTTTTTCCAGGATTTTTCCGCGATTATTTTCGATCGTGATTTCTGCTCTAATCTTCGTTCTAGTATAAATTTTCGCTCGTTTGTCGGAATCAGACGATTGAAGCGTCTAGATCTTTGTCTCGAAGCCCTCTTTCTGTTTAACCAACTTGAACAAGATTTTGCTACTGTAAAATTCGACTTTAGTCCAGATTACTAAACGGACCTTGTTTCTTTCGCAGTTTGAGTTTCGTTGCTTCATTTGATTTGATTCTTTTTGCAAACCGGAGTTCTTAAGTTGAACTTTCTGGTTAGATCTCTTATTTTATTTTTTACCCGTGCTGCTAGTTGATTGCTTATTGTATGCTTGTTTGTTTGCGATAGAGTACCCGGAGTGCGAAGCGTGGTACTACGAGTCTCTAGGTTTCGCGGATCAGCAGCATGGCAAGTAACACTTTGATCATACCTCTTTACTACCCAGTTTTATTGCATTAGATCAATCCTCAAACAATTGCATGGTTAGGATCTGATTAACTTGTAGGTTTTGGGAAGTTGATGAGGTAGCACCTATTGACATGTTTATTATCAAACCCCTGGGAGTTACTTCTACGTTGCTTATATTGCTATGCTATGCTCGTAGACGTGGATTGGGTTTGAGTGAATTTCATGACAGATGTGAGTTTATTAATTAATGGTTCAACTTAAGGTGGCAACTTAAATACACATCTGGGTGGATTGCTTGTGGGCACCTGAAGAATCCAGTGTTGTCCTAGGATATCCCGGAGGACCTGTGTGATCATCCTACGGCCCGCCAACCAGGCTCAAAGGGATCATAAGATTATTCATGCTAGAAACTTCGGAGTGCAGCCACAAGCTATTATGGGCTCTAGCACAGTTGAGTAAGTTGTGTGAAGCTCTTGAAGAGGTAGACTAGCAGATGTAGTGGGTTGTAGGTGGTACTGTCTACCCAGAGTAGAGAGTTAATGCTTCACAAAGACTGTGTCTCGAATCTCCGACCATGGATGTATTCGAGTCTTGTGGGGAAAAGTGCGCAAACCTCTGCAGAGTTTATAAACTGATCATGGTTAGCCGTGTCCCCGATTATGGACATCTTGAGTATCTAGTTCTTGGATTATCGTGTGGATCTCATCACTCTTAATATAATTTGATTGGGTTTAATGATGATGCTTAATTGGGATTGAGTTGGAGGAACCTTCTCAATGTTTACCAACCACCATGATAGTTAAATAAAATTTATTCCTTTGTTGTAGGAAAAAATTGGGTTTTCGCAAAACATAATAACCATACAGCCTCCACCAGCCACATTTGCATGTATTGATAGCATTTATTCTGTTCACTCTTGTGTTACATTGCCAGCATATTCCATGTGCTGACCCGTTTCGGGCTGCAACGTATCGTGTTGTAAACTTTTCAGACGACGAGTAAGGTGCCTTAGGTCGTGGTCTTTCACTCAGTGATGCCGTTGGAGTTGATGACTCGCTTTATCTTCCAAGCCTTCCGCTGTTATCGTTTTTAGATGGCCTTAAGCCATAATTATTGTAATAAGTTCTCTTTGGAGACATTCGATGTAATAAGTGTGTGATTGCTACTCTGTTATAAATCCTTCGAGTACTGTGTGTGTCAGCATTACTGATCCAGGGATGACACTGAAGCACAGAGACTTGACCGTTTGAGGTCGGGTCGCTACAAGATGGTATCAGAGCACACGCTGAATGTAGGACACGGCCATTAAGCTAAAATCCTAGATCACTACTCTCTTCTCATTTCTGACTTCTCTCCATTTTCTACTCTTTAGGATGGCGGATGCAAGGAACAAGTTCACTCAACCGGATGAAGATACACCTTTTGGACGACACCTGAAGGAGGTTACTGTCGGATTATGGGTTCTGGCAGACCCTTAAGGTTCGAACACTGGGGTGCGCGCGGAGATCCGACCCTCCACCGTCTCGTACCTCGGCGAATCGCAGGGACCTAAACTACTAGCAAGAACAACACAAGAGACGCAAGATTTATACTGGTTCAGGCCACCATCATGGTGTAATACCCTACTCCAGTGTGTGGTGTGTGGATTGCCTCTGGGGCTGATGAAGAACAGTACAAGGAAGAATAGCCTCGCGAGGGTATGTTCTTGGTGGAAGCGATGAACTGCTAAGTGGTGTCCCGTCGCTCTAGCTTGAGGATCGGGTCTCTCTCTCTCTCTCTCTTCGTATGCTTCCCGCTCTATCCGGTCGTCCCCCCTACTATGGTGGCTAGCTCTACTTATATAGACGAAGGCCCTGGGCCTCTTCCCAAATATTGAGCGGGAAGGGTGCCAACAATTGGCCATTTTGAAGGGGAACATCGGGTACACTTATCCTGACTAAAGTTGGTCCTCGCCGCCAAAGGCTCTGGTGATGACGCCTTTGCTTGGGCTCCACGATGATCGCATTCCAGCCGTTGGGGCTGGTCTTGGTCTTGTTGCAATCAAACGGATGCCTTTGCTTGATGCACTTGCTCTGCGCTTGCTCCTTTGCACCAAAGAGGAAAGGAGGGCGTTATGCTGTGGCGCGACTGGCGCCCTTGGTCGTCATGGCTTACGTCATGGGCACCTCGCGAGGTACCCCGCCTTGAACTCTCCGCCTCCTCATGAGCCAGCCTGACGAGGCCGTACCTGAGGAAGCTCTTGGTCGTATGCCCCGCGAGGCTCGGCCCCTCGCGAGGGTCTTGAGCATGTGTTGATGAAGATGGGCCGCCCTAGGCCTCCTTTGAGCCACGCCGCAGGCCGCAGCAGTGCAAGTCCTGGGACCCCTGCTCCCGAGAACGCCGACAAGAGCCCCCCGGGCCCATGGCGCGCCCGAACTTGGCCGAGCAGAGAGGCGAAGGGGCAAGTGCGAAACGCCGTGAGCCCTAACAGCCCGCGGCCTTGGGAGACGCGTGGCGGTTGATTGGACGTGGGCGGCACTGTTCCCCCACGCCTCCTTATTTCGTGCCTTGCTAGGCGGACACGCTGCTGAAACATCTGTTCCCCTCTCTGCTGCTTGTGCGCTCCAATCCTTCCCTCTCTCGAACTCCAGTTTCCATTTCCAATCCAATCTCAAATCCCCCCTTCCCCCTTTCGATCGCCATGGCTCAAGCGAAGAAGGGGAAAGGGAAGAAAACCTCGCGCCTTCGCCTCGCTTTCGCCGCCCTTGGCCCTCCTTGTCGACCCGTCGATCATACTCAATCTGGAGGGCTTGGGCAAGGTCGGTTCGGCTCGCCACCTCCTTCAACGAATGCGGGAGGATGACGGCTGGCCGCGTCCCCACTTCGCCATCGGCCAGGATAGTCACCGAGGTGCAGTATTTTGGCGCTCGTGGGCGGACTGGTCCCCCTTCTCTGATTTCTTCAATGCCGTGCTTTCCCACTATCAGATCCACATGATGCATCTGGGTCCCGAGTCCATTACTCTCCTCTCGGTTTTCGCCTTTGTTTGTGAGGCAATGATGGGCATCCTTCCCTCGGTTTCCTTGCTGCGCCACTTCTTCTCTCTGCGCCTTGTCGACCCCACTCAATGCTCGGCGTGCGTGAGCTTCATCGCCGCGCCCGAGACAACGGCCTCAGGGATTGACTTCAGCCTGCCTCCGCCCGCGGCTGAGTTCCACGAGAGGTGGTTGTACGTGGATGTGGGGGTGCCCAGCCCCCTGCTACCTGAGCCGACCTCGCCTGCTGTCCCCAATTCAGGCTGGGGCCAGGAGACGCTTTCGAGCCCTCGGCTCACCTTTGTCTAGCGCCGCTTCGCGTTCCTGAGGTCGCTTCTTTGTGGCGCCAAGGTGGTGAAGGAGTTCTGATGCGCCGCATTGCTCCTCTTCAATGCCACTCCCACCGGATGTGGGCCTTCGGCGGGCCTGGTGATCGCATGAGGCTCCAGGAAGAAGACCTGACGCCAGAAGCGCTAAGGAAAGTGCTCCTGATCCTGACTGGCGATCCTAATCCCGGTGGCATCCAACATGAAGGGGCCTTGCTGTACCTCTGCCGGAACAGGGGTGATCTGGTGAACCAGATGCCTATCTTCGATGAATGGGGGCTGTGCCCCGCTGGTCTCTAGGGGCCTCACGAGAATCCAGTGGTGGTGACAGCCCTTCCAGTCGGCCAAGGCGGCTCCTCCTCAAGTGGTGGAGCAGGGAGGCACGAGCCGCCAGAGACCGAAGGGACCCCCGCCGGGGTGGCAACGCCGGGCGATGCTCGTGAGGGGGCAGCTCCCGAGGCTCATGCCGCAGCGGCTGAGGGCGGCAAGTAGCTGCCCGCAGCGCCTGCTGGGCCGAGCCCCGAGGCCCTGCCGCTTCTCCCTGGTGAGGCGACCAGCCAGGCGTCGAGTGGCGCCCACGCAAGCCGCCTTGATGCTTCTCCTCGCTGCAGCTGATCCTGCGCTCAAATCTTGGGTTGTTTCGCATGAACTTGAGGCCCTCCGGAAGAGAAGGGAGGCCACAGGTGACGACATTACCCTTGTCACCTGCTGAAGCGTAGGAAGTACTTCGCCACTGATGTGTAAGCATTCTCCTTCTCCAGCTCCTGATTCTTCTGCTGCTCGTACTGATCCTTGCCCTGCAGGCCCCTTCCTGCAGAGCTCACGGAGACGGGTGAGGAGCCGTCCCCCTCTGCTTCGTCCCCTCCCCAGCCCTCGACTGCTCCAAGCAGTGGAGCTCTCGTGGTAAGGGCGATTGGGGAGGTGAGCCGTCCCGAGGCGCGTCGTGGCCCCGCGCGCCTCGCGATCCTTCCTCGCGAGCCTTCCCGAGGTATAGCTAGCCTGCCGTGGGCTTCTCGCCCGGTCGTGGACGGCGATTGGCTGAGGCGCTTCCTCCGCCCCTCGTCTGGGGATGGGCTGGCTCCAGGCCGTGCTTCTGGCGCGGCGTGCCCGACCGTCGCGAGGGTGCCAGCCCCCAGCCCCCTGCCCGGAGGGGGAGTGTTGATTCGCGGCTCCCGGCGCCCGTCTGGGGCGGTTGATGGTGTGGAGGACGTGCGCGAACGCGCCCGGGAGCGTCGCGCCCTTCGCCAGGGATTTCTTCGAAGGGCGGCCGACGCGGTGAGCCTTCTTGGTGAAGAGCTTGCTGACGAAGACGCGCGCCTTGAGGCCGAGGGCCTGCGCCTGGTTGTAGAGAGGCGCGAGCTGGAGGGCGCTGCCGCTTGCGCTGCCGCCAGCGAGCTTGATGATGAAGAGGCCAAGGCGTCCGGGCAGCCTCTCGGGAGGCCTGTTCTCGGGCCGTCGAGGAGGCTCGGCAGCCGACAAAGGCGAGGCGGCGGAGGAGCGGGCACGGGAAGCCCTGGCCCGGTGCCACTCGTTGGAGGAGCAAGCGGAGCTGCGCGAGGCAGCCCTTGCGTCGATGAAGGTGGCCTCTGGCGACTCGGCGGAGCTCCAGAAGCGTGAAGAGGCGCTGACGCTTGAAGCCGCCGAACGCGCGCGCGAGTACGAGCGCTTGGAGACGAGGGAGCGCTTGGCGACGCGGGCAGAGGATGAGGTTGTAGCACGGGAAGCCCGCGTCATGGAGGAGGTCGGACGCCGAGTGGCGACGGCGCTCGAACCTCAAGCCTTGAAGTTTGAGGAGCGGTTAGGGGTTGATCAAGGCCGAGGCCGAGGGCAGGACTGCTGCCTTGAGGGCCAAATCGAGGAGGCGACGCGGCGGGCCGATGCTCTTGGGCCGCCCTCGAGGTGGCACAGAGGGAGTCCACCACCTCTCGGGCCGAGGCGCCTTCTTCGCCAGCCGGGTGGAGGAGGCCGAGGCATTGCGTGCGAATCACGGACAAGATGCGTCGGCCGGTGAATCTTGGAGCACGAGCACCGCCCCATGCTCGCCACGCTCAGGAAAGAGCTAACGTAGCCTTGGATAATATCTGCGAGGCGGCGAGGCCAGCCGCACGCTGATTAACTATGCCGGCAACCTTCAGTTCTTCTTCATCAAGTGGTGGCGCTGGTTGGAGGCACGGTCGGTCGTGGCCGACGGGTTGGTGGAGGAGAGGAGCCGCGCGCTGCTCGGGCGCGCCTTCTCTCGCGTCTTCACCATCTCGGGACATGGACCCTCACTTTGATTTTGACGCAGTTATCGCCCAGCTTCCCCGGGCCGTCAAGGCGACTGGCGACTGGTGGAAGACAACGTGGATGCCCTCGTCCGGGCCTTCGCTTCGGATGACGACGGCGTGGTGAACAGCCCAGACGCTGCCGACATCACGCAGACAGCGACGGTGAGGCCAGCGACGCCAGCAATGGCTCAGGAGGTGCTCTTGAGGATGCATTGGGGGATTTGTCCGACTGACCATGTATTGTCCTTGTTCCATTACCCTGCATGAATAGAACTCAGGTTTTGGCCTGATGGAGGTGAGAGCATTTTGGGAGGGGAGCCCTCATGTAAAACTTGCGTTCTTCGTATTAGCGGTGTTACAACGCCCATACGCCTCGCCGCCAAGCGGTTGGCTACGCGGCGCGCTAGTTGGATGGTTTACCTTTGTTTCGTACGAGCCCCGAGATAGCCTGTGGAAGGCCTGGGCGATCTGATCGCCTACTGATCGAATCTGTAGGACCTGTAGTAAAAAAAACCTCCGGTGAGGACGCGGCGGCGACAGGCTGGGCTGCGCGCAAGCTTGGCCTGGCCCGGCTCACGAGGGGCTCGCGAGGGGATGCAGCTGAAGCGGAGTTGTAACCGAAACGCGAGAAATTTGCTCGAACGAGACTAAGCACCCCTTCCCGAATACGCGCAAATATTCAAGCTCAAATTCAACTTAAATCCAGCAAGGGAAAACGACAGCCAGAGGGAAAACCAATGAAAGCAGAAAAAGGCCGTCCGCACCTAGTCTAGTCTTGGACGTCTTCTCACCCGGTAGCAGCTAAGTGCTGCTCTTTGGGCGTAGGAGGGAGCCCAGGGCTGAGGTGGCACCCCGAGACTCGGGCGTGTACAGCCCCACTCATTATTACGTGAGAGTGTCACGGGGCGGCGAGCTTCACAGGCACTGGGCCTTCTTCACAGGTACCGGCCTTGCTTCATATCGCTAGACGAGGGCCCCGCCTTGCGCCACACTCTAGTGCCACCAACGACGACCGGAAACCAGGAGACCGCCGGTGGGGTAGAGCGGTCGCCAGCGGTTCCCCCGACGACCACGGGTCTTCCGCCAGGGGCAGGCCCTGAGGCACCTCCCCAGCAGAAGGCCTACCTCCTGAGAACGCCTTGCTCCGAACGCCGCGGTGGTGATGTCGGATCCCTGCCCCTCTCCGGCAGCCCCCTGCGCCCCCTCCCGAGGGGTAGGAGACTGCGGGAACGGGGCAGCCGCTCGTCGTGGCGATCTGTACCTCCTGCGACCTATTGTTAGCGTATGTTTTCTCTTGAGGAAGCAGCGGTACCCGATAATCGTCGCCCCCGGCGTGACCAGTGGGACCGTCTCAAGACTCCTGGAAGAGCGCGGCTTCCGGCGCCTCATCCCCCCCAAATTGGGATGAGGAGAGAGTCTTGTTCTCCCTCATGCGGGTGCCCTTGGTCCATCATGTGGGGCACGTATTCTTCCGGCGCCGTCATCCCGAAGGCCACGCCGTAGTGCTGAGCGTGCCTTGCTGCTCTCTGCTCGGTCTTGCGCCCGTGGGGTGGTGGCGCCCGGTCCACCAGGGCCGTGAGTTGCGTCGAGTCCTTCTTCTCCATGGCCGGGCGGGGGCAACCCCGCCGCCCGGCCCAACGACAGCTTTCGCCCGGTCTTTGGAGTAGCTTTGGAGCCCGTGGTAGCGTGGAGCCCGTGCGGGCCGCCCTCGGCCCGAGGTGGGAGTTAGGTGCGAAGGGGTGAGCCCCGAGGCGGCGAAGCCCGGAGCTCCTCCTCGCTCCAAAGAAGACATCGCGGCCGCTCTCCGGCCTGCACTACTGGCAGCTCTCGGGCCACGTGGCGCGGCCCTCGAGTTCGCCTGCTCCCGGCGGGTGTACGGTGATGTGGTCGCGGCGTGGTTGGAGGCTCTTGCTGCAGACCGCGCCTGTCGCGGTGTGAGAGCCATCGAAGCCTGTCCGCGTCACCCGCGGCTCGCAGCGCCCTGCGGACCGCGAGCTGCCTGGGGCACGGGGTCGCCCGAGGCGAGCGGCTCTGCGTGGGCGAGCCATGCCGCCCAAGGGTAGGGTTTGCCCGCTTGGTCGCCGGTCATGGCGATGACGATGCGATGGGACATGAGGTGGCAAAAGGCGGATTCCGGCGCACCCCTACCTGGCGCGCCAAATGTCGGATTACGGGTTCCGGCAGACCCTTAAGGTTAGAACTCTGGGGTGTGCGCGGAGATTCGACCCTCCACTGTCTCGTACCTCGCCGAATCGCAGGGACCTAAACTACTAGCAAGAACAACACAAGAAACGCAAGATTTATACTGGTTCACGCCACCATCGTGGTGTAATACCCTACTCCAGTGTGTGGTGTGTGGATTGCCTCTGGGGCTGATGAAGAACAGTACAGGGAAGAACAGCCTCGCGAGGGTCTGTTCTTGGTGGAAGCGATGAACTGCTAAGTTGTGTCCCGTCGCTCTAGCTTGACCATCGGGTCTCTCTCTCTCTCTCTTTGGATGCTTCCCGCTCTATCCGGTCGTCCCCCCTACTATGGTGGCTAGCTCTACTTATATAGACGAAGGCCCTGGGCCTCTTCCCAAATATTGAGCGGGAAGGGCGCCAACAATTGGCCATTTTGAAGGGGAACAGCGGGTACACTTATCATGACTAAAGTTGGTCCTCGCCTGCCAAAGGCTCTGGTGATGACGCCTGCTTGGGCTCCACGATGACTGCATTCCAGCCGTTGGGGCTAGTCTTGGTCTTGTTGCACCAAAACGGATGCCTTTGCTTGATGCCCTTGCCTGCGCTTGCCCCCTTTGCACCAAAGAGGAAAGGAGGACGCCAGACGGCTGCGCCTCGATTGGCGCCCTTGGTGCGTCATGGCTTACGTCATGGGCACCTCGCGAGGTACCCCGCCTTGAACTCTCCGCCTCCTCATGAGCCAGCCTGACGAGGCCGTGCCTGAGGAAGCTCTTGGTCGTCCGCCCATGAGGCTCGGCCTCGCGAGGGTCTTGAGCATGTGTTGATGAAGATGGGCCTACAGGCCTCCTTTGAGCCACGCCCGCGAGCCGCAGCGAGCAAGTCTGGGGACCCACGTTCCCAGAACGCCGATAGTTATTAGATACCCGAACATCGGAATACCAAGCTTCACCGGGACTTACAACGCCACTTTACCAGAAGAGGAGCGCTGGATGATTCAAGTTCAAGTTCTAGGAAGGACGTTCACGCCAGTTACTGAACCCATAGAGTTTTCCTTCGACGCACCCACCTGGAGTTTAGGCAAGAGCATGGCAGCCAACATCACCATGGGACGCATTGGAGAAGTTTACCACAAGGATCTCAAGGATACTATTTACCAGATTTGTGGGCGCCGAGATGAGCAATGGGAGATGATCAGCATCAGGAATGATAGATCTATTGCAGCTTTCATCCAGTAGTTAAACCAGCACATTCATCGCCAGGAGAATCAGATGTGCGCAGGCATGACGGATCTGAAGAAGGCAATGACCAGGATCACGGAGCTGGAGGAAGAACTCAAGGCTACTCGCGACGATTATGAGGAGCAAATCGTCGTACTAGTGATGAAGACCTGACAAGGAAGCTGGGAGTATTCATGGGAGACCCCGCGCCAGGAGGAGAATATGACGATTCCACTTGCCCGAAGAACTACATCATCATCGACGACACCGACTCGGACCCTGATGATGGCGATGATGACTTTGTTGATCAAGCTGGAGCAGATATTATGGAGTCTTCCACTGATCAATTTTTTAGTCGACCACCATATCAGTAGTAGTATTTCCCCATGTATATAGTATAGTCCGAGCACTTTTATAACGATAGTTAGACCGATTGTATGCCCTTGTTTGAATTGATTGAAGTGATACGATTGTGTTTGTCTCATGTGCATATGGGTAGTGTTTTCGCCCCTAGACCTTATTCTACTCTGTTTTCTCACCTTTTCTAAACCCAGCAGATGCCTCCGAGACGCGATTTGCTTTCCCACCGGAGCTCACTCTGTTGATCCAACAGCAGAATGCATTGATGCAGATACTAGTCCAGAATCAGAACCAGGGGAACAACAACCCACCACCACCACCACCACCACCTGTTGATCACTTAGCCCGTTTTCTAAGGCTGAATCCGCCGGTGTTCTCCAGTAGCACCGAGCCGATAGTTGCAGATGATTAGCTCCGCAAGATTGAAAGGGAGTTGACCCCTGCAGGATGCACAGATGCAGAGAGGGTGCATATTGCCGCACATCAGCTTGATGGACCCGCAACATCATGGTGGGAGAATTTCACAGCCACCTACCTCATTGACACTGTTACATGGGACCAGTTTCAGTAGGCTTTTCGCACTGCCCATGTATCCACAGGAGCTACGGCCATGAAGAAGCGCAATTTTCGCAACTTACGCCAAGGAGGACGCACTGTTGGCCAGTATGTGGATGATTTTAGTAAGCTAGCACGTTATGCCCTAGATGACGTTGCTACGGATGCAGCTAAATAGGAGAAGTTTCTGGAAGGACTGAATGATGAGCTGAGCATGCAGTTGATGGTGGCAAATTTTAATAACTACCAGGAGTTGGTAGATAGAGCTCTTATGATTGAAGGGAAGCAGCGGCAGATTGACAATCGCAAGAGGAAGTATATACAAGGGAAGTATAATTCTAGAGCTTAGCAGAGACCCCGTTTCACCCCAAACTCGGGAGGACCCCTTCAACATAACCATGGAGGTCACAATCACAATGGAGGGATGTCACACAACCATAGTGGCACCAAGAACGGGAATGGTAACGGAGGAAGCACCGGACAGAACTGTACCAACCCAGCAACACCAGCCAAGAAGGATCTAAGCCACATTACTTGTTTCAAGTGCGGGAAGAATGGACATTATGCCACAGAGTGTTATGAAGCAAAGAATGGGAATGGCAATGGAAGCTCTGGGAAGAAGCCCAACCCTTTCAACAGGGGACAAGTGAACCACGTTAGCATGGAGGAGGTTGAAGCGTAACCCGATGCAGTAATAGGTAAGTTTATTGTTAAGTCATTTACTACAATCGTTCTTTTTGATACTGGTGCATCGCATTCATACGTATCAAGGGGATTTGTGGATAAGTTTAAACTGCCAACCCAAGCCCTTAGGTCACCCATGTTAGTAGCCTCACCAGGAGCAGAGTACATGGCTAGCCTATGGTGTGAGCGGTTACCATTAAGGATTCATAACTACTTGTTTCCCTCAGACCTAATAGTGTTGGAGTCACAAGGACTGGATGTGATATTAGGCATGGATTGGTTATCGAAGTATGGAGGGAACATTGACTGCGCCAGTAAGACGATTTTTCTTACCACCCCAGAAGGAAGAAGGATCAAGTATGTATCCCGGCATGTGCCGAATAGTACTCAAGTAAATTCCTTGTCAGGAGTTGTACCGGAGGAAGTACCAGTGGTAAAGGATTTCCCGGCTGTATTTCCAGAAGAGTTGCCAGGCATGCCACCGGATAGAGACATTGAGTTTTTGATCGAGCTTTTGCCAGGCACATGGTCAATATCTAAGAGATCGTACAGGATGCCTGCAAAGGATTTAGAGGAAATTAAGAAGCAGATAAAGGAGTTACTGGATAAAGGCTATATTCGCCCATGCTCGTCACCTTGGTGATCACCAGTGCTTCTAGTGGAGAAGAAGGATGGATTATTGAGGATGGTTGTTGATTATCGAGGATTGAATGAGGTGACAATCAAGAACAAGTACCCACTGCCGATGATCAATGATTTGTTTGACTAGCTGCAAGGAGCTAAGGTGTTTTCCAAGATCAGTCTATGATCAGGGTACCACCAGCTGAAGATTCGAGAGCAGGATATACCTAAGACAACTTTTACCACAAGGTATGGGCTATATGAGTACACCGTTATGTCATTTGGTCTGACTAACGCACCTGCCTATTTTATGAACATGACAAACAAGGTGTTTATGGAGGTTTTGGATAAGTTCATCGTGGTGTTCATTGATGATATTCTAGTCTACTCAAAGAATGAAGAGGAGCATAACGAGCATTTGCGTCTGGTACTTGGGAAGCTCAGAGAACACCAGTTATATGCCAAGTTCAGCAAGTGTGAGTTTTGGTTGAAGGAAGTTGGATTCCTCAGACATGTTATATCTGGAGAAGGAATAGCAGTAGACCCTACCAAGGTTGTCACTGTGACAAATTGGGAAGCACCCACATCAGTTGGAGAAATCCGGAGTTTTCTTGGACTCGCAGGATACTACCGGAGGTTCATTGAGAATTTCTCGAAGATTGCAAAGCCCATGACGGAGTTGTTGAAGAAGGACACCAAGTTCAAATGGACTGAGGAATGTGAGGCCAGTTTTCAGGAGTTGAAGAAACGCTTGGTTACAGCTCCAGTGTTGATTCTTCCAGATCAACGCAAGGATTACCAGGTGTATTGCGACGCTTCTCGTCGAGGACTTGGAGCAGTACTTATGCAAGAGGGAAGAGTTTTCTCATATGCCTCACGACAACTTAAACCCCACGAGTTGAATTATGATACCCATGATTTGGAGTTAGCAGCCGTAGTGCATGCGTTGAAGACATGGAGACATTTTCTCATTGGAAACCATTGTGAGGTGTACACGGATCACAAGAGTTTGAAGTATATCTTCACGCAGAAGGAGTTGAATCTCAGGCAGAGGAGATGGTTGCAGCTCATTAAGGATTATGATATGAAGTTGGAGACCGTCAGTTGTTTGGACCAGATTTGATTAAAGAGTCTGAAGAGAAGGTTAAGTTGATACGCGATAGACTCAAGGTAGCCTAGTCCAGGCAGAAGAGTTATGCAGACTCTAAACGCAAGGAGACACTTTACGAAGTCGGAGACATAGTGTATCTTCGTGTATCACCACTTCGAGGAGTGAAGCGTTTTGGAGCTAAGGGAAAGTTAGCACCACGTTTTGTGGGACCATACAAGGTTTTGGACCGTATGGGAAAAGTTGCTTACAAGTTGGAATTTCCCGAAGGATTGTCAGGAGTTAACGATGTGTTCCACGTTTCTTAGTTGAAGAAGTGCCATGCAGAGATGCCTGACATTCCTCTGAGGGATACAGTGCCACTAGAAGCGATTTAGTTGGATACCGATTTGACCTACGAGGAGAAACCAGTCAAGATTCTTGAGTTTGCCAGCCGAGTCACACGCAGTAAGGTTATCAAGTTCTGTAAAGTTCAGTGGAGCCACCATACCGAGGATGAAGCCACTTGGAACGAGAGGAAGACCTATGGAAGAATCACCCTCACATATTTTCTAGCCAACCCGAATCTCCAGGGCGAGATTCATCTTAAGGGGGGTGGGTTTGTAACATCCCAAATTTTCAATTTGGAATCTTATACATAGATCATCATTGTATATCATATTTTATTGCATTTTTCTTTGATCCTAGAAATTCTACGCAACTCAAGGACCCAGGGAGAGAGTTGAGGATTTCGTTATTTTCATATTTGAGTTTTCTCAAATCTTGAAAAGAGGATCGTTTGATTTTAATTATTTTCTCTTCGAATATTTCTTTTATGAAAATAAAAGAGAGGGGATAAAATGACTTCCTCAAAATAAATAAATATTGGAGATTTAATAATAAAATCAAATAAGTTTTTATTCGGAGTTTTTATCTCTATTTTATTTGAATTAGGAAAAATATGCGTTTTCAAAGTTGCACTAGAGGCCCAAACAAATGTTCACCTTGTCCGGTAGATTTTTAGAGGACGGGGAAAATTTATTTCCGGATTTTTGGAGTCCGTTTAGTATTACTTTTCTTTGTTTTTCTGCGCGAAATTATTTAAAGAAAAGCCAACCGAACTAACCGGGTCGTGTCCGCCTGGGACACTGACTCGGCCGGGCCTTTAAAGCCCGAGGGCCGAGCCGCCAGCTCCCAGCCCCAAACCCTAGCCCCGCCAGATCCACCGTCGCCGCCGCGAGCCGCCGCCTCGCCAGCCACCGAGCCCCGCCACCCGCCATCGCCTCGCCGATCCGCCGAACAGCGCCGCCGCCTGCCGAGTCCCGCCGCCACACCGCCGTCCCGCTGCTGCCTCGCCGAACCGCTGGAGGTAGCCGCCGCCGCCGGTTTTCGCGAGAAAACCGATCATTTTTTTCGAAACCCTAGATTCCGTTTCTTTTTTTTATTAGATCGTTTTTTTCGGTTTAGTTATTTAGCGAACGACCGTTCGTATGATCGTTTTAACGAACAGTTTTCACCAGTTAACGGCAGACAGCAAACGTTCGTTCGTTAGCCTGTTCGTCAGTTTTCTTTTTCCAGGGTTTTTCCGCGATTATTTTCGATCCTGATTTCTGCCCTAATCTTCATTCTTGTATAACACTTTTCGCTCGTTTATCGGAATCAGGCGATTCAAGTGCCTAGATCTTCGTCTCAAAGCCCTCTTTCTGTTTAACAAACTTGAACAAGATTTTGCTACTGTAAAATTTGACTTTAGTCCAGATTAGTAAACGGATCTTGTTTCTTTCGCAGTTTGAGTTCCGTTGCTTCGCTTGGTTTGATTCTTTTTGCAAACCGGAGTTCTTAAGTTGAACTTTCTGGTTAGATCTCTTATTTGAGTTTTTACCCATGCTCCTAGTTGATTGCTTATTGTATGCTTGTTTGTTTGCGATAGGGTACCCGGAGTGCGAAGCTTGCTACTACGAGTCTCTAGGTTTCGTGGATCATCAGCAAGGCAAGTAACACTTTGATCATACCTCTTTACTACCCTGTTTTATTGCATTAGATCAATCCTCAAGCAATTGCATGGTTAGGATCTGATTAACTTGTGGGTTTTGGGAAGTAGATGAGGTAGTACCTATTGACCTGTTTATTATCAAACCCGTGGGAGTTACTTCTACGTTGCTTATATTGCTATGCTATGCTCGTAGACGTGGACTGGGTTTGAGTGAATTTCATGACAGATGTGAGTTTATTAATTAATGGTTCAACTTAAGGTGGCAACTTAAATACACATCTGGGTGGATTGCTTGTGGGCACATCGAGAATCTAGTGTTGTCCTAGGATATCCGGAAGGACCCGTGTGATCATCCTACGGCCCGCCACCCAGGCCGTAATACTTAAGCATGATCATATTGCCTCCTAGTTGGTGCTTTCTGTAAGAGAAGATGGAGACTCAAAATAAAAATAAAAATTGCATAAAGTAAAAGAAAGGCCCTTCATAGAGGGAAGTAGGGATTAAATGAGGTGCCGTGAGCTCAAAGCGAAAAAAATAGAGATAAAAACATTTTGGGAGGTGTATCCATCCCACCAATGAAAACGACTCAAAGTTCCTAACACTTTCCATGCTAGATATTCCATAGGCGGTTCCCAAACAGAAAATGAAGTTTATTCCTTTTTCCACCATACTATCACTTTCCATGGCTAGCCGTATCCACGGGTGCCCTCCATACCAACACTTTCCAAGGAATTTATTATTTGACAACATAAAGTAAGTTCATTTTTTTTGCATTTTGGGACTGGGCATCCCTAAGACCTTTGCCTTTCTCTCGTGCAATGACAAGTGAATAAACACTCATCGTGAGAATAACACATCTAGCATGGAAAATATTAGCCACCCGTTACCGTTCCACGAGCGAAACAAACACACAAAAGAGAAGTTTATTTTGAAAATTAGAGATGGCACATGCAAATTTACTTAGAACAGCAAAAGAATACCACATATAGGTAGATATAGTGGACTCATGTGGCAAAACTGGTTTAATGGATTTTGGACGCACAAGTAGAGATCATACTTGGTGCAAAATGAAGGCTAGCAAAAAGATTGAGAAGCGACCAACCAAGAAACGAATAATCTCATAATCAAGCATCTTATATTTACAAATTTGAGGCACCATTCATGACGTCTCATTAATCCACGTCATCAAAATTAATTTAACCGTTAGGTTGTAAAATTTACGATCAGGATAAAAGGAAAACAATTGTAACGCAGATGATGCCATCCTAGAGAAAAATGCCTCTGGCACGTTCAAGTCCAACATTAGTCAAAAAAAGCTTCACGCACAAAATATAAGGAAAGCCTCACATGACCTGAAAAAAGGGGGCTAGCATCACGTTTAAGTTCAACGCGAGTTAAAAAAGCATCACGTACAAAATATAAGGAAAGCTTCCCGTGATCCCCAAAAAAAGGGGCTAGCCTCACGTAAAAAAGGTCCTATTGGAACACACATGTAACTCGTCCATGTCCAATGTTAGTGAAAAAAAACTTGCCTCACGTACAAGATAAAGGAAAGCCTCGCGTAAAATACAAGGAAAGCCGCCACCAGTTCCCACAAATTAAGAAGGAATCTTCCTTTAAAAATTTACATGACCTCTCATTAATCCACAACATCAAAATAAATTCATATGCGTACAAAAATACAAATAGTTCATCTGTTCAATTGTAAAACTTACGATCAATATAGAAGGAAAAATCACGTGGTGCAGATTATTACATCCAGTAGGAAAACACATCTGACACATCCAGTAGAAAAACACATCTGACACGTCCAGTGCAATGTTACAGAAAAAATTTATCATGTAAAAAAGGAAAAAGCCACAAACTAAGGAGGAAAGCCCCCGTTAAAACCTCCAACGACAAAAGGTCAAAAGAAAATCTACAATCTGGCTGATTGCCTGTGAAATAAAAATAAGCCTACATCAACCAAATATTCTTCTGTAGACTCCACTATATGGTCGCTGCCTCCTTCTCTACTTCGGATATGCTCTCCTATCAATGGCCGGCGATGCGTGGAGGTTGTCAATATTGGCGTCTAGATGACACCAGTTGCGCGCGGCAAGGAAATACTTGCATCGAGTCAAGATTCAAGACTAATTGATATAATACATGAGATGAAGAGCCAAGAATCGGATTAGATGTAAGTTAGATATTTTTTCATTATTTTATTTTTAGGAATAAAAGTATTTTGATGAATCAGACTATAGTTTTGATTTCTTGGATTGCACATGTTAGGCCACTTAATTTATGAATTACTTTTCAATGGCCGAATTTTGTTTGTGCACATAAAGCTCATGGGGCTGCCGATTAGTGTCCAGAGTAATGAGTAGTACATCACATCATTATTCCGATATATACTCAGTAGTACTACTATTTTATGGGTTTCCTACATAGTAGCTAATGTAAGAGACAACATTATAAATATTAAAAATTTGCTTATAGTAGAAAACATAAGATATCCATGCGATCGAACAAAATTCAGATCGATCTTGCACCTCCATAAGTCTTTCTTCAAATTTAAATCCAGTTAGAGTTTGTACTGCATCTTACTGTTCCTAATAAACATCGTGAAGAAGGAAGGGCATAGCCATATTTGCATATTCCAAGACAAAGAGCTTTATATAGGAAATTCTTTAATCTTTCATATATGCCCCCTAAACAGACAAGGAAGGAGTATCAATATTAAATTTAGAAGTGCTAGCCCGTGCAGATGCACGGGTTGATGACTAGTTAAGCATAATTAACACCGAATAATGCACCACAAGTAGGATATAATTTTCATTGCATGATTATTGACTTACGTGCATGCATAGGGAATCACAAACCTTAACACCAATATTCTTACTAAAGCATAATTACTCATCAACATAACTCACATATCACATCATCATATCTCAAAACTATTACTGAGAATCAAGTTTATTTTGTCCAATGATCTTCATGACATTCTTTTTTACTTTCTCCTTCTTGGATATCTATCACTTTGGGACTAATTTTCATGTGTTGCTTTTCATAAGCTCAAACAAATATAAGTGAAGATCATGAGCATAACAAATTTTCTTTCTCTCAAAATAATTTAAGTGAAGCAGGAGAGAATTTCTTCAAAATTTTACTAACTCTCAAATAAATCTAAGTGAAGCAAGAGAGCATTTCTTCAAAAGTAACAAAGCACACCGTGCTCAAAAAGATATAAGTGAAGCACTAGAGCAAGTCCTAGCTCATAAAAGATTTAAGTGAAGCACAGAGAGCAATTCTAACAAGTCATGACATAAATTTGGCTCTCTCAAATAGGTGTGTCCATCAAGGATTGATGACTTAAAACACAAAAATAAAACAATCAAAGACACATATCATACAAGACGCTCCAAGCAAAACACATATCATGTGACGAATAAAAATATAGCCTCGAGTAAAATACCGATAGTTGTTGGAAGAAAGCAGGGATGCCACTCGGGGGCATCCCCAAGCCTCGTTGGTTGCTCATTCTTGGATAATAGCTTGGGATGTCGGGGCATCCCCAAGTTTAGGCTCTTGCATCCTTCATTCATCCATCATAAGATAACCCAAAACTTAAAAACTTCAATCACACAAAACTCAACAAAACCTTTGTGAGATCCGTTAGTATAAGAAAGGAAACTACTACTATAAGTGTTGTATCAAACCAATTCATATTTTGTTTTTGTATTATATCTACTGTATTCCAACTTTTCTATGGAAAAAACTCATCAAAGAAAACCATAGAGCCATCAAAATAAGCACGCAACACAAAGAAAACAGAATCTGTCAAAACAGAACAGTCTGTAATAATCTGACTTTAGTGAAAACTTCTGGAACTCCAAAAACTCTACCAAATTAGGACGACCACGAAGAAAGATCGGGATGCTCCCAGAGAGCCCCTCGTCGTCGAGCCAATCTTAGTTGCTCGTCCTGCGTCTGCACACCAAGAGCGTCGTTTGATAGTTCATGAGCCTGCTACCATAGAGGCTCCTGAAGCTGAAGATATTCCATCTGTTGACCCCACCGCAGTTGAAGACATGGGTCACCAAGACAATGTAGATGATGATGAAGTCCTTCCTCAGAGCGAGCACAACGTGATATCATCGCCTGTTCTCGCGAACAGCGAACTCATCAGCATTGGTCGTCCTTTGACGCCAGTCGCTCAGGATGATTCATGGGCGGATCACCCTCAATACTCCACCCGTGAAGAAGAATCACCAAGTACTCCCCCAACTCAAGTCACCACTCCGGTACTTGATGATGAAGACTTTGTGGCCCAGACAACTCCATCTCCGCAGGCTTCGCAAAGGACCAAGGCCACAAGTCACTCTTTCGAGTGTTCCAGAAGGAGAAGAGCACCACTCAGTATCACGCCAAGTATTTCCTGAAGCCTCTCCAACTGCGAACATCTCCGAGTCTGAAGCCAAAGCGGCTGAAGACATTCCGGCTGCATCAGCCGATGAACAAGAAGAACCAAGAGCAGAAGAAGAACGTGTTGCTACACCCCCGTCCAACCCTGAAGTTGTTCTCGAGGAGAACGTGTCCGACCCTCTAGCTACTCAAGTGGAGGTTAACAATACTGAGGCGGCCACAAACAACTCAACTGACGCTAATGACACTGTCATGGCCGAAGCTAATGTGGTGCCAGACGTTCATGCACCTGAAGCCAATGTTGCACCTGATGCAAATCTGTAGCCTGCAGTCAATGCCACTACCACTAACACTGCTCCTGTACCTCTTCCAAGGCCACACACCATTGAGCAAGCATTTGATCGTGGTCAGTTGGTTACTGTCAGATGGCCCATTCTGGTTCCTCCACGTGCTGCCGGTCCACAATTTGAGTATAATCTCGAGCACAGGCCTCAGGTCCAGAAGCCTAAGCCAAGGTTGCCAAGGTTTCCAGGTACTGCAACTTCACCAGGATGTTTCAATGCAAATGGCTTCATTGCGCACAACACTTTCTTTGATAGTGCCAAGAACCCCTACTCCAAGCCAAGAATTTTATCTGATCGGTTCTGGAGCTATCAGCAGCGCAGTTACTATTCCTGTGTTCTCTATGATCATAGACACATCTTTCCACATATGCGTCTAGACTATGAAGCTATTGCTGGACTGCCCTGCTTAGAAGAAGCCCTTGACTATTTTCGTGATGCTGGTCTTCTGAACTTTGTGACTGATAAAGAGCATTGGAATGAAGAGCTCCTGCTATAATTATATGCAACCCTCCACATTCGCGGCTACAACAGGGATCCGAAGACATGGATCCTTGAGTGGACGATAGGCAATGTCCATCATGAAGCTAAAGCTCTTGATATCATTGAGCTAACTGGCCTGCCCACTCCAGATGAACTCTTCGAGCCTGGTTGTCAGCTTCATCGCAATGCCTTGGAGAGCATCTTTCAGAAGCCAGAGCCCAACATGAGCCAAATGCTGAGAATGATGAAGTCACTGCAATGCGACGCTGAATACCCAAGGGAATTCTTTGTTGAAGACCTAGAGTATCTGCCCCGCACTATTTATCATATCATCATGCGAACTCTATGGCCCATCAAGGGACATTCTTCTGCAGCGAAGCTTGAAGGGGCAATGAAGACATTGGTCTTTTATATCTTCAATGGCATCAGCTTCAACGCTCAAGACTTCTTCATCAGGCAATTAGCTGCATCAGGCTCTGACCTCTTTGGTATGAAATTCTACGCTCCAAGGGTTATGCGCCTTATCAAGCTTCATTCAGCTGTCAACTATCAGCCTTTTGCATGCAACCATCTAATATTTTTGCCAGAGGTTGATATGTTAGTTGAAGCCATATACCCAGATCCTTCCAAGGAGCCTGTTTGTCTTCACAATGCTGATCACCAAAGCTTCACTCAGCCCATTGAAGGATTTTAGGTCGTCACTCGTGTTTATCCTTTGGCTGGCAATACACGTGCACCTCATCGTGCCCATACTGAAGCCACTGAAAGCACAATTCCGCAAAGGCCTCGGAAACGATCTCGTGTTCTCAATGATCGAGAGCTTCTTGTCGCCCTGCATCAGAAACGGGATAAGCATCACTACTGGCTGAAGCGTCAGATGCAAAGCCTCTTGGTGGACTTTAATCGCATTCGCAACCTTGCCACTAAGAATGCATTTGTCACTCATGAAACCTGTAGGTGGTCATGGAAGAGTCCGACATTCCTTAGTGCTGAAGCTGATCTTCAAGACGATGGCTTCACTGAAAGATTCAAGTTTGAGTCCACTCCTCCAAGGAATGATGTCTTGCGTCAGACTCCCTCTCTTGAAGACTCTGACTATTCCTCCTCGGCTGCAACGGTGAATGCCAGAGTCATTGATGACCAAGAAGATGCTACTTCACCACCTCCAACTTCAGTGTGTATCGACACTGCACCAAGTTCTTCTGCACCACCTAACCTTAACGACGACCCTACTGCTTCACCTCCTACTCCTCATGGGAATGAGTAGAGACTCTATGTCTTCAAACCTTTTTGGTCCTTATTGACAAAAGGGGGAGAAGCATATGAGTTGATAGTCTTCAAGCGGGTCCATATGGGTGGTTGCTTTATACTTTTGCCAAGTGTTTACAACTCTCGCTTTCGATACATTTGGTTCTTTGAGTTGTAACACTTAAACTTGATGGTCGTCTGCTACTTATTTTCTATTCTGTGTGCGATGATAAATTCCGCACGTGCGATGATAAATCCCGCACGAAGTCATACTGCAGACGTCCATTTTTCATTATGCATGTCATTATCTTCGTTATATCTTTTCATGCATGATGAATTGCCTTCATAAAGTGAAGAGGATCTCCACAAGTACAACTTGCCATGTGCATTTGCATTCCAAAAGCAAAATACTTATATGCACATCTTCAGGGGGAGCCTTTCGCTACTTATGAAGACAATACCTTAATCCTTTACAATTTCACATACTTTTATCCCCGTTGAAAACTTCAACCAGTTTGTCATCAATCACCAAAAAGGGGGAGATTGTAAGTGCATCTAGTGTCAACCCTAGTTGGTTTTGGAGCATTGATGACAAACCTGGTTGAGGGACTAATGTGTTTGTGAGAATTGCAGGATAACACAGGTAGTAGTTGTCGGGTTTCGGGTTCCGGCAGACCCTTGAGGTTCGAACACTTGGGTGCGCGCGAAGATCTTTCCCCTACCAGTTCGCATGCGTCGATGGATTGCGAGGAACCGAAACTATGAACGATGAACTACACGAGAGACACAAGGTTTATACTAGTTCGGGCCACCGTTGTGGTGTAATACCATACTCTAGTGTGTGGTGTGGTGGATTGCCTCAGGGGCTGATGATGAACAATACAAGGGAAGAACAACCTCGCGAGGGGCTGTTCTTCAGCTGGTGCGATGAACTGCTTGGGTGAGTTCAATCGCCTCTCTCTCTCTCTAGGGGGGTTTCCCTCTTTTCTGTTCGTCCCTTCTCGTTGGGGTGGCTAGTCCTATTTATAGAGGGAGGCCCTGGGCCTCTTCCCAAATAATGAGCGGGAAGGGCGCCAACAATTAGCCATTTTGAAGGGGAACATCTGGTACACTTATCCTGACTAAAGTTGGTCTTCGGCTGCCCAAGGCTTTGGCGGTGACGCCGTCCTGGGCTCCACAATGACCTCCATCCTGCCGTTCTGCTGGTCTTGGTCTTGTTGCACCGAAGCGGTAACCTTTGCCTGATGCCTCGGCCTGTGCTTGCCTCCTTCACACCAAAGGAGAAATGAGGACACTGCGCGGGCTGGCGCCCACCTGGCGCCCGCCTGGCCTTGATCGTCATGGCTTGCGTCATGGGGCACCCTCGCGAGGTACCCCGCCTTGATCTCTCCGCCTCCTTGCGAGCCTGTCTGACGAGGCTGCTCCTGAGGTAGGTTCCTGTCGTCCGCCTCGTGAGGCTTGGCCCCTCGTGAGGGTCTTGAGCTTGAGCTGATGAAGCTGGGCCATCTTTGGGCCCCCACTTGAGCCACGCCGCAGCCGTGGCGAGCAAGTTTGGGGACCCCCGTTCCCAGAACGCCGACAGTAGCCCCCGGGCCCAAGGCGTGCCCGGACTTGGCTTAGCAGGGAAGTGAACGGGCAAGTGCGAAGCGCCGCGGGCCCCAACAGCCTGCGGCCTTGGGTGCCGCATGGCGATTGGTTGGTCGTGGGCGTCTCCGCTTCCCCACGACGCCTCGGCAACCGCACGACTTGACAAGTCCCTGCATGCAGAAACAGGTGATGATTACCTACGATCATGGAGGCCGACGGTTGGCCTCTTCCGGCTATAAGTACGGAATGACGCGAGCCCTTCCAGTCCATCTCCTCTTGCTGTTCCTTTCTCTCCATGGCTCTGTCGAAGAGGTTCTCGGCTGCGAAGAAGGGGAAGGCCCGCCAGGTAGAGCCTGACTCTCCCCCGGCCAAGTGCGGTCAAGGCTGTCCTCGCAAGCATCCTGTGGCTCCCGCAGCGGCTTCCCGTGGCCGTGGGGGCGATCTCCTGTGCAGCGACGGGCGTCGGGTCGTCGATGGGGGGCGCGCTACGACCGCACGGCCTCCTAGGCCGCACTTCCACTCGGCAGAGGTGCTGCCGGAGTTCGTCGTGTGGTCGGTGGAGCCGACCAGCACCTGGCTCTAGCTTCCCCGCTTCCTTTTGGGTGAACTTCGGCGGCGCCCAGGCGGCTTCGCTTCAGCGGACGGTTCTTTGCAGCCGGGCCTCCTGGGCTTCGCTGGAGGTCTCCGCCACCGGGAGTGTGGCCATCACCCGTGGCTGGCAAACGTTTGCCCGCGCGCGTGGTCTAAGCCAGCGGTGCACTCTACACTTCAAGTTCGACGGCGATGCCACCCTCTACGTGATGGTGTTTAGAGAAGACGGTGGCCGCGCCGGGTGCTGCCCAGAAGACGATGACCGCGGCCGTGGACCCAGCCTCGACGATGATCAGGATGAAGACGACAGCGCGCGCGTGGTCGGCGGCGTCCGGGGCTCGTCGTGTTTCGGCGGCTCTCCTTCGGACAACAGCTCCTCCAGCGGTGGCCACGACTAGCCTCCGCACCGTCGCGCCCGCCTGGAGGGATGTAGCGGTTCAGCCCGCCGTTGCGCCCCAGTGAAGCGCGAGAGGGAGTCTGCCTGAGCTCCGGAGGCAGTTCCAGCCTTTGCCACGAGTTGGTGCCGAGCGAGCCATGCTTATTTTGTTCTTCTCCTTTTCCTGCGCAAAGAGATAGTTGTGTAGGGCCCCGTGGGGGCGTGCTTGAACTGTTGCTGCTAATTATTGTACTGTTTCCGCTATTTCTGTATTATGCTTTTGTGCCTCATGCTGCGGCGTAGAAATTACATAGCTCGGGGGACTGCATGACCTTCGCTTCCTGAGGCAGAGGCCCCGTCGAACGCTTCATGTCCTGCAAAGATTAGTCAGGGGAGGTGGCTTCCGGCCTCAGCTGTGTAGGCGACCGACCCAGGTCCTGTGTTTGCGTCGCGGTGCCCGTGGGGCACGGACTGGGAGGGGTGCTCCCGTAGTGGACCCGGTTAGGGAAGCCTCAAGCAATTAGGGCAGAAAACACTCGCGAGGGTGCCCGCATTGCTCCCTGGCGAGACTCGCGCGAGAGAAATCGAGGTAGGGGAGCGAAGAAGGCAAAGCGTCGCAAGCCATAGAAGGCAACAACTTATATAAAACTTCAAATGGGAATGAACAAGCCAACTGCAGAAAGCAAATGAAAAAGCCGCGTCCGCACCTAATCTAGTCTTCGACGTCTTCTCACTAGCGGGGAGCTAAGTGCTGCCACTAGGCGTGGGAGGAAGCCCCATGGCCTGAGGCCGGCGCTCCTGAGACTCCGGGGCGTGTACAGCCCCAACTCATTATTACGTGAGAGTGTCACGGGCGGCGAGCTTAACAGGCATTGGCCTTCTTCACAGGCTCTGGGCCTTTCTTGGGGGAAATGAACTTCACAGGCGTTGGCCTTCTTCATAGGCTCCGGGCCTTTCTCAGAAAAATAAGCTTCACAGGCGTTTGCCTTCTTCACAGGCTCTGGGCCTTTTCCAGAAAAATAAGCTTCACAGGCGTTTGCCTTCTTCACGAACCGGGCCTTTTCGGAAAAATAAGCTTCACAGCGTTTGCCTTCTTCATAGGCTCTGGGCCTTTTTCAGAGTAGAAATTTCGGAGATGCCGGATGTTCCACAGCGTTGGGATGGGCGCCTTCACTGAGTCTCAAGTGTGTACAGTCGGGCCGGAAACATGAACAACTTTGAACGGGCCCTCCCACATGGGAGAGAGCTTATGCAACCCTTCCCCGGAGAGGACCCGCCGAGCACGAGGTCTCCACCCTCCGAGTCACAGGGGGCAGATGTGGCAGCAGTGGTATCGCCGCAGCGCCTGTTGATACCTTGCCGCTCGCAGCGCGGCCTCCCGACGACGTTCCTCTCCCAACACGAGATCCGTCCCCCGCATGGCGTCCTACTGCGCCTCGTCAAACGCCAGGACCCGTGCGGAGTGACGCCTGACCTCGTGAGGGAGGACAGCTTCTGCTCCGTAGACGAGGAAGAATGGGGTCTCGCCAGTCGACTTGGTCGCGGTCGTGCGGATGGACCACAACAAAGACTGGAGCTCGTCGTGCCAGCCCCTGCCGCAGGCCTCCAACTTCTTCTTGAAGGTCCTGGTCTTGAGGCCCTTAAGGACCTCCACGTTGGCTCGCTCGGCCTGGCCGTTGCTCCGAGGGTGCGCCACCGAGGCGTAGCATATCTGCGTTCCAAGGTTAGCACTGTATATTTTGAAGAGATTACTGGTGAACTGCGAACCGTTGTCGGTGATGATGCGGTTAGGCACCCCAAACCGGCTCACGAGGCCCCTGATGAACTTGACCGCCGAGCCTGCTGGGATGGTGCGGACAGCTTCCACCTCAGTCGACTTGGTGAATTTGTCAACGGTGACGTAGAGGTAGCGATAGCCCCCTGGCGAGGGGCTGTTCTTGAGCTGGTGCGATGAACTGCTTGGGTGAGTTCAGTCGCCTCTCTCTCTCTATAGGGGGGTTTCCCTCTTTTCTGTCCGTCCCTTCTCGTTGGGGTGGCTAGTCCTATTTATAGAGGGAGGCCCTGGGCCTCTTCCCAAATAATGAGCGGGAAGGGCGCCAACAATTAGCCATTTTGAAGGGGAACATCTGGTACACTTATCCTGACTAAAGTTGGTCTTCGGCTGCCAGAGGCTTTGGAGGTGACGCCGTCCTGGGCTCCACAATGACCTCCATCCTGTCGTTCTGCTGGTCTTGGTCTTGTTGGACCGAAGCGGTAACCTTTGCCTGATGCCTCGGCCTGTGCTTGCCTCCTTCACACCAAAGGGGAAATGAGGAAACTGTGCGGGCTGGCGCCCACCTGGCGCCCGCCTGGCCTTGATCGTCATGGCTTGCGTCATGGGGCACCCTCGCGAGGTACCATGCCTTGATCTCTCCGCCTCCTTGCGAGCCTGTCTGACGAGGCTGCTCCTGAGGTAGGTTCCTGTCGTCCGCCTCGTGAGGCTTGGCCCCTCGTGAGGGTCTTGAGCTTGAGCTGATGAAGCTGGGCCATGCTGGGCCCCCACTTGAGCCATGCTGCAGGCCGTAGGCAGACAAGTTTGGGGACCCCCGTTCCCAGAACGCCGACAGTAGCCCCCGGGCCCAAGGCGCGCCCGGACTTGGCTTAGCAGGGAAGCGAACGGGAAAGTGCGAAGCGCCGTGGGCCCCAACAGCCTGCGGCCTTGGGTGCTGCGTGGCAATTGGTTGGTCGTGGGCGTCTCCGCTTCCCGACGACGCCTCGGTAACCGCACGACTTGACAAGTCCCTGCATGTAGAAACGGGTCATGATTACCTGTGATCATGGAGGCCGACGGTTGGCCTCTTCCGGCTATAAGTACGGAACGATGCGTGCCCTTCCAGTCCATCTCCTCTTGCTGTTCCTTTCTCTCCATGGCTCCGTCGAAGAGGTTCTCGGCTGCGAAGAAGGGGAAGGCCCGCCAGGTAGAGCCTGACTCTCCCCCGGCCAAGTGCGGTCAAGGCCGTCCTCGCAAGCATCCTGTGGCTCCCGCAGCGGCTTCCCGTGGCCGTGGGGGCGATCTCCGGCGCGGCGACGGGCGCCGGGTCGTCCATGGGGGGCGCGCTACGACCGCGCGACCTCCTAGGCCGCACTTACACTCGGCAGAGGTGCTGCCGGAGTTCGTCGTGTGGTCGGTGGAGCCGACCAGCACCTGGCTCCAGCTTCCCCGCTTCCTTTTGGGTGAACTTCCGGCCGGTGCCCCGGGCGGCCTCTGGCTTCAGGCGGACGGTTGCTGCAGCAGGGCCTCCTGGGCTTCGCTGGAGGTCTCTGCCGCCGGGAGTGTGGCCATGACCCGTGGCTGACAAACGTTTGCCCGCGCGTGTGGTCTAAGCCAGCGGTGCACTCTACACTTCAAGTTCGACGGCGATGCCACCCTCTACGTGATGGTGTTTAGAGAAGACGGTCGCCGTGCCGGGTGCTGCCCAGAAGACGATGACCGCGGCCGTGGACCCAGCCTTGACGATGATCGGGATGAAGACGACAGCGTGCGCGTGGTCAGCGGCGCCCGGGGCTCGTCGAGCTTCGGCGGCTCTCCTTCGGACAGCAGCTCCTCCAGCGGTGGCCGTGACCAGCCTCCGCACCGTCGCGCCCGCCTGGAGGGAGGTAGCGGGTCAGCCCGCCGTCGCGCCCCAGTGAGGCGCGAGAGGGAGTCTGTCTGAGCTCCGGAGGCAGTTCGAGCCTTCGCCACGAGTTGGTGCCGAGCGAGCCGTGCTTATTTTGTTCTTCTCCTTTTCTTGCGCAAAGAGATAGTAGTGTAGGGCCCCGTGGGGGCGTGCTTGAACTGTTGCTGCTAATTATTGTACTGTTTCCGCTATTTCTGTATTATGCTTTTGTGCCTCACGCCTGCGCGTAGAAATTACATAGCTCGGGGGGACCTGCCGCGGCCTTCGCTTCCTGAGGCCGAGGCCCCGTCGAACGCTTCATGTCCTGCAAAGATTAGTCAGGGGAGGTGGCTTCCGGCCTCAGCTGTGGAGGCGACCGACCCAGGTCCTGTGTTTGCGTCGCGGTGCCCGTGGGGCACGAACTGGGAGGGGTGCTCCCATAGTGGACCCGGTTAGGGAAGCCTCAAGCAATAAGGGCAGAAAAGACTCGCGAGGGTGCCCGCATTGCTCCCTCGCGAGACTCGCGCGAGAGAAATCGAGGCAGGGGAGCGAAGAAGGCAAAGCGTCGCAAGCCAAAGAAGGCAACAACTTCAATAAAACTTCAAATGGGAATGAACAAGCCAACTGCAGAAACCAAATGAAAAAGCCGCGTCCGGCACCTAATCTAGTATTCGACGTCTTCTCACCAGCGTGGAGCTAAGTGCTGCCACGAGGCGTGGGAGGGAGACCCAGGGCCTGAGGCCGGCGCTCCTGAGACTCCGGGGTGTGTACAACCCCAACTCATTATTACGTGAGAGTGTCACGGGCGGCGAGCTTCACAGGGATTGACCTTCTTCACAGGCTCTGGGCCTTTCTTGGGGGAAATGAACTTCACAGGCGTTGGCCTTCTTCACAGGCTCCGGGCCTTCCTCAGAAAAATAAGCTTCACAGGTGTTTGCCTTCTTCACAGGCTCTGGGCCTTTTCCAGAAAAATAAGCTTCACAGGCATTTGCCTTCTTCACACGCTCTGGGCCTTTTCCAAAAAAATAAGCTTCACAGGCGTTTGCCTTCTTCATAGGCTCTGGGCCTTTTTCAGGGGTAGAAATTTCGGAGATGCTGGATGTTCCACGCGTTCGGGATGGGCGCCCCTTCCTGAGTCTCCAAGTGTGTACAGTCGGGCCGGGAAACATGAACAACTTTGAACGGGCCCTCCCACATGGGAGAGAGCTTATGCAACCCTTCCCTGGAGAGGACCCGCCTGAGCACGAGGTCTCCACCCTCCAGAGTCCTGGGGCGGATGTTGTGGCAGTGGTATCGCCGCAGCGCCTCTTGATACCTTGCCGCTCGCAGCGCGGCCTCCCGACGACGTTCCTCTCCCAACACGAGATCCGTCCCCCGCATGGCGTCCTGCTGCGCCTTGTCGAACGCCACGACCCGTGCGGAGCGACGCCTGACCTCGTGAGGGAGGACAGCTTCTGCTCCTTAGACGAGGAAGGATGGGGTCTCGCCAGTCGACTTGGTCGCGGTCGTGCGGATGGACCACAACACAGACTGGAGCTCGTCGTGCCAGCCCCTGCCGCAGGCCTCCAGCTTCTTCTTGAAGTTCCTGGACTTGAGGCCCTTAAGGACCTCCACGTTGGCTCGCTCGGCCTGGCCGTTGCTCCGAGGGTGCGCCACCGAGGCGTAGCATATCTGCGTTCCAAGGATAGCACAATACGTTTTGAAGAGATTACTGGTGAACTGCGAACCGTTGTCGGTGATGATGCAGTTAGGCACCCCAAACCGGCTCACGAGGCCCCTGATGAACTTGACCGCCGAGCCTGCTTGGATGATGCGGACAGCTTCCACCTCAGTCCACTTGGTGAATTTGTCAACGGTGACGTAGAGGTAGCGATAGCCCCCTGGCGCCCGAGGGAATGGGCCTAGAATGTCCAGCCCTCAAACCGCGAATGGCCAAGAGAGGGGTATAGTTTGCAGACCTCTCGCCGGCTGATGGATCTGCTTGGCATGAAATTGGCAGGCCTCGCAAGCTTTTACCAGCTCGACTGCGTCGCTGAGCGCTGTGGGCCAGTAGAACCCACTGCGAAACGCCTTGCCAACGAGGGTTCGCGACGATGAGTGGTGCCCACAGTCCCCGCCGTGTATGTCTTCCAGCAATTTCTTCCCTTGCTCTCTGGGGATGCAGCGTAGGGACACGTCATTCGGCCACCTCCGGTAAAGCTCCCCATCCTTGATACAGTAGGCCGTGGCTTGCCGCGCCACACGCTCCGCCTCCTCCTCCTTCTCCAGCAGGGTCCCTTGTATCAAGTAGCTCTTGAGCTCCGTGATCCAGCACCCCTCCTGAGGTTCTAACGCCAAGAGCAGGCGCGCCCCTGATGCCGGGCCGCAGGCCGGGGCTCCCGAGGCAGGCGGCTGGGGGAGCTCCTCCCGAGGCTGCGCCGCGCTGGATAGTGACGGTGCCGCTGAGGGTCTGAAGAGTCGCTCCTCGAAGATGCCAGGCTCCTGAGGCAGCCGTCTGGACGCTCTCTTGGCAATGTCGTCTGCCTCATGATTGGTGCCGCGTGGCACATGCCGCAGCTCCAGTCCCCAGAACTGTTTCTCCATCCTGCGAACCTCCACGAGGTAGGCTTCCATGTGCTCGTCCTTCGGCTCGTATATCTTGTTGGAGAAGTTGACGAGGAGCTGTGAATCGCCCCTGATGATGAGGCGCTTTACCCCCAAAGTGATTGTGGCTCTCAGGCCGGCTATCAGGCCTTCGTATTCTGCTATGTTGTTGGAGACCTTTTCCCCATGCTAGAAACATAGCTGCACGGCGTAATAGAGCTTGTCCTGAGTAGGAGATACGAGCACCGCGCCGGCCCCCGCGCCATGTCGGGAGAATGCCCCTGTCGAAGTACATGACCCAGCCATCTGGTGCTTCGCTCCCCGGAGAAAGCGACCGGTCTTCGCCTGCTTCGAGGCCAGGCGCCTCCGTCCATTCTGCCACAAAATCTGCTAATGCAGCCCCCTTGATGACTCTGGTTGTGCTGAACTCTAGCTGAAATGCTTGCAGTTCGATGTTCCACTCGGCGACTCTTCCAGCTGAGTTGGGGCTCCTGAGCACCCTCTCCAGAGGTTATCTTTGAGACGACCTTGATGGGATGACCCTGGAAGTAGTGCCGCAGTTTGCGTGAGGCTACCAATAGCGCGAGGAGGAGCTTTTGGGGCATGGGGTACCGCGCCCTCGCGTCCCGCAGCACCGTGCTGACGAAGTACACCGGATGCTCGACGAGAGTAGGAGTGCCGACGAGGCCCGTGCCCTCCGGAGGGCCTGATGCCTCCTGAGGTGATGGAGCCCCCAGCGCCTGGCCGCCTGGCGCGGCCTCTTCAGCTCTAGGGGCATCTTCATGCTGAGGCTGGTCTCCGTCTTCCGGGGTCGTGACCTTCGCGAGGTCTTCTTGGTCTTGTGCTGCCGCGACCGGGGCCGTAGCCGGGCGTGGCGCAACCTTGATCTGGCGCTCCTCCCGAACCGCCAACAGGGCCGCGCTGGCGGAGTAGGGTGTGGCAGCGAGGTAGAGCACCAGGAGCTCAGGTGGGCGTGGCGCGACCATCACAGGAGGGCTGGTAAGGTACCTCTTGAGCTCTTGGAATGCCACAATCGGCCTCTTGATCAATTCAAAGGGGCCCTTCTTCTTCATCAGCTTGAAGAATGGCAGTGCTCGTTCTCCCAGTTTGGAGATGAAACGTCCTAGCGCAGTTATGCGCCCGGTGAGTTTCTGCATTTCACTGAGGGTCTTTGGCGGGCTCATATCTTCGACTGCCTTGACCTTTTCCGGGTTGGCCTCGATGCTCCTATGGGACACTAGGAAACCCAGGAGCTTGCCCGAGGGGACTCCAAATACGCACTTCTCCGGGTTGAGCCGCAGGTCCACTTTATCAAGCCTCGCGAAGGTTTCTTCCAAGTCCTGTATCACGGTCTTTGCCTCCCGAGACTTCACCACCATGTCATCGACGTATGCCTCAGCATTCCTCCCGAGCTATCGGCCCAAGGCGATGTGCATCAGCCGCTGAAAGGTCGCGCCTGCATTGCGCAACCCAAACGGCATGCAGGTATAGCAGTACACTCCGCACGGGGTCAGGAAAGCCGTTTTCTCCATGTCTTCTACTGCCATCTTAATCTGGTGATAGCCTGAGAAGGCATCCAGGAAGCACAGCAGGTCACACTCAGCGGTGCAATCGACGATCTGGTCAATGCGAGGAAGCGGAAATGGGTCCTGTGGGCAGGCCTTGTTGAGGTTGGTGAAGTCGACACACATACACTCCTTTCCCCCTTTCTTTGGCACGACAACTGGGTTGGCCAGCCAATCCGGGTAGCGGACCTCGCGAATAACCCCTGCTGCCTCCAGCTTGCGGGTCTCTTGGACGATAAAAGCTTGTTTCTCCGTGGACTGTCGCCTCGCCTTCTGCTTCACGGGGCGCACGTTGGGTCATATGTTGAGGTGATGCTCAATCACGCCCCTCGGGACCCCCGCCAGCTGATCAGGGCCCCATGCGAACACCTTCTTGTTTGCGCACAGGAACTTTACCAAGGCCTCCTCCTGCTCGGGTTTGAGGTTTGCACCTATGGTGAAGGTGGCGTCAGTGGCCCCGTCCTCGCTGACTGGTACCTGCTTGGTTTCCGCCTTGTTTTGAGTGAATAGCTGCTTCTTCTTAGATGGCGCAACCCCCTTAGGCTTGGGAGCGTCAACGCCGGCGGGTCGTGCCGCTGCAGCCGCTTTGAAGACATGCTTGAGCGCCTGTAGTGCCTCTCCAGTGTTTCCCGACACGGTAAGGATGCCGCTGCTCCCGGGCATCTTCATGAGGTTGTACACCGGGTGAGTTGCTGCCATGAACCGAGCCAAGGCCGGGTAGCCGAGGATGGCGTTGTAAGGGAGGCCGATTGGGGCGATGTCGAAGTCGATCAGCTCCGTGCGGAAGTTGTCGCGGGTGCCAAAGGTCACCGGGAGGCGAATTTGTCCCAAGGAGGCAGTGGAGCCGGCCCCAACTCCGGAAAAGGGCCTGCTGGGTTGGAGCCGCTCTGGTGGCACATGGAGGAGGCTGAAGGCCTCCACAGAGAGCATGTTGAGGCCGGCTCCACCGTCGATGAGGGTCCTGGTGACTGCCACTTCGCAGATGGTGGGGGTGCACAGCATCGGGAGCGCACCTAATCCGGCGGGGTTGGAGGGGTGATCGTCCGAGTTGAAGAGCAGGTCGGCCTCGGGCGCCACCTAGCCCGGCGGGGCTCCCTGGCGCTTGGAGGCGGCGGCGATCTGGCAGGTGAATGGCTTGACGTGGCGGCTCAAAGGAGGCGCCAGTGAGCCGCCCAGGAGAGCGGCGACGATCGGGGGCGCCGGCCCAGCGCGAGGGGCGAGGTAGAGGTTGCGCAGTTCCCCCCAATAGGACTACTGCCCGTTCCCCACCGGGCCGTTGGCGGCGTTGGTGGCAGACGACGGGGAACGGTGGGGGCGTCCGTCGATGGGAGCCGTCTGGGCGACTCGAGCGGCGCGAACAGCCCGGCGCTCGGCGCGAGCTCGGCGAGCGTCAGCCATGGACACGACGGGAGATTTCACACGACCAGCGGAAGAAAGATTCTGGCGCACCCTACCTGGCGCGCCAAATGTCGGATTTCGGGTTCCAGCAAACCCTTGAGGTTCGAACACTGGGGTGCGCGCGGAGATCTTTCCCCTACCAGTTCGCGTGTGTCGATGGATTGCGAGGAACCTAAACTATGAACGATGAACAACACGAGAGACACAAGGTTTATACTAGTTCGGGCCACCGTTGTGGTGTAATACCCTACTCTAGTCTGTGGTGTGGTGGATTGCCTTAGGGGCTGATGATGAACAATACAAGGGAAGAACAACCTCGCGAGGGGCTGTTCTTGAGCTGGTGCGATGAACTGCTTTGGTGAGTTCAGTCGCCTCTCTCTCTCTCTCTCTCTCTCTCTCTATCTATCTCTCTCTCTCTAGGGGGTTTTCCCTCTTTTCTATTCGTCCCTTCTCGTTGGGGTGGCCAGTCCTATTTATAGAGGGAGGCCCTGGGCCTCTTCCCAAATAATGAGCGGGAAGGGCACCAACAATTGGCCATTATGAAGGGGAACATCTGGTACACTTATCCTGACTAAAGTTGATCTTCGGCTGCCAAAGGCTCTGGCGGTGACGCCGTCCTGGGCTCCACAATGACCTCCATCCTGCCGTCTGCTGGTCTTGGTCTTGTTGCACCGAAGCGGTAACCTTTGCCTGATGCCTCGGCCTGTGCTTGCCTCCTTTGCACCAAAGGGGAAATGAGGACACTGCGCGGGCTGGCGCCCGCCTAGCCTTGATCATCATGGCTTGCGTCATGGGGCACCCTCGCGAGGTACCCCGCCTTGATCTCTCCGCCTCCTCGCGAGCCTGTCGGACGAGGCTGCTCCTGAGGTAGGTTCCTGTCGTCCGCCTCGTGAGGCTTGGCCCCTCGCGAGGGTCTTGAGCTTGAGCTGATGAAGCTGGGCCATGCTGGGCCCCCACTTGAGCCATGCTGCAGGCCGTAGGCAGGCAAGTTTGGGGACCCCCGTTCCCAGAACACCGACAGTAGTCCCTCATTGATTCGGTTTACCTACCGGAGATGACCCCTAAAAATGTATGTAGACATTGAAGACTATGGTGGTATGTGAAGATATTCATATTGAAGACTATGACATGAGAAGACATTGCGTGAAGACTATGGAGTGCGAAGACATAGTTGTTTCGTAGTTTCATTTTCTTGTTTGTTGAGTCATAGCAACCCCCGTACTGTTAAGTGGGGTCCAAGTGAACAAAGTCAGAGTGACTGAAGTGATGCTCAACCAAATCCTATGTCTTCGAGTGAAGACAATGAGAGCAAATCTTATCCAGGGTCATTTCGGACAAATCAGGTCGGGTAGCCCAAGTCAAGCTGCCGCGTGTGTTTGAAATCTAACCGTTGGAACACGTGTCAGTTGCTTAGTGACCCAGGGTCATTTCGGACAAATCAGGTCGGGTTGCCTAGTGGCTATAAATAGCCCACCCCCTACACCATAAATTGGTGGCTTCTTAGAGTTAGTGCACAGCTTTTGTCGTTTGAGAGCAACCCACCTCCGAAGCTTTTGAGAGAGAGAAATCCTTGCGAGGACAAAGCCCAAACTCCCAGAGCCAAAGAGTGTTAGGCATCACTGAAGTCTTTCTGTCCGTGTGACCTGAAGACTTGTTACACTTGAGGACTGTGAATCCTCTAGCCGATTAGGCGTCGCGTTCTGATCATCCAAGAGTCATTGTGGATCGCCGGTGAACGAAGTCTGTGAAGGTTTGGAAGTCTACCTTGAAGACTTGCCATAGTGAATGGGCGAGGACTGGGTGTCCTTAGCTCAAGGGGAATAAGGTGAAGACACGGTCTTCTGAGTTGAATCTCAGCCTCCCTAACCAGATGTACAGTTGTCACAACAACTGGAACTGGTCCAACAAATCCCTGTCTTCACCAAGCGACTGGTTCTATCTTCTCCCTCTCTTTATTTACAATTTGTCTTCATGAAGTCATTGCCTGCCTGTGTCACCTGTTTGACTTCACTATGTGACTTCTATAGTTGTTTGGCTTCATACTATCTTCCATCCTGATCATTACTACCTAGCTGCTATTAGTCTTCGTGCTTTCACTTCATTGAATACTTGACTATGGCTTGCCTGGTGTAGTCTACCTTCCGCTTCATGTCAATAGGTTCATTTCTATTGTTTGTCTTCGAAACTCTCATGTTTTGAAGACGTTCATAAAAATCGCCTATTCACCCCCCCCCTCTAGTCGATAACTAGCACTTTCAACAATAATTTCAGTGATGCTCACATGAAAGATAAAAGTTGAAACACAAAGAGAGCATTATGAAACATGTGGCGAACATATTTAAGTCTAACATACTTCCTATGCATAGGAATTTTATAAGGAAACCAATTATTAAGACAAGAGATGTCTAGCGTGTGCAAGGAAGAAGAAAGAAACAATAGCAATCTCAACATAACGAGAGGTAATTTAGTAACATGAAAATTTCCACAACCATATTTTTCTCTGTCATAATTATTCCAAGTAGGATCATACTCAAATTCAACAATATAGCTATCACATAAATTTTTCTCTTCATGATCCACATGCATAAAAGTCTTATAATCTTCCAAGGTAGTGGGATTAACATCAACTAAAGTCATGACCTCTACAAACCCACTTTTATCAAAAATTTCATAATATTTATCATTCTCCAAAGTAGTGGGATCATTATTACCTAAAGTTGACACTCTTCCAAACCCACTTTCAATATTATCGCAAACATATTCATCATGAGGCTTAAATAAATTTTCAAGATCGTAAGAAACATCACCCCAATCATGGTCATTGCGATAAGTAGAGAACATATCAAAATTAGTATACCCGAGATTGGGGTTTTGCATATCATTAACACAATTGACAATAATAGAATTTATAGTAACACCATTGCAATCATGCTTTTCATTCAAGGAGCTATCATGAATTACTTCATAAATTTCTTCTTTTAGCACTTCATCACAATTTTCAGATTCACGAATTTCAAGAAAAACTTCATAGAGATAATCAAGTGCACTCAAATCACTAGCAACTGGTTCAACATAATTGGATCTTTTGAAAAGATTAGCAAGTGGATGAGGATCCATATCAATTGAGTTTTAGCAAGCGAAGATACAAGCAAATAAAAGACACATGGCAGTGCAAGCAAACATGAGATCTTACGAGAAAACGACGAACGAAAAAGAGGGTGAATAAAACGGCAAATTTTTGTGAAGTGGGGGAGAGGAAAACGAGAGGCAAATGGCAAACAATGTAAATTGCAAGGAGATGATATTTGTGATTAGGAACCTGGTTATGTTGAAGATCCTCCCCGGCAACAGCGCCAGAAATTCCTTTCGACACTACAAAAAAAGACACTTCCGTGTTGATACGTGTTTGTCACAGTAGGTAACGTTTTCTGTCATGCATGTACATCCATGACAAATTTATGACAGAATCAAGATAGTCATACCCGTGCTGTTGTAGAAGTGTTCCATGACATTACCAAAATTATCATCACAGAAGTGTCCACTTCCATGATGATAAATCGTGTGTCATAGAAGTGCTTTCGTCAAGGGTGACCGACACATGGCATCCACCGTACTGGGACACTGTTAAGCTATCAGGTCTGGTTTTGGATCCAATAACTCGTTAACAGCCTGGACCAATGGGAATTTTCCACGTGTAAAATTCTCATTGGCCAGAGGAAACACGTGTCGACTCAACGTTCGGACAGATGTCATCCACTCATTGGACTGGAGGAGCCTATGATACGTCGGCACGTGGCACAGCCCAACAAAGGCCCATTCTGGTGAAAAGGCTGACCCATTTGACTTGGTCAAAAGGTAACGGTCCAGCTCATGTAAAGCCTGTTAACGGCCTGTTCGTATATAGCCCATTTACGGCCCGCTTACTACCGGCCCGTTACGGCCTATTGGAATTAAGCCCAGTAGCTTCATCTGGGCCGTCAAATATGATTCCATCTCATTGTAACTTCCGGCCCATGTATGGCCCATGATGTCTTTCGGCCCATATAAGGCCCTTTGTAACTCTGCGCCCATTAAAGGCCAGAGATGAAACTAGCCCATAATGAACAGTGTATTGCTTTATACCCATTAACGGCCCATTATTCCGTCGACCGTTTCCAGCCCCTGTTAACTTTCGGCCTTCTAAGGGCCCATTTATTCTTGGGCCCATTTCTAGAATTTGGTTAGATACGGTACATTACTGGCCTGTTCCGTTTGTGGGCCAAATACAGCATGTGGTTACATTCGGCCTATTTGTGGCTCGTTAACCCGTTGGGCTGTTTTCATAGTGTTATCAAATACGGCCTATTAATGGCCCGTTATGGTCCATGAATAGTACGGCCCATGTCTGACGAAATGATTATACGCCGTGTAGAAGGCCCATGGATCCTATGGCCCGTAGAAGACCAATGGATCCTATGGCTCGTAGAAGGCCCATGGATCATACGGCTCGTAGAAAGTCCATGGATCCAACGGCCCGTAAAAGGCCCATGGATCCTATGGCCCGTAGAAAGTCCATGGATCCTACGGCCCGTAGAAGACCAATGGATCCTAAGGCCCGTAGAAGGCCCATTGATCATACGGCCTGTAGAAAGTCCATGGATCCTATGGCCTGTAGCAGACCCACGGATCCTACGGCCCGCAAGAGGCCTATGGTTACAATAGTCCGTGTGTTGCCATGATTATTGTGGCCTAGTTACCAAAACTAGGTTATTGTGGCCACTAAAAAACGCGGAAAAAGAACTACAGTGACTACAAGCAAACAACTAAACAAGATAATAAGGAAATAAATAAGCAAGCAACTAACGCTAGCCTATTACAGCTATTACACATATTACATCCACTGGGCATCAAAGTTCGCCACCAGTGCAAATATAGGGAACAAAGCAGCATATTACATACACTGGCCGTCAAAATTGGCCACCAGTGCAAATAAACGCAGCAGCAAAACAAGTCCATAACTGAAACAACTTTAGAAGAGCTCAAGAAACATTATCCTGTGTATCCACCATGCTGGCAATAAGCTTAGCAAGCTTATTAGCTTTGTCCTGTTTGGCGCTAAAATCCTCCAACGCTTGTTGTTGCCCTAGAAGTATGCATCTGAATGCTCCAGGGACTTCTGCAGTCCTTCCGCTTGTTGTTGCAGCACAGCTGATCGATGTCTTTCAGCTTGTAGTTGAGACTCAAGAAGCCTAGCTGATTCAGACAATGAGTTTGAATAGCTTGTGCAAGTGGTAGTGGCCAGTAACTCGAACAGTAAACCAAGACATGACTTTGGGGTTGCCTCACTGTCTTCAAGATAGTTTTCCTTAGCTGTTTTATCAGCTTTGTTGGAGACCAACAACAATGTCTCATGATCCTGAACCTTATCTGCATTACTTCATTTATCATTGCTTAATAAGGCACTCTTCCCCAATATTCTATCAGCATTCTAAAAGAAGAAACAAGCAGACACATAACAGGTTTAGCATGTATTAGTATATGAAACTCATTTCGATGAAACAGTTCATTAGTAAGGTGGACAAGATTAAACTACCAAGTCTTGTATTGCCAAGTAGTACATTATAAAAGCATCAAACAAACATATAACTATATCCTATGGTCACTGCATTGTCTTGCCAAATCAAAATAGAGACACGGTTCAAATCATATCAGTTCAAGAGAAAGCAGCACTGCAATAATACAAAGTGCAAGGTTAAAAAAAAATACAAAGCGTGAGAAACTAAATGGGACAACAAGATTTCAGATGGGTACCATGGGTCTATATGTACAACAACACTATTGCCAGTGAAGTATGTTTTCTTTAGGTAATTCTGATACTGCCACCAAGCATTCTTGAAGATAGCAGAGGTATTAGCACAGGTTACCTCATCCTGATTTCCAAATCGGTCCTTCTCTATAGAGAAAAATGGGAAAATTTGCTGTATTATAACCAATCATGGAGGTAGAATGTATGGGACAAAGCAAAGTAATTGCCATGAATAATATTACTTACACATAACACCTGGACAAACACCTGCAATTGGCATTTTCCTTCATCTTCAGTATAATATTTCCATGATGGGAAGATACACACATAGGATTTAACAACATCAAATGCGATAGATGCTAAACTATGAATGGCTCATTGTGCTTCCTCCACAGGAGTAGGTGTACTAACTGGTGGAGTTGGGGATTGCCATGGTAGTACGGGCGCTTTGGGCGCTGGAGCTACCTTACTAAGTGGTCTTTTTAAGAGCTGTGTGGTGGAAATGGTGTTGTGTCAATAGGAACTGGGTTACTATCTGCTGGGGTTGGGGTTAGATTGGGTGAAGCAGGTTCTTTGTCCATGGCACTAGGGGTAACATCTGCGAGAGTCTAGGTTATGTGCGGTAGGGCTGGTTCTCGTGCATGTACAACCGGGGTGCTATCTCCACCAAGAGGTAGCACTGTTTTATTTTAAGACCATGTTTTTACTCCGCTAGATACTGCCATCACCCGCTCCATATCAAATGACTGATAAACAGGAAACATAATTGAATGTACAGACATTATATGAGAGATAGATGCAATAGATAGTGTGGAAAAAAGAGGGCATTAAATAATTCACATGTATATTGTTTAACTAAAATGGATAGCATGACATAATTTCACATATATGATGTCTATCTAAACTGGATAGCATAACATAACATAATTCAAAGATATGATGACTAACTAAACAGGATCGCATGACATAATTCACATACATCTTATCTAAGCAACCAGGATCGCATGATTTAATTCACATATGTGATTTATATGCTAAGCGAGGGCATTCGCATATATGATGTCTGAACTAAGAACATGGTGTTGAATATTGTGTATATGATGTCTAAACTATGCAATGCAAGACACCATATGCATGATATGAGCAATAGAACCGTGCCAAGTTAGATCATACATGTCAGGACCCCGATTCCAAGTCACATCGACCTAGCCGGTAACACCTCATATCACTTTGCGGCCTCACGCACGGTATTCCCACGGGTGTCGCCTTACCATGGCCCGGGACCGTTTGCGCCTTTTGGCACACGTATATGATAGTGTCGCTAGCATCCACATGACAAAGAACCGGGCCGACATGGTTAGTCGTGAACCCAAAGCGGCGCTTAACCTATGGGGACAGGCATACATGAATCACATCGAGCATGTCGGTCATCAACGTATAAATTGGCTGTAGCACTTTGGGCTAACAGGACTCCGGTATCGGGCTGTAGCAGGCTAAGCAGGACTCCGAGTAACACCGCGTGGCATTTCCCGAAGAACGGACATAAGGAACGAAGTGAAACACATGCCGGCCAGTCAAGTGTCCAAGCAGTAGTCTTTGGGCTAGCAGGACTCCGGTGAACCGGGCATGGCCGGACTACTATCGCCGTAAGCACGAGACTACATTTCCCCATATGAGAGGCTGCCAAGGATAAACAACTAGTTTGTCGGATCCCACACATACCAAGCATTTCAAACATACACACAATATGCTCAATATGTGTAGATACAACATGGCATCACAACATAACTCTACGACTCAAATATTTATTCATTAGGCTCCGAGGAGCGATATATTACAAACATGGGTCTCATGACCCAACACTCGAAGCATACAAGTCAAAGCACAAGCGGAAGCTAAACATGTCCGAAATGCATAAGCTGTAAATGAAAAAGGCTGAGAAGCCGACTATCTACCGAGATCTGCCGAGGGCACAAGATCGTAGCTGAGGTAACAAGCTAAACGTCAAGTCCAAGCGGAACTACTAGCGAGACTGAAGTCTCTCTGCAAAACATAAAATAAGCAAATGTGAGTACAAACGTACTCAAAGCAAGACTTACATCGTAACTAGCTACATATGCATCATTATCAAAAGGGGTGATGGAGTTTGGACCTGACAAGCCAGCTTTGACTCGGTGGCTATCCTGAACTACACTGCAAGTAACTCTTTTGAGGTGGCGCACACGAGTCCACATATTCACCATATCAATACACCACTATGGACCCGCTCCCGTCTCCCTACGAGAACGCCATCCATAGCACTCACGCTTACCTTGCGCATTTTAGGGTATCCACTTTCACTTGTCTATGAACTGATATAGGAAACCCAGAAGTCCTTCTCCGTGGACACTGCTATTCGAATAGATCATATTAACCCTGCAGGGGTGTACTTCTTCACACACGCTCTCACCACTTACCGCCGTTTACACGACATGTACTCGGCAACCTTCAAGCGGAAGCCCAATGAGGGTGTCGGCCACGGCCTACCTAAACACTCAAGTCCCTAGTCCAGGTTTATCGCCTATTCGGTTCCATCCGCAGGAGTCCGGCCGAGGTTTCCCATACAGCCCCGAACGATGTGTGCAGGGTTCCCGAGACACCAAGCAGGCGAATCGGTACAGACCACAGTGCCTACCGCAACACAACCCACCCCTATGGTCAGCGTTGCGTGCGGCCCCCAGCATGCTACAAACACCAGAAACTACTTGCAACTCCCGGACTGGGAACAAGGGTGGTTAAGAAGCCGAGAGGGTCAATTAAGGATCCCAATGCGTGGTAGTAACTGTTTCATGGATCACAAACACGTAACTTCGGTTCACGAGGACGGCAGCAATGAGACAACCCACCATGTACTCCTACATGGCCTCTCACCGCTACCTTTATCAAATCGTGTTCACACACTTAGCTCACACACAGTAGGACATGTTCACACACCTCTGATTCATCCCCGATGAATCAGACGTGACTCAACTCTAAGCAGTAGCAGGCATGACAACAAGCATGAATGAGTAGGCACAACATGGCTCAGACAACTCCTACTCATGCTAGTGGGTTTCATCTAATTACTGTGGAATGACAGGTCATCACAGAGGATAAAGGGGTTCAGCTACATGACAAGTAACACATGAGTCGTTGTTGTCCTAATGCAGTAAAATAGAGCTGGAGCGAGAGGGTGGGATTATATCAGAATGAACAAGGGGGTTTTGCTTGCCTGGCACTTCTGAAGATAATATAGTTCTTCATCGGTGTCATCGAACAATCGTCGGAAACACGTCTACCGAGAGGGGACAGACACCGGCAACTGAGAAAGAACACAATCAATGCAATGCACATTCACATGAATGACATGTCATGTTAAGGTACTGAATTCACCTAATGCAATATCTAGCCAAGTTAATTGAAGTGGAATTCAAACAAGGTTAAACTCCAACTCCAAATGCTAGTTCATAAGTTACCCTAATCATGATTCATCCTATTAAGTGAGGTAAACTTGTTCAAACATGCATGATCATGGCATAAACAGATTCTTCATATTTTTCTGATCATTTTTCATATATAAATTATTTCATTTGGAGTTACGGTTGAATTTCTATGAATTTTAGAAGTTTGGGGTATTTTCTGAAATTTCCTGAATTATAATAAATCCAGAAAATGGGTTATTGCATCAGCATGACATCACTGTGATGTCAGCAAGTCAACTGGGTGCCCCAGGTCAAACCTAACCCGTGGGGTCCATTGGTCAGCGTCTCGGGCTGGTTTAGGTGGATGACATGTGGGACCAGTCAAAGCTGACTTGGCCAAGGTCAAACTGGCACGTGGGGTCCACGGTATTAACACTATTTTAACAGAGAAAATAACTAATCCTAATTAACCGCAGGGGCCCACATGTCAGTGGGTATGGGTTGTTTAGTTAGCTGGGTTAGCTCCTAATGACGGCCACGTCGACACTCGCCGGAGCATGGCCGGCGACGACCACAGCCGACGGCGGAGGCACACCGGAAATCCGCTGCGGGGCTCGGTTTTGCATGTGGTTTACATCTACGGGACGCTGGTAGTGAGGCGCATCCGGGGGTGGAAACAGCTCGAGCTGGGGTGGCCGGAGCTCACCGGAATGGAGCTCGCGGCGGCGCCGGCGTTTGGGTGAACTGGGTTTCGGGGTTAGGGAGCACGGCAGGAGGCAAAGAGGGGTGCTACCTCACTGGGGGAACCTTGAAACGCGATGACGCTTCGAGCGCGGGCTGCGGTGGCCCTGGCCACGGCGGTGAGGAACTACGGCGGCGATGGCTCTCGGGTCCGGTGGTTAGTGCGGCTACGACACGCAAGGGAGGAAGAGAGGAGAGGGAAAACGACGAGGTGCTCACGGCGATGTCGTAGGGAGGCTCAGCGCGCTCGGGGACGGCTCAGCGGCGACGGAACGGCGATGACGATCTCCGGTGTCCCGAGGTTGAAGACGGGTCGATGGCGACGAAGCAGAGCCCTCCGGCTCATTTCCTTCAGTGTGGGGATGGGGTGCTCGATTTCGGAGCTGCTGGACATGGTCATGGGACGAGGGGACGGCGGTGGTCGTGCCAACGACGAGCGACGGCGGCGGTGGCGCTCGGGTGCGAGAGCGAGAGAGAGCAGGGGAGGGGAAAGCACGGAAGAGTGAACGGGGTTCTGAGGGTGCTGGCGTCGGGAGACGCCCAGAGCGTCGGGGGGACGGCAAGCAGGAGGTGGCCGTCGGTGGCCGTCTTGTGGCGCGGCCACGCGCTCATCCTCCTGGCAGAGGAGGAAGGCGACAGGGAAGGAGGCGGTGGTGGGCTGGGCCGGTTTTGCCCGGCTGGGCTGCTACAGTGCCAAGCCAGGTGGGTTGCGTGGGTAAGCCAGGTAAGGTTTCTCTCCTCTCTGCTTATTTCTATTTTATTATTCTGTAATTTTCAGGGCTTTATTAAAAATACTAATGCTACCCCAAAAATCATGAAACTTGCTCAGGCCTACTGTTTGGAAATTATCCAACAGCAAACATTTATGTTTATGATTATTTGAGCATTTAAAATATTTTATAGCATTTAAATGCCCAAATGCAAATACTTAATGAATTAATCCAGTGACCAAATATGTCATGAAAAATGTGCAGCACCTCTGGTTCTGGTTTAAAGCATTTTTCCAGAAATGACGAACATTTTCTAAAGCCATTTGAAATCACTGAAAAATATTTTTGGTTGAGCCTATTTGAATTCCTTTATTGCTAGGGTTTAGGCAATCCCCATTTCAAATTTCATGAAAATTAAACATGATGCATGAATGCAATGCCACTAGTTACAAGCAAGCTCTAGGGCTGTGACAACTCACCCCCACTAAACAAGAATCTCGCCCCGAGATTCAAGACGTGAGGCAAGAGGAAAAGGGGAGTCACAAAACTATCACAATCTTCATGATCTAGTTGCCCTTCTCGAAGATGTTGATTCATTCCATCATCTTGGTCTTGACGTCTTTGCTTTCGAGATCTTCACTCAACATGACAACAGAAAGAAGGGGAAACCCTACAGGGTTTAATCTTCTTGAAGATCGAGCAACTCACGATCAACTCACGGAATGAGAGGGTGAACATCTCGAGTTGAGACACAAAACACATCGAGAGGGATGGAAGAACAAACGACGGGTTTGATTGGTGGGCAACAATTCCATGCTTAGAAGGATGGTGGATGGTGTCAAGGTGGCGAGGAAATATTGGCCATGATTCAATAACGGGCACCCAGGAGGTGACGCGAGGAACTATTCCCTTAAGTGGCAAAAAGAATTACTTTTGAATCAGAGATCATTGAAACTCTTCATACCAGCCTAAGGCAATTCACAAAGATCGTTTGGTGGAGTGCAAGGAATGGCACACCCGGACTAGAATGGATGATGTGGACTACCTTGTTGAAGGCAACACAATGGATGATTTTTGCTTATCACCGGAGATGGATGGGACCCATGGTAAGTCCACTTTTGAAGATGAACCTGGACAACAATTACTGAGAGGGCAGCCCATGGAAATTGGCGCAATGGCGGTCTGAAATGGGAACAACATGCAACTGTTGGGAATGTTCCAACCATCATATCTGCACGAGATTCAGATCTGGTTGGTGTTAGGATATTCCAGACTCATTGAGTCTAGAAAGAAAAATGAAAGTTTGCAACACAAATCGACGAGAGGATGTTGCGAGATTCTCGGGAATGAACTACGATAGCAAGCTCCAAAACATGAGCTGATTCTGCTACATACATGTGAGCATGACGTCCAAGACAAGTATGACCACGTAGTAGTCTTATCATCAAACACTACCGAAGTTCGGTGGGAACCATCATCGAGGATAACGAAGTCCTTGTATAAGCCGCGGTCTTAAGAAGGAACTTCTTCTCCTTGAACAAATCAATCGATGGCTTGGTGTGCTATGGAATTCATATGGAATGAAGATGATCAGTCTATCAGACCATAGAATACTTCGCACGTGCATGGCTGACTTGGAATGATTCCAAAGGAAAACAAAACAAAGCTTTCTCAAATTCATGGCGGCAACTTACACCTAAAGCACATGAATTCGAGGAATTCACTCTTTCCATCCAAGCATAAGCTTCATGAACAGAACACGAAGAAATGCTTACACAAGTTTCCAACACTAGGTTGATGTTCAACATGACTCATGGGGGAGACAATATGCTGCTGATGGGTTCAAGAACAACTCATCGGAATTTCCATATCAACTGGACTTCCACCATCATGTGAACACGGTGATAGCAATCGGTCGACCGAAAGATGTAATGGGGTATGCTCGAGGATCAACCACGAGTAATACAACATTACGAACATCGTTAGTTCTGATTTGATTTGACGATAGCCCATACTCAAATCAAAGGATTGATAAGACAATAGGTCCAACGACTGATCACAGAGACCAATTGATGAAGATATCATCTTTCTTCAACACACACTACACAAGAATATCCCTTTGGAACGAACTAAGTTAGGCAAGCTTTCATCTTACAACTCTCCAAGTTGTTGTCTAGCTTAACCAACTAGCTCAGGGATATCCAACACAGATTCTTGGAGAAAGGGTGGTTCACAAGAAACCAACTTGATCACGAGCTCAACATAACAATCAGGAAACAACCCGGTAACACTTCCAAGAAGATATTTGGAAAGTCACGAACCACCGGTATGTTACTAAGCTCGAGATCAATCTTGCTTTTGAGGGCAAGGCGATATGATCAAATAAGCAAGGGATTGAATAATCCTATCTCATTGATCGAAGGTGCACCGAAATAAGGACTAGGTAGCACGATCAATCTTAGTATGATGATTTAATAACCAACACGCTAAGAGTGAAAATATTGTCCATTAACTACCAAGCAACGAGGTTGCTAGGAGTATCGATGTCACACATCACAATTCACTTGTCGGCATTCCGGTTGCATCAACACGGGACCGAGGAATGAACAACGCTGGCGAGAAGTATCACTACGACAAGAATTCCTATGAGAAGGTGCAATTCTCATGATGTTCCTGACATAAAGATGGTAACACTCCAAGGTAGAGCAGAATCAAAGCTGGATTGGCATTTTGATCTCATGGAATACAACTGCTTTGACCCAATCCTAGAAATAGATGAGGTACTGGAGTTTGTTTCTCCTAGTCATTCCAGAATAGAATGGCTTGACGGACCACAAGGATAATAGGCATCGATAAACACGATCGCACACATACCCTTGACTAACAGTTGATGGAGGAGGGTCGGAATACAACTAAAGAGAACAACTCGAAGGAACATATGTTTTTACGAGTTGTGGATGCATAGATTAGTATGTCGAACCAAGTTCAACATGTTTCTTCCGGAGAACCCATGCGGTGAAGGTAGAACTGGCGGAGTCTCAATTATGAATGGAGAACTCCTCAAGAGTACTCTGATTGTGATCTTTTAATTCTAAGAATTTCTGCCTTAAGCAGTTCATGATATTTGGAAGAAGGAAATACCACGGACCTCGAGGACTATCACAAAGTTGCTAATATCCTAAAGGGACTAGCAAACACTATCAACATGAAGTAAGGTGAATCTCGGGTTCAAGAACCCAGGAATAGAATGCCTACTGACTAATAACATCACGAGATGCTTTCAAGAATAATGGCCAGAATCATCACACTGGGGATACAAAAGCATTGCTAAATTGCTAGGTGACTTCCTAAACACCTAGGGTCATAATAATAGTTCCAACATCTATGCAAAGGCAACAAAGTACCTCAACGCACCGGTTAGTGTGCTTATTCTGACCAAAAGGACATCGGAAACGGAAGGAAAGGATTTGCAAATGCATCAGACTATTTAGAGACCTGGGATGACTCGGACAGCATAACGGCTGTAAATGCTCAAAATGATTTGAGACATCCTGCAAAATGGTGGCATAACCACCCAACATCACCATATCAAGGTTCCGAGATCAACAATTATCATACAGAATTAGTAGGAACTGTACTGGGGCTTAAAACCAACAATCTTAATAGTCTATGGTTTAGTAACACGTCATCCTGATAGATAGATGAGAAGCCTAGTTCTTAACCCCCGTAGAAGAGAAGAGGTTGACTCAGATCAGAAGGCCATGAGGTATAAGGAGTAAAAAGAGCCTTACGTTCCTTCCACAATCAATTCCCTTACATAACTAAAGCATTTCTAGACACAACTTCGACCAGTTTGGCTTGGTAATCCTCTGAGCAACGAGCTCGATACCAACGCTATCGGGACCCCGATTCCAAGTCACATCGACCTAGCCGGTAACACCTCATATCACTTTGCGGCCTCACGCACGGTATTCCCAATGTCGCCTTACCATGGCCCGGGACCGTTTAAGCCTTTTGGCACACGTATATGATAGTGTCGCTAGCATCCACATGACAAAGAACCGGGCCGACATGGCTAGTCGTGAACCCAAAGCGGCGCTAACCTATGGGGACAGGCATACATGAATCACATCGAGCATGTCGGTCATCAACGTATAAATTCGGGCTGTAGCACTGGCTAACAGGACTCCGGTATCCGGGCTGTTGCGAGCTAGGCAGGACTCCGAATAACACCGCGTGGCATTTCCCGAAGCGACGGACATAGGAACGAAGTGAAACACATGCCGGCACCAAGTGTCCAAGCAGTAGTCTTTGGGCTAGCAGGACTCCGGTGAATCGGGTCAGGCGGACTACTATCGCTCGGAAGCACGAGACTACATTTCCCCATATGAGAGGCTGCCAAGGATAAACAACTAGTTTGTCGGATCCCACACATACCAAGCATTTCAAACATACACACAATATGCTCAATATGTGTAGATACAACATGGCATCACAACATAACTCTCTGACTCAAATATTTATTCATTAGGCTCCAGGAGCGAGATATTACAAACATGGGTCTCATGACCCAACACTCGAAACATACAAGTCAAAGCACAAGCGGAAGCTAAACATGTCCGAAAGTACGCATAACTGTAAATGAAAAAGGCTGAGAAGCGACTATCTACCAGATCTGCCGAGGGCACAAGATCATAGCTGAGGTAACAAGCTAAACGTCAAGTCCAAGCGGAACTACTAGCAAGACTCAAGTCTCTCTGCAAAACATAAAATAAGAAAACGTGAGTACAAAGCGTACTCAGCAAGACTTACATCGTAACTAGCTACATATGCATCATTATCAAAAGGGGTGATGGAGTTTGGTGCAGCAAGCCAGCTTTGACTCGGTGGCTATCCTGAACTACATTTGCAAGTAACTCTTTTGAGGTGGCGCATGAGTCCACATATTCACCATATCAATACACCACTATGGACCCGCCTCCGTCTCCCTCACGAGAACGCCATCCACAAAGACTCGCGCTTATCTTGCGCATTTTAGGGTATCCACTTTCACTTGTCTATGAACTGATATAGGCAACCTGTAAGTCCTTCTCCGTGGACACGGCTATTCGAATAGATCATATTAACCCTGCAGGGGTGTACTTCTTCACACACGCTCTCACCACTTACCGCCGTTTACACGACATGTACTCGGCAACCTTCAAGCGGAAGCCCAACGAGAGTGTCGGCCACGGCCTACCTAAACACTCAAGTCCCTAGTCCAGGTTTATCGCCTATTCGGGTTCCATCCGCAGGGAGTCCGGCCGAGGTTTCCCATACAGCCCCGAACGATGTGTGCAGGGTTCCCGAGACACCAAACGGGCGAATCGGTACACCGGGCCACGGTGCCTACCGCAACACAACCCACCCCTATGGTCAGCGTTGCGTACGGCCCCCAGCATGCTACAAACACCAGAAACTACTTGCAACTCCCGGACTAGGAACAAGGGTGGTTAAGAAGCCGAGAGGGTCAATTAAGGATCCCAATGCGTGGTAGTAACTGTTTCATGGATCACAAACACAGAACTCGATTCACGAGGACGGCTGCAATGAGACAACCCACCATGTACTCCTACATGGCCTCTCACCGCTACCTTTATCAAATCGTGTTCACACACTTAGCTCACACACAGTGAGGACATGTTCACACACCTCCGATTCATCCCCGATGAATCGGACCTGACTCAACTCTAAGCGATGCGGGCATGACAACAAGCATGAATGAGTAGGCACAACATGGCTCGAGACAACTCCTACTCATGCTAGTGGGTTTCATCTAATTCTTGTGGAATGACAGTCATCACGAGAGGATAAAGGGTTCAGCTACATGGCAAGTAACACATGAGTCGTTGTTGTCCTAATGCAAGAAAATAGAGCAGGAGGCGAGAGGGTGGGATTATATCGGAATGAACAAGGGGTTTTGCTTGCACAGCACTTGAAGACAATATAGTTCTTCATCGGTGTCATCGAACAATCGTCGGAACCACGTCTATCGAGAGGGGACAGACACCGCAAGAATCGAGAAAGAACACAATCAATGCAATGCACATTCACATGAATGACATGTCATGTTAAGGTACTGAATTCACCTAATGCAATATCTAGCCAAGTTAATTGAAGTGGAATTCAAACAAGGTTAAACTCCAACTCCAAATGCTAGTTCATAAGTTACCCTAATCATGATTCATCCTATTCAGTGAGGTTAACTTGTTCAAACATGCATGATCATGGCATAAACAGATTCTTCATATTTTTCTGATCATTTTTCATATATAAATTATTTCATTTGGAGTTACGGTTGAATTTCTATGAATTTTAGAAGTTTGGGGTATTTTCTAAAATTTCCTGAATTATAATAAATCCAGAAAATGGGTTATTATACAAGATGACATCACTGTGACGTCAGCAAGTCAACTGGGCGCCCCAGGTCAAACCTGACCCGTGGGGTCCATTGGTCAGCGTCTCGGGCTGGTTTAGGTGGATGACATGTGGGACCAGTCAAAGCTGACTTGGCCAAGGTCAAACTGGCACGTGGGGTCCACGGTATTAACACTATTTTAACAGAGAAAATAAACTAATCCTAATTAAGCGCAGGGGCCCACATGTTAGTGGGTGTGGGTTGTTTAGTTAGCTGGGTTAGCTCCTAATGACGGCCACATCGACACTCGCCGGAACATGGCCGGCGACGACCACAACCGACGGCGCAGGCACACCGGAAATCCGCTGCGGGGCTCGGTTTTGCGTGTGGTTTATGTCTACGGGACGCTGGTAGTGAGGCTCATCCGGGGGTGGCAACAGCTCGAGCTGGGGTGGCCGGAGCTCACCGGAATGGAGCTCGCGGCGGCGCCGGCGTTCGAGTGAACTGGGTTTCGGGGTTAGGGAGCACGGCAGGAGGCAAAGAGGGTGCTACGACCTCCTGAGGGGCGCCGAAACGGTGGCCTTCGGCGCGGGCTGCGGTGGCCCTGGCCACGGCGGTGAGGAAATGCGGCGACGATGGCTCTCGGGTCCGGTGGTTACTGCGGCTACGACACGCAAGGGAGGAAGAGAGTAGAGGGAAAACGACGAGGTGCTCACGGCGATGTCGTAGGGAGGCTCGGCCTTCGGGGCGGCTCGGCGGCGGCAGGCAGCGATGACGATCTCCGGTGTCCCGAGGTTACAGACGGGTCGATGGCGACGAAGCAGAGCCCTCCGGCTCATTTCATTCAGCGTGGGGATGGGGTGCTCGATTTCGGAGCTGCTGGACATGGTCATGGGACGAGGGGACGGCGGTGGTCGTGCCAACGACGAGCGGCGGCGGCGGTGGCTCTCGGGTGCGAGAGGGAGAGAGAGCAGGGGAGGGGAAAGCACGGAAGAGTGAACGGGGGGGTTCCAGGGGGTGCGTGGCGTCGCGGGAGACGTCCAGAAAGGCGTGGGGGAACGACAAGCGTGAGGTGGCCGTCGGTGGCCGTCTGTGGCACCGCTGGCGCTCATCCTCCTGGCAGAGGAGGAAGGCGGCGAGGAAGGAGGCGGTGGTGGGCTGGGCGGTTTGCCCGGTGGGCTGCTCTGATGCCAAGCCGGTGGGTTGCGTGGGTAAGCTGTAAGGTTTCTCTCCTCTCTGCTTATTTCTATTTTATTATTCTGTAATTTTCAGGGCTTTATTAAAAATACTAATGCTACCCCAAAAATCATGAAACTTGTTGAGGCCTACTGTTTGGAAAATATCCAACAGCAAACATTTAAGTTTATGATTATTTGAGCATTTAAAATATTTTATAGCATTTAAATGCCCAAATGCAAATACTTAATGAATTAATCCAGTGACCAAATATGTCATGAAAAATGTGCAGCACCTCTGGTTCTGGTTTAAAGCATTTTTCCAGAAATGATGAACATTTTCTAAAGCCATTTGAAATCACTGAAAATATTTTTGGTTGAGCCTATTTGAATTCCTTTATTGCTAGGGTTTAGGCAATCCCCATTTCAAATTTCATGAAAATTAAACATGATGCATGGATGCAATGCCACTAGTTACAAGCAAGCTCTACGGCTGTGACAATACACCTCGGTGGGGGAATAGGACTGGTCATCTGTCTCTGAATCCATCTCTGAGGAGCTATCGGGACCCAAAGCAAAGAACCGCTTGACGGTATGTAGCACTGTCTGCTCTGAAGGCCTTGTTTTCACTCCAGAATTTTCCATCACCCACTCAAATGGCTGATTCACAGGAAGAGTAGTTTAATGTACAAACATTGTCGACAAATGGAAATTTATTGAAGAAAAGTGTAACGCCCCGGATTCGATGCGCCAGGTGTCTGCCAGTTATTTGCCGTCATTGCCATGTCATGTGCTTGCGTGTTGCACTTTTCCATGTCATCATCTGCATTTCATATCATGTCATCATGTCCATCTCATCTTGCATACGTGTTCGTTTCATGCATCCGAGCATTTTCCCCGTTTTCCGTTTTGCAATCCGGCACTCCTATGTCTCCCGGCGCCCCCTTTTACCTCTTTTCGTGTGCGGGTGTTAAACGGTATCGGAATGGACCGAGGTTTGTCAAGCGGCCTTGGTATAGCACCGGTAGACCGCCTGTCAAGTTTCGGGTCATTTGGAGGTCGTTTGATACCCCATCGGTTAACCGGGTAACCGCAAAGCCTCTTTCTCTTTGCAGCCCAACACCCTTCCAAACTGGCCCAAAACCCATCTAACTCCTCTCCATGCTCTCGGTCATTCGATCACGATAGCGTGGCCGAAAAACGCACCTCATTTGGACTCTCCTAGCTCCCTCTACCTATAAATAAGTCATCCCCTCCATTTTTCGCGGATGAATCCCCCCGAAACCCTAGCCTTTCCCTCTCTGCCGCCGGACGTGTCTGCCCCGGCCGGACACGTCCAGCCAGCCACGTCGCCCGACCAATGGGCGCGCGCCACGTCACCCTGCCACCCCTCTCCTCCACTCCGCCGCCGCCACGTGGCGCCAGCGCCGTCCCACGCCGCGGCAGAGAGCGGATCGAGCCCTCCGGCCCGTCTCCCCCGCCGCCCGGCCCGTGCGTCGCCGCCACCGCTACGCTGCCGCGCCGCCGTTCGCCGCCCGTCCAGCGCCGCCCGCGGACCTCGTCGCCCGGCCCGCGCCTTGCCTCGGCCGCGCCTCCCCGCGGTGGCAGCGCCCTCGCCGCCCGCCGTCGACCTCCGCTCCCGCGCGCGCAGCGGCGGCCGCCAGCCCGCCACCCCTCGCTGAGCTGCCGCCCGCCCACCGCCGGGCAGTCGCCGCCGCCCTCCGCCCGGCTCCCGTCGGCGTCCGCGCCTCGCCGCCTCGCCGTCCTCCTCCGCTCCGGCCGGAGCAGGCTTCGCCGAGCTGCCGTCTCGGCGTCGCCCGAGCAGGGTGGATGAGATCCACCGGCCCCCAGACAAACGCGCGCCCGCTCCCGGATCTCCTCATCCCGCACCACCTCGTCCCGCGTTGACCCTTCTCCCGGGGTGAGAAATCCACTAAGTCCCCGAGTCTGCTAATATTTTTATCCATTTTCATCGTGCCCTAACTCCCTGCATATTTATCCGTTTCGTGCGTGTAATATGTCGAATTGTTCCCATCGACGAGTACATCATTTCGTCGCATTGCGTCATTTACGTTTGAGTTCATCGCGATGCCCGAAATGCTGTTAGAAGAGGGCTATGTGATGTTAGTTTCTGTTTCTTAACAGAACATGCACTTTTGTCATTTTTGCCATGATTGATGTGTGCACCCTATGAACTTGAGTCCTACATGTGTTTTGTCATATGCCATGCCATATTTACAGGGGTGTATGCCATATATTTTTGTTATCTCTGTGGTGACTAGCACAAGCATGCAAACTAGGCTTCATGATGTTGCTGATTTCAGCCCCTGTTCTGCTGATATTTTTATGCCATGTTAACTTGATGCTACCGAGAGATCCATGCTTATTTTGAGATACTTCAGTAAGGATGTTTTGAACATATGGTTATTCTCTATCCATCCATGCACTTTTTTGCAGTTATTGAGTGCCATAGCTTGAGTCAATCAAGCTCTACCTTTGCTATAAAATGTTTCCTGGCAGGTTGTTTACATGTTATTCAATTTTGCCAAAGTTGTTGTACTTGATCCGTGTATGCTATGATGTTATTCTTGCCATGTATAGCTTCTATGCCATGTCCTCTTGCTGTTGGTTGCCTTGCCATGCCATGTATTGCTCTGTGGTGAGTGGTTCAAGCTCACCAACAGGCCTACTTATTGTTGTTCCTGCCATGTATGAATGTGTAATGTAACTTGCCATGTTTACATGGGTGCCATCATATTTTTTGATCCTTTTTGGCTTATGGTCAGTAAGGGACTTTTGTTCTATGCATTTAGTAGTATCATGCCATGCCTTTTTTTTCCATGTTAAGTTTCTGTAGCGTGTTTTTTGATAGCTCTAAACATTGCAACCTGATGTTATTTCTGCTAGTCTGAAACTGTTATTATTTGCAATCTTGCCATGTGTGTTTAAGCATGTTCTATTGATTTCTGGAGATAGCTCAGTGTTCATGTTTTGTCATGATTTACCTGTACATCATGCCCATGCATTTTGTTATTATGTTAAGGTGCTGTAGCATGTTGTTTTGATACTTGCAATATGCCTAGTTGCTGTTTTGGACAGCTTGTCCTTTAAACTTGTATAGAGTGTATGTGTTGAACCGTTGCTCCGTTTTGAGTGCGCTCTATATGAAACTTGCTTGTTTTTGCATGTAGTTTCATATTATCATGTTGCATCCTTGTTTTGAGGTGTTTGCTTGATGTTTGGGTGCATTTTGCATCAATGCCATGTTTAACTTGTTTTGCTCATATCTTCTAGGCCGTAGCTCCGAATCTAATGAACTTTATATGTAACTTGACTAGAATTTCGTGTAGATCATCGTGGTGCATCTTAACTTGCTGTTTAACAATTTCAACATAAGGTTTATTCAGATCTGGACCAATTTCGAAATATGCATGAGGACTTACCTAATTGTTATATGTTGTTTCCGGCCTCCGTTATACTTGCCTTGGTGTGTTGCTCTTGTTTGCATCATCTCTTGCCATGAGTAGCTTCATGTAGATTTGTCATGCATCATGCTTGTTGTGCATCATGTCTTGTTCATGTGTGGTGTGTTTACTATGTTGTGTGCTTCTTCTTGTTAGTTCCTGTTTCGTTGCGATCGTTAGGATTCGTTCGTCTACGCTTGGTTCGGCTTCATCCGTTCGTCTTCTTCATGGATTCGTTCTTCTTCCTTGCGGGATTTCAGGCAAGATGACCGGTACCCTGGATCTCACTACTATCATTGCTATGCTAGTTGCTTCGTTCTTTCGCTATGCTGCGCTACCTATCACTTCTTTGCTCAAGCCTACCAAATTGCCATGTCAGCCTCTAACCCTTGTTACCCTTCCTAGCAATCCATTGTTTGGCTATGATACCGCTTTGCTCAGCCCCTCTTATAGCGTTGTTAGTTGCAGGTGAAGATGAAGTTTGTTCCTTGTTGGAACATGGAGATGTTGTTCCTTGTTGGAACATGTTTACTTGTTGGGATATCACAATATCTATTGTTTAATTAATGCATCTATATACTTGGTAAAGGATGGAAGGCTCGGCCTTATGCACAGTGTTTTGTTCCACTCTTGCCGCCCTAGTTTCCGTCATATCGGTATTATGTTCCCGGATTTTGCGTCCCTAACGCGGTCGGGTGATTTATGGGACCCCTTGACAGTTCGCTTTGAATAAGACTCCTCCAAAGAAGGCCAAACATTGGTTTTACCATTTGCCTCACCTATGCCCTTTTTCCCTTGGGTTTCCGGAGCCCAAGGGTCATCTTTTTTTTAGCCCCCCCCCCCCGGGCCAATGCTTGTCTAAGTGTTGGCCCGAACCGAGTAGACTGCGGGGCCCCCTCGGGGAAACTCGGGGTCTGGTTTTACTCGTAGGATGTCTCATCCGGTGTTGCCCTGAGAACGAGATATGTGCAGATCCTATCGGGATTGTCGGCGCATCAAAGCGGCTTCTTGCTGGTCTTGTTTTATTCTTTGTCGAAATGTCTTGTAGCCGGATTCCGAGACTGATCGGGTCTTCCGGGAGAAGGAATATCCTTCGTTGATCGCGAGAGCTTATCATGGGCTAAGTTGGGACACCCCTGCAGGGTATAAACTTTCGAGAGCCGTGCCCGCGGTTATGTGGCAGATGGGAATTTGTTAATATCCGGTTGTAGTAAACTCGAAGCAAACTTTTCTAAAATACACCAACCGTGTGCGTAACCGTGAGTGTCACTTTTCGGGGTTGATCGAGAGGAGAACACGGTTTCTGGGTTATGTTTGACGTAAGTAGGAGTTCAGGATCACTTCTTGATCATTACTAGTTGGCGACCGTTCCTTTGTTTCTCTTCTCGCTCTCATTTGCGTATGTTGGCCACCATACATGCCTAGTCGCTGCTGCAACCTCACCACTTTACCCCTTCCTTTCCCTTTAAGCTTTGCTAGTCTTGATACCCATGGTAATGGGATTGCTGAGTCCTCGTGGCTCACAGATTACTACACACCAGTTGCAGGTACAGGTTCGCGATGATCATGACGCGAGAGCGATGCATGCTTGTTTTGGAGTTCTTCTTCTGCTTCTTCTTCGATCAGGGGATAGGTTCCAGGTCGGCAGCCTGGGCTAGCAGGGTGGATGTCGTTTGAGCTTCTATTTATGTTTCATCCGTAGTCGGATGTTGATCTTGTATATGATGTTGATGTATTCTTGTGACGTTGTATGTATTGATTGTATCCCCATCTATTATGTAATGTTGATGTAATGATATCCACCTTGCAAAAGTGTTTCAATATGCGGGTCTATCCTTGGTGGGACCGTCGAGTTCCTTTTGGATAGGGTTGCATATTGGGCGTGACAAAAAGGATGGGCTAGATATCATTCAAATATATGATGCCTGGTTAAACAGGATGGCATTGCACATTTCACATATATTATGGCTGGCTAAAAGACACGAGACTGCATAATTCCCATATATGATATTGAAACTAAACAGGTGGCATTACAGAACATGTCTAAACTAAGCAGATGACATATATGATGTCGAAAGTAGGCACTGCAAGGCAACATATGCATGATATGACTAACATCATCATGCCACGTTCGAGCAAACACCTTGGGGGGTAAATAGGAGTGGTCACCGCATCCGAATCCGCCTCGAGCAGATATCTTCCTCCGGATTACAATCTTGAGAGGGGGAGGGTTGGCCATTGAACCCACCATGGAGCAATGTCTGCATGACATTGTATTGCCGCGCAAAACTCTTCTCTTTTTCTCTACATGTTCAGCATGACTGTGTACAATATCTCACATGCATACAAAAAAAATATAGTGAGATTATGTAAGGAGAGCATGCAGAAATCTAGAGTAATGGTAACAACCAGTGGATGGATCCAAAAATAATGATAGCAGGCTGATGATTGCTTTAATTTAATAAAAAATAGATGATGATTTCTTTACTATTTGTTTCCCACCCAAGATGAACAACATAGGCATACCCTAGGTGAACCAGATATTAGACAGAGATACTACTCATTGTTGCCTCGATATGTGCCCCACAACTAATTTAGAACTCAAGTTTGAACATCAATTAGGACCTGACTTGGAGTCTAAGAGGTGAACAGGACAATAAAGTAGCAGGTAATATTAAGCAATGCATAACATAAGCAGAAACAAAAGAGTGCGACCTCTCTTGTGGACCCGTGTACTCCTCAGGTTCATCTGCTGAGTCGATGATGGTGATGCCGTTGCGGTGGGTGCCGGCGGCAGGGAAGGAGATCTGAGGCGGCGAAAGACGGTCAGGAGTCGTGATGTCTGGTTTGGTGGATGCTTCTGTCGATGGAGCAGCTCAGGTGAGGTGGACGACGTCGCGGCAGGAGCAGGACAAACCACACAAAGTTTTCTTCGACACGTACCAGAATCGATGTAATTACATAAGGGCTCATTTGGCTTGCATGATTCTAAAAACGCAGGGATAGGAGGAAAAACACCGAAATAGGATAGGAATGCACATGGGAAACAGAGCATTCGTGAACACATGATTTCTATCAAGTTGGGTGTTTGGTTCACAGGAAAAGGAGGAGCAGAGGAATGCAAAGAAACATGGCCAAAATAAAGTGAAATCATATGAAAGCGTGTACAGTTAGGATGTTATTCTGTCACTAATGCACATGGTCTTATTTTCATGCATAGGACATTGAGAAGTAGGTCCAGGTGGATGTTTTGCTCCATTCCTTTCAACAAAATGCATGAATAATTGAATAGTAGAGTGCCATAGGAAAATTTCATGTTGCTATGTTTTTCCTTTTAACCACAATAGCCCTAATGGATCAACATGAATGTAGAGTAATAAGTAATGCGACAAGTGTACAACCTCTTTGCCGTAGCTGTGTCGACCTCACCATCATTGGATTGGTCGCTGAAGAAGTTGAGGCAGAGGTGGCTGTCGGAGGTGTGGAGGAAGATCTGAGGAATCTGTAGGCGATGTCCAGGGCACTGTTCTGTTGTGATGGATCGTTCCGTCCTTGGAGCAGCTCCGGTGAGCCGTAAGACGTCAAGGCTGAAGCAGCACAAGACATACATTGTTAATCTCAAGTGGGATTCTAATAGCATCTCCAATAGATGATGTAAAATGCATTACCAAAAAGTGATAGATGTAAAATTTACATCACCAAAAACTACCTGACAACAACAGATGAGGTAAAAACTGTTGACTCTGAACTTAACTGTCGAAACTGAAATTTACTGTGGAATCTGAATGTTACTGTCGAAACTGAACGCAATGGTAGCACAGAGGCACTTCACATGGGATAGTTTAGGGAGGACCTGCAGTTCATCTTCAACCAGCACCCCCTGAGCCGCCAACCACCATCGGCCGAACCCCGCGCCGCCTCGCCGCCCCGAAACAACAACCCACCGCCGGTCCACCGCTGCCTCGCCGCCCCGGAACAACTCCCCACCGTCGCCCCCCCGTCAAGCTTTTTCTCAGGCGATCCCCACGCCACCGCCCCACCAAGGCACCCCCACACCACCGGCAAGCAGCACCCCACCCAGAACCCTAAGATAGATAGTGGGGTACCTCTCCGGCGAGCCCCCTCCCCGCTGCGGGTGGTTCTTCCTTAACTCCGGCGAGACCCTCCACCCCCTGAAAATTGACTGACCCAAAAGTCGATTCATTCGACTGAAGTGTAGCTAAATCGGAGCAGAAAGCAGCAGACGAAAGCGAGGGGGGAGAGCAGCAGCGAGGGAGCGAAGCGAGAGCCAGAGATCAAGATCAAGAAGCAGAAGCAGCGTGGAGCGAAAGCGAGAACCCGGGCAAAGAAGAAGAAGAACGCGAGCGATTGTTTACAACCGGAACAGCAACAGCAGATCCGGCTGGTATGGATACCGCCACCGCAGGGGCCTCGCACTGGGGAGAGCCACCATGGAGATGTCGCCCGCGGTGCCGGCTTCGAGATAGCCGCTCCATGGGGGTGCGGGATGGAGCACCGTCGGCGCCGGGAGGTCGAGTTAAGGAGAAGGTGTGATGCGATGAATGTACAACCTCTTTGGTGGTACCGAGTATGCCTTGGCTTCGTCCGAGGAGTCGGTGAGGATGCTGCGGTTCCGGTCGAGCAGGTTAAGGCGACACTGTGGGGATGGAGCAGCCGCGATAGACAAGGCGATCATCGGAGCAGCTCCTTGGAGGTGGAGGGCAGGCGGGAACCGGCAGGGCAGATGGATGGATGACGGATCCTCATCCGGGGAGGCGGATGAGGGACGTCAAGCTGTTGCGGTGGATGATGTCGTCGCGGAAGAGGCTCCGGCAGGGCAGCGATGAGGTGGCGGACGGAGGAGGGTGGGGTTTTGCAGCTGGAGCGGAGAGGTTATGGCGGCCAGATTTCGAATGGCGAAAAGGAGGCGATGGGAGGGGGAACCATGACTTAGCGACGCGCTTGGCCAAAATATAGGGTGTGTTACGAAAGTACCCCCACCAATTTGAACCAGCGGCCCTTTCGGCTCAGGGCTAGAAGGGGGATTTCACGTGTCGGGATTTGGCAGCTGGAGGGAGTTTTCGCGCGTGTTGTAATTTGCGGGATAGCAAGGCGCGGGTTGTGAAGGCGCCAGTTTTGGGAGCACGATATCAGAATTTTCGGGATATAACAAGGCGCGGGTTGAATTTTAGGGACAAGCCTAACGTGTAATATTGTACTTGTACGTACCAAATCTATTCGCACTTCCCTCAACCAAAAAAATAAAAAAATAAAAACTATTCACACCACACAAAGAGAGAGTCTTGTCCCTTTTACTATACAAATGCTATTCAAAGCTACTCCCTCCTTCCATCTATATAGGGCCTAATGCGTTTTTCGAGGCTAAATTTGACCAACCAAATATTAGAGCAATAATATATGACATGCAACTTACACAAAGCACACCGTTAAATTCGTGTGTGAAAGGAGCTTTCAATGATATAATTTTCACATTGTGCAAGTCATGTACTATTAATCTTGTCAATAGTCAAAGGTGGTCTTAAAAACGCATTAGGCCCTCTATAGATGGAAGGAGGGAGTATGGGTCCATGTTATGTCCAATTAATTTTTTTCGCTGGCTATATAATGCATGTAACCTACTCATGCCAACATTTTAGTGCATTCCAAATGTCTATACTACCGCTGCAATTTGAACTGAATTTGAATTCGTTTCTCTATTTCAATAAGAATCTACAATCATGATTGTTGCCAACTTCAACCATCATTCGTGTATTACCTTAACAACACACTACATGATTACTATAGAGATAGATATGAACTATGTGTCTTATATGAACTCGAATTCAATATTTTGAATACACTTGATGTTGATTCCAAATCATAGTACATTTGATGTACTAACTATATATTCATAATCTAAACCATGTTCCGTACGTACACCGTGTTTATCACACAAAGTATAGTGCCCCGCCCCCTACATTATGACAAGTATTTAGCCTCGAGCTGCAAAAAGCCACACATTAGCCCAAATTATAATCAATGTTCTACATTATGATATCTTCTTCAAGTATATGTATCCACATTTTTATAATGAATTATGATCTATGTTCGTCTTTAACATCTTCATGATCCTCTTCTCTTTGTAGCTAGCTAGCTCTAATTTTCTATCGTGCATGCACACGCCCGCCCCCCTCTCACCCTCCCTCAGCGTCCCCTCCATCGCGCACATTCGTTATTTCTCTTTAGGTCGTTCACCTGCGGTGTGTGTAGGCCCCCCGACCCCTTCTTTCCGGCACGCACCGGTCGATATACCTCTCTAGCCAAGTGTGCCTACCACAAACACATACTTCCCCTCTTCTCTTCTCACTGTCCATTCCCCCTATGTCCAATACGGTTCCATGCAGGTGCATACTCCCGCCCCTCTTTTCATCGATCTCATAGTCGCACATTCCTCCCCCCTCGACATAGTAGGCCTCTCGCACCACCTCCTAGCCGCATCCCTTTCCCCCTATCTGTCTCTCCGCACCTTATTTGCTTCTAACACATGCATGTATACGTACTGATCTCCCTACATATAGCAAGGTCGACTATAATTCTTTTCGCCACGCACTGATAGACTTACCTCACTAGTTATCTCTCTCCCTTTCTCGGACACACGACAGTTGATCTTCCTATGTAGTTACGTATGCTTACCACAACCATATCGTCTCCCCTCATAATCCTTGCATACCTCCCGACCCGTCCCTCACACGCACGTGCATAGACAGACAGACATCCCCGCCCTCTCTTATAGATATTGCACTTGTACCCTCCGTTTGTAAAGCAGGCCTCTGTTGGATTTCGGTTTCCGGCAGACCCTCTAGGTTCGAACTCTGAGGTGCACGCGGAGATCTCACCTCCTACCTACCTACACCTCGTTGCCTCGCAAGGATCTAAACTACACCAAGAGAAACACAAGGGACACAAGGTTTATACTGGTTCGGGCCACCATTGTGGTGGAATAACCTACTCCAGTGTGTGGTGTGGTGGATTGCCTCAGGGGCTGATGATGAACAGTACAAGGAAGAACAGCCTCGCGAGGGTCTGTTCTTGGCTGGTGCGACGAACTGCTAGGGGGAGTTCGGTCGCTCTCTCTCTCTAGATTACTTGATCTCTAGCTCTGTTTTAGATTCCGGATCCTCCTACCCTATGGGTGGTAGTCCTATTTATAGGCAAAGGCCCTGGGCCTCTTCCCAAATATTGAGCGGGAAGGGCGCCAACAATTAGCCATTTTGAAGGGGAACATCTAATACAATTATCCTGACTAAAGTTGGTCCTCGCCTGCCAAAGGCTCTGACGATGGCGCCAGCTTGAGCTCCACGATGACCTCCTTCCTGCCGTTGTGTTGGTCTTCGTCTTGTTGCACTAAAATGGTTGCCTTTGCTTGATACTCTCGCCTGCGCTTGCCTCCTTTGCACCAAAGAGGAAATGAGGACACTGCGCGGGCTGGCGCCCGCCTGGCGCCCTTGGTCGTCATGGCTTGCGTCATGGGCACCTCGTGAGGTACCTGCCTTGATCTCTCCGCCTCCTCGCGAGCCAACCTGACGAGGCCGTGCCTGAGGAAGCTTCCTGTCGTCCGCCCCGCGAGGCTTGGCCCCTCGAGAGGGTCTTGAGCTTGTGCTTATGAAGATGGGCCATACTGGGCCACCCCTTGAGCCACGCAGTAGGCCGCAGGCAGGCAAGTCTGGGTAACCCCGTTCCCAAAACGCCGACAGTAGCCCCCGGGCCCAAGGCGCGCCTGGACTTGGCTTAGCGGAGAAGCGAAGGGGCAAGTGCGAAGCACCACGGGCCCTAACAGCCTGCGGCCTTGGGCACCGCATGGCGGTTGATTGGACGTGGGCGTCTCCACTTCCGCACGACGCCTCGACAATGGTACGAATCGACAAGTCCCTGCATGCAAGGCGGGTCATGATTACCTGCGATCGTGGAGGTCGATGGTTGGCCTTCCCCGTCTATAAGTACGGAACGGCGCGTGCCCATCCAGTCCATATCTTCTTGCTTCTCCTTCTTCTCCATGGCTCCGCCGAAGAGGTTCTCGGCCGCGGAGAAAGGAAAGGCCCGCCAGGTGGAGCCTGACTCTCCCCCGGCCAAGCGTGGTCGAGGCCGTCCTCGCAAGCACCCTGTGGTTCCCGTAGCGGCCGCGGAGGCGATCTCCCGCGCGGTGACGGGCGTCAGGCCATTGATGGGGGGCGCGCTACAGCCGCGCGACCACCCAGGCCGCGCTTCCACTCGGCAGAGGTGCTACCGGAGTTTGCCGTGTGGTCGGCGGAGCCGACCAACACCTGGCTCCAGCTTCCTCGCTTCCTTATAGGTGAACTTCCGGCCGGCGCCCCGACCGGCCTCTGGCTCCAGGCAGACGGTTGCTGCAGCCGGGCCTCCTGGGCTTCGCTGAAGGTCTCTGCCGCCGGGAGCGTGGCCCTGACCTGCGGCTGGCAAACGTTTGCCCGCGCGCGTGGTCTGAGCCGACGGTGCACCCTGCACTTCAAGTTCGATGGCGATGCCGCCCTCTACGTGAGGGTGTTCGGGGAAGACGGTCGCCGCGCTGGGTGCTGCCCCGAGGACGACGACCGCGGCTATGGGCCTAGCCCCGGAGACGATCGGGATGAAGATGACTGCGCACGTGTGGTCGGCGGCGCTTGGGGTTCGTCGAGCTTCGGCGACTCTTCTTCAGACAACGACTCCTCCAGCGGTGGCCATGCCCAGCCCCCGCGCCGCAGCGCCCGCCTGGAGCGAGGTAGCTGGTCCGCCCGCCATCGTGCTTCGGTGAAGCGCGAGAGGGAGTCCGCCTGAACTCCGGAGGCAGTTCCAGCCTTCGCCGCGAGTTGGTGTCAAGCGAGCCGAGCTCGTTTTGTCCTTTTCCTTTTCCTACGCAGAGAGACAGTAATGTAGGGTCCCGCGGGGGTGTTCTTGGACTGTTGCTATTAATTATCGTACTGCTTCCTCTATTTCTGTATTAGGCTTCGTACACACGCCTGCCAGAAATTACTTAGCTTGGGGGCGGCCTGTCGCGGTCTTCGCCTCCCGAGGCCGAGGCCTCGTAGAACGCTTCATGCCCTGCAAAGATTAGCCAGGAGAGGTAGCTTCCGGCCTCAGTTGTGGAGGCGACCGACCCGGGTCCTGTCTTCGCGTCGCCGTGCCCGTGGGGCACGGACTGGAGGGGCGCTCCCGTAGTGGACCCGGTTAGGGAAACCTCAAACAATAGGGGTAGAAAACACTCGCGAGGGTGCCCGCGTTGCTCCCTCGCGAGACTCGCGCGAGAGAAATCGAGGCAGGAGAGCGAAGAAGGCAAAGAGTCACCAGCCAAAGACGGCAACAACTTCAATGAAACTTCAAATGGGGATGAACAAGCCAACTGCAGAAAGCAAATGAAAAAGCCGCGTCCGGCACCTAATCTAGTCTTCGACGTCTTCTCACCAGCGCAAAGCTAAGTGCTGCCGCTGGGCGTGGGAGGGAGCCCAGGGCCTGATGCCGGCGCTCCTGAGACTACGGGGCGTGTACAGCCCCAACTCATTATTACGTGAGAGTGTCACGGGCGGCGAGCTTCACAGGCATTGGCCTTCTTCATAGGCTCCGGGCCTTTCTTGGGGGAAGCGGACTTCACAGGCATTGGCCTTCTTCACAGGCTCCGGGCCTTTCTCAGAAAGATAAGCTTCACAGGCACTTGCCTTCTTCACAGGCTCTGGGCCTTTCTCAGAAAGTTAAGCTTCACAGGCATTTGCCTTCTTCACAGGCTCTGGGCCTTTCTCAGAAAGTTAAGCTTCACAGGCGTTCGCCTTCTTCACAGGCTCTAGGCCTTTCTCAGAAATTTAAGCTTCACAGGCGTTCGCCTTCTTCACAGGCTCTGGGCCTTTTTAGGGGTAAAACCTCCGGAGGTGCTGGATGTTCCACGCGTTCTGGACGGGCACCCCCTCCTGAGTCTCCAAGCGCGCGGAGCCGGGCCTGGAAACATGAACAACCTTGAACGGGCCCTCCCACATGGGAGAGAGCTTATGTAGTCCCTCCCTTGAGAGAACCCGTCTAAGCACGAGGTCCCCTACCTCAAGAGTTCTGGGGCGAATGGTGCGGCAGTGGTATCACCGCAGTGCTTGTTGGTACCTCGCCGCTCGTTGCGCGGCTTCTCGACGATGCTCCTCCCCCAGCACGAGGTCCGTCCCCCGCATGGCGTCCTGCTGCGCCTCGTCGAACGCCAGGACCCATGCGGAACGATGGCTAACCTCGTGAGGGAGGACCGCTTCAGCTCCATAGACCAGGAAGAACGGGGTCTCGCTAGTCGGCTTGGTCGCGGTCATGCGGATGGACCACAACACGGACTGGAGCTCGTCGTACCAACCTCTGCCGCAGGCCTCCAGCTTCTTCTTGAATGCCCTGGTTTTGAGGTGTCACGCCCAATATGCGATACTATCCAAAAAAGACTCGAAGGTCCCACCAAGGATATAACCGCATATTGAAACGCTTTTGCAAGGTGGATATCATTACATCAACATTACATAATAGATGGGGATACATACAAGAGGCATACAATGCCACACGAATACAACATCACAATACATAAGAGCACCATCCGACTACGGATGAAACACAAACAGAAACTCAAACGACATCCACCCTGCTAGCCCAGGCTGCCGACCTGGAACCTATCCCCGATCAAGAAGAAGCGTAAGAACTTCAAAACAAGTAAACATCGCTCTCGCGTCGATCATCGTGATAACCTGTACCTGCAATCGTTGTTGTAGTAATCAGGAGCCACGAGGACTCAAAGAATCCCATAACCATGGATATCAAGACTAGCAAAGCTTAATGGGAAAGGAAGGGGTAAAGTGGTGAGGTTGCAGCAGCGACTAAGCATGATATGGTGGCTAACATACGCAAATAAGAGCGAGAAGAGAGCAAACGGAACGGTCGTGAAGCTAGCAATGATCAAGAAGTGATCCTGAACTCCTACTTACGTCAAACAAAACCCAAAACCGTGTTCACTTCCCGGACTCCGAGAAGAGACCATCACGGCTACACACGCGGTTGATGCGTTTTAATTCGGATCTGGTGTCAAGTTATCTACAACCGGACGTTAACAAATTCCCATCCGCCACATAACCGCGGGCCCAGCTTTCGAAAGTTTATACCCTGCAGGGGTGTCTTAACTTAGCCCATGATAAGCTCTCGCGATCAACAAGGATATTCCTTCTCCCAGGAAGGCCCGATCAGACTCGGAATCCCGGTTTACAAGACATTTCGACAATGGTAAAACAAGACCAGCAAAGCCGCCCGATGTGCCGACAAATCCTGATAGGAGCTGCACATATCTCGTTCTCAGGGCACACCGGATAAGCGGAGTATACAGGAACCGACGTAATCCAAGTTGCCAAGGAACGGTCCCGCATGGTGCTCTAGTTTGGACCAACACTCGGAGGAGCACTGGCCTGGGGGGGTAAAATAAAGATGACCCTCGGGCTCCGGAAACCCAAGGGAAAAAGGGCTAGGTGAGGCAAATGATAAAACCAATGTTGGGCCTTGCTGGAGGAGTTTTATTCAAAGCGAACTGTCGAGGGGGTCCCATAAATCACCCAACCGCGTAAGGAACGCAAAATCCGGGAACATAACACCGGTATGACGGAAACTAGGGCGACAAGAGTGGAACAAAACACCAAGCATAAGGCCGAGCCTTCCACCCTTTACCAAGTATATAGATGCATTAATTAAATAAGAAATATTGTGATACCCCAACATAATCCTGTCCACCATGGAGAAAATCTTCAACTTCACCTGCAACTAACAATGCTATAAGAGGGGCTGAGCAAAAGCGGTAACATAGCAACGCAATGGTTTGCTAGGAAGGGTGACAAAGGTTAGAGGTTCATGGCAATTTGGGAAGGCTTGAAGAACAAGTGATAGGTAGCGCAACAAAGCGATAGAACGAAGCAACTAGCATAGCAATGATAGTAGTGAGATCCAGGGTGACGGCCATCTTGCCTGAAAGCCCGCAAGGAATAAGAACGAGTCCATGAAGAAGATGAAGCCACGAAGACGAACCAAGCTTAGACGAACGAATCCTCACGATCGCAGCGAAACAGGAACTATCGAGAAGAAGCACACAACATGGTGAACACACCACACATAGACAAGACATGATGCACAACAAGCATGATGTATGACAAAGCTACATGAAGCTACTCATGGCAAGAGATGATGCATACAAGAGCAACACATCAAAGCAAGTTTAGATGAGGCCGGAAACAACATATAACAATTCCAGTAAGTCCTCATATGCAAATTTCAAATTTGGTTCAGATCTGAACAAACCTTATGTTCAAGTTCTTAAACAGGAAGTTAAGATGCACCAAGATGATCTATATGAGATTCTAGTCAAGTTACATATAAAGTTCATTTAATTCGGAGCTACGGCCTAGAAGATATGAGCAAAACGAAGTTAACCATGACATTGATGCAAAATGCATCCAAACATCAAGTAAACACCTCAAAACAAGGATGCAACATTATAATATGAAACTACATGCAAAATCAAGCAAATTTCATATAGAGCACACTCAAAACGGAGCAACGGTTCAACACACACACACTATACAAGTTTAAAGGACAAACTGTCCAAAACAGCAATTAGGCACTTAGCAAGCATCAAAATAACATGCTACAGCACCCGAACATGAGAACAAAAGGCATGGACAAGATGTACAGGTAAAGCATAACAAAACATGAACAATGAGCTATCTCCATAAAACACTATAACATGCTCAAAACGACATGGCAAGATTGCAAATAATAACAGTTTCAGACTTTGCAGAAATAACATCAGGTTGCAATGTTTAGAGCTATCAAACAACATGTTACAAGAACTTAACATATAAACTTAAGGCATGAAATGATACTACTAAATGCATAGAACAAAAGTCCTTTACTTACCATGGGCCAAAAAGGATCAGAAGATATTATAGCACCCATGTAAACATAGCAAGTTATATAACAGATTCATACATGGCAGAAACAGCAATAAGTAGGCATGTTGGTGAGCTTGTACCACTCACCACAGAGCAATACATGGCATGACAAGGCAATCGAAAGTAAGAAGACATGTGTATGAAGCTAATAATGGCAAGAACATGTTCATAGGGTGCATGGATCACTAGAAAATCACATGGCAAAACGTAACTTAATGTTAACAGGCTGACAGCAACATTATTTAGCAATTTGAGAGCAAGATTACAACAATATAAATCAATCTATAAATGCAACCAGGGGCATGGATGGATAGGGAAAGACATTTAAAACAAAACATCCTTAGTGAACATCTCCAGATTATGCACAGAATGACTTGTAGCAGCAGGTTTACATAGCATCATGATATAGCAGATTCAGACGCAAAACAGCAACAACAAGTACCCTACTTCACGAGCTCGATGCACTCACTACAAGACTCACACAAATACATGGATTGCACCTCTGTAAAGATGGCATGGCATAGTTCAGAACACATGTAGAGCCCATGCTCATAGGATGCACACATCAAATGCAACAAAAATGACAAATCATCAAGTTCTGATAACAGGCAGCAGATAACATCATATAGCACTCTTGCAACGATGATTAGGGAATTAAGATGAACTCAAATGAACATGGCACATTGGAACAAAATAAAGAGCATCTCATGATTAACATTTTGATATATCATGCTACGAATGCAGAGTTATGATGCGATGAACATGTGAAGAAAATGTTGAAAACTTTGGGACAGAGAAACGAGGGGGGGAAAGAATGTCAACCGTTTCAGATCTGGATCGGGCATGGATTTCGAGGACGCCGGAGTTCTCACCGGAGATGGACGTGGTGGTGGCCGGAGTTGTGGGAGATGGGCGGATCCGGGCCGGATCCGTCCGGTCTCGGCGGCGGAGGCGGCGCTGCCAATGAGGAGAGGCGGGGCGCCCGGGCAGCCGGCGCCCGGGCGAAGACGGGCGCGAGGAGGGGTCGGCGGCGGGAGGTGCGACGACCGCGGCGACGGGCGGGCGGCGGCGGCAGCGATGGTGACTTCAGCGGGGACAGGAGGAGGCGTATGGGCGGCATACGGGCGGCGGGTCGCCGGGCGCCGGGCGAGGCGCAGTCGGCGGAGCATTGGGCGGCGGCCGGGCACGGCGGAGCTATGGCGAAGCGGGCGGAGGAGGACGGGCCAGGCGCGACCCAGTTCGCCCGGGCGGGCCGGATCTGGGCCCCGGGTGGCGCGGCGAAGTTGTGCGCTGGCGGCGGTGATGTGGCGGCGCGTGAGTGGTGGAGGGAGGCGGCGGCGCTGACGTGGCGTCCCTGGATTGGTCCGGGCGACGTGGAGGCGGCAGTGGACATGTCCGGCCGCCGGGCGGATATGTCCGGCGGCGCGAGGAGGGAGAGGGCTAGGGTTTCATCCGCGAAAATGGAAGGGGAGGGCCTTTATATAGGTAGAGGGAGCTAGGAGACTCCAAATGGAGTGCGGTTTTCGCCCACACGATCGTGATCGAACGACCGAGAGCATGGAAGTGACTTAGATGGGTTTTGGGCCACTTTGAAGGGGTGTTGGGCTGCACACAAAAGAGGTTTTTTTACAGTTACCCAGTTAACCGTTGGAGTACCAAACGACCTCCAAATGGCACGAAACTTGACAGGCTGTCTACCGGTGCTATACCAAGGCTGCTTGGCAAACCTCGGGCCATTCCAAGAAAGTTTAACACCCGCACATGAAAAGAGGCAAAAGGGGGCATCGGGTGACATAGGAGTGCCGGATTGCAAAACGGACAACGGGGAAAATGCTCGGATGCAAGAAACGAACACGTATCCAAAATGAGATGCACATGACGACATGGCAATATGCAACACGCAAGCAAGTGACATGTCAATGATGGCGAATAACTGGCGCACACCTGGCGCATCGGATCCAAGGTGTTACATGAGGCCCCTCATGAACTCTGCGTTGGCCCGCTCGGCCTGACCGTTGCTCCGTGGGTGCGCTACCGAAGCGTAGCATACCTACGTCCCAAGGTTAGCACAGTATGTTTTGAAAAGGTTACTGGTGAACTGCGAACCGTTGTCGGTGATGATGCGGTTGGACACCCCGAACCGGCTCACGATGCCCTTGATGAACTTGACCGCAGAACCTGCGGGGATGGTGCGGATGGCTTCCACTTCAGCCCACTTGGTGAAATTTTCCACGGCGACGTAGAGGTAGTGATAGCCTGCTGGCGCCGAGGAAACGGGCCCAGGATATCCAGCCCCCAGACTGCGAATGGCCACGAGAGGGGTATAGTTTGCAGACCTCCCGCCGGTTGATGGATCTGCTTGGCATGGAACTGGCAGGCCTCGCAAGCCTTCACCAGTTCCACGGCATCATTGAGCGTGATGGGCCAATAGAACCCATCATGAACGCCTTTGCCAACGAGGGTTCGTGATGATGAATGATGCCCACAGCCTCCACTGTATGTTCCGCCAAGAGCTCCTACCCTTGCTCCCTGGAAATGGAACGTAGGGACACATCATTTGGTCGCTTCTAGTAGAGCTCTCCATCCCTGATGCAGTACGCCGTGGCTTGCCGTGCCACACGCTCCGCTTCCTCCTCCTTTTCCGGTAAGGTCCCTTGCGTCAGGTAGCTCCCGAGCTATGTGATCCAGCACCCCTCATGAGGCTCCAGGGTCAGGAGCAGACGCGCTCCCGAGGCCGGGCCATAGACCGGGTCTCCCGAGGCAGGTGGCTGGGGGAGCTCTTCCCGAGGCTGCACCGTGCTCGACAACGATGGCGTGGCCGACGGCTTGAAGAGCCGCTCCTCGAAGACGCCAGGTTCCTGAGGTAGCCGCCTGGATACCCGTTTGGCGATGTCGTCGGCCTCTTGATTGGTGCCACGAGGCACATGCTACAACTCCAGTTCACAGAACTGCTTCTCCATCCTGCGGACCTCCGGGAGGTAGGCTTCCATGTGCTCATCCCTCGGCTCGTATAATTTGTTGGAGAAGTTGATGAGGAGTTGTAAATCACCCTTGATGGTAAGGCGCTTCACTCCCAGGGCAGCCGCGGCCTTCAGGCCTGCTATCAGGCCTTCATATCCTGCTATGTTGTTGGAGACCTTTTCTCCGTGCTGGAAACAGAGCTGCACGGCGTAGTAGAGCTTTTCTTAAGTTGGAGATATAAGCACTACGCCAGCCCCCGCGTCGTGTCTGGAGAACGCCCCATCGAAGTACATGATCCAGCCGTCCGGTGCCTCGCTTCACGGGGAGAGGGATTGATCCCCATCAGCCTTGAGGCCCGGCGCCTCTGTCCATTCCGCCACGAAGTCCGCTAGCGCGGCCCCCTTGATGACTCTGGTGGTGCTGAATTCTAGCTGAAACGCTTACAACTCGATGTTCCACTCACCGACTCTTCCAGCCGAGTTGGGGCTCCTGAGCACTCTTTCCAAGGGGTACGCTGAGACAACTTTGATGGGATGGCCCTGAAAATAGTGCCGCAGCTTGCGCGAGGCCACCAATAGCGCGAGGAGGAGTTTCTGGGGCATGGGGTACCGCGCCCTCGCGTCCCGCAACACTGTGCTGACGAAGTACACATGGTGTTCGACGAGGTAGGGAGTGCTGGTGTTGCCGGCGTCCTCCGGAGGCCGTGGCGCCTCCTGAGACAGTGGAGTTCCCAGCGGCTGGTCGCCGTGGGGAGGGGTCTCTTCTGTTCCGAGTGCGCTTCCCTGCGGCGGCTGATCCTTCTCGGATGTGGTAGTGGTCTCTGTGGGGCCCCCTAGATCCTGCTTCCCCTTGACCCGGCCAGCTGCCGTGGCTTTGCTCCAACGCTCCTCCCTAACCGCCACCAGGGCTGCGCTGGCAGAGTAAGGAGTGGCTGCAAGGTAGAGCACCAGGGGCTCTTGAGGGCGCGGAGCCACCATTACCGGAGGGCTGGTTAGGTACCTTTGACATCTTGAACGCCTTTGTCGGCCTCTTCAACATTCAAAGGGGCCTTTTTCTTCAAAAGCTTGAAGAAGGGTAGCGCACGATCCCCCAACTTGGAGATTAAGCGTCCAAGCGCGGTCACGCGCCCAGTGAGCTTCTGCATTTCTCAGAGGGTCTTGGCGGGCTCATGTCCTGACTGCCTTGACCTTTTTCTCGGGTTAGCCTCGATGCCCCGGTGGGACACGAGGAAGCCCAAGAGCTTGCCCGAGGGGACCCCAAACACACACGTCTCCGGGTTGAGCCGCAGGTTCACTGCTTTGAGGCTCGCGAAGGTTTCCTCCAGGTCTTGTATCAGGGTTCTGGCCTCCTGAGACTTCACCACAATGTCATCGACGTAAGCCTCAACATTCCTCCCGAGCTGCGGACCCAAGGTGATGTGCATCAGCCGAAAGGTCGCTCTGCGTTCTATGCCTTGAATGGCATGCATGTGTAGCAGTACACTCCACACGGGGTCAGGAAAGCCGTATTTTCCACATCTTCTACCGCCATCTTGATCTGGTGATAGCCAGAGAAGTCATCCAGGAAACATAGCAGGTCGCACTCGGCGGTGGAATCGCTGATCTGATCTATACGATGGGCAGGCTTTGTTGAGGTTGGTGAAGTCGACACACATGCGTTCCTTCCCCCCTTTCTTTGGCATGACAACCGGGTTAGCCAACCAATCTGGGTATCGGACCTCGCGAATGGCCCCTGCTTCTAAGTGGACTGCTGCCACATCCCTACCTTGTGTTAATGCTCTAGGCTAGGTTCATGTGTGCATCATGTCTATATTCTAAAAGTTGAAATGAGGAAATTGAAAGCCTTGGAAATCATTTTAATAAAGGGGCAAGAAACCCTAAAATTGCAATCCGTAAATCCAAAATGCCCTAGAAATAGTTCTGACAATTTTGGCAAGAGTTATAAATCAAACAAAATTTTTGGAACATTTATAAAGAATTATTTGGGCTCTGATTTTAAATCAATATTCTATTTGAATTTGGAGTTATATTCATAATATATAATTAATATATTTTCAAATGCCCTGATATATTTTATGTATATGAGGAGTAGACCTTAAGTGACATAAAATTATCGGGAGTTTTAACACTGCTTTTCAAATTTGTTTGAATTTGAATTCAGTGGCAATTAAATAAAACAAAACAGAAGAAAAATTAAAAAAGAGCGAAGACCCACCTGGCGCTTTACTCCCAGCTGGCCGGGCCTCCCACTGTGCGTGCCCAGCCCACACACAAGGTTGGGCCACCCTCAACCTCCTGCCAGGAGGATGAGAGGAGCGTGGCCACCGCGCGCGAGCACGCGCCCCGCCACCTCCTGCTTGCCGCTTCTCCCCGGACGCCTCGGAGATGCCACACACACCCCTGGCCCCTCTCTCACTCTCCCTAGACCTTTCCCCCTCCTCTGCTCTCTCTCGTGCAGCCCGAACGGGTTCGTTGCCGCCGTCCGCCATAGCCATGCCCACCGTGCTCCCCTCGCCTCGCTGCTGTGTCCTAGAGCTCCGCCTCGTCTCCTTCTTCGTCTTCGTAAAGCCACACAGCTGGGGACGCCCTACTTCGACCTCGTTGCCGCCGTTCTCAACCACGAGCGCCCGAGATCGCCGGCGCCCGTACATCGCCGTCTGGCCTTCCACGAGCCCACTTCGACGCCCTCTGCAACCGCTGTGAGCTCCATCGTCGTTTTCCCCTCTTCCCCTTGCCTCTCGATCATCGTAGCCGCCATTTCGACCGAAGCCGAAGCTCGTCGCCACCGGCCATGATGTCGCCGTTGTTTTAGCCACCACATCTCGCGCCTGAGCGCGTCAAAGCATTCAGTGCCTTCCCAGGAGCACGCCACTCCCACAAGCTCCTCCTCCCGAGCACCCTAACGCCAAGCTCAAACTAACCCGAACTCCGGCCGCCGCCGAGGTCGACGCCGTGTTCAACTCCGACCACCTCATGCCCTCCCACTGCCACTGATAGATGCGCATGAGCTCCAGCTAGCTGTAGAGACCAACCGTGGCTCAAATCGCAGTCTGTAGGCGAAACCCGAGCCTCGCCGCTGCCTCTGCTCGTTGCCGGCGGCTAAACGCCGGCCTAACAACTAATTAATATTAAGCTAATGACCACAGACTCACAGACATGTGGGCAACGCTGCTTAATTAACTCTGGTTTAGCTTTTGTTTAGATTAAACTAACCACACGGGCCTCACAGGTCAGTTTGACCCGGCCACGTCACACGTAGACCGACCCCACGCCGTCGGTCTTGACTTGCCGACGCGTGGCTGTTGACTGCACCCCACCGCCGCTGACCCGCATAACATCAGTGATCACCCAGTGGACCCCACTGGTCAGGTTTGACCTGGTCAGCCGCAGTTGACCTGCTAATGTCACAGTGACGCAACGCTGACGCAGTTAATAATTTTCTGGATTTCAAATAATTCAGAAAATCCAGAAAATTGCCTAAACTTCTAAAAATCATAGAAAATCAACCATAACTCCAAATGGAATAATTTATATATGAAAAATGATCAGAAAAATCCAATCTATCCATCTGTACCATTTTCATGCATGTTAGTGCAACATCTGTTCACTGTTTAGGTCAAATCAAGTAAATGGCATTTGAATAATCACATATGGAGTTTGAATTTGAATCTGGTATTCAAACCAACTTCATTTAATCTGTTGCTAGTTGCATTAGCTCAAATCACGGCATATTGCCATGTCATGATCATGCATCATATTGTGCACTGCATTGATTGTGTTCTTCTAGTTTGCCGGTGTTTGTCCCCTCTCGATAGACGTGGTTCTGACGATGAGATTGATGACACCGATGAAGAGATATATTATCTTCATAAGTGCCCGGCAAGCAAAACCCCCTTGTTCATTCCGATACAATCCCACTCTCTCGCTCCTGCTCTCTTTTACTGCATTAGGACAACAACGATTCATCTGTTACTTACTGCGGTAGTTGAACCCCTTTATCCTCTGCATGACCTGTTATTGCCACAGTAAATAGATGAAACCCACTAGCATGAGTGGGAGTTGTTTGAGCCCTGATGTGCCTACTCATTCATGCTTGTTTGTCGTGCCTGCTATTGCTTAGAGTTGTGTCAGGTCTGATTCATCGGGAATGAATCAGAGGTGTGTGGACATGTCCTACATGTCCGGCGACGGTGGTGTGGACGGGGCGGGGTCGAGGTGGGGCACCGGCGTCGGGGCAGGGTCGAGGCGGCGCTTGGGCGGGCGGGGCAGCGTCGAGGCGGAGTCGGGCGGCGTCCAGGCGGCACGGCTGCCGAGGCCGAGGCGCGCTGGGCGGCGGGGTCGCGCCGAGGCGGCGCTGGGCGGCGTCCCCGGCGGGTCGCGTCGAGGCGGCGCTGGGAGGCGGGTCGCGTCGAGGCGGCGTCGGGCGGCGTCCGGGCGGCGGGGTCGCGTCGAGGCGGCGGGGCAGCGTCGAGGTGGCGGGGACGATGGCGTCGAGGGAGGCGGGGCGAGGGAGAGGGAAGGCGAGGAGAGGGCGAGGGAGGGAGAGGGCGAGGGCGAGGGCGAGGGTCAGGGCAGCGGCGGCGGCGGCGGTGGATCGAGAGGGAGAGGGAACTGGCGAGGGGGAGAGGGAACTGGCGAGGGGGAGAGGGAAGGGGGATCGGCACAGATTAATGGCGCACCTCACCGTGGTGCGCCATTAGCATGTTCACACTAATGGCGCACCTCACCGTGGTGCGCCATTAGTATTTTTTTATTTCAACTCGAGCCAAAAGGTTATGTAGTACTGTAACCTATCCACGTCAAGCCCACTCTACTAGCTCGACTGGTCACCGCCAGTTCTCACACCAGAGGTCCTGGGTTCGACTCCAGGCTCCACAAATTTTTTTAGCATTTAAAAAGTTGTTTGATACTTATTTATGTTTAAATATGTTCAAACTTGTTTAAATAATAATGATAATATTTTTTATAAGACAGTAGCATTTAAAAAGCTGTTTGATACTTATTTTTTTATTAGACGGTGCTGGGTGCGGGGTCGGCGACGGCGGTTGAGTAGGGGAATCAAGGGTGCGGGGGTCGGCGGCGGCCGGTGGACTGGGGGTGCTCGGCAAGGGGGACGGATCTGGCGAGGTGGGATAGCGATCGAGATGGAGGGGGATCGAGGTGGGCTCCACAAATGTTTTTAGCATTTAAAAAGCTGTTTGATACTTATTTGTGTTTAAATATGTTCAAACTTGTTTAAATAATAACAGTAATATTTTTTTATAAGACAAGAGCATTTAAAAAGCTGTTTGATACTTATTTTTTATAAGACGGTGCTGGGTGCGGGTCGGCGACGGCGGTTGAGTAGGGGAATCGAGGTGCGGGGGTTTCATGGCGGCCGTGGATCGTGGGGGTGCTCGGCGAGGGGGACGGATCTGGCGAGGTGGGATAGCGATCGAGATGGAGGGGATCGAGATCGAGTGTCCATGAAATTTAAAAATATTCATGATAGTTCAAAAGTACCCATGAAATACAATCGAGAAATGAAGGCTACGATTTAAATACAATCGATCTTAGCAAGCTATCTGCTCACAATCTTCTTGCCCTTCTTTTTCGCAAATGGAGTTCTTCTGTGGAACGGACGTCCTTTAGGTAGGGTGGTCCCGCTTCTTCTTGTGGTGTATGCTGCTACTTCATCATCGTCGTCATGTTCGATCCTCGGTCGCCGTGCTTGTCGAAGTCTTGCTCATTGGCTACTCCATCCATTCCGATGATCTTCCTTTTGCCTCTCCTCACGACAACACGACCGGGCTTTGGCGGGTCGGTAATGAAGATGCATTGGTCCACTTGGGAAGCCGCACCATGGCTCATTTTTCGCGGTGACGTTTGCGCCCATGATCTTGGATTTGGCGGGTATAACCATGGTGGTGAAATACCGGTCTTCTTGACGTTCTTGGCCCATCCGACACGGAACATCGGACCTTTCTCTCAGCGTAGCTCAGCTCCAAGATCTCCTCGATCCTTCCGTAGTATCTGTCCTTGTCGTTACGGTGTAGGATTCCATCGTTACCGGAGTTCGATAACCATCGCTCTTCATGTCCTTGGCCTCGGTGTAGAATGTGTAGTCGTTGATATCGTGACGCCTCATAGGTCATCAGGTTGTGCTCGGCGCCTGTGACAAGGCGAATATGAGTTGTTCTTCCGCCGGAAGAATCCTCATGTAAAGGGTAATGCAGAAGCTTCTGCTTTAACCAACGCTTGAAACTTGAGTTTTGCTCTTTGAGTGTATCTCCGTACGTCCTCTGTTGTCCTCTGTCATTGTAACGCCTTTTTTAATAAAGGTTTTGTGCTCTACCACCCAAGGATCGACCACGTCTATGTGTTGTAGCGCCGACTAGGTTTGCTCTTTCAAAGTCGGCGAAGTCGACCCTCGAAGTCGACATGCATTTCAAGGGCGACACTCACGGTGACCCCATCCAAATGAGCCTGCCGAGGTGCCTGTTGACGGGCAGACCAACGGGGTTCTCGATGCCTAGATAATTCGTGCAGTAGGAGATGCACTCTTCGGTCAGAAAGCCCCTGGCTATGCTTCCTTCTGGACGTGACATGTTGCGAACGTATCCTTTGATGACACCATTCATCCTTTCGAACGGCATCATGCTGTGCAGGAACGTCGGCCCGAGTTGGATGATATCCTCCACTATATGGACCAGCAGATGCACCATAACGTCGAAGAATGCGGGCGGAAGTACATCTCAAGCTCGCATAGTATCACCACGATCTCTTCCTATAGCCTTCTCGAGTTGCCTCACGCCAATCGACTTCCGAGAGATGACGTCAAGAAGTTGCATAGGCCAAATAGCGTTTCCGCAGACGTGCGCGTCCATGATCCCACAGATTGCAACTGAAGTATTCATAGGCCATCAAGACGTGACGGTCGTGGAGACTTCATCCCGCTGAACTTCGCTTCACTGGTCTAGGTATCTCGCTTATCTTCCCAGCAGAATCAGAAGGAAGTTTTACTCCTAGGAGGCAGGTGAAAAACTGCTCGATCTCCTCCTCGACTTAGAGTGAAGCACGCAGCGGGAGGGTAGTCATTTCTGGTCTTCTTGGCCTTTTGCCTTTATGACGACTTTACGTGTCCTGCTTCGCCTCATCATCATCATCATCATCATCATCATCATCATCATCATCATCATATATAGCGTGAAGCTCCTGCCGATGCCCATTGATTTCAAGTCTGCCCTTGCTTTCGCCCATCTTTGGTCCTCTCCGGCATGTTGAGCAGGGTACCAAGCAGACTCTCGCACACGTTCTTCGTGGATATGCATGACATCAAGGCTGTGAGGCACACGGTGGATCTTCCAAGACGGCAAGTCCCGTAAAATGACCTCGTTTTCCATACCTTCATCAGCGGCTCTGGCGCCTTTCGCTTCTTTCCCGGCTCTGGCGCCTTTTGCTTCTTTCCCGGCAGTGGGCAGTCTATCCAATTTTTCAACAGCTTGTCTATTTCCTCGCCGCTCCTCGTACACGGGCGTTTTAGGGGTTCGGTTTCACCATCGAACAGATCCTTGCGTTTCCTCCACGGGTCATCGTCGCTGGCCACCTTCGATGTCCCATGAACACGGTTTTCAAGACCGGGATCTCTATCTAGTCTGGCGATACGTTGTGTCATCCATGCACCTTACGCATCCGGAAAATCCGTGGACTACCCGCCCCGCGAGATATCCGTAATCGAGATAGTCGTGCACCGTCGTGAGCAAAGGCGGCTCTCATAGGGAAATATTCTTTCTCTACGGCGTCCCACGTATTGGTGGCGTTTTCCACAGCGTGTCAAGCTCCTCTTTCAGCAGCCCAGATATAGATTGATGTCGTTCCATGGTTGTTTCGCCCTTCAATTAGCATACTCATGTGAATGTACTTCCTCTTCATGCACAAACTGTGGGGAAGGTTGTACATCCACACAAACACGTGCCGTGTGCTATGTGTGCTTCTCGGCTGCCAAACGGATTGACTCCATCGGTGCTCGCTACCAAAGACGATGTTCCTTGGATCGCTCCCAAATTCCGAGTCTTGAAGTTCAACGCTTGCCACCGCTCGCATCCTTAGGGTGACTCAGCATCTTGTCTTTTTATCTATCTCCGGATCATTTGCGCCATCTTCCCGCTTCTTCTCCTCCCTATCCGGCGTGCCAACGCAGGAGCTTTGCTACCTTAGGGTCCGCGAAATAGCGCTGCAGACGAGGAGTGATCGAAAAGTACCACATCACTTTTCGAGGAGCTTTCTTCCTCTTCTTGTATCGAGTGACGCCAAGACACCGGACATATGGTAGACTCCGCGTGCTCGTCCCGATAAATGATGCAATTGTTCATGCACACATGGTATTTCACGTGCGGTAAATCGAGAGGACACACGATTTTCTTCACCTCCTCCAAACTGGTCGGGCACTTGTTCCCCTTGGGAAGACGTTCGTGCCAGAATGACATGTTCTCGTCGAAGCATGCGTCGGTCATTTTGTGTTTTACCTTCATCTCCGTGAGCCATGAGCGTTACTTTCAAAGCGGTATCCTCGGCCTGCATCCTTCATACAATGGAGTAACCGCGTCTAACTCAAGTTGATCCATCTTGGCTTTCTCTCGGGCGGCAGCTCTTGCGTTATCCGTCCGCTTGAGAAGCAGCTCTTGAATATGAGGGTCCCGCACCCAGCCCATCAATGGTCCAGCCGTCGCTCCGCCGCATCATCATCTTCATGATCATGCCCGTCGCCTGCTCCGCATCTTCCTCATCATCATGTCCTGCATCTTCTACATGATGATCGTGGTACAAGATCACACCGTGATCATCTCCCCGGGATTATTCGCCTTCTCGCCTACCGAGCCGCGGTGGTTGTCTTGCTTCCCTTCCTCATTTCTTGCCCGCCCGCATGGACGACTTCGTAGTCATCTTCATCACCTTGCCACCGATAGCCATCCATGAAACCACGCAACAGCGGTGGTCCCGCACCTGCCGGAATCCGGGTCCGCAATAAGGCTCTTCACTTGCATCTTCGACACGGACATCTTATCTCCGCTCTCGTTCTTTTGAAGCATCTCGGCCTTCATGGACCTCAAAACCTATTCACGATGCCTTCGGGTCATCGTATGCGGACCATGGTCGCTGCAAGGTAGAGCAAAACGATATTTTAGAACCAAACAAAAATTTGGCATGACTTTCCCTAAAAATAGGACCAAAAAGAATGCTTAATGCCAAAATTCTCGCCAAAACGGAAATGAATCAACATTCTGGCAAAATATTGGCAACTATCGCATTTCAAATACCGGTACACCTCCAAACACAAACACATATGCAACACCACAAACATATGCAACACCACGAACATACATAGATCTAGCTAGGCCGTAAAAAGTGCATGTGCACATTGTTGTAGGGAGAACAACCTAAACATAGCTTCCCCTGCTACTTACCTATTAAAACAAGGTAATTTAACCACTTAATTTGAATGAATCTATGGTGGAAATGAGGTGAAAAGAGGAGGCACCGAGACAAGGAGGAGGTGGAGAGAATGAAGTGGGGAGAAAGTGAGTGTGGGTAGGAGAGGCTGTCCCAAATATCTTGTTGTTGCTGCCCACTTACTAATGGCGCACCTCTTGCATGGTGCGCCATTAGTAGTTACAACTACTAATGGCGCACCCAAGCAGGATGCGCCATTAGTATGTTTGGATAGGCGCACTAGTTCAAAAAAAAATTCTATACTAATGGCGCACTCCACAGCCTGAGTGCGCCATTAGTATTACAACTACTAATGGCGCACCCGGGCAGGATGGGCCATTAGTAAGTTTGGATAGGCGCCGCTAGTTCAAAAAAATTATATACTAATGGCGCACTCCACCGCCTGTGCGCCATTAGTAGTTACAACTACTAATGGCGCACTCTGGCAGGATGCGCCATTAGTATGTTTGGATAGGCGCACTAGTTCAAAAAATTCTATACTAATGGCGCACCTATCGTTGGTGCGCCATTAGTAGTTACAACTACTAATGGCGCACTTGGGCAGGATGCGCCATTAGTATGTTTGGACAGCGCCCTAGTTAAAAAAAATTGATACTAATGGCGCACCTTTGCCGTGCGCCATTAGTAGTTTAAACTCTAATGGCGCATCAGATTGTGGTGCGCCATTAGTATATACTAATGGCGCACCAGCTTTCTGGTGCGCCATTAGTGTCAATCCCATCTATAGCCCTTTTTCTAGTAGTGTCTATTCCACTCCATCCCTCTAGATGTGTGCTTCGTGTCTCAGCTCGAGAGATGTTGCTATGTCTCACTCCGTGAGTTGATCCTGACTTGCTTGATATCCGAGAAGATTGATTCTTTTAGAGTTTTCCCTATCCTCTCATTGTCATGTTGGCTGGAGTTCTCAGAGCAAGACGACGAGACAAAGATGGTGATTAAATCAACGTTCATTTGAAGTGCAACCTGGATCGTGGAGATTGCGTTAGTTGTGTTCCCCCATCATCTTACCCTACGCTTGAATCTCGGGACGAGATTCCTGTTTAGTAGGGGTGAGCTGCCACATCCCTAGCTTCTGGTAATGCCCTAGGCTAGCTTCATGTGTGCATCATGTCCTATATTCTGAAAGTTGAAATGAGGAAATTAAAAGCCTCGGAAATCATTTTTATAAAGGGGCAAGAAACCCGAAAATTGCAACCAGTAAATCCAAAATGCCCTAGAAATTGTTCTGACAATTTTGGCAAGAGTTATAAATCAAACCAAAATTTTGGAACATTTTAACGAATTATTTGGGCTCTGATTTTAAATCAATATTCTATTTGAATTTGGAGTTATATTCATAATATATAATGAATATATTTTCAAATACCCTGATATATTTTATGTATATGAGGAGTAGACCTTAAGTGACATAAAATTATCCAGGGGAGTTTTGGCACTGTTTTCAAATTTGTTTGAATTTGAATTCAGTGGCAATTAAATAAAACAAAACAGAAGAAAAATTAAAAAAGAGCAGAAGACCTACCTGGCGCTTACCTGTCCAGCCTGGCCGGCTCACATCAGGCGGCCCAGCCCACAAAGGTTGCTGGCCACCCTCAACCTCCTGCCAGGAGGATGAGAGGAGCGTGGCCACCGCGCGCGAGCACGCGCCCCGCCACCTCCTGCTTGCCGCTTCTCCCCGGACGCCCCGGAGATGCCATGCACACCCCTGGCCCCTCTCTCACTCTCCTTGGACCTTTCCCCCTCCTCTGCTCTCTCTCTCTCTCGCAGCCCGAACGGGTTCGTCGCCGCCGCCCGCCATAGCGGTGCCCACCGTGCTCCCCTCGCCTCGCTGCTGTGTCCTAGAGCTCCGCCCCATCTCCTTCTTCGTCTTCGTAAAGCCACACAGCTGGGGACGCCCTACTTCGACCTCGTTGCCGCCGTTCTCAACCGCGAGCGCCCGAGATCGCCGGCGCCCATACGTCGCCGGCTGGCCTTCCCCGAGCCCGCTTCGACGCCCTCTGCAGCCGCTGTGAGCTCCATCATCGTTTTCCCCTCTTCCCCTTGCCTCTCGATCACCGTAGCCGTCATTTCGACCGAAGTCGAAGCTCGTCGCCGTCGGCCCTGATGCCGCTGTCGTTTAGCCAAGACAGCGCTACCGAAGCGCCAAAGCGCCGGTGCCTTCCTAGAGCACGCCGCTCCCACCAGCTCCTCCTCCCGAGCACCGTAACGCCGAGCTCAAACTAACCCGAACTCTGGCCGCCGCCGAGGTCAACGCCGTGTTCAACTCCGGCCACCTCATGCCCTCCCACTGCCACCGATAGATGCGTGCGAGCTCCAGCTAGCCATAGAGACCAACCGCGGCTCAAACCGCAGTCTGTAGGCGAAACCCGAGCCTCGCCGTCGCCTCTGCTCGTCGCCGGCGGCTAAACGCTGGCCTAACAACTAATTAGTATTAAGCTAATGACCACAGACTCATAGACATGTGGGCCCTGCTGCTTAATTAACTTTTGTTTAGCTTTTGTTTAGATTGAACTAACCACACGGGCCTCACAGGTCAGTTTGACCCGGCCACGTCACACGTTGACCGACCCCACACGCCGCTTGACTTGCCGACGTGGTTGCCGACTGACCCCACCTGCCGCTGACCTGCATAAAGATCGTGGATCGACCAGTGGACCCCACTGGTCAGGTTTGACCTGGTCAGCCGCAGCTTGACTCATCGACGTCCAAAGGACGTTAACGCTGACGCAGTTAATAATTTTCTGGATTTCAAATAATTCAGAAAATCCAGAAAATTGCCTAAACTTCTAAAAATCATAGAAAATCAACCGTAACTCCAAATGAAATAATTTATATATGAAAAATGATCAGAAAAATCCAATCTATCCATCTGTACCATTTTCATGCATGTTATAACAACTTTTGTTCACTGTTTAGGTCAAATCAAGTAAATGGCATTTGAATAATCACATATGGAGTTTGAATTTGAATCTTGTATTCAAACCAACTTCATTTAATCTGTTGCTAGTTGCATTAGCTCAAATCACAGCATATTGCCATGTCATGATCATGCATCATATTGTGCATTGCATTGATTGTGTTCTTCCTTGTTTGCCGGTGTTTGTCCCCTCTCGATAGACGTGGTTCTGACGATGAGATCGATGACACCGATGAAGAGATATATTATCTTCAGAAGTGCCAGGCAAGCAAAACCCCCTTGTTCATTTCGATACAATCCCACTCTCTCGCTCCTGCTCTCTTTTATCGTGCATTAGGACAACAACGATTCATCTGCTACTTATCATGTAGTTGAACCCCTTTATCCTCTCGCATGACCTGTCATTGCCACAAGAAATAGATGAAACCCACTAGCATGAGTAGGAGTTGTTTGATCCCTCGATGTGCCTACTCATTCATGCTTGTTTGTCGTGCCTCGCTATTGCTTGGAGTTGTGTCAGTCCGATTCATCGGGAATGAATCGGAGGTGTCCGGACATGTCCCATCGTTGAGAGCTAAGTGTGTGAACACGATTTGGTAAAGGTAGCGGTGAGAGGCCATGTAGGAGTACATGGTGGGTTGTCTCATTGCAGCCGCCCTCGTGAACTGAGTTCTATGTTTGTGATCCATGAACAGTTACTACCACACATTGGGCTCCCGGGCGCCCAAGCTCTCTCGACTTATTAATCATCTTGATCTCTCTGTCTGTGAGTTGCAACTAGTTCAAGGTTTGTAGGTAGTGTTAGTAGTCTACCAAGTGGCACCTGCATGTGGGCTTGGGACAGACTAGGCACAAGTGCACGGTGTACCAAGTGGCACCCGGATGGTGGGCTTGGGAACCCTGCTCACATCGTTTGGGACCGTGAGCGACACCCCGGCCGGATCTCCTTGCGGATGGAACCCGAATAGGTGATAAACCTGGATGAGAGACTTGTGTGGTTAGTTAGGTTGTGGCCGACTCCCTCGCCAGGCTTCCGCTTGAAGGTTGCCGATATACACGATGTGTACATGGTGGTAAGTGGCGAGAGCGTGTGTGAAGAAGTACACCCCTGCAGGGTTAATATGATCTATTCGAATAGCCGTATCCACGGAAAAGGACTTCTGGGTTGCCTGTACAGTTCATAGACAAGTGAAAGTGGATACTCTAAAACTCGCAAGATAAGCGTGAGTGCTATGGATGGCGTTCTCGTAGGTAGACGGGAGCGGATCCATAGTGGTGTATTGATATGGTGAATATGTGCACTCGTGTGCGCCACCTCAAAGAGTTACTTGCAATCATAGTTTAGGATAGCCACTGAGTCAAAGCTGGCTTGCTGCAGTCAAACTCCACCACCCTCTTTGTTGATACTAATGCATATGTAGATAGTTCTTATGTAAGTCTTGATGGGTACATTTGTACTCACGTTTTCCTAATTTATGTTTTGTAGAGAGTCTTCAGTCTCGCTAGTAGTTCCACGTGGACTTCGACACTTAGCTTGATACCTCAGCTACGATCTTGTTCCCTCGGCAGGATCTGGTAGATAGTCAGGCTTCTCAGCCTTTTCATTTGTAGATGTCTGTACCCAGACATGTTAAGCTTCCGCGTGTGTTTGACTTGTATGTTTCAATGCCGGGTCGAGAGACCCATGTTTGTAATATCTCGCTCCTCGGAGCCTAATGAATAAATACTTGATTCGTAGATTTATGTTGTGATGCCATGTTGTATTTACACATATCGAGCATATTGTGTGTATGATTGAAATGCTTGGTATGTGTGGGATCCGACAACCTAGTTGTTTATCCTTGGTAGCCTCTCTTATGGGCAAATGTAGTCTTGTGCTTCCATGAGTCATAGTAGTCCGCTACAGCCCGGTTCACCGGAGTCCTGCTAGCCCAAGACTATCTGCTTCCGGAACACCGACCGGGCCGGCATGTGATTCTCTTTGTTCCTGTGTCTGTCCGTTAGGGGAAATGTCACGCGGTGACATCCGGTGTCCTGCCTAGCCTGCTACAGCCCGGGTTCCCGGAGTCCTGTTAGCCCAGTGCTACAGCCCGGATTCGCACGTTGCTGACCGACATGCTCGATATTGATTCATGTATGCCTGTCCCTGTAAGTTAGTGCCGCTTTGGGTTCACGACTAGTCATGTCGGCTCGGGTTCTCTCTCATATGGATGCTAGCGACACTGTCATATACGTGAGCCAAAAGGCGCAAACGGTCCCTGGCCATGGTAAGGCGACACCGGTGGGAATACCTGCTGGATCAATGTGACTTGGAATCGGGGTCCTGAGACTGCCGTCTCACTTTCTGCTTCACTGGGCGTACATTGGGGCACACGTTGAGGTGGTGCTCGATTTTGCCTCTAGGGACCCCTGCCAGCTGATCAGGTTCCCATGCGAATACCTTCTTGTTCGCGCGTAGGAACTTGATCAGGGCCTCCTCCTGCTCGGGCTCGAGTTTGGCGCCTATGGTGAAGGTGGCGTTATTGGATCCGTCCTCGTCGACCAGTATCTGCTTGGTTTCTGCCTTGTCTTGGGTGAACAACTGCTTCTTCTTGGCCGGCGCAGCCCCCTTGGGCTCAGGGGCGTCTGAATCGGTGGGCTGTGCTGCAGCCGCAGTCTTGAAGACGAGCTTGAGCACTTGCAATGCATCCCCGGTGTCTCCGGACACGGTGAGGACGCCATTGCTCCCGGGCATCTTCATGAGGTTGTACACTGGGTGAGTCGCGGCCATGAATCGGGCTAGGGCTAGGTAGCCGAGGATGGCGTTGTATGGGAGGCCGATGGGGGCGATGTCGAAGTCGATTAGCTCCGTGCAGAAGTTGTCGAGGTGCCAAGGTCACCGGAAGACGGATTCGCCCTGTGGAGCCGGGCCGAACCGCCCGACGCCCGAGAAGGGCCTTCGGTTCAAGCTGCCCGGCAGTATGTGGAGGAGGCTGAAGGCTTCAACCGAGAGCACGCTGAGGCCCGTGCCGCCGTCGATGAGAGTCCTGGTGACGGCCACCGCGTATGGTGGGGGTGCACAGCATTGGGAGCGCGCCCGAGCAGGCTGTGTTGGAGGGGTGATCCTCCGAGCTGAAGGCCAGATCGGCCTTGGGCGTCGACCGACCCGAAGGAGCCCCATGCTGCGCGGATGTAGCACCGATCTGGCGGACGAATGGCTTGATGTGGCGACCTGAAGGTGGCGCCAGCAAGCCGCCCAGGAGAGCTGCGACGACTGGGGGCGCTGGCGCAGCGTGCTGGGCGAGGAAGAGGTCGCGCAGCTCCTCCCAAGAGGCCACGGAAGCCGCCGGCAGGTGGAGAAGCCACATGCGTGGGGCGCCGGTGAGGGCCATGGGAAGACAGTTAGCCATGACCCTGTCGTCGCCCCCTGCTTCGAGGACAGCCTCCTCGTACGCCAACAGGAAGGCCAACGGATCAGTCATGCCGTTGTAGCGCGGTGGCGCTTCCGGCTTGAACTTGTTCGGCCATCGCACTGCCGCAGGCTAGGGACATGGCTCGGAGCCCCCTAGCCCCTGCGCCGGCGCTGGCGATTGGAGTGGGCGGCGCGCTGCTCATCATAGGGCGAATCGCGATGTTGGCGGGGAGCGGGTTGGCGGAAGGGAAAGCTCCGGCGCACCCGTACCTGGCGCGCCAAATGTCGGATTTCAGGTTCCGGCAGACCCTCTAGGTTCAATTTCTGGGGTGCACGCGGAGATCTCACCTCCTACCTACCTACACCTCGTCGCCTCACAAGGATCTAAACTACACAAAGAGCAACACAAGGGACACAAGGTTTATACTGGTTCAGGCCACCATTGTCGTGTAATACCCTACTCCAGTGTGTGGTGTGGTGGATTGCCTCAGGGGCTGATGATGAACAGTACAAGGAAGAACAGCCTCGCGAGGGTCTGTTCTTGGCCGGTGCGACGAACTGCTAGGGGGAGTTCGGTCGCTCTCTCTCTCTCTCTCTCTCTCTCTCTCTCTAGATTGCTTGATCTCTAGCTCTGTTCTAGATTCCGGATCCTCCTACCCTGTGGGTGGCTAATCCTATTTATAGGAAAAGGCCCTGGGCCTCTTCCCAAATATTGAGCGGGAAGGGCGCCAACAATTGGCCATTTTGAAGGGGAACATCTAGTACACTTATCCTGACTAAAGTTGGTCCTCGCCTGCCAAAGGCTCTGACGATGACGCCGGCTTGGGCTCCACGATGACCTCCTTCCTGCCGTTGTGTTGGTCTTGGTCTTGTTGCACCGAAATGGTTGCCTTTGCTTGATACTCTCGCCTCAAGGCTTGCCTCCTTTGCACCAAAGAGGAAATGAGGACATCATGCCGGGTTGTCGCCCGCCTAGCGCCCTTGGTCGTCATGGCTTGCGTCATGGGCACCTCGTGAGGTACCCCGCCTTGATCTCTCCGCCTCCTCGCGAGGCAGCCTGACGAGGTCGTGCCTGAGGAAGCTTCCTGTCGTCCGCCCCGCGAGGCTTGGCCCCTCACGAGGGTCTTGAGCTTGTGCTGATGAAGATGGGTCATACTGGGCCACCCCTTGAGCCACGCCGCAGGCCGCAGGCAGGCAAGTCTTGGTACCCCCGTTCCCAGAACGCCGACAGCCTCTCCCACCATTTGTGAGATGCCTCTCCACCACCAACCCTCTGACACTCTACCTTTGTCTTTCTCCCAACCTTATTCCTCTGCTACACATATCCATGGATGCCGATCGATCTCCCTCTATACATAGCTAGGTCTCTCTCCTTCTCCACACATACACTAGTCGATCTACCTCTCTATAGTTAGGTCTCTGCCCCCTCCTCCCCTCCCGCCACCGATAGTCGAACGTTGTAGGTAGGTATCCATGCCACAGAGAAAAACTGCACCTCTGCCCTCTCAAATTCCAGTAGGCCAGCCATCCTGTATCTTTGACGTGGGCAAACACAAATTCGATGGCACTCTTTATCGATTGCGCAGCCACACACTTCATCCCTGCTTTTGATTCTATCGATATCTCACGCCGATGATCCCTCCACTCTCTTCTCGTGGATCGCTCCCTCTATATAAGATATATCCATCACTCTGTTTCACACACATTGCATGTGTTACGTTTTTTTGTTTGAGATATCATTGACACATTGCCTCGGTTTCGCACAACCCATCTCTCTCACACCCACCCGCGTAGGGATGTAAATGGTACGGATAAGTTCCGTTCCGAATCCGCATCTGCATCCGTTTTTAAGGATATGGTATGCACTATCACAAATCCGACGGATACGGATGCGGATATGGATAATTGTTAACCGGATATCCGACGAATATGGTAGCGGATATGGTCTCGATAATATCCGACGGATGTGGATTATCCGGTATTTTTTGCATATTATCCGGTGTTATCAAATAGGATTATCCGATAAATTGGTCCAATCGACAAGCCCAATGACCCAATTAGATCGCTGATCAGAATCACCACATATAAATATCATATAACCCTAAACCTAATAGCACCGCCAGATGATCTGTACACATAAAATGTGCGCATAAGTGCAGAAAATGGACTTGAGAACACATACTGCATAAGCTCACTTACATAGTATATAACATATTCTGTTATGAACCAGAGAACACTATGAACCTATGATGGCTAATGTCTTGCACAGTGCAGCGTGTGTAAGTTATTAATTTCATTTATAAATAAAATTGATTGGTTACTTATATATTGTTCTTCTTTGCATAGATCATGATAGATATTATGGACTAGATGTACATAGATTTTATTTATCCGCTTTCGTCCGAATCACGCGCTTCCGCTCCGAATCCGTAGTCTGATATAATCCGTATTCGAATCCGCATCCGGTCATTATCCGATCCGCTCCGAATCCGACAAAAAATGTGGTAAAGGATATGGTAAAGGCATTATCCGATCCGATCCAATCCGTTTACATCCCTACACCCGCGTATGTACCTGCACCTAAAGAAGAGGTGCACGCAGGACGCACGTACTCACGTGTCATTCCCGGCCACACCCGCGCGGGTACACGATGGTGTTCGTTTCTGTACGAAAAGGCAGCCCACGTGATAATTTGACGCGTGTAGTGGTTGTTTACTCGAAGGAGGATCGGGTACCACGCCTAGACGGAACAAAGTTCGACTAGACGCATTTGTATTAAATAAAGTTATATATTCCTCCTCAATGGCGCGTAGTACAGAATATAAAACGATTGTCGTGGGGAAAATGGAAAAATCCGCTCCACTATATACAACGGAGCCTGCCTACCGGGGTTTTTCTCTCGTCACACCATCTCACACAAGGCGGCGGTGGCCTCTCTCTCTCACCGTTGGTCAGTGATCCGGCCGCATCTGTCCGCCGGCGGAAAGGGAGGATGTGCATCGTTTCTCCGTTCGACGACGTTGAGGTAGCACGTCCTGATCTGCGGTTCCCGCCGTTCTCTCTGACCAAGCTCCGGCATGGTAGGGCCTTCACCACTTGCTCGCTGCCGCAGTATGGGCAGATCCCGGCCGCCGGCGCCTCCTAGTAACATCCCGACGACCCTCAGGTATAGCTTCCTCTGTCCTTGCTCCACTGCCCATCTTCCCACGTTGCTGCATGTGTATCTTCTTTAGTTGTTTGCTTAAAACGTATCTCGGCCGGCGTACTTTCCATCTTGCAATCTCATCCTCAAACCATTTTTGATAAACCACCATGCTGCTATCTTTCCCTTATTACATGGAATATGCTTCTTTTTTGTCGGCATATGTGTCTTCAACTCGTGTTATTCGCCAGTAATTGTTTCCTTTCTACCTCTTTTTTGCAAACAGGGCTAGCCATTTCACCTCGTTGCTATTGCGACCTTTTGGTGAACTGCACAAATCACTTTTTTTTCTTAAGAGTGTTTTGTGCAGTTCTGCCAAAATTTCACACGGGAAACGTTTTTACATTTCTGTGGAACTGCAGAAAGGGAGATTGGTTTTGCTATCCTCCTCATCCAACTCCTGCCTAAAATTCTCCAACAAGTAGTTTGTCCTAAAGAGAGATCGCAGAGGTGATCGGCTTCTATTTGTGTGTGTGTTATGTTTCATCATCTAGTTCCACTATTATTGTAATCACACTGACTGGATATCTTTGCAAACAGGGATGGTCATCTCGATTTTAGTGTGCACAAAATGATCGGATTGTGGTGTCCTCCGTACACCCCCTTTTTGGCTATAGCGCTGGGTGAAACTAGCTGCCAAGCAATGAACACCGTGCCCAGGAAATGGACCCATGCCTACGAACATCATCGATCAATTATATTTTTTTTATTTGTACACCTTCTCACAACTTTGTCTTCAGTTGTGATGTGAATATTGGCGTTGATCTGCGAACCATTGAGATGCATTAGCAGCCATGGTAGTAGTTTCATTTGTATTTGCTGGAATGTTGTAACGAGATAATCTTGAGGCAAGAGGACACATGAATCCTATGTTGAAACCTTCATATCATCACAGTACAATTTCATTAAAATTATGCGTACATATAAACAGATCCCGAAGGATTGATAGCAATGCCAGAAACAATTCAACTTTGTTTCGCCGACATGTGGGACATCCTTCATCCGCTCCACCGCCGCGGTATCAAGATTGAGTGCACAACTGCACGGAAAGATTTACCCTGGTCGTTGCGCCGCATTAGTAATGACAAGTGAGCAGTCAAATCAAAGAGACCCACCTTCGCCACAGTAAGTTGCTTGGACGAAGCAACCATCATTTCTCTGTTCCTTCAATCCAAAGGTACTCCCATATTCCCAGAGTAATAAGTTGCTCGGGCGAAGCAACCATCACTTCACCTTTCCCACAGTAAGTACCTCCTTGGGCCCACTGAAAAATCACTTTTCTCTCTCCATCAAGTGCACTTATTGGCAATCTAACCATGTCATCGAAACAGCTCTTTGGCTACAGTTAGTTCAGGGTTAGTCATGAGTTAGTCTACCCTCTAGCTGAGTTAGAGTATCCAAACAGGAGCAGTATAGGACATGCAAGTTGCTCAAAGCATACAATCAAATTTGTACATGAAAGGATCTTTTTTATTTTTGAAAACGGAACGTGAAACGATCTTAGAATGATATAATTTTCAAATTATATAAAATCTTATCAATAGTCAAAGGCATCCTAGAAGAATACATTAGGCCCTACTCCCTCTGTCTAGGTGTATAAGTCACCTTACAAAAACCAAATAATCCCAAAATACTTAGGCTCGGTGCATTAACTCCCACCATGTTTCTTGTTTCTTGACATATCCACCAATAAGAGATGTGGGGCGTGCATGTTTTCAATGACTTAGACTACCAAACACGACATGCAATGGTTAGATCATTGCATGCAATGCTGTTAATTAGCAAATAAATATTAATTTCTCTCGTTTTCCCCTCTTCCTTGGTCACGATGCACAATCTAAGATGACTTATTCACTAGACGGAGGGAGTATATAAAATCTTACCAATAGTCAAAACCAAGTGTTACTACTACACCAAACAAGTTCAAAACGAGAAACTGGACCCACTCACGGCACGACACGCCTCTCTCATTTGGTCCGTCGGTCAAAGCGCTTCCTCTTATTGGAATAACAATAGAGTATAGTATTTTTTTTAGAATGCTCTTGGCATGTCGCTAACATGTGATGAGTTAACCGACCTCAATAGACGGCAAAAACGCCAGCCCGCCGCACTTTGAGAGAGACGAGGAGCGAGAAACAATATGGGCTGGTGGATTACTAGAGCTAGGTGTCGCACAGAGGCCAAGAAATATGGTGATAGCATGGGTTGGCCACATACAGTATGATGTAGCTACACTGGCCTGCCGTGTTTCGTACTCTTCCGGTCTACTATGGACATGATTGGTTGATTTTATATCGCTAAATAATATAAAATACTATGAGTGCAGACGCTCCACCATGAGGTTCCTTGCTCCTTCCCGGTCGTTGGGAATCTATGTTCTTCCACTCTTTTTTTGGCATGAGCTTTGTTCATCCTTTTGCCAACACGCGGGACATCTAGCATCAAGGTGCACGTGTCATGCAAGAAAATGGAGATAAGCAGTGCGTAAGTGAGTCGTGCACTACGATGGCACCTAGTACTACGTAGTAATATTTTTCCTCCTCGATGGCACGTGAATACTGCACGTACTAAATGACGGAGCACGGGATGGTAGCCATGGACTGATGGACATGGTCGGCCATTTTTGGAGAGAGTACTAAATACATATTAAATTTGATGTGTCCCGTCAACTCGCAGAACGACAAGAAGCACACACTGAATGACGGAGCACAGGATGGTAGCCATGGACATGGTCAACCCTTTTTGGAGACAATGCACTACTTTCGATGTGTCCGGTGTACTCGCAAACGAGGAGAAGCTTTGCTTAATAGTAGTATACTACCGACTGTAGTACCATCATCATTGTTCGACTTTCGGAAGAGACGAGAGAACTTAATGTTTATTTGCTAATTAATAGCATTGCATGCAATGAACTTCGTGTTTGCTATCTCAAGTCATTAAAAGCATGCACACCCACATCTCTTTGGTTGATATGTCAAGAAACAAGAAACGAGGTAGAAGTTAATGCACCGCGCCTAAGTATTTTGGGATTATTTGGTTTTCGTAAGATGACACCTAGACGGAGGGAGTATTATGCTTGAAGGCTACAAGCTTGGCCATAGATGAGGTGGCAGTGTCATGTAGCCATCAGCTAGTTATACTATTAACCATGCTCTTATAATACTCCTATATTTAGGAACGGAGGGATTAGTTGGCATGCATGATACTACCTATAATACTCCCATTACAACCAGCCTGGTAGAATTAAAATACCTAATCTAAATGGTCGCCACCCGATTTCTTTGTCCTCCTCCAGCATCCGGCAGAAGAAGAATTGAGCAAGACACTGGCTGTATTCGCCGGCATCGCCTCGGCGGTGGCCTTCATGGGATACAATCGGCGGCGGCCTCCCGTGTTCTACTTTTCCTCAATGATGGTGGTGGGGGGGACGTGCTGCCCGTCACCTCGTCCACATCCGCATAGCCGCATCACCTTGTCGACATCCGCGACGGCTTCTTTCTCTCCCTGCATGTTGCGGCTACGCGCGCGTCGACGACGAATGGCGCAGTCGTAGACACTGGAGGCGTTGTACGATGCGGCGGTGTCGAGGGAAGCGACGATGCCCATGCCGCCGCGCTCCCTGACAAGCCAGCGTGGAGCAAGTCGACACTCTTCCTCGAGCTGTATTGGAGAGGCCAGCTGCGGAACCACGCGTTGGCTTGGTGCGGCAACTACCTCCGATGGGCTAGGCTAGGGAGGTGGAGAAGCGAGCTGCTGGGCTCGGCAGGCCACCCAGACGGCTTTTATGCCGGAGAACTACTCTTCCTGCTCGTCGGATGCCGCCGAAAGAGTGGACAAAATGGTGGAAGGAGGAGCTTGGCCGGCGTCTTGCTCCTGAATGGACATGTGTGGCCGGAGTTGGTTTCTCGCATTCCACACTAATGTACTGATAGCCAACCTTATAGCCCACACTATTGCATGAGTGCATATAGATAATGGATGTACATGACATGGCGGTTCCTGGCTATATTATTAACCATGCTAAGGCTAGTCATAGTGGGCAGTAATTTAGACTAGTAACATATGCATGTTAGTAGTTTATGTTACTATCATCATAGTGGGTAGTAACATAAATGCAGTGTCATGCAAGCCTTCATTTATTATGTTGTAGACTCATTTTCCATCGGGAATCAGATCCTCTAACATTCTTAAAGGATGTCACGTAAGCTACAGTAACCATGACATCACTTCTTCACATCCATATGGTTAAGCCTAAAATGATTATAATTAATTTGCAAATTACAAATCTACTGTATAAATTTACAAAAATTACATACAAACAAAATTATGGTGCAATAAAATTATTTTATGATTTATTTTTGTATGTTCTACAGTAAATTCGCACAGTAGTTGCTACAGTACCTGACATTCCTTCTTCACTTTACACACGCATTTCACTATAGCTTCGTGACATCCCTTGAGGATGTTAGAGGATTCGCTTCCTTTGCATTGGTGTGCGTTATCTTGCGGTAACATATTATGTTACTGCAAACACCTCTCTCCTCATTAACTCCATGCCTCATAAGCATATATGTCTTGGGATGCGTTATGTTCAAAAAACCTTCAATTAACATGTGTTAAAAAAAACAAAAAATGTCAAAAATTACAAAACGAAGACCTCGATATTAACTAGACGGATGGGTCACTTCAAAGGTTTATCGAGTCCACTTCCCATCCGGTCACCCATCTCATGACTACACCAGCCTCAGCACAGTTAACTTCGGAGTTCTGTTAGATGAGCTATCGGTAGGGAAGTTGGTCGTTGCTGATATAGGATGCCTCTTCGTATCCCTTATGGCGTACCCGGATGACCGCATGTTGCCGCCCAATAGCCAATGCCAAGTTCCCTGCGAATGTAGAAGTTTCCCTCCCTCGCCTTAGCTGGTTAGCGCGTTTTCCTTGTTTTAAGCCGCCTGCCCACCTATAGAACCGCCTCGTGCCGGCCAATTCCTCTCCAAACACCTAGGGAGGCGGTTGAACTGAATAAGTCTAACTTGTTTCTAGTGGGTACATTGACGTGCCATCGAAAGCGTGTGATAGTTGACTCTGGCAAAATAATTGATGACTAGTACCACATTGGCATACATGAGCATGGGGCCCGGACACATCAAAAGTAGTGCATTAATCTCCAAAAAGGGTTGACCATGTCCATGGCTACCATCCTGTGCTCGGTAATTCAGTGTGTGCTTCTCGTTGTTATGCGAGTTGACGGGACACATCAAATTTAATACATAGTATTTAGTACTCTCTCCAAAAAGGGCCGACCATGTCCATGGCTACCATCCCGTGCTTGGTCATTGAGTACATGCACTATTCACATGCCATCGAGGAGGAAAAATATTGCATAGCACTAGGTGCCATCGTAGTGCATGACTCACTTACACACTGCTTATCTCCATTTTCTTGCATGACACGTGCACCGTGATGCTAGATGTCCCATGAGTTGGCAAAAGGATGAACAAAGCTCACGTCAAAAAAAGAGTGGAAGAACATAGGTTCCCGATGACCGAGAAGGAGCAAGGAACCTCGTGGTGGAGTGTCTGCAATCATAATATTTTATATTATTCAACGACATAAAATCAACCAATCATCTCCATAGTAGATCGGAAGAGTACGAAACACGGCAGCCCAATGTAGTACTACTCCCTCCGTCTAGGTGTATAATTCATCTTAGATAGTGCACCGCGACCAAGGCAGAGGGAAAAACGAGAGAATTTAATGTTTTTTTGCTAATTAATAGCATTGCATGCATTGAACTAACCAATGCATGTCATGTTTGGTAGTCTCAAGTCATTTAAAGCATGCACGGACCATATCTCTTATTGGTTGACATGTCACGAAACAAGAAACAAGGAGGGAGTTAATGTACCGTGCCTAAGTGTTTTGGGATTATTTGATTTTTGTAAGGTGACTTACACACCTAGACGGAGGATGTACATGGCTGACCAACGCTATCACCATATTTCTTGGCCTCCGTGCGACACCTAGCTCTAGTAATCCAGCAGCCCGTATCGCTTCTCGCTCCTCGTCTCTCTCAAAGTGCGGCGGGCTGGCGTTTTTGCCGTCTATTGAGGTCGGTTAACTCATCACATGTTACCGACTCTTGGGTGGGATAGTTTTTTTGGTGGGTTTGGGGCAACTTGCTCCAATTTAACCCTCATGTTTGGATACTTTAGGGCTATTTGAGCCCCAACTAGCTCAAACTAACTCTAACCCATGGATCCAAACAGGGCCAAAGTTAGTCTCAGAAAACACAAGAAGCCCTATATACATGGACAGACTGAGTACATGATACTAGCAAACGCTCACCAGTAGTAGTAGTTCATTGGTTGGTTTCTATTTTTGATTCAGTTTCTATGCTGCTACCGTCCAATATTCGCGTGTGGTTGTTTCTAGAATAAAAAAGGAGGTACCCCTACTTATGTTACTCCCACTATGCCTAGCATAAGGTTAGAAGGTGACCTTGCGCTTGGCTCTTCGCCTCTTCCGGAAGTCGAATAATAATGATGGTACTACAGTAGTACTTCTGGCAATCTGACACCAAATGAACTGTTGCAGGCACACTGCTTGTAAGAAAAAAGTTTCTCCTCGTGCTGCGAGCCATCGCGCACCCGTTGGCGAGGGAGAAGGCGTAGTAAGCAAGCTTCTCATCGTTCTGCGAGTTGACGGGACACATCAAAGTTATTTAGTACGTACTCTCTCCAAAAAGGGCTGACCATGTCATGGCTACCATCCCATGCTCCGTCGTTGAGTACGTGCACTATTCACATGCCATCAAGGAGAAAAAATATTGCTTAGTAGGTTCCATAGAAGTGCACGACTCACTTACGCACTGCTTATCTGATTATCTCCATTTTCTTGCATGACACGTGCACCTTGATGCTACATGTCTCACGTGTTGGCAAAAGGATGAACAAAGCTCATGTAAAAAAAGAGTTGAAGAACATAGATTCCCGACGACCGAGAAGGAGCAAGGAACCTCACGGTGGAGCGTCTGCAAGGAACCTTGCATGTTTTCCCCTGTTTTTGTCGCCTGACCACCTATAAACAAATAAAAGAACATGAACTCTTCGCTAACCACTAGAGACGATACATCAGGATGCTAAGTCGAAGATGTTTATAGTTTATATTGATAACCACGCAAGAAGCCATGCATGTACATGATGCATGCAGCCACGCATGTACACACGCCAACGCACTAACTCATGCCGATCCAACTCATGCACATACGCGCACAACACGGAGCACACAACGCACGTACACAACACATGCATGCACACACACTCGGCCGCAGAATGCATGTGAATAACACATGCATGAGCACACACTCGGCTGCATGGAGGTGTGCGCCATCTGCGGCGACATCTGGTTCGTCGTGCTACGGCGAAGCTCACACACAACGGCGCCTACGCAACTCTTGCAGCACCTCTTTGCCGTCATTGCTCAACGACTAGTCAGAGACGAAGACGACCGCAGCCTCGGCCTTAGAGCTAGCACCGATGGAAAAGCATGCACGCTGCACACACACGAGCACGTACGGAGTGCCCACGACGTGGTGTGTCCCCAGTCGCCTCTACTCCCTCCTTTTCGGTTTATAGTGCTCCCTCCTTTCTAGTTTATAGGGCTCAATTCAAAAATCTGACCAACCAAGGTAGATGATGACTGGTGGAATACTTTTTGTAATTTGCAAAAGCACCCAATTAATGCTCTTGTTTTCCTCAAAAATTTATGTTTACCATTGTATTAATTGCAATGCATGCATGCATAAAGTACATGCATTGGTCAATTTTCTCTTAATACTTGCATGAAATTGTTTAATGCACCTTGTAATCTAAACTTGTGATGGGGAACAACCAAATTGATCCTTATAAAATGGAAAAACTAAGATTTTGAGATAAGCCCTATAAACTGGAAAGGAGGGAGTAGTAATATAGACTAGTGTCATATGCATGAAACTACTAGTGAATATGGGAGCACATGATATTTCCCCGTCCGGACCAATCCCAAGTTGGCTTCTCACCTTCTTGGCCCAACAAAAACCCCTCCCCATTCCGCGCACGCTTCCCGCCCAGCGCCAGCTGAGCCCGCCACTCCACATTGATGGCAAGTCAGGGCGATGCGACCTCTCACTACTTCCGGCGTTGAAGCGGCACGCCAACCGAGGGCACCGCCCGCTGCACGCCTGGCATTTTAGACTACACAGTGGAGAGTAACTTTAGAGCAAGTACTACAATTAGATGACATAAGCAGGCTATAAGGATTTAAATATAGTATTTGTGCTTAGTTGAAGGAGAGAGAAGAGGAGAGAGAAGAGAAGCGGGTTGTAAACTTGTAGCCGGTTGTAGCAGGAGCTCCAACATACTTTGTGAGACAAAAGGTGGGGCCGTTATTAATGATACAAGATATACTAAAGGGACTAACTATTGTACTAGCAGTCTATTAGGTTGGTTCTAGATGATGTGTCAACTTCATATAGCCGGATGTTGGCTATACTATTAACCATGCTCTAAGTGTGGTGTGAGTGGGACTAAAGTTTAGTCCCATACTGCTAGGTGAGTGTGAGTTGCACCACTTTATAATGTGATCTATTCTAGCATTTGCATGCGCATGGTAATAGGAAACCTACACGTGCTCTCTTCCGGAATGAGCCTGTCCAAGGACAAAAGCTATCCACATGGTCTATATTTTTGTTGGTCGGAAAATTTATTAAGTAATTAATTAGTAATTAGTGGACGCCTTAGTTACTCAGACGTTTCTGATTCTTTTGGATAGTGGGGCTATTATTGACTTGGATGGTGGGTTTGGGCCAAAGGACTACTATTATACTTGGTCTTACTTGCACGACCGTCCTGACAGGCTCTACCCTAGCCGTCGCTGTATCATATGGTTTCGCACCATTCCAGATCTTAGCGCCGCCACGCAATTCTTCTCCATCCCTCCTTCTGGCATGCACCACGAGAAGGGACAACAGTCCTCCGAACCCTGCCTTTCGTGATCCTGTACGGGAAAGGGGCGATCAGGTTTTTGGGGAGCACACTCCTATCGCTGCCAACGGTGACGACTTCCTCAACGACAGCCTTCTTCCCGACCTCGGTAACCTCTTCATCAACGAAGTGAGTGACAACATCAACCACAGTGGTTCTGCTCCCGCTGTACAGTATGTGAAACTGTCCTCCTGGTTTAGTCCACATCACTACTTTGATCTTTGCAATTGTCGCCATGATCTATTTACTATTGATTCGGATTACATCTCATAGTAAATTTCTCATATATTCAACAATCAATCCAAAAACCTGATTATAGGCAATTTACTCCGAGTGGTTTTGCTGCGGTTTTGAAGCCGCTTACTTTTAAGGGGGTGCAATATAAAAGGTGGCGCACAAGAGCAGTATATTGGTTTCAGATCATGTACTGCTATAACACCACTAAGGGTAAGCTTGAGGGTGATCTTAATCCTACACAGCAGGAAGCTTTCGAGAACATGGATACCCTCTTCAAAGCCGCCCTGCTGAGTGTTCTTGACGATTCCATTGTGGATTCATATATGTCGTTTGACAGCGGCAAATACATGTGGGCTGCGCTCGAGGCCACGTTTGGGGCCTCGGGCGCTGGCAATGAGTTATACGTCATGGAGCAATTTTGTGGCTACAAGATGGCCGATGAGCGCCCTTTTGTTCAGCAGACTCATGAGATACAGTCACTCGCTAAGGAACTTGAGTACTTCAAGTGTGTGTTGCCAGAAATATTTGTTGTTGGGACCATCATTCCCAAGCTTCCACCTTCGTGGAACGATTTTGCTACTTCTCTGAAAAACAAGAGACGTGAGTTTTCCGTTTCGGATCTCATTAGCACTCTACATTTTGAAGAGAAGGCGAGAGCAAAATACACACGTGCTTGGGTCGCTGAGGGAGCTTCTAGTGCCCACATGGTACACGAGAAGAAGTTCCAGCCCAACCAGCCCCAAAACAACAAGAACAAATCTCAGGGAAAGGCAATTTTGATGCAAAGAACAAGCCGTCACATTCTACCAACTTCAAGAAGAATTCTCATAGAAGGAAGGGATACAAACCTCAATTTTGGTAGCACCAAGACAAAACTTATATGGCTGCATCTACCGCTATCGCCTAACCTCATGGTGCTCCGTGTATTCCTACATTCGTAACTAGGTACAATCACCACCGCAAGATGAAATAAAGCTTATTCAGATGTTGACTTGCTGATTGCAAAGGTCGGAACGATCCAGTCATGTGTGGAGTAGCAAACAAGCAAAGGCAGCCAAGGTGGAAATCAACCAAGGACTTATGAAATTATATATAATCTTCCTCAGGCAGGTCAGTATCCCTTCGTCCAGATGATCATGTTTTGTCATGCCGAGCTATTGATATGTGCTACTGTTTTCTAACACCGTTTAAGTATAGCTATTGTTTTCCTATCTTTTCGGATTCGGGACAATGAAGATGATTTCAGGGGAACTGCACAATATGGACTCATGTTGAGTCATCTCTATTGCCTCATGTGTTTGCTGCAAATGTGTCAGCATCAATTGCAAGATGAGGCAGCTAGCTAGTTGTGGAGTTGCCAACATGCTCAAAGTGCTCGCAACATTGATAAGAAACGAGCATGCCTAGGAAATTAAGGAAATTAATGCGTGCGCAGGGAGGCCCTTTGCTCAGAGAAGCATCAACCGATTTTCTTTATTTCCACACCTTCTCACAGCTTTGTATTGGTTATAGTATGGTGAATCATTGAGATGCATAAACATGTTGAACTTTTGTTCTTCTGAATGTTTGTATGCATACCGTATCTTCTGAAGCTTAGTTTAATGTAAATGTTGACTAGCCTGTGAACCTTCACAATCTAGTAAGTATATTGTAGGCTTGTTATTTGATACCTCACTTTGTCAAGGCCACGACCAAAGGTGAGTGTTCCAGATCCAGCACCGCATCCTCTAATTTGGTGGATGCCAAGTTGAAAAAGGTTACCGATGAGTAGCCATAAGCTGGAGGCGTCTCTTTTTTTATTTCGAATGGGCGATAAGCTGGAGAGTGTCTTGGGCTGCCTCTAGTGTTAAGGCCCTCTAGTACGAAACACGGGCAGCCGAGTGGGCTGATACAAAAGCCTATCCATCTTAAAGCCCATTTGGTTTTGTTTTTATGAGGAGAAGCCCATATTTCTTGAAGAGGGGCGATCCTGAAAAACCTCCTTCCTCCTCGCTTCCACTTATACTACAGCTGTTGGACTCTCCCGCCTGTCAGCCCCCCAATTCCCCCCGCTCCCCATCTTCCTCACTCATCCAGAAAACCCCCGCTCACCTTCTTCCTCACTAGTACAGAAAAACGCATGCTCCTCTTCTTCCACTCCTACAGAAAACCCCAGCCCTCCCTCTTCCCCACTTGCAGTGCCACTAGGCTCGTCTCTGGCTACTCTGCTCAAACCCGTGAGCTCGGCGCGATGCCCACAAGGAAAATGGAGTAGGCTGACCCCAGCTCCAAGAAGATGAGGCTCCCGCCAGCGGTGATGCCGGTTGTAGATCCCGCACCCGGCAGCGCAGGGAGAAGCGGCGAGCCCCCCCTACCTGGATCTGAGGAACCGGTAGAATCTCCGGTAGACCGCATCAGCAATCTCCCGGACATCATCCTTGAGGATATCATCTCGCTTCTCCCCACCAAGGATTGCTGCCGCACACATGTCCTCTCAACTCGGTGGCACCCTCTATGGCGCACCGCGCCCCTCAATCTCGACTGTCGTCAGATATCTGTCCTTCCTGAATTTGATCTCCTTAGAGCCATCGTCTTCTCTCGCCAGCAGGGACCCATTCAACGCCTCTGCATCACGACATCCTACCTGATGTCCATACCCGGCAAGGTGGACGCTTGCTGACATCCCCTGAATTCGGAAAACTCCAATAGTTTGGGTTCTACCATTACCATGAAAGTTTCATACCACGAACACGCCAAGAATTCGTGCCCACACCACCGTTGTCCATCTCACGGTTTTCCTCCTCTCTCCACACCGCCACCTCCGCCCGGTGCCATCAAACAGACGATTTGGTACAAATGCTTCGACTCCCACTGCTAAAAAAACTTTCGCTTGTGGTGGTTTATCTGTTAGAGGCCTCACTACACAGTGCTACGTCTTGAGCTTGCGTTGGTTTTCCCCGAAGAGGAGAGGATGATGCAGCAGAGTAGCGTAAGTATTTCCCTTAGTTTTTGAGAACCAAGGTATCAATCCAGTAGGAGGCCATGCGCAAGTCCCTCGTACCTACACAAAGCAAATAACTCCTTGCAACGGACGCGAACAGGGGTTGTCAATCCCTTCACGGTCACTTACGAGAGTGAGATCTAATAGAGATGATAGATAATATTTTGGTATTTTTGGTATAAAGATGCAAAGTAAAAAAGCAAAGCAATAATAAAGCATAGGAAGATTAATATGATGAAAATAGACTCGGGGGCCATAGATTTCACTAGTGGCTTCTCTCAAGAGCATAAGTATTTTACGGCGGGTGAAGAAATTACTGTTGAGCAATTGACAGAATTGAGCATAGTTATGAGAATATCTAGGTATGATCATGTATATAGGCATCACGTCTGAGACAAGTATACAGACTACACACTGAATCTACTACTATTACTCCACTCATCGACCGCTATCCAGCATGCATCTAGAGTATTAAGTTAATGAAAACAGAGTAACGCTTTAAGCAAGATGACATGATGTAGAGGAATAAAATCATGCAATATGATAAATACCCCATCTTTTTATCCTCGATGGCAACAATACAATACGTGCCTTGCTGCCCTTCATCACTTTGGGAAAGGACACCGCAAGATTGAACCCAAAGCTAAGCACTTCTCCCATTGCAAGAACTACCAATCTAGTTGGCCAAACCAAACGGATAATTCGAAGAGACTTGCAAACCAATCATACATAAAAGAATTCAGAGAAGATTCAAATATTGCTCATAGATAATCTTGATCATAAACCCACACTACAAAAAAAATACACTTCCTTGATGATACGTGTTTGTCACAGTAGGTCGCATTTTTTGTCATGCATGTACATCCATGAAAAATTTATGACAAAATCAAGATAGTCATACATTTGCTGTCGTAGAAGTGTTCCATGACATTACGAAAATTATCATCACGGAAGTGTCCACTTCCATGACGATAAATAGCGCGTCACAGAAGTGCTTTCGTCAAGGGTGACCGAAACGTAGCATCCACCGTAACAGAACGCCGTTAAGCTATTGGGTCGGGTTTTGGATCCGATAACCTGTTAACAGCCCCGGCCAATGGGGATTTTCCACGTGTAAAATCATCATTGGCTGGAGGAAACACGTGTCGGCTCACCGCTGGGACAGATGTCATCCACTCCTTGGACAGAAGGTGCCTATGATACGTCGACACGTGGCACGGCCCAACAGAGGCCCATTGTTGTGAAAAGGCCGGCCCGTTTGACTTGGTCAAAAGGTGGCGGGCCGGCCCATGGAAAGCCTGTTAACGGCCTGTTCGCATATAGCCCATTTACAACCCGCTAACCCAAGGCCCGTTACGCCCTATTCCAATTAGGCCCAAGAGCGTCATCTCGGCCATCCAATATGATTCCAAATTGTTTTCACTTCGCCCATGTATGGCCCATGACGTCTTTCGGCCCATATGAGGCCCTATGTAACTCTTGGCCTATTAACGGCCCGTGGTGAAACTGGCCCGTAATGAACAGTGTATCACTTTACACCCATTAAGGGCCCGTGGTGAAACTGGCCCGTATAGAACATTGTATCACTTTATACCCATTAATGGCCCGTTATTCGTTTGGGCCGTTTCCAGCCCATGTTATATTTCGGCCTTCTCAGAGCCCATTTATTCTTGGGCTCATTTCAAAGATTCATTTACTTACGGCCCACATCTTGTCATTTTCTCGCCAGGGCCAAATTCAGCCCGTGGTGACAATGTCGGCCCGTTTGTGGTCCGTTAATCGTTGGGTCATTTTCATAGCGTCATCAACACGGCCTATTAACGATGGCCCGTTATGGTCGGCCCATGAGCAGACGATTCCAACTCTAGCCCGTTCTTACGCCGTAATGCAGTCTGTTTGGCCCATGTTTGGCCAATCAATCATACGGCCCGTATAAGGCCCATTGATGATACGGCCCGTAGAAGGCCCATTGTGTCCACGGCCCATAGAAGGACCATTGTTTCTATGGCCCGTAGAAGGCCCATTGTTTCTACAGCCCGTAGAAGGCCCACTATTTCTACGGCTCGTAGAAGGCCCACTGTTTCTATGGCCCGTAGGCCCAGTGTCACTACTGTGGCGTTTATTGTGGCCTAGTTTTAAAAAATAGGTTATTGCAGCCACTAGAAAACCATAGAAAACGAACTGCACTGACTATAAGCAAACAAACAAACAAGACAACAAGGAAATAAATAAGCAAGCAACTTACACTAGGCTATCACGGCTATTACACATATTACATCCACTGGGCATCAAAGTTCGCCACAAGTGCAAATATAGGGAACACAAAGAAGATATAAACGCCAAGACAAAACAAGTCCAGAACTGAAACCACTTCGTAAGAGCTCAAGAAACAATATCCTGGTACCCATAATGCTTTGGCAAGATGCTTAGAAAGCTTATTAACTTTCTCTTTTTTGGTTCTTTAGTCCTCCAGCTTTGTTGCACGGAAAGTATGCATCTGAATTCTGCAGGGACTCCCTCAGTCCTTCGGCTTCCTGTCGCATAACATCTGATCGATGTATTTCAACTTGAAGTTGAGACTCAAGAAGTCGAACTAATTCAGGCAACAATTTCGAAGAGCTGGTGCCAGAAGTGGTAGCCAGTAACTCGAACACTACATCAAGATAGGACTTTGGGGTTGTCTCAGTGTCTTCCATATAGTTTTTATCAGCTTTCTTGGAGACCAACAGGGATGTCTCACTATCTTGAACCTTATCTGCATTACTTCCTTTACCATTGCATAACAGGTACTCTTCTCCAATATTTTATCCGTGTTCTAAAAGAGAAACAAACAAACACATCTCGTGTTTACAATGTAGCATATGAAACTCATTTTGGTAAACCAGTTCAAGAGTAAGGTGGACATGATAACAGCATGAAACAAACATATATCTATGTAGTATGGTCACTGTATGGTCTATATCATTCTAGTTTATGTTGCCAAATCAAGATAGATACAGTTAGAATCATATCTATTTAAGACAAACGCAGCATAGACAGAATATAAGTATGGGAAATTACACAGCAATAACAACAGTTGTAATGTGCATGGCATGAGAACATAACTGTTTATTCAATTGAAACTGAAATCAACATAGAGCAAGTTACAACAAAGAAACAGCCAAACACGTTGAAGAAACAGGTTTAAAACATACCTGTTGCGCCATTGGAGTTTCGATTGCATCCTTCAAATTTGAAATTGGTTGGTATCAGTAAATACAGTGATGCAAGAGCAAAGAAGTATGAACCATAGCTACGGAACCTGACCTGAGAACAATTCTTCCAAGATGTTGAATGTTCTTTGACGGTTCCAAGATGCTGAATGGTTCTGGTGCCGGGGTGGTACTAGTATCCCCCCGAGGAGACAAGCTCAGATAAGTACTCCAGATTCACTTTGATTCCTCCAATAACGAAGCAGAATATGAAGCACTCTTATATGGGTTGCGCATGGCCAATTCACTCGGCGTCTGTCGCCTCATGGTCTACGGCGACTCAGATTTGGTAGTCAATCAAGTGATGAAAGAGTGGGACGTCAGAAGCCCAGCCATGACTGGCTACTGCAATGCGGTGAGAAAGTTGGAAAGAAGTTTGAGGGGTTAGAGCTCCATCATATACCCCGACTGAAAAATCAAGCAGTCGATGTTTTGGCGAAGATAGGTTCCAAGAGAGAAGCCATTTCCAACAATGTGTTTTTGGAACACATTCACACACCATCAGTTCAAGAAGATCCTTTTACAGAAGAGCCCCCGCAACCTAAGAGCACCACAGATCCAACTGAAGTCGAGGTCCCAGCCGTGGTCGACCTAATCATAGAGGTTCTGGTCATCACTCCCGACTGGACAGTGCCTTACATCGCGTACATCCTTAGGAAGGAACTCCCAGAGGATGAAGAGGAGGCTCGACGGATCGTCCGTCGATCCAAGGCCTTTACGACGATAAGGGGACAATTGTTTAAGGACAGTGTGACTAGGGTCAGTCAGAAATGCATAACACCAGAAGAAGGTCGAATGATCCTCAACAATATCCACTCAGGGACCTGTGGTCACCATGCGTCCTCTCGGGCCATTGTGGCTAAAGCATACCGAGCCAGATTTTATTGGCCACGAGCAAATGAAATGGCGAAAGATATAGTCGACAGATGTGAAGGTTGCCAGTTTTACTCTGATATGTCTCACAAGCCTGCATCAGCCCTGAAGACCATTCCCCTCGTCTGGCCCTTTGCTGTTTGGGGATTGGATATGGTTGGGCCACTGAGAACTGGTAGGAGCGGATTTACTCATGTGCTTGTAGCAGTCGACAAGTTTACCAAATGGATCGAAGCTAAACCTATTAAGAATCTTGAAGCCAGCACCGCTGTCAGCTTCATCAGAGAGTTGACATTCAGATATGGAGTTCCACACAGCATCATCACTGACAACGGGTCGAACTTCGATTCTGATGAGTTTAGAGCTTTCTACGCTTCTCAAGGCACACGAGTCGACTATGCTTCAGTCGCTCACCCGCAGTCGAATGGACAAGCAGAAAGGGCAAATGGTCTAATCCTCAAAGGACTGAAACCCCGACTGATGTGTGATCTCAAACACGCAGCAGGCGCTTGGGTCGATGAACTTCCATCAGTTCTTCGGGGTTTGAGGAAAACTCCCAATCGGTCAACCGGACGAACTCCTTTCTTTTTGGTCTATGGAGCCGAAGCTGTTCTGCCAAGTGACCTGCTCCACAACGCACCCCGAGTCGAGCTCTTCTCTGAAGAGGAAGTGGAACAGGCCCGACAGGATTCAGTCGATCTCTTAGAAGAGGAAAGAGAGATGGCATTGATCCAATCGACCATCTATCAGCAAGATTTGTGTCGATTCCACGCCAGAAAGGTGAAGGGTCGAGCCTTTGAAGAGGGAGACTTGGTTCTTCGAGTGGATCAACAGAAGCCACACAAGCTTGCCCCTGCTTGGGAAGGCCCCTTCATTATCACCAGAGTTCTCCACAATGGAGCATACCATCTTTACAATGTCGAGCATCAGAAAGACGAGCCACGAGCTTGGAATGCGGAGCTGCTCCGCCCCTTTTATACTTAAGTACTCACTCGGATGAGATGTAATAAGAAATAACTTTGTAGTTTATTTATCAAAGACAAGAGCTTTATAATCTTCCTAAACGATTGTTGTTGCTTTTGTTTCCGTTTGAAATCCCCTAGTGGGTGACTTCGCTGCGAATCCGTTTCGCCCAAGTCTGAAAAATCCTACCGAGTGGTGAGCAAGCCTCTCACTCGGAGGCTTAGCTGCGAATCCGTTTCGCCTAAGTTCGAAAAATCCTACCGAGTGGTGAGCAAGCCTCTCACTCGGGGGCTTAGCTGCGAATCCGTTTTGCCTAAGTTCAAAAAATCCTACCGAGTGGTGAGCAAGCCTCCCACTCGGGGGCTTAGCTGCAGTCAAGTACTCGCCTAAGTTCGAAAAATCCTACCGAGTGGTGAGCAAGCCTCTCACTCGGGGGCTTAGCTGCAGTCAAGTACTCGCCTAAGTTCGAAAAATCCTACCGAGTGGTGAGTAAGCCTCTCACTCGGGGGCTTAGCTGCAGTCCATGTACTCGCCTAAGTTTGACAAATCCTCTGAGGTGGAGAGCAACCTCCCACTCGTGCGCTTACCTGCAGTCCAAGTACTCGCCTAAGTTTGAAAAATCCTACCGAGTGGAGAGCAACCTCCCACTCGGGGGCTTAGCTGCAGTCAAGTACTCGCCTAAGTTTGAAAAATCCTACCGAGTGGAGAGCAACCCTCCCACTGGGGGCTTAGCTACAATCCGATGCTACTTAAGTTTGAAAAATCTACCGAGTGGAGAGCAACCCTCCCACTCGTGCGCTTAGCTGCAGTCCAAGTACTCGCCTAAGTTTGAAAAATCCCACCGAGTGGAGAGCAACCTCCCACTGGGGCTTAGCTGCAGTCCAAGTACTGCCTAAGTTTGAAAAATCCCACCGAGTGGAGAGCAACCCTCCCACTCGGGGCTTAGCTACATCCAAGACTAGCCTAAGTTTGAAAAATCCTACCGAGTGGAGAGCAACCCCCCCACTCGGGGGCTTAGCTGAAGTCCAGTACTCGCCTAAGTTTGAAAAACCCTACCGAGTGGAGAGCAACCCTCCCACTCGGGGGGCTTAGCTGCAGTCCAGTACTCGCCTAAGTTTGAAAAATCCTACCGAATGGAGAGCAACCCTCCCACTCGGAGGCTTAGCTGCAGTCCAGAACTCGCCTAAGTATGGAACCCATCCCTATTCGCAAGGATGACGAGGTGCAGGTCGACTGCAACCTTCTCCTTCGGAGCTACGCCACATGTACAACATGCGCTCCATCCCTATCCGCTAGGACGATGAGGTGCAGGTCGACTGCAACCTTCTCCTTCGGAGCTACGCCACAAGTACAACGTTCGCTCCATCCCTATCCACAAGGACGACGAGGTGCAGGTCGACTGCAATCTTCTTTCGGAGCTACGCCACAAGTACAACGTTCGCTCCATCCCTATCTGCAAGGACGACGAGGTGCAGGTCGACTGCAATGCGCGCCCCATTCCTACCTGCAAGGACGATGAAGCGCAGGTCGGTTGAAATCACTACCTCAGAGCTGCATCTCAAACACAAAGATTATTCCGAGTGAAAGACAAAATCCACTCGAAGGCAAACGCAAGCATATTCGGAAATAAACCAAGTTCAGATAAATCCTAAAGTTCCGGACGTCCCGGATCAAAAGTATTCTAGCATGAAGCCCGAAGAAGTTTAACGGTTACACAATCACTCGGCATTCCGAGGCAAATAAAGGTGAAGCTTAATGTTTTTTCGGTCACGCATCAGGAGAAGGACTGGCTGGGTCGCAGAAACTGTCAAGGTCAATGCTGTCTGCAATGCGAGTGGCGGCGGTAAGGTAGGTGTCCATGAAAGACTAGAAAATGTGCCTCTTCATGTTAACAACCTTGAGCTTCGCCAGTTTGTCTTCTTTGGCATCCTTGCAGTGCATTCGGACCAGAGACAGAGCAACGTCAGTACCACAGCGAGCAGATGACTTCTTCCATTCTTGCACGCGCTCAGGGATTTGATTCAGTCGAGCCATCAGAGACTCGAGATCTTGATACAGTTCCGCCTGAGGCGAAAGTTCCGCATCAACCCGGGTCATTGCCGCTTTCAGACGGGCCAGATAAGCAACCGCACTGTCCATACGAGACTCCAATCGCATCACGTTCATCGGAACTTCATCCTTGACTGGACACTTGATGGAACCAAGACCCGTCTCGACCCGCCCAGTTTCTGCTTCAAAGTCTTGGCAAAATTCTGTACAGTCGAGTGAATGATGAGTCGATGGCACAATTAGAATTGTCAGTGAACAGAAATAAGATAGATTAAACAGTACCTTCAAGTTTCAAGACCAGCTTCGCAGCAAGTTGGCTCAGATAAGACTCTAGCTCGCCATTCTTGACCTTGAGACTTCCAAGTTCGTCGGTCAGTTTCTCCTTGTCCTTCTTCAGTCGCTCGACCTCTTGATTGGCGTCAGAAACAACAGTCTTCAGTTTGGAGTTTTCTTCTTCTAACTTGCCGACTCAAGCAAGCTTCTTGTCAGCAAGCGCTGTCTTCTCGCGCGCCTCCTTCTGAGTTGCAGCTAGATCCAGATCCTTCTACTCCAAAGCCTGCTTCATTTTCTCTAAAGAAATAACATTCTTCAGACGGGCTTGGACTTGGTGGTTTTCACTACATACATCTGCTCGAGTGGAGTCACTCGGTTCAAAAAATGGAAAGGAAAAGTGCCAGCAGTGGGAAAAACAGTCGGCGATTGATTACCTCCCATGGCAGCCACTTCGTCATGAGCGCTCTGGAGATTTTTCTTGGCCAATTCCAGATCAAGGTTGAGGCTGATTTGCTTCTTGTTCATTGCAGAGAGCTGAGCCCCAAGATCACAAGATTTCTATAGTCACAAGCCATGTCAGTCGACAGATATAAAAAGACATCACAATGCTAGCTACTCTAAGACTACCACCGAATCAAACATTCAATGGCAGTCTCGGGGACTACACCCAGTGGGTGCACTTTGCGTGCCCCAACTAATTTTGCAAAAAAAGAAAAAGAAGGTTCTTAGACCATAGTCGAGTTCCCGCAGTCACCTATGGTCTCAGGGACTACACCTAGCCTGTGCACTCAGCGTGCCCCCACTGGTTTCGATTCCACTCGTCGTGGTCTGCCCAGCTCGAGTGGCAAAAAAAAAGAGAGAGGTTCCCATTCTCAGACCACGCCGATCGCCTGATCACCTATGGTCTCGGGGACTACACCCAGTGGGTGCACTCAGCGTGCCCCCACTAATGCAAAGATTCAGTTCGAATCGACACAAAGAGACATACATCATCAAAACAGCCACACCCTAGTGGGTGATCAGACAAGAAATACAGTTGGTCGGAAAGTCAACTAACCTGGACATTGGCTTGCAGAGCAGCTCCGGCATTGAAGGTTACCTGACTAGCCTCATCAACCATTTTCATTTGTCCCATCACAAGATTCAACTGAAGAAGAGCTTCCTTGGCAGCAGCTGGCGGATCGTCTGGAGTTTGATATGCAGTGAAAAGTGATGGAGGCAGAGCAATCGAAGCAACCTCCGGATCTGAAGCAGAGAGTTGTATCAGCGCAGCAGAAGTCTGAGTAGCTGATCCTGAGGGGCAATTAGTCGACAGCGGAACAGCGAAGGTGACGTTGGTTCGTGCCGGATCTATCGAGCGCTCGACCACCGTCCCAGGCGTCACAGTCGACCGAGGAACTTGGACTTCAGGCGCCTTCCCGCCCAGTTCCTTGTCCTTCTTTCTCCTCCCTCTCAGTGGCACCTCTTCGTCATCGTCCGGAAGCACAACAACATCTCGTGATCTGCAAGGAACAGAGAAAGCCACAAGGATAACTGACAAATCATTCAGTCGACCAGGCGAATTCGAATCGACCAGACTTACTGGCTTTGGAGATGACAGCGTCAGCTTCCTCGTTGGCTGGAGTCTTGTCGATATCCATGTTGGTCGCAGCTGAGGTCGGGCTACACAAATTCATCGTCCACTCGGTCAGAATAAGAAAATTGATCGGAACAAGAAGATATGAGAAGAGCGTTTACCCAGAGGCAACGGGGACGTCCATCTTAATCCTAGGAAAAGTCTTCCGAGCCTTCGAAGGATTAGCTTTGGGCTGCTTGCTGACCTTCTAAGTAAAATCTAGAGTTGGGGACCAAGCGTGCTTGTGAGATGGAGCACTCGACGCCACAGCTTTGCCGCGCCTGTTCGCGGGATCATGCCGCTGCTTGGATCGACGTTCGGAGCGAGGCGGTGAGTCGACTACCTCCTCATCGTCCGACTCGTCACTCTCATTTTCTTCATCATCAGCTGGGGATTCCCACTCGCCGCTCTCCTCAGAATTGTCCTCGCCCTCTTGGTCTTGCTCCAGAGCTTGTTCACCATTGGGCATCGAATACATCTCCGTGTAGATCTGCAAAACAAGAGACCGATCATAAGTCATGTCGGATTTCGGGTTCCGGCAGATCCTTGAGGTTCGAACACTGGGGTGCGCGCGGAATCTCGCCCTCTACCTACTTGCACCCCGCCGCCTCGCTTGGATCTAAGCTACGAAAGGAACAACACAAGAGACACAAGGTTTATACTAGTTCGGGCCACCATTGTGGTGTAATACCCTACTCTAGTTTGTGGTGTGGTGGATTGCCTCTTGGGCTGATGGTGATGAACAATACAAGGAAGAACAGCCTCGCGAGGGTCTGTTCTTGACCGGGGCGATGAACTGCTAAGAGGAGTTCAGTCGTCTTCTCTCTCTCTCTCTCTCTCTCTCTCTCTCTCTCCCTCTTTTTGTCCAAGGTGCATCCAGCTATCGATTAGGTGTCCCTACTATGGTGGCTAGCTCTACTTATATAGGCAGAGGACCTGGGCCTCTTCCCAAATATTGAGCGGGAAGGGCGTCAACAATTGGCCATTTTGAAGGGGAACATCTGGTACACTTATCCTGACTAAAGTTGGTCCTCGCCTGTCAAAGTCTCTGGTGGTGACGCCGGCTTGGGCTCCACAATGACGTCCTTCCTGCCGTTGGACTGGTCTTGGTCTTGTTGCACCGAAATGGACGCCTTTGCTTGATGCCCTCGCCTACGCTTGCTCCCTTTGCACCGAAGAGGAAATGAGGACATTGCGCGGGCTGGCGCCCGCCTGGCGCCCTTGGTCGTCATGGCTTGCGTCATGGGCACCTCGTGAGGTGCCCCGCCTTGATCTCTCCACCCCCTCGCGAGCCAGCCTGACGAGGCCGTGCCTGAGGAAGCTCCCGGTCGTCCGCCCATGAGGCTCGACCCCTCGCGAGGTCTTGAGCTTGTGTTGATGAAGATGGGCTGTGATGGGCCCCCTTTGAGCCACGCCGCAGCCGCAGTAGCAAGTCTGGGACCCCGTTCCCTGCAACACCAGTGATAGCCCCGGGCCCTAATAGCCTGCGGCCTTGGGCGTCGCGTGGCGGTTGATCGGACGTGGGCGCCTCCACTTCCCCACAACGCCTCGGCAACTGCACGAATTGACAGGTCCGTGCATGCAAAGCGGGTCATGATTACCTGCGATCGTGGAGGTCGGCGGTTGGCCTTCCCCGGCTATAAGTACGGGACGGCGCCTGCCCTTCTAGTCCATCTCCTTCTTGCTTCTTCTTCTTCCCCATGGCTTCGCCGAAGAGGTTCTCGGCCACAGAGAAGGGGAAGGCTCGCCAGGTAGGGCCTGACTCTCCCCCGCCCAAGCGCGGTCGAGGCCGTCCTCGTAAACACCCTGTGGCTCCCATGGTGGCTCCTCGCGGTCGTGGAGGTGATCTCCCGCGCGGTGGCTGCGCGACCCCCTAGGCCGTGCTTCCACTCGGCAGAGGTGCTGCCGGAGTTCGTTGTGTGGTCAGCGGAGCCGACTGGCACCCGGCTCCAGCTTCCTCGCTCCCTCCTAGGTGAGCTTCCGGCCGGTGCTCCGGGCGGCCTCCGGCTTCAGGCGGATGGTTGCTGCAGCCGGGCCTCCTGGGCTTCGTTGGGGGTCTCTGCGGCCGGGAGCCTGGCCCAAGCCCGCGGCTGGCAAACATTTGCCCGCGCGCGCGGTCTGAGCCTGTGATGCACCCTGCACTTCAAGTTCGACGGCGATGCCACCCTCTACGTGAGGATGTTCGGGGAAGATGGTCGCCGCGCTGGGTGCTGCCCTGAGAACGACGACCGTGGCCACAGGTTCAGCCTCGGCGACGATGAAGATGACAGTGCGCGCATGGTCTGCAACGCCGGGGGCTCGTCGAGCTTCGACGGCTCGTCTTCGGGCAGCGGCTCCTCCAGCAGTGGTCGCCACCAGCCTCCGCGTCGCCGCGCCCGCCTAGAGGGAGGTAGCGAGTCCGCCCGCCGTCTTGCCCCGGTGAAGCACGAGAGGGAGTCCGCCTGAGCTTCCGAGGCAGTTCGAGTCTCCCCTGCGAGTTGGTGTCAGGCGAGCCGCGCCTGTTTTGTTCTTTTTCCTTTTCCTGCGCAAAGAAATGGTAGCGTAGGGCCCCGCATGGGCGTGCTTGGACTATTGCTGTTAATTATCGTATTGTTTCTGCTATCTCGGTATTATGCCCTCGTGCTACACGCTCGCGCGTAGAAATTACTTAGCTCGGGGCGCCTATCGTGGCCCTCGTTTCCCAGGGTCGAGGCCTCGTCGAACGCTCCATGTCCTGCCAAGGTTAGTCTGGAGAGGTAGCTCCCTCAGCTGTGGAGGCGACCGACCCAGGTCCTGTGTTCGTGTCGTGGTGCCCATGGGGCACGAACTGGAGGGGTGCTCCTGTAGTGTACCTGCGTAGGGAAACCTCGAACAATAAGAACACTCACGGGGGCTCTCAGGCTGCCCCCTCGCGAGACCTTGCACGAGAGAAATCGGGGTAAGAGCGCGAAAGGTCGAAGAGCCACAAGTCAAAAACGACAACAGCTTCGATAAAACTTCAAATGAGAATGAACAAGTCAACTGCAGAAAGCAAATGAAAAAGCCGCGTCTGGCACCTAATCTAGTCTTCAACGTCTTCTCACCAGCGCGGAGCTAAGTGCTGCCACTGGGCGTGGGATGGAGCCCCAGGGCCTGAGGCCGGTGCTCCTGAGACTCCGGGGCGTGTACAGCCCCAACTCATTATTACGTGAGAGTGTCACGGGCAGCGAGCTTCATAGGCATTGGCCTTCTTCACAGGCTCCGGGCCTTTCTTGGGGGAAGCAAGCTTCACGGGCATTGGCCCTCTTCACAGACTCTGGGCCCTTCCCAAAAACGCGACAGCTTCACAGGCGTTCTCCTTCTTCACAGGCTCTGGGCCTTTTCCAAAAAGACAGCTTCACAGGCGTTCGTCTTCTTCACAGGCTCTGGGCCTTTTCCTAAAAGACAGCTTCACAGGCGTTCGCCTTCTTCACAGGCTCTGGGCCTTTCCCAAAAAGACAGCTTCACAGGCGTTTGCCTTCTTCAGAGGCTCTGGGCCTTTTCAGGGGTAAAACATCCGGAGGTGCTGGATGTTCCACGCGTTCTAGACTGGCACCCCCTCCTGAGTCTCCAAGCACGCGGAGCCGGGCCTGGAAACATGAACAACCTTGAACGGGCCCTCCCACATGGGAGAGAGCTTATGCAACCCCTCCCTGGAGAGAACCCGCCTGAGCACGAGGTCCCCTACCTCGAGAGTTACAGGGCAGATGTTGCGGCAGTGGTATCGTCGCAGTGCTTGTTGGTACCTTGCAGCTCCCAACGCAGCTTCTCGACGGTGCTCCTCCCCCAGCACGAGATCCGTCCCCCGCATGGCGTCCTGCTGCGCCTCGTCGAACGCCAGGACCCGTGCGGAACGACGCCTAACCTCGTGAGGAAGGACCGCTTCGGCTCCATAGACCAGGAAGAACGGGGTCTCTCCAGTTGGCTTGGTTGTTGTCGTGCGGATGGACCATAACACAGACTGAAGCTCGTCGTATCAACCCCTGCCGCAGGCCTCCAGTTTCTTATTGAATGTTCTGGTTTTGAGGCCCCTCAGGACCTCTGCGTTGGCCCGCTCGGCCTGGCTGTTGCTTCGGGGGTGCGCCACCGAAGCGTAGCATATCTGCGTTCCCAGGTTAGCACAATATGTTTTGAAGAGGTTACTGGTGAACTGCGAACCGTTGTCGGTGATGATGCGATTCGGCACCCTGAACCGGCTTACGAGGCCCTTGACGAACTTGACCGCAGAACCTGCGGGGATGGTGCGGACGGCTTCCACTTCAGCCCACTTGGTGAACTTGTCCACGGTGACGTAGAGGTAGCGATAGCCCCCTGGCGCCCGAGGAAACGGGCCCAGGATATCCAGCCCTGCATCGCGAATGGCCACGAGAGGGGTATAGTTTGTAAACCTCCTGCCGGCTGATGGATCTGCTTGGCATGGAATTGGCAGGCGTCGCAAGCCTTCACTAGTTCTATGGCGTCGTTGAGCGCAGTAGGCCAATAGAAACTGCTCCGGAATGCCTTGCCCACGAGGGTTCGTGATGACGAGTGATGCCCACAGTCTCCACCATGTACATCCTCCAGCAATTCCTTCCCTTGCTCCCTGGAGATGCAGCGCAGTGCCACATCATTCGGTCGCTTCTGATAGAGCTCCCCATCCCTGATGCAGTACGCTGTGGCTTGCCGCACCACGCGCTCCGCTTCCTCCTCCTTCTCCTGCTGGGCCCCTTGCGTTAAGTAGCTCTGGAGCTCTGTGATCCAGCAACCCTCCTGAGGCTCCATCGTCAGGAGCAGGCGCGCTCCTGAGGCCAGGCCACAGTCTGGGGCTCCTGAAGCAGGTGGCTGGGGGAGCTCCTCTGCGCCGTGTTTGATAGTGATGGCATGGCGGAGGGCTTGAAAAGCCGCTCCTCGAACATGCCAGGCTCCTGAGATAACCGCCTGGATGCTCGTTTGGCGATGTCGCCGGCCTCCTGATTGGTGCCGCGGGGCACATGCTGCAACTCCAACCCCCAGAACTGCTTCTCCATCCTGCGGACCTCCGCAAGGTAGGCTTCCATGTGCTCATCTTTTGGCTCGTATACCTTGTTGGAGAAACTGACAAGGAGCTGCAAATCGCCCTTGATGGTAAGGCGCTTCACCCCTAGGGCAGCTGCGGCCTTCAAGCCCGCTATTAGACCTTCATACTCCACTATGTTGTTGGAGACTTTTTCACCTTGCTGGAAACATAGCTTCACAGCGTAGTAGAGCTTGTCCTGAGTGGGGGATATGAGCATCGCCCTAGCCCCATGCCTGGAGAACGCCCCGTCGAAGTACATGACCCAGCCTTCTGGTGCCTCGCTTCCTGGAGAGAGGGACCGATCCTCGTCGGCCTTGAGGCCCGGTGCCTCCGTCCATTCTGCCATGAAATCCGCTAACGCGGCCCCCTTGATGACTCTGGTCGTGCTGAATTCGAGCTGAAACGCTTGCAGTTCAATGCTCCACTCAGCGGCCCTTCCGGCTGAGTTAGGGCTCCTGAGCACCCTTTCCAAGGGGTATCTTTGAGACGACCTTGATGGGGTGACCACGAAAATAGTGCCGACTTGCGTGGAGGCCACCCGATGGCGAGGAGGAGTTTCTGAGGCATGGGGTACCGCGCCCTTGCGTCCCGCAACACCGTGCTGACGAAGCATACTGGGTGCTCAACCAGGTTTGGAGTGCCAGTGCCGCTGGCGCCCTCCGTGGACCGTGGCGCCTCCTGAGGCGATGGGGCCTCCAGAGGCTGGTAGTCTGGGGGAGGGACCTCTTCCATCCCCAGCGCACTCCCCTGCGGCGGCTGACCCTTCTCAGCCGCGGTAGTGGTTTCTGTGGGTCTTCCTTGTTCCTGCTTCGCCTTGACCTAGGTTGCTGCTATGGTTTTGGTCTGACGCTCTTCCCTAACCGCCACAAGAGATGCGCTGGCGGAGTAGGGAGTGGCGGCGAGGTAGAGCACCAGGGGTTCCTGTGGGCGTGGGGCCACCATGACCGGAGGGCTGGTCACGTACCTCTTGAGATCTTGGAACACCTTGTCGGCCTCTTCAGTCCATTCAAAGGGCCCCTTTTTCTTCATTAGCTGGAAGAAAGGCAGCGCTCGTTCCCCCAACTTGGGGATGAAGCGCCCTAGCGCAGTCAAGCGCCCAGTGAGCTTTTGCATTTCCCTGAGGGTCTTTGGCGGGCTCATGTCCTCGACCGCCTTGACCTTTTCTGGGTTAGCCTCGATGCCTCGGCGGGATACGAGGAAGCCCAAGAGCTTGCCCGAGGGGACTCCAAACACACACTTCTCCGGGTTGAGCCATAGGTTCACTGCATCGAGGCTCGCGAAGGTTTCCTCCAAGTCTTGTATCAGGGTTCTGGCCTCCCGAGACTTCACCACAATGTCATCGACGTAAGCCTCAACATTCTTCCCGAGCTGCGGACCCAAGGTGATGTGCATCACCACCGGAAGGTCGCCTGTTGCGCAGCCCGAATGGCATGCACGTAGCGATATACCCGCACGGGGTCGAAGTCTGTCTTCCACGCCCTCTACCGCCATCTTGATCTGGTGATACCCGGAGAAGGCATCCAAGAAGCATAACAGGTCGAACTCAGCGGAGGAAACGACGATCTGGTCGATCCGAGGAAGCGTGAACGGATATTGCGGGCATGCCTAGCAGAGGTTGGTGAAGTCAACACACATGCGTTCCTTCCCTCCCATCTTTGGTACAACGGCGTGGTTGGCCAACCAATCCGGGGACCGGACCTCGCGAATGACCCCAGCGGCTTCTAGTTTGCGGGTCTCCTGGACGATGAAGGCTTGCTTTTCAGTGGCTGCCGCCTCGCTTTCTGCTTTACGGGGCGTACGCTGGGGCACACATGGAGTTGATGCTCGATTACGCCCCTAGGGATCCCCGCCAACTGATCAGGCTCCCAGGAAAATACCTTCTTGTTTGCGCGCAGGAACTTGACCAGGGCCTCCTCCTGCTCGGGCTCGAGGTTGGCGCCTATGGTGAAAGTGGCGTCTGTGGACCCGTCCTCGTCGATGGGTATTTGCTTGGTCTCTGCCTTGTCTTGGGTGAATAGTTGTTTCTTCTTGGTGGGTGCAGCCCCCTTGGTCTCAGGGGTCTCTGCGCCGGCGGGTTGCGTCGGCGCCGCCGTCTTGAAGGTGAGCTTGAGCACTCGCAGCGCATCTCCGGTGTCCCCGGGCACGGTGAGGACACCGTTGCTTCCGGGCATCTTCATGAGGTTGTATGCCGGGTGAGTCGCGGCCATGAACTCGGCCAGTGCTAGGTAGCCGAGGGTGGCGTTGTAGGGGAGGCTGATGGGGGTGATGTCGAAATCGACCTGCTCCGTGCGGAAGTTGTCGTAGGTGCCGAAAGTTACCGGGAGCCGGATATGTCCCAAGGAGCTGGATGACCCGCCCCCGACGCCCAAGAAAGGCCGCTGGGCTGCAGCCGCTCCCGGATATCACGAGAGGAGGTTGAAGGCCTCGGCCGAGAGCATGTTGAGGCCAGCGCCCGCGTCGATGAGAGTCCCGTGACGGCCACCCGGCAGATGGTGGGGTGCACAGATGGGGAGCGTGCACCAGCAGGCTGAGTTGGAGGGTGGTCTTCCGAGCTGAAGGTCGATCGGCCTTGGGCGCCGATCGGTCCTGGGGGGCTCCCTGCTATGTGGAGACGGCGCCGACCCGACGGACGAACGGCCTGACGTGGTGACTTGCGGGCGGCGCCCGCGAGCCGCCCAGGAGGGTCGTGACGACTGGGGGTGCCGGCGCAGCGTGGTGGGTGAGGAAGAGGCCGCGGAGCTCTTCCCAAGAGGCCACGGAGGCTGCCGGAAGGTGGAGCAGCCACGCGCGTGGAGCGCCGGTGAGGGCCATGGGGAGCCAGCTTGGCCCATGACCTGTCGTCACCTCCAGCCGAGGACGGCCTCCTCGTGACGCCAAGGAAGGCTATCGGGTCGGTCAGCGCCAGCAGCGGCAAGGCGTCGTCGGCTGAACTTGTCCGCCACCGCACTCGTTGCAAAGGCCGGGCTGTGGCTCGAGCCCCGGCCCCCCCCAGCCGGGCGCCGGGCGGCCGGGCGGGCGGCGCGCTGCTCATCGTGGAGGCGGGTCGCGGCGGTGGCGGAAGAAACTCGGCGCACCTACCTGGCGCGCCAAATGTCGGATTTCGGGTTCCGGCAGACCCTTGAGGTTCGAACACTGGGGTGCGCGCGGAATCTCGCCCTCTACCTACTTGCACCCCGCTGCCTCACTTGGATCTAAGCTATGAAAGGAACTTCACAAGAGAGACAAGGTTTATACTAGTTCGGGCCACCATTGTGGTGTAATACCCTACTCTAGTTTGTGGTGTGGTGGATTGCCTCTTGGGCTGATGGTGATGAACAATACAAGGAAGAACAGCCTCGCGAGGGTCTGTTCTTGGCCGGGGCGATGAACTGCTAAGAGGAGTTCAGTCGCCTTCTCTCTCTCTCTCTCTCTCTCTCTCTCTCTCTTTCTGTCCAAGGTGCATCCAGCTATCGATTAGGTGTCCCTACTATGGTGGTTACCTCTACTTATATAGGCAGAGGCCCTGGGCCTCTTCCCAAATATTGAGCGGGAAGGGCGCCAACAATTGAAGGGGAACATCTGGTACACTTATCCTGACTAAAGTTGGTCCTCGCCTGTCAAAGGCTCCGGTGGTGACGCCGGCTTGGGCTCCACAACGACGTCCTTCCTGCCGTTGGACTGGTCTTAGTCTTGTTGCACCGAAATGGACGCCTTTGCTTGATGCCCTCGCCTACGCTTGCTCCCTTTGCACCAAAGAGGAAAGGAGGACACTGCGCGGGCTGGCGCCCGCCTGGCGCCCTTGGTCGTCATGGCTTGCGTCATGGGCACCTCATGAGGTGCCCCGCCTCGATCTCTCCGCCCCCTCGCGAGCCAGCCTGACGAGGCCGTGCCTGAGGAAGCTCCCGGTCGTCCGCCCCGCGAGGCTCGGCCCCTCGCGAGGGTCTTGAGCTTGTGTTGATGAAGATGGGCTGTGATGGGCCCCCCTTTGAGCCACGCCGCAGGCCGCAGGCAGGCAAGTCTGGGGACCCCCGTTCCCAGAACGCCGACAAGTCAGTCGAAACAACAATCAGTCGGAAAATACGTTCAAAAATTCAGTCATGATGACCAGACCTTCTCTGGCAGGTTGCTATTGCTGAAAGGGTCGACTCTCCTAGCGCCCCTGGGGTTGTCCTTGTTCCCGGTGATACCCATCAACCACTCGGCTACGGTTTTGGCCTCCACCTCCTCCGGATGAACCCGAGCAGTGTCACCAGCCCCAGAGTACATCCACATGGAATGGTCACGAGCTTGGAGAGGTTGGATCCGCCGACTGAGGAACACCTCGAGCAGGTCCGTACCAGTGACACCTTGGTTGATCAGCTAAACTACTCTCTCAAGTAGCATGCCTATCTCCGCCTTCTCTGCAATAGTCACTTTCAAGGAAGATGGAGTTTGAACACGGTCAAAAGATAAAGGAGGAAGCCCGGTCGACTGACCTGGGGTCGCGAGGTCCTGGCAGTAGAACCAGGTCGACTGCCAGCCCCTGACCGACTCAGGAAGAGTCATCGGAGGAAAAGAGCTCCTCTTCCTCTTCTGAATGCCCAGACCCCCACACATCTGAATGACATGGGTTTTCTCGTCCTTCGAGTTCGCTTTTTTCATAGTTCGGGATCAGATGGTAAAGATGTGCTTGAAAAGACCCCAGTGCGGTCGGCACCCCAAGAAATTCTCACACATGGAGATGAATGCAGCAAGACATGTGATAGTGTTGGGAGTGAAATGGTGGAGTTGGGCACCAAAGAAATTCAGGAAACCGTGAAAGAAAGGATGCGGGGGAAGCAAAAAGCCACGGTCGACATGGGTGGCGAGCAAGATGCACTCACCCAGCCACGGCTGTGGCTTCGTCTCTCCCCTCGACAGGCGCGCAGACTTATGAATGATCAGCCCCAGCTCAGCCATATCGTCCAAGTCCTCTTGCCGAAGCGAAGATCGGATCCAGTCTCCCTGGATCCAACCTGATGGCAACCCCGAGCGCGACGAAGACCCCCGATTCATCTTCTTGCTCTTCACCTCCCCCGTCGCCTTCTTCGCACGCTCTAGCGCCACCGTTTTGTCCTTCCCCATGGCGGCGGAACGATGGCGTCGAGAGTGGTTGGTCTGGGCAAAGCGGAGTTGCAAGAGGAAGAAGAAGGGGAATGGGCACGCACAATGTGAACTCCTCGGCCTCGCCACTTTTAAAGGCCTACTTCCAAGTGGCTGACGCGTGGGCCCGAGCAATCCTGTCAAATCCCCCCAACAGTTGCGCATGGGATACGTGGTGAAAAAGTTGGCGCAGAAATCGAAAAGTCCTATTTATCTACTCCACTTACCGCGGAGCGCTCCACCTGGCGCGCTTCCACCAAAATTTCGAATCCCCGGAAATCCGAGATTCTTCACAACCGATCACGCCAAAGATTTCATGTCAGAGATATCATTCAACGGATGTAATGATGTAAACCAGTCAGCAATTTCTGAATCGATCAAGGCGACTGAAAATAAGCTGAAATTCTAACAACTGGCCTCCACTTGGAGATAAAGACAAGACAATCAAGAGTAAAAGCAAGGTAAACTCCATCCTTCTTTTTCACTCAAACCTCGATCCATTCGGCGGCTAATGATGTGGACACAAACCTAGGGTAGGGTAATAGGCCTGGCCTATACATCCTGCCTAAGGTCCTTGTCCTAAGAACAAAGAAGTTCAAGAATCAGAAGAAGGGATCCAACAAAGGCGTCGAGTGAAGTCCACTCGACCTACCATCCACTCGGAGATCCCACTTTATCCAGGTCACTCGACCATCAAACCACTCGACAACAAGAAGACCTAAAGCCGCTCCGCGCAGCAACGGTCGGGCATTTACTCAGATATTTAATGATCATTTGTAGCACTTCAATACAGGCGTTACCTGTAACGCCACCTCTTTATGTACATTGAATCCTATGTAACAGAGGGGAGCTGGGGTCTTGGCGCACTCTATATAAGCCACCCCCCTCCTCTGGGACAAGGGTTCACACCCCGAGTAACTCACACGCTTATAATCTAGTCGACCGCCTCCGGGCTCCGAGACGTAGGGCTATTACTTCCTCCGAGAAGGGCCTGAACTCGTAAAACTAGCGTGTACAACTCCTCCATAGCTAAGATCTTGCCTCTACATTCCTACCCCCCCCCCCCTCCTATTCTACTGTCAAACTCAGAACCACGACAGACGTGCTTGTCCGAAATGTGGGGTAAGTTACAAAAGTACCCTCCACCGATTTGAGGTGGTTCTTTCGGTTCAGGGGTACCACGGGAATTTCGTGTGTCGGGATTTCACAGGAGGTGGGAGTTTTGGCGCGCGTTGTAATTTCGGAATAGCAAGGCGCGGGTTGAGATGGAGGGAGTTGACGGAGCACAAAGAGACAAAGATATATCTTAAATATTTCGGGCTAACAAGGTGCGGGATGAATAGGCGGGAGTTTCGCAGCATGATAGACAGAGACGCTAGCGTGAATTTTCGGCATAACAAGGCGCGGCTTGAAATTTCGGAAGAACAAGCTTAACGTGTACCAAAAAAAAGACAATTTGCACCTTAACGCGCACAACACACACAAACACCATTTAGACTAGAGTAAGGTACACGTGCATTGCACGCATGAGATTTGGCAACCAAATTATGAATAAATACCACATTATAGCATGCAAGCTTTGAGTCATATATGCATGATGTAGATGTTCGTTTAATTCTTATAGTTCATTTCATTCAAAATCATCTAGTTTTTATAAGAAAGCTAATCTATTTTAAGATTCATGGAATTGTACATTGTAATACATAAAGTAAAAACTAATAATGGCAAATCATGTAGGAAAACATTTGGGCAATTTTGATACGGAAGATTCTAGAACAACTAAGAAGTTCTTATGTTTTGATGTTTGTGCATTATGCTTAAGTTCAACCATGGAGTCTTCTAGATTATACATGTGGCGAAATCTGGTGGAATCTAGATGATATCCAACGGCCAATAGTGCTCAAATTTGCCATCTTTGGACCATCGGATTCGCCTCATCCAACGACCATCTTTCAAAGTTAAAGTTACCCGCACACAATATAAAAATATATAAAAGACTATATATATATATATATATATATATATATATATATATATATATATAGGGGTATAGATATAGATATGTGATGCGAAGCCACCCATCATCTCCAATTAGAATAGCGTGTCCATGCACGGATGCGACGTGGCCAAATGATGTCTGCCATCGCTATCTCAAATTCAAATCAGTCTGACCTTGTTCAATGTGTATACATTACAACATGCTAGTTTCCAAACCACACCGCACAGATCTCCGTTATATGCATGCATGCATGGGTTTCAAACATCAGGATATCTTATTCAAACATTTGAATTCAACTTTACATTGATTATGACCTCACCTATTTTTTTACACCCACACAGTAGTCTTCTCTTTATAATTGTACCAAGTAACTTTCTCTCGTGCATGCATGCACACACACTACCAGTCGGCATTATCCATCGTGACGCATGCATTCTTTTTTCTTCAGGTCGGTCTCCCATGAAGGCACACACCACGCACATCCCCCTCTCCATCATATCGGGCATTATTTATCTCTCATGCGTGCATGCATAGCGATCGATGTTCCTCTATGTATGTGTGTATATAGCTAGGTCTTTCATAGTTTTCCACACAAACCGATCAATCGACATATCCAGTGAGGTCTCACCCTCTTTCCCACGTCCACATCGATCAATCTATACCTCTCTATATAGAATTAGCATATATAGATAATACACCCACATTAATTATATATCCAACGCCCCCCTCTCATCATCCATGCCTTCTGCTTCATCTCTCAGACGCGTGCATAATGGCGAAGATAGGGGGCAGTAAGGGCCCTACCCCCCCCCCCTTAACATCACTAGATATCGAGGCTAATATGAATGTGATCATTAGACAATTGGTGCTAAAAAAGGTTTAATTTCATGAATTGACCCTCCTCATAGAGAATTAGCAATGCTTGTCCCCCTAGCTCATTTATTTTTCATGGCTCCGCCCATGCGTTACAAGCAGCGTGTTCGCACCCTCTCTCTGAATATCGATCTCGCACTTGTGCATTCCTTCATAGTCTCCCTCCACTCGGCCCCTCTCACCATCTACTAGACCCCCACCGGAATTTGCAACATCTACAATCTAGCGCACTCCATGGTTGAACTTAAGCATAATGCACAAACCTCAAAACAACAGTGGTTCTCTTTTGTTCTAGAATCTTCCGTATCATAACTGCCCAAACTTTTTTTCTAGTTGAATTGCCATTATTTGTTTTTACTTTATGCTTTACAATGCACAATTCCATGAATCATAAAATAGATTAAGGGCTTCTTTGATTCAAAGGATTCTCAAAGGAATTTTGGAGGATTCTAATCATTAGGAATTTTTCCTATCTTGGTTGTTTGATTCAGAGGATTGTAAACCATAGGAATTTTTCCATATGATTCATTTGCACTAGATTTCATAGGAAACATCCCATCCACTCAAACCTCTTTGAAAGAATTCTGCGTTTTTCCATGCACAATGAAACACTCATTACAATCCTGTAGGATTCAAGACGATATTCCACTATAATCCCATGTTTTTCCTATTCCCGTTCTTAGCTTTTTATAAAAACTAGGAGGGTGCTTGGATCCTAGGGACTTATTTTAGTCTGACTAAAAATAGTTTCTTTAAGAGGCTAAAGTTCCAAGCACCTAAAGAGGGGCTAAAACTAGTCTTGAGACTAAAACTTTTTAGTCAGGGTACCCCTACTAAAATGTGGATTAGTCCTCTCTCTCCTCATTTAACTCCTCTCCTTTAACACTCAAGTAGTTCTCGATTGGAGGATTTGGAGGATAATAAATGCTCATTAACTTGATTTTAGTCTCCTTAGTATTTGGATCCAAGCATGGATGAGGCTAGCATGTTTTAGTCTCACTACTTTTAGTCATGGGACTAAAACGTATCCAAGCACCCTCTAATTGATTTTCAATGAGATGAACTATAAGAACTAAACGAAGGGCTACACCAAGCATATATGACTCAGAGCTTACATGCTATAGTGTGGTATTTATTCATAATTTGGTTGCAAAATCTGATGCGTGCAATGCACGTGTACCTTACTAGTACTTCGAGTATGTGCAAAGCACGTAAATTAGAATACCAATGGCACGCTACACAGTGTCTCTCTTATAGTTCATGAAGCCACGTGGCATATGTGGAGGCGTTGTCACGACCTCCTTCCGTGGATTGATCACAGTGACGTGCTGCTAGTTCCAAAAGAATGTACTCGTCCTCCCTGAGCCATACTGGCGGTACATGCACGAAGAGAAGATGTGCACGCACGCCACGCACACACTCATTCCCTCGCACGCACACGCGGGTACACGGGCGGACGCAATTTTGTACCAAGATCCACCTCATGTGATAATTTGACGCGTGTAAAGTCGTTCACTTCATTGATGGTCAATTAATACAGGGCATGCAAATTGAGTGGACGTGAGGGCGGAAGAAAGACATTATAACTCCACCGCATTTACGCGAGTAGTTAAATCGTGGGTTGCTAAGTAGTACTTCCATTGGTCTCCTTCGTATTTGTGCCAATTTTTGAGAGTAACATAATATTTATGCATTTGAGCAGTGTAGTACTTGAAATTTATGTTCCGCTAAACTCACCGGGAGCCGTTTCGGGCCTCGAAACCAAAACCATCAATTAATATTTACCTTGTTCCCATCAAATTCGAAAGCCTGCTCACACCTACTAGTACGTACCAAACCTGAACGTGTTCCCACTATGCAGGTATTAGTACTAGTGCTAGTACTTAGGTTATAAAAAGGGGAACTACCTAACAGAAAATTACTCTACCTTTCCTCCTCATAAGTGCTTCTTCTTCGCCACGGCCGGTGAGCAGAGCACTAGGTCGAGAACTACTCGTAACAAGGGAGCGGCAACCAAGGCTGCGGAAAAAAAGAGAGGGCTCGCCGCCACGCAGAGACCTCGAAAGATCTCTCACGGGCAGGTGATGGCTCCCAGGAGCGCCCTAGCCGCGGAGGCGAACATGCCGAGCCGGCGGAGCTGGAGTCGTTATCCCTCGACGGCATGCCCGATCAGCTCAATAAGCACCTCAATAAGCAGAAGGAGTTCATCCAAGGCTTGATGGAATTGCTGAAGGAGAGCCTCGACGACATGCCCGCTGAGCTCAATCAGCAGGGGGAGTTGACCGCCGACTTGGTGATGCTACTGAAGAAGAGCATTGCCTCGGAGAAGAAGGCGATCGCGAAATCCTGCGACTTCAGGGAGGACAAGGTGAAGCTACGCCACGAGATCGACTGTTGAAGGAGAAGAATGCGGCTGGAAGAAGCTGCATGAGAATAGTAGTTCCTCGATGAAGATGCTGCAGGCCCTCGTCATGGAACAGAAGGAGGAGTTGGCGAAGCTCCGCATCGAGCACCCGGTTGCTGTCAAGGTACGTAATGCAGCCGTGGAACAGATGATGAAGGGTCGCGTCGAGAAATACCGTGTCATGGACATAATGAAGAAGATGGCGGAGGAGACGCGCAAGGATATGGAGGTTGTGGAGGCGATGAAGAAGCAGCTACGACTCCACGGTGAATTAGATCATTTGGGGTGATAATCTTCCTTCTTCTTTTGCTGTTGTGTTTCATCTTTTGCTTCGGGTGTTTCACCGCACGTGTCACGTTCTCTGTGAGGCATGAATAGTAAAATGGTTTTTTTGAGGGAATGAATAGAACAATGCTAACAATGAGATGACTAGCAAATTATATCATTTTTTATCGCCATATGGCACTGGGCTGCCGTGTTTCGTGCTCCTCCGTCAGATTACTACTCCGGATGGAAAACTTGAGTATACCGCACGGTTCTTTGCTCCTCCTCGATCATGTCATCGGCGCATTTATACGAGCAGTCAAATCACAAGGCCCCGCCTTCCAGCAGTAATGAGCTGTCAAATCACAAAGGCCCTCGCCTCTCATGAAACCGACCAAGCTAGACTACCCCGCCCTCTAGCCTTTTAAAAAATGTATACTTTTGTACATCAGTAGTATCGATGGATTGCGCCATGGAGCAAAACTTGAAATTAAAAAAAGGTGGTACATATAGAGAGCGTTGGTCGCCAAATTATGCATATAGTACTATTAAAAAGGCTAGTCACAATAATGGTGTCCAGCACAACCCACCCCTCAAATAAAACTAAGCACCCTGGAATTATTTGACAAAACTAAGCACCCTGAAATTCTTTGACAACTAAACTGCTGGCTATATGATGTTGGCCATATATATTGTACGTATATAATGTGAAGAAACGAGTGGTAGTACTATACCAACTAAAAGATGAAATGTAAGAAATACTAGTATGTACTTACTGAAGAGTTAAAGTAACAAGAAGAAACATAACATAGTTCTACTGGGGGCTCAGCACATCACACCCCTCAAATTAAATTAAGCACACATGAAATTAAACTTTGCAACTATCCCGGTAGACACTGCATTAGAACCACCAGGAGCAACGACACTGCCACCTTACTCGGAGTCCTCATCCACGTCCTCGACTTTGTCCTTGTCCCTCTTCCTCTTGGCCGATACTTCTTTGCTTGAACCGCCAACTTGGCTGTTGCTCTTCATCCAACCCTTGTAGATATTGAAACAAAGGTAGCCATCCATTGCAGCGTAGTGGATGTGGTCTATATCTAGTACATTCCGCTACCATGCATGACGATGAAACGTGTATGGAGCTTTCTCCAGTTTACCGTACGAAGGATGAACCATGGCTCCTGACAGGGTCAGCATTGAAGGCTCATGAGAGGACACCAGCCGATTCTTTTGGAGGTCGAAGGTGTTGCGTACAACGAGGCCTATCCGACGCAGGACTTCTTTGTCGTTACCAAAGTCTACAGTAACTAATTTGACTAGGTTGCTCTCGAGGAAGTCCTTAAAATCCTGGCACTCGTCTGCATGGCATATGTGGTAGACCAAGCATAAGTCATGCACGCAAACCTGGATCACGACGGGCTTCTTCCTCTCTTCGTCCTTTAGATCCTTCTCTCGTCCCAGGACTGTGGTGTACTCAACATCTAGCCCAGCGACCCACTCATCATCTGAGTCTACGAACATGCGTCTGAAGCAAGAAAGGCATCCTTTCACCGTCGCAGAAGAATGGGTGTAGATGACGTCGAACTCATCGCCGGTGATGGTTCTGACCTTGTACTCACCGCCGATAGGGGAGATTTGGGACGCCATGGATTTGGGAGGAGGGTAAGGATTAGTGTAACTGTCGTAATGTGAATGGACGGGATGGCTAGGAGCGAACCGCCGTAGTATTAAAGGACGTGCAGGGACGAGTAGGAGTGAACTACCAGCGTGCGAACGGCAGGGTAGTGGCTTTTCATTCTCCCATTATACGGGCTTCCGAGAGACCTTGGATCTGAGATCGAACGGTTGCATGGCGTGATTCTAGACCTATGGGTGAATACCCTATCCTGGAAGGTTATTCTGCAAATTTTCAGCAACTTAGCATGCGACCATTTGATCTCAGATCCAAGGGCTCCCAGCAGCCCGTATCATGGTCGCGCCTACCACGACCGTCGCGTCGCTCGCGCGGTTGCGCCCTTGGAGATTTAACACAGTGCGTTAGGCTATCTGATGTTGGCATGTGATACAAAGTCATCACTTAGTTCACTCATACTACAACAAGGTTGGCTATAAGTGTATTTTTTTACTCCTCTCTATCTCTTTCTTTGTACTCCCTACTTCCCATAATATAAGAACGTTTTTGACACTAGTGTAGTGCCAAAAACGTTCTTATATTATGGGAGACAGGGAGCAAGTAAGTACAATAGTGCGCTTTACATGGCATTTTTGCATATGTGGAGGAAAGAGAGGCAAGGAAAAAGTGGAGAAGTGGGCTCTCATGCAAGAGCCAGCCTCAACTACATGGTGGAGCATTGGGAGAGGCACCTGTATGGAGTGGTCAGGAATCGGGAGACTCACGCCGATCGTAGCGCCGTAGTTAAAATGATAATGGCAAGTCATATCACGGGCCCCACCTGTCCAGCAGAAGAATCATTTGTCAAATCACACAGCCCTACGTTTGCGTGCCCACTCCTCGTCTTCTCGCGCCCTGTCACAACCGGCTAGGGCGGAACTGCCGCCGCCATCACAAGGAGAAAAGCCCCGCCCTCGACTTTTAAATAGTATACAATATACTAATTTTGGATCCATGGATTGCGCCCACGCCATGGAGCAAAGCGTCTAGAAAACAGCGGTACACATGTACGGAGTATACAGCACGCCCATCGCGTTCGCGTCGCACCCCAGACGGTCGGTTGGTCTGGCACGCTGCTCTCCGCATGGAACGCGCGTCATATTGCATTCGCACACACATGTGGGACGACAATTGAGAACCGACCATAGGCCCACTCCCCGGCCCTGCAAGTCGGGTGACTTAATAGAAGAGGGAGACAAGCGATAGTACTAGAGAAGTGTTGTAGTACTACGTTGGTGCCTGGACGATCCCTGCAAGACACGGAAGATCAGTTCGTCCACGCATGTGACCAGACTCCAGCAGACACGCCTGGATTGGCTATCGTCTACATATCGTGCAGGCTATGTTGTAGATGGTTGTAGTTGTGGTGAGAAATCTAAAAAAAGGTTTCTTGTCATCTCGCAAAATTAGGTGTCATGTGCTTTGGATCACTGCGAGGGTTAAACAGCGACAACTGAATTGGGCTAGTCATTGGGGGCACATGCACGAACAGTGACTACTCGGCTGCCATCTAGGTCAAGCCGGCTATGTTAATTAGGACATCTATTGACGGACCCCTTTTCTACGAGTTTATCTTCAATTTGAGCTTTGTTCCTCGTCTAGTTTGTCCGTCAGGATTCATGTTGTCTCCTTTGGGCAAAGGAGGTTATGATTTCTTGTCATGTGGCATTTTTTCGTGTTATATGTTATAATCCGGTGCTTCAGATCAAAATGACGACAACTACGCCTCCGGGCCACGTGCATGAAGACTACTCCACAGTCATTGACAAGGTCAAGCCGGCTCCGGTAGACAAAAGAAAACTAGTACTACTCCACTATATAGGTAGGAGCCTCCGCGCTTGCTTGCTAGTGTTGCTCTCTTCACACTGTCTCGGCCTCTCCAGATCTAAACACGACAGCGGTGGCCACACTCTCTCTCTCTCTCTCTGCTCGCCACTGGTCACATATCTAGCCGGATCCTCTCCGCCGGGGAAGGTGAGAAGGTGCAAAGTTCACACGGTCGTCCTCAGCGACGGCTCTTACCCACTGTTGGGCGCGTCCCGATCAGCCTGCCTTGCTGTTCTCTCCCAAGCACCGCTGGCGAGGGAGGGCCTCCGAACCCTTCTTCCTCGCTGCCGTAGTGTGGATAGATCCGGCCTCCCGCCGCCCACCTAGCGACATCCCGGCGACCATTCAAAAACCACCGCCATGAAAGTGAAGGTGCTGTGGAGAAGTAGATCGATGGAGGAGTACAATCGATACGTGAGGATCGCAGACGGCGACCCTGTGAAGCTAGCTAGTATGTTGGAGATACAGTCTTGGCTTGACAACAAGGACCAACTAGCGGCAACGGCGACATCCATGGCCAAATATCTGCAACAGAGCGAAAAGGCGGCGGTACTCCCGGAGGGAGTCACGCCGGAGTACATAGAGCTGCTCCTCTAGGCCATGGAGCAAACAGATTCACCAAATCCGATTGTGAGGGAGCGGTGGTGGGAGTATCGATCCTAGATGGAGCATCCACCAGAGATTGAAGGATCGAGCATCTACAGGGTGCCGTTTGTGAGGGTGTCCTGCCAGAGCGAGCCGGTGGAGTCTTCGTCGACCGAACCCAATTGCAAGAGGAGAAAAGCAGTTGGCCCCGCGACGGTTCCCCGCCATCGTCTCCCTCGCCGTTCACATCATCTCACGGGCGGCTGTCTGCCGCCGAGGAATAGGAGGGGGCTGCCCCCCCAGCCCAATAGTCGGGCTAGTTGTGAATTGTCAGGAGTAGCTTAGGGTTGTCAGTATTTGCAGGCTGTGAATTGTGTTTTGTGTTGTGTATTTTGAGAGTACTTTCAGATATGAATGTCTTTTGAATTTCAGATTTGCAGTATTGAGCATATGAAGTATTTTATGAATTCTAGAGATCTATTTTTAGCACTTCAAAAAATGTAGTTTCATAGGAGTATAAAAGTGCATACAATGTGATTCTCGTGAGAAGAAAGCGCAAGTTTCAGGCCAGATAAGAACTGCAAGTTCGGGCCAGATAAGAAACTGCAACTTTCAGAGGCAGAGCATTTATTTTAACACGGCCTTTTCAAACTGGGTTAACATCATGTTGGAAGTTTTATTCATGGTCGAAAATGGAACTACCAGCTAGTTAACATCATGGTGATCAACATTCATGCATAGCACATCTTCAGATGATGCACAGTCAAAATGCCCACACAATGTCGAGTGTGTGAAACACAGAGAAAACGAGGGACGAAGTTTCGGCAAGTGTTGGACGTGGTTTTGGGCTGCCCCGTCTAGGCTTTCATTTTTAACATGTGCAGCCCACGACCTCGGATGGGAGGTCCATAGGCCTGTTTGTATTTTCTTAGGGCCGTCATGTATCGACCGGCCTATGGACCTCCCATCCGAGGTTTTATTTTTGGCAGCCCAATTTATGTATTTTTTTGAAGAAAATGCAGAGGTTTGTTCTATTTTTTCTATATAACAAGAATAGGAATGCCAGGTCCAACTTATGTTTCCCTTCTAACTATATTATATATATTTAAATTATTTTATATGTTGACTGTTTAGTTCACATAATTGGCAAATTGATGACCGCTCTCGCGATCCCCTTCGCCCCGCCACCACCTCCACCTCGCCGCCTCGCCACTACCTCCACCTCGCCGCCGCCATAGATCTCGCTGCCACCCCCGCCTCCGACTCGGCGCGCCTGCCCCCTCACCAAGTCCTCGCGCGCCCCACGGAGTGTCGGCCATATCCACGGGGGAATGGCTGGAAGACAGGCAGATGTACAAGATGCATCTCCCACATGTCTACAAAGCCTTCCCGTGGATGCTCCAGCCGCTCGACTCCGTCGCGCCGGCGGTGCTGCGGGAGACTCGAGGGAGGAGATGGAGGGAGCAGGCGATGCGGATCCGCGACGACGCTCTCTCCTGGACCCAGTGCATGCATGAATGGAGGGAAGAAGAGGAGGAAGCTGCGAGGGAGGAAGCCGAGGAGGGACCGAATCCGTTCTCTCAGTCGCGCAGGTATGCTCGGATGTGCAAGGATCATGTGGATTGGGAGCTGCTGAATCTAGCCCTGCGGATCTACTTCGAGGGAGATTTCTTGGAGAAGTACAGGATGCCCCACCCCAGTGAGCCGCCGATTGCGTTCGTTCGATGGGCTAAAGGAGAAGTGAATTCAGGAGAGCCACGCCGTGCTGCGAGATGGGAATGCTTGATCGACTCGCCCACCAAGACGCCACCGGAGCCGAGTGTGGATCCCCTACCTTACCTCACCCCGAACCTGCAGAAGATTGAAATTAGGCTTGCAATCTGCTTCAATTGAGCTGTCTGGTGGTTATTTACGCTTCCCGAGAGACAACATCTGGCCGAGGATGAGAAGGAACCAGAACTCCGATGAATTTCCCCTATCACAATGGGGGAGCACCGGTTGAAGCGTTAGTGCGGCCCACCTCCGCCCCAAATGGGGGCACAATCTGGGCAGGCTCCTGTAATTGTTCAAGACCAATCTGCTAGTGGTTCTGACTCTCAATCAGTGGGAAATCTCAAGGCAAGAATCAACAAAAGAAGAGATAGGACATCCAGAAAACTGCTCCTGCCCCTGCTTCGGGCTGTGGGGAACCAGGGCATACTCTGAGGTTCACATAATTTTCTGTGACACGGAATTAGATAGTTTCTTTCCCCTTTCTAGTTGTAGAGCTCTGCCCAGATGTGGTAGTGACCATACTCCTTTGCTATGGGACTCTGGTCTTAACCAAACTCCAAAGAGCAATAGTTTTAAATTTGAAAAGTGGTGGTTGCTTAGAGAAGATTTTACTGAGCTAGTCAGGAAAATCTGGAATGAGCCTACTGGGAGCAGCTGCCCCCTAGAAAATTGGCAGATCAAAACCAGGAGATTTAGAAGAACTACCAAAGGGTGGAACTCCAATGAGGAAGCTAATCTTAGAAGATACAAAAGGCTTCTCCTCTTTGAGTTTGATTCTCTAGATATTAAGGCAGAAACCACTGACCTCTCTAAGGCTGAGACTAATAGATTAAACTTTGTCCATGTAGAGCTCAAGAAAATTTGGGTTCAAGAAGAAATCAAAGCCACACAAAGGTCTAGAGATAGGAACATTATGGAGGGTGATAGAAATACTGCTTACTTCCATGCAGTAGCTAACCAGAGGAGGAGGAAAACCCTCATTCACTCCCTTGATGGCCCTAATGGCCCTTTTACTGAGGTAGATGAGATGCTGAAAGTGGCTAGTGACTTCTACAAAGACATGTTTAAGAAAGAAAACCCTTCCGGGTTCTCTCTACAAAACAATTTTTCTCTCGCTTACGAAAAAAGTCGCTCATGCTGAAAATGAGCTGCTAGAAGCCCCTCTTTCGAAGACAGAGGTGAAGGAAGCCATTTTAGCTCTTATCCCGATGGGGCTCCCTGGTCCTGAAGGGATTCCCTTCTTGTTTTACCAGCATTTTGGGACTTGGTGAAAATGATCTCTTAGATCTTTTCCAAGCCTTTCATAGAGGAGAGTTGGATCCGACAACTTACTCATGGGGGTCTGTTGAGGTCAAGTTAAATAACTGTGAAAGTGATTTTTCCTTGCTGGTAAAGGCCTTAGGCAAGGTGACCCCATCTCCCGATTTTTTTAATTTAGTAGTGGACGTTCTTACTAAAATGCTGAGCAAAGTCAGCTGATCATAGTCTGATTGCGTGGCTCATCACGAGGTTCTGCCTGGTGGCATCATCTGCCTTCAATATGCAGACGATACCATCCTTTTCTCAGGCAATGACTCCACACATGCTAGCAATCAGAAAACTGTTCTAACCTGTTTTGAACAAGTCTCAGGCATGAGAATCAACTACTCTAAAAGTGAACTCATCCCTATCAACATGGATGATCAGGAGTTAGCTGACTTCCTCTCTATTCTAGTCTGTAATAAAGGTAACTTCCCCATTAAGTACCTAGGTATCCCTCTCCACTATGATAAACTGAGGAGAGAGGATATCCAACCCCTTCTGGATAAAATCATTAAAAGCTTGTTTGGCTAGCATTCTAGTGTATCTCCTCTCCTTCTTCAAGTTCCCTAAATGGGCAGTGAACCTCATCAATTCTCAGATGTCTCATTGCTTGTGGAATGATTTTGAGGGAAATAGGAAGCTATACCTTGCTAATTGGGCCCTAGTCTCTATGAAAGATTTTGGAGGCCTAGGCATACCTAACCTCCAAGAAATTAACATCTGTCTTCTAGGGTCTTGGATTAAAAGATTCTATGAGGAAGACCTGAAACCACAGAAGCTTCTTATTCCCATAAATACCTAGGAAATAAACCTAATATTTTGTCCCTTCCTCCAACCCTAAGACCTCTAGATTCTGGAAAGGATTAAAATATATTATGCATGCTGTGAAATTTGGCTACAGATGGAACATAGGGGATGGGAGCAGAACCAGGTTCTGGGAAGATACTTGGTTTGGCGCCTGCCCCCTAGTAGTCCAATTTTGGCCTATTTACTCTATCTGCAATGAGCTTAACAAAAGTGTCAATGAAGTTTGGGACGGTCAATGCCTAAAACTCTCTTTTACAGGAACTTTAGTGATAGTCTCATGGAACAATGGTTCCAGTTGGAGGAAATTGCCAAAAGCATTACCTTTACTGCCGAGCCGGTGCCCTGATTTGGCAGCTGGACAATAAGGGGAAGTATTCCTCCAGCTCCCTCTATCATGTTATCAACTTTAGAGGGATTCAACCCGTGTTTATCCCTGCTGTCTGGAAATTGAGAGTTCCCCCTAAAATTCATGTATTTCTCCGCTTCCCTCCAAAAACAAATTGATGACTAGGGATAACCTTAGGAAGAGACACATCATCAAACCCCTTGATTGTGTTTACTTCTTGGAACAAGAGTCTTGTTCTCACCTATTTTTGAATGTATATTTGCTAAACATCTCTGGGCCCACATCGAGGAATATTTCTCTAGTCAGATTGGCTCATCCTTCAATCACGCCAGATTCTGGATTGCTACCAAAAGTGCTCAGTTTTAAACACTGTTAGCTCAGTTGTCCTTTGGTGTCTCCGGAAATATAGAAATGCTATGATTTTCAAGAACACCTCCCTGATTTCCATTCTGCATGTCTTGAGGTTGATCAGAACATGGTGAGGAATCACGATTCTCTCCTCCGGATCGGACAAGTACAAGTTGATGAGCTTCATTGGAAACCCTAACAAGATCCCTCCAGAAACCGTTGGCGATCACTTGTGGCTGAACAAGGCTCGACCTGCTCTGGGGCTGGACCCGTGGGCTCGTCTCAAGATCTCTGATGAAGATGATGGGCACCTGTCGCCGATAAAGAGGGACATCCACCATGCTACGCCTTCCAGCCCGGTGTCTCCGCTTGCTTACTGGTCGCCGCAGGCTGACACGGCCCCTCGGCTGAAGACCATGAAGGCTTCGCTGGACCCTCCTTGTGTCATTTGAGTGCTCTATCCGCTCTGCCTTTGGCACCGCTCGGGTGATTTGTGTTATTTAGAGAACTTGTTCATCCACCCCCCTAGTTTGTAGCTTTTCTACCTTTGCTTTCGAACTGCTCTTTGAGCTGCTGTATCAGAATATGTTGTGGTTTCGTTCTCAGCAATGGAACCGGGGAGATGCTCCCTGTTTTTCTAAAAAAATATTTTATATGTTATTATATATTATTTTTATTGTCATCATCAGATACTTACATATGTAAGAAAACAATATTCCACATCTTATTAACTTATAAAAATAATTTCTTAACAAATAAAATCCTGGATTGTTTTGGCACGAAAATCCTAGTGATTGTGTACAAAAGCTTGGTAAGATTTAAGGACGAATGTAATAATATCACTTATTATTTAAATAAATTTATAAAAAAATGCTCAGCCCCTTTTTATTTTTTGATAACATTGCTGGCCCAACCCAACATTATAATTAGAATCAGCCCAGCAAAATCGTGTATTTCGAGAAAGTGCAAATGGCCTGTAATTTTTTAGGAAATAAAATAAACGGGCCGCATGGATGCTACATTATTTGTTCACCCAGCCCAGCTAATGGCTGTAATTCAAAAAAAAGATCAAATTGACTGTAAATTCTACCGCGCAAAAAAAGATCAGAATTCAAAAAATGGGTTGAATCGTGCCACATTTTTGGTGGCTGAAATGTAAATAATAGGTCAAGCCAACGCAAGTCGTTGTCAATTTAGTCAACAAATGATTTCGACATGTTAGCCGTTGGATTTACATCCAATGACCGGCATCCATCTTCAATCTCTCGTCTTCTTCCTCCAGCGCCGCCGGGACCACCTCCCGCCTCCTGCTGCTAGCAGCTCTGCTTAGCACGCTTTGCTATGAAACGCTACTCCACCATTGGCCAGGCCATCCCTCCACCCTCCACACCTCCTGTTCTTCTCCAGCAACTGTCGAACCACACCGCACTAGAACCAGTTAACCCTCGTACACCTCTCCGTCTGCGACTCTACTCCTGCGTCTTCCCATCTCTGGCTCGTTGCTGTTCGGGGCCTCGCCGTCGTCCACCACCTTGGATGCGCTCGGCGCGACGTGGTCAACGTGGTCAACGAACGACACCATCGGAAGTAGACTGTGCGTGGAGAGGCTGACAGTTGGGTCCATGGCCGCACACAAGGAAATGCCTCCTTATTACGTGCAAAATAATGATTCCTCCACCTGACACCTGGGACCCACCGGAAGGGCCTCTGTATTTCGCGAAAAAAACGTGCCCCCGCTGACATGTCGGACCCACCAGCTATCTTCGCATGCAAGGAAGTGCCTCCTTATTACGCACAAAAAAATGAATACTCCCCCTGCCAGCTAGAACCCATCATAGTGGGAGGCTGACTTGTGGGCCTACCAAGTTGACGGGGATGGAGGGCTTTGTCAACTTAGTCAATATGAACGATTCTAGCTCCTCATTACCGTCTGATGTTCATCCAACGGCCGTAGTGCTTCTTCAACCTCTGGTCTTCTTGCTCCAAAGAGCCCAAACCAGCGCCGGTCGTGCCGCGTGCTCCTGCCTCCCGTGGCCGGCTGTGATGCCGCGGAGGCCTCACCGCCCCCTACTACTCCCACCGCTGGCCAGGTCATCCCTCTACTCACCCACACCCCATGTTATTCTGCAGCGACAGCAGCCTCACACCACAGGCGAACCAATGAACCCTCGTACTCCTCTTCGCGTGGGCATCCACTGTTGCGTCCTCCCCGGCTCCGAGTCGTCCCCTTCCAAGGCCTCGCCATCATCCACCGCCATGGTGCTCTCGGTGCGGCGTGGTCAACGTGGTCAAGGAATGACTTCCATCGGACGTGGATCAGACGTGGAGAGGTCGATACCGGGTCCACGGCTGCAGCAAGGAAGTGCCTGCTTATTACGCGCAAAATAATGATTCCTCCACCTAACAGTGGGGACCCACCAGATGGGCCACCGTATTTCACGAAAAAAAACATTTCCCCCTGACTGCTGGGACCCACCAACTACATCTTCGCACGCAAGGAAGTGCGTCCGGGCAAAAAAACGATTCGCCCTCCTGACTGTTGGGACCTACCAGCTACATCTTCGCATGCAAAGGAAGTGCGTCCGCGCAAAAAAATATGATTCGCCCCTCTGACTGCTGGGACCCACCAGCTACATTTTCGCACGCAAGGAAGTGCCTGACAGTCGGGACCCACCTGGTCGAAGCGTACGTAGCGTTGTCATTCTGGTCGTGAACGTGTACGTACATACTGGTCGTTGTAGAGGCGCGCACGTAGCATGTACATGTACGTACAGCGGCGAGGGTGCAAGAAAGAAAATACGATCACGTACGTACATACAGGCAGGGTCTCGAACACCTACTCGCGCATACGTACATGGCTGGGTCGGAATGGAGAAACAGCTTCGTCATCGTGTTCATCGGGAGGCAATGAAATGCGTCGTGTTCATGGGGAGGCAACGTAAATCGTGTTCATCGGGAGGCAACGGAACGCGTGGGAGCCAACCAGCTTGGACGGAACAGGCGATGGAAACGAGGCCTGGCGTACCGCAGAACGGAGGAAACGGCCTTGTGTTCGACCGTCCATGTTCGGAACGGGGTCCTGTTGATCGGGAGGGGTGTGGCGTACCGTAAAACGGAGGAAACAGACCTCCTATGGTCGAAACGGGGGTCCTGTTGATCGGGAGGGGTGTGGCGTACCACAAAACGGAGGAAACGGACCTCCTACGGTCGAAATGGGGGTCCTGTTGATCGGGAGGGGTGTGGCATACCGCAAAACGGACGAAACGGACTTGTGTTGGGCGCTTCACGGTCAAAGCAGGGTCCTGTTCATCGGGAGGGTGTGGCGTACCGCAAAACGGGACTCCACGGGATACTGTTCATCTCCACCGTCGACCTCCTCCAGCCTCCACGGGCTACCATCGACCTCCTCCAGCCTCCACGGGCCCCTGTTCATCTAGCCTTCGTGGGCTCCTGTTCATCCAGCCTCCACCGCGCGCTACTCCACCGGCTACTGTTCAACCACCCCTCCACGGGCACCCCTCCACCGTCTACTGTTCATCTAGCCCTCCACACCACGGGGTCCTGTTCAACCACCCCTCCAAAGCGTCATCGCTCATCCAGCCCTGCACACCACGGGTCCTGTTCATCGCAGGCAACGCCACCGCCACCGCTCATCCACCCCCACCCCCCGCACTGCTCACTGTTCATATAATCGATCGGCTTCAGTTAGCAGCAGTAGCGAAGGAATCGCTCGATCGGGTTCAGTTAACAGCCATCGATCGATCGATCGGGTTCAGTAACGCGTAGCCTGCAGTGCAATCGCTCGGGTTAGAGCCCAACGCCTCCCTCGGGTTCAGTTAGAGCCCAACGCCTCGCTTCGGGTTCGATTAGAAACGCCAGCGCCTACGCAGCACGTACGTGTACGAGAGAAACGTGCATCGCTCGGCCCCCGACCTCCCACCGTAACCGGCAACTCCCCGAAATTTTCCTCCCCCTCGCTTCTACCACGGTTTTTTCCGTCATGGACGGCCCAAAGAATGTCATGCAGCTGCGTCTCCAGCCCGCCCAGGATGAAAAGCCCATTTTCTGTCATGATTTTTTGTCATAGAAGTAGGAGCCCACCACATCTATGATGATACCGGGTTTTGTCACAATTATCGTCATAGAAGTGTCATATGTATGACAGAAAAAAATTTCGTTCGGCCCAAAATGTCACGGATGTGTCTTTTTGTTGTAGTGCCACAATTCATTGATCTCAACAAACACACCGCAAAAAGAAGATTACGTCGAATAGATCTCCATGAGAGAGGGGGAGAACATTGTATTGAGATCCAAAAAGAGAGAAGAAGCCATCTAGCTACTAACTATGGACCCGAAGGTCTGAAGTAAACTACTCACACTTCATCGGAGAGGCTATGATGATGATGTAGAAGCCCTCCATGGTGGATTCCCCTTCAGGCAGAGCTCCGGAACATGCCCCAAGATGGGATCTCGTGGATACAAAAAGTTGCGGCGGTGGAATTAGGTTTTTGGCTGCATATCTGATCTGTTGGGGGTACGTAGGTATATATAGGAGGAAGGAGTACGTCGGTGGAGCTTGGGGGGCCCATGAGGCAGGGGGCACGCCCTATGGGGGCGCCCTTCACCCTCGTGGACGCCTCCCTCCTTTCTTGACCGAGGGTCCAAGTCTCCTGGATCTTATCTGATGAAAAAATCACGTTCCCAAAGATTTCATTCCGTTTGGCCTCCGTTTGATATTTTGTTTCTTCGAAACACTGAAATAGGCAAAAAACAGCTATTCTGGGCTGGGCCTCCGGTTAATAGGTTAGTCCCAAAAGTAATATAAAAGTGGAAAATAAAGCCCAATATAGTCCAAAACAATAGATAATATAGCATGGAGCAATCAAAAATTATAGATACGTTGGAGACATCTCAGGCATCCCCAAGCTTAATTCTTGCTCGTCCTCGAGTAGGTAAATGATAAAAAGAGAATTTTTGATGCGGAGTGCTACTTGGCATAATTTTAATGTAACTCTTCTTAATTGTGGTATGAATATTCAGATCCAAAAGATTCAAGACAAAAGTTCATATTGACATAAAAATACTAATACTTCAAGCATACTAACTAAGCAAATAAGTCTTCTCAAAATAAAATGGCTAAAGAAAGTTCATCCATACAAAATCATATAGTTTAGTCATGCTCCATTTCTGTCACACAAGAATGCTCTCATCATGCACAACCCCGATGACAAGCCAAGCAATTGTTTCCTACTTTAGTAATCTCAAACCTATAAACTTTCACGCAATATATGAGCGCGAGCCATGGACATAGCACTATGGGTGGAATAGAATATAATGATGGGGGTTATGTGGAGAAAAAAAGAGAAGATCTTACATCAACGAGGCTAATCAACGGGCTATGGAGATGCCCATCAATTGATGTTAATGCAAGGAGTAGGGATTGCCATGCAACGGATGCACTAGAGCTATAAATGTATGAAAGCTCAACAAAAGAAACTAAGTGGGTGTGCATCCAACTTGCTTGCTCACGAAGACATAGGGCATTTGAGGAAGCCCATCGTTGGAATATACAAGCCAAGTTCTATAATGAAAAATTCCCACTAGTATATGAAAGTGACAAAATATGAAACTCTTTATATGAAAAACATGGTGCTACTTTGAAGCACAATATATGAGACTCGCTATATGAAGAACATGGTGCTACTTTGAAGCACAAGTGTGGAAAAAGAGATAGTAACATTGCCCCTTTTTTTGGGCCTTCTTTTTTTTCTTTGGCCTTTCTCTTTTTTGGGGGGACAATGCTCTATTAAATGATGATCATCACACTTTTATTTATTTACAACTCAATGATTACAACTCGATACTAGAACATAGTATGACTCTATATGAATGCCTCCGGTGGTGTACCGGGATATGCAATGAATCAAGAGCGACATGTATGAAAGAATTATGAAAGGTGGCTTTGCCACAAATACTATGTCAACTACATGATCATGCTAAGCAATATGACAATGATAAATGTGTCATGAAGAACGGTATGGTGGAAAGTTGCATGGCAATATATCTCGGAATGGCTATGGAAATGCCATAATAGGTAGGTATGGTGGCTGTTTTGAGGAAGATATAAGGAGGTTTATGTGTGAAAGAGCATATCATATCACGGGGTTTGGATGCACAGTGAAGTTTGCACCAACTCTCAATGTGAGAAAGGGCAATGCACTGCATCAAGAGGCTAGCAATGATGGAAGGGTGAGAGTGCGTATAATCCATGGACTCAACATTAGTCATAAAGAACTCACATACTTATTGCAAAAATCTACAAGCCATCAAAAACCAAAGCACTACGCGCATGCTCCTAGGGGGATATATAGGTAGGAAAAGACCATCGCTCGTCCCTGAACGCCACTCATAAGGAGGACAATCAAATAACACCTCATGTTTCAAATTTGTTACATAACGTTTACCCTACGTGCATGCTACGGGACTTGCAAACTTCAACACAAGCATTTCTTAAATTCACAACTACTCAACTAGCACGACTTTGATATTATCACCTCCATATCTCAAAACAAATATCAAGCATCAAACTTTTCTTAGTATTCAACGCACCCAAAAGAAAGTTTTACAAATCTTGAATACCAAGCATATTATTATTTTAAGCAAATTACCATGCTATTTAAGACTCTCAAAATAATCTAAGTGAAGCATGAGAGATCAATAGTTTCTTTAAAACAAATCCACCACCGTGCTCTAAAATATATAAGTGAAGTACTAGAGCAAAACTATAAAGCTCAAAACATATAAGTGAAGCACATAGAGCAAAACTATAAAGCTCAAAAGATATAAGTGAAGCACATAGAGTATTCTAACAAATTCCAATTCATGTATGGCTCTCTCAAAAGGTGTGTAAAGAAAGGATGATTGTGGTAAAATAACAAGCAAAAACGCAAATAATACAAGACGCTCCAAGCAAAACACATATCATGTGGTGAATAAAAATATAGCTCCAAGTAAAGTTACCGATGGAAGTGGATTTAAAGAGGGATGCCTTCCGGGCATCCCCAAGCTTTGACTTTTGGTGTCCTTGGATTATCTTGGGGTGCCATGGGTATCCCCAAGCTTAGGCTCTTGCCACTCCTTGTTCCATAATCCATCAAAAAAATTCACCCAAAACTTGAAAACTTCACAACACAAAACTCAACAGAAATCTCCGAGCTCCACAAATGAAAAGAAAACAAAAGACCACTTCAAGGTACTGTAATGAACTCATTGTTTATTTATATTGGTGTTAAACCTACTGTATTCCAACTTCTCTATGGATTATAAACTATTTTACTAGCCATAGATTCATCAAAATAAGCAAACAACACACGAAAAACAGAATCTGTCAAAAACAGAACAGTATATAGTAATTTGTAACTAACGCAAACTTCTGGAACTCCAAAAATTCAGCCAAAATAGGAATACCTAGGCAATTTGTTTATTGATCATAAGCAATTGGAATCACTATTTTATCACGTTCTGGTGATTTTTAACAATTTTTTCGTGAATCGAAAGTTTCTAGAAATTACAGCAAGATCAAATAACTATCATCCAAGAAGATCCTATAGGTTTAACTTGGCACAAACACTAATTAAAAAATAAAACCACATCTAAACAGAAGGTAGATGGATTATTTATCACTAAGCAGCAAGGAAAAATATTGGGTTGCCTCCCAACAAGCGTTTTTCTTTAAAGCCTTTTAACTAGGCAATGATAATTTTAATGATGCTCACATGAAAGACAAGAATTGAAGCGCAAAAAGAGCATCATAAAACACGTGACAAACACATCTAAGTCTAACATACTTCCTATGCATAGGCATTTTATAAGCAAACAAATTATCCTAGCAAGAAAAAATTAGCATATGCAAGGAAGAACAAAGAGACGATAGCAATCTCAATATGACGAGAGGTAATTTAGTAAGATAAAAAAATTCTACAACCATATTTTCCTCTCTCATAATAATTACATGTAGGATCATAGGAAAATTCAAAAAAGTAGTTATCACAAAACCTATTCTTAACACGATCCACATGTATGCAAAGTTGACACTCTTCCAAAATAGTGGGATTAACATTAACTAAAGTCATGACCTCAAACCAACTTTTATCAAAAATTTCATAAGATTGAATATTCTCCAAATATGTGGGATCTAAAGTTGACACTCTTCCAAACCCACTTTCAATATTATTGCAAACAATATTATCAATCTCATATTCATCATGGGGATTAAATAAATTTTCAAGATCATAAGAAGAATCACCCCAATCATGATCATTGCAACAAGTAGTAGACATAGCAAAACTAGAATCCCCAAGCTTAGGGTTTTGCATATTATTAGTACAATTGACATCAAGAGAATTTATAGTAAAATCATTGAAATCATGCTTTTCATCGAGGGAACTATCAAGCATGGGTGCAATAGCAACGATCTCATGCTTAACATACGGAACTATAGCAAATTCATCTTCATAAATATTGGCATCATGGTCACAAGAATAGAAAGCATCATGTTCATCAAGGGATATTTCAATCAAATCATCAGAATCACAGTTATCTATAGATTCATGCATATCATTATTTTCTTCCGAAGCAACGGTCATTCTTTCAATAAATTCTTGGACATAGACATTATGAGCAAGGTTTTCATTGCAATATTTAAGTATGACGGAATTTTCAGATTTGTTGAGAGTAAAATCATACTTTTCAATCAGAGAAGCAACTTCATGAGCAGCCTTAAAAACGACAAATTCTTCAATTTGTTTGATATCACAGTAACTATATACACCCTTTGCATAAGAAGATAAGATTTCATTATCATTGAACTCACATAGGTAGGGAAGGTGTTTTTAGGGTTCTTAGAGCAACAAGTAAAATCACAAATTTCACAAAGATTCCAAGCATAGCATAGCAAACTATTTATATGATACCATACCTTTTTCAGACAAATGGTGACGCACAAAATGAGCATGCTCATCTAAAGATTTCCCATCAACTAGGCTAGTTGGGGTTTCAGCACGAGCGCATAAGGATCAAATATGATCCAAGTAGAACACTTTAGGTGGATCCATAACAATAGACTTTTAGCAAGCAAAGATGCAAGCAAATATAAGGCACATGGTAACACAATCAAAAAAGAAGCAAGCATAAAAGAGAGGGCGAATAAAACGGCAAGGGTGAAGTGGGGGAGAGGAAAACGAGAGGCAAATGGAAAATAATGTAATGCGAGAGATAAGGGATTGTGATGGGTACTTGGTATTGACTTTTGCATAGACTCCCCGGCAATGGCGCCAGAAATCCTTCTTGCTACGTCTTGAGCTTGCGTTGGTTTTCCCCGAAGAGGAGAGGATGATGCAGCAGAGTAGCGTAAGTATTTCCCTCAGTTTTTGAGAACCAAGGTATCAATCCAGTAGGAGGCCACGCGCAAGTCCCTCGTACCTACGCAAAGCAAATAACTCCTCGCAACCAATATGAATAGGTGTTGTCAATCCCTTCACGGTCACTTACGAGAGTGAGATGTAATAGAGATGATAGATAATATTTTTGGTATTTTTGGTATAAGGATGCAAAGTAAAATAAAAGGCAAAGTAAAAAAGCAAAGCAATAATAAAGCGTAGGAAGATTAATATGATGAAAATAGACCCGAGGGCCATAGATTTCACTAGTGGCTTCTCTCAAGAGCATAAGTATTTTTACGGTGGGTGAGCGAATTCTTTGTTGAGCAATTGTGAGAATTGAGCATAGTTACGAGAATATCTAGGTATGATAATGTATATAGGCATCACGTCCGAGATAAGTAGACTGACTCTGCTGCATCTACTACTACTACTCCAGCGATCGACCACTATCCAAAGATGCATCTAGAGTATTAAGTTAATGAAAAGCGAGTAATGCTTTAAGCAAGATGACATGATGTAGAGGAATAAATTCATGCAATATGATAAATATCCCATCTTGTTATCCTCGATGGCAACAATACAATACGTGCCTTGCTGCCCTTACATCCTTTGGGAAAGGACACGCAAGATTGAACCCAAAGCTAAGCACTTCTCCCATTGCAAGAACTACCAATCTAGTTGGCCAAACCAAACGGATAATTCGAAGAGACTTGCAAAGATAACCAATCATACATAAAAGAATTCAGAGAAGATTCAAATATTGCTCATAGATAATCCTTATCATAAACCCACAATTCATTGGTCTCAACAAACACACCGCCAAAATAAGATTACATCGAATAGATCTCCACGAGAGAGGGGGAGAACATTGTATTGAGATCCAAAAAGAGAGAAGAAGCAATCTAGCTACTAACTATGGACCCGAAGGTCTGAAGTAAACTACTCACACTTCATCGGAGAGGCTATGATGATGATGTAGAAGCCCTCCATGGTGGATTCCCCTTCCGGCGGAGCTTCGGAACAGGCCCCAAGATGGGATCTCGTGGATACAGAAAGTTGCGGCGGTGGAATTAGGTTTTTGGCTCCGTATCTGATCTGTTGAAGTGCGTGGGTATATATATGAGGAAGGAATGCGTCGGTGGAGCTTGGTGGGCCCACGATGCGGCGGCGCCCTGAGGCGCCCTCCACCCTCGTGGCCGCCTCCCTCCTTTCTTGATCGAGGGTCCAAGTCTCCTGGATCTTATCTTATGAGAAAATCACGTTCCCGAAGATTTCATTCCGTTTGGCCTCCGCTTGATATTCCGTTTCTTCGAAACACTGAAATAGGCAAAAAAACAGCAATTCTGGGCTGGGCCTCCGGTTAATATGTTATTCCCAAAAGTAATATAAAAGTGGAAAATAAAGCCCAATATAGTCCAAAACAATAGATAATATAGCATGGAGCAATCAAAAATTATAGATACGTTGGAGACGTATCACACAGCATCATCCACTCCAGTTGCCCTTCCCTGGAGCGCTTGCTGATTGTTTTGGGAATAGAAATCCATATCAGTTGTCTCAAAATATAGTCGCCTCACCTTAAAAGCATTGGAATTTGTTTTGAAGGACAGAAGCTCATCATCGACTTCACTTCAAAGGTTTCTCCTTCATAATTGTTATTGACCTTCGCAAATAACGGTTGTCTCTGCACCCAAACTAGAGACCTTGGGTGTAATTCGTGATCCAGTTGATGATACAAACAATTTGGTGTTTGGCTCCACACTTTTTCAGGTACCGTATATTATCATCTACACATTTGTAATCATAAGCTGCATTTTTCATTTGTGCGCATAAGTTTTATATCATCTTGGTGTACACTTTGGGCACTAATATTATGTTATATGCTCAATGAAGAGTTCGTCCATGGATAGCCTATCAATGCTGGTGGATTCTGTCAAGATCTTATATATCAGAATGTTTTGATTTGATCTAAACATAATTATTGGCTTGCTGCGATGCTTTCGGTCTCTGGAGAATTTATATATAAAGGTGATGATTTCATGCACATTGAAAGACCGTGTATATTGTACTAGAATTAACCATTCAGCTGTTGCTCTTTCGACATACTCTTTTTTCAGACCTTAACTGTTTTCAAATCTTCATGGAGAAAAACGTATAACCAATCGGTGGCATAATAAGCACCGGAATTTTCTCAGTTCTCATGACATTCATTTCAGGACAATAACGATGGAAAGGTATGCATCCAACCAGGCAAACAGAAGCTTTGTCACATTCTTCCGGTTGAATGCGAGGTTACTATTGTCCATGAGGCTTAAGTTTTACAGCAAGAGATTTCTCACGGAGGGACACGTTGAACAGCAAAAAAAGAAGTTTCCGGTGGACAAATGGGCTTCTGAACGTGCTCGCTTCTATTTACAACAAGTTGTAGTCATCCTGAAATAATTTTTTTTGCACAGGATGTTGATTTTATGGATCAGACTGATCCATTTGTTTATGTTGCAAAAAGAGTGGTTGGGTTAGATGTTACTGCCATGTTCAATCTGGGTTTTGTCTAAAAATTTGATCAACAATTAATCCTTGGGCTTTTTGTACCGTTTGTAAGCTTAAGTTGCATGTTGTTGCCCTCGTACTCCCCTCCACCTGCCACTACACTGCCGCATCTTCCACGACTGTTGTTCGTTCCCGTCCGAGGCCTCGCCATTGTTCTCCGCCTTGTTCGCTCGCTGTGCCCGCCACCTTCTGGCGTTGTCAACATGGTCAACAACCAAGAGGAATCAGGAGATGACTGTACGTGGAGTGGCTAACAGTAGGGACCCACCAGGGTCATTACATTACGCAAGCAGGTGCCTCGTTATTACAAGCCAAAATAATACTTCTAATTGTTTGAGAACTAGGTCCCACGCCTTTGTCAATGTAGTCAATAAACAAGAAAATTACACAACAAGCGGATAACACCAGGGACCCAGCACCTCGCCCAGTTGTTTTTTAGTTTGTAGGCGGAGCTCAAGCGCACTTGTGTGGAAATTTGTGGCCCGTCTATGCCTTACGCTTTTATTTAAGCACATGGTGAGCCCAGTTGATATCTTTTTTCTTTCTGAAAATGGCTAGCCCAGTTCTTTTTTTTGGAGAATACCAAAACCGAGGCATACTTGCTTTTCTCAGCCCTGCTGGGCTGCAAATCTTTCAAGACAAGGAGGGATGTAAGTAGTAAGAAATGGGCTTCCCCAGAAAATGGGCTATAAGTTGTAAGAAATGGGATGTAAATTTTTAAACCAAAGCCAGCCGACAATTACATTAAAATATCATTTTTTCTGGATTTCTCTACTCTCTACTCTTATAAAAACTAAAGCCAACTGGCAATTACATTAAAATATTGTCTTTTCTCCCACAAGATAAACCACTCATACAAATGCATCTTCATGTTCCGTGCAATGCACGGGCATCTTGCTAGTTAAGATTTTAAATTTCATTCCTTTTTTTCTGTGGAGAATTTTTTTTTGATATAATTTTTAAAAAATTATTTTTAACGTGACTCGAAATCTTGTGATTAAAAGAGTACGGACTCAACCAAAATATGCAAAATGTCATTGAATTTTTTAGCAGTGCCTAGAATATATGGTCTGTAATGATAGTAATAAAGAATATGGGCTTCAAATATCCTTAAGAATTAGCAAATGGGCTGTAAATTATTTAAAATAATGGCAAATGGGCTGTATGTTGTTTTCCACATATTTGGAGGCTAACTTCTGGGCCTACTAGGTTGTGATATGACGCTGTCCTAATTTTTTTTGGCCAGCATGCAAGGCTTTGTCAACTTAGTCAACACAGAGCAGTTATTGTTGGATGTCCATCCAACGGCCGCCGTGCTTCTTCAATCTCTGATCTTCCTGCTCCAGCCGCCCATACCAGTGTCGGCGGGACTGCCTGCTCCCTCCTCCCGTGGCTGGTTGTGCTGTCGCCAGGCCATCCCTCTACCCTCCCGCACATCCTGTTATTTTCCGGCGACGTCAGCCTCACCTCGCAGCCGACCAGTCAGCGCTTGTACTCCCCTTAGCGTGGGCATCCACTTCGGTGGCTTCGCCGGCTCTGGGTCGTTCCCTTCCTGGGCCTCGCCCTTGTCCACCGTGTTTGTGCTCTCGGCGCGGTGAGGTCAACATGGTCAACATACAACAGCCACTGGAAGAGGCTGACAGTAGGGGCCCACATAGGGAAATGCCTCCTTATTACACGCAAAATAATGATTCCTCCACCTGACAGCTGGGACCCACCGGAATGGCCTCTGTATTTCGCAAAAAAAACGTTCCCCCCGCTGACAGCTCGGACCCGCAAGCTATATCTTCGCACGCAAGGAAGTGCCTCCTTGTTACGCACAAAAAATGAATATCCCCCTGCTAGCTGGGACCCACCATAGTGTGAGGCTGACTTGTGGGCCTACTAAGTTGACGGGGACAGAGGGCTTTGTCAACTTAGTCAACATGAACGATTCTAGCTCCAGTGATCGTACGATGTCCATCCAATGGTCGTAGTGCTTCTTCAACCTCTGGTCTTCTTGCTCCAGCCGCCCAGAGCAGCGCCGGTCATGCCACCTCCTCCTGCCTCCCGTGGCCGGCTGTGCTGCCATGGAGGCCTCACCGCCCCATACTACTCCAACCACTGGCCAGGCCCTGCGGCGACGACAGCCGAACCAGTGAACCTCGTACTCCTTTCCGTGTGGGCTTCCACTGCCGCGTCTTCCCCGGCTCCGTGTCGTCCCCTTCCTAGTCCTAGCCGTCGTCCACCGCCCTGGTGCTCTCGGCACGGCGTGGTCAACATGGTCAAGGAAAGACTTCCATCGGAAGAGTATTGTACGTGGAGAGGCTAACCGATGGGTCCATGGCCGCAGCAAGTAAGTGCATCCTTATTACGTCCAAAATAATGATTCCTCCACCTAACATCAGGGACCCACCGGACGGGCCACCGTATTTCATGAAAAAAACATTTCTCCCTGACTGCTAGGACCCACCAGCTACATCTTCGCATGCAAGGAAGTGCGTCCATATTACGGGAAAAAAATGAATCGCCCCTGACAGCTGGTACCCACCAGCTACATCTTCGCACGCAAGGAAGTGACTGACAGTCGGGACCCACCTGGTCGAAGCGTACGTAGCGTTGTCATTCTGGTCGAGAACATGTACGTACATACTGGTCGATGTTGAGGCGCGCACGTGTGGTAGTAGAGGTGCGCACGGAGCATGTACTGCGTCGTCACGGCGGCGAGTGCAAGAAAGAAAATCTGACCAGAAATGCGTATATCTGAATGAGGTCTCGACGTCTACTCAGCGCGCCGTATGGCCAGGACTCGTGTACATGGCTGGGTTGGAACAGAGAAATTGCGTCGTCATCGTGTTCATGTGGAACCAACCGGCTTGGTCGGAACGGAATGCGTTGTCGTGTTCATCGGGAGCCAACCGGCTTGGACGGAACAGGCAATTGAAACGAGGCCTGGCGTACCACATAACGGAGGAAACGGCCTTGTGTTCTACCGGCCATGGTGGAAACGGGATCCTGTTCATCGGGAGGGGTCTAGCGTAACGCAAAACGGAGGAAACGGACCTCCTACGATCGAAACGGGGTCCTGTTGATTGGGAGGGGTGTGGCATACCGCAAAACGGAGGAAACAAACTTGTGTTGGAGCGCTACGGTCAAAGCAGGGTCCTGTTCATCGGGAGGGGTGTGGCGTACCGCAAAACAGGACTCCACGGGATACTGTTCATCTCCACTGTCGACCTGCTCAAGCCTCCACGGGCTCCTGTTCATCCATCGTCGACCTCCTCCAGCCTCCACCTGCGACTGTTCAGCCACGGGCTCCTGTTCATCCAGCCTCCACCGCGCGCTTCTCCACCGGCTACTGTTCAACCAGCCCTCTCCACGAGGTCCTGTTCAACCACCCCTCCACGGGCTACTGTTCATCCAGCCCTCCACCGGCTACTATTCAACCAGCCCTCCACCGGCTACTATTCAACCAGCCCTCCACAGGGTCCTGTTCATCCAGCCCTCCACGGGGTCCTGTTCGTCCACCGGCTCGACCGATCGGGGTACTGTTCATCCAGCGGCAATTGCCTCTACTACCACGGGGTCTTGTTCATCCAATCCCCCACCGGGAACTGTTCATCCAAACCCCCTCAACAACACTCACTGTTCATCCAGAGGCAGCATCGATCGGCTTCAGTTATCAGCAGTAGCGAAGGAATCACACTCGGGTTCAATTAACAGCAAGGGATCGATCGACCGCTCGGGTTCAGTCACGCGTAGCCTGCAGTGCAATCGCTCGGGTTCAGTTAGAGCCCAACGCCTCACTCGGGTTCAATTAGAGCCCAATGCCTCGCACACACACGCGTACGTACGAGAGAAACACACATCGCTCGGCCCCGACCACCCACCATAACAGGGAACTCACTAATATTTTCCTCGCCCTCGCTTCTACCACGGTTTTCTCCGTCATGGACGGCCCAAAGAATGTCATGCAGCCGCGTCTCCGGCCCGCCCAGGACGAAAAGCCCATTTTTGTCATGATTTTTTGTCATAGAAGAAGGACCCCACCACATCAATGACGATACCTGGTTTTGTCACAATTATCGTCATAGAAGTGTCATAAGTATGACAGAATTTTTTTTCGTTCGGCCCAAAATGTCACGGATGTGTCTTTTTTTTGTAGTGTGATGTCACTTGAAGCTACGTCGGTATTTCCCCAAAGAGGAAGGGATGATGCAGCACAACGGCGGTAGGTATTTCCCTGAGAAATGAAACCAAGGTTATCGAACCAGTAGGAGAACCAAGCCGCACAACGTAAACAACCCTTGCACACAAATAACAACACCTCGCAACCCGACGTGTTAAAGGGGTTGTCAATCCCTTTCGGGGTACGGCGCCAGAATTTGAGTGTTGACAGGAGAAAGTTGTAATGGGTTGAAATAATAGATCGCAAATAAAATAAAGTGCATCAAAGTTTTTTTGTATTTTTTGGTTTAATATATCTGAATAAAAAGAGCAAATAAAATAGAACAAAAAGCAAATATATGAGAAAGAAGACCCGGGGGTCGTAGATTTCACTTGTGGCTTCTCTTGAGAAAGATAGCAAACGGTGGGTAAACAAATTACTGTTGGGCAATTGATAGAACTTCAAATACTCATGACGATATCCAGGCAATGATCATTACATAGGCATCACGTCCAAGATTAGTAGACCGACTCCTGCCTGCATCTACTACTATTACTCCACACATCGACCGCCATCCAGCATGCATCTAGTGTATTAAGTTCATGGAAAACCGGAGTAATGCCATAAGAACGATGACATGATGTAGACAAGATATGTTTATCTATGGCGGTAGATACAGATCCCGTCTTTTTATCCTTAGTAGCAACAATACATACGTGTCGGTTCCCTTTGTCACTGGGATCAAGCACCGTAAGATCGAACCCACTACCGGGCACCACCTCCCATTGCAAGATAAATAGATCAAGTTGGCCAAACAAAATCCAAATATCAGAGAAGAAATACGAGGCTATAAGAGATCATGCATATAAGAGATCAAAGAAACTCAAATAACTTTCATGGATATAAAAAGATATAAGTGATCATAAACTCGAAGTTCATCAGATCAAAACAAACACACCACAAAAGAGTTACATCATATGGATCTCCAAGAGACCATTGTATTGAGAATTCAGCGAGAGAGAAAGCCATCTAGGTACTAACTACGGACCCCGAAGGTCTACAAAGAACTACTCACGCATCATCGGAGAGGCACCAATGGAAGTGGTGAACCCCTTCGTGATGGTGTCTAGATTGGATCTGGTGGTTCTGGACTCTGCGGCAGCTGGATGAATATTTCGTCGACGCTTCTAGGGTTTTGGGATTTTTGGGGTATTTATAGAGCAAAGAGACGGTCTGGGGGAGCACCCGAGGCGGGCACAACCCACCAGGGCGCGCCTGGGCCTCCTAGCGTGGCCTGGTGGGTTGTGTCCCCCTCGGGGCACCCCCCAGGTGCAACCAGGGCCCATTGTCTTCCTTCTAGCCCATAGAAAATCATCATGGAGTTTCCAGGCATTTGGACTCCGTTTGATATTGATTTCCCGCGATGTAAAAAACATGAAAAAAAACAGCAACTGGCACTTGGCACTATGTCAATAGATTAGTACCAAAAAATGATATAAAATGATTATAAAACATCCAAGATTGATAAATAAATAAACATCATGGAACAATAAAAAATTATAGATACGTTGGAGACGTATGATGGGTGTTTGGGTTTGGGTTTTTCCTCACTTGATGATTTTCCCTCAAAGTCCTCGGAGGATGGGATGCTCTCAATGAAAAGTGTCAGTTTCTCTTGGAGCAGCCAACCAACTAGTGGTTGTAGGGGGAGGCTATTTATAGCCTAGGAGCAGCCTGACATGATAAGACATAAATGTCCTTCAATGATATGACCGTTAGGTGGGTAGATATTTTGGGACAGCTGCCGCATAGCACAGCAATGGTTGGATATTTGAGTATCAAATTCCTTAGGGCTATCATGTTCATCACTTGTAGGCAATCGACACTGGCGAATTCCTAACTCCTCAGTCAGAACAAATTCCTTAGAGGCCAGAAGATCTTCGTCTCTGTCACTGAAGAAATTGACAAAACTGTATGAGATTTACAATGGCTTCACCTGAAAGGATTGGGTAGGTGTTGGATTTTGAGATGAGCATCACTTGGAAACATTTCCTTAGTTTTACCTCAACTCCCTTTAACAGTACGGTGTTTCCTATGACTCTAGAAAGAGAAAATGAAACTACGAAAACAAAAGTCTTCACGCTTCATAATCCTCGCATGAATATCAAGTCTTCACGGTCACACCAATTTCTTCACTTTCAAAGTCTTCAAGAAAACCAAAGTCTTCAGCTGAAGACATTCATTTTTAGGGGTCGACTTTCATCGTAAATATCAAACTCCTCATAGACTTATGGACCCATGTACACTCACAAACTCATTAGACCCTTAACCTATAAATCTTCAATACACCAAAATCACTAAGGGGCACTAGATGCACTTACAATCTCCCCCTTTTTGGTGATTGATGACAATATAGGTTAAGTTTTCAACGGGGATAAACATATGAAGTGTAAATACTGATATTGAGGAATTTGATTGCAAGATATAGAAGAACTCCCCCTGAAGATGTGCATATGTGAGGAATTTTCTTTGAATAGCAAATGCACATTGTAGAGAAGAATCATGGAGATCTCCCCCTATATCTTGTAATTCGTACACACATTTAATATATGATATGAAGAATTTGAAATGCATGAAGAAATATGGTGTCTGATGAAATTCAGCATGTGTGCATTAACGTATGTGAGGAAATAGCATGCAGAAAACAGAGCAAAAGTATAAGACCACCATAGGACTGAAGTTTACAACTCGATCAACAAATACTTCAGAAGAGCGAGAGTTGTAACTTAACAGAAAAAACACCCAAATATAGACTCCCGCTTGAAGCTTAACTCAAATTTCTCCCCCTTTGTCATCGAATGACCAAAAGGGACGAAAAATGAGGACTAACGCCCTTGAATTATATCATCAAGATGTTGATGGAGGAGCGCCATCATTATTGTGGGTCATCCGTTGGAATAGGGCCAACCGCGGTGTCGTTCAAGTCTTCGGCTTCATCTGTCTCGTGTGATGAAGAATATGAGCTGGCGAACAGGTGAGGAACTTTGACCTTCTTTAATTTCTTCAAAGGAGGCTGAGACCAGTCAAAGTACTGTTTGAAGCCCATCTCCTTGAGATCTTCAGCAGTGTAGAGATTAGAAAGAATAGCCCAAGTGTTGTCAAAGACTTCATGCAAGTAGTAGTGGTTCTTCTTCACACTATTTTGAGTGACTGCCATGTTCTGAAGAATAGCACAAAACTGATGCTTGACCCACTTGTGATTTCTGTCAACTTTCTGATGTAGGCTGAGGAGAAGCTCACGGTCAGTCATCGCACGCAGAGCAGTGGTTTGAGGATATTGCTTTGAAGCATTTGAAACAGTATCATGAGTGGCAGAGTCATCATTGGTGGAATATGATGTAGCTTTATGAAACTTTCCATCCCATGGAAGAGTGCCTTCATCTATAACAGCAACCTTGCCCTTCTCATCAGCTAAGGAAATAGTCCTTTTGAGGACTTCAATTGGCGGAAAGAAGCTGAGATAATTTTGAAAGTCAGCCTTGTAATGAATTGAAGATCTTGATCTGATGAATTTCATGATCCAGGGAGCATAAGGCTTCAACTCAAAAGATGACAGAGCAGCATTGACCAAACTCCTCATGAAGAAATCAAGGTAGTTGATAGGAATATCATGTATGATATTAAATAGCAGATTCTTCATTATGCCAACAACCTCTTCTTCATCAGAGTTGTGGCCCTTGATCAGACTGAGGGTTTTGGTCAATATGCGATAGACAGTCCTTGACACATAGAGCAATTCCTTGATGAGGAATGTGGTCCTTGGAGCTTGGCCAGGCTTCAATGGCTTGATCAGCACTTGCATCAGATGATTTGAGAGTTCAGGTTTAGCATAGATGAGCCTTGCACCTTCAGTGGGAGGATTGATTGAAACTGCGTGAAGAAATTCAGAGGCCGGAGCTTCGTAGTGAGTGTTTTCGGTCATCCAGTCAAGCACCCATGGATTCACATCTTCAACATTGCCAGTGATGTGCAGCGTGGCATAGAACTGAAGAATGAGTTCTTCATTCCAATCGCAGATGTCCATGCAGAAGTTGAGCAGTCCAGCATTATAAAGAACACCGATGACTGGGGTGAAGCACGGAAGAGACTCCATATCCACATGAGAAATTTGCTCATGGTCAAAAATCTTGTCCTTATCAAACAACTGCGAGGAATACAAATTCATCTGGCTGGCAGTCCAAAAACGCTTGCGACGATATCGAGCAAAGTCATAAGGATTGTAGTTAGAGAACAAATGATGTTCAGCAAAGAATTCATCAGCTTTGAACTTCTGCTTCTTGGTGTGAGGATTCTATGGCTTGTGCTCAAGATTTGTAGTGGAAGTCTTCACATCCTCTTGATGTACAACCTCTGAAGCCACAGGCTAAGGAATCTCAGGAGCAGTTTCATTAGCAGCACCCTTGGCCTCCATTTCTTCCGCACTAGCGGCTGGAACTTCTTCTAGAATATAAATAAGTGAAGCTTGATGTCCTTCAGAGCCCGTATAAATTTCTTCAGTTTGGACAGGGGACCGAGGAAGTTGATGCACAGGGGTTGTCAAAGGTGAATTGGGATGATGACTTTCCCAATAGTCATCATTCAGAATAGGAGTTGTTAACCCAATATCCACATCTTCATCTTCTTCATCAATTTCTTCAAGGCCCGCCTCTTGAGCTGTGAACTGAGGCATGGGCGATGATACCAGCGGAGTAGAAGGGATATTATCCACTTCAATTTATTCATCCAACTGCTCTGACGAAGTAGCCAAAGGATTTTCCTCATCACTGTCATCTGGATTGACATATTCCTCACCAAAGGGAACAGTCTCCTTTGATGGCATGCTTGAGATCGGAACAACATCAATTAGGTTCTCGAATGAGCTCGTCAAAGTCTTCACTTTCTTAGGAGCTGAAGACTCTGAGGTTGTAGATGATTTCCTTTTCTTCACAGCTGCTCTCTCCGCAGCCTTGGTCTTTTTCGCTTCTGATGCAGAAGGAAGGTTGATGCTTTTCATCTGTGATGACTTTGCAGGAGGAGCAGATGAAATTGGTTCAATTTCTTCAGGCACAACTAATGCAGTTGCCCAGGCATGCTCAGTTTCCTCAGTCGCAGTAGCAGATGCTTCAACTGGCCTGGTTTGTTCTCCATGCGCATCATTGGAGGTTGCCCTGGTAGTTTCTTCAGAGGCTAGAATTTCTTGAGCAGCCATGGTGCTCTCATTTTCTTCAACAGTCTGATTTTCATGAGGTGTGCTTGCATGATGTTCATTAGGCTGAGCAGATGTCTCAGCCTGAGGAATTTCATGTTGCGATGAAGCTACAACATTGGTGTAAATCCCTTCGCGATTTTGATGAATTTGACTTTGGCTCCTAGCCAATCTGCACGATATGCGTCGAATTCATCACTGGGTGCTTTGATCTCAGTCTGCATAGTCACAAGTTCATCAGGAGACATTTTCACAACATTTTTCTTCAGAAAATGTCCCTTCTTGTACCGAGCTTTCTTCACTTGCCTGGCCTTTTCAAACTTCGATTTTTCTTCATTTATGAAGGCCATCAACATGTGACTTTGGCCAGGAGTGAGGTTGAAATCAGGCAGAGGGGTGTTGGGATCCTTGTGCCATAAATCAATGAAGTCGAGGATCAATTTTGGATCCAGCAGAAGTGGAAAAACACTGCCTTTGGCTCTAGTGGCCCTTGCTTGTCGATCTCTAATGATCTCAGCTAATTCTTCATCATCAGCTTCGTCTTCACTTGACGGAATTTGAAAGGCAACCTGCTTCTTGTGAGGACTTGGCCTTGTGCCTCGTCCAGTAGTGGCCTTTTTCTTCAGCAAGGTTGGACCGGTTGAGGACTGAGGAGGAGCTGAAGAACTTGCAGATGCTCCTGAAGCAATAGATATTCCAGTGGTCCTTTGGAAACAGGCAAGATCTTGCAGTGTCGAGGACTTTGCGGTGATTCTTTGAGGATTTTGATTGGGAATTGGAGCTGCTTTTGAGGAAGTAGCTTGAGGAACAGGCCGTGAGGGCATAGAAGAGCTTGGCTGTGAGGGCATAGCAGCTGAGGAACCTTGCTTTATAGCTGGTTTATTTGGCATTGCCTTCTTAGGCTTGCTAGTAGAGGCCTCACCAGCGGGAGAAGTAGAGTCTTCATTGAATTTCTTCACTACTTTTTTGGCCATTTTGGCCATCTTAGCTTGCCACTTGGCCCATTCTTTTGGAAAATCCTCACCACGCTTGATGCTAGTGGGATCAGCTTCTTGGCCTGGTGCCAATGGAAGTCTTGGGCATGGAGGGTGTACGGCAAATTTCTTTATGTACTTTGGAGTCACATATCTGTACTCCCTCCATTCTCATGCCCATCTCGTCTCTATGCTCTGAATGCGCACTTTGCGCTCATTCTTAGTTTGCTTGCCATGAGTTGCTTCATCTGGAGTACAGTACCCTGCATAGATATCATCAGGGATCTTGAAAGCACTATTCACTTCTGGCCTCTTTCCTCCCTTCCAAGGTCTTTTGCCATCTGCCATTTTCTTCACTTGAGTATTTTGAACAATCAAGTTTTATGGCGAGGTATGCAATTTTTCTTCAAGGAACACTGCAAATGAGTTAAGTTGATGAGAACCAACAGATTCAATAGCGGACATGTGTACCTGTGAACAGAATATAGGTGCGAAGAATTTGGAGAGTTGATATGCGTTCTTAGAAGTTTTTCAAAAGAAACAAGTTTGAGGAATTTGACCAGGGGTGTCTTGAGGAATTTCACTAAGCGTTCTTTAACTTAGGTTCCGGAGTTGTATATATTGAAAATCCACACAATTGAGGAATCTTGAAGAGAAACATGGCTTAGAGAAACAAATCAAGAACAGATGCAGGTGTGGTGTCTGAGAGTGTGGAAGTTGAAGAATAAACACCTTTTCAAGGTTTTATGGAATATCATCAGAATCAACAAGGGCAGTAAAAATAGATTTTATTTACCCATGACGAAGAACACGACGAACTGAGAGTAGAAGTTGAGAAGCTTGTCCGTTCTGATCTTCCACTGTCACACCCTGCATTTTGTAACATGTCATTAGTAATAAAGCGTGAAAATTTGGACCAACAAAAACTTTTGCATTATTTGGCTTTTTATTTTGGAGTTGGTTTTCTCTCTGTGATTTTCAAGTGCTCCTTAAAGTTAACTACTCCACTTTATATACTTCATCTCCCTGCCCCAAACTTCTGCCCAAGGATCATGCCATGTGTATAGTGCAATGTAGTATTTTCTTACAAAAATAATTTGGCCAAAAAGTATTTTCAAAAATTAGTTTTCCAAAAAACCCTGAATTGAGGTTTGCACTACAAGTAGTTGATTTGGGGTATGAAAAATATTTCAAAGAGCATATTTAAAACCTATTAGATATAGAATTCCCATAAACCACAAAAATATAATTTTAAAAATTATTTTCCTATTTTATTTAAAAGCTTTTTCTTAAGGCTAGAAATGGTCTTTGTTAGGGAAAAATTATTTTAGTGTTTCAAAAATATTTGACAAAATTCTTGGAAGCTCATTGGACATATATTGTCCATATATGTGAGGTTCAACACATGGTCATGTTCAAAATATTGGACAAAACCTCCCAAAACCATTTCTGCCCATTTCAAGGATTTGAAATATTTCTACAGGAAATATTTCCATAAAAATCCAAGGAAAATTCGGCAAGTCACAAATGCATATTGTGATCACCTTGCAAAGCCTCATCTCAATTAAGGTCAGTTTGGTTCCCCAAAATGCCCCAAAACCCTCTCTGACCAGAATCAAATTTGAACAACTTTGTTCTACCAACTTTATCTCCTTGACCCCAACTTTTGTGATCATGTTCACATGACCAAATGAGGCCACTACACCAAGTGGTGCATCAAGGGGAAGTGATTTGCTCAACTAGATCTGCACATGTTCATTTCTGCTAATTTCTAGGGTTTACAAAAGTTGCATTGGCAACTTTGCCCAAATGAGCTCAAAATTGGAGGAAGGCCCTAATTATATGTGAAATTTCACCCTGTGAAGTCTCATGACAAATGGAAATCATCTACTTGCCCAAACCAGCATCAAACACCTTCTGGCACTTCACCAAAATCCCATTTTTGGCCTCTTTCACTAATCTCCGTAGGCTGAACTTTCTACCACGACCCCTCCTAGTCTCCCTCTAGCACCTGTGTGCTTTGCTGCCCGAGGAAGCAATGATGAAGGGGGGGAGAACCCCATTTTTCTTCTCTGGACAGTGGATTCATTCCTCTCTCTCAGCCTACTTCTCTCCCCTCAGCTTTCCAGAGCATCCAAGGCCCTCCCCAGCATTTGCCCACACCCCCTTCAGCTGCCAGATGCAAGTGGACGCGTGAGGACGCGGGAAAGCCGTGGTGACCAAAGTCGTGCTCTGGAGCGCCTGGCAGGGCACCCGACTGTTGACGCCGCATCCCTCGACCACCTCGGGCCTCTGCCGCGGCGCCAGTCGATGCCCCTCGACGTCTGCTCCATGCCAGCAGGTCACCCACTTGCTTCCGAGCCCTCCTCTCTCTCCTGCAGCTCGTGGCAGAGCGCCGCCCCGCTCGGCCAATGCTCGCGCCGCCCTGTGGCCCGCCCGCAGCTCGTTCCGGTCCTCCTCTCTCTCCCTGGCACCCTAGACCACTCCCACGAACACCCCCGAGCCCTCCATTCCCTCTCTAATGGCCACCCGAGCCGATCCCACGGGCACCCGTAGGCTGCGCCTACGGTGGACCTTGGCCAGCCTTTTTAAGGCGACCCCGAGCCTCTCTCTCACTCCCTGTCGCTCCCCCACACTCCTAGTCAACCTCCCAAACCACCCATTTTTCTCCAGAGCCGCTCGAGCTCGAGATTGAGCTCGAGCTCCGCCGCCTCGGGTCGTCGGTGTTCGCGCGGTACAGGCCTCCTCTGCCCCCGTTCTCTCTCAATCTGGAACCACGCGGCATCACTGACCCGTCCTCTCTCTTCCCCCACTCTTTTTGCAGCCGGGAACGGCCGGAACCACCGACGCCCGAAGCACCTCTGCCACGTGACCTCATCGCCGGTGAACCAGGCTGCTCGGCGACCACCCCCACCACCACCCGAACGGCGACATCCCCCTGAGTCCAACCGTGCCACCCGCTCGACTTGCCGTGCCCTGTAGCTTTGCCGGTGAGGTCGCCGACCCCTCTGGTCGCGAGGTTGGAGATGAGAGGCGGGCCCTGCCTGTCATCCTCACCTCTCCCTCGCCCCCCTCTCTCTCTCGCTGATGCCCGGGCCCGCCCGTCAGGTTTGAAAACCTGGTGCGCCTGTGCTGCTCGCCTGGGCTAGATCCTCCGTCCTGCTACATCAGGCCTTTCCGGCCCAAAGGCACAAAGGCTCATCTTGCTTTTTCTTTTTCTGTGCAAACTTGCAAAAATTCCACAGGATTAAATAAACATCCAAATGCAATAATTCCAGCTCCTAAGTTCTTGTAAAAATCTCACCTATTTAATGGTGTAACTTTCATAAATGCCCAACCAACTTTTCTGTGCTATTCAAACTTAAATTCAAATTTGAGCAATTAAATCCTTGTTTAAAAATCCATTGCTCTGTCCTTGTAGCTCCAAATCCAAAACTAAGAATTTTCCCCTTCTTAGTTTTAATCCTAGTAATTAACAAAAATGAGTTGACATTTTTCTGAGCACTTTGGTTTTTCTCTTTTAATATTGCCTTATTTTTCTCGTTATTATTTTGCGACGATAGATTGTGTTGTCGACAGGAGTTGGACCGTAAGACTTTGAAGACCCGTAAGACTTTCTTTGAGCGCAAGCAGCCCTTTGACCATGTCTATGAAACACTTTTTATGCATGACATATATCACCATATTTTTGTTGCAACGAAATCATGATGAGGTGGTAACCACTTTGATGGTTTGCCTCCATTACTTCCTCGTTGATACTTGCATTGTGCATGACCCTACCTTCTTATGAGGGTTATGCATGTGGGAATAGATAGGATGCTAAAGTATTTGCTACGCAAAAGGGATGGGAATATGCATGGTGATGGAGACAAAGTATTTTCAAAAGACTTTCCGAAAACCCCAACGGGTGCCACTTATGCCCGAGGGAGATGATGAGTTGGGTAGCCACTTGATGACGAAGTGGGGTACCGAGGCAAGCGTGTGAGTTGTTTTCCAAAACGGATTATATTTATGATTTGTCGACTGTCCCAACCTTACATGCGCAACCACTCTACCCTTATATGGGAAAGGGCATTATTGATTTCCTAGGCCGATACTAGCATGGTGCCCGCATTACTAGTGACGATAGAGTTGTTGCTCTCTCGAGATGGGGTCGTGCCAGGTAGGGCGGCCAAGAACATTTTTATGGGGCACCGGACACACCGTTGGTACCCTGTGCCAGTGGTATGTGACGAATATGGGAGCGAGGCTCCATAATTTTAAGTTGTGAAATGTTGGGCACGGGGGTTACTACTAATCGAGTGGACTCTATGTTAGTGTCGACTAGGGAAAGATAGTGATCGGGTGCTTACCCTGGGTACTTGAGGTACCGCGGGTCGTGGATGACAGGAAGTTCCCCGGATCTTGTGGGTAAAGTGTGCAACCTCTGCAAAGTGTAAAACTATTCGAATAGCCGTGTCCACGGTCAAGGAAAGTTGGGCGGTGCTGCTTAAACTACGTCCAGAGTTTTACAAACTGTGTGTATGTGTTGATAAAACTATTTGGGTTAAGTCAGATGGCTTGACACGATGATCAAGTTGGATTGGTGTCCAACTCGGCTTATGTTGATATCTGTAACTTGTTCATACGGATATATGTACTCTCGTGATGCATACTTTACATGTTGATAGATCATGTCATTGCACTCAAAACTAGCTTTCTGCAAACTACCTACTTAGTGCTATATAATTGCATTATTGTGCCCCGTTCCAATCATGGGTTGCTTGCGAGTACATTCAAAGTACTCATTGGCTTGCCACTGGTTATTTAATTGGCCAGTCATGGAAGAGCAGGAGTTCGAAGAAGAGTTCTTTGGAGACGAACATGCAAACTTAGGACGTTTACCAGTCAGAATGCCTGTAGGGTTAAGGCAGATGGCATGGGTTCTACTTATCGACGAAGATTTCCGTTGCTTAATTTTATTTGGTACTCAACCCTTATGGCTTTATCTATGTAAGACTTGACCATAATGGTCATAATTTGTGTAAGACGGTATGTATGGATATAAGACTCTTCTTATTCAGCTTCTGTGTGTTCAGTGAGCATTCATCTCTGGGATAACTGTACCGTGCATTCGGTGATCACGACTTAGGAGTCGGGATCCCCACATCCACGCCCTAACTTGGAGGCGGAAGACAGCTACGGCGGCTGCGGAGTGAAGATTTCCGCGACCGACGCGAATACAACGGCGACGAGGTCGAGGCAGTGAAGCTCTTCCTCACCGGCGATGATGGAAGGTAGCGGTGGCACTAGGTCAGAGACCTCGAGCGAGGGGAGTCAGATCGAGCGGAGTAAATGAGGTTTGGGGAGGGCGAGGGGTATTGATAGCCGAGGTGAAAACCGCTCGTCCGAGGAAAATGGAGGAATGTGCCCCTGACCCTTCCCATCCTAGCGACATGTATCACCCACGTACTGTGAAGTGGAGATCGTGTTAGATCGTGGGTGAATAGAATAATCTCATCATGGGATATGGAATGTTTGAGTGGCAAAAGCCGAAAATTCAGATAAGAATATTTTAATGTTTCGTTCACAAATTCTTCAGCCGACAAGGACACAGTGAAGATTTTGAACGGGTTTCAAATAGAATGCACATGAAGAATTTGTGAACAGACTGGGTTGAGTTTTGCATAGAGGGGGACGGGTCCGATCACATTCACTTAGGTAAAAATCAACTTGAAGAATTAGCAATAAGTGAATGTTGTAGAGGACAGAAAACTTAGGTAAAAATCAACTATGTGTGACTGTGTATATATATATATAAATATATATATATATATATATATATATATATATATAATGAAGAACACGGTCGGGAAGAGTGAAGACATGCAAAGTTGAAGAATTTGAACAACAGAGGAATTTCAAAACTGAAGAAAAACTCAAATTGAAGATTTTCAACTTTTGTTGGTGGCATGACCCACCGTATAAGAATGATGATTTCAGACACCACGTACAATTGTCGTAGGGATTTGAGAATCAAATTCTTCGTTAATTTCTTCACACTTAGAGGGTTAGTCTTCATTGAATTGAAGAAAAACGTTACTTCGTGTGTTACACATGTAAGTCATCAATTTTTCGTAAGTGTTAGGATGTGTGTCCTTTTCAAAGAACATTCAAAGATTCTAGGATATTTAGCTCACACCACAACTTGCTAAATCTCTTCTCATCCAAGGGCTTTGTGTAGATATTGGCTAACTGTTCTTTAGTCTTCACGTGATCAATAGAGATGTCGCCCTTCAACACATGATCTCGAAGAAAATGATGACGAATCTGGATGTGCTTTGTCTTCAAGTGCTGAACTGGGTTATGAGCAATCTTGATGGCACTCTCATTGTCACAGAAGAGAGGCACATTCTTCACAGTGATGCCATAGTCCTTGAGGGTCTGCTTCATCCATAGTAATTGAGCACAACATGAACCAGCAGCAATGTACTCAGCTTCAGTAGTAGAGAGTGTTACATAGTTTAGCTTCTTCGAGGACTAACATACCAAGGATCGACCGAGGAAATGCCATGTGCCTGATGTTGACTTGTGATCCACATGATCACCAGCATAGTCAGAGTCAGAATATCCAATGAGATCAGAAGCCGAGCCCTTGGGATAATCCAAGTGTTGGAGCGCGAGCTAGATATCGAAGAATATGCTTCACAGCCTTATGGTGTGATTCCTTCAGTGTAGCTTGAAAATGGGCACACATGCAAACACTAAGCATAATATCTGGCCTAGATTTACATAGATACAATAAAGAGCCAATCATGGAGCGGTATACCTTTTGATCGAAGTCTATACCATTTTCATTAGTGCGTAGATGGCCATTTGTGGGCATAGGGATTTTGACGCCTTTGCAATCTTGCATTGTAACATCCCAAAATTCTAAATTTTGGATTGTTATATTAAATAAATAGTTTTGGTTGATTGCTTGATTGTGGTGTGGTTGCTTGTATGAAATTGAGTGAAATTTAAAACTTTTTGAAAGTTAAATGAGAGGGAATAAAATAAATTACCCAAACTTTAAATTTTCTTTCTAATCTCCATGAATTCAAATTCTTTTCAAATACAAAACCCTAGAGAGAATATGACATGACTTCTTCCATTATAAATGAAAAGGGTTTTGAAAAGATATGAATTTCATTTGGAAATATTTCAAATTCAGAAACTTTATGCAACTCAATGATTTTCATGAGAAAAGATAAAATCACTTCAAATTGTATGAAATATGAGTTGGAAGTTTCAAAGAATCAAATTTAAAATCCCTTTGAATTTATTTTCAATTTGGAGTTATTTAGTTTTATTCAAATTATTTTTCTCGAAAAATAAAATATATGGAAATTAGTGTAAAATGATTCCCTACGGTAGAAAAATAGAGAGAAATAAATTGGAAATTATTTTGGTATTTTAAAATATTTTATTTGGTTTTTAAATGAACTAGTAGGACTGTTAGCTTTATTTAAATTTTTGTGGATTTTATTGGACGCTAGAAAAATGTTCATGTTTTAGGAAATCTTTTTCTAAAAATTTCGATATATAATATGCTATATAATATTTTTTTTATAATTTTGCTATTTATTTTATTTCTGTTGTTTGAGTTTTGAAAAAAAAGAAAACTTCCTCCACCGACTGGGCTGCCCATATCGCTTAGGTCAGCAGCCACCATGGCTCCCGACCTCGTCTTGAGACCGGCCTCAGACGCCGCCAGCGTGTCCTTCCCGGACTCACACCGCCGCCTCTTTGGCCCCTTCCCCAAGCCGCTGCCCTCCTCCTTAAATACCCCCTCTATCTCCTTCCCCGCACTCGCCGCTTCTCAAGATCTCGCACCTTGCACTGCCTCTGCCTTCATGCCGCCACCGCCTCACTTGCCGAGCCGCACCGCCATCGCCTCGCCTCGCCCACCGCCCTGCCCGCCTCGATGATCGGAGCGCCGCCCCGATCGGATCCGCCACCGCTGCCGGTCGACTGGTTAAAACCGTTGAACCGCGCGGTTTATTCCGGTTTTTTGTTTTCTTCGAAACCGCATTTATTATTTAGTGAACGTTCATCAGATTAGGTTCAGAAGTGAACAAATTCGTTGGTTAGCTTTCTGTAGCGAATGTTCGTTCTGTAGAATTTTTCTTTTTCTTTTTATTTTCAACGAGGGACCTATCTACGAATATTTTTCTTTACAGTTTAGCCCCTGGTTTTCAGACCCTCACAACTTTTTGCTCGTTTACCCAAATCCAACGAAACCAACGCCCACTTCGTTGTTATGATCCCCTCTATCCAGATAACCAATTTAAACATATTTTTGAAAGTTTAAAATTTGATTTCAAACAGATTTGAATTTGAACTTCTGTTGATCATAACTTAAGTTTTATAACTCCGATTTAATTGTTTTTTTTTGCAAACTGAAGCTCTTAATCTAAACTTTCTGATAAGACCAAATCCACCTAATGTTGGTACATTTAGAAATTGTTTTCTGTTCCCAAGAGTTATTTTCCTGTTAAGTTTTCCGAGATCTTTTCTTCGAATTTTATGGTTGAGTGCTTATGTATGCAATTGCTTGCTCACGATAGATTGAACGGAGTGTGACGAGTAGAACTATCAGGAATTATGAGTGTGAAGGATCTTCATCAACAGTACAAGGCAAGTTCATACTTTGGTCATATTTTTCATAGCCAGTTTTTATGCATTAGTACCATCAAAGATTGCATGAGTAGGATTGGGAATATGTGGGTATTGCTATATAGTTGATGAGGTAGGAACCTATTACCTTTTGATTCACCCCGGGATTATATGTTATGCTCTTATTGCTTAGCCATGCTCGTAGACGTGGATTGGTATGTGAGATTCATGAAACATGTGAGAGTAATATTAACTATGGGAAACTTAAGGTGGCTACTTTAATACACATCTGGGTGGAATGGTTGGGGCACCCTGGAGCACCCAGTGGTTTTCCCGGGCACCTGGAGAACCCAGTGCATGCCCAAGGGGATCCCGGAGTACCCGTGTGATCACCCTATGGAATGCCACCCAGGCTCAAAGGGATCATAAGATTATTCATGCTAGAAACTTCCGTGTGCAGCCACAAGCCATTATGGGCTCTTGCATAGTTGAGTATGTTGTGTGACCTCTTTCAGTGGTAGGCTAGTAGATGTAGGGGAAAGTAGGTGGTACTATCTACCTAGAGTAAAGAGTTACTGCTTCGGAAAGACTTTGTCTCGATCATCCGTTTCTCTAACACCATGTAGTGCGAGAAATTCAACAGGGGAGATCATGTCTTGTGGGGAAAAGTGCGCAAACCTCTGCAGAGTGTACAAACTAATCATGATTAGTCGTGTCCCTGGTTATGGACATCTTGAGTATCTGGTATTTGAATTATTGTTTGATCTCATCACTCTCTTTAATGAGCTTGTTGGGTTATTAATGATTTGGGAATTTTTGGGATTGAGTTGGGGTTACCTTCTCAATCTGGGTAATTTAACTTAGTAGAAAATAAAATGTATTCCTTTGTTGTATGGAAAAATTAGCTTTATGCAAAATTAAACTTAGATTCTCCACCAGCCAAAAATGCATATAGAAGTAGTTATTATTCATCATTATCCTATGGTGTGAATTTGCCAGTACATTCAATGTACTGACCTACATGGCCGCAACGTCTCATGTTGCAGGAATATTACGACGAGTAAGTCGTACGTTAGGGTTACGATGTCTACACTCAACTTTGCCGTTGGTGTTGTTGGGACTCCACAACCTTGTTGTTACTTCCGCTATTTGGATTGAGGTAATAGTATTTACGTTACTTTATGCATGTGATTTACCTCTGTTATAAATCCTCGAGTATTGTGTGTGTCAGCATAACAATCCAGGGATGACACTTAAGCACAGAGACTTCAATCCATTCGGGTCGGGTCGCTACAAGATGGTATCAGAGCACATGTTGACTGTAGGACGTGACCCCTAGAAACTGGCAAGCCCTTAGGAAAGGATCTCTCTAAACTTTTATTTTCAAAAAGATCTTTTACCTCTCTTCTTTTCTGAGATTTATCAAATATTTCCCTTTTAGTTAGACTATACCCCTTTCCCCTTTTTGACCACACAAAGATTCGACTTATGAGACCACTCTAAGAAGTACAAGATACCGTACAACTAAGACCACTTCGGAATGAAGAGGGTTTTATCGTGCATTATAATAATGGAAACTACAACGGTTGAAGACTCCGAAGACTAGGAGAACTTGAAGGCTCTGAAGAATTTCCAGATTGGTATGACCTAGGAAGGTGTCACGCCCAATATGCGACTCTATCCTAAAGGAACTCGAAGGTCCCACCAAGGACAGAAGCGCATATTGGAGACGCTTTTCCAAGGTGGATATCATTACATTGTACCATTACATAATAGTTGGGGATACAGACAAAGGGCATACAAATGCCACAAGAATACATCAAACTTCATACATGAGAACAACATCCGACTGCAGATGCAACACAAACAGAAACTCAAACGACATCCACCCTACTATCCCAGGCTGCCGACCAGGAACCTAACCCAAGATCGACGACGAAGAAGAAGAAGAAGAACTCCAAAACAAGTAAACATCTCTCTCACGTCATGATCATCGCATTACCTGTACCTGCACTGTTGTTGTAGTAATCTGTGAGCCACGAGGACTCACAAATCCCATTACCATGGGTATCAAGACTAGCAAAGCTTAAAGGGTATGGAAAGGATAAGTGGTGAGGTTGCAGCAAGCGACTAAGCATTGTATGGTGGCTAACTTGCGAGTACAAGAGTAAGATGAGAAACTACGCAAACGGTCGCAAACTAGTAATGATCATGAAGTGATCCTGAACTACTTACGTTCAAACATAACCCAACCATGTTCTCCTCACAAACTTCCTCGAAAAGAGACAGTCGCGGTTACGCAACGCGGTTGGTGTATTTTAATTGAGTTTACTTCAAGTCCTCTACAACCGGATATTGACAAATTCCCATCTGCCAAAAAACCGCAGGCACGGCTTTCGAAAGTTTAAATCTTGCAGGGGTGTCCCAACTTAGCCCATGACAAGCTCATGATCCGCGGGGACAATCCTCCATCGCGGGACCCTTCGATCAGACTCGGAATCCCGGTGCACAAGACATTTCGACAATGGTAAAACAAGTCCAGCAAGACCTCATGATGCATCGACCTAGCCTGATAGGAGTTGCACGATCTCGTTCTCAGGTTACACCGGATGAGCGAAGCGTACATGTATATACCAAATACCCCAAGTTGCCAAGGGCGGTCCCGCACGATGCTCTAGTTTGGACCAACACTCATGAGGAGCATTGGACCGGGGGTTGATTAAAAGACCTCGGGTGCCGGCGGGTCCCTATGCAAGTTTTAGTTGTTATTAGGAAAATGGTAAAACCAATGTTAGGCCTTGCTGGAAGAGTTTTATTCAAAGCAAACTGTAAAGAGGCCCCATACCCCTCACCATGTTAGGGATGCAAAATCAAGGAACATAACACTGATATGACGGAAACTAGGGCGGCAAGAGTGGAACAAAACACCAGGCATAAGGTCGAGCTCTCCACCCTTTACCAAGTATATAGATGCATTAATTAAATAAGAGATATTGTGATATACCATGATATCCATGATATCCATGTCCCAACATGGAACAACCTGCAACTAGCAACGCTATAATAGGGGCTGAGTAAAGCCGTAACATAGCCAAACAACGGTTTGCTAGGAAGGGTGAAAAAGGTTAGAGGCTATCATGGAAATTTGGGAGGCTTGATAAACAAGTGGTAGGTAGCGCGGCAATAGCGATAGCATCGAGACAACTAGCATAGCAAAGATAGTAGTGTGATCCAAGGTGATGGTCATCTTGCCTGAAATCCTGCTAGGAAGAAGGAAGATTCCATGAAGAAGACGATCCCACGTAGTCGAACGAATCCTCACAATCGCAGCGAAACAGGAACTATCGAGAAGGAGCACAACCGGAAAGAAACAATCAACATGGTAAACACACAACAGATAAACATGGCATGATGCTCAACCAAGTATGATGCATGACAAGGCTACATGCTGCTACACATGGCAAGATATGATGCATACAAGAGCAACACACCAAGGCAAGTTTAAATGAGGCCGGAAACAACATATATCAATTCCGGTAAGTCCTCATATGCAAATTTCGAAATTGGTCCAGATCTGGTTACAACACAATGTTGAAGTTGTTAAACAACAAGTTAAAGTGCACCAAGACGATCTACGGGTCTTTCTGGTCAAGTTACATATAAAGTTCATTTAATTCGGAGTTACGGCCTAGAAGATATGAGCAAAACAAGTTAAACATGGCATTGATGCAAAAGCAAGCAAAACAACACCACAAATACTCCAAAACATGGATGCAACAAGGCATGATGAAAAACCAAGCAAATTTCATGTAGAGCACGCTCCAAACGGAGCAACGGTTCAACACATACACTCAATACAAGTTTCAAACACAATCTGCCCAAAACAACAACTAAGCACTTTGCAATCAAGGAAACAACATGCTACGGGAAACATATGGGCATGAACAAGATATGCACTCAAATTACAGGTTATACGCTTCAAATATTATCAAGGTTCAGGTTCATAGGCATCAAGATTAAACCAATATGATCAAAGCAAAAGGCAACTTAATAACACGGATTAAGACAGTGAAAACAGGGCATACATGTGGGCAGAAATAACATGTTGACATGCTGGAGGCATGAAACAATGATGCTACAGTGCAATATCATGGCAACCAAAAGCATGGAATTGAAGTACAGGTTATATGGAAAAACAGGATTACTAAGCATCCCCATATAGCCCATAGATCAATGGCAAACAACAAGACAAGATGCAACATGATATAAGATGATTCTCAGACTTGGAGGAAATCTGGGAATGCAAAACAATAACATTATGATGCTGACTTTGGAGGCACATAACAGCAAGCATAGCAACTTAAGTAATCATGCAAAAGACATGTACATGTAGTAGACATGATATAATTCAACCTAGTCCAAGGGCACAAGTTCTTATGATGCATGGAGTAATTACTACGATACTTGCAGAATAGAACATGTTGTTAACAGGATGACAGATTTAGCATGATGGCAAATTGAGAGCAAGAAAGAGACAAGCCATAGCAAGTTATATGTTAATCAAGGCATGGCATGAAAGTACACATAACAAAGAGCAAATAACATCAAGGCATCATACACATATGGCTCATGGACTAGTGGGAATCATCAAGACAATTTTGAATGTTGTAACAGTTTCAGCAAGTGTAAACAACAACATCATCATAACATGTTTGCAAGCTTGGAACACAGGTCATATGAAGTCCGAAATAATCAAACTTGACATGTAGGCACAGTACTCATAGCATACTTCAAATCATATGATTGGAGCATCTCCAAAAGAGGCATAGATTAATCAATAATAAGCTCAGAACATGGCATCATGAAGTTAACAGAAGAACTGGAACATCATTTAGGCATGTTCATGGCAATGAAAACATATGCTATAGGACATATAAGAGGCATAAAAGGCATGGCATGATAGAGCATAACATGGAAATCAAAACATGTCAACTAGGCATTTCCAGATTATGCATGGAATTTATGGTAGCTCCAAATTAACATAGCAACACAGAGTAACAGTTACAGACTTGGCAAAAATCACTGTCACAGAAACCAACAAACATCAAGTAACACATTTCACAAGCTTGTGCTAGTCACCACAAGGCATATAAAAATATATGGATTGCACCACTGTAAAGATGGCATGAATATGCTACTAAAACATGTTGACATGATGCACAAAAGATCAACACAAAAAATGCTATGAAAAAGACAATCGGCAAATTATGACAATCTCAGCAAGTTAACTTCATATAGCACTATTTCAATGATGATTAAGGCATCAAGACTGACAGTAACATGCATGCAAATCACACCAACATGTAGAGCATTCAGAGACGAACAGTTTGACATATCATACACACAAATCTGAGCAACATGCATGAAGTTACAGGCAGTTAAACATGTGCACATAATGTTAAAATCTAGGGACTTGGCAGAAAAACCACCTCGGGGGAAGCGGGACAAAGTCGTGCGGGATGGAGATGTACAGCTCAGGGACGGCGTTTGGTTCGGGGGATGATGTGGTCCAGGTAGGGAGGTGTCCAGGTGGACGACGCGGTGCCGGGACGGAGTGGAGCTGGATGGGTGTTTGGTTTGGGGGATGAGGAGATCCCGGGACGGCGCGGTGCAAATCTGGCTCCAGCGAGGTCAACGCGTCTCCAGCGAAGTCCGGCGGGCTGGCGAGGCCGGAGAAGAGCGGGGGACGGCCGGAGGAGGACGGGGCTGACCAGATCCGGGGCGCCTAGCCCGGATCTGGCCAGGGCAGGGCCAGCGACGAGGTCTACGCGGCGGCAGCGGTGGCGACTGGAGGCGGCGGTGCGGAGCTAGGGCGCGGCGCGGCTCGTTGTTGCCGTGGGGCGGCGCAGGTGGCGAGCGAGGTGGTGCGGGGTGCGGGGTAGCACGAAGGCGATGCGGAGGACGGCAGCAATGGGGCAGCGGCGGCGTAGAGGAGGAAGGCGCGCGGCGGAGCGGGCGCCGCGGCGGCGAAGGAGCTGGCGGCGTCTGCAGCTCGGCCGTGGCCCGGGCGGGCTGCCGGGTGGTAGGAGGAGACGAAGGAGGCCAAGGGGTGACGTGGCAGAGCTGGATTGGCCGAGGGCGACGGCGGATATGTCCGACAGCGGGGCGGAGGTGTCCGGCGGCGCGAGGAGGAAGATGGGTAGGGTTAGACCACGAATTTCAGGGGGAGTGGCCTATTTATAGATAGGGGGAGGTAGGAGAGTCCAAATGAGGTGCGGTTTTTTGCCCACACGATCATGATCGAACGACGGAGAGCATGGAGGGGGTTTAGATGGGCTAGTGGGCTGTTATGAAGGGATGATGGGCTACAAGGAGAAGGAGGGTTTCGGTTAACGCGGTTAACCATTGGGGCATCAAACGACCTCCAAATGGAACGAAATTTGACAGGCGGTCTGCTGTGATATACCAAGACCACTCAACAAATCTCGGCCAATTCCGAGAACGTTTTTCTCCCGCTCACGAAAAAAGATCTAAGAAGTGCAACGGGTGCATGATACTGTCGAATGTCAAAACGGACAACGGAGAAAGAGACCGGATGCAAGTTTTGAAAACATGACGATGCAATGCACATGATGACATGGCAAAGAACAACACGCAAGAAAATGACATGGCAATGATGGCGAATAACTGGAAGACACCTGGCGCATCAGACTTGGGGCGTTACAGAAGGCTACCCTTATGGAATTTGTGAGACTATTGAAGTTGTCAATACCCGAGATCAAGGTATGTCAAAGAAAGACCGGAACATGGAGCGTTAAAACTCAAAGTTGTTATCAAGAAAACCCAAAGGCAGGAGATATCAACTATGGAATGATAGCTCATGGCAATGACATGGGCATAAACACGACAATCCATGATGTTATCGCCTGCTTATGCTATTGTCACCGTACTAACTTAAGCATGCATTTTCTTCGAAAGGATCGGATGACAAAAGGGCTAATGGAGAACCTACCTTCAAAAGATGAAGTTTTAACCTTAGCTGGTGTATCACCAGGATCTGGAGTAATACATCAAGAAGTTTAGGGTGGACCTTTAGGAAGCCGTACTTGACAAGGAAGCATTTCGTGAAGAACTTGGGACCCAGAAGCTGAAAGTAGCCAATCTGGAGGAGAAAAACCTCGAGATACCGGAGATACGTTAGGAACTGAAGGACAGTAGGACCATGGTTCATGCCAAGGATGTTGAAACCCAAAAGCTTGGAATGCAACTCCAAAATTATTAAAGGACGTCATGAGAGACTTCGCGTCAATAGAGATGATATGGCAAAAGAACTTGAGAAGGACAAGCACGATCGGAAGAAGCCATCGGAGACATGAACAAGACTTGAAGAGTTTGGTGACTTTGAAGATTTATTGACCTTTAGAAGACCCAACCCCTGTTATATACCTACGTTAGATGCGACGATTGTGAGCTGTCATTTGTTTGATGTTTTTCCGATAGCCACAAAAGAAAAATCTGTCTCTTCAAAACTATTGTTTGTATTGTGTGTATCCCTCTATCTCTCTTATCTCACACCAAAACCCTTGGAACCAATAGAGGATGAATGGAGATGAACTCACATTTCCGGGACCGATAGGTCAATTGGAGACAGACCTATGGATTCAGAACATGGAAGATCACATGAAGAATAACACTATAGCTGGAAAGGATATGGCCCAGCATGCTCTTCAGTTCTTTGAAAGAGGTGCTTCTACTTGGTGGAAGATGTACCAAACTATCAATGGATGGCAAGGAGTAACCACTTGGAAAGAATTTAAGTTGACTCTGCAAAGGTCTCGTTTTGTGTACCAGAAATTGAAGTCTTATGGAAATGATATGAAGAAACCATGTGCATGCAAGCTTGGTGGAGAAATAGGACACAACCATAAAGAACACAAGGGTGAATGCACTCATTGTGAAGAAAGTCACCAGCTGAAGAATGCCCAAGGCAGATTAATGTTTCTTGTATGAAGGGACTACCCACTACCCTGCTCAGTGTCACATTTACCCTATGGTACAAAGAACCATCCATCATAAGAAAGAGGCAATGAAAGGAGCCCTCGTAGAAATTTTAGAAGAACCTATGATGAAGGAAGAGGTGGAGGACACACCCGAGGAAGACCCAATTAAACCCTGCACCAAGTCATGCTATTCATGTGGAGAAGAAGGACACATCTCCCAGAATTGTCTGAAGGGAGATCTAGTAGCATTCCCGACAGTGGAAGTAGAGTATGACCCATAGAAGCCCTGATTGGCACAGAAAAGTCCAGGAAGAGAAATAGATTGGATTCCAGGAACAACCCAATCTCTACAAAGGACCTGAGTCATATCACATGTTTCAGGTGCAAAGATTCAGGACACTACTTCAGTGATTGCCCAAAAAAGAAGACGGGGACCCAAGGAGGCTATATAATCACAAGGAAACCTCGAGACTCGTCAGAAGTAATATGTTTCCGCTGTAATGAAGCAGGGCATTTTGCCAGAGATTGTCCCAATGAGGATATTCGTGTTAAATAGTTGAGTCTGTGAGGAATATAGTAGTAGGGGTGGGAACATTTCTTTTTATATTGAGGTGTTGAGTTGAGGCATGTAATGGAAATGCAGGAGATTGTAATAATTTGAGAATCAATAAAGTTAGCATCGTTGGTACTGATTTGGATTTTATGAGTAGTTACTCTATGAAGAAAGATTTTGACCATTTTCGAGGATATGAGAAATATGGTCTATAGATGAATTTGTGCATTTCAAGGGTGGTAGTACCCCATGAGGACACTGGACCCCTGGAAAAGAAAATGTGCACACTCTTGCTGAAGGAAAAACCTTGGAAGAAGATACGACTTTACCAACAGACGATCTTATAGTAGTAACATAAAACCTGAGAGTTGTGAAGGAACGATAGATGTTCGTTTGGCTTGCAGAATCAATGGATTTATCCGAACTTGGTTCATCGACAAGAGAAATTCTGCAATGGTTGTGGGGATGACCGAGTGTTAGAATGTGAGATTCACTAAATCATATACAAGGTAATGATTTGGGTGCGGGATGGATTGATCACCATACTTACTCTTATTATTCGCCTTGCTATATGGGATGGTAAATCTGAGTGCCTTGCCCATAGTAGAGCAACGACGATGAAAACCTTGTTTGAACCTTAGAATGGTATGACAATTTTCCCTTGTACAAGGCAGCTGTTGCTAATCGTAGGTCATACGGCGAGAATGAAGCCCAGACCCATTTCTTGCAGGAGAAACCATAAGTTGATGACCACCATGAGATATTGATGGTTGTTTAGTATTGGCGCCAGACCCATCAGATAAGGAGATCCAGTCATAGAAGAACCGTACCAAGATGAAAGGACACAAGAATTAAGGAAAAAGGTTATGCCCCTATCGGAAGAGCCCGGAGAAGGAATTATCCCGAAGATCTAAGAAGATTGACACTGTCAAGAATAAGGATGGAGTATATGAGTTTCGATGGAACTCTAACCATGCTTCTAAGGGTTGTAGCACAAAAGACTCCATGTGATGATCGATAGATTTTGAGAAGACCCCGAACCTAACCTATTTCTTGCTAGCCTGTCCGAATGTCGAGGGCGAGATTCATTTTAAGGGTCGTAGGTTTGTAACATCCCAAAAATCTAAATTTTGGAATGCTATATTAAGTAAATAGTTTTGGTTGATTGCTTGATTATGATGTGGTTGCTCATATGAAATTGAGTGAAATTTGAAACTTTTTGGAAGTTAAATGAGAGGGAATAAAATGAATTTCCCAAACTTTCACTTTCCTTTATGATCTCCATGAGTTCAAATTCTTTTCAAATACAAAACCCTAGAGAGAAGATGACATGACTTCTTCCATTATAAATGAAATGGGTTTTGAAAAGATTTGAATTTCATTTGGAAATATTTCAAATTCAAAAACTTTATGCAACTCAATGATTTTCATGAGAGAAGATAAAATGACTTCTTCAAATTGTATGAAATATGAGTTGGAAGTTTCAAAGAATCAAATTTAAAATCCCTTTGAATTTATTTTTAATTTGGAGTTATTTGGTTTTATTCAAATTATTTTTCTGCTGTAGAAAAATTGAGAGAAATAAATTTAAAATTATTTTGGTATTTCAAAAAAAATTATTTGGTTTTAAATGAACCAGTAGCATTGTTTGCTTTATTCAAATTTTTGTAGATTTTATTGGACGCTAGAAAAATGTTCATGTTTTAGGAAATATTTTTCTGAAAATTATGCTATATAATATTTTCTTATTATTTTGCTATTTATTTTATTTTGGTTGCCTGAGTTTTCGAAAAAAACAAAAAAAATGAAAACTTCCTAGGCCAACTGGGCTGGCTCACATCACAGTCACAGCCTTGACCAAGGCCCCCGACCTCGAGCCAGAGACCGGCTCCCGCACGCCGCCCCAGCCGTGTCCTCCCCGGACTCGCGCCGTCGCCTCTTTGGCTCCTTCCCCAAGCCGCCGCTGCCCCCTCCCCTTCTTAAATACCTCCCCCTCTCTCTCCTTCCCCTTTCCTAAATCATGCCGTTGCCGCATCTCGTCGCCCATTGTCATTGCCTCACCGATCGCAGCCGCGTCGCCCTTCACAGCCACCGCATCGCCGTCGCCTCGCCTCGCCCGCCGCCCTGCCCGCCTCGACGATCGGAGCGCCGCCCCGATCGGATCCATTGCCGCCGCTGCCAGTCGACTGGTAAAAACCGCCGAACCGCTCGGTTTATTCCGGTTTTTTTGGTTTTTTTCGAAGCCGGATTTATTATTTAGTTTTGTTTATTTAGTGAACGTTCATGAGGTTAGGTTTAGAAGTGAAAAAAATCGTTTATTAGTTTTCTGTAGAGAACGTTCGTTCGGTAGAATTTTTCTTTTTATTTTCGGTCAAGGACCTATATGCGAATACTTTTCTTTATAGTTTAGCCCCTGGTTTTCAAACCCTCACAACTTTTTGCTCGTTTACCCAAATCCAACGAAACCAATGCCCACTTCATTGTTATGATCCCCTCTATCCAGATAACCAACTTAAACATATTTTTGAAAGTTTAAAATTTGATTTCAAACAGATTTGAATTTGAACTTTTGTTGATTATAACTTCAGTTTTATAACTCTGATTTAATTGATTTTATTGCAAATTGAAGCTCTTGATCTAAACTTTCTGATAAGACCAAATCCACCTAATTTTCTACTGTTAGGAATTTTTTTCTATTTGCAAGAGTTATTTGCCCGTTTTCGAAGTTTTCCGAGATCTTTTCTTTGAATTTTATGATTGAGTGCTTATGTATGCAACTACTTGCTCACGATAGATTGAACGGAGTGTGACGAGTAGAACTATCAGGAATTATGAGTACGAAGGATCTTCACCAACAGTACAAGGCAAGTTCACACTTTGATCATATTTTTCAAACCTAGTTTTTATGCATTAGTTTTACTCTCAAAGATTGCATGAGTAGGATCTGGAATATGTGGGTATTGCTATATAGTTGATGAGGTAGGAACATATTACCTTCTGATTCGCCCTGGGATTATACGTTATGCTCTTATTGCTTAGACATGCTCATAGACGTGGATTGGTATGTGAGGTTCATGAAAGATGTGAGAGTAATATTAACTAAGGGAAACTTAAGGTGGCTACTTTAATACACATCTGGGTGGAATGGTTGGGGCACCCTGGAGCACCCAAGAGTGGTTTGCACTGGAGAACCCAGTGCTTGCCCAAGTGGATCCCGGAGTACCCGTGTGATCACCCTATGGAATGCCACCCAGGCTCAAAGGGATCATAAGATTATTCTTGCTAGAAACTTCCGTGTGCAGCCACAAGCCATTATGGGCTCTGGCATAGTTGAGTATGTTGTGTGACCTCTTTCAGTGGTAGTCTAGCAGATGTAGGGGAAAGTAGGTGGTACTGTCTACCCAGAGTAAAGAGTTAATGCTTCAGAAAGATTGTGTCTCGATCATCCATTTCTCAAACACTATGTAGTGCGAGAAATTCAACAGGGGAGATCGGGTCTTGTGGGGAGTAGTGCGCAAACCTCTACAGAGTGTACAAACTAATCATGATTAGCCGTGTCCCCGGTTATGGACATCTTGATTATCTTGTATTTGAATTATTGGTTGATCTCATCACTTTATTTAATGAACTTTTTGGGTTATTAATGATTTGGGAATTTTTGGGATTGAGTTGGGGTTACCTTCTCAATATGGGTAATTTAACTTAGTAGAAAATAAAATTTATTCCTTTGTTGTAGGGAAAAATTGGCTTTATGCAAAATTAAACTTAGAGCCTCCACCAGTCAAAAATGCATATAGAAGTAGTTATTCTTCATCATTATCCTATGGTGTGAATTTTCCAGTACATTCAATGTACTGACCTACATGGCTGCAACATCTCATGTTGCAGGAATCTTACGACGAGTAAGTGATACGTTAGGGTTATGATGTCTACACTCAACTTTGTCGTTGGTGTTGTTGGGACTCCACAACCTTGTTGTTACTTCCGCTATTTGGATTGAGGTAATAGTATTTACGTTACTTTATACATGTGATTTACCTCTGTTATAAATCCTCGAGTATTGTGTGTGTCAACATACCGATCCAGGTATCACACTTAAGCAAAGAGACTTCGATCCATTCGGGTCGGGTCGCTACATGCATGCCGTATTTCCTGAACACATCCTTGAGGTATTTCTCTTGAGATATGAAGATGTCGTTGCACTATTGACGAATTTGAAGACCTAAGAAGAATTTCAATTCTACCATCATAGAAATTTGATATTCCTCACTCATCATATAGGAAAGTTTGTCACTGTAACGTTGGTTAGTACAGCCAAAGATAATATCATCAACATATATTTGGCACACAAATAATTCATCATCATAGGTTTTGATGAAAAGAGTTGGGTCAAGTGAACCGGGTTTGAAGCCTTTTTTCATGAGAAATTCCTTCAAAGTATCATACCACGCCCGAGGGGCCTGCTGGAGGCCATAGAAGGCCTTATTGAGTCTAAAGATTTTGTGACGATGCTTAGGATCTTCAAAACCTGGGGGTTGAGAAACATATACTTCTTCCTCAAGCTTACAATTGAAGAATGCACTTTTCACATCCATTTTGATATAAGATGATATTATGATGGTTAGCATAAGCAAGCAATATGCGAATAGCCTCAAGTCTAGCAACAGGTGCAAAAGTTTCAACGAAATCAATTCCTTCAACATGTGTGTAGCCTTGAGCTACAAGACAAGCCTTATTCCTCACCACAAGGCCATTTTCATCTTGCTTGTTATGGTAAATCCATTTGTTACTTATGATATTGTGCTTGCGTGGGTCTGGTCGCTTGACAAGTTCCCGGACTTTGTTGATCTCGAATTGATGTAGTTCCTCTTGCATTGCTTGAATCCACACAGGCTCCAAAAATGCCTCATCAACTTTGGTGGGCTCTGTGATAGAGACAAAAGCAAAGTGCCCACAAAAGTTAGACAAATGTGAAGCTCTTGAGCGTGTGAGAGGACCTGGTGCGTTGATTTCATTGATGATTTTCTCGATCTGCACTTCATTTGCAACGTGAGGATGAGCAGGTTGGCGACATTGATTGGGCTCAGCATTTTCTTCAGAGCCATTTTCCTCAGGTGCACCAGCATGATGTTCTTCATGATCTGGAATGACTTCTTCAGCAGATTCTTTGGTAGGTATGACATCCTCAGTAGCCTTGAACTTGATGGATTCCTCAGTTGACATTTCATCTAGCACAGGAGGTAGATGCTCTCTTTGCAAGCCATTAGTTTCATCGAACCGCACATCTGCAGTTTCAACAACCTTGTGATGAATGGTGTTGAAGACCTTGTTGCTGTGCGAGTCCTTTTCGTAACCAAGCATAAAACCTTCATGTGCTTTCGATGCAAATTTAGAATTGTGATGAGGATCTCTAATCCAACATTTAGCACCGAATACTTTGAAATAACTCACATTGGGTTTCTTGTCAGTAAGGAGTTCATGTGAGGTCTTTTTGAAGAATTTTTGAAGATATACCCTGTTGATGATGTGGCAGACAGTATCAATTGCCTCAGGCTAGAAGCAAGGAGGCGTCTTGTATTCATCAAGCATAGTGCGAGCCATCTCAACAAGAGTCCTGTTCTTGCGCTCCACGACGCCATTTTGCCGAGGAGTATAAGGAGCAGATAACTCGTGAGTAATACCAAGTTCATCAAGATAGTAATCAAGATCAGTGTTCTTGAACTCGGTCCCATTGTCACTCCTGATGTGCTTGATCTTCACACCGAAGTTTGTTGAATCCCTTGAGGAAAATCATTTGAAGACTTCCTGCACTTTAGTTTTGTAAGTGATGATATGCACCCATGTATAATGAGAATAGTCATCAACAATAACAAAGCCATATAGAGATGCTGCATTTGTGAATGTGGCATAATGAGTAGGGCCGAAGAGATCCATGTGAAACAATTCAAATGGACGAGTGGTAGTCATGATAGTCTTCGAGGGATGCTTGGACTTGGTCATCTTTCCAGCCTCGCAAGCTCCACATAGATGGTCCTTGAGGAATTTGACACCTTCGATGCCAATGACGTGCTTCTTCTTTGCGAGAGTGTGTAAGTTCCTCATGCCCGCATGACCTAGTGCCGATGCTATAATTAGCCTCCTGAAGCTTTCGCAAGTAGAGAAATCAACAATAAACAAGTCTCCTCTCCTAAAGCCTTCAAAGACTTTGGAGTTGTCAGCTTCGATGATCACAACACAACGATACTTGCCAAAGACAACAACCATATCAAGATCACAAAGCATTGAGACTGACATGAGGTTGAATCCTAAGGACTCGACAAGCATGACTTTGTCCATGTGTCGATCCTTTGAGATCGCAACCTTACCTAGACCCAATACCTTGCTTCTGCCTTTGTCAGCGTAGGTGATATGCTTCAGATGTGATGGAGATAAAGCAGTGTCCATCAATAAGTTTTTGTCACCGGTCATGTGATTCGTACATCCACTGTCGAGGACCCACTCAGTGGCTTTGGTTTGATCATCCTGCAGATGAATTAGTGCATCTTACTAACTCATATACTTCATTAGTGAAGAATATGACATCAAATTCATCATATTGAATTTCATCAAAGAGTACTACAGAAATAGCAGTATAAGGACGTGAGAAATGAATATTCATTTCTTCATGATTAGCTTGTGTCCTTTCAAGCATTTTCAGGTCTCCAGCAAATTCTTCAGGCATTTACGTTCATCTAGAGACCTGACCCTGCATAAGAGATTAGTTCTTTTTCTTCACCACTGATGTCGCTTGAAGCTACGTCGGTATTTCCCCAAAGAGGAAGGGATGATGCAACACAGCGGCGGTAGGTATTTCACTACAAGAAAAGACACTTCAGTGATGATACGTGTTTGTCACAGTATGTCACGTTTTCTGTCATGCATGTACATCCATGACGATTTTATGACAGAATCAAGAGAGTCATACCTGTGCTGTCGTCGAAGTGTTCCATGACATTACCAAAATTATCATCAAGGAAGTGTCCATAGAAGTGCTTTCGTCAAGGGTGACCGACACGTGGCATCCACCGTAACGGCTCGTCGTTAAGCTATCGGGTCCAGTTTTGGATCCGATAACCCGTTAACAGCCCGGACCAATGGTGATTTTTCACGTGTAAAATTCTCATTGGCCGGAGGAAACATGTGTCTACTCCTCGTTGGGACAGATGTCATCCACTAATTGGAGGAGACATGCCTATGATACGTCGACACGTGGCAGGGCCCAACAAAGGCCCATATAGGTTAAATGGGACAGCCCAACTAAAGGCCCACAAGATTTTGCGGACCATAATGAGTCAGCCCAGCTAAAGGCCCACAAGATTTTGCGGACCATAATGGGCCGGCCCAGCTAAAGGCCCACAAGATTTTGTGGACCATAATGGGACGGCCTAGTAAAGGCCCACACGATTTCGCCGACCATAATGGGCCGGCCCAGCTAAAGGCCCACAAGATTTTGAAGACACTAGTGGGCTGGCCCATTCACAGGCTGCCATGTTTTGGGCCGAATTCGGCCCATATTCGATCCAGCGCATTAATAGCCTACCACGTTCTAGGCCTAATAAAGGCCCATATGAGATCCGGCCCGTTAAAAGCCTACCATGTTCTGGGCCAAATTATGGCCCAGATAAGATCCGACCCTTTAAGAGGCTTTGGGCCAAATTATGGCCCATATCAGATTCGGCCCGTCAACTGGACGCTATACTTTTGGGCCCACTTGCTAAAGACCCATTTATAATTCGGCCTGATATTAGTTTCGGCCTGTTAAAGGCCTGTTTAAAATTTCGGCCCTATATTTATTTCGTCCTGTTAAAAGCCCGTCATATAGTTGGGCCTAACTACGACCAGGTTTGCATCTGGCCTGCTCACAACAGATAATCTGATTGGGCCAAACAAGGACCGAGACAATTTTGGCCTGTTAACGGCTCGTGATGTGATTGGCACAATCATGGGCCGGGGTCTATTTCGGCCTGCTGCCACCCCGTGAGCTGTTCGGCATGTTTTAGGCCCAACCTACTTTTCAGCATCCTAAAAGCCCATTGAGTTTTCTTGCGAAAATAGGGCCGGCGGTTTACTCGACCTATTAAAGGCCCGAATCTACTTGTGGGCCAGTTTACATTTAGGCCTGTTAACGGACCAAGATGACTGGGCCCATGATGCGGATCATACATAGTGATTTGCATGACGGCCCGATTATGTACCGTAATTTTACGGTTTGGTCGGTTTACTGCGAAGACGATATATATACAGTAAAATAACTGCAGCATCATGAATAAGAAAAAACCTAGACTATACAATAAAGAAATTACGGCATATTACATCCATTGGGCATCAAAGTTCGCCACTATGATAATAAAGCAAAACTAGACAGCAGATTACATACACTGGGCATCAAAGATCACCACCAGTGCAAATAAACACGCCGACAATATAATATACAAAACCGCCAGCACCTCAATAGAGTTCAAGAAAGGTTAGCCCTGCCCGGGAGCTGCAGCGCAACCAGCTGAGCAAGCTGACGAGACTATGCTTGTTTGACACTTATATCCTCCTCACTCTGAAAGATAAACAAGCAGACAAATGACAGGTTTTGCACATATAAGTATGAGTGCTGACAATTCATCACATTTCTTACTTACGAATAAAGTGACACAGTTTAAAATAGCATTAACACAATATGTTGTTGTTCAGGTCAAGACATGGCAGGAAATGACATTGTGAAGGAGTTGGCAGCTTCACGACACCACTGGATTACAAATCAAGAACTCATAAGTATCAATGGTTAGTGTGCTGTCAATTTATCCCATTTCAGATTGGCAAATAAAGAGATGGTTTAAATAATAGTAGAATGATATGACATTGTTCATGGTTAAGACATTGCAGAATATGACATTGTGTTGCAGTGGTAGGTTCACCACACCACTGGATTACGGATCAAGAACAGAAGCATACATGAAGTACAAAAGAAGATCACTTGCTATGTATAGTTTTATTTACATGGTATGAAGAAGGAACTTGGTTGTACAACTAAAAACATAAATTGAGAAGGACAAACACCAAATATAAACATCTGTGGCAGTCATGCCTAACCAAATATACACAACAAAGTTTGAAGGCTTGAGAAGGACAAACTTACATTATTGGTGAAGACAGACTCTATAAAGCCCTTGTCCATGCTGATGGGGGGCAATTCAAGAAGTTTACCATAGAATCTTCTTCATAAGCATTGCCTTTATTCTACATTTTGTTAAGAGTAAATATAGATGTGATAATAGAAGAAAAAATGGAGAATATTTAAGATAAGATGAAGAGTGATGCTACATAAGCAAGTAGCTATAAATGTAAGTACAGGATACAGGCAAAAGGTACAGCCAAGAGAAATGCAGAGCTAAACTTCTTCCGTACCATCGGTGTTATCCAACCTTATGGTAAGAGTAAATATAGATCTGATGTGTAGAAAATGGAGGCCAAAGGAAAATAAGCTGCAGAGTGATGGTACATATACAACTAGCTGTCGATATAAGTACACTGATAAAGGACAGGAGGTACTTACAAGAACAATGCAGAGCTAAAAAATTTCATTGGCATTGGATATATTCTACACTAATGTAACCATTCATACAGATCAGATAATTTGGAGCGAATAATTGATAAGCAAGATATCATGCATACTGCTATCACATAATGAACCAAGTATGTATGCAAGTACAGTGATAGCGGACAACAGGTACTAACAAGAGCAAAGCAACGGGCAACATATTTGCAATATCATGTCGTCCTTTTCAAACCGGAATTCTTCTTCGAGTAGATTTCCTGCAAAATATATCCATAAGGCACATGCGGAAAAGTAGAAGTTCAAATTTTCATGTGATATCATAGACAGTACCTCATCACAGGAACGAGACCGATTGCATAACAAGGTTTTTCCATTCAATGTCTTCTAAATTTAGCACAGGAGACTTCATCGGAAATTCATTTATAGACTTTCCATCAAAGTGTGATTTCCTGAGGTAACATCGATACTGCTGCAATGCTTCCTTGAAAAGCGCAAGCAAGCTTTGCTCGTCATGACTATCTAGATTAACCCTCACCTACTTACAACAACGTAATGTAAATCATTGATGTGTTCAATCAGCAGAAAATAGGAAAATAATCACCATTAATAATAGCACTTACACATAAGTGGGACATGAAGATGTGAAAATGGTGTTTGTCTTCACTATAATCTTCCCATGATGGGAATATATGCATGTAGTCCCTAACAACATTGAAAGCATTGTCTTTTAAACTGGGAATACCTGGAATGGGGTTCCAATCAGCAGGAATTGGCCGTCTCTGCAGTTGGGTTAGGTCTTCGGCCGGTGGACTTGCTGTACTTTTTGCTGGAGTTGGATTTTTCTGTGGTACGGCTGGTGCTATGGCAACTAAAATTGGCATACCTTTTGCTGGAGTGCAGGTCCTGCGTGGTGGGGCTAGTGGTGTGGCCAGTGAAGTATGGGTACAGTCTGCTGGAGTCGGTCCTACGTTTTGTCTCACTAGTTGTAGAGCCAATATAAGTGGGGTGATGTCTAATTTCTCTGGCCCAACGACGTTTTTCAAGGACTTTGCTGGTGCTCCTTCAGGTTCGGCAATCACCCTCTTCTTTTCTGATGTCTGATGCACAAGAACAACATTTGAGTGGAAAAACATGGTATGATGACAGATGGAATATGAATTGATAATGGATGGGCATGGCATCTTGACATATATGATGAGTAAACTAAGCAAATGGCGGTGCTACAAAGTAGAAGAAATGCAAGAAAACTTATGCAAGATACGCGTAATCAATAAAACCTTGCCATATTAGAACATGCACCTTGATGGGTGAATAGGACATGCGATCTGCCTTTGGCTCCTCAAGGTCAGAACAGTCATTAGGATCATATTCTGAACAAGAATCTACAGGTGGGGAGCGTATGAGTTTCATTCATCGAAAATGGCACTCAATGCCTTGGTGCCAATTTTGTAAGTCGTTGCAGTGTTCCACAATATTCTTCTGATGCGCGGATTCTGATATTCACCGTGATTACGTATAATATCTGAGAAGCATGAAAACATAATATCTAGAATGATATTCAATGCCTTGTGTGTTGTCACTGGATTCTGATGAGAGAGCCCATGTGTGTTGTAATATGGTGCGTGCACTAATATAATCTGGCACAAATACATAAAAAATAGGCTCCAGAAGTAAGGATAGTTGGCAGATGAGGTTCATAAAATATATTGTATATCGAGTTTATTGCCAAACCATGATAACAAGAGCACACAACAACTAGGCGGATCGTAGTGTACATAAAAGGGGTACACCATAACCAGGATATATAAATCGGGAAAGTGGAACTGGCTGGAAATTATGGTGTTGTATTGCCGCTACTAATTGAAAGCCTATCGATCATGTACATGCCATCTCTATCAGTTGTTGAATGCAGATGTCCCTGCTCCCCTTCTTGACAAGTAACATACAGTACGTACTAAATACAGAATAACAAAAGAGTAACAAGTTAAAGAACAGAAGAGGAATCATATTCTTGGGGTTCCGCTTCATTGCATACAGTGTTGGTTGCCCACTCATGATGAATCACAGCGCCCAAAGAAATGCAATTCCATGTTGTATCTCTATATGTGGCCACATGCATTTGGAAAATCAAGTGGGAGCATTACCTGACCAATTAAATGTGTGTCTGTTAACTAATATCAGTATCATATCACATATCGTATTTGAAGAAGTAAGCTTTGGACTTATGATTGGTATGTTGTTTAGCTTCAAGAGTGGGCTGCTGCTAGTGTGACAAAAAGTAGCTATGCAGATTATAGTGTATATATAACGGAAACCATAAGCATCACAAGTAAAATCAGCAAAGTGGAACTTGCTGGAATATATGTGCTAGTATTGCCGGTACGGCTAGAAAGGCTTCGGATACCAGATCTCTTCAACTGAAGGTGTGGTACTGTTAATATCCGTGTAACTCTCAAAGGCGACACATCTCCCCGTATTTCCTTGCTAATCTTATAGGATTCAAGAGGGCAGGCCACTACAATCCCTATTCCTATTTACAAAATCCTACAAATCAAAGAGGCCCAAAGAGTTCAAAGTGTCCATCACAACCGACCGTATAGACCTCTACACTGCAAATGTCCCTGCTCATCTTCACTACAAGGAACATACTTTACCACTATCATACTCCCTCCGTTCCAAAATATAAGTCTTTTTAGAGATTTCCACTATGGATCACATACAGATGTATATAGATACATTTTAGAGTGTAGATTCACTCATTTTGCTCCATATTAGTCCATGGTGGAATCTATACCAAGACTTGTATTTAGGAACGGAGAGAGTACCTATTAAAGAAGAACGAAAGAGGAACATGCTAAAGAAGAGCAAGCAGATTTTCGATAATAAAATGTTCGTTGCGCAGTGCCCACACATGATGAACCAGAGGGCATTAAGAATGCAACTCCCTGCTGTCTCTCTATATGTGGTGCATGTGCTTTTTAAAAGTAAAGTAGGAACATTAGCTGACCAATTAAACGTTATCTGTTTTAGTAATATCAGCATCATATCAGATTCTTATTTGAGCAACAAGTTTGGAATTATGAGTGGCATGTTGTTTAGTTTGATGGCTTCAGGAGCAGTGCTAAGCAGGTACGATGATGGTACTGAATATAAAGGCATGTCTACATGCAAGTCGCGTGACTTTTGTCATTTGGGTCAGTCGACCATTTGAGGCGGTTGGATGAAGATCCTACGTCTCCTAACCCTTCTTCCTTGTCTCTGATTCTTCCCATACAGAACACCGCACGGGCTGCCGGCCGAACCACCTGCCCCTACCGCCTGTGTTCCTCTGCCACCCCACCCCACCCCCGCCCCCACCCGCGTCGAGTTTTCTTTGTTCGGTGAGGCCCCACCACCGGCCCCCACAACCACCGTCCCCACCCGAGCCCCTTCCTTCGCACCGGCAAACTCTAAAAAATCGACTGGCCCAATTTTGAAATTTAGTCTACTGTCATTTAACTAGTGTGGAATATAAAAAGGGAAAACCATAAGCATTGCGGGTATAGTGTTGAGTGTGCCATGGAGGATCTGAAGGTGCAAACTGGACAAAGAAAACTTCGCAACCAATGTTTGCTTTCAACTAGCAAGTAAGTGATGGACAAGAGATCAGAGTAAAGCAGTGGTGATCTATTTTCTTGCTGCGATAAATAAGTTGAGCATATACGAAAGAGTACTGCCTCTGGTGCGGCGCCGTGTATGCATCTGAGAATTTGTGACTGCGGTAGCGATGGCGATAATTTGTCGGCGTGGAAGCAGATCTAGGAGGGTAGACTGTGGCAGTGGCGCGGTGGATGAGACGGTCATAGGAGCGGCGCCGGCAAGGTGGACGACGGCGGAGATGAAGCGAGAGGATGGGATGCAAGGATCCCGGTCCGAAGCCGCAGATGAGAGAGGTCGATCTCTTGTAATGGCCGATGGCGTCGGGGTATCAGCTCCGGCATGGTGGAGGAGGACGGCGGTGGATGGGGTGGCGGACGGAGGAGGCTGGGGTGGAGAGGGTGTTTTGGCGCCCACGGAGTACAAATGGGGAAATGGAGGGAGAGAGGAAGGGGGGAACCATATCTTTAGGGTGCGCTTGTCTCAAATGCGAGGAAATTTACAAACTTAGCCCTCATTTATAATTTCCTACATCACAGCAATATTAGTCGGTTGGGGATAGGATGGTAATCTCGCATACACCGAATATTTGTCGACGAGAAAATTTGTTTTTGGTGCCCACCGTGTATGAATCGGGGAGGGAGTCGATTTCAGCCTAGGAGACACTGTATTTTGGTGCCCACCATGTATGAATCCGGGTGAGAGGCTGTTATGTCACGTTTGAGTGAAATTACAAACCTACCCCTATCGAAACCTATAGGCTTTGTGTGGTAAGGATAGGCAGTAATTTCCATCTCGCAGATTTTGGTTTCGGGCGGTTACTGCGACTTTCCCTGCTTCGTTCAAATTTTTGCAGAGCAAGAGTGCACGTTTACCGTGCCAACTCAATTCGAATCCAATTTGTATTCTATTTTTGTTCGGGCATGATCCATTTTTGATTGGAATAAAATTCTATATACATCATTTTTTTATATATACTTTCAAAAGCACAACAAAGAATTCTGCTCCTTTATATGTATAATATAATTTACAAATACAATGATCTCAAAATCATAAGGATGAATTCAAAAAAATTAAACCAAATTATGTTCTACTAAAATGTATGGATCAGTAATATCTACTCCCTCCGTAAACTAATATAAGAGTGTTTAGATAACTAAAATAGTAATCTAAATGCTCTTATATTAGTTTACGGAGGGAGTACATATTAAATAACATAGATGCGTGTGAATTCATATGAGTATGCATGTTTGATAGATGAATTTTGGTTCGAGTATGAATTACATGTATCATCATCTCGAATTCAAATATTTGAATCCCTTTTATGTTGACTCCTTTCACGCCCATCTCTCTCGCATGCATGCTCCTTCATGTAGCTGTCACTCTCTTTTCTCCAGCTCACATGCACGCTCACTTCATGTTTCTCCTATTTTCGCAAACATGGTCTCTCGACGTCTCCCTTGAGAAGTGTCACACTCTCCCTATCGTTATGCATTACACGGTTTTCATTATCTCTCACGTCTCTACCGTTTTCTGGTATCACTAGGCACCTAAGCTTTCTTTTTCACCACCACACACACAGTCTCCCTCATCTTTCACTTTGTCTTTCTCTCTATGGGTTCTCTCACACACCCTATATGTCTCTAGATATGACTCATACCACTAAAATTACTCTGTCCTGCGGACACAACATTTGTTGCGGTCTCCTTTCCGTCTCCATCCCAGTTATAAAACTGACATTATTCATTTGTTTACCGATCAGACAAACTCCCCCCCCCCCTCTCTCTCACACACACAACTCCTGCTTCTACTCCCCTTCGCGACTACCGTCTCTCTCTCTCTCACACACACACACAAAACTCTTGCTTTCGCACCTCGACTCATATTTCTCTCACAGATATTTATCTACTAGCCTCTAGATAGGTTTATACACCCGCACACTCGTGCTTCCACTATCGCATACATGTCTCTCTAGCGCTCCTTGTATATATGTAGATTTTTCTTCCCTTCTTGAGACACGCCCTCTCGATCATGCACACACACACTATCGCCTCATTTTAAGCTGATACCTCTCGCACACACACTCTTTGTGTCTTTGTCACACATGCACTCCGTCCTCCTCCTCTCTCCCTCTCTATCACACACACATGGTCTTTTTGCAACAACTAGGAAGAGGCCCATGCGTTGCACGAAAAATCAAGATGCATTTGGATGAGTAGTTTTTCTTGTGGGAGAAAAGGATGAACAAGGGAAGGCCTTATTTGCAAATGTGGAGAGGGGTGTGGGTATCTTTTTGCAAAATTGCCATACTTTCCTTCCTATCCACCAGATATAAATCGGACGGCCTATATTGCAGGATGGTAGGCACACCATCATCACCAACTCTATTTTTTATCTCTACTCTTATAAAAAGCATAATTGGTGATGATGGTGTGCCTTCCATCCTGCAATATAGGCCGTCCGATCTATATCTAACGGATAGGAAGGAAACTATGGCAATTTACCCGCACTCCTCTCCACATTTGCAGATAAGGCCTTTCCTTGTTCATCCTTTTCTCCCACAAGTTCTTGATGTTCCGTGCAATGCACGAGCATCTTGCTAGTAAGAGTAGAAATTAGACATATACCACTTCTCGAATCTTGAACCAACAACATTCCTCCCTTATCTCATCAAAACCGCCAAAGGAATATATTTTGAGTGAAACATAACATATTTTTTAGTGATATACGTATTTCAAAAATAGACTGTTTTTTCTATCAAATCGGTGAATATGTATGAATCAACTTTGATAATGTGGCAACGCATCGTTCCACAATGTAGTGCCTATAGATTTTTTAAGAAGTCAAACTTTGCAAACTTTGACCAAGTTTGTAGAGAAAAATATTTATATCTACAATAGCAAAAATACATAATGCAAAACTACATCATATGACGAATCTAGTGATATATGTTTTGCACTCTAGATGTACATATTTTTCTCCACAAACTTGGTCAAAGTTTGTGAGGTTTGACTTTTCAAAAAATCTATAGGCACTACATTATGGAATGGAGGGAGTAGTTATTACCACTGTATAATTTTTTGGACACCAGAAAAAACAGTGGAGTACATATACGAAGAGAAGAGGCGCACACACGCAGTCGGTCTCTCGCTGTCTCGCACACATGAGAGTTACGTAAAGGCGCCGTTAACAAATAAACCCTAAAACCCTAGGTGCACGATTGCTGCATGCACGGGTACCGGCTACGTGGTGGAGCGCACCTTTTTGGGAATAGCCAGCTCGCATGAGAATTTTATTAGTAGGAGTTGATGGTCGGGACCACAGGTGAACGACCTGGAGGCGGTGGCTTGCCAGTTGCCACAGATCGGGTAGCCACGTTTAAAATATCATTTTTTAGCGGGATAAGAGTTCCGATATTCAATGGCGCATTAGAAGTACTAAGTAGTTTTTAGAACGATTGTTATGGAGCAAAAATGGAATTCATAACTACTACCTCCTTGGCATATGGTTGTATGGGTTTATGTTGCGAGATGTTGAACCTGGTAGTTCTAGGGCAAATACTATGGTTTAGATGTTGGTTTTGAGTAATGAAAATCAGAAGGGGGAAACCCTTCTTTGATAAAAAAAAACTACTACCTCCGTTCCAATTTACTAGTCCCCATCGTAGTTTGGGTCAAAGTTTGTCCACGAATTTTAGTTGTAAAATGTGAATGGAAAACGAAATTTTGTTATACCCAAACAAAAAAGGACTGGAGGGAGTGATTGCTCTGACACGGACATGACCTCTCATAGAGCAGGCATTGAACCGGCACACCGGCCAAGAGGGCCCCACTCGCTGCAGGCCCAGCTGAACACGCCTCCTGGCCGCATGCAACCAGCTTCAGACTGCCCCGCCTGCCTCCATTGAACCCGCGCGTGTTCCGGCAACATGTCCTTCCGTGAGCCTGCCGACATTTTAGAACACAAAAAATGATGAAAATATAATTAATTACGCATGGTCTTGACTTGCTGTGCTCGCATTGGTAGCAGGAACTAGAGGTTTTTCTTTATTTATAACTCTCCTCACTTTTTTTGGCAGATAGAGCGGGAAAGATTGTATGTATGTGGACGAGAGAGTAGGAGACAAACCTAATGAGACAGAGAAAGAGATAGAGAGAGAAATAGAGAGGAAGAAGTTAGGTCTGTGAGAAAGATGGAGACATGTAATATACGTGAGATGCGTGTGCATCGGGATTCTGTACACGTGGAAGGAGAAGAGACAACAAGTTTGATGAGAGAGCAGGAAAAACATGGACGAGAGGGGAAGGATCTCGTGGGTTGAGGGATTGATAATTTTGTGTGGGGGAGAGAGGGATTGGTAATTTTGTGCAGGAGCGAGAGGGGGGAGTCAGTCAGCCGTCGTCACATCATCATGCTTCCAAATGGCCCCGCATTCTCTAGTGCAGTGTGGTCACCATCTTCGATCTCCTCGATGCCCTATTTGAAGATTGAGGTGTTGTGCATGCTGTGGTGCAGAGAAGCACAAGCGAGAGTGGTCGCCATATAACCTTGGATGGGGACGAATTGTGTGCTCGGGGGAGGGTGTGTGTGTGTGTGTATGTGTGTGTGTGTCAGATATTGAGATAAATCAAACCTATGGAGAGAAATGTGTGTTTATGTGACGGAAAGCTACAGGCTAAATAGGGTTTTCACGAAGAGATTGTGCGTGCGAGATAGAGAGCGATGTGCGGGCCTTGAGGTGGGCAGGGACCGGGTGAGGGTGTCAAAATGGGTGTGTTGATGCATGTGCTACATGCGCTCGTGCGAGGGACGTACGGATCGAGAGAGATGGTTGTTGTGTTACGGATGCTCCTCTCTCCCTCTCTCTCTCTCTCTCTCTCTCACACACACACACAAGTAAAATAGAAGACGGTTCCCTCATGTATACACAACGTATCGGCATCTGTCTATGTCTCACTCATGCATGATCATTTGCACATTCACGCCTATGTCTCTATCACACGCACACCGTCTCCACATTGCCTTCCGCCACAACACACATATGGACACATACACACGTTCTCTCTCAGTCACACACACAAAATCAGTATTAAAAAAAACTAGGGCGCACCTAAAACGTCAAAATCCAAATAAACACGAACTGGAGCTAAATTCAAATATATGGAAATATTGTAGCATCAAGAACTTTTCTAGGAATAAAAGTTGAGTAATATTCAGGGATTGTTTTCACACACAAAAAAAGGTTCGGTGGATGTCCTTCGAGCATGACACAGTGATGCACCATTCGATCGACCGCGCGGCTGCGGTTCATGTGCTTGCACAGGATTCTGTATCATGGTTGTGGTAACTAATATAAGCGATGCCTCAGTCTAATGTTTACGTGTACTATTATGGTTTTCTTTTAAGTTTGACCAACCCTATATAAAACTCATCAATATGCCGCCGTTGCCATTGCGCATGCCGGCGCCCGCCTGCTCCGGCCAACAATTTCTCGCCCATCACCTCCGTGTCGCCGCCATCCCTGTGCCATGAAGCCGAAGGCTCGCCCCCTCACGTCATCTGCAGTCCCTCCTCGCGATGCCGCCGCGCTGCCAAGCACGCGAGGAGCTGGTGGAGCCACGTCTATGCATGCAGCGTATGAAGAGCAGGATGAGCGCGTGCTCCAGCATGCCGGTGAGGACGAACTAGCGTGTCATTGTCGTCTCCGCCTGCGTGGAGGAGGCGCGCATGGTGGCTGTCGCGGCGGAAGCCGGTCGCGCCCGTGCTATGTCCGCAAACCGGGTGCGGACGCGGAATCTACCTTCGAGACCTTGAATTCCACGTGGATCCTACAATCTGAAGGAGCAATTTGGGTCAGTCGACTCTTGTGAGCTGTTGGATGTGTCGGATGTGGGGTTCCGGCAAACCCTTAAGGTTCGAACTCTGGGGTGCGCGTGAAGTCTTTCCCTCCTACCGATCCACGCCCTAGCTCACTAAGATCTCACGGACGAACTCGACGAACTCGCAACACAGAAAGAAACGAGATTTATACTGGTTCGGGCCACCGTTGTGGTGTAATACCCTATTCCAGTGTGTGGTGGTGGATTGCCTATTGGGATGATGATGAACAGTACAAGGGGAAGAACAGCCTCCTGAGGTTGAGGTGTTCTTGTGGCTAGGGTAGGCTCTCGATCAGATCAGATCAGGCTGAGTTGCCTCAGGCTGGGTTCCCCTACTGTGGTGCCTAGTTCTATTTATATAGGCCCTGGTCCTCTCCCCAAATATTGAGCGGGAAGGGAGCCAACAATGGCGGGTAAATTTGAAAGCTGACAGCTAGTACAAGCTATCCTGACAAAAGTGGTCTTCGCCTGCGAAAGGCTCTGGTGGTGACGCCGTCTTGGGCTCCACGATGACCTCCGTCCTGCCGTGGTCTTGGTCTCGTTGCACCGGTATGGCAATCTTTGCTTGTTGCCTCGGTACTCCTCGCCTGCGCTTGCCTCCTTAGCACCAAAGAGGAAACAAGGATGCTGCGCGCGCTGGCGCCCGCCTGGCACCGATCGTCATGGCTCACGTCATGAGAGCCTCATGAGGTTTGCCCCGCCTTGATATCTCCGCTCCTCTTGAGACTGCCCGGCTAGGCCACTCCTGAGGAGGTCTTGCGTCGTCCGCCTCGCGAGGCTTGGCCTCTCGCAAGGGTCTTGAATGCTTTGTTGATGAAGATGGGCCATACGGCCCGCTGACTTAGCCACGCCATGGGCCGCAGGCAGGCAAGTCTGGGGATCCCCGTTCCCAGAACGCCGACAGGATGCAACATGGATGGCTAGAAGGGCTTTTTCAACCTCCGAAATTGATGCATTGTTCATCTTCTCAGCCTGCCACATGCCTAACCGCCTACTGCCGTTGCCCTGCCCTCCCCTGAACCGCCTGCCACCACTACAAAACAAATACACTTCCGTGATGATACGTGTTTGTCACAGTAGGACACATTTTCTGTCATGCATGTACATCCATGACAAATTTATGACAGAATCAAGATAGTCGTACTTGTGATGTCGTAGAAGTGTTCCATGACATTACCAAAATTATCATCACGGAAGTGTCCACTTCCATGACGAATAATCACGCGTCACAGAAGTGCTTTCGTCAAGGGTGACCGACACGTGGCATCCACCGTAACGGAACACCGTTAAGCTATCGGGTCCGATTTTGGATCCGATAACCCGTTAACAGCCCCGACCAAAGGGTGCTTTCCACGTGTATAATCATCATTGGCTGGAGGAAACACGTGTCGGCTCACCATTGGGACAGATGTCATCCACTCATTGGACCCAAAGCGCCTATGATACGTCGACACGTGGCACGGCCCAACAGAGGCCCATTCCTGTGAAAAGGCCGGCCCGTTTGACTTGGTCAAAAGGTGGTGGGCCAGCCCACGCAAGCCTGTTAACGGCATGTTCGCATATAGCCCATTTATAGCCCGCTAACCTAGGGCCCGTTTACGGCCTATCCGAATTAGGCCCAGTAGCTTCATCTCGGCCGTCCAATATAATTCCACCCCGTTTTAACTTCCGGCCCATGTATGGCCCATGACGTCTTTCGGCCCATATGAGGCCCTTATTACTCTCGGCCCAGTAATGGCCCGTGGTATAACTGGCCCATAATGAACAGTGTATCACTTTATACCCATTAACGACACGTTGTGAAACTGGGCCTTAATGAACAGTGATCACTTTATACCCATTAACGGCCCATTATTCCGTTGGGCCGTTTCTAGCTCATGTTTTCTTTCGGCCTTCTCGGGGCCCATTTATTCTTGGGCTCATTTCCACATTCGTTTACTTATGGCCCGTTACTGTCATTTTCTGCTTGTGAGCCAAATTCAGCCCATGGTTACAGTCGGCCCGTTTGTGGCCCGATAATACGTTGGGCCGTTTTCATGTAAAAAAACTCGTTGGGCTGTTTTCATAGAGTTATCAAATACGACCTATTAATGGCCCGTTATTGTCCACGAATAGTATGGCCCATAATTGGCGAAATGATGATCCGCCCCGTAGAAGGCCCATGGATCCTACGACCCGTAAAAGGCCCATGAATCGTACGGCTCGTAGAAGGCCCATGGATCCTACGGCCCGTATAGAAGGCCAATGGATCCTACGACCCGTAGAAGGCCTATGGATCATATGGCCCGCAAGAGGCCCAGGGATAAAACAATTCGTGTGTTGCCATGGTTATTCTGGCCTAGTTTCCAAAGATAGGTTATTGTGGCCACTAGAAAAACACAGAAAAGGAACTGTAGTGACTACAAGCAAACAACTAAACAAGACAATAAGGAAATAAATAAGCAAGCAATTAATGCTAGCCAATTACCGCTATTACACATATTACATCCACTGGGCATCAAAGTTCGCCACCAGTGCAAATATAGGGAACAAAGCAGCATATTACATACACTAGCCGTCAAAATTGGCCACCAGTGCAAATAAATGCGGCAGCAAAACAAGAGCATAACTGAAACAACTTCAGAAGAGCTCAAGAAACATGGTATCCACCATGCTGGCAATAATCTTAGCAAGCGTATTAGCTTTGTCCTGTTTGGCGCTAAAATCCTCCAACGCTTGCTGTTGTACCAGAAGGTATGCATCTGAATGCTCCAGGGACTTCCGCAGTCCTTCCGCTTCTTGTTGCAAAGACAAATGATCGATGTCTTTCAGCTTGTAGTTGAGACTCAAGAAACCAAACTGATTCAGACAGTGAGTTTGAATAGCTTGTGCAAGCGGTAGTGGCCAGTAACTCCAACACTAAACCAAGACATGACTTTGGGGTTGTCTCACTCTCTTCGAGATAGTCTTCCTTTGTTGTTTTATCAGCTTTGTTGGATACCAACAAGGATGTGTCACTATCCTGAACCTTATCTGCATTACTTCCTTTACCATTGCTTAATAAGGCACTCTTCCCCAATATTTTGTCTACATTCTAAAAGAAGAAACAAACAGACACATAACAGTTTAGCATGTACTAGTATATGAAACTCATTTCGGTGAACCAGTTCATTAGTAAGGTGGACAGGATTAAACTACCAAGTCTTCTATTGTAAAGTACTAGTACATAATAAAAGCATCAAACAAACATATATCTATGTCCTATGGTCACTGCATTGTCTTGCCAAATAAAAATAGAGACACGGTTCAAATCATATCAGTTCAAGACAAAGCAGCAGTGAAAGAATACAAAGCTTGGGAAACTACACGGCATAACAAGATTTCAGATGGGTACCACGGGTCTACATGTACAACAAAACTATTTGCTTTGTTGTGATGCTAGTAATGTGCATGATATGAGAAGTCAATTGTATACACTATTGAAATTCAAATCAACAGAGCTATTGATAAGAGCAAGCCTGTTAAAGAAACATGCGTGAACATACCTGCTGCACCATTGGAGTTTCGATTGGATCCTTCAATTTAAAAATAAGTTTGTATGACTAAAAACAGTGATACAAGAGCAAAGCAGTATGCACGATAGCAATCATAGTTAAAAAAGGCGCGCCTAAGCGAGCGCTTAAGCGCGCCTAGGCTCCAGGCGTTGGCGAAACGCATTGCGCATAACTACGCTTAATCTGTGCATAACTGCGCATAAGCATGCGCTTTGGTCAGTAAAGCGCAAGGAGGTGGAAAATGCACAATTAACGCATAGTGCTTTTTGGAACTATGATAGCAATGGAATCTTAAATTAGAACAGTTGTTCTTCAGGTTTAGGCACTTGTTCTACATGAGCAGTATAAGAAGACGCAAGAATATAGTACTTAAAAATAGGAAATGAGCTCATAGACCTTACCACATTCTTGGTTCGGGACCAGTACAGAACAAGGCGTTCCCAGTCATCGTCTAGTAAATGTGTCTCAGGAGAATGTAAGGGAATTTTATGAGTTTCTTTGACGGTTAAGTATGTTTTCTTCAGGTAATTCTGATACTGCCACCAAGCATTCTTGAAGATAGCAGAGGTATTAGCACAGGTTACCTCATCCTGAGTTTCCAAATCGGTCCTTCTCTATAGAGAAAAATGGGAAAATTTGTTGTATTATAACCATCGTGGAGGTAGGATGTATGGGACAAAGCAAAGTAATTGCCATGAATAACATTGCTTACACATAACTCCTGGACAAACACCTGCAACTAACATTTTCCTTCATCTTCAGTATAATATTTCCAAGATGGGAAGATATGCACATACGATTTAACAACATCAAATATGATAGATGCTAAACTACGACTAGATGGTTGTGCTTCCTCCACAGGAATAGGTGTACTAACTGGTTGAGTTGGGGTTCGCCGTGGTAGTACTGGCCCTTTGGGCACTGGAGCTGCCTTACTAACTGCTCTTGTTTGGGAGCTCTGTGGTGGAGATAGTGCTGTGTCAACAGGAACTGGGTTACTATCTGCTGCGGTTGGTGTTAGATTGGGTGAAGCTGGTTCTCTGTCCATCGCAGTAGGGGTACAATCTGCGAGAGTTTGGGTTATGTGTGGTAGGGCTGGTTCTCGTGCATGTACAACCGGGGTGCTATCTACAACAGGAACTGGGTTTTATTTGAAGACCGTGTTTTTAGTCCGCTAGATGCTGGCATCACCCGCTCCAATTCAAATGGCTGATAAAGAGGAAACATAGTTGAATGTACAGACATTGTATGAGCGACATATGCAATAGATAGTGTGGAAAAAAGAGGGCATGAAATAGTTGACATGTATATTGTTTAACTAAAACAGATAGCATGACATAATTTCACATATATGATGTCTATCTAAACTGGATAGCATAGCATAACATAATTCAAAGATATGATGAATAACTAAACATGATCGCATGACATAATTCCCCTACATGTTACCTAAGTAATCAGGATCGCATCATTTAATTCACATATGTGATTTATATGCTAAACAGAGGGCATTAGATATGATGTCTGAACTAAGAACATGGTATTGAATATTCTGTATATGATGTCTAAACTATGCAATGCAAGACACCATGTGCATGATATGAGCAGTATAACCATGCCAAGTTAGAAAATACACCTCGGCGGGGGAATAGGACTGGTCATCTATCTCTATATCCATCTCTGAGGAGCTATCGGGACCCAACAAGAGATCTGCTTCGACAGGTAGCACTGTCTGCTCTGAAGGCTTTGTTTTCACTCCAGATTTTTCAATCTCCCACTCAAATGGCTTATTCACAGGAAGAGTAGTTTAATGTACAAACATTGTCGACAAATGGAAATATAATGAAGAAAAGGATGGGCAAGATATCATTCAAATATATGATGCCTGGTTAAACAGGATGGCATTGCACATTTCACGTATATTATGGCTGGCTAAAAGACATGAGACTGCATAATTCCCATATATGATATAAAAACTAAACAGGTGGCATTATAGAACATGTCTAAACTAAGCTAATGACATATATGATGTCAAAAGTAGGCACTCCAAGGCAACATATGCATGATATGACTAACATCATCATGCCAAGGTAGAGCAAACACCTTGGGGGTAAATAGGAGTGGTCAGCGGCGTCTGAATCCGCCTCAGAATAGATATCTTCCTCTGGATTACAATCTGGAGAGGGGTGGGGAGGGTTTGCCATTGAACCCACCATGGAGCGATGTCTGCATGACATTGTATTACTGCGCAAAACTCCTCTATTTTTATCTACATGTTCAGCATGACTGTGTACAATATCTGACATGCATACGAAAAAAATATGGTGAGATTATGTAGGGAGAGCATGCAGAAATTTAGAGTGATGGTAACAACCAGTGCATGGATCCAAAAATAATGATTTAGCAGGCTGATGATTGCTTTAATTTAATAAAAAAGACAGATGATGATTGCTTTACTATTTGTTTCCCACCCAAGATGAACAACATAGGCATACCCTAGGTGAACTAGATATTAGACAGAGATACTATTCAATGCTTCCTCGATATGTGCCCCACAACTAATTTAGAACTCAAGTTTGAACATTAATTTGGACCTGACTTGGAGTCCAAGAGGTGAACAGGACGATAAAGTTGCAGGTAATTTTAAGCAATGCGTAACATAAGCAGAATCAAAAGAGTGCGACCTCTCTTGTGGACCCGTGTACTCCTCAGGTTCATCTGCTGAGTCGATGATGGTGATGTCGTTGCGGTGGGTGCCGGCGGCAGGGAAGGAGATCTGAGGTGGCGAAAGACGGTCAGGAGTCGTGATGTCTGGTTTGGTGGATGTTTACATCGATGGAGCACCTCGGGTGAGGTGGACGGCGTCCTGGCAGGAAGCAGGACAAACCACACAAAGTTCCCTTCGACACCTACCTGTAATCAAGTAATTTCGGAGGGATCATTTGGCTTGCAAGATTCTAAAAAGCGCAGGGATAGGAAAAACACGAATAGGATAGGAATGCACATGGTAAACAGAGCATTTGTAAACACAGGATTTACATCAACTTGGGTGTTTGGTTTTACAGGAATTGGAAGAAGCAGAGGAATGCAAAGAAACATGGCCAAAATAAAGTGAAACCATATGAAAGCGTGTATGCAGTTAGAATGTTGTTCTGCCACTAATGCACTTGGTCTTGTTTTCATGCATATGATTTTGAAAAGTAGGTCCAGGTGGATGTTTTGCTTCATTCCTTTCAACAAAATGCATGAATAATTGAATAGTAGAGTGCCATTGGAAAATTCCCTATTGCTATGTTTTACGTCGAACCAAAATAGCCCTAATGGATCGACATGAATGTATAGTAGTAAGTGATGCAACAGGTGTACAACCTCTTTGCCGTAGCCGTGTCGACCTCAGCATCATTGGGTTGGTCGCTGAAGCAGTTGAGGCAGAGGTGGCTGTCGGAGGTGTGGAGGAAGATCTAAGAAATCTGTAGACGGCGTCCATGGCACTGCTCTGTTGTGATGGATCATTCTGTCGTTGGAGCAGCCCCGGTGAGCAGTAAGACGTCAAGGCTGAAGCAGCATAAGACATACATCATCAATCTCAAGTGGGATTCTAATAGCATCTCCAACAGATGATGTAAAATAGATGTAAAATTTACATCACCAAAAACCACCTGACTACAACAGATGAGGTAAAAACTGTTGACTCTGAACTTAACTGTCGAAACTGAAATTTACCGTGGAATCTGAATGCTACTGTCGAAACTGAGCGCAATGGTAGCAGAGAGGCACTTGACATGTAGTTTAGGCAGGGCATGCAGTTCATCTTCAACCGGCACCCCACAGGCCTCCAGCCACCATCGGCCGAACCCGCCTGACCCAGCCGCCTCACCGCCCCGAAACACCTCCCCACCGCCGGTCCGCCGCCGCCCCGGCCAACCCTATAAGCCCCCCGCCCCCACCCTGAACCCTCAGATAGATAGTGGGGTACCTCTCTGGTGAGCCCCCGTCCCCGCTGCGGGTGGTTCTTCCTTAACTCCGTGAGCCCCCACCCCCGATAATCGATCGAACCAAGAGTTGATTCAACGATCAAGTGTAGCAATCGAGCAGAGCAGCAAAGACAAGCGATGGGGAGAGAAGCAGAAGCGAAGCGAAGCGAGAGCCGAGCAGCAGTAGCAGATCCGGCTGGTATGGACGCCGCCGCCGAAGGGGCCTCGCACTGGGGGAGAGCCGCCGTGGAGATGTCGCCCACGGCACCGGCTTCAAGGTAGCCACTCCACGGGGTGCGGGATGGAGTACCGTCGGCGCCGGGAGGTCGAGCTAAGGAGAAGGTGCGATGCGATGAGTGTACAACCTCTTTGGTGGCGCCGAGTAGGCCTCGGCTTCGTCCGAGGAGTCGGTGAGGATGTTGCGGTTCCGGTGGAGCAGGTTAAGGCGTTGATGTGGGGATGGAGCAGCCGCGATAGACGAGGCGATCGTTGGAGCAGCTCCTTGGAGGTGGAGGATGGGGCGGCTGAACCGGCGGGACGACGAGATGGACGACGTCGTTGGGGAAGTGGCTCCGGATTGGTAGCGGAGAGGTGGCGGACGGAGGAGGGTGGGGTTCCGCGGCTGGAGCGGAGAGGTTATGGCGTCCTGGGATTTCCAATGGCAAAAAGGAGGCGATGGGAGGGGGTGAACTATGACTTAGGGACGCGCTTGTCCAAAATGTAGGGTGTGTTACAAAAGTACCCCCCCCCCCCACCGATTTGAACTAGCGGCCCTTTTGGCTCAGGGTTAGAAGGGGGATTTCGCTTGTCGGGATTTGGCAGCTGGAGGGAGTTTTCGCGCGCATTGTAATTTCGAGATAGCAAGGCGCGGGTAGTGAAGGCGCCAGTTTTGGGAGCACGATATCTGAATTTTCGGGATATAACAAAGCGCGGGTTGAATTTTAGGGACAAGCCTAACGTGTAATATTGTACTTGTACATACCAAATCAATTCGCACTCCCCTCAACCAAAAAGAAAACGGAAAAAAATAAAACTATTCACACCACACAAAGAGAGAGTCTTGCCCCGTTTTACTATAAAAATGCTATTTAAAGCTACTCATACCAACAATTTAGTGCAATTAAATGCTATTCGGTAGTATGAATACATGTTATGTCCAATTAAGTTTTTTTGCTTGCTGTATAATGCATCTAACCTACTCATACCAACATTCTAGTGCATTCCAAATGTCTATACTACCGCTGCAATTCAAACTGAATTTGAATTCGTTTCTCTATTTCAATAACAATCTACAATCATGATTGTTGCCAACTTCAACCGTCATTCATGTATTACCTTAATAACACACCACATGATTACTATAGAGATAGATATGAACTATGTGTACTACATGAACTCAAATTCTATTTTTTGAATACACTTGATGTTGATTCCAAATAATAGTACATTTTATGTACTAACTATATATTCATTATCTAAACCAGGTTCCATATGTGTACACCGTGTTTATCACACATAGTATAGTGCCCCGCCCCCTACATTATGACAAGTATTAAGACCTGAGTTGCAAAAGCCACACATTAGCCCAAATTATGATCAATGTTCTATATGTTATACGTAGTACTAGCAAGATGCCCATGCGTTCCATAGAACATCAACATGATCAAGGGGAGGCCTAATTTGCAAATATGGAGAGGGGTGTGGGTATCTTTTTTCAAAATTGCCAGAGTTTCCTTCCTATCCGTCAGATATAAATCGGACGGCCTATATTGCAGGATGGCACCATCATCAACAAAACTCCGTTTTTTATAAGAGTAGAGATAAAATATATAGTATGTAGTATAACATGTTCATAACCACACCTTGTGTATCACCGTTATATATATTCACACATGCATCAGTTTAAAACACTATGATAAATTCTTCAAATATCCGTATTCACTTCTTATAATGAAGTATGATCTCTATTCGTCTTTTACACCCACACAATCCTATTATCTTTGTAGATAGCTAGCACTAACTTTCTCTCGTCCATACAGACGCCCACATCCCTCTCACCCTCCCTCGGCATTCTCTAGCTCCATCGCACAAATTCGTCTTTCCACTTTAGGTCGTTCACTCACTGTGTGTGTAGGCCCCCCAGCTCCTTCTTTACGGCACACATCGATTGATATGCCTCTCTAGCCAGGTGTGCCTAGCACAAACACAAGGTTCCCCTCTTCTCTTATCACCATCCATGCCTCACTGCCACCATTCTTTTCATCGATCTCGTACTCGCACACTCCTTCCCCTCGATATAGTATGACTCTCGCACCACCTCCTAGATGCATCCCTCTCTCTCTATCCTTCTCCCCGTGCCTCATTTGCTTCTAACACACACATGCATGTATACCGATCGATCTCCCAACATATACCTAGGTCGACTTTAACTACTCCCCCCCCCATCGATTGACGTACCTCACAAGTTATGTCTCTCCTTTCTCTGACAAACAACGATTGATCTTCCTATGTAGTTATGTCTGCTTACCACAGCCATATCATCCCCCCTCATCAATCCTGCATGCCTCCTGATCCGTCTCTCACACGCACGTGCACAGACAGGCAGCCATCCCCTCTCTTATTGATATTGTAGGCGTGCCCTCCGGTTGTCTAGCAAGCCTATCCCACCATTTGTTAGAAGCAACTCCACTACCACCCCCTCCAGCACTCTAGCTCTGTCTCTCTCCCAACCTTATTCCTCTCCTATACATATGCATGGATGCCGATCGATCTCCCTTAATACATGAGGTAGATCGATCTCCCTTAATACACGAGGTAGGCCTCTCTCCTCCTCCACACATATACCAGCCATTGTACCTCTATAGTTAATTAGGCCTCCCTCCCCCCCCACCACACACTGATAGTTGAGCGCTGTAGGTAGGTATCCATGCCACAGAGACAAACTACACCTGTCCCCTATCTCGTTCTAGTAGGCCAGCCACTCTATATCTTTGACGTGGGCACACACAAATTCGATGGCACTCTTTATCGACCGTGCGCGCACACACACACACATCGTCCCTCTCTTCGATTCTATGGACACCTCAAGTCGATGATACCTCCACTCTCTTCTCGTGGATCGCCCCCTCTATATATATGATATATCCAAGACTCTATTTCACACACATTGCATATGTTACATTTTTTGATTGACCCCCCCCCAATCTCACAAACCCACACACTATATCTCTCTACGTTTGTATCTCTCTCACACAACCCCATGTAGGTGGTGTACATATACAAGAAGAGAATAGGTGCACCGTGCATGTACTCACGCTTTGTGCCCAGCCACACCCACGCGGGTACATGATGGAGCTCATTTCTGTATGAAATAGCAGCCCACGTGCTAATTTGAACGCGTGTAGCGGTTGTTTACCTACGGAGGTTGTGTACCACGTGTGCATGAAACAAAGTTCGACTTGATGCATTGGCACGTTATTTTTAAATAAAGTTATATCGCTCAATGGCACGTACACAGAATATAAAATGATTTTTATGGAGAAAAAGGTAGTCCGCTCCACTATATACAACGGAGCCTCCCTCCCTGGTTTGTCTCTCTTCAGAGTATCTCATACAAGGCTGCGGTGGCCTCTCTCTCTCTCTCACACACACTGTTGGTCACTGATCCGGCCGCATCTCGTCCGCCAGCGGAAAGGGAGGACGTGCATCGTTTCTCCGTTCGACGGCGCCGAGGCAGCACGTCCCGATCTGCGGTACACGACGTTCTCTCTGACCAAGCTCCAGCGCGGTAGGGCCTACGCCACCTGCTCGCTGCCGCGGTATGGGCAGATTCCGCCTGCTGCCGCTCACCTAGTTATAGCCCGGTGACCTCCAGGTATCCTCTCCGGCCTTGCTCCACTGCCCGTCTTCCCACGTCGCTGCATGTGGATCTTCCATAGTTCTTTGCACAAAACATAGCTCGTCTGGCGTACTTTCCATATTGCAATCTCGTCCTCACACCGTTTTAGACAAACACAACCGTGTTGTTATCTTCCATTAGGACAAGGAATATGCTTCTTTTTTGTCGTCGTAACTGTCATCAATAATATTTGTCTTTTTACAAATTTCAAATGGCCATATTTTAGAGTGTAGATTCACTCATTTTTCTTCGTATGTGTACTCCCTCTGTTCCTAAATATTTGTATTTCCAGAGATTTCACCAAGTGACTACATACGGAGAAAAATGAGTGAATCTACACTCTAAAATATGTCTATATACATCCGTATGTAGTAGTCCATTTGAATCTCTTAAAAGACAAATATTGGAGTAGTCACTCGTTGAAATCTCTAGAAAGACAAATACTCCGGAGTATATTTAAGAACCGAGGGGGTAGTGCACAACCGGATGGGAGACTCAGACCGTTCGTTGCACTGCATTAATAGTGAGTAACGAGCAGTCAAATCATAAGCCCCACGTTTCCCACTGTAAGTTGCTCGGAAGAAGCAACCATCAATACGCTCTTCTTTCAATCCGCTCATACTACTCCATCCGTCACAGTTTATAGAGCGCACTTCAGAAAAAGAGAAAAAAATCTCTGGGACCAAGGCGACTAGCGATCGGCCTAAAAAATAGCATTGTAGTTATACCACGGCATCTATTACTAGAGGAAATAATACGTATACACATGCATGTAGTGCTTCCACCCCGGGTACACACATGCATGCACTTACTCCACTCTGTAGTACTACATCGAGAGAAAATTGCGGTTACCACGCCCTAATTAATTGAGCATTAAACCAAACGCGTCTAAAGTATCTCTGGTGGTGGAAATGTATTGAGAGAAATGCATTATAATGAAGCGGCATACCAGAAGCTGTGATGCAGGGAGGACTAGTATGAAGGTGCAAAACCAAGTACGCGTATGGCCAGTCGGTCAACGCACCACCTCTTGGCATATCACTGACATGTGGGACCGGAGTGTGAGCAAACCGATCTCAATTGACGGCAAAATGGCCAACCCGCCATTCCTTGATAGAGACGAGGAGCGAGAACACACAGACATGCTCGCACGGAGGCCAAGATATATTCGAGCATGGTTGATCGATATCATCATTACATGTTGGGCTGCCGTTTTCCGCCCTTTTCTAGAATAAATGTGTACTTTATCAAAGATTAAGAAAAATAAGAGTACAGAGGCTCCACCATGCGGTTCTAGTAGTAGTACTACTCGTACTACTAAACCTTGCGCTTGTCTCTTCGCCTCTTCGTGAAGTCGAACAATGATGGTACTCCGCATGTTCGGTACTATAGTGTATGCCTCTAGCAATCTGACACCGAATGAACTGATGCATGTCCACCGCCTGGGCGAGGGTATGTTGCATTAGTCAAAAGGTGTAAGCGAGCTTCACCTTGTCCTGCAAGCTTCTCCTCGTTCTGCGAGTTGAGGGACACACCAACAAGTAGTGCTAGTCCATACTCCCTCCTTTCCGGTTAATATGGCTTAATATTTTTTGCGGGTAAATGAGAGAGCTTTATTCATATATAAGCATTCTTAGGACGATCAGCCAAGACACTGGTCACTAGGAAACGAGGTACCCCGCAAAAAATAAGTAGGAAGCGAGGTGTTTCATCAAGCCAGCTCTCGGCCACATTCAAAGTGCAGCAAGCACGGTTCGCACAAAGATGCGCCGCAAGGTTTGCTGGCCTGTTTACATGCTGAATAACAAAAAAAGAGGAAATATTACCGAGCGCTCCTATTTGTAACAGGATATGAGCCAGAATTAAGCGAGAATTGTGGCGAGTGTTCCATGCAATCAACTTCCATTATCACATGCGAGAACCCTCGAAGAGAACCAAATGTGTTGAAGATTGCTTTATCACATTTTAAAAATATAATAAGAGTGCGGACGCTCCTCCATCCGGTTCCTAGTACTAGTATAGTAGTACATACCTCTATAGACTATAGTAGTCGTACTAGTACTAGTAAACTTTGCGCTTGGTTGTTCGCCTCTTCGGGAAGTGCAACAATAATAGTACTAGTATAGTGTATGCTTCTGGCAATCTGACACCGAATTAATTGTTGCACGTCGACCGCCTGAGCGAAGGAAAACTTGCATTAGTCAAAATTTTCTCCTTGTCCTGCGAGCCACCGCGTGCAAGCTTCTCCCGTCCTGCAAGCTTCTCCTCGTACGGCAAGTTGACGGGACACAACAAAGTAATGCTAGTCCATACTGCCTCCTCTCCGGTTCATATGGCTTAATTTCAAATAAGATAAATACACTATCTGTCACTGTATATTTGTAAAAATACGGTCAGTGGACTGCATAATATGCTCATTGCGCTCAATATATATATTTTATGGTGTTTATACGGTCACTAGCTCACCCTGGCTGAGTATGTGTGTGCATGCACGTGTAAGTTGAGCACTTGAGCATGACCGTGTGTGTTCCGTCGTGTGCTCGGACATGCATGCATTAGGGCGTGCGCGCGTTTTTACGTCCATGTGTATGTGTGACTGTTGCATACACGTAGGGGGAGTACATGTAGGGGGCACTAAAGGAGCAGTCAAATCACACAGTAAGTTAGCGGAAGAAGCAACCATCATTTCACTCTTCAATGACACGTACGCAATATGAAATGGTTGATATGGCGAGAAAAAGAAAACCACTATATATTACACTAGCAGGAGCCTAAGCTACAAGTCTGCTTGCTTGGGTTGCTCTCTTCACAAGCATAGAACGATGGTGGCCACACCGCTGGTCACATATCCGGCATGATCCCGCGGCTGGGGGAAGGGAATAATGTTCTGCGTAGACGCGGTTGACATCGGCGAGGGAGAAAATCCACAGTCGGTGCATCCCAATCGGGGGTCACCGTGGTATGGGCCGATGCCGCGTCCCAACCGCCCTTCTAGCTACAGCCCGACGTCCGTTTCGAAAATATTAGTGCATGTCAACAAAAATTATACTAGTATCGCTGTTCCATTTCAAAAAAAAGCATATAAGCTGTTACTTCTTACCCAAAGGATCTTTATATCCAACAGACACAAAATATCCATTCGACTGTTCGAACTTACTTTCACTACTGATCTGATGTCGAGGTAATTGCTGCATCGCCACCAAAACCCACCATCTCTTAAGCTAAAGTAGACCGAGCTAATCCCTATATTAGCATATTACTAAGATAAACAGAAGGCACTGTAGAATCATTTAGGACGTGAGCTTGTCAATCTGAATGTGGAGGGACACCAGCTTAGCCCTGACCAGCAGCTTGGGCAGAATTGTGAAGAAGGTCAGCTCCTGCACGGCAACGTCGTCGGGATCCCTGCTGCTTGTCACCTCCATTTCCACCTTGACGGCATCGGTCCTGCCTTTGGGCTCCCCGGTGGTCGTTCGCCTGACTTGGCCACGTAGTGCGGCAGTGGGGATGCCCCCGCTCTAATGAAGACGACCGACACGGCGATAGGCGCGCCGATGTCGAGCACGCCGCCGACCAAGAAAAACGCGCGGCCGTCCTCCTCCACGAACAGCAAGAGTCGTGGCTTCGACAGTGGCACTTGCAGCTGGAGCGCCTTGTCATACTGGATCATGTTCACGGGCATGGGATGCACGGTGCTGATGTGGTGGGAGAGCACCGGCGGCGGGCCTTCGTAGCTGCAGACGGGCACGGGGCATTTGCAGGTCATGAGCGGACACAGGCTCTGGTGATCGGCGAGCTTGTGGTAAGTGACGTAGAGCCCACAGCCTTCGTGCGGGAAGTCCACCCTCACCGAGGAGAGGACCGTCCACCGCCGTGTTCCGCACGTCGAAGACACCGCCGCGCTCGCACTTCTGGCACTATCGCTGGTTCCCGGGGCGCTCAACGCGGCAGTCCGCGCAAGCCAGGTGCCCTCCCTTGCACTAAACAAATCAATCGAACAACACATCAATCAAGAAACCTGCATCTTGCTCGACCAGCCAAACGGACGAGGTGTATTCAAACCACATACACTGGAGGCTTCAAGGGGCGGAGGCACAAGGGGCAGTGGAGCAAGGTGAGGTCCATCGAGACCATAGAGAGCTCCATCGTCGGGTCCTGTTCCGTCGTGCACAACCATCTCTCGCTTTATTAGGGCCGGGGCATTACAAAGCTTTACCATCACATATTTATACTACTTCAGGGTGCATTAAATCAACACATGCAAGTATCAAAAGGAGAGTCACGGCATGCATGCATGCGTTGTAATTAATGCATCGGTTAACGCAAATTATTGAAATATATCGAGTGCAGTGCTTTGATGTGTCACGTCAACTCGTACAAGACAGAGAAGTTTGATTACTACAACGCCCTCTCGCCTTAAACACGCCTGCCTTTGGCTGCATGACAGGTGGGCCACCGACCTATTGGTCCTACCTGTCATGGACGCAAAGGTAGGAGCAGTAAGTCAATGAAGCTGCGTCCCTCCCTCGCCCTTGAGCGTGGTGGCTGGAAGGACTAGGAGAAGCTTTCGTTCGCTACATGCTCTCCCTCCCGAACGTGGTGGACATGCAGTAGTTCAATCGGTGTCAGATGGCCAGAAGCATAATGTAGTACTCCTCCACTGCAGTAGTACTCCATCATTTTATTCGACTTCCTGAAGAGGCGAAGAGCCTAGCGCAGCCCGGACGCTCATGTGGCAGTTTCATGTGTAGAGTATTCTAGGATAGCATGTACCGTGCCTGTAAGCTTAAAATCGTTGGGGTCGGCTCCATGCTATATTTTTTGATTAAAATAATCTTCTGGCCCTACCTGTCATCCTGGTGATTCTAGTTTGCATGCTCATCTGGTCAAGACAGGAATATATTTTAGTTTGTGGTGGGGTAAATGTTAGAGGTTGCAGCAAATGGAGTATTGTACACTGCGGGTCTTTCAGCCAAGTTTAGAGGCGACCATGTGGGGCTAGTGCTATGATGTGTCACGTCATCTTGTATAACGAGGAGTACACGCCTTCTCCCTCACCCATGCGCGCGGTGGCTCGCAGACGAGGACATGCTTTTTCTTATAGTACTACAACAAGCTATTCCTCCCGCTCGTGGTGGACGGACATGCAACAGTGGATTCGATACTATAGAAGCAGTAGTAGCATCATTGTTCGTCTTCTCGAAGAGGCGAAGAGCCAAGTGCAACCCGAACGTGGCGGTTGTGAACCTTGGAGAACGCATATAGCCAGGCTCTTGCATGATACAAAATTGCTATGTGAGCCCACTATTGTAGTACTCCCTCCATACAGAAATAGTTGTCATCAAAATGAATAAAAGGGGATGTATCTAGATGTATATTAGTTCTAGATACATCTTTTTTATCCATTTTGATGACAAGTATTTTCGGACGGAGGGAGTACTTGCTAGTATAGCCCTCAGAAACCAGAAAGGAGAATTTGCATTTCTAGAGATTTCAACAAGTGACTAGACTACACCGAGATTAGTACATATGGAGCAAAATGAGTGAATCTACACCATAAATAAATACGTAGTTCTCTCGTTTTCCTCTCGGCCTTGGTCGTGGTGCACAATATTGAGTATACTAGTACTATCATCTTGAAATTTACGAAGTCACCATAGGCACCTCTTCATCGACGGGAACGTCTCCTCACACGCGATATACGCGAGCGACAGTCGCCTCCATAGGTGCTTGAATGCCAAGGAGGGACAGGATAGCGGTTCCTGAGACGTTGAACGGTCAATGATGCATCATCAAATTACTCTACATGCAGAGGAATTAATTGGAGAAGCAGAATAGAGCCAGCAGGATGTGAATGCAACAGAGTGTGGATTCTCATATAAAGGCGCCCCACCACTCCAATCCATCTACTCCTTAGTCTCTGCGCAACACTGCTCACTCCAATCCAAGACCAAGTGACCAGAAGCCAGAAGCACCTATGGAGACGATGGATGCGAGCAGCAGTCGGCTGTGCCAAATCATCCAAGGCGCCGGCCTGCGGCCCCGCACCTCACATCGTTTCTAGACGGTGTTGGCGACCACCGGTGTCGTAGCCCTCGCCAATGCCGGCTTCGCCTCTTGCATGGATGACATGATGGTCAACTCCATCCGCAAGTTCACCGCCGTCGCGCGCAGACGACCTTGCCGTACTGCTCCAGCCCGCTCGCCCAGGCTCCTCATTGCATGCCACCCTCAGCGGCCTCCATGGTGACGAACTCTTTCAAGCCCTGGTGGCCCTGCAGTTGCCGGAGGTCGCGATGAAGAATGTGCACCTTGAGGTCGCGCTCGTCGTGCAGCGCCACGCCATGCAAGAAACTGTCGACCTGCACATCCACGTCTAGGAGGAAATCATCTACATAGGCCACTATAAGGCTAGCGAAGACAGAAAGACGTTGGCCTTCTTCCAACGGCTGGAATCTTTGGACGCCATTGTTCAGAATCACGTCGACCTGGCCACGAAAGCCGTTGCTACTTAGCCGCCGTTCGGTGGGCGGTATACTGAGTCGAGGAGGTGGACGTCATCGATGGATGCATCTCTTCTTCTTGCCTCCTGTAACCAGCACTGCATCGCCTCGTGGCCTTAATGTTTTATTAGTATAGGAGTATATGGCATTTTTATTCCAGTAGTAATGTTTTCACTGTGAGGTGGGGCCGCTGTTGAGCAAACCGACCATCGGCAAATCCCCACCCAGCCCACCGGGCGTCGGCTGATTTTAGAATTAGAAGAGAGAAATGGGGGAGAAGAGCTAGCTGTAGCACAGACGTTGTTGTCAGATGGGACTCATGTTGATAGAATAGGAGTACTGAGCACTCGTACCTCTTTTTTTAGGGAAAAAGCAGTCGTATGTCTAGTGTACTACCACTAGTTGGGTGCGTGCAACCTATACCTGTCATCACTTTAGGTCTCCTTTTCGAACCACAGCTACGCTTCACCGTACATATTTCTTCACGCATTTATCCTCCTATATGTACTCCTAGGCTATTTCCACGTGCTCCCTTTCGCCGACATGTGGGACATAGAGCATCTGGGTCGTAGTGCATGCACGACTCGGAGCATATGCCGGGGTACTTTACATTTCGCCTCACGAATTACATGCAAACCCCCCGCAAAAGAATAAATAAATAAATGAATTACTACATGAAACCTGATTATTTTCATAGAAACCGGAGCACGTTCATTAAATTTTGTACATAACACGTTTATAAAAAACTACAGGACCTAAACCAGTCTAAGGGCCTCTCTGATTCGCAGGATACTGAAAACACAGAAATGGGGAAAGCATGATGGCGATGAACCGAGATGAGGATGTAGCGACCCGACCCGAATGGATCAAGTCTCTGTGCTTAAGTGTCATCCCTGGATCGGTATGCTGACACACACAGTACTCGAGGATTTATAACAGAGGTAAATCACATGTATAAATAACGTAAGTACTATTACCTCAATCCAAATAGCGGAAGAAACAAGGTTGTGGATTCCCATCAACACCAACGGCAAAGTTGAGTGTAGAAATCGTAACCCTAACGTATCACTTACTCGTCGTCTGAAAAGTTTGCAACATGAAAAGTTGCAGCCCGAAAACGGGTCAGTACATGGAATATGCTCGCCATGTAACACATAGAGAGTAATGAACGAATAAGCCTATACTATATGCATATATGGCTGGTGGAAAGCTCTATGGTTATAATGTTTTTGCGAAAAGCCAATTTTTCCCTACTGCAAAGGAATAAATTTATTTAACTATCATGGTGGTTGTTGAACATTGAGAATGGTTGACAGCATCCTCAATCCCAATTAAAAGTACTCATTAAACCCAAACAAATAATATTAAGTAACGTGATGAGATCATCAGGATAATCCAAGAACTAGATACTCAAGATTGTCCATAACCGGGGACACGGCTAACCATGATTAGTTTATACACTCTGCAGAGGTTTGTGCACTTTTCCCCACAAGACTCGATCTCCTCCGTTGGATTTCTCGCACTACATGGTGTTTGAGAAACGGATGACCGAGACATAGTCTTTCAGAAGCGCTTAGCACCTTACATGTGGGTAGACCGTACCAACCTACAACCCCTACATCTGCTAGTCTACCCGTAAGAGTTCGCACAACTTAATCAACTATGCGAGCCCATAATGGCTTGTGGCTGCACACGTAAGTTTCTAGTTTGAATAATCTCATGATCCCTTTGAGCCCTGGGTGGCGGTCCGAAAAAATACAGGCAAGTCCTGATAGAAACCAGGTGCCTCAATCCACCCAGATGTGTGTTTAAGTTGCCACCTTAAATAAACCATTAAATAACAATCTCACATCTGTCATGGATACACTCACCCAATCTACATCTACTAGCATAGCATAGCATAATAAGCAAACGTAGAAGTAACTTCCAAGGGTTTGATAGTAAAACAGGTAATAGGTACTACCTCGAATCTACTTCCCAACCCACAATTTAATTAGACCCTAATTATGCAAGTGTTTGAGGGTAGATCTAATGCATAAAAACTGGGTATGAGAAGAGGTATGATCAAAGTGTTACTTGCCTGCAATGTTGATGAAGATGATTCTCACTCAAAACTCCGGTCAATCTATCGTAATCAAGCAATAGTAGCCACACATAAGCAATCACTCAAAAGATCAGAAAGAACGAAGAAGACGATTCGAAAAACATCAAAACCAAGCAAATAACTCTTGGAACATAAAACAATTTCTAACAGTACCGAAATTATGTGAATTTGGCCTTATCAGAAAGTTTAGGTCAAGAGCTTCGATTTGCAAAAAGGATCAACTCAAACGGAGTTACGGAACTTAAGTTATGAACAAAAGAAGTTTGAATATGAATCTGAACAAATTTCGAAATTTGAAAATTTCAAAAAGTTGACGTGACGGGCTAACTGGATAGGTGAGAACAAGACGAAATTATAGGCGCTGGTTTCATCTAATTTGAATGAACGAGTAAAAAGTTATGGCTATTTGAAAAAACAGGGCCAAGCTGTTTTACAGAAAAAAAATAGTTATGGCTAAAAGAATTCTAGGTCTAACGTATAAATACATAGACTAATTGGTAATCTAATTACTTTATCATACTAGTCTAGAAAAAATATAAACTACGGAAGTATAAAAAGAAAAAAACAAAGAAAGATACCTTTATAAGGCAGAGAAAAGACGACTTTGGAGAGAAGAGACAATTTCCAGAAGTCGCGGCGGAGAGGAGAGGAAAAAAATATTTTTCTTTAAGGAATCTAGTCAAACCAAAATATTGATTTAACCCGAATCGGATGATTTTTGAAGGCTCTATGGGTCTATATTTATAGGTGGAAAAGAGGTTTAGAGGTCAAACGGTAGGCAATGTGGGACTAAACATGGACGAAAAACAAAGGAACAGAGGAGAAAAGGAGAGTCGCGTGGCATGGGCCAAAAGGCTTTCGGCCGGCCGCACGCGTACAGTGCGCCATAGTTTTTTTTCCGGCTAAAGAAGAGAAGAAAAAAAATGGAAAGGATTATGGCTGGCTGGGCCTGGCCCATGTAGGAAAAAGAAAAAGAAAAGATGGGGCGCCCGCTGCCACTATACTTTCATGTACGCGGCGACAGTTAGTTTCAGCGCAGCGCAGTTTTTTGTTTTTGTTTTTAACAGAAAGCGATAAACTGAAAAACGAAAATAAAACTAGAACTTTATATAGGCATATTATATATCAAAATTTTCAGAAAAAGATTTCCTACAAGCTGAACATTTTCTAGCATCAAATAAAATACACACAAGTTCAAATAAAGCAAAGAGTGCTTCTGCTCTAATAAAATCCAACAAAAATCATTTTAAAAATACCAAAATTAATTCAAATTTATTTCTCTCCAATTTTCTGATGTAGGGAATCATGTTACCCTATTTTCCATATATTTTATTTTTGGAGAAAAATAATTTGAATAAAACTCAAATAACTCCAAATTGAAAATAAATTCAAAAGAACTTTGAATTTAATTCTTTGAAACTCCCAACTCATATTTCATATGTTTTGAAGAAGTGATTTTATCTTCAATCGTGAAAATCATTGAGTTGCATAAAGTTCCTGGGTTGAAAATATTTTCCAAATGAAATTCAAATATTTTCAACACCCCTTGTCATTTAAATAAATGGAAGAAGTCATGTCATCTTCTCTCCAGGGTTTTGTGGTGAAAAGTATTTGAATTCATGAAGATCAGAAAAAAAAGAAAATGAAAGTTTGGGAAAGTCCTTTTTATTCCCTCTCATTTAACTTTCAAAAAGTTTCGAATTTCACTCAATCAATCAAACAATCAATCAAATCTATCTATTTGTATAATATTCCAAAATTTAAAATTTTGGGATGTTACAGAGGAGAACTCTACTAACTCAGTTAGAGGTTAGAGTTAGATTCTAACCCTGAACTAACTATAAACCAAAGAGGTGTATGGATGGGACGGTTAGATTGACAATAAATTTTCTTTCTCAATCACTTCGCAACACTGCTCACTCCAATCCAAGACCAAGTGACCAGAAGCCAGGAGCACCTATGGAGGCGATGGTCGCGAGCGGCAGTCGGCTGTGCCAAATCATCCAAGGCGCCCGCTTGCGGCCCCGCACCGCTCAGCGTTCAGACGGCAGTCTTTGGCGATCACGGCGTCGTAGCCCTCACCGACGCCGGCTTCGCCTCTCGCATGGACGACATGATAGTCAACTCCATCTGCAAGTTCGCCACCGTCAAGAAGCGTGTAGAGAAAGCTCTTACTAGTCCTGCCAGCCACCACGCTCATGCGCGAGGGAGGGACGCAGCTTCATTGACTTACCGCTCCTGCCTTTGTGTCTATGATAGCTGGGCCCAATATTTGGTTGGCCCACCTGTCATGCAGCCAAAGGCAGGTGCAGTTAAGGCACCGGAGCTCAATCCGCAAGGGATAGGGCGTTGTAGTAATCAAACTTCTCGGTCTTGTACGAGTTGACGCGACACATCAAGGCACTGCACTCGATATAAGTTTTTTTACACATTTCAAATGGACTACTACATACGGATGTATGTAGACATATTTTGCTTCGTATGTAGTCACTTGTTGCAATCTCTAAAAATACTTATATTTGGAAACAAAGGGAGTACAACGCATGCATGCATGCCGTGACTTCCCTTTTGATACTTGCATGTGTTGATTTGATGCACCTTGCCAAATTTTGACTATAAATTTAAGTAGCCAAATTTTCATACATGTCATAAAAAATTACGGGGCTGTTTGGATTGTGACTATGTTTGTCTTAGGTTGCCACATTATTTTTCCCACACTTTCCGCACTTGCCTAACTTGAGTTGCTCAAATTGTTAGACACACTTTGGCTTGCCTAAGGGAATCTAGCCACAAACTTTGTGTCTATGACATGTGGGGTTCACTGCTAATAAAAAATCTTGTCTTAGGTGTGGCTAATAAAAAAGACTTATATTTAGGAACGGAGGGAGTAGAAAATATAAATAATAATGCATGTTGGGGTAACCCACGTTTCCGATAATTTTAGCCATGGGCTTGTTCACAATTTTTACGAGGGGGTGGTTGTTCATTTAATGGAGGGACGTACTAGACTTGAACGATACAAAGTGCAATCTGGCACACCATAACACCACTTGGAACAAGCGGGTAGCTATCTCAAAAAACAATGAACAACTAAAAGAACAGCGACCTGGCACATAGTACACAATAATAAATGATTGTTTTGATGGAGTGAAAAAGGAAAAACATCCCACTACGTATATATAGGCTGGAGCCTCCGTGTTTGCTTGCTAGGGTTGCTCTATTCACACACTCTCATCCTCTCTAGATCTAAGCAAGATAGGGGTGGTAACACTGTCTTTCTCCCTTCAAAAAACACTGTCTTTCTATCCTCACCGCTGGTTACAGATCCGGACGTATCCCCCTCCTCAGGTGAAGGGGAGGAGGGGCAGCGTTTAGGCCGCTGTCGACAGCAAGAGAGGAGTCCCACTGCCGTCCGCACCGTTATCTCTGGCCGAGCGCCGGCGCGGGAGGTCCTCCGATCCCTTTGTCGTTGCCCTAGTGTGGGCGGATCCGGCCTCCCGCCGCCCACCTATCCACATCCCGACGACCTTCAGGTATATCTTCCTTCGAAACCGCCTTAGCTCTACTTCCCCAGCTCGCTATGTCGCTGCATGTGCATCATTTTCTACCTCTCAGCCCCTCTCGATCGGATGGTCCAACTTCACCTATTTTTTCTTCTATTGTTAGAGATAAAGCTACTTCATGGAGTTGAATCTTGTACTTGGTTCAAACAAGAGATAAAGTGGGGGTGGGGAAATTTAGCACTATGTATGTAGTACATCGGACTTGGTACAAACAGGAAGGAAAGGGGTTGAAAGTAGTACAGACTGGTCATCCAACCGGTCTCTTGGTCAAAAAGGGAAATATAGGGGTAACGCTGTACACAGTGGTATGACCAGGACTAGATTTGCTATCCACACATAGGAGTAGGTGGCTAGAGTGAACAAAAATGGGACCAACCCAGATATGTTTCTTGGATGTTTGTTTCTCGGGGCAACAAACTATGAATCACCACTTTATGCCCCTGTTTAGGTACATGGTGCTGGACTGCTGGTGCACCCACTGTCCCATGCCTTTATACCAAATATATAGCTATTCTTAATCTAAGGCCCTGGTAAAAATGAAGCCATGCCATTGTTATAAGCCATGACAAGTTTAGCCAAATGTTTTTGATTCTAATTGTTTGAGACTGATTGTTTCCTCTGTAGCTTTTTGTGCAAACAGGGATATCAATTTCACCTGGTTGTTGTTGTGACCTTTTGGTGCACTTCTCAAAACTCTTCTTAAAAGAAGTGACATTTGTGTTGTTTAACTGGAATGTTAGAATGGAACAGTTGGTTCATTTCGATGGAACTGCACAAAGGGAGATCTGTGTTCCAATCCTCATCATCCATATTGGCACCATAACCTTCCTTTAGGTAATAATGATATTTAATGCATGTGTTCATCTCTATTTTGCGACTGCCATGAGAAAATATTGCTATTTTTTACTAGTACACTCGTACTCCCTCACTGACAAAAACCAATTCTGAAATAGAAGGCTAATCATGTACTTGGTTTCACCAACTGGTGAGGAGAATGAGAAACAGAGAATGAAGAGGAAGAAGAAGAGTAAACAGTGGCAAGGCGATCTTGCTGAAGCCAGAGGCCTCAGTCGAGGCCATTCAAGGGCTCCGGCAACGACTACCTTACATGTGAGACGATCCTCCAGGGAGCCCTTCCACTTCAGCTGTCTCACTTAATTAATTAGGAGTACTTAAGTACCACTAATTTATTGCTGCCTAATTTTCCTGTCGGAGTTAAACAAATATTTAGTAGCACCCTATGTTGAATCATGTACGTGTGTATGTTGGTCTATGGAGGTGAATCATGTGGTGGAGCAGGGAGGGAATGCTAACTTTACCCATTAAGATAATGAGGGTGCTTCTATCTGTTAGTGTATGTTTCATCAACTAGTCCCACTATTACAGTAATCTCACTCTCTCAATATATGTGCCAACAGGGATGCTCGATTTTGGTGGAACTGCACAAAAACTTTGGGTGCTTCATTGCCTCGACAGCTTCCTTCCTTTCCTGTTAGTCGCTAATCTCGACTTGCATTCTTCCTTTGCTGTCAGTCGCTTGGCTTATCTCGGCTTCCACAAAGGAAATAGTAATTGATATGCTACCTCACACAGGTTTGTACTGGTCTTTATATTGTGCTTGTCATATGTATTGGTAATTTGGTATAGTGCTACTGTTTGCCGATTTCATAAAGGAGTAACTTGGAGCCTGAACTCGCAGGCAAATCATTACATTGGGTGATTTCAGTAGAACTGCACAAAAAGATCAGATGGACAGGTACTTATGTTGTTGCTATGTACTCCAAAGTTCACTCAGACAAGCATCGATGTTGACAAGAAGAAGTGCCTATATTCATTCGAGTATCAACTAGCGTCAACCAATTGTCAAACTCCAAGTATTAGGAGAGTGAACGCCAAAAATATTGCTTGCCGCATAGCCCAGAAAAACGAAGTCCGGTCTTTGGTCCCAACTTGTGCCTTTTGGTTATCGGCACATACGGTAGCGAACTGTATGGCATGGAGTCTAAAGATTCCATACAAGTTGGTTGACGCGTATATTCATCTGGCACTTAATCAGTCTGCACGCCAGGGATGCTCCATTTCAGTTGAACTGCACAAAAAAATTGGGTGGTTCATTTTCTCAACCGCCTCCTTTCTCGTCTGCAATGTAGAATTTTGGCGAGATACAGGGCCAAGATGAGATAGTAAACTAGTTGGATGAAAGTGGTGGCCAAGTTACTCAAACTCCCCCGGAACGAGGCCACTATTTGAAGATAAACCTACAAGCAAATTTCGGATTGTCTGTGCTGCCTCTTATATACTCGAAAGTTTACTCGTACAAGCATTAATTTTAGCAACAAGTACCTCCGACTGAACACCATTTACCAGTCTGTACCCTAGGTAAATAAAGTTCGTCCATGGATCATATTGGATGTGATCTCAATCATTTGGATGCATAAACATTACTGAACATGTGTATATCTGAATCTTTTTGTGAATTATCTATGAATATTGTTGTGTGATCTATCAATCATTTGGATCCATAGACATGCTGAACTTGTGTATATATGAATCTTTTGAGTTGTTGATAGTGAATGTTGGCTATGAAGATGAACTTGTCCTGTGAACCTGAGTTTGATACGAATGCTTACCTTTTCTATTGTGCTTGTGTGTGAACTTGTTAGTATGCCTACTGTGGGGTATGTGACGTGTGGGTGTCAACGGCACACCTTCTTCCCGAGAAGAATTGCGCATGCTTTGTTAGGGTAGCAACGACGCATCAGCTCTTTTTAATATTTTGCTCTGTCTTGCCCCCTCCCCCGTTCAACCCCTGTCGTAATGTTTTCGGCCTCAAAACAAACATAGTATTGCGTTGTTTTTGGGGCTTGATGAAAAATTGAGTGCTGGTTTCTGTAGGTTGGCCCACCCAGCAAATGGGCTGCTGGTCCACCACGGACTGGGAGGCTAAAAATACAAGTTGTATGGTGCAGAGGCAAGTAAAAAAACGCCATCGAGAGCCATCCACTGAAGAAAAAAAATCGCTCCTGATGTGCTTCTTCAGTCGTGCCGCCGGCCCCCTCTATAATCCAGTTCGCTCGGGGATCTGGTATCATTTTTTTCCAGAGGGCGAACAAGTATCAGCTAGGCCTAGGTTCTGTATATGCGTAGCCCACGACATACGGTGACAGTGGTTCCAACTTAGTTTTTGAGGTCCATACGGGCCTATGGGCTTTTTCTTAAATGTCGGCAGCCCAATGTATTTTTTTAACCACATTATATATATTTATATTATTACTATTATCGTATATTTTATAGAGACTTATATATACATTATAAAACATCCCACATGTTATTAACTTATAAAACTAAATGTTTAACAGAAGTTGGCAAGGAAATCCTTGTTGTTTTTTACTCACAGGCAAGGAAAATCCTGGTGATTGCGTACAAAAGCTTGCGGAGATTTTAAGGACCAGTGTAATAATAACGCGCTCATTTTTTTGAGCAATAACTCGCTAATTTGTTAATTATGTATATAAAAAATGTGCCTCTCCGGTTTATTTTTTATATTAATTGCTCCTTCTAACATAACATTATATATATAACGAGCCCGGCTAATTCGTGTATTTGAAGGAAGTGCAAATGGGCTGGGATTTCTTAGATAATATAAATGGGCCGCATTGACGTGAAATTATTTGTTCACCCAACCCAGCAAATGGACTGTACATTCTAGAAAACATGGGTTAAAGATATGGCACATTTTTGTAGGCTGACATGTGGGCCAATAGTTCGAAGCCTACGCAGGGCGTTGTCAACTTTTTTTGACTATTTACTACAAGGCAACAGCCTCAGAGTCCTTTATTCATGCCAAGTAGCACAAGAAGTACAAAGTTACAGAATAACAAAAGAAATAAGGTTATGGGTTAAAGGCTACTTACAAAGAGATATTATGGTAAGGAAGCTATCCAAGAAGTTAGGCTATTCCTATATTTACACTTGATTCTATGAGCTAACAGATAAATATCATGGACAAAGTTCCTCCTGCAGGATTTGAAAGTAGGCAGCTCATTTCTGAAAATCTCCCATCTTGTTCCTCCAGCGTCGCTGGGACCGCCTGGTCCGGCCTCCGACGGCTAGCGGCTCTGCTTAGAACGCATCTCTACGGAGCGCTATCCCATCGCCGGCCAGGCTATCCCTCCACCCCTCCACACCTCCTGTTATTCTCCACCGACTGCAGCCCCACACCGCACCAGAACCAGTTATAGCTCTTCTCCTACACCCAATCTGTGACTCCACTGCCGCGTCTTCCCATCTCCAACTCGTTCCCGTCTGGGGCCTCGCCGTCGTCCACCCCCTCGCTGCGCTAGGTGCGGCGTGGTCAACAAACGAAAGTCATCGGAAGAGGACTGTATGTGGAGAGCCTGATGGCCAGGACCCACGAGGTCCATGGTCGCATGCAAGGAAAGTTCCTCCTTATTAAGCTGAAAAAAATGTTTCCTCCACCTGACAGTTGGGACCCACCGGCTGTATCTTCGCACGGAAGGAAGTGCCTCCTTGTTATATGAAAAAAATTATTCCTCCCGTTGACAGCTGGGACCCGTCAAATTTGGTGGCTGACTTGTGGGCTTACAAATGATTCTAGTAGCTGGACCGTTGGATGTTAATCCAATAGTCGTGCTCCTTCTTCAACCTCTATTCTTGCTCCTGTCTCCCGTGGGCGGAACCGCGGCTGTGCTGCCGCGCACCCGAACCAGTCAAGTTTCCCACTCTTCTCCATCTGCGAATCCACTGCCCCGTCTTCCCCATCTCCGGGTCGTTCTAGTCTGGGGCCTCACCGTCGTCCATCGGCCTTTGGTGCGCTGGGCACGGTGTGGTCAACATGGTCAACAACCGAGAGTCATCGGAAGATGACTGTACGTGAGAGGCTGACAGTGGGGACGCACCACGCCCATGGACGCATGCATGCAACGGAACGCAGCGTGGTCAACGTGATCAAGGAACGACTTCCAACCGAAGTGTACTGTACGTGGAGAGGCTGACAGCTGGGTCCACAGCCGCAGCAAGGAAGAGCCTTCTTATTACGCGGAAAATAATGATTCCCCCACTTAACAGCAGGGGCCCACCGGACTGGCCACCGTATTTTGTGAAAAAAAAAACATTTTCCCCCTGACTGCTGGGACCCACCGGACGGGCCACCGTATTTTGCGAAAAAAACGTTGCCCCCGCTGTCAGCTCGAACCCACCAGAAGTGCCTCCTGATTACGCACAAAAAATGAATACTCCCCCTGCTAGTTGGGACCCACCTTGGTGGGTGGCTGACTTGTGGGCCTACTAAGTTGACGGGGACGGAGGGCTTTGTCTACTTAGTCAATATGAACGATTCTAGCTCCAGTGACCGTACGATGTCCATCCAATGGATGTAGTGCTTCTTCAACCTCTGGTCTTCTTGCTCCAGCCTCCCAAAGTAGCACCGGTCGTGATGCATGCTCCTGCCTCCCATGGCCGGCTGTGCTGCCGCAGAGGCCTCACCGCCTCATACTATTCCCACTGCTGGCCAGGCCCTGCGGCGACGGCAGCCTCACACCACAGCCGAACCAGTGAACCCTCGTACTCCTCTCCGCACGGGCTTCCACTGCCGCTTCTTCACTGGCTCCGCGTCGTCCCCTTCCTAGGCCTCGCCGTCGTCCACCGCCCTGGTACTCTCGGCGCGGCGTGGTCAACGTGGTCAAGGAACGACTTCCATCGGACGTGGACTGTACATGGAGACGCTGACAGCTGGGTCCACGGCCGCAACAAGGAAGTGCCTCCTTATTACGCGCAAAATAGTTATTCCTCCACCTGACAGCGGGGACCCACCGGACGGGCCACCATGTTTTGTGAAATAAATGTTTCCCCCTGACTGCTGGGACCCACCAGCTACATCTTCACACGGAAGAAAGTGCGTCCGGGCAAAAAAAGGATTCGCCCCCCTGACTGCTGGGACCCACCAGCTACATCTTCGCACGCAAGGAAGTGCCTGACAGTCGGGACCCACCTGGTCGAAACGTAAATAGCATTGTCATTCTGGTCGCGAACGTGTCCGTACATACTGGTCGATGTAGAGGTGTGCACGTGTCATGGTAGAGGCGCGCACGTAGCATGTACACGTACGTACAACGGCCAGTGTGCAACAAAGAAAATACGGCCACGTACATACATACGGGCAGGGTCTCAAACGCCTACTCACGCATACGTACGGCCAGGGCTCGTGTACATGGCTGGGTCAGAATGGAGAAACTGTATCGTCGTCGTGTTCATGGGGAGGCAACGGAATTCATCGTGTTCATCGGGAGGCAACGGAAAGCGTGGGAGCCAGCCGGCTTGGATGGAACAACCGATGTAAACGAGGCCTGGCATACCGCAGAACGGAGGAAACGGCCTTGTGTTCGACCGACCACGGTCGAAACGGGATCCTGTTCATCGGGAGGGGTCTAGCGTATCGCAAAACGGAGGAAACGGACCTCCTACGGTCGAAACGGGGGTCCTGTTGATCGGGAGGGGTGTGGCGAAGCGCAAAACGGAGGAAACAGACTTGTGTTCGAGCGCTACGGTCGAAACAGGGGTCCTGTTCATCGGGAGGGGTGTGGCGTACCGCAAAACGGGACACCACGGGATACTGTCCATCTCCACCGTCGACCCCCTCCAGCCTCCACGGGCTACTGTTCATCCACCGTCGACCTCCTCCAGCCTCCACCTGCGAATGTTCATCCACGGGCTCCTGTTCATCCAGCCTCACCGCGCGCTACTCCACCTACTACTGTTCAACCACCCCTCTCCACGGGCTCCTGTTCAACCACCCCTCCATGGGCTACTGTTCATCCAGCCCTCCACCGTCTACTGTTCATCCAGCCCTCCACGGGGTGGTCCTGTTCATCCTGCCCTCCATGGGGTCCTGTTCATCCAGCCCCAACCGGCTCGATAAATCGGGGCCCTCTTCATCCAGAGGCAACACCATGGGGTCATGTTCATCCACCCCCACCAGGAACTGTTCATCCAAACCCCCCCAGCATCAGAGGCAGCATCGATCGGCTTCAGTTAGCAGCAGTAGCAAAGGAATCACTCGATTGGGTTCAGTTAACAGCCATCGATCGATCGCTCGGGTTCAGTAACGTGTAGCCTACAGTGCAATCACTCGGGTTCAGTTAGAGCCCAACGCCTCGCACCCACGCGCGTGTGTGTACGAGAGAAACGCGCATCGCTCTGCCCCGGCCACCCAGCGTAACCGGGAACACCCTGATATTTTCTTCGCCCTTGCTTCTACCACGGTTTTTTCCATCATGGACGGCCCAAAGAATGTCATGCGCTATGCGTCTCCGGCCCGCCCAGACGAAAAGCCCATTTCATCATGATTTTTGTCATAGAAGTAGGACCCCACCACATCTATGATGATACCGGGTTTTGTCACAATTATCGTCATAGAAGTGTCATAAGTATGACAAAAAAAATTTCGTTCGGCCCAAAATGTCACGGATGTGTCTTTTTTTTGTAGTGCACCACCATGCTCACCCCACCCCGCCATCCGTTTAACCCCGGACTTGATCCATTTTTTCCGGCGAACTGCATTCCACACCCAACACTCATAAGATAGATCATGGGCACCCTGCTACCCTAATATAGATACTGGGGTAGCTTCTCTGCCGTCTTCTTCCTTTGCTCCATCGAACTTCTTTCACAAATCGACTGACCCAAATTATACTACTAGTATGAACGTATTAAGTACAGTAGGAACATGAAGATACGAGCAGTAGTACCAACTGCAAGAAGAACAGTAGTAAGACATAGTACTAGTACTACTGTATGTACTAAAGAGTTCAAATGACAAGAAATAACATAAAGTTCAAATAACGAGAAAGAACATAAACATAGTTCTGCTGGGGGCTCAGCACAACACACCCCTGAAATAAAACTAAGCAACTAGTCCACTTGACACTGCAGTAGAACCAGCATGAGCGACGACACTACCACCTTACTCGGAGTCTAAGTCCACGTCCTCGACTTCGTCCTCGTCCCTCTTCCTCTTCCTCTTCGCCGACGCTTCTTTGCTTGAACCAGGACCTTTGGGCTCGCTTCTTCATCCAACCCTTGTAGATATTTAAACAAAGGTAGGCATGCATTGCTGTGTACAGGATGTGATCTTCATCTAATGTCTTCGACTCCCATGCATGATGAAACTCGTGGTGAGGTTTCTTCAGTTTAGCGTATGAAGGATCAATCATGGCTGCTGCCAGGGTTGGCATTCAAGGCTAAGAGGAGGACACCGGGCTTGCCTTCTGGAGATTGAAGGGCTGGCCTACAACGAGGCCTATCCGACCCAGGACATCCTTGCCGTTCCTAAAGTCTACAGTAACGAATTTCACTCTTTCGTCCTTGAGGAAGTTCTTAAAATCTAGGCACTCAACATCGGCATGGCATATGTGGTAGGCCAAGCACATGTTATGTATGCAAACCTGGATCACGGCGGGCTTCTTCTTCTCTGCCTCCTTTAGAATCTTCTCTCTTTCTAGGACCATGGTGTACTCAACATCTAGCCCAGCGACCCACTCATCCTTTGAACTGTTGAACATGCGTAGGAAGCGAGCAAGGCATGCTTTCACCATTGCGGATCCACGTGTGTAGATGACGATGAACTCGTCGCCAGTGATGGCTCTATTCTGGTACTCATCGGCGACCATGGAGATCTGGGAGGCCATGGATTTTGGAGGAGGGTTAGGAGAAGTTGAACTAGTGTAATGTGAAAGGACGGGATGACTGGGAGCGAGCTGTTGTAAGGTAGTAGTAGAAGACCGGGACGAGTAGGGCGTGCGAACGGCGTGGGGTTGTTGGCTTGCCCGGTGGATAAACGGCTGCAAGCCCCCAAAGAGTTCTCGAGTACTATGCGGGACCCACTAGATGTCATGTCTACTAGACCCATATCGTAGGCCTGACGGTATAGCATCTGCCTGTTTGCATGCCATGTCGGCGCGTGGATGTAACTTCACTTAATTACGTCAACCTTCGCGCCTCCCACGACCTTCGCCTCCCTCGCGCGGTCGCGCCCTTTGAGACTTCGTCCGGCTATAAATGAGCAATTTTGTTTGCCTAGTCCGCATGCATGATACTCCCTCTGGTCCTTTTAACTTCTGTCAACCGTTTGCAAAGTGTTTGACCAAATTTATACTAAAAATAACAATATCTACAGTACTGATTATAATGAGTATAAGAACAACGTTTCATAATGAGTATAAAAATATTGATTTGACATTGTGAATGTTGATACATTTTTCTATAAGTTTGGTCAAAGTAGAGGTACATTGACTTCAGACAAAACTTAGATGCACAATGCAGACTAGTTCCTCCATCCAGGTGCATGCCATGCCCTATCTAGTCATCACAACAAGGTTAGCTATTAGAGTACGACTACCTCCCTTCTAGTTTAAAGGGCTCGATTCAAAAATTTCAACTACTCTTACCAAGATAGAGGCCGTGGAATAGTTTTTGTAGTATACAAAAGTACTCAACTAATGCTATCGTTCTTCAGAAAAAAAATGTGTTTACCAATGCATTATTGCATTGCATGCATGCAGGAGCACTAGTTACTCTAACCCCCTCTCTTCTTTAATTCTTTGCCACATCAGCATGTTTGCTATTCCCGTGTGCATGATACCAGCTAGGATACCACCATTATGGCCAGCCTTAATCATCGCATGCAATAATTTAGTGCACCTTGAAATATGAACATGTGTGGGGCGTGTATGTTTTTAATGACTCAAGACTATACCTAGCCTGGCATGCAAGATGACTTATTATGCACTGTTCCCCATACCTGCAGGAAGCCCGTTCGTCTCCAAATCTTTTCCTCTCCATGTGTGAAAACAATATGCCTGCTTGACTCTCCTTCTCCCTCCGGCGGTACCACCACTCCACCCCGTGTGGAAAAAAAATCTGCATCCATGACTCTCCTCCCCACGCGCTCGTCCAATCCGTTGTGACCAGCAATATTTCCACCCCTTCCTTCCCCTGTAATTTACTCCAACAAATATGCCCACGTAGTTGTTACGTTAATCACGCAACATATCTTATGGGACGCTGCTTCAGTTACTTAACTGCAGGTGCAATGGGTCACTGGCATATGGGCCCAATAGGGGTCTGGCCCACATGTCAGTGACGCAACTGGACCTGCAGTTAAGTCAGTGCAGATCAGTCCATATCTTACGTAGGTGTGCCATTGTTCGCTATAAATACTGCGCCTCCCACGGCATTTAGAAGAACGCTCACGTTCATCGCTATCTCCTCCCCCTCCCTCTCATGTTGACCACCATGGCATCGCCCCTCCCAAGCCCGAGGCGCCCCTCGCTGCACCGCGCGAACAGTCACGCGTCGCCTTCCGTTCCTCCCCGCCACTAGTTGAGGAGGACGCGTTGGTGTTCTGCTCCTCGCTGCGACGCGTCGAGGTGGACGCGTCGGCATTCCCAATCTCGCCAGCACGCACGTCGAAGGACGTGTTGGCTCCCCGCTACGAGGAGAACGCCGCGCCGCCCACCGAGCCCCCCCCAGCCTTGAGGAGCTTTGGAAAGAAATGGATGTCGCCTTGTGGGAGGCTTTGCCTCCGGCAGAGCGTGCCAAAGTAGAGGCGTAGAAGAAGGCCGAGGAAGAAAAGCGCGCCACGGGGCAAGCTGCCTGGCAGGACTATGTCGCGTCCGAGAGAGTCAGGCAATTGGCTCTTTGGCAGAAGGCTCGTGCGAGGGCCATCAGGGTGACGGAGGACGCCTGTGCCAAAGCCCTGAGTGCAGTCGGGCCCAAGCGCCTCATCTACGCTTGGTGGTACGTGGACCAGGTGCATGCTTCCAGCAAGGAAGAGTACCTGTTGGCGCCGGATCACCACGCCGATGAGATCGCGCTCGCCCGCCAGCAAGTCGCCAATCAGCACCTCGCGAGTTGTGAGGCTGAGGAAGAGGCGTTCTGTCGGCGCGCTGGGAAACGGCCTCGCACCAGGGCACTCGTGGCACGCTGCAAGAGCTCCTGCGAGCACCGTGGCTTTTAGTAGGAGTATAATTTAGTTTCATAAAACGATCTCATTAGTTTTGGGACGCAAATGATAAATCCCGAACGTTCAGGAATTATTAGCGTCCTTCATTAAGTATGTAAAAGGGAAAGTTTGGAAACCTTGTGTATCCGTATGGATTTTGTATGTACGTGCATATAGCACAAACTTTACTATATACTATCACACTACACGTCTCTCTCTCTATATATGCTTGCAGACTGTGCTACTCCCTCCGTCCAGGTGAATAAGTCATCTTTGGTTGTGGGCCGTGACCAAGAAGGAGGGAAGACTTATACACCTAGATGGAGGGAGTACTACTATTACTTATGTACGTGCAAATGCACGTTTTAACAATACGATGCGGTTTTTGTAAAAGTAGAAAAACAGCACTAGTCAAGCTTGTGAAATGATTCAATGCAAAACAAATGCAAAAATGCTCGTTTGATTGTTTACTTTTAGCTTCCTTCTCTATGGTTATTTCTCTGTTGTACTTTGTACGGAGTATCTCACTGGTGGGAAAGGCATGCAAATTCCCAAACCGCTTCCTACACCCTGTATCGAATTTTTGCCTAACAAGTTGTGCTATGCAATTGGAATTCCAACTTGAGCACTACTACTAGTAGGAGTACCAGGGGCCAATTCTTTTAGGCTTCTAGATTAGTAATCCCATAACTACTACCTCCGTCCTGGTTTATTAGTGCCCATTGTAATCTATGTCAAATTTTGATCATAAATTTAACTAATGAAATGTTAGTGCATGTCACATGCACTAACATTTTATTAGTTAAATCTTTGGTCAAAATTTAGCACAAATTACAATGGTGATGAATAAACCAAGACGGAGGTACTAGTAGTAGCTTAGAAGCCCAAATAAATGAGTGAGGCGCCTTAATGTTACTCTCCACTGTGACTAGTCTTATGGGAAAAGCTGGGGAAGAGACGGCTTATTTTTTAAGCCGCCAAAAGAACTGGCCCTAGGAGTAGTAGCTAGGGATACTAGGAGTAGTAGCTAGGGATCGAAAAGGTGTCTTAGATGAACCGGAGAAAGTAAATGCAGAGAGATGAAATGCAAAAAAGACGGAGGGGTGTGATGGTTCCTTGTCCGTTTATTTTACCAGACCACTTATTATTGGGAGTAGTTGGGTTTTGTCATATGACGGCTTTACTGCCGCGACATGAGCAGGGTGAGACTCCCATGCAGCGGCGCCCTCTACACTAGTACTACATCGGTCGTGGTTTATCCCCCATTGAATTTGACTGAAGATTTAACTGACAAAATGTTAGTGCATGTCAACAAAAACAATATCGTTGGATTCGTATTTGAACATAGTTTTCAATGATATAATTTTAGGTGACATGCATCAGCATTTATCGTACTATATATAATGTTAGTTCAATTTGTGGTCGTACTAATCTATCGTAAGGTGCCCGTGCATTGCACGAAAGAGTGAAATGCATTGATCGGGTAGTTGTTTATTTTGACAAAGGATGTGGGTCATCTCATGTGTAACGGGTATCGATAGGTTTCTTCGGATATTATTTCATCTCTAGAGCTCAGAAACATTCGTGTCGGGGATATACCCCGCGGTGTAACCCGGCCGGATGTATGACCTAGCTGGATCTTGGCGACTCACTGGTAACCCGCCCGATCTTGGCGACTCATTAGTAATCCGGCGGCGGGTCAGACGGACAACAAGGCCCAAGGCCCAGTAGGCCGGTACGTATGATGGTGGGCCGGCTAAGAGGAAAGGCATAAGGAGTATTCCCTTACAAAGGAAGCAAGACTAGGACTCCACCTGTAATAGAGTAATCCTAATCCTACTAGGACTAGTCATGTAACCCACCCCTTCAACATATAAAAGGAGGGGCAGGGCACCCCAAGAGGAGGAAAAAATAATGGCTAAGGCTAGACACAATTAGGAGAGTCGGCTTATGCGGCGATTCCCTCATGATCACAATGAGACCTAGCCACAAACAGCATGTAGGGCTATTACCAGATGATGTTTCCCGGGGCCCGAAGCTGTCTAAACCCTTGTCTTGTGTTGTGTCTCTCGATTCCGATCAACCCCTGTCGGTGTCAAAACCGGCAGATCTCGGGTAGGGGGTCTCGAACTGTGCGTATAGGCGAATGGTAACATGAGACAAGGGACACGATGTTTTTACCCAGGATCGGGCCCTCTCGATGGAGGTAAAACCCTACTCCTGCTTGATTAATATTGATGATATGGGTAGTACAAGAGTAGATCTACCACGAGATCAGAGAGGCTAAACCCTGGAAGCTAGCCAATGGTATGATTGTTGATCGTCCTACGGACTAAAACCCTCCGGTTTATATAGACACCGGAGAGGGCTAGGGTTACACAGAGTCGGTTACAATGGGAGGAGATGTACATATCCGTATCGCCAAGCTTGCCTTCCACGCCAAGGAAAGTCCCATCCGGACACGGGATGAAGTCTTCAATCTTGTATCTTCATTGTCCAGGAGTCCGGGCGAAGGTTATAGTCCGTCCATCTGGACACCCCCTAATCCACGACTCCCTCAGTAATCCCTGAACCAGGCTTCAATGACGACGAGTCCGGCGCGCAGATTGTCTTCGGCATTGCAAGACGGGTTCCTCCTCCGAATACTTCATAGAAGATTTTGAACACAAGGATAGTGTCTGGCTCTCGCAAAATAAGTTCCACATACCACCGTAGAGGGAATAATATTTACACAAATCCAATCACTGGCGTATTCCGAAGATGACATCACACCATGGCCAAGCCTTTATTCGAATCGTTTCTTGTCCCACCTCGGTAGCGTTTAGCGAGGCGGTTTCCTTGGCATGTCTTTTCGAAGCAGAGATCGTGTCCCCTTATTCCGGGATTCTCATCAATACGGGCGTGGGTAACCCAATCGTGCCCGTTGGTATGTCTCCTCTATCGAAGGCGAGTCCCAGACGGTCACGGGGAGGGCTCTTGGTATTCAACCTCTTTATAAAGAGACCAAGGCTCGACTCCTTTCTTTCAATCTCAATCGAATCCGCCTCTCATCTTGAGTTCCAACACCCAAAGCTCCAGATTCAGGCACTTCGGACTTTCGATGATGTCCGGTTCCGACCTTCAAGGCCGGTGGATGCCTTCCTCCGTTACAGAAGAAGACGTGCTAAAGCTAAGAGATGCCAGGTATCTAACCGGCGAAATCTCGTATAGGCTGCCTGCTCAAGGGCATGTTACTCCCACTCCCAAGCCTGGCGAGAGCGTGGTGTTCGCGTGTCACTTCCTTCGGGGGCTAGGCTTCCCGACGGACCCCTTCGTGAGGGTGCTCCTGTTTTATTATGGGCTGGAATTTCACGACTTGGCTCGGGAGTCCATCCTCCACATCTCATCGTTCATTGTCATGTGCGAAGCCTTCCTCCGTATTACTCCTCACTTTATATTGTTGCTTAAGACCTTCAAAGTAGAGCCGAAGATGATCGAGGGGCAGCACGCGGATTGCGGAGGTGTTGTCATAAGCAAGAATGCTGACGCTCCATGGCCCGAGGGCTCTTTTCAAGAGGAGTTCAGCTTATGGCAACGAGAGTGGTTTTATATCACAGCTCCCAGGGGCACCAAGTGGGTGGCGCCACCTGCCTTTCGCTCGGGTCCCCCACCACAGCTAGCGTCATGGGTCAATAGAGGGTTTAACTGGGGGCCGTCCAAGGACGTGCCCTTGTTGCAGGGCCGCATTCGAGATCTCCTAGAAAGAGACATCAATCTGGTCGTAGTGACGCAGGTCATGTTGATTCGCCGTACCCTGCCCTGCAAACGTTGCCCCCTCCACCAGTGGGAGTTTAATCCGGAGGGACCACGAGCCCTCCAACATTTTACGGGCGCGACGCCCATGGAGATGTACAAATTGTTCTTCGGATCACAAGCAATGTGTCCGGACTCGACTGAGGACGCAGACCTAAGCTGCAATCGCCCAGATACTCAAGTAAGTAGCCCTGTACCCGGACATGCTATCCGTATATTTATCATAAAATTGCCCTTAAAAGAGTTGTCCCTTAAACAGGAGTGGATAGCGAAAGCAAAGCTAATTAGGTGTTCGGCCCCCCTCCCTGAGACCAAGCCGGATCCCTTGTTAACCAAGATGCTGGAGGTTGCGCCTTTGGAAGAAGGCGAAGGGGGGAACAAGGAAGCTACCGCCTCCCCGAAGGAGGCTGCCAGGAAAGGAGGAATCAAGAATTCCTCTATCCAGGGGAAGAAGAGGACCGCCTCTGAAGACCCGGAGACCATGGTCTCAAAGTAGGGGAAGAAATCTTTGTCAGAGGGTACTACGCCGGGGGATGCCTCGGCCGCACTGTGCCCCCAAGGGGATCAGCCCTCCACCGAGCCATAAGTAGAGAGGGGAGTTTTAAAATAAGAGACGTCCATGTTCTATTTCTGAGGAAGATAACCGAAATTTTACCATGTAGTCCGGATCTCAACCCTTCTCAGCAGAGCTCATCTTCAGGGGATCTTCGTCCGGAGATGATGGAGAGCGGAACGCCTCCCCCTGCCGTACCGCCTTGCGAGGTGGGCGACCCTGATGTGTCGTCACGGAGGGTTTCTCCGAATCCGACAGGGCCGGAAGGCAATCGTATGGCCCCCCAAGGTCCTTCCGTGGTCCGCCTTCGAAAAGGCCATCGGACGAGTCCGGCACCGTCCGGTGCCGCGATCGGAGGAGTCAAGGATCTGCCGGGCGGCGTCTATCTCGTAAGAACACCATGCGTTGATGGGTACGGTGATTGAAAGGATTTCATCCGCGGAGAGCGGGTTGTACGAGGCCGTCAGGAGTTTACTGCCAGGTTTTGAGGTACGCGAAATGATGTACCTTTTGACAGTTCTGCATATATGAGATGTGCCCTGTGTAGATTGTAGCCCCTGAGACTCGGTGCGTTGTCAAAAATGATGGCGCGTCGAGGATCATAATCCCAGGTGTAATATGTCTCCCTTCGTATGTAGGTGGCGAAGTGTTCGGTGGCTAGCCGGACTGATGAATTTGCCGAGCTAAAGCGGCAACTTGACGTGGCAGATGCCGACATCGCACTTGTCAACAAGCGGCTTGACGAGGCACAAGGTATGTAATTTCTCCGAAGACACCTGGTAAGAGGAGCTTGATTGCCGTATCTTACAACATGTGTGCTTAATGCAGATGGTGCCGCTGCCATGGAGAACCTTCGGGCGGAACTTGCCCGAGCCAAGGAGCAGGCCAGGAAAAGTGATGCGGCTGCCTTAAAGGCGGTGAAGAGCTGAAAGCCGAACAGGCTGCTCACTTCAAGCAAGAAGGAAATGGCCGAGATGGTTGTGAAGTTGAAGAATGCTGCCGACCGCTGCAAGCTTCTTGAAAAAGAAGATCGGGCGGAACAGAAGGACCTGAAGAAGGCCACTACCAAGGCCAAGGATGCTCGCTCTGCGATGAGAGCTATGAAGGAGGAGCTACGTCAGGCCGGAGATATCGCGGCTGGAAAGCCCTTTATGCTGCGGATGAAGTTCGGGGATCCTAAATATGCTCCGTTGGACCGGCTGTCGAAAAGTCGGGCGGACACTTATCTGGACTTGGCGGCGAGTGCATGGACGCGTCGAACACTTCCAAATCAAAAGGATCATGAAGTGGAAAAGCTTTTTTGTTCGCAGTTCCACAATCCAGAGCGCCCACTTCCATTAACCGATCGTTTGGCCGCATGGGCGGAGCTGAATAGATTATCCGAACTCGCCATGAAGTATGTCGTGAGTCATCTGTGGCTGGAAAGGCCCGAGCCGAAGAGTTATTTTAGCTTGGTGCAGCAGTTCCTTAGTGCGGTGCCGCATATCAATGCAATGAAAATGTCAGCGTGCATAGAGGGTGCGTGGATGGCTCTTGCCCGTGTCAAGACATACTGGGCGGAGATGAAGGTCGTCGCTGTTGCATCCCAAGATTCGGACGGGAGCCGAAAATTGCCGAGCACTATTTTCGTGAAGTTCGCAGGCGCTCGTTTAATAGAGACGCAGTGCTCGAAGGATATTATGTTTGAATAACATGTATTATTGTAAAACAATGTTTCGGGGGAATATAAAAGCTTTTTATACTTGTGGCTTTAAGAATTAAAATACCTCATGTGCGGCTGTTAATGTATATGTATATATAACCTGAAAGATGGCAGTCTTCGGCTTCAGCCCCCATGCATATAATGCGGGTGTGTTCGCAAAAGGCGCATTTTCACTCTTGATCCAACGTCTTGGTCCTATTAAGGAGGTGATAGCGCAGCGAACGAGGCAACCGGACTATAATGCTTTATCACTTTCACTTAGCTATAGGAGTTTGACAGTGGGGCTACTATATAGCCCCTAGGGGCACCGCGCTCACCCGAATTCGGGCGCGTGTGTGCCTGGCCGGGAAACGGCCCTTCGTTAATCTTGAAGGAATCCTAAAAGATTTCGGCGGGTCATCGAGTGGTTGACCAGTCTCACGCTATATCATGACGGTCGATTTTCGGCTTTCTCTCTTTGAGGTGCTCGCCGGCCGAACCGGGCACAATCGCATGAGTTCTCCTGGTGCCGCCTTAGCCATAGAGCGGAACGTAAGGCAGCAAAACACAAGAGCCGGGCAAACCCAACATTTGACCAAAGACATGATTCGGAGCTGATGCATATAAGGCCAAACTCGCGACGCCGAACACTCCCTAAGGTATTCAGTCTTTATGAAAACGGGCTGAACAACGCCCTTGGTAATAAGCCCCTGGTGTCCAGGTACGCGCAAAATTCTGACGTGGCCACATGCCAAGACGCCAGCCTCCTCCTCGGTTATATCATGAAACCGGGGGATGTGTATCAACAAGAGACAGTAAAAAAGGTTTACGCAGGGTCTTAATCTAAAAAGAATCCTTGGAACGGGTCCCTCACCGCACGTGCGTTCGTGTCTCCGCGCAGCCGTATCCTGGACGGGTGTAGCATGGTGTTCATCTGTAAAAGAGAGGAACTTAGTTGAAAAAGATCGTGCGAAAATGTACGTTATATTAAATAAACAAATTATAATTCAAAAAATGAACAAAATTGAGCTTTATTGTCTGTTGTTGTACATGCGCGGAGCCCCTTGTACGGGGGTATGCGGCTAGTAAGCCCTTGTATGTTTACGCCGGACTTGTCTAGCCATCTCCGGGGTCTGAACGACCTGTTTAGGTGCTTTGATTAGTGAAGCCGGTTTGGTGTGTGGCTGTCAAGGCAGCCACACAATCTTCCGCGCTCGAGGAACACTCGATATTTCCCTTTAATGAGATGATGCCTCACGGACCGGGCATTTTAAGTGTAAGAGATGCATAATGCGGTATTGCGTTAAAGCGGGCGAAAGCTTCAAGGCGTCGATGAGTGCTTGATAGCTACTTGTAAATGGGGCGATGTGGAAGGTTAGCTTTTTGCAGCAGAAGTTGTCAGGGGAGCCGAACATAACTTCTAGCAGGAGAGAGCCCGTAAAATGGGCATCTGGGCCTGGCGTTACCCCTTGAAAGGAAGTGTTGCTATGGCGAATTTTTGTTGGGTCTATCCCATTTTGCGGATTGTGTCCTGATATAGCAGGTTTAGATCACTGCCGCCGTCCATTAGGACTTGTGTAAAGTGGAGTCCGTCAATTATCGGATCTAATATCAAGGCAGTCCAGCCTGCATTCCGAATACTACTAGAGTAATCCTGACGGTCGAAGGTGATTGGTTTTAACAACCAGTGGTGGGACTCCTCTGGGATAGGCCGTATGGCGCGTATCTCTTTAGCGCCCACTGCTGTTTTCCCTTGTGTCACGTGATGTGAGTTTACTGTTTTGACTTATTGTGGGAAATTTTTTTGTTTGCGGTGCTGTGCTTGTGGGGTTCGTCATCGTCCTCGCTTGGTGTGTCGAGCCCCTTGTGTTCGGCGTTGAGTGTGCCGGATTGCTTGAAGACCCAACAATCTCTGTGGGTATGGTTTGCAGGCTTCCCGGGAGTACTGTGGATTTGGCATATCTTCTCCAAGATCTTGTTTATGTTAGAGAGCTCGTCCCTGTTATCCTTGAGGGGCAGCTTTTTCTGATTCTGCCTAGAGCTTTTGAATCTGCCGTTGACTGCCGTGCTCTTCGGGCTGTTTCCCTTGGTCCGGTGCTGGTCCTTGCTACGTCGCGGTTTCCCGTTTCCATCCCTAACTTCGAATGTACTTGGGTCGCTAGTACTGCATCTTGCCAATCAGCTATCCTCTCCTGCGCAAAAGCGGGTCATGAGGCTTGTTAATGCGGCCATTGTTCTTGGCTTTTCTTGGCCGAGGTGTCTGGCGAGCCATTCGTCTCGAATGCTGTGTTTGAAAGCTGCTAAGGCTTCGGCGTCCGGACAGTCGACTATCTGGTTCTTTTTAGTAAGGAATCTGTTCTAGAATTTCCGGGCTGACTCTCCGGGTTGTTGAGTTATGTGACTTAAATCGTCTGCATCCGGAGGTCGGACATAGGTCCCTTGAAATTTTTCCCAAAAAGCATTCTCGAGCTCTTCCCAACTTCCAATGGTGTTTTCAGGAAGGCTTTCAAGCCAATGTCGTGCTGGCCCTTTGAGCTTGAGGGGTAAGTATTTTATGGCGTGGAGTTCATCTCCTCTAGCCATGTGTATGTGGAGGATGTAATCCTCAATCCAGACTCCAGGGTCTGTTGTTCCATCGTATGCCTCTATGTTTACGGGCTTGAATCCCGCTGGAAATTCATGATCCAGCACCTCATCGGTGAAACATAGGGGGTGTGCGGCACCCCTATATTTGGGTGTACTGTGATGTTCAGATACTTGATGCGTTGCATTTCTTACTAGAGCTTGCTTTCTTGGCCCGTAGATATATCTGGCTGGGCCATTTTTTTGATGCGAATCCTTGTGCGGAACGCGTGCCGGCTTGTGTGCGTTGCCCTTTGCCGCTCTATGTTGGCCATGGGGTTGTTTACCCGACCGGGTGGCTTCCTTATTTTTTGATTACGGGGGCTCTAAGGCCTTCTCATCAAATTCTGGCAGTAATTTTCGCTCCAGATAGCTCTTTGTGTGGCGACTGTCGTCGTATTTGTCTGCGGTGTTGAGTACTTTGCTCCATCTAATTCTGAGTGCATCTTCCGCTGTTTTGAGCTTCCGCTTCTGCTTTTTCAGGCTACACGCAGTGGCGACGAGCCTTTTGTGGAGATTCTTATGCTCCAGCAAGTTGTCCGGCGTGAGGTCGTCCGGACTGTTATCTTCGCCGGGGACGGGTTGTTCGGTTTGTTTATCCAAGTTGCCTTGTTCGGACGGTTGCTCGATGGCATGTTCGTCGTCCGCCGGTTCGCCCTGCTCTGTGGCTGGGTCTGCTCTGTCGAGGTGGGGTTTGGAGCGGCGCTTACGCCGCTGCTTTGACTGCTTTTCGAGGGAACGATCCCTCGTTGCGTCCCTTTGTTCCTCGTCGTCGTTTCTTTTAGGTGTGTCCACCATGTATACATCGTGAGATGAGGTGGTTGTACAGTGCCCTATAGGCGATGGTTCCTGTTCGTCTCCTACATCGTCGTCCATACCGTCGATGTCTTCGGAGTCGAAGTCGAGCATGTCGGTTAAATCATCGACAGTGGCTACGAAGTGGGTGGTGGGTGGGCTCTGAATTTCTTCGTCATCCGTATCCCAACCTTGCTGACCATAGTCCGGCCAGGCTCTCCGATAAAGAGAAAGACTTTAGTGAATTCAGGATGTCGCCAAGCGCGAAAGTGCCGAAGATGTCCGCGCGGCGAACTCCATGATCGGCGCCTAATCGGATTTGATTGGCGGGCGCGGAAGGTTCGAGTCCGGAGAGGAGTCCGCACCTTGGAGTCACGAAGCCGCAAAGGACAAGGCTGGTGTTCGCTCGATCGCAGAGATTGCAGCCCCGAGGCGGTGTCCAGCCACCCGCCCTCGATTGGCGCTATCGGCTCCGAGCTAAGGGTCGGGCGACACCGGTGCGGCCTTTCGTGGCACCGCTCGGGCGCAGAAGCTAGATCATGCCCATCGTGACAGTGCGGCACGCTCGGGTGTGGCTCGAACCCGTCGAAGATCAAGTCTCCGCGGACGTCGACCGTGTAGTTCAAACTTCCAAATCTAACCTTATGGCCAGGGGCATAGCTTTTGATCTGCTTCAGATGGCCAAGCGAATTGGCCCGCAGTGCAAAGCCGCCGAATGCGAAGATCTGTCCGGGGAGAAAAGTCTCACCCTGGACCGCGTCGTTGTTGATGATCGGAGGAGCCATCGAGCCTAAAGATGACGACACAGAGGAACTCTCAACGAAAGCACCAATGTCGGTGTCAAAACCGGCGGATCTCGGGTAGGGGGTCCCGAACTGTGCGTCTAGGCGGATGGTAACAGGAGAGAAGGGACACGATGTTTTTACCCAGGTTCGGGCCCTCTCGATGGAGGTAAAACCCTACTCCTGCTTGATTAATATTGATGATATGGGTAGTACAAGAGTAGATCTACCACGAGATTAGAGAGGCTAAACCCTAGAAGCTAGCCTATGGTATGATTGTTGTTCGTCCTACGGACTAAAACCCTCCGGTTTATATAGACACCGGAGAGGGCTAGGGTTACATAGAGTCGGTTACAATGGGAGGAGATCTACATATCCGTATCGCCAAGTTTGCCCTCCACGCCAAGGAAAGTCCCATCCGGACACGGGACGAAGTCTTCAATCTTGTATCTTCATAGTCCAGGAGTCCGGGCGAAGGTTATAGTCCGGCCATCCATACACCCCCTAATCCAGGACTCCCTCAACCCCTCTCAAGCTATCACATAGATGCATTGGCCTCACGACTAAATCCTCACACTAGGACATCTGTCGTGACAATTCCACGACAGTTGGCGCCCACCGTGGGGCTCGCGCACGGTGGTGTTGATTTCTTGGAGGAATCTATTCTACGGATCGAGAAGCTCGCAATGTGCCGGTGGCGTTGATTTCTTGGAGGAATCTTTTCTAGGGATCGAGAAGCTCGCAATGTGCCGGAGGAAGGAAGAGCCGGTAGGAACAATCACGCAAGATAACCCGGCATGGGACGAAACATGGTGCCGGCGAATTCACCATGCTATGCTCAGAATCATGATTAAACTTGGAGCTCGATGTACGACGAGGTTTTGGTCCAAGATAAACTAGAACTGCGTCGAATATGCCGCCGCGAAATTGCCAAGTTGATATGACCGATAGGCGATCTAGCTCAAAGCCAGATCGAATATTTTTTGGAGCAGTGACGCCTGTCGCGGAACCCGACTAGATGTCCATCACGCACGCACCATGGAGATTCACCGAGACCGAGACATAAGAAAACTTTCCCTGTGCCACTACAAGTCGCAAGGAAACTCCACAGGGCGGCGGAAGACCAAACTGAAGGCGTCTCGTCGTTCCTACTTTTCATGAGAAGGCAAAATTGACCCGCCTACTGATCGGCCAAGGGCTGATGTGGTCGGTCGCTAGTGCTGCCGCTCCACATGATCCACTCAAAGGACACCTTGCTACTATTACTACAAGCAGGACCAAATTCCAACGAAGAAAAAAGGCATCTGCTTTAGCCACTTATCTACTGGTGGAGAACAACCAATAAAAGGTCAAACCAACCAATTTTTTTTACCAAAGTAAGAAGGCCACGGCTTGGAGATGGATGCAGACATGTGTCAACCAGGTTGCCCACGATCCAGAAACGGATATCACCGCGACCCGGACTACTCTGTCGCGGTTTTGCGCGGCCCTCGAGCTGCCCGGCTTGCCTCCACTCAACCACAGGCTCACCCACTCGCCGCGTGGCCTGTCTTGAGCCGCCTCACCGGTTCATTTCGTCTACTACAAACCACCGTCGTTGCTTGCAAGCGGTCATTCTCATCGGGGCCTACCTGGATGGCCTGTTGGCTCCACTGCTGAGACTGAAGAGCCGCCACCTCCACGGCCTTGCGCATCCGTTGCGTCAAACCGCAGATGAAAAATTGTCGGCTGTTTCTTCCACTATGATGCAGTTGCTGCTGTTCCAGCACTCTGCGGTGGGCCACCGTCGCTTGAGTCACCAGCCTGGAGCCGCTGTCCACCCGCCTGCCACAGTGGCGATCCTGTTTACGGCTAATCAAGTCATCTACTGCTGGGCCGCCCAGTTTTGCCTCGGTCGTCGACCCGCCGGTGCGCCTTTGCTGCCGTACTCCGGCACTGGCTCATTTCTGTCGTCTCCACCTCAGCCGTTTCCAAGGCGCTCCCGATGCAGAGTACCAGCAGCCAGGAAAGCGTGTCGGACTCCTGGTTAAAAAGAAAAAGAGAAAAAGGGAAATATGGTGCTAGAAGCATCAATACAGTTATTCCAGTGTGGACAAGTCGTCCAGAAGAAAAATCAACATGCATGCATGAACGACTTAAGTATTATTATTACTGTCTACTCGCGAGAGGAAAGAACACAAAAAGGATCAAGTCCCCAGAATGAAAAAGGACTGAAGGGAGCGCACATCATCAGATCAACCAAGCACCTACTATCTTTTTTGTCTTACTACTTCCAACATTGGCTTCGGCATTCGTCCGACAAAAATATCAGTGGACTACTCACATCAGGTTTCAGTCTACAGTTACTGCGTCTACACACAGTGGATTAAATTCTCTGTTGGGGACGATCAGTGCAGCACTACGGACTGGACAACTCCGACCATACACGCGCCTTTTGCAGAACAGGGAATCATCAGCATACTTGATACGAAGGCTGTCTGTTGGTCTTGTTTACATAGGCCGCACCGGAATACGTCCAACGTGATCCAGTACTCGTATCCGTGTTCATTCAGAAAATAAATCAGGTGCTATCTGTTCTTAGTATATTTTTTGGCACATATTAATTCTTTTGAGAACAACTGCTCCGCCTTTCAAATATATTTTACGCAGGACAAAGTCCACTACAAAAGTGATGTCATGCTATAGACATGAGGCTCGCACCGGTTTTAATGTTGTGGCCAACTCTCACGACTGCGCCGGTTTAAATATCGTCGCCAGCTCCCGCGCCTGCACCGGCTACCACTGCCGCGGTCGACTTGTCAGCCTGCACCCGTGCGTGCCGGTCTCCAACACCGCGGCCGACTCCTTCGCCAATGGAGACGCGCATGCCACCGCTCCCGCGGTCCGGTCTACATAAACACGCCGGGACCATGCCAATACGCGTGCAAGTCATCGCTCCTGTTGTTGGGTTTACATCAATACGTGGATGACTCATCTGTCCGCGCCTGCGATTGATTTGCTCGCCCGCACCGGCTTACAGCGCCGTGGCTGGTTCATCTGTCTGCTCCCGCAGCCGACTCAACCATGATTGATTTCAGCTTTACCATGGTGATCATCAACTCCGTGGTGGATAATTACAGGCCTGGTGTATCAGGTGAAATGCATCCAGTATATTTTATATTACATATTGCTTTCTTTAAAAGAGCAATTACTCTGTCTTGTGAGGTTCTCCAATGCAGGACAAGTTGTCTACTACAAAAGGGACTATTATATCACTGAGCTGTTGAAAGACTCATACCAATTATATCACGGTCAAGCATGGAGAATCTCAAGAAAACTCCTTGAGTCGTCTTAAGTCTCGGGGGCTACAGTGACATAACTTGGCGGAATTGGCCATTCTCAGTGAATTCAAGAAGCCCGGGTCATTGGAAGGAAGATAACCCGATCCCGGAGGCTGCTGCCATATTGATGAAAATTTGAAGGCCGTTATAAAATTTCCGGCTCAAAATGAAGATTCTGGTTTAAAATCCGGCTCAAGAGACATATCTCTCCTATAAAGCTTTGAAGCTCTCAATATCCGGTTTAACATCCGGTTCAAAAAGAATTCATCTCTCGCAAGTTCGAGTTAAGGTTGCCAAAGAGAACTTGCTGTCATGATGTGCGGTTCAAACATGGGTATCCTGCCTTATGGGCTCAGCTTATTATGGTTACTTGGGGGCTTCTTGTTCAAACATAGGTGTATTCACCAAACAGAACATAGTGTTACTACCCTCTTGACCGAATAAGTCACTTGGGGGCTTCCTGTTCAAACATAGGTGTATTCACCAAAGAGAACATGGCGTTACTACCCTTTTGACTGGGTTATCTTGTTCAAACATAGGTGTATTCACCAAAGAGGACATGATCCTTCTGGGTCATCCTGCCTGTATGCCAGCTGCTTCTTCATCAGGTAATCCTGATTGGCCCGGCGAACTCTTAATAGTCAATCTTTAAAACAAGACCCTGAACTCGTTAAGGTTAAAACGCCGGTTTGTCATGTGAGGGCACGGCTTACAGATAGCGAGGATGAACCCAGGCTACTAAGCCGCCTTCATTGAAACTTGGTTAAACCTGCCTATTTGCATGATGCTACTCCGACCTCGTGTACTCTCGATAAGTCAATCTTTAAACAATACCCTGAACTTATCCAGGTTAAAACATCGATTGGGTCATGTAAGAGCCGGCTTATAGAAAGCGAGGATACTCCAGTGGCTATCATGCTACTTTCATTGAAGTATTCTGTTATCATACACATACATCATCATATATTACATCATACATTGCATCATCATTACATCATCATAACATACATCATATCTGCATGGATATACTCATTTATATTGCAGGAACCGGTTTTCAAACCAGGTTATATTATTCAAATCTTTAATAGCCAACATGGCTGGATTTTATTACGGTTATCAATAACCAATATTATGATTGAGGTTTTCAAAGTCGCTTCAGCGCAATGGCTATTATTTTATCAATGGATATAATTTATTCTACAATGGAGGAAATAGTCCCGAGTTGCTGCAGGCTTACGACCCGGACCTTGGGGGCTACATTATTCAAATTGAGATTACATCAAATATGCAAGTCCCATGTCACTGCCAGCATCCACCATGGCACTTGGGGGCTAATGCAAAGTCATTTTTTACTGACATTATTGAAGACCCGACTCATCAAATTATAATGAGCCGGCCCTTGGGGGCTACCAATTGCTCCTGTTAAAAATTCAAGGTACACAAGTTAAATCCGTTATATTGAAGGGTTCATTGCTCAGTTGGTAAAGCACAAAGCTCTTAACCTTATGGACGTGGGTTCAAGCCCCATGGTGGAGGTTACATAATATAATGTTATTTTCAATGAAGTATATATAAAGTCCCTTCTCATTATTGCATAATGACCCGGCCCTTGGGGGCTACACTAGTTGAAGTTTTCATGAGTACAAGGCAATTACAAGTCCCAGGCTGTTGCAAGCATGACAACCCGACACTTGGGGGCTGCATATATGGAATATTCAGTTTTTACTACTGACTGAGATGAACAAACAGGGATTTCTTCAAAGTGGTTATTTATATTTAATTAAGTCTTAAGTCATCACTTTTCTCTGCTCAAGACTTGGGGGCTACATAACACGGATATAAGGGAGAAATATTTTCAAATTCTCAGTTTTGAGCAAACCAGATTGACCCAGCGTCACCAATCATTATGTCCCGGTGTCTGCAACAATCATAACCCGGCGTCATCACTAATCATGAACCAGCGTTGGCAACAATCATGAACCGGCGTTGGCAACAATCATGACCCGAAATTATCAGTTTTTATAACCCGGCGATTTTGGAAATCAAAGCACGGCAAGTTCTACATTTTCAAGCCGGCTGAATATCAGTTGAATATTTGAAGACTAATATTCTTATCAAGTCAGAGCATTGAAGGCCGAATCAAATGGATTCTTTATTTACAATATTTATTCTACAAGTAAATTGATTATGAAGCTGGTCTATTGACCCGGATTTTCTAGAAGGAGGAAATGACAAGGACTTAAGGATGATCAGGTGCCGGCTTACAAGAATATTTAACCCGGAGCAACCTGTCAAATTTGTTCTTGTGTTTATGTTGCAGATCAGCTTAACATGGATAAATCCAAATTAAACTGGGGGATAATGTAGGGGATATACCCCACGGTGTAACCCGGCCGGATGTATGACCCGGTTGGATCTTGGCGACTCACTAGTAACCCGCCCGATCTTGGCGACTCATTAGTAATCCGGCGGGCGGGTCAGACGGACGACAAGGCCCAAGGCCCAGTAGGCCGGTTTGTATGATTGTGGGCCGGCTAAGAGGAAAGGCATAAGGAGTATTCCCTTACAAAGGAAGGAAGACTAGGACTCCAATTGTAATAGAGTAATCCTAATCCTACTAGGACTAGTCATGTAACCCGCCCCTTCAACATATATAAGGAAGGGCAAGGCACCCCAAGAGGAGGAAAAAAATAATGGCTAAGGCTAGACACAATTAGGAGAGCCGGCTTATGCAGCGACTCCCTCATGATCATAATGAGACCTAGCCACCAACAGCATGTAGGGCTATTACTGGATGATGTTTCCCGCGGCCCGAAGCTGTCTAAACCCTTGTCTTGTGTTGTGTCTCTCGATTCCGGTCAACCCCTCTCAAGCTATCACATAGATGTGTTGGCCTCACGACTAAACCCTCACACTAGGACATCTGTCGTGACAATTCCACGACAATCCAGGTGAAATAGATAAAAAGTATCTTTTGCAAACAAAAGCGTTCAACTGTTCAACCTGCGTCCAAAACTTGTGAAGAAATAACACTTATTGTGCTTTGCACTAAATGATCTTCAAGAATTAGTTTTTGAGTATCATTGTTATACATGTTGGCTACAGATGACATGGCACTTTCTTATAGTCAACAGTTGGTTATACTATTAAGTATTAACCATGCCCTTATACACCTAGACGGAGGGATTAAATCAGGATGACGTGGAAGGGGGTAGAGGAGATGTAAGAAATGTTCATCATAAGTCTTTCACCAGTAATGTAGTAAAAATTCATACATGGAAGATTCTAGACTAAACCATAAATGGATACACTTTTATTCATGCGTGATACTCCGATAGAGCAAGATCATGCATGGAAGTCTCCACATGCTTAGACGGCGGATTACATTGAGCGAAGATTAATGATCAACATTTAACTTGGTAATGCATATGTCCAGGTGAACCTCCTTGGAGTCCCCGTGCACCATGTTGGGAGGGGGGGAATCATACCATGCGTCTTCCATGTCCACATCGGCAGGAAGGTCCCAGCTCGGCAGAGTCCAAGTCAGCTTCCTGTAGCCAGTGTCGCCGCCCATGTAGCTCGGAGGGGTAGTAACGGTGAGCACGCACCCGTACATCGGCCTCGTGACAGTGTCAGCGTCAGCAGCGTCGCCCCTGAAGCACACTACAGAGATGGGGTGGCGGCCTGCGCGGGCCTCGCCGGTGCCCACGATCAAGAGGAAGACGCTACCGTCCTCCTCCGAGGCTAGCAGGCGGCGGTGATCCTCCAGCGACTCCGGCACGGTGAACGGGTAGCACGTCTCGTACTTGATGTTCTTCGTCGCGGGCCAGTAGTGATAGCCGCGCGCCTGCGTGAGGTGATGCATGAGGGCCGCCGGCGAGCCCCAAAATGGCATCGGTCACTCATAGCAGTAGACGAAGGGCTCCTTGGAGGCATCGACCAAGCCGTCCATGAAATGGGAGTGGCTGTAGGGGACGGTGCGCCAGTTGAATATATGAGCAAGTTACTACAAGATTTAGTCTGAATAAGCACAAAATAAATCATGACGGCTATAACAGAGATTAAACTAATCATGTGGACTAGCATAGTAGATGAATAGATCGAATCTAGGACACAGACTAGAAACATGAATTCTACCACGATTTCGAGCAGGAAGGATAGAAACACATACGGTGCAACGGGAGCAGCACTGTTGGTGTTGAGGTTGTCGCCCATGTTGTTGAGGAAGAGGTTGCCGAGGTCGGGGAAGAAGTCGTCATCGGTGAAGTCGTCGCTGCCAGCAGTCGCGAGAGTGCACTCCCCAAATTTTAACAGCGCCCGCCGAATGGAGCGCAGGAGGGAGTGGCTGTAGGGGCGTTCTTGACCCGAATGGAGCGCAGGAGTAGCCCACGAAGCAGTAGATGGTGCTCCTGCCTAGTCTCTACTCTTATCTCTATCTCTACTACTCTTCTTTGTTTTTCATAATATATACTAGTTGTAGCTATCAAATCGAATAGTACTGCGCCGTCCGCTGCACGCCCGGCTGAACACGCCTCCTCGCCTCCATCAAACCCCTCCGTTAAACCCGCATGCAAACCGGGAAACCTACCCCGTCCCGCGGGAGGAAATTTGCCGGTTGCCGTTGGAGAATAATAGAGCCACATGCACACCATTTAAGTTAATTTCGTGTATGATTCTCCCTCTATAAAAAGTTAATTGCATCCTTAATCTTGTATTCTAAGTACTTTGTGGGTTCCACTGCCAGTACAGTGTACATGACTTGCAGGCTAGCTACAGATTCATACAGAAAGTTAAAAAGAAACAAATCCATCCTTAATCTTGTATTCTAAGTACTCTATGGGTTCCACTACCAGTACAGTAGCGAAAGAAGTATATATTAAAAAAATAAAAAAAATAAAGTTTAGGATAGAATTCGAACTCAGGTCATCACATGAAAGCATCCCGAACCAGTACACTAGGTGTTCGTTGCGGACAATGCAAGAGATAAACCTTTATAACAATGAGCCTGTCCATTGCAATGGATCCAAAGTAGAATAACACATATTCACAAATTTGAAAGAAAATAGTTTAGTTTTGATATACATATCACTAAAAATATCTTATGTTACACTCCAAATGTATTCTTTGGGCTGTTTTGGTGAAGTAAAGGAGGAATGTGGTTGGTTTCAAGATACTAAGGCATTTTTTGTAAACTGGAGCAGAGAAGTGGGAATTGTTGCAAAAGGCCACAACTTACATCACAGCCGTTAGATGCAGATCTAATGGTCAGAAATGGCGGATGGCAGACACACCATCGTCACCAACTGAGTCTTTTATAGTAGTAAGTAATAAGTATAAGTATATATGAGTAGAGAAAAAACTGAGTTGGTGATGATGGTGTGCCTGCCATCTTATGATATAGACTGTCCGATCTATATCTGACGGATAGAAAGCAAACTATGACAATTTTACAAAAGATACCCGCACCTCTCTCCACATTTACAGATAAGGCCTTGCCTCGTTCATCCTTATCTCCCACAACCTCATTGCTGAGCAATTAAAAAAGGAAGTCTCTGGAACAATGTGGCATGGTGGCCGATGCCGGCGCCGTCCATCCCCATGCCTCCGCCCAGTCCGACCACCAGTCACCACCACGCCTCACTCCTCCTCACCTTATCTATCATCTTTCTTGAGATATCATTTTTTCGATGAAATGGCCAACATACCATTTTCCGATTAAATTCTCAAGATATCATTAGTTTTTACACATGGGATTACTCCTGCATGGGTCAATCACAATAGGTGTTTTGTAAACAATGCATCTTGATGTTCCGTGCAATGCACGGGCATCTTGCTAATTTTTTTTGCACATAATTCCAAACACCACGTAGACACAGTCTTTGACCATTTTACAACTATGTTAGTATCATTGTTAGTGGTCAGCCGGTGCAGGTTATAGCCCCGGGTGTTTTAACCTTTTTTTAGTAATAATATCTGGCGATTGTTCGCCACGAGCTCAATCCTTGCGAATCCCACGTAATCGTCAGATTTCCATCCGACGATGGCCTGTTTTTAAGCCATAGTATTTGACAAAATCGCCACCCTTACACACATACTGTAACTGCATCGCGGGCATTTGCAACTGCCATGTCTCCCAACGCACGTTTGCTGGGGATTGGAGTTAGCACCGATGGTGGTTCGTAGTCGTTCCACGCTCGGGCATTGAACTTTGTAACTATTTTATATTAGAATATACTACTCCTCCATTCCTACTCCACTATTGCTCTACTCAAGCGAGTTAGGGCATAGTAGTAGGTATTGTAGGGAGTACCAGTACTGTGATCACTCAAGCAAGTTTTCTGGCATCGGTATGACCCTACCCTGCTGGTATGTGTCTTGTAAGTTAAGCGACGTGCTCTATTCATCATCACTTGTCCACTTCCCGTAGCACATATTCGCTTCTCCATCTTTGACCGCACATAATCTCGCCCAATCTTCCATCCCCGCTAAGGCGTCTCCCACCCCCCCCCCCTCATCCGAAACCCAAGCACGAAAAATGGCAGAACCGAGCAGCGTCCACGGAAAGAGTGGCTGGAATTCGCTCCCTGCAGAGGTAATCAAGCTCATTGTTTTGCGTGTGGACAATCTCAGTACCATGCCGCTCGCCGCGTGCTCATCGGGGCTGTACCGCTTACTCAAATCCCTCAGGCCGGGGCTTTTTAAGCCAGCTCCTTGCTTGCTGATGCCGCCTGATCTTCAAAAACGGCATGTCACGTAGCATAACGATCATAGGGTGGCGAGCATCAACCCCCTTGACTGCGATACGATCACCGTCACCCTCAACTACATTAACGGTATGTACTGGGTCAACATGAACACGTCTTGAATTGTGCTCGTCGATGCTCGCGGCAGCTGGATGCTCGTGGAGGTCTACACCAGGCGATTGATCCCCTTCCTTTGATTAACACTGCACTGCTTTGGCACCATGGCCCTGAATACTTGGAATCTTACAGTAGCCAACATGATACCAAGTTTGATTTGCTCAAGGTTGTAATCTGCCAAGTGCCCACAAGATCTGCGAATTATAAAGACTTCAGGTTGTGTTCTTCAACCGCGGTCTCGCCTATCTGACAGGTCACTGCGGTAAGTGACCAAATCTGCACGTCCATCGCAGGACCATACATCCTCCATGGTTCTCTGATGCCATTGAACACAAGGGCTTTATTTACGCTGTCGACTCCTTCTATGGCTGGACGTATTGCTGGCCTACTCTAGTCAACACTACAAACGGCTGTTACAGCAGTATGTTACTTTCCTATGATATCATGATGGCTTGCTTATATTACTGTCAACATTTACTGAAAAAATATTCATGTTCATAACATGTTGTTCTTAAGATTGACTACATTAAGAGCCCTTTTTTATTTGACTCCAACTTGATATGATGTTGTAGGCCGCCTGGTGTCCCTACCCTTCCTAATCCCAAAACCTTTCAAAGAAAAGCAGCATGGCGATTGCGTGTGGTTCTGGCTCGATCGGGCGGCGAGCGATTGATGATCGTTTCGCGCATCGGACATGTTGTTTCGCGGAATACAATCACGATCCTTTACCAAGGTCTTTGAGCAGGATCCCGGCTTCTCTGGACCTTCAGGAATTTTTTAGTGGAGGCTGGTAAGTAGCCTTGGTACACGCTCTCTGTTTCTCGGACTGAATTATCCGATTAACCAGGAGATAACCGACGGCAAGGATCATGATGGCAACGTGGTTTTGTTCATCGAGCAAAGCGTGTGTACACAAAGATACCATGTGTCTCTGCATGCACCATACCTCGATATGTGCCACCACGCTCTGCAGTCCAAAGTAGGAGAGGCGATTCGCCAAGTATCGGACTTCGACCATGCTGGTGGAGTTTCCCCATCGTGCACCCATCTGGTTCAAGCCGTCGCCCAATCTCCAGCTTAATAAATAGTAACGTTTAACTGAGCCAGTTAGTTAGATGCGTACACTTGGTGTAGTAGGATCTTTATTTAGTTTGATGCATACGCTTGTTCTTTTTTGGTAGCCCTTTTGTAATGATGGCTGATGTTTGGTTTGGAAGAGAGAGCTACGTCTTTACTCTTTCCGCCTCGCTATCGCTTCGCTGCACCCCAAAGCCCTGGTTGTCAGCTGTTGTTTTCAATGTACAATCAGTAGTATATTTCGTCTGTTGGTTGAATAAATGTGTTGTTAGAACGACAAACACAATGTTTTGGAAGTCGTTGCACGGTCCGATCCTTTAGTGCCCCGTACCGTACGTAGCGCATACTATTTTTGGTACGGAACACATCTTCCACTTGTTGATAACATGCAGCTCACTGATGAAGGCCCAATAGAGGAGCCCATAATTAACTGGAAGGGAGGCTCTCACATGAATCCGGCCCAGGTACATGCTCCTGGTCCCCTAAACATAAACAAGTAAATAAATAAAGCTAAATGCTCATGCACTAGTTCTTTAAATTCATGATTTAACAGGAGGATATTGTTTCCTATGATAGTGTCGTTACATTCAGTCGATATTACTCTTAGGCAAAGATAGCGACCAGTTTTCTTTCTCCCTGCAACCAGCAGACCCATGCAAATTATAGTCAACGTCATAAATAGTCGTAGTCCATTTTTATTTTTCAATAAGAATGTCCAACCCAGCCCAGCACATTGGCGACAGCACTTTATCCTCTGCCTTGGTGCGCTCGCCGCAGCGCCACCGTCCGACCCTATCAACATAGTGAATCGGGAGAGGACTGTAGTTGTGAGTATGACAGTACGGACCCACCAGGCCCACTCCCGAACACAAGCAAGCGCCTCTTTTACTACTCAGATGCACCCCTCATTTTTTTAGCCTAATAAACCCTGCTGATATCTGGGACCCACATCATTTTCAACGTATAGTAAATTAACAACAGAATTGCACAACTTTTTTTAGTAGTAATTCGGAGGAGCAGGCTATAAACTGGGTTGTGCGGTCTCTACGGCCCGTCAAACAACATGACCAGCCCAGCAGTTTTTTCTTTGGGAAAATAGGTAGCCCAGTATTTGTTTTTGAAGAATACCCAAGCTATGCCTATTTTTTCCGACTTACTGGGTTGCAAATCTTTCAAGACGAGGAGGGATGCATTCCGGCCAGGCCAAAGAGTATGGTCAGTGTATGTTAAAAGTAATATCAAAGGGGTTGAAAATTCCAAAAAAATTATAGCAAATGGGAAATTAGTTTATTTTTTTGTTTTTGTTCTTCATTGATGTTTTATATTTCATTGGATTTAACATGACATAGTACAAATTTATTTTTAAATTTGTTTTAGTATGGCTACTAATTTTTGGATTAAGAATATTTTGTTCCCCAGCAAAAATTTGCGAATTTTCAAAATTTCGCACATATTTAGTTCAATTTTTTAACCCTGGTACTGACCAGAAAATGGGCAGCAATTCTAAAAATGGAAAATGGGCTGCAATAAATTCCATATGAATTAGAAAATGTCACAGCCCTAGCTTCATCTTCTTTGTGGACTAGTCTTGTGTTGCATCATACTTAAGTTTCAATTAAACTTGAAATGGGGAATGATCAAAACCTAGCACTTTGAAATCCAAATAGGTCCAGCTTTGAAAAAATGCATTCAATGAACGCAAAATTCCTTCATCAATGTTTGATAATTGTGGCAAGGCTTTGATTCCAAACCAAAAATAGTGAACATTTTTGGGGAATATTTTGGATCATTTGATTAAATCATAAAGTATTTGAATTGGGGCTTTTAAATGCTATTAATATTTTAAATGCTCTAATAATTCTGAAACTAGTTGAGGGATGTTGGGAATAATTTCAACAGTGCCCACAAATATTTTCAGGAGTTTTGAAAATGGTTTAGTATTTTTGCTAAATCAAAAACATAATAAAAGAAATAGTAAAACTGAAACGAAAGGAAAAGAGAGAGAGAAATGAAACCTACCTGGGCTTACCTCCTGTGCAGCCCACCTGGCCAGTCCACTTGGCGGCCCAGGCCACCGCAACCGCCACCGTCTTCAACCTCCTGCTAGTAGGCAAGAGGGCGTGTGACCGACGCACGCGCGCGCACGCGCCGGCCACCTCCTGCTTGCCTGCTCGCCGCTGAACTCCCCCGAGGGCGCCACGCACCCCCTCGACCCTCTGCCCCTCCTCCCTCCTCGCAGCTCTCTCCCCTCCCCTCTCTGCTCTCTTCCCGAGCACAGCCGTCGCCGCCGTTCACCATAGCCGCAGCCACCGCCTTCCCCTCGCCCCCTTGACATGTCCACAAGATCCGCCTCCATCGCCTACGCCTCCTTGACGACCCACACAACGCCGGACGCCCCCGATCGCTCTCCCCTTCGTCGTCTTTGTCGGATGTGGGGTTCCGGTAAACCCTTAAGGTTCGAACACTGGGGTCGCTCTTCCCTCCTACCGATCTACGCTCTAGCTCGCTAAGATCTTGCGGACAAACTTCATAAAGCAGAAAGACCACGAGGTTTATCTTTGGTTGGGCCACCGTTGTGGTGTAATACCCTACTCTAGTGTGGTGGTGGTGGATTGCCTCTTAGGCTGATGATGAACAGTACAAGGGAAGAACAGCCTCCTGAGGTTGAGGCGTTCTTGTGCGTATGAATAGTGGCGTGAGGATTCGATGCCTCTACTGTGGTTGCTAGCTCTACTTATATAGGCCCTGGTCCTCTTCCCAAATATCGAGCGGGAAGGGAGCCAACAATGGCGTGCAAATTTGAAGGGGGACAGCTAGTACAAGTTGTCCTGACAAAAGCGGTCTTCGCCTGCGAAAAGCTCTGGGGTGATGCCGTCTTGGGCTCCACGATGAACTCCGCCTTGTCGTCCTCCTGGTCTTGGTCTCGTTGCACCAATATGGCAACCTTTGCCTGATACCTCGATAATCTTCGCCTACGCTGGCCTCCCTAGCACCAAAGGGGAAATAAGGACGATGCGCACACCGGCGCCTGCCTGGCACCCACTGTCGGGGAGGCTGATCGGACCCACGAACACCTATGGGACCGGCGGACTGAGTCCCTTTTGGTTCGGAGGGGGGCGGAGATCGCACGAAGAGCGGATCGAGGCGAAGCACACGAGCAGTTTACCCAGCTTCGAAGCTCTCCGGAGAGATAACACTCCTACTGCTGCTTGTATGATTTGTATTGTGTTCTTGCTAGGGAGCGATGAGAGCTACCAGACCTAGCGTGAGTGTTCTCTGGTTACGTTGGAATCGAACCCCCTCTGCGTTGCGCATGGGCCTCCTTTTATATGCTCAAGGGGTCTCCGACAGGTGGCAACGTAGATGAGGGTACAAATGGAAAAACAGTAGTTGGTACACCTACTTGAACAAAGTACGGTGTACTCTACCTAACCACGACGGCAAGGGACAAAGCACTAAATGCCCGTCCACTGTCGCCTTAAAGGCAATGAGGACCGTCGGGGCGCCACCGTTTGCCACGATGGCAATCTTGTCAGCGCCGCTTATCGCTGCTCTCCGCTGGCCGCACAGCCTCTTGACACGCGCGCCTGGAATGATCCCATAGCGACACGTTGGTGGATGAGCTGGAGCGGAGTTGAAGAGAGGTTGCCTGCTGCGGCAAGTGCCTTGCCGCGGCTGAATCCTCGTCGCGTCCGGAAGCTTGTCGCTCTCCGGGCCTTCCCGGCAAGCTCCTCTTGCCGGGGTCTTGTCTTCTACGTGCCTTGAGTGGCCTTCCAGGCAAGCTCCTCTTGCCGGGGCCTTGTCTTCTTGGTTAAATACTTTGTTCTTGAATGGCTCCAAAGGAGCCATGGAGGATCTTGGCGGTGACCAGCCAAGCCTTGTCGCGGGGTGCTGCAACTGCCCGTGCACGAGTTCGGGATACTAGGCTACCCCTACTCTAGTACACCGGCAGAGCCCCGAGCACAGGCCACACACGGTGCAGCGCTGTTGGGCCAGGCCCAAAATAAAGTCTGCAGTCACACGCGCCTTGATCACGCCGTTACTTGCTCTGGACCCACCACGTCCCCCACGAGCAGCCAGCGCCCGAGCGTGGCGTCGTGGGAGAGATCGTGGGGGTTTCTTTATTAGGAAAAGCGGGCGTCCGCCCCTCTCCCTCCTTATAAACAGGGGAAACAGGGGCAGGTCGCCCACCTCGCCATTGCTGTCTCGTCTCGAAAACCACCGCCGCTCCCCCTTCTTCTCTAGTGCGAAGAGAGCAGCACTCCGCCCCCTTCTGCCACAGCGCCATCAACGCCGTCGGTCTCCTCCACCGCCTCCGCCATGGCTCCAAAAGCCGACAAGGGGAAGGGCGTGAAGTCGGCCGAGGCGCAGCGGCTTGCGACGCTGCGAAAGGAGCGGGCCATCTTCTCCCCCCCAGCTCGAATCAAAGGAGCTGAGGGAGGGCTTCTACCTCTTCTGGTCGACGGAGATGCGTGCGCATCCGCGCACGAAGGTACTCCCCGCCATCGCTTCGGAACTAGCCCCAACTGGGTACCCTTTCTTTGCGCTTTTCTTCTATTGCGGGCTCTGCCCGCCCTTTTCTAAACTCTTCTGTGATGTCATGAACACCTATGGCCTTCGCCTCCTTGATTTCACCCCCAATGCTGTCCTGACCATGGCAGTTTTCGCACACCTTTGCGAAAACTTTGTCGGGATCCACCCAAACATAGCCCTCTTCCGCCACTTCTTCATGCCCCGCGTCGAGAGAGGGGAGCCGCTTGCCGGAGGGATTTCTTGGGTCTCCAGGATCGGCAAGAAAGAAGCTTATTTGGAAGGAGAGTTCCGTAGCAAGTAGGAGGAGTGGAGAGCCAATTGGTGTTGGATCGTTGAGGAGAACCCGCAGCCCTTCACTGCCCTGCGCCAAACCCCAATAGTGCGCGGCAACGATTGGAGCAACTTGGCACCGGAGGTTGCTAGGTTGAAGATAGCTGTGACCCGGATTTTGCGCCTCAGGCTTGCCGGACTCACCGTAGGCGCAGTTGGCGTAGATTTCCTTCGCCGCCCGCATCGCTTCCCTTGCGGAGAGGAGGAGACCTGCTTGGGAGTTCCAAAATCTGGCGGACATCATGAGGCTGCGCCCGGGCCTCAACCGGAATTTCAACATCACAGAGTTGGATGCGATGCTGCTAGAGCTGTTCAAGCATGACCCCGATCACCCCGAGTGGTTTAGGTTGCCGAGGGGGGTCGTCCCATTGTGCAACAACTCTTCGCTCGACCGCATCCGCGCCATGATGCCGTTGTGCGATTCTCATGGGATCGTTCCAACCTGGCAAGAGCCTTCCGACGACATCGTGCGGCAGTTCTTTGACAACTTGGAAGAAGTGCCGATCCGCCCCGACGAGCAGAAGAAGCTCACCCGCGACACCACCGACGACAGATGCAGCGCATTGCCACCAGGCCGGAGGAGGCGGCAGCAGCTTCGCGGCCGGGCGCCTTCGGTACACCGTGGAGGAGGCAGATGCAGCTGAGGCGGCAAGCCTTGCCGAGCGAATGGAGTTCGCCGGCGAGGAAGAGCTTGCCGAACCCGAGGCCGAGTCGAGCGAACCAGCCGAGGGCGCTTCTTCCCCACCATCCAGCAGCTTGCCGCAAATGGAGCCCCCGGCCCCGCCAAAGAAGCGTCTCCGCAAGGCCCGAGACGAGACGGGGCGGCAGACGGGCCAACAGCCGCAGCGCCGCGCGACGCGCTCTACCGCGGCAAGCAATGTTGTCGCGGGAGCACCCCACACTGCTGCGACGACTGGGCCGGGATCCTCCCAGGCCACCGCCGACACCTCCGCCAAGCGGCCAAGAGAGCCCACCCCTCCGCCTTGTCGCACCGGAGGCGAGCCGGAGTTTGATCTCTCCGCGCTCAGCTCCGACGAGGAAGAAGAAGAGTAAGCTTCAACATTGTGATTGTATTTCTTCAATTTTGTTGCTTCATCTTGAATCTGATTTGCTTCGTTCGAACTCTTTCCTTTTCGTGACGCTGGCCCAGAAGGCGTCGAAGAGAGCCAAGACCCCGGTGGTCGCTGCCGAGGACGAACTCATCATGACGGCAGGAGGCGTGTCCGAGACAGCCTTGCCGGGTGAGGCAACTCTCCTTCAAAGCAGCCCCCAGCGTAAGTATATGGTCTATTTCTTGCTGTTCGGCGTGCATGGGTGCTTTTTCTTCATCGATACCTGATTGTTGACTTGTGTAGAAGCAGAGCAGCCTCCTTCTGCTTCGACTACGCCGCCAAGGGTGGATTCCCCGGCAAGGGAGCGTTCCCCGGCGAGGGAACCTTCTCCGGCAAGGGAACCTTCCCCGGCAAGGGAGCCTTCTCCGGCGAGGGGCAGTTCTCCGGCAAGGGACGGCACCAGCGATCCCTTGGCGGCGGAGACCATGACCGCAGCCCCCGGCGCAGGTAACCTTCTTGCCTGAGTACTTCCCTTGTGTTTTTCTTCTTCTGATTTTGTCTTTGAATATTTGCTTGACTTTCTTCATCCGTCCGCAGGAGAGCCGATGGAGACCGAGGCCACCGGCGAGGAGGACGCGCGCGGCAACACTGACGAAGCCGCCATCGTGGAAGAAGAAGCCGGCGCTGACGAGCTTGCCGGCGAAGAGGCCACCGAGGCTGCCGCCGCAGAAGCTGGCGAGGGGTCTGGCAATCACACTGACGGCCCCGAGGTCAGCAGGGAGCGCCAGCGCCTACACCGACCGCCGATTCCCCCGCCGCCAGAACGCCAGTTCGAAGAGCCCCAACCCGCGCCTACTTGAAGGCCGGGCGACGGGCGTCTTCATCAAGCTCCCATGGGAGTCGAGCTCAGGCGCCGGTCGAAGGAGAGGCCTTGACGGAGAGCTGCTCGCCTCCATTGGCTGGCCGTGGACGCGCCAAGCAAAGCAGCCGTGGCGAAGTTCGAGGAGGAGCAGCATGTGAAGAAGCTCTTGTCGCTCTACCGCGCCCGACAAGCCAAGTTGGAGTCCCGGAAGCACTTGTCGCGAGGGCGGGAGCAGACATGGAGAAGCGCAGAAGAGCTCCATGGCGCCAACCAAGAAACTCTCCGGAACATAGCGTAAGAAGCGGGAGCGACTTGTCAAGAGCGCACAACCTTCATCCTTGAGAAGGCTGAGGTCGAGGAGCAGCAAAGGCTTGCTCCCGGGAAGATATCTGCGCAAGAAAGCGAGTTGGCGCAGCGGAAGATCAATCTTGACAGCTATGAGGAAGAGCTTGTCGCGCGCGAGGAGTCACTTGGCGGTTCTCTTAAGGAAGCGAAGGATGCTGCCGCAGCCGCCGAGGCCGCCAAGAGAGAGTTGGAGACGAAGGTGGCGCAGCTGGAGGCCGCCTCGGAAGAGCGGCGAGAGCTTGCTGCGCTCAAGCACGAAGCGTGAGAAGGACGCCTACACTCTTGGCGAGCTGCAGGGCCGTCTACCGATAGGGAGCAATGAGCTCGACGCCGCTAAGGATTCCAAGGCGGATCTTGAGCTGAAGCCACCACCCTGATGCAGCTGGACGGCGCCAAGGAGCGGAGATGAGCTCGTTGGAGAAGATCAAGGCCAACGAGGAACTGGCGCGAATGCTGCCGCCACCCAGGCGCCTTGAGGGAGAGTGTGGAGCATTGGACCGAAGGTCTCGTGGATACCGCCGACCATCCACAACGAAATGATGGAGCTGGGGATGGTGGATCTCGGATACTCCTCCGATGAGCACCTCCAACCCAGCGCCAAGCTTAGTTTATTCTTCAAGGGTGTGGTGACGGCTCTCCAGCGACTCCGAGAAGAGATCCCAAAGCAGCTGGCCGAGGAATCGCGCCAGATCTGTGCAGGAGCCCTCCAGAAGGTGTTGATGAAGGTGGCCTTCTGCAATCCAGGCCTCAATTTCAACGGCGTCCTCATATCCTTGCCGCCAGATGCCGATGTGGAGGCGCTCTAAGCCCTTGTCGCACCCATTGTGGACAAGGTGGGCAAGATCAAGCGGGTTGATGGCGACCGCGTAGACTAGGCCGGCTATTTTATCTTTCCCTTGTCGCTGCTGATCATGTTTAGAACAATTTATTAGATCTGCGACAAGTTATTTTGTAATATAACTCTATCTTAGGCGATGATTGCAATGCTATTTCCTTTACTTGATTCCTTCCTTTGTACGTTTTTGCCCTACGCTTTTAGGGAACTTGTCGGTGCAGGCACCTTTGCCGCGAGCGCTGAGTGCGGAACGTCAAGAACCTCTTTGGCGGTGCCGCCTCCGACAAGCAACCTTGTCGCGACTAGCTGCAGCTCACTTAAGTTGTTGAGCGGACTCGAAACAAAGTAAGGGCGCGACTAGCTGCGAGTTGGTTCCTCTGCGCACAGGTTTTCCATACAAAGTACTATCGTTCGAGGAAGATAACTTAAAATTTTAAGAACTGATTGCTCAAACTTGGGCAACTTAGCTTTTCTGTCGTTTGCTTCTCGATAAGGCGAAACTTCCTCGAGCAACGCTTGGCCCATAGTATTATCTTCTCCTTCCCCCCTGGTTAACTTGTGCGAGAGGGAACCTTCCTTTCTTTGAGAAAAGAGAAAGAAGAGAAAATAAAGTTATGGAGCCCAGCGGCTCGATATTGCTTACCGGGTGTGGGTGCTGCATAAAGTGTTAGCCAAAACATGCAATAAAATGATGAAAGCATGAATTTGACAAGTTGTGCGCAACACATGAGCTTTACTTATGCACGGGATCTGTGCCCGGCTTTGTACAAAGGATTATATGCAACATCGGCAAGATTTGTACAAAAGGTGGTTGCCGGAACAGGTTCCGGCAACCGTGCCCTACGGGTAAAACTTACGAAGATGCTCAATGTTCCAGGAGTTGCTCACCGGAATGCCATCTTCGGTCTCAAGCGCATAGCCGCCCAGCCTAGCGACTCGTTTCACCCGATAAGGGCCTTCCCACTTTGGCGTCAACTTGTTTGAATTCTTGGTGGATTGAACGCGCCGAAGAACAAGGTCGCCTTCCTCGAGGCTTCTGGCACTAACTTTGCGGCTATGGTAGCGACACAAAGCTTGCTGGTAACGAGCGGCTCGTACAGCGGCCTGAAGACGATCCTCCTCAAGGAGCAGCGCGTCATCTTGTCGCAGCTGCTCTTGCTCAAGCTCATCATAAGCGAGCACTCGAGGTGATCCGTATCTGAAGTTCATGAGGAGAACTGCCTCTGCTCCATAGACTAGAGCGAAAGGTGTCCGGCGATGGCTCGATTTGGCGTCGTCTGATCGACCAAGAACCACCGCAGCTCCTCAATCCAGCTTTCTTCCGCACTTGTGCAGCCCGTCGAAAGTTCTGGTCTTGAGCCCGCCGCAGACTTCAAAGATTTGCCTCTCGCTTGGACCGTTGCTTCTCGGATGAGCAATGTATAGCAAAACAGACCTTGGCGCCAAGATCTTGGACGTACTGCATGAAGGTGCGACTCGTAAATTGCGTGCCGTTGTCGGTGATGATCCTGTTAGGGATTCCGAAATGGCAAACAATCGACCTGAAGAACTTGACTGCTGACTGTGCTGTCACCTTCCTCACTGCTTCCACTTTCGGCCACTTTGTGAACTTGTCGATTGCGACGTACAAGTACTCAAAGCCCCCGACAGCTCGAGGAAAGGGGCCGAGAATATCGAGCCCCCAGACCGAAAATGGCCAGGATAAAGGGATCGTCTGGAGAGCTTGAGCTGGCTGGTGTATCTGTTTGGAATGGAACTGGCACGCTTCACACTTGGTTACTTGTGCAGTTGCATCCTGGAGGGCTGTCGGCCGAAGAAACCTTCTTGCCGGAAAGCTTTGCGGCAAGTGCTCTTGCGCCAATGTGGTGACCACATATGCCTCCATGTATCTCTCGCCAAGAAGCTTTTGTCCGTCTTCCCGTGAATACACTTCAATTTCACCCCGTTGAGTCTTCTTCAGACATGCAGTGTCTTTGTCGACAAACTGATACATACTTGACTGTCGGGCTACTCTTTCCGCTTCTTCTTGCTCTTCGGGAAGTTCTCCTGTCTGAAGGAAATGTACAATCTGTTGTGCCCATGCTGGAGCTTGCGGCTCGATAACAAGGACTAAAGGCACATCTGCTGCTGCGGGAACATCCGCTTCTCTGGCAAGAACTGCGGTTCGCCGAGTTGATGTTCCCGACAAGCTTGCCGGAGCAAAACTTGTCGGGAGCGCCCGCTTCAACAAAACAAACCACAGGGCTTGTCGGAGCAGACTGCCCCTCACTCTATTGGTGTCGATCTTGGGGACCTTCTTGGCGGCGGCTTCGGGAAGCTCTGCCGGAAAGTAGTCACCAGAGATCAACTTCCTCTTCTTGTTCTGTCTAGTTGATGGTGTTACGGTTGGTTGAGTCAGCTTGAGCACAAAAATCCCTGGTTCCGCGGGCAACTTAAGTGCAGCGCACTTTGACAGGCCATCAGCAATATCATTTTGAGCTCTTGGAACATGTTCCATTTGTAGGCCGTCAAAGTGTTCTTCTAGCTTTCTCACTTCATCAACGTAGGCTTCCATCAATGGACTCTGATAATCTTTGTTCACTTGGCGGACGACAAGCTGCGAATCACCTCTGACAATAAGCTTCTTAATCCCAAGGTCTACTGCAATCCTGAGACCGGCAAGCAAACCCTCATACTCTATTGTATTGTTTGTTGCTTGCTCCTTGGGAAAATGCATTTGGACTATGTACTTGAGGTGCTCTCCGGTGGGTGCTATAAGCGACGCCAAAGACCGGGCGCTTTGCAGCGAGAAGGCACCATCAAAGTACATCAGCCACTCTTTGATCGCTTCCTTAACGGGATGCTCGTCTCGAATTTCTTCATCTTGCGTTGGGGTCCATTCCTCTATGAACTCTGCCAATGCTCGCTTTGGATAGTTGATGTGCTTTCAAACTTGAGGCCAAAGCTTGACAGTTCCAAAGTGCCCACTCGACAATCCTCTGCCGCTTCACGGATTCTGCAGATCCTCTTCTTGGAAAGCGAGTGACAACTGTGATCTCATGTGCTTGGAAGTAATGGCGCAGCTTTCTCGAAGCCGTGAGGAGGCCGAAAAGCAATTTCTACACACCAGAGTACCTTGACCTAGCCCCCTGCAGGAGGGAACTGACAAAGTAAACTGGGCGCTGCACCATCCTTTTCTGCATCTGCTTGCATGCCTGCGCAGATCCATCCTTGTCGGGACCAGAGCTTGTCGGTGAAGTGCCTTGCTTGTCGCTGGATGTGTCTGCCATGGTTGCCGGCTCATCGTCTGCCTCCCTCTCCGCTACTAACGCAGCACTAACCACTTGATTGGTTGCCGCTATATATAGCAACAACTTCTCTTGTGGCTTAGGTGCGACAAGTATTGGAGTGGAGGACATGTACCTCTTTAAGTCCTGCAGCGCAGCCTCCGCTTCGGGAGTCCATTTCATTGGACCTGCCTTTTTCAAAATCTTGAAAAATGGCAGGCTGCTCAGCAGACCTAGAGATAAACTCTTTGAGAGCAGCTACGCAACCGGCAAGTCTTCGTACATCCTTGACGCGCTTTGGTGCTTCAATCTGCTCAATGGCCTTTATCTTGTCGGGATTGGCTTCAATTCCTCGCTGAGACACGAAGAACCCGAGAAGCTTGCCGGAAGGGACTCCGAACACGCACTTCTCGGGGTTGAGCTTGAGGTTGATCTTGCGCAGATTTGCAAGGTCTGATCCAAATCTTGAACCAAAGTTGCTCTGTCCTTGCTCTTGACCACTATGTCATCCATGTAGGCTTCTACATTTCTGTGCATTTGCGGCTCAAAAGCGTCATGGACTACTCTTGCAAACGTTGAACCAGCATTGTTCAAACCGAAAGGCATCCGTATGAAACAGTATGTGCCACATGGAGTAATGAATGCGGTTTCTCCTCATCCTCTTCTCGCCATGAAGATCTGATGATATCTCGAGTATGCATCAAGAAATGAAAGCAAATCACATCCAGCCGTGGATTCAACAATCTGGTCGATGCCGCAAGGGAAACGGGTCTTTGGGACAAGCTTTATTAACATCCGTGAAGTCAATACAAAGTCTCCATTTCCCATTTGCCTTGCGCGCACAACTACGAGATTGGCCAACCACGTAGGATGGAGCACTCCTCGACAAGGCCTGCTGCTTCCAATTTCTTGATCTCTTCGTGATGAATTCTTCACGCCCACCGCTCGCTTCCTCGACTTTCTCGCTTGGACGGGCGCGCATGAGGACAAACGGCAAGACGGTGCTCAATTACTTTCACAGGAACACCGGGGATGTCAGACGGTTGCCATGCAAACACGTCGACGTTCGCCCGCAGGAAAGCAACGAGCGCGCCTTCCTATTTAGGGTCGAGAGAGGCACTGATGGTGAAGGTACCACCAGTGCCGTCCTCCTTGGGTGACACCTTCTTGGTCTTTGGCGGAGCTGCCATCGTCTTCTTGTACTTGCCGGTGGAGATCGATGGTGCGTCCTCGACGGTAACGCAGCACTCCGAAGAGGTGCGCTTGCCGGAGTGGGCATCAGAGCTCTTGCCGGACTTGGTCTTCTTCCCCCCGGGAGCTTCAGCGGCAAGTGGCTTGCAACTGTCATGCTGCTGCATCCCGGTAGATCTTGTCGGCACAGATAAGAGCACCCTTCTTGTCGCCATGGACAGAGATGATGCTTATCGGGCCTGGCATCTTGAGTAAGTTGTATGCATAATGAGAGGCTGCCATGAACTTGGGGTGCTGGACGGCCAAGTATCCCATTGTAAGGCAATGGGAAATCAGCAACGTCGAATGTGACCCTCTCAGTCCTAAAGTTCAGCTCGCTGCCAAATGTTACCGGCAACGTGATCTTCCCTTCGCTTGCTCCTTCCCGGATTGATTCCTTGGAATGTGCCTGCTCTTCGAGCTCCCCGTCGAGGATCCAAGCTTCTGGAGCACCGCGGAGGAGATCAGGTTTAAGCCGGCCCCGCCGTCAACTAGTATCTTGGTGACCTTGCGGTTGCGGATGGTTGGTGAGACCAACATCGGCAAGCACCCGACCGCAGTTATGCGATCAGGGTGGTCCTCAATATCAAAGATGATAGGCGTGCTGGACCACTTCAGAGGCTTGCGTGACTCTACGGATGGTTCAGCCGTATTAACTTCCCGCATCCACTGCTTGAGTTGGCGGTGGGAAGTATCTTGAAGCACCTCCGTCAACGCAGAGGACCTCTGTAGCTTCAAACTCCTGCTCATCGGTCTCGCTGCCTTCCATATCTTCATCGTCGTCGTCATCTTCATCCTTGTCACGGCCGCGGGGAGGTCTGTCTCCTTGCCGCTGCTTGGCCTTGCCGCGGCGTCCTCCCCGGCCGGGTCGCTTCTTGCTAACTCCCCCAGCACCTTCCTGGGCCTTCTCCTTGTCGCGCCGCTCGTACTCAGCCTTCTGCTGTTCAACAAGCTGCTCGACCTTCTTGCAACTCTGTAGGTCATGGCCCTTGGTGCGGTGGATCTTGCAGTACTGCTTGCCGGAGCCGTCCGGCTTGTCGGCGGCCGCCACAGACTGGTGGTTGGCGCCTGCGGCAACCTCCTTGCCGGAGCCACCAGCCTTGGCGTTCTTGTCACCACCTCCGTTGTCGGACTGCTCAACAGCTAGCACTTCTCTGCCTTTCTTCTTCCTGTTGCCCCGCCGCCAGCTCTTCTTTGCCGGAGCGGTTTCCTCACTGTCAGATCCTGCTTCTGCATTCTCTCACGAGTCTCCTCCTTCCTCAAAGACGTGCACACTTGTCGGCCAAGGCATACAGCTCATCGACGTCCTTGACTTTGCACATCGCCATCTCCTCCTCATCCCGTGGTTCTCGCACGCTCGATGAAACGCGCCGATGACCGCGGCAGGTGGACATCTGGGATGTTGTAGTGCACACGGCTGAATCTCTGAATGAACTTGCGCAGGACTCTCCTTCCTTCCGGGCGAAAGCGAGATGAAGGTCACTTTCTTGACCATGAGGCTTGTGGTCGCTGTGAAGGCGCCAACAAACTGATGGCATAAATCTGCCCAAGAGGATATGGAGTTGTCCGGCAAGTGCATGAGCCAGGACCTGACGTTGGGCTTGAGTACCAGCGGGAAGTAGTTGGCAAGGATCTTGTCGTCTTGTCCCCCCGCAGCTTGCACCGCGATGGTGTAGATGCTGAGGAACTCCGACGGATGTGTCCTGCCATCGTACTTCTCTGGCACATCTGGCTTGAAATTCTTCTTGCTGGGCCACTGGACTTGTCGCAGCTCACGAGTGAACGCAGGGCAACCTATCACAGACAAAGTCGCCTGGTTCCCTCGGGCGCATGCATATCGACAGAAGGCCCAAGCGCTGGTCGGATTGACGTCGCGCTTCTTCGGGCGCTGCGAAGTTCGAAAGGCCCTCTTGTTGTCGTTCATGAAGAACTTGGCGCTGATCGCGCGCGAGCTCGTGGATCCGGCGACGCGTGGAGTCGCTGTCGAGGTGGATCCGGCGAAGTCGGGCGATCTTGGCCTTCGGGCGGAGAGTGCATGGTGGTTGCACCCCACCGGTCTCTGCCGCCACCGGCTCACGTTTGGCGTTCCTGCAGCGGCAGCGACACACTCGGTTGCCGCGGGCGTCGCCACGTTGGCGGCCGATGAGACTACAGATGGTGGCCCTCCACTCGTCGACCTTTGTCGGCCGTTGAGGGTAATCGAGGAGCGATTGAGCTCGCCAGAGCTTCGCTGGAGTAGTGGGTGGCAATGGCGAACGGCGCGAGGAGCGGATATGCTCGGACTTCTATCTATGTAAGAAGGAGCAGCATCCCGTCCGAGCGATCGCAGTTTCGCCGCGCCAAAGATGTTGGCGCGCATGCTGGTCCTGAACGTCCTGAGATCCTCCAGCTCGATCTCGGTCCAACGAGCGTATGGCATTGTGAACTCCATGATGCTGTCGGTCCCGCGCCTCCTGAGATGGGCGCGGTACATGTACGGACGCCGAGGTCTGCGCGGCCTTGTCCTTGGCCTTGGCAGCAGCGTGAGCGCCCCCGTCGCCGTCCGTTCTCCCGCCGGCGTCTACCCCACCACCCGTTCGCTCCGGCGATGGTGGGTTCGACGCGGACGGCTCCGCTGCCGCCGAAGCCTTCTTCTTCGGTGGCATGTTGATGAAGATGTTGAAGATGTTGCTCGTGTGAACGCCGGATCAGGTTCACACAGCCTCGACGCCCCCTACCTGGCGCGCCAAAGATGTCGGGGAGGCTGATCGGACCCACGAACACCTATGGGACCGCGGACCGAGTCCCTTTTGGTTCGGAGGGGGCGGAGATCGCACGAAGAGCGGATCGAGGCGAAGCACACGAGCAGTTTACCCAGCTCCGGAGCTCTCCGGAGAGATAAAACTCCTACTGCTGCTTGTATGATTTGTATTGTGTTCTTGCTAGGGAGCGATGAGAGCTACCAGACCTACCGTGAGTGTTCTCTGGTTACATTGGAATCGAACCCCCTCTGCGTTGCGCATGGGCCTCCTTTTATATGCTCAAGGGGTCTCCGACAGGTGGCAACGTAGATGAGGGTACAAATGGAAAAACAGTAGTTGGTACACCTACTTGAACAGTGTATAGTGTACTCTACCTAACCCTGACGGCAAGGGACAAAAGCATTAAATGCCCGTCCCTGTCGCCTAAACAGTGCAACAGGGACCATCAGGAGTGCCACCGTTCGCCACGATGGCAAGCTTGTCAGCGTCGCTTATCGCTGCTCCCCGCTGGCTGCACAGCCTCTTGACACGCGCGCATGGAATGATCCCATGGCGACACATTGGTGGATGAGCTGGAGCAGAGATGAAGAGAGGCTGCCTGCCGCGGCAAGTGCCTTGCCGCGGCTGAATCCTTGTCGCGTCCGGAGGCTTGTCGCTCTCCGAGCCTTCTCGGCAAGCTCCTCTTGCCGGGGTCTTGTCTTTTGCGTGCCTTGAGTGGCCTTCCCGGCAAGCTCCTCTTGCCGGGGCCTTGTCTTCTTGGTTAAATACTTTGTTCTTGAATGGCTCCAAAGGAGCCACGGAGGATCTTGGCGGTGACCAGCCAAGCCTTGCCGCGGGGTGCTGCAACTGCCCGTGCACGAGTTCGGGATACTAGGGTACCCCTACTCTAGTACACCGACACCCGCCTAGTACCGTTCGTCATGGCTCACGTCACGAGAGCCTCATGAGGTTTGCCTCGCCTTTATATCTCCGCTCCTCGTGAGCTTTCTTGACTAGGCCACTCCAGAGGAGGTCTCGCGTCGCGCGCCTCGCGAGGCTTGGACCCTCGCGAGAGTCTTGGGTGCCTTGTTGACGAAGATGGGTCATACGGCCTGCTGCTTGGCCGCACTGTGGGCCGCAGGCAGGCAAGTCTGGGGACCCCCATTCCCAGAATGCCGACAGTAGCCCCTGGGCCCAAGGTGTGCTCGGGCTTGGCTTTGCGGAGAAGCCAAGGGTCAAGTTCGGAGCACCGCGGGCCCAAAAGCCTGCGGCCTCGGTCGACGTGTGGTGGTTGATTGGGCGTGGGCGTCTCCGCTTACCCACGCTGCCTCGGCGACTGCACGACTTGACAAGTCCCTGCAACATGCAAAGAAAACCATCATTACCTGCGATCGTGGGAGATGCCGGTTGGCCTTCTCTTGCTATAAATGGGGAGGGGGCGGATCCCCGGTTGCCCATCTCTTCCTCACTTGCTTGCTTCTTCCTCCTTGCTCCACTGCTGACATCAATGGTGCCCATCAGAAGGTTTTCCGCCGAAGAGAAAGGAAAAGCTCCTCGTAATGATCCGGGGCCACTTCCACCGAAGAAGAGGTCGATCCATCGCCGTGATGAAGCGGCGATGCAGGTGGTGACGAGGCCTTGGTGCGAGCGGCCTCCTCCGGGGTATCCGCTACCCTTGGATGCCCAAGCCGAGGGCACGGGAGGTTGGAGCGACGAGCAGCGCCGCCCGCGCCGCATCCGGGGCCGTCGCGCCACGGCGGCACGTGCCGTCGCCCCTAGGGTCCACGCCGCGGACTCCTCGCGCGAGTTGGTGCTGTGGGCGCCGATGCCTCCAAGCTACTGGATCCGCTTCCCACGGTTCTTCTCCGACGCGATGCCGCCGAGGGGGCCTCTCGAGCTCTGGCTGCAGCATGCCGACTGCAGCGGTCCGGCGACCGGAGCGGATATCGAAGCGGTCCCCACCGGCAAGATCTTCATGACTCGCGGCTGGGGCAAGATCGCGTGGGTCTGACGTGCGAGGGGAGCCCTCACGTTCCACTTCGAGTATGATGGCGCCTCCACGCTCTTCTTCAAGGTCTTCGACGCCGAGGGCCACCGCCTGGAGTGCTGCTCTGGAGAGGAGCGCCAGGCCGTCGTGCGCTCTGGTCACGGCTACTCCAGCAGCAGCAGCTCTTGGAAGTCCGGCAGCTCTCCTGAGCTTTACGAGACTCCGGAGACGAGCGACGACAGCTACGTGCCCCCGAGCTCTCGCCGCGCTCGGAGCAGGGCTGTGGCGTCTGGCTGTCGCCACCGCTGATCTGGATGGGGTTGGCGCCGGCCTCCCGTGGCCCACTGTTGATGATGGCGTCTGCCACGGAAGGGTGTAGATAGGATTCCCCTTAGTATCAGCTTTTGTTTCCTGCGAAGGATCATGAATCACCCCATGGGGGCTTGTAAGGGTCTGTAATGTCTTTGGTGCTTATCTTCCTTGTTATGAAAACTTGGTGAGTGCATGTCCCGTTAAGGCTTGGTCCCCCCTTTCTTTCCTCGCGATGGCTTGTTGCTCTCACGCTGTGGTCCGGTCCCAGTGCAGGCTACACCCGTTGCTGGTATGCCAGGTCGCGTGCCGTGGTCAAGGCAAGGAGGTGTGCGGCCCGACGTCAAGTAAGAGCCCCTGAGGCGCGATTCTCAGGAGGTCCCCCTTAGCGCTCAAGCAGCCATGGTAAGGCAAGAAAGGAAAATGACTTAGCCGCAACGGAGCAGCGGCATGGCATGAGTGACCATTAGGCCCAAATATTTAGCCGATCCTAGGGCGAAACTTATCTTGCAGACTTCGCGGCGTTTCCTGATGTCGTGCTTGGGATGTGCGCCAACTCGTGCGCCATAGCCAGGTCAGCCCATACGAGTTCCCCTCCCCTCATGCTCTCCTTAGTGCTCTACGTCCTCAGGTCCCGGCCCTCAAGCAAGCTCAGCCGTCGCTGGTATGCCAGGTCGCGATGCCGTGGTCAAGGCCAGGGGGTGAGGGCTGGAGAGCCAAGATAGAGCTCTGAGTCGCGATGCTCAGGAGCCCCCCTTTTAACGCGCAAGCGAATTGCACGAGAGAAAAGAGACTCGCAGTGCCGCTAGCTATCCTTCCCTCGGGATCCATGTGAGCAGGAACAAGAAGAAACATGGTTTGCCATTACAGCTGTTAGCCTGCCGCTGGTTGCTCTGGGTGAGGTGAAGGCACCGAGGGCCTGGTGAGGTGACGTGCGCGACGCGTGCCGTGAGCCAGAGCTCGACCACTGAGATTTGTCGGTGTGGCAGGGACGAACCCATGCACCAGCGCCGTGCCTGTGCGAAGGCCCCGAGGGAGGCGATGATCGAGCAGGTGATAGCCGTTGGCAGGTTATGCATGAAGGGTAGATCAACTTGGATAAATGCAGGACAATACATGCCACTGGGTTTGGCCCGAGCGGCTTGGGGATGATGTAGCCCGACGGGCGCCCCCAGCAAGGTAAGCTAAAGACTTAAGCAAAAGGGATATATGCCACAGTGACGGACCCATGTGGCCTGGGAATAATGCAGGCCGAGGGGCGCTCCCAGCTTAAACGAACTTGGAAGATGTCACCTGGTTCTGTAGACGAAGTAGAGTTGGTGCAGCTGAAGCCGCGCGCTGAAGGAATGGCTCCTCATGAGCCACCGGGACCCTGAGCCTCGGGAGGCTCTGGAGGTTCAGGAGGTTCCCTGAAGACCGTCTTCATCTCCTCCAGGACGGCGTGGTACCTGGCCTCCTGAAAGCGCCCGGGATCGCCGTGGGTGCCGATAGGCCGACGCCACGCTCGGCAAGCCGAAGGGCATGCGAACATTGTTGTGTGGTGGTCCCTCGCAGCGGCCCACACGCGATGGCCAGAAGAGCTCCTGATATGCGGCCTCGTTGAGCCCTGGGATGTTGATGTCTACTACGCAACCTTCTTCTTGTAGACGTTGTTGGGCCTCCAAGTGCAGAGGTTTGTAGGAGAGTAGCAAATTTCCCTCGAGTGGATGACCTAAGGTTTATCAATCCGTGGGAGGCGTAGGATGAAGATGGTCTCTCTCAAGCAACCCTGCAACCAAATAACAAAGAGTCTCTTGTGTCCCCAACACACCCAATACAATGGTAAATTGTATAGGTGCACTAGTTCGGCGAAGAGATGGTGATACTAGTGCAAAATGGATGGTAGATATAGGTTTTTGTAATCTGAAAATATAAAAACAGCGAGGCAACTAGTGGTAAAAGTGAGCGTAAACGGTATTGCAATGCTAGGAAACAAGGCCGGGGGTTCATACTTTCACTAGTGCAAGTTCTCTTAACAATAATAACATAATTGGATCACATAACTATCCCTCAACATGCAACAAAGAGTCACTCCAAAGTCACTAATAGTGGAGAACAAATGAAGAGATTATGGTAGGGTACGAAACCACCTCAAAGTTATTCTTTCCAATCAATCCGTTGGGCTATTCCTATAAGTGCCACAAATAGCCCTAGAGTTCGTACTAGAATAACACCTTAAGATACAAATCAAGCAAAACCCTAATGTCACCTAGATACTCCAATGTCACCTCAAGTATCCGTGGGTATGATTATACGATATGCATCACAAAATCTCAGATTCATCTATTCAACCAACACATAGAACCTCAAAGAGTGCCCCAAAGTTTCTACCAGAGAATCAAGACGAAAACGTGTGCCAACCTCTATGCATAAGTTCATGGGTGGAACCCGCAAGTTGGTCACCAAAACATACATCAAGTGAATCACGTGATATCCCATTGTCACCACAGATACGCACGGCAAGACATACATCAAGTGTTCTCAAGTCATTGAAGACTCAATCCGATAAGATTACTTCAAAGGGAAAACTCAATCCATTACAAGAGAGTAGAGGGGGAGAAGAAACATAAGATCCAACTATAATAGCAAAGCTCGTGATACATCAAGATCGTGCCAAATCAAGAACACGAGAGAGAGAGAGAGAGAGAGAGAGAGAGAGAGATCAAACACATAGCTACTGGTACATACCCTCAGCCCTGAGGGTGAACTACTCCCTCCTCGTCATGGACAACGTCGGATTGATGAAGATGGCCACCGGTGAGGGTTCCCCCCCCCCTTTGACAGGGTGCCGGAACATGGTCCCGAGAGGTTTTTGGTGGCTACAGAGGCTTGCGGCGGCGGAACTCCAGATCTATTATGTTCTCTAAAGTTTTTAGGGTATATGGATATATATAGGCAGAAGAAATAGGTCAGGGGAGCCACGAGGGGCCCACGAGGGTGGAGGGTGTGCCCTAGGGGGGTGGGCGCACCCCCCTACCTCGTGGCTCCCTCGTTTCTTTCCTGACGTGCACTCCAAGTCTATCCGGTAGCTTTCCTTCCAAAAATAAATTCTCTAGTTGGTTTCATTCCGTTTCGCCCGTTTGATATTCCTTTTCTTCAAACATCAAACAAGGGAAAAAGCGAGGCGGCACTTTGGGCTCTGGGTCAATCGGTTAGTCCCAAAAATAATATAAAAGTGCATAATAAAGCCCATAAATCATCCAAGATGGATAATATAGTAGCATGAATACTTCATAAATTATAGATACATTGGAGACGTATCAGCATCCCCAAGCTTAATTCCTGCTCGTCCTTGAGTAGGTAAATGATAAAAGAAATAATTTATGAAGTGTGAATGCTAGCAGGTGCATAAGTTTGATCAATGATAATTTCAATCACCTTTTCTAGCATCATTATATGTCATAACAGTAGCTCAACTCATAGATTTTTGCATGATCAAGTAACAAACTATTCACATGTTAAAGCATAGATCATAAGCTTTCTTGAAAACTAACAAACTATGTTCTTAGTCATCAAACTATTGGAATTCATCTTATTTTTAGGAAGAGTCTATGTCAGAGCTTTGATTGAGCAAACTTCACATACTCAACTATCATTTAGTCTTCCATGATTGCTACCACTCAAAGCATATTTTTAGAACAAATAGTATTCATCGAACACAGAGAAAGATATGGGCTTAATGTTCGCCTCCCAACCTTTTACCTCAAGGGTAATGTCAACAGTAATAATTCATGCTCAAATATATTTGAATGGCCATATATGCTTAGATCTTTCCATCACATGATGCTTGCCAACTAAAGAGTAGGTTGGAATGAGAAGGAATACTATTGACTCTTGCATAAAAGTAAAAGATAGGCCCTTCGCAGAGAGGGAAGCAGGATTTGCAGAGGTGCTAGAGCTCGAAGCAAAAACAGAGATGAAAATAATTTTGAGAGGTATGCTTTCATTGTCAACATAAAGACCAAGAGTTCCCAATATCTTCCATACTACATACATTATAGGCGGTTCCCAAACAGAAAGGTAAAGATTTTTACTCCCCCTCCACCAACAATCATCAATCCATGGCTTGCCCGAAACAACGGGTGCCTCCAACTAACATCAAACCTGGGGGAGTTTTGTTTGCAATTATTTTTTATTTGATTTTGATCTTTTGATCATGGGACTGGGCATCCCAGTTACCAGCCATTTTCTTGTGAATGATGAGCGGAGTCCACTCATCATGAGAATAACCCACCTAGCATGGAAGATACTGCTAACCCGTAGTCGCTACATGAGCGATTCGGGCATACAAAGTAGATTATTATTTGAAGGTTTAGAGTTTGGCACATGCAAATTTACTTGGAACGGCAGGTAAATACCGCATATAGGTAGATATGGTGGACACTCATGAAAGAAACTTGGTTCAAGGATTTGGATGCACAAGCAGTATTCCCGCTTAGTACAGATATTTTGGCTAGCAAAGGATTCTAAATAGCAAGCACCACATGTTAGAGGATCCAAAACAATATAACTTATACAAATATACCCAAGCATAACTCATTATGTTGTCTTCCTTGTCCAACTTCAACTAATTTGCTCAGGTTTGAAAATAATTAATGGGGATCACAATCATAGAAGATGTCCAAGATAGTATTATATGTGAAATCTCTCTTCCTTCAATATTCTTTCATGAATTGTTCAAGTGACCAATACAATGTTTGCTAACCTTCAATAAATTTACCACCTCTACTTCTTATATGTGAAGGCATTACTCCCCATGGGAAAGGCATATGAAACATATATAATTTCAGATTTAGGACATTCAAATCATTCAACCATTTACTCATAGGATATAGGTGAAGCACACGAGTAAATGACAAACTACTCCAAAAAGATATAAGTGAAGATCAATGAGTAGTTAAATAATTATGTAGCTATGTGACGACTCTCTAACATTTAATACTTTTAGATCTTGGTATTTTATTCAAACAGCAAGCAAAGCTAAATAAAGTAAAATGACGCTCCAAGCAAAACAAATATCATGTGGTGAATAAAAATATAGCTCCAAGTAAAGTTACCGATGAACGAAGACGAAAGAGGGGATGCCTTCCGGGGCATCCCCAAGCTTAGACGCTTGGTTATCCTTGAATATTACCTTGGGGTGCCTTGGTCATCCCCAAGCTTAGGCTCTTCCCACTCCTTATTCCATAGTCCATTGAATCTTTACCCTAAACTTGAAAACTTCACAACACAAAACTTAACAGAATATCTCGTAAGCTCCGTTAGCGAAAGAAAACAAAACACCACTTCATGGTACTGTAATAAACTAATTATTTATTTATATTGGTGTTAAACCTTCTGTATTCCAACTTCTCTATGGTTTATAAACTATTTTACTAGCCATAGAGTCATCAAAATAAGCAAGCAACACAATGAAAACACAATCTGTCAAAAACAGAACAGTCTGTAGTAATCTGTATCAAACGTATACTTCTGGAACTCCAAAAATTCTAAAATAAATTGGTGGACCTGAGGAATTTGTCTAGTAATCATTGCAAAAAGAATCAACTAAATATCACTCTCCAGTAAACTTTGAAGCTAATCTCGTGAGCGCTAAAGTTTCTGCTTTTACAGCATGATCATAAAGACTTCACCTAAGTCTTCACAAAGGTTCTGCTTGGCACAAACACTAATTAAAACATAAAACTACATTTAAACAGAAGCTATATGGATTATTTATTCCTAAACAGAACCAAAAATCAAGAAACTAAAATAAAATTGGGTTGCCTCCCAACAAGCGCTATCGTTTAACGCCCCTAGCTAGACATGATGATTTCAATGATGCTCACATAAAAGATAAGAATCGAAACATAAAGAGAGCATCATGAAGAATATGACTAGCACATTTAAGTATAACCCACTTCCTATGCATAGGGACTTTGTGAGCAAACAACTTATGGGAACAATAATCAACTAGCATAGGAAGGCAAAACAATCATAACTTCAAAACTTTAAGCACATAGAGAGGAAACATGATATTATTGCAATTCCTATAAGCATATATTCCTCCCTCATAATAACTTTCAGTAGCATCATGTATGAATTCAACAATATAACCAGCACATAAAGCATTCTTTTCATGATCTACTAGCATAGAAATTTTATTACTCTCCACATAAGCAAAATTCTTCTCATTCGGAATAGTGGGAGTATCATAAGAGACTTGAATACTATAAATTGTTTCCACATTAAAAGAGTAATGTTCAGAGAAAGGGTACTCATAATCATGAAAAGTTTTATAAATATAATCATCACTACTCTTTATAGCATAAGTTTCATCACAATAATCATCATAAGTAGCAAATTTATTCTCATCATAATCAATTGAAACCTCTTCCAAAATAGTGGATACATCACTAAATAAAGTCATGACCTCTCCAAATCCACTTTCATAAATATTATAAGATTCAACATCCTCCAAAATAGTGGGATCATTACTTCCTAAAGTTGACACTCTTCAAACCCACTTTCATCAATATAATCATCATAGGTAGAAGGCATGCTATCATCATAACAACTTTGCATATCAAAACTTGGGAGGCTAAAAATATCATCATTATTAAACATAGCATCCCCAAGCTTGGGACAAACATTAATTTCAGCAAATATATTCACAAATATGTCATCCTCATCAAACATAGCTTCCCCAAGCTTGGGCCTTTTCATATCATAAGCATAATCACTCTCATCATTAATAGTATGGATAGCACCAATAGTATAGAAATTATCATATTCTTCCAAGCAAGTGCCAAAAAGATTTTCAAGATCATAAGAGGTATCATTATATTCCCAATCATAATCATCACAACAAGCAATAGGCATAACGAGATCATCAAGTGCATCATCTTCCACAATTATTTTTGATTCATTTTCATGAGACACAACAATAATAGGAGCAACATTATTTGGGAGAGATATCTTTTTACCTCTCTTCCTTTTTCTTTTATTCTTCTTCACCACATCATGTGTGGGTTCAATCCTCTTTTTGGAGCTCTTTATTAATGAGATTGGTTGAATAGAAGGCTCCTCCTCGTTACCTGATTCATCATAAGAAATAATAGGGGGATATTGGGAAGTCTCTTACCTTTCATTAGCATTCTCTTCATCTTATATTTGTTTTCTTTTCTTTATGTAATTGGCAATATAAGGATTTTCAATGCAATTCACCGCACAATACATATCCATTTCCTCTAGATCAAAACCAAGAAGTTTGTAACGGGCAAATTCTGGAAGATAATTAGTTAAACCTTTCATTTCTTCACAACCCATAAGCAAGCTAAGTTCATTATAATGTGCAAGGGAAATCAACTCATCACAATTTTTGGACACAATTAGATCATGAAACAATTTGCATCGGATAGCTAAATGACCACTTTCATTGCAAAGTTCACAAGTACGGCCAAGAAAATTTAAATCTTCAGCACAAACATCCAGCCTTTCTTGCAACAATTTAGTTTCTAAGTACTTATGCCTCTTGCAATATCTATCTTCCCTATTTGGTATATACTTGCAAACCCAATGCACTCCACAAAAATTGACATGTTTATAGGAGACATTTTCACCATAACTAGTGCAATCATCATTAGTACCATGGACCTTCAAGGAGTTCATACTAACAACATTGCAATCATGCTCATCATTTAAATATTTAGTGCAAAACATTTTAATGCATTCTTCTTCTAACACTTTGGCACAATTTTTCTTTCCATCATTCTCACGAAAGATATTAAAAAGATGAAGCGTATGAGACAAACTCAATTCCATTTTTTTTTGTAGTTTTCTTTTATAGACTAACTAGTGATAAAACAAGAAACAAAAAGATTCTATTGCAAGATCTAAAGATATACCTTCAAGCACTCACCTCCCCGGCAACGGCGCCAGAAATGAGCTTGATGTCTACTACGCAACCTTCTTCTTGTAGACGTTGTTGGGCCTCCAAGTGCAGAGGTTTGTAGGACAGTAGCAAATTTCCCTCAAGTGGATGACCTAAGGTTTATCAATCCGTGGGAGGCGTAGGATGAAGATGGTCTCTCTCAAGCAACCCTGCAACCAAATAACAAAGATTCTCTTGTGTCCCCAACACACCCAATACAATGGTAAATTGTATAGGTGCACTAGTTCGGCGAAGAGATGGTGATAAACGTGCAATATGGATGGTAGATATAGGTTTTTGTAATCTGAAAATATAAAAACAGCAAGGTAACTAGTGGTAAAAGTGAGCGTAAATGGTATTGCAATGCTAGGAAACAAGGCCTAGGGTTCATACTTTCACTAGTGCAAGTTCTCTCAACAATAATAACATAATTGGATCACATAACTATCCCTCAACATGCAACAAAGAGTCACTCCAAAGTCACTAATAGTGGAGAACAAACGAAGAGATTATGGTAGGGTACGAAACCACCTCAAAGTTATTCTTTCCAATAAATCCGTTGGGCTATTTCTATAAGTGCCACAAACAGCCCTAGAGTTCATACTAGAATAACACCTTAAGATACAAATAAACCAAAACCCTAATGTCACCTAGATACTCCAATGTCACCTCAAGTATCCGTGGGTATGATTATACGATATGCATCACAAAATCTCAGATTCATCTATTCAACCAACACATAGAACCTCAAAGAGTGCCCCAAAGTTTCTACCGGAGAATCAAGACGAAAACCTGTGCCAACCTCTATGAATAAGTTCATGGGCGGAACCCGCAAGTTGGTCACCAAAACATACATCAAGTGAATCATGCGATATCCCATTGTCACCACAGATACGCATGGCAAGACATACATCAAGTGTTCTCAAGTCATTAAAGACTCAATCCAATAAGATTACTTCAGAGGGAAAACTCAATCCATTACAAGAGAGTAGAGGGGGAGAAGAAATTTAAGATCCAACTATAATAGCAAAGCTCGCGATACATCAAGATCGTGCCAAATCAAGAACACGATAGAGAGAGATCAAACACATAGCTACTGGTACATACCCTCAGCCCCGAGGGTGAACTACTCCCTCCTCGTCATGGAGAACGCCGGGATGATGAAGATGGCCACCGATGAGGGTTCCCCCCCTCCGGCAGGGTGCCGCAACAGGGTCCCGAGAGGTTTTTGGTGGCTACAGAGGCTTGCGGCTGCGGAACTCCAGATCTATTATGTTCTCTGAAGTTTTTAGGGTATATGGATATATATATATATATAGGCGGAAGAAAAACGTCAGGGGAGCCACGAGGGGCCCACGAGGGTGGAGGGCGCGCCCCCTACCTCGTGGCTCCCTTGTTTCTCTCCTGGCGTGCACTCCAAGTCTATCTGGTAGCTTTCCTTCCAAAATAACTTCTCCAGTTGGTTTCATTCTGTTTCGACTCCGTTTGATATTCCTTTTCTGGGTCAATAGGTTAGTCCCAAAAATAATATAAAAGTGCATAATAAAGTCCATAAATCATCCAAGATGGATAATATAATAGCATGAATACTTCATAAATTATAGATATGTTGGAGACGTGTCGGGGCGTCGCCTTGAACCACGCAGCCCGCATCCTACGCTTTGGATGGGGAGTTGCGCCTTGTGAGAGGTTGTGGCCGCGCATGGCTCTTGCTTCTTGCAGTTCCTGGGTGGTCTTGGTGATGAACTCCTGGGTGGTGGGCACTCCTTGCCATGTGCTCTCTTGAGGAAGGTGTGCCGTGAGACACGCTTCCAAGTGGAGCCCAAGCGCCTCCCTCGTGAGGTTGGCAAGGTCTGAGGCTCTCCAGAAGGGAGCCCCCGAGCCATGCCTAAGGAGTGTGACGGGCGCGCTTTCCTATGCGATGGAGGGAGGCGCCCCTGGGATGGGCGCAGATCCTGATGAGGCTCCTGCCGTGGTGCCATCCTCCTGAGGTCATGCGCGGCGCGGCTGCTTCTTCTTGGGAATGGCCTCCGGAGGGCCTTCACTTCTCCTGTCGGGGTTGTCGATTGCTGCAGCGTGAAAGGCGCGTTCGAGGGAGCACACCGCATCCCTCTCCTCACACGGGACCGTGATGATTCCTCCACTTCCTGGCATCTTGAGAATGTTGTAGCCATGATGAGTTACTGCCATGAACTTGGCCAGGGCTGGATACCCGAGGATGGCATTATACGGCAGGCGGATGTGCGCGACGTCAAAGTCAATGAGCTCGGTGCGATAGTCCTTGCGCTCCCCGAAGGTGACAGGCAGGCGGACCTGCCCTATTGGTGTGGTGGAACCATCGGTCACTCCTGAGAAAGGCTTGGTTGGCTGGAGCTGCTCATATGGCACTTGGAGGTTGTCGAACATGTCGACGGATAAGACGTTGAGCCCTGCGCCACCATCGATGAGAGTCTTGGTGACTTGCACATTGCTGATGACTGGGGAGCACAGCATAGGGAGGGTGCCAGCGGTGGCTGCGCACTTGAGCTGATCTGCCGAGTTGAAGGTGATGGCACATTGGGACCACCTGAGCGGGCGCGTGGCCTCGAGCTTGGGGAGCACCGCGTTCACCTCATGAGCGAACTGTTTGAAGATGCACTGAGAGGCTGGGGCCTGGGCACCACCCAAGATGCAGGCGATCGGACGCGGCTCCTGAAAGCCCCCAGCCCCCTCGTCCTGGTGGTGGTCGTCGTTCCTTCTTGGTGGCGGCAGCGGGGGAAGACCGGCGTTTCCCTGGGGGCGATCCTCACGAGGTGGGTCCCTCCAGGCGCCCTCGTGAGGTTGGTCCTGCCAGCGGTCTTCACGAGGCCGGTCGCGCCACTCCTGGCGCGGGCCACGGTCGTCCCAGCGTCCGCCTCCGCGTCCTCCTCCACGACCGTAGCCCCGGTCGTTGCGCTCGGGGCGTCGATTGTAGCATCCTTCCCATATGGCTCTGAGCTCTTGGCAGTCGCTGGTGTTGTGGGTGTTCAGGTTGTGGAAGGCGCAGAATGGTCGGCCGTTCTTGGATGACTCGGGCTGATCTCTGCCTCGCTTGGTGTCGGGCTCCGCTGCGAGCACTACTGCCTCTTTGCGCTTCACGTCCTTGGCCTTGGCCTTCTTCTCCTCCGCTCCTGGAGCTGGCAGCTCGAGGAGAGAGAGGCGCCCCTCCTCAGCTCTTGCTCACTTGGTTGCCAGGTTGAACAGCTCCTGAGATGTGCAAAGCTCCTCGTGGATAGCGAGCTCTTCCTTCATCTTGACATCACGGATGTCGTCCGAGAATGCGGAGATGATGGCTTCGTCCGTGACCTTGGGGATCTTGAGGCGGGTGTTGTTGAAGCGCTGGATGTACTTCTGGAGGGTCTCTCCTGGCTATTGCTTGATGCGGCGTAGATCACCCGCGGCCACTGGGCGGTCGCGAGTGCCCTGGAAGTTGGCGACGAAGCGGTCGCGCATCTCGTCTCAGGAGGAGATCGAGCCGTGCTGCAGGTTCAGGAGCCAGGAGCGGGCCCCATCCTTGAGAGCCATGGGAAACCAGTTCGCCATGACTTTTTCATCGCCGTTGGCCACTTCGATGCTCAGTTCATAGAGCTGCAGGAACTCTGCGGGGTCGGCGGTGCCATTGAAGCGAGGAGGCAGATCTGGCTTGAACTTGCCTGGCCAGGCGACGCTACGCAATTCGGGGGTGAAGGCGCGACAGCCGGCCGTGGTCGCCGGGGCCTGCTTCTGAGGTGGAGCTTGGTCTTGGCGAGGTCCGTGCTGCGCCACTGCAGGCGGCACGCGGTCTTGATGAGGTGGCGCGGGGAGCGCCGGTGTAGCTTCTCGCGGCCGTGGGATTTCTTGACAGCTTCTTTCTTCACGCGCGGGCGCCGGGCGTGGTGGATCACGCCACGGAGGCGCGCTCCTTGGTGCCAAGGCACCGTATTGGGGTTGAGGTGGTGGAGGCATGCCATGTGCCGCGTCGCCCGCGGCTGGTTGAGGGAGAGGCAGAGAGTGGGACGGCGCCGGAGAGCCCCCTGCGGTGCGGACGAGCTCGGTGACACGGTCGAGCCACTCCTCATAGAGGTTGTCGACGGGGCGGTAGCGCAGGAGCTTGTTCACCGCGATGAGCGCGGCCCGTGCCTCCAGGGGAGCGCGATGCGCGTGAGACGAAGAACCAGCAGGGGTCAGCGATGGAGTAGCGGTGTTGCCGTCCTGCCGCACCGAAGGATGGAGCACGGACGCATGCTGCTCGTTCCCCGTCGGGCCAGTGGTAGTGTTGGCGGCGGGAGACGGAGAACGACGAGGTGGCCCGCCTACGGGAGCCGTCTGAGCGATGCGGGCGGAGAGGGCAGCCCGACGCTTAGCTCGAGCACGGCGAGCGTCCGTCATGGAAACGATGGAGCGATGGAGCAATGAACTGATGGAAGGGAAACTACGGCGCACCCCTACCTGGTGCGCCAAATGTCGGATGTGGGGTTCCGGCAAACCCTTAAGGTTCGAACACTGGGGTGCGCGCGAAGTCTCTCCCTCCTACCGATCTACGCTCTAGCTCGCTAAGATCTTGCGGACAAACTCGACGAACTCGCAACACAGAAAGACACGAGGTTTATACTGGTTCAGGCCACCGTTGTGGTGTAATACCCTACTCCAGTGTGGTGGTGGTGGATTGCCTCTTGGGCTGATGATGAACAGTACAAGGGAAGAACAGCCTCCTGAGGTTGAGGCGTTCTTGTGCGTATGAACTTGTGGTGTGAGGATTCGATGCCTCTACTGTGGTGGCCAGCTCTACTTATATAGGCCCTGGTCCTCTTCCCAAATATCAAGCGGGAAGGGAGCCAACAATGGCGGGCAAATTTGAAGGGGGACAGCTAGTACAAGCTATCTTGACAAAAGTGGTCTTCGCCCGCGAAAAGCTCTGGGGTGACGCTGTCTTGGGCTCCACGTGACCTCCGCCTTGCCGTCCTCCTGGCAACCTTTGCCTGATGCCTTGGTACTCTTCGCCTGCGCTGGCCTCCCTAGCACCAAAGGGAAAATAAGGACGTTGTGCGCACCGGCGCCCGCCTGGTATCGTTCGTCATGGCTCATGTCACGAGAGCCTCGTGAGGTTTGCCTCGCCTTGATATCTCCGCTCCTCGTGAGCCTGCTTGACTAGGCCACTCCAGAGGAGGTCTCACGTCATCCGCCTCGCGAGGCTTGGACCCTAGCGAGGGTCTTGGGTGCCTTGTTGACGAAGATGGCCGTACGGCCTGCTGCTTGGCCGCGCTGTGGGCCGCAGGCAGGCAAGTCTAGGGACCCCCGTTCCCAGAACGCCGACAGTCTTCAACCTCGGGAAGCCGAGATCGCCATGGACGTGACGTCTGCTCCGTGCCTTCCCCGAGCCCGCTTCGACGCCCCCTGCACTCTTTGTGAGCTCCTTCCCCAAACCCCCCTCTTCTGTGCTTCGTTTTCACTCCATAGTCGTTGTTCCGCCGGAGACCGACCCGCGCCACCGCCAAACTTCTCGCCGCCATGGCGACAGCCACCACAACTCGTGCCCGAGCACACCATCATGCTCAGCATGATCTCATGAGCCCGTATACACCCGCAGCGCCTCCTCCAGTGCTCTGTAGCGCCACCCTGATGATGCCCGAGCTGTTGCCGCCGCTGAACCTCGTCGCCGGCCAATTTTCCGGCCACACCAGCACCTACCGCTGCCACCACTTGATGCGCGCCACTGCGTGCGTTCGAACACAACAGACCGCGGCCAAAATGATGCCATGTGGCTCATTTCCGAGCCCCTCCGCCGCGCCTGTCATCGCCGGCGTCGAGCCGCCGGCAAGTTGACCTCGTTTGACCTAGGGTTTGACTCCCCTAGGTCAACGATAGGTGGGCCCAGAGCCCTGCTAATTTTAGCTTAGCGCTAATTAACTTTTAGTTAACCCACTAAGTCACTCACATGTGGGCCCAGGCCCACTGACAGTTTATTCAGTATTAACTTAACCCTATTAATTAGTTGTTTCACTGACAAGTGGCTCCCGGCCGTCAGGTTTGACCTGGGCTGACGCCTTTGACTTGCTGACATCATGCTGACCCTGTGATGACGCAGTAATGCTTTTCTAGATTTTAATATTTGGTTTATCTATTTTCAAAAAATGTCTAAAACTTCAAAAATTCATAGAAAATAATCTATAACTCATATTGAAATAAATTATATATGAAAAATTATCAAAAAAATCCAACCTATCCATCTGTACAAGTTCCATGCATGTTTAAACAACCTAACCTTGCTGTTAGACCAAAACATGATAATGCACATTATAAATTCATAACTTGAGTTTGAATTTGAACCCTTGGTTCAAATTAGCTCAAACCTTTATGTTCTTAGTTGCATTAGCTCAAACACATTCATTTTGCCATGTCATGATCATGCATCATATTTTTGCATTGCATTGATTGTGTTCCCTCTCTGTTGCCGCTAATTGTTCCCCCTCAGTAGACGTGGTACCGACGCTGAGATCGATGACACCAATGAAGAGCTATACTATCTTCAGAAGTGCCAGGCCATGTAGCGGTGAGAGGCCATGTAGGTCTGATTCATCGGGAATGAATTGGAATGGTGGTGAACATGTCCTACTGTGTGTGAGCTAAGTGTGTGAACACGATTTGGTAAAGGTAGCGGTGAGAGGCCACGTAGGAGTACATGGTGGGTTGTCTCATTGAAACCGTCTTTAGGAACTGAGTTCTGTGTTTGTGATCCATGAACAACTACTACCACGCGTTGGGCCCGAAACCAATGGACCCTCTCGACTTATTAACCGCCTTGATCTTTGTCCAGGAGTTGCAACTAGTTTCTGGTGTTTGTAGGATATGTGTTGGAGGCCGTGTGTAGCCCTGACCCTAGGGGTGGGCTATGATGCGGTAGATACACAGTGGCACGGTGTACCGGGTGCCCGTTTGGTGTCTTGGGAACCCTGCACACATCGTTTGGGGCTGTGAGCGAAACCCCGGCCGGATCTCCTCGTGGATGGAACCTGAATAGGTGATAAACCTGGACTACAGACTTGTGCGGTTAGTCAGGTCGTGGCCGACTCCCTCGCCAGGCTTCCGCTTGAAGGTTGCCGAGATACACGATGTGTACATGGTGGTAAGTGGCGAGAGCGTGTGTGAAGAAGTACACCCCTGCAGGGTTATAAATGATCTATTCAAATAGTCGTGTCCGAGGTAAAGGACTTCTGGGTTGCCTATACAGTTCATAGACAAGTGAAAGTGGATACTCTGAAATGCGCAAGATAAGTGTGAGTGCTATGGATGGCGTTCTCGTAGGGAGATGGGAGCGGATCCATAGCGGTGTATTGAATGGTGAATATGTGGACTCATGTGCGCCACCTCAAAAGAGTTACTTGCATTCCTAGTTTAGGATAGCCGACGAGTCAAAGCTGGCTTGCTGAAGTTAAACTCCACCACCCCATTTGTTGATACTGATGCATATGTAGATAGTTCTGATGTAAGTCTTGTTGGGTACATTTGTACTCACGTTTGCTTAATTTATGTTTTGCAGAGAGACTTCAGTCTCGCTAGTAGTTCTGCGTGGACTTCGACGTTTAGCTTGTTACCTCAGCTACGATCTTGTGTCCTCGGCAGGATCTTGTAGATAGTCAGGCTTCTCAGCCTTTTCATTTGTAGTTGTCTGTACTCAGACAAGTTAAGCTTCCACTTGTGCCTGTTGCTTCTATGACTTGAATGCTGGGACATCAGACCCATGTTTGTAATATATGGCTCTTCGGAGCCTAATGAATAAATACTTTGAGTTGCAGAGTTTTGTCGTGATGCCATGTTGTATTTACACATATCGGGCATATTGTGTGTATGATTGAAATGCTTGGTATGTGTGGGATCCGACAACCTAGTTGTTTATCCTTGGTAGGCTCTCTTATGGGGAAATGTAGTCTAGTGCTTCCGCTGAGCCATGGTATTCTGCTACAGCCCGGTTTACCGGAGTCCTGCTAGCCCAGTTACTACTGCTCCAGAACACTTAGACTGGCCGGCATGTGATCCACTTCGTTCCTGTGTCTGTCCCTTCGGGGAAATGTCACGCGGTGACTTCCGGAGTCCTGCTAGCCTACTACAGCCTGGGTTCCCGGAGTCCTGTTAGTCCAGTTGCTACAGCCCGGATTCACACGCCGATGACCGACACGTTCGATGCTGGTTCATGTATGCCTGTCCCCATAAGTTAGCGCCACTTTGGGTTCACGACTAGTCATGTCGGCCCGGGTTCTCTGTCATATGGATGCTAGCGACACTATCATATACGTGAGCCAAAAGGCGCAAACGGTCCCAGGCCAGGTAAGGTGGCACCCGTGGGAATACCGTGCATGAGACCGCAAAGTGATATGATGTGTTACATGCTAGATCGGTGTGACCTAGAATCGGGATCCTGACAGAAAATGAGTAAAATTTATAAAAATAATAGCAAATGGGTTGTACACGCCACAGATTTCGAGGTTGACTTGTTTACACAAGGCTTTGTCAGTCAACACACGATTCTAGCAGCAGTGACTGTTGGATGTCCATCCAACGGCCGACGTGCCTCTTCAATTTTTGATCTTCCTGCTCCAGCCGCCTAAAATAGCGCCGGCAGGACTGCCTGCTCCCAACTCTTGTGGCCCGCTGTGATGCCGCGCAGGCTTCACCGGCCCACCCTACTCCCTCTGCTGGCCTGGCCGCATGCAATCAACTGCCTCCTTATTATGCGAAAAAAATGATTCCTCCCACTGACATCTGGGGCGCACCGGTTGGGAGGCTGACCTGTAGGCCTACTAAGTTGACGCGTACGTAGGGCTTGTCAACTTAGTCAACAAACGATTCTAGCAGCAGTGACCGTTGGATTTGAACCAAACGGTCCTGCTACTTCTTCAATCGCTGCTCTTCTTACACCAGCCGCCTAAACCAGCGCCGGTGAGACCACCTGCTCCTGCCTCCCATGGTCGGTTGTGCTGTCGCGGAAGCCTCACCGCCCCCTACTACTCCCACCACTGGCCAGGCCCTGCGGCGACGGCAGCCTCACACCGCAGCCGAACCAGTGAACCCTCGTACTCCTCTCCGCATGGGCATCCATTATCGCGTCTTCCCCAGCTCCGCGTCGTCCCCTTCCTAGGCCTCGCCATCGTCCACCGCCCTGGTGCTCTCGGCGCAGCGTGGTTAGTGTGTTCAAGGAACGACTTCCATCGGAAGAGTACTGTATGTGGAGAGGCTGACAGCTGGATCCACGGTCGTAGCAAGGAAGTGCCTCCTTATTACGCAGAAAATAATGATTCCTCCACCTGACATCGGGGACCCACCGGACGGGCCACCGTATTTCGCGAGAAAACGTTTCCCCCTGACTACTGGGACCCACTAGCTACATCTTCGCACGCCAGGAAGTGCATCCATATTATGGGCAAAAAAGTGATTCGCCCCCTGACTGCTAGGACCCACCAGCTACATCTTCGCACGCAAGGAAGTGCACGGCGATCGGGACCCACCTGGTCGGCGCACGTGGCGTTGTCATTACGGTCGCGAACGTGTACATACATACTTTGGTCGATCGATGCATGCAGGTGCTGGCGATGAACTGTGGTCGTGCAAGGAAGGGCACGTGTCGTAGTAGAGGCGTGCATGTGCATGTACATGTACGTACAGCGGCCAGGGTGCAAGAAAGAAAATACGGCCACATACGTACATACGGGCGGGGTCTCGAACGCCTACTCGTGCATACGTACGGCCAGGGCTCGTGTACATGGCTGGGTCGGAACGGAGAAACTGTGTCGTCGACATGTTCATGGGGAGGCAACGGAATGCGTCCTGTTCATCGGGAGGCAAGGAACGCGTGCTATTCATCGGGAGCCAACCGGCTTGGACGAAACAGCCGATGGAAACGAGGCCTGGCATACAGCAGAACGGAGGAAACGGCCTTGTGTTCGATCGGCCGATCGAAATGGGATCCTGTTCATCGAGAGGGTTCTGGCGTACTGCAAAATGGAGGAAATGGACCTCCTACGGTGGAAACGGGGTCCTGCTGATCGGGAGGGGTGTGGTGTACCGAAACGGACTTGTGTTGGAGTGCTACGGTCGAAACGGGGGTCCTGTTCATCGGGAGGGGTGTGGCGTACCGCAAACCGGAACTCTACGGGATACTGTTCATCTCCACCGTCGACCTCCTCCAGTCATCACGGGCTACTGTTCATCCACCGTCGACCTCCTCCAGCCTCCACCTGCGACTATTCATCCACAGGCTCCTGTTCATCCAGCCTTCACCGCGCGCTCCTCCACCGGCTACTGTTCAGCCAGTCTTCTCCATGGGGTCCTGTTCAACCACCCCTCCACGGGGCTACTGTTCATCCAGCCCTCCACCGGCTACTGTTCAACCAGCCCTCCATGGGGTCATGTTCATCCACCCTTCCACGGGGTCCTGTTCATCCAGCCCTCCACCGGCTCGATCGATCGGGGTACTGTTCATCCAGCGGCAACGGCCTCTACTACCATGGGGTCCTGTTCATCCAAACCCCCCAAACAACACTCACTGTTCATCCAGAGGCAGCATCGATCGGCTTCAGTTAGCAGCAGTAGCGAAGGAATCACTCGGGTTCAGTTAACAGCAAGGGATCGATCGATCACTCGGGTTCAGTAACGCGTAGCCTGCAGTGCAATCGCTCGGGTTCAGTTAGAGCCCAACGCCTCGCTCGGGTTCAGTTAGAGCCCAACGCCTCACACACGCGCGTACGTATGAGAGAAACGCGCATCGCTCGGCCCCCGACCACCCACCGTAACCGGGAACTCCCCGGTATTTTCCTTGCCCTTGCTTCTACCACGGTTTTTTCCATCATGGACGGCCCAAAGAATGTCATGCAGCTGCGTCTCCAGCCCGCAAAGGACGAATATCCCATTTTCTTTCATGATTCTTTGTCATAGAAGTAGGACCCCACCACATCTATGATGATATCGGGTTTTGTCACAATTATCGTCATAGAAGTGTCATAAGCATAACAGGAAAAAAATCCGTTCGGCCCAAAATGTCGCGGATGTGTCTTTTTTTGTAGTGTTTCCCTCAGAAATGAAACCAAGGTTATCGAACCAGTAGGTGAACCAAGCAACACAACGTAAACAGCCCCTGCACACAAATAACAACACCTCGCAACCCGACGTGTTAAAGGGGTTGTCAATCCCTTTCGGGGTACGGCGCCATAAATTGCGTGTTGACGGGAGAACGTTGTAGTAGGTTGAAATAATAGATCGCAAATAAAATAAAGTGCAACAAAGTATTTTTTGCATTTTTGGTTTAATAGATCTGAATAAAAGAGCAAATAAAATAGATCGCAAAGCAAATATATGAGAAAGAAGACCCGGGGGCCGTAGATTTCACTACTGGCTTCTCTCGAGGAAGATAGCAAACGGTGCGTAAACAAATTACTGTTGGGAAATTAATAGAACTTCAAATACTCATGACGATATCCAGGCAATGATCATTACATAGGCATCACGTCCAATATTAGTAGACCGACTCCTGCTTGCATCTACTACTATTACTCCACACATCGACCGCTATCCAGCATGCATCTAGTGTATTAAGTTCATGGAAAAATGGAGTAATGCAATAAGAACGATGACATGATGTAGACAAGATTCGTTTATCTATGGTGGTAGATATAGATCCCGTATTTTTATCCTTTGTAGCAACGATACATACGTGTCGGTTCCCTTTTTGTCACTGGGATCAGGAACGATAAGACCGAACCCACTACCGGGCACCTCTTCCCATTGCAAGATAAATAGATCAAGTTGGCCAAACAAAACCCAAATATCGGAGAAAAAAAATATGAGGCTATAAGAGATCATGCATATAAGAGATCAAAGAAACTCAAATAACTTTCATGGAAATAAAAAGATATGACTGATCATAAACTCGAAGTTCATCAGATCCCAACAAACACACCGCAAAAGAGTTACATCATATGGATCTCCAAGAGACCATTGTATTGAGAATTCAGTGAGAGACAGAGAGAGAGAAAGTCATCTAGATACTAACTACGGATCCGAAGGTCTACAAAGAACTACTCAAGCATCATCGGAGAGGCACCAATGGAGTGGTGAACCCCTCCGTGTTGGTGTCTAGATTGGATCTGGTGGTTTTGGACTCTGCGGCGGCTGGATGAATATTTCGTCGATACTTCTAGGGTTCTGGGATTTTTGGGGTATTTATAGAGCAAAGAGGCGGTCCGGGGGGCACCCGAGGTGGGCACAACCCACCAGGGCGCGCCCTGGTGGGTTGTGCCCCTCTCGCCCCCCCCCCCCTAGGTGCAACCAGGGCCCATTGTCGACGCACAACCCACCAGGTGCAACCAGGGCCCATTGCCTTCCTTCTGGCCCATAAAAAATCATCGTGGAGTTTCGTGGCATTTGGACTCCGTTTGATATTGATTTCCTATGATGTAAAAACCTGGAAAAAACAACAACTGGCACTTGGCACTATGTCAATAGGTTAGTACCAAAAAATGATATAAAATGACTATAAAATGATTATAAAATATCCAAGATTGATAAATAAACAGCATGGAACAATCAAAATTTATAGATACGTTGGAGACGTATCAACCACCCACATCTGGAGGGGTGGCAAAGAGTTCATCATTCTGCGAGCTCCATAAGATAAAGGTGGCATAGATGCCAGACCACTTCGTTTCACAGAACAGGGGTTAGAGTAAGCATATGAATAAGAAAATAAAGTCTTCGAGGACTTATGAACATAATGATTTGGAGAATAATGCACATATTCATAACCCTTAGGCTTTCCCTGCAAAACAGAAGTGTTAGCACGGTGATGTTCATATGAGGATTTTGATCCATATGAAGGCTTTGGTCCATATGAAGAATTTGATCTGGGGTTCCTATTCTTCATAGGTGGTGTCATGATGACATTCACATGAAGACTTTCAAGGAACCTGGGAACCCAGATTTTCTTCATAGGGGGACCATTCCTGCAGTTAGTGCCAACATATCTAGCAAAATACTTCACCATTCTGATTTTTTAACAGTTTATAGTTGGAGTCAAATGACTCACCATACGGGTGGTCCTTTCGCATTAACCCATGAGGTTTTGGGATACTGCTCAGGTTTCCAGTAGGTCCCATCAGCATTGAGTTTCCTCTCAAAGGCAATACCCTCTTTCCTAGGGTTCCTGTTGAGGATCTGCTTCTTAAGCACATCACAAAGAGCTTGATGCCCTTTGAGGCTTTTGTACATGCATGTCACATACAATTCCTTCAACCCTGCATTGTTAGTGATACTTGTGGTATCCTCAGATGAGGAATTTGTGACCACAGAGATAGTTGAAGAATTTGCAGCAATAGAAGCATTTGAACTTTCAAGTGAAGAATTAGCAGATTCACGTTCAATGCATTTTAGACATGGTGGAAATTCCTGAGTGGAACTAATCTGTTGAGCAAGCAATGAATTATGTTCCTTCTGAAGATCTTCATAACTCACCCTTAGCTTCTCAAGATCTTGCTTTCTTTGAACAAATTCATAAGAAAGTTTCCCATGATCAGCTAAGAGTGTATTATGATCACTTTGAAAGTTGTCAAACTTAGACTGAAGTCTCTGAAGATTTTCAGTCAGAGTTTGAGTTCGATCCATTTCTTCACCCAACAGTTCATCGCTTTTGTCTAGCATATTTTGAACCTTTTAAAAAGCCTTTTGTTGTTTCACAGCAATCTTAGCAAGTTTAGAATAGCTAGGCTTGAGATTTTCATCAGATTCATCCTCACTTGATTCATAGGAGGGATATTTGAGTACCTTGGCACCTTTTGCCATGAAGTAATAGGTGGGAGCGTAGTCATCATCGCAGTCATCAGCAGTGTTGGGGAAGTCATTTTCCTCAGAGTTGAAGATGGACTTGCTGACAAAAGCAGTAGCGAGAGCTAGGCTCACCACACCAGAGTCTGACTCCTCATATGCCTCCTCTTCCTCGTTTTCTTCAGATTCAGCTTCAGATTCCATTTCCTTGCCAATGAATGCCCGAGCCTTTTTGGAGCTGCTCTTCTTGTGAGATGAAGACTTTGAAGATTTTGACAATGAGGACTTTGAAGATTTCTTCTTCTTATTCTTCAAGTCATCAGAACTGTCATCCTTGTATTTCTTCTACTTTGATTCCTTCTCCCACTGAGGACAATCAGTAATGTAGTGACCAGGCTTCTTGCATTTGTGGCAAGTTCTCTTCTTGTAGTCACAGGGTGATGTCGGCGTTCTGGGAACGGGGGTCCCCAGACTTGCCTGTCTGCGGCCCACGGCGTGGCTATGCTAGCAGGCATGTACGGCCCATCTTCATCAACAAGGCATTCAGGACCCTCGTGAGGGGCCAAGCCTCGCGAGGCGAACGATGCAAGACCTCCTCAGGAACGGCCTCTCCAGGCTTCCTTGCGAGGAGCAGAGATATCAAGGCGGGGCAAACCTCATGAGTCTCTCGTGACGTGAGCCATGACGATCAACATGAGGAGGGCGCCAGGAGAGCGCCAGCACGTGCAGTGTCCTTGTTTCCTCTTTGGTGCTAAGGAGGCAAGCGCAGGCGCGGAGTACCGAGGCATCAGGCAAAGGTTTCCATATCAGTGCAACGAGACCAAGACCAGCAGGCCAGCAGGACGGAGGTCACCATGGAGCCCAAGACGGCGTCACCACCAGAGCCTTTTGCAGGCGAAGACCACTTTTGTCAGGATAGCTTGTACTAGTTGTCCCCCTTCAAATTGCCCGCCGTTGTTGGCTCCCTTCCCGCTCAATATTTGGGGAGAGGACCAGGGCCTGTATAAGTAGAGCTAGCCACCACCGTAGGATATAACTCATTGAGAGACATCTCACCCACGCAAGTTCGTCAAGCACAAGAACACCTCAACCTCAGGAGGCTGTTCTTCCCCTTGTACTATTCTTCATCAGCCCAAGAGGCAATCCACCACCACACACTGGAGTAGGGTATTATACCACAACGGTGGCCCGAACCAGTATAAATCCTGTGTCTTTGTGTTGCTAGCTCATCGAGTTCGTCCGCGAGATCTTAGCGAGCTAGGGCGTGGATCGGTAGGAGGGAAAGAACTTCACGCGCACCTAGAGTTCGAACCTTAAGGGTTTTGCCGGAACCCCGGATCCGACATTTGGCGCGCCAGGTAGGGGTGCGCCGTAGCTTCCCTTCCGTCGATCTGCGCTCCGCCTGCATGGCAGGCGCCCCGTCATCGCCTCCGACTGCGGGCATCGACAACGGGGCCACGGGCTCCGAGCCCTGGCCCCGGCCCTGCGACGGGTGCGGTGGTCAACCAAGTTCAAGCTGGAGATGCCGCCGTGCTACGGCGGCGTCGCGGGCCCGTTAGCTTTCCTGTTGGCGTACGAGGAGGCCGTCCTCGAGGCCGGAGGCGATGACAAGGTCATGGCCAACTGGCTCCCCATGGCCCTCGCTGGCGAGCCACGCGCCTGGCTGCTCAACCTTCTCGGATCTACGGTGGCGTCTTGGGGGGAACTCTGCGACCTCTTCACTACTCGCTACGCAGTACCGGCGCACCATGAAGTCGCGGCCCTACTGGGCGGCTCTCAAGCACCGCCTTCAGATCGCCACGTCAAGCCGTTCCTCCGCCAGATTGGTGCCGCTTCCGAACGCCCGGGGGCTCCACCTTGTTGGGCTGCGCTGGAGGCCGACCTCACCTTCAGCTCAAAAGACCACCCCGACTCCACCGCCAGCACGGGCATGCTTCCGATGGTATGTACGCCCACCATCTGCCACATGGCCATCACCAAGACCATCATCGACGGTGGTGCTGGCCTCAACTTGCTCTCCGTGGAAGCCTTCAGCCTCCTTCACATGCCGCTCGAGGGGCTCACCCTCAGCAAGCCTTTCTCAGGAGTTGGTGGCGGTGCTGCCCACTCCCTGGGGCAGATCCGCCTTCTCGTCACCTTCGGCACGCGCGACAACAACCGCACCGAGCTGGTTGATACGTCTCCGTCGTATGTACTTTTCCAAACACTTTTGCCCTTGTTTTGGACTCTAACTTGCATGATTTGAATGGAACTAACCCCGGAGTGACGCTGTTTTCAGCAGACTTTTCATGGTGTTATTTATGTGCAGAAACAAAAGTTCTCGGAATGACCTGAAACTCCACGGATCGTCTAGTTAAAAATAATAAAAAATCCTCGCCAAAGATGAAGACCAGGTGGCCCACACCCTGTCCACGAGGGTGCCCCCCCTAGGGCGCGCCCCCCTACCTCGTGGGCCCCCTGGAGCTCCTCCGACGCCAACTCCAACTCTATATATTTGCTTTTGGAGAGAAAAAATAAAGGAGAAGAAATCATCGCGTTTTACGACGATGCAGCCGCCAAGCCCTAAAACCTCTCGGGAGGCTGATCTGGAGTCCGTTCAGGGCTCGAGAGAGGGGATTCGTCGTCAGCCGTCATCATCAACCATCCTCCATCACCAATTTCATGATGCTCACCGCCCGTGCGTGAGTAATTCCATCATAGTCTTGCTGGACGGTGATGGGTTGGATGAGATCTATCATGTAATCGAGTTAGTTTTGTTAGGGTTTGATCCCTAGTATCCACTATGTTCTGAGATTGATGTTGCTATGCTTAATACTTGTCACTAGGAACCGAGTGCCATGGTTTCAGATCTAAACCTATTATGTTTTCCTGAATACATGTGAGTTCTTGATCCTATCTTGCAAGTCTATAGTCACCTACTATGTGTTATGAACTGGCAACCCCGAAGTGACAATAATCGGGACCACTCCCGGTGATGACCATAGTTTGAGGAGTTCATGTATTCACTAAGTGCTAATGCTTTGTTCCGGCACTCTATTAAAAGGAGGCCTTAATATCCCTTAGTTTCTATTAGGACCCCGCTGCCACGGGAGGGTAGGACAAAAGATGTCATGCAAGTTCTTTTCCATAAGCACGTATGACTATATTCAGAATACATGCCTACATTACATTGATGAATTGGAGCTAGTTTTGTGTCACCCTATGTTATGATTGTTACATGATGAACCGCATCCGGCATAATTATCCATCACCGATCTAATGCCTACGAGTTTTCCATATACTGGTTTACGCTTATTTACTTTTCCGTTGCTATTGTTATAATCACTACAAAATACCAAAAACATTACTTTAGCTTCCGTTACTTTTGTTACCGTTACCACTACTATCATATTACTTTGCTACTAAATACTTTGCTACAGATATTAAGTTATCCAGGTGTGGCTGAATTGACAACTCAGTTGCTAATACTTGAGAATATTCTTTGGCTCCCCTTGTGTCGAATCAATAAATTTGGGTTGAATCTTTGAGTTACTTGGGATTTATATCTGCTGGTCACTATGAAGAACTTGAAAGACGCTAAGACAACAATTTATCCCTCAACTACGAGGGGAGGTAAGGAACTGCCATCTAGCTCTGCACTTGATTCACCTTCCTGCTTTGAGTAAGCTTGCGACACCTAAACCTCGCTACGCTATTCGCTTACGATATGTCGCATGTTATTGATGATGCCACTTCTGCTATGCATGATACTTATGATGAAACTACTTCTATGCTTGATACTACTGTGCCACTTAGTGAATTTCTTGATGAACAAATTGCTAGGGCTAGAGAGAAAGAAATTATTGAAACTGATTATGTTGATGAAATTGATGATGAAAACATGCTTGTTATTCCTAAAGGTTATATTTTTTATAAAGAAGCTTCTGCTGCTATTTTAGCTTGCAAAGATAACGATGAGCTTAGAAGGCTATTAGCTAAATGGAATAAGCAATCTCTTAATGATAGAATGAGGCCCGACCCTGCTTTTTCTACTTCACCTATTTGTGTTGCCGATAAGGATTATGAATTCTCTGTTGGTCCTGATATAATTACTTTGGTTGAATATGATCCTTTTCATGGTTATGAATCTGAAATTGTTGTGGCACATCTTACTAAATTAAATGATATAGCCACCCTGTTCACTAATGATGAGAGATCTGGCTACTTTTATATCCTTAAAATATTTCCGTTCTCATTAAAGGGTGATGCTAAGATATGGTTTAATTCTCTTGATCCTGGTTGTGTCATGATCCCCAAGATATGATTTATTACTTCTCTTCTAAATATTTCCCTGCTCATAAGAAACAAGCTGCTTTGAGGGAAATATACAACTTTGTGCAAATTGAAGAAGAGAGTCTCCCACAAGCTTGGGGGAGGCTTCTCAAATTACTTAATGCTTTGCCTGATCATCCTCTTAAGAAAATGAAATACTTGATATCTTTTATAATGGACTAACTGATGCTTCCATAGATTACCTGGATAGTTGTGCTGGTTCTGTTTTCAGGGAAAGAACACCGGATGAAGCTGAAATTCTATTGAATAATATGTTGACAAATGAAAATAATTGGACACTTCACAGGCCAGCTCCTGCTCCAATTCGAGCCTATTCCTAAACCAACTCCGAAGAAGAGAGATGTTCTATTTCTCGATCCACGAAGATATGCAAGAGGCAAAGAAATCTATGAAAGAAAAAGGTATTAAAGCTGAAGATGTTAAGAATTTACCTCCTGTTGAAGAAATACATGGTCTTAATTTACCGCCTGTTGAAGAAACACATGATCTTAATCTCATTACCTATTGAAGAACCTCCAGGTCTTGATAACCCGATACAGGTAGTAAAGGTAAATTCTCTCTATAGATATGATAAAGCTGAGGTCCCTCCTACTAAAATTGCTAGTCAGTGCTTGGATGAGTTTGATAACTTTATGTTTAAGCAAGAAGACTTCAATGCTTAATTTGGTAGACAATTAAAACAAAACGCTTATATGATTAAACACTTGGGTGATTATATGGCCAATGTTAGAGGTGAACTTAAACTTGTTAGCAAACATGCTTCTATGGTTACCACTCAAGTAGAACTTAAAGCTCAAAATGATTTGCTCAATGAAATGAATAGTAATAAAAATGATTATGCTATTAGAGTGGCTACTAGAACTGGTAGAATGACTCAGGAACCTTTGTATCCTGAAGGCTACCCTAAGAGAATTGAGCAAGATTCTCAGAGAAATAATATTGATGCACCTAGTTCTTCTAAAAGGAACAAAAAGAAAAATGATAGGACTTTGCGAACTTCTAGTGAACTATTGCTGAACCATCAGAGAATCCAAATGATATATCTATTTCTGATGCTGAAACACAATCTGGTAATGAACATGAACCTAATGAAAATGTTAATGAAGGTATTCATGATGATGCTCAACCTAGTAATGATAATGATGTAGAAATTGAACATGTTGTTGATCTTGATAACCCACAATCAAAGAATCACCGTTATGATAAGAGAGACTTTGTTGCTAGGAAACATAGTACAGAAAGGGAGCCATGGGTTCAGAAACCCATGCCTTTTCCTCCCAAACCATCCAAGAAAAAGGATGATGAGGATTATGAGCGCTTTGCTGAAATGATTAGACCTATCTTTTTGCGTATGCGATTAACTGATATGCTCAAAATGAATCCTTATGCTAAGTATATGAAGGATATTGTCACTAATAAAAAAAGATACCGGAAGCTGAGATTTCCACCATGCTTGCTAATTATAATTTTAAGGGTGGAATACCAAAGAAACTTGGAGATCCAGGAGTACCCACTATACCATGCTCCATTAAAAGAAACTATGTTAAAACTGCTTTATGTGATTTTGGAGCCGGTGTCAGTGTTATGCCTCTCTCTTTATATCGTAGACTTGATTTGAATAAGTTGACACCTACTGAAATATCTTTGCAAATGGCTGATAAATGAACTGCTATACCTGTCGGTATTTGTGAGGATGTACTGTTGTGGTTGCAAGCGTTACTATCTTAACGGACTTTGTTATTCTTGATATTCACGAGGGCGATAGTATGTCTATTATTCTTGGAAGACCTTTTTGAATACTGCAGGTGTTGTTATTGATTGCAACAAAGGCAATGTCACTTTTCATGTTAATGGTAATGAGCATACGGTACACTTTCCGAGGAAACAACCTCAAGTTCATAGTATCAACTCTATTGGAAAAAATCCATCGATTATTTTTGGAGGTTTTGAATTTCCTCTTCCTACTGTCAAGAAGAAATATGTTATTCTTATTATTGGGGATGTGCATATCCCCGTTGAGGTAACATAGTGTTATTCAAAATTTCTCCGGTTTCATGTTATTCAGAATGAGTTTGTTAACAAGACCTGATCAACCTTGTTAGTAGATTCCTTTTGATGAGCATGAGATGGATGAAACTAGAAGCACAACCTTCTGTACCCTCCTTGTACTTTCTGTTATTAAGTTGAAATAAAGTAAAATTAGTATTTTTGTGTCTGTTTCCTGATTTATCCGTGCAATATAAAAATACCGCGAAAAAAAAGTCCTCCAAATGCCATGCCAATTTAATATGATTTTTTCTAGAATATTTGAGGATTTATGGAACCGAGAACACCCCAGGGCGCGCCCCCTGCCTCGTGGGCCCATGGTGGCCCCCCTCCACTTATTCCTGCACCCATACAGTTCTTCTTCCTCCCACAAACACGAATATCTAGCTCAAGCACGGGTTCTAGCTCACTTTGCTGCGATTTTCGATCTCCTTTCTCAAAGCACCTCTCACAAAACTGCTTGGGAGATTGTTCCTTGGTATGTGACTCCTCCATTGGTCCAATTAGTTTTTGTTCTAGTGCTTTATTCTTTGCAAAATTGTGCTGCCTAGGTGACCATGTTCTTGAGCTTGCATGTCAAATTTATATGGTACCAAGTAGTTCTAATGCTTGATATAGGCTCTAGGCACTTGTGGGAGTAGTTGCTATCAATTTTATTGAGCTTGGCTCACTTTTGTTTGAAGTTACTAAAAATTTCAGAATATTTTAGAAAATGATGAAGATACTTTTGAGGGGCTCATCGAGCCGAAGCTCGAAGGAAAAGCAAAATGAAGAAGCACAGAGGCCCAAATATAATTTTCCTGCAAAACTTTTGCTATTTTCCTAAGGAATCACCTCCTTCAGTAGAGTTTCATTTATATGATGTTGTTAAGAAAATGCCACTAGATGAATTTTGCAAGGTTTGCAAAATACCCTTTGAGGGTACCTTAGATGAACCACACCGTAAAGATGTGGAAGAATTTATTGACACCATCACTATGGGGGAAACTAGGAAGGTTTTCGATGCAAGAACCACTAGCATACATTTTCCTGTCTTACGCTACTTTGCCTTATTGGTTGCGGAAACTGTGGAAACCTTAGTGTTCCTGATATTATAATTTTGTTCCATGGTTTATACCGCGATAACACTGTTAGTATGGGCGGAATTATTGCTAAACGGTTAAGTTTGAACCGTCCAAAGGGCCCCATCTTTGGAGGTATTTATGCTTCACGCCTAGCTACGCATTTTAACATACCTATTAGACTCTATGAGAAAGAAGAAAAATTGCTGCCTAGTGCTTATATAGATTATAAGAGTATGCTAGCGCATGAATTTGTTGTTAAGGGCAGGGAAGGGGAGCATAAGTATAAATTGTACTTTAATAAACATCACCCTGAAACTATTACTTTGCCTGCTCCTTCCTTGATTAATTTTGAAGGAACGTATCTCGTTCCGTGGACGGCCGTTCAAGCCTACCGGAACCCTGCACCAGCCCCGGAACCGGAACCACAATATGAGCCTCCACGACAGTCTGATTACTTTTGGGATCCGGAGGTGGCTGCTGGTCGATGTGATCGAGTCCTCTTCATCACAGTACGACCCCAGCTACACCTACGGATATCCGCCAGGCCATCCTTGGCAATGAACCAACTTAGGCCAAAAGCCTAAGCTTGGGGGAGTACGTATTTCCTACCAACATTATATCTATGTTCACACACACTCATTGATAAATGTCGGTGCTCATACTTTTTCACTGTAATATCCATGTTAGTTCATTCTCTTTTTCCTGCTTTCTTCTTGTGTGTTTGTTAAACCTTAAGAAAAACCCAAAAAATAGTAGTAGTTTTTAGTTAGTTTACTTTTCTTGCTGTAGTAGTAATAATTAAAAAGAAAACCCAAAAAGATTTTCCGTTCTTCTTTTGCTTGTTGGGATCTTTCCCGTGTAAATAGTTTTATTTCTTTTCTTTTCTTTGGGGTTGATAGGAGAATACCATGATTAAATTGTTGAAGTGGCTCTTATATGCATTATTGTTGATTTAACCAAGAGCCCATATTGCCTTGTCTTCTCCTGTTTATTGAATGCTTGCAGATTCCAGCTTAGTCCAATGCACGTGCACTCTTATTATTATTCACATCGTTCGGTCGTGCAAGTGAAAGGCAAATATGATGATATATGATGGACTGACTGAGATGAGAAAAGCTGGTATGAACTCGACCTCTCTTGTTTTTGTAAATATGATGAGTTCATCATTCTTGATTCAGCTTATTATGAATAAACATGTTTGCAATGACAATTAGAGATCATAGTTGCTTGTGCCATGCTTAATTAGCTATGAGTTATAATGATTTACCTTGCGTGCCAACATGCTATTAAAATGGTTGTAATGTGGTACGATGGGGTGGTATCCTCCTTTGAATGATTTAAGTGACTTGACTTGGCACATGTTCACACATGTAGTTGAAACAAAATCAACATAGCCTTCACAATATTTATGTTCATGCTGGATTATATCCTACTCATGCTTGCATCCAATGTTTATTAATTTTAATGCATGTTCATGACTGTTGTCGCTCTCTAGTTGGTCGCTTCCCAGTCTTTTGCTAGCCTTCACCTGTACTAACCGGGAATACTGCTTGTGCATCCAGTCCCTTAAACCCCAAAGTTATTCCATATGAGTCCACCATACCTTCCTATATGCGGTATCTACCTGCCGTTCCAAGTAAATTTGTATGTGCCAAACTCTAAACCTTCAAATAAACATTCTGTTTTTTATGCTCGAATAGCTCATTTATCAACTAGTGATGCCCTTATCTTCCATGTTAGGCGGGTCATTCTCACGAGGAGTGGACTTCACTCCTCATTCACGAGAAAAATGGCTGGTCTCCGGGATACCCAGTCCCACGCTTTATGCAAACTAAATCAAAATAATTGCAAACAAAACTCCCCCTGGGACTGTTGCTAGTTGGAGACACTCGTTGTTTCGAGCAAGTCATGGGTTGATGCTTGTTGGTGGAGGGGGAGTATAAACTTTACCATTCTGTTTGGGAACCGCCTATAATGTGTGTAGCATGGAAGATATCGCCATCTCGTGGTTGTTATGTTGACAATGAAAGTATGCCGCTCAAAATATTATTTATCTCTATTTCAAATCCGAGCTCGCACCTCTACAAATCCACCTCCCCTCTGCGAAGGGCCTATCTATTTACTTTTATGTTGAGTCATCACCCTCTTATTAAAAAGCACTAGCTGGAGAGCATAGTTGTCATTTGCATTCATTACTATTAATTTATATTGGGTATGACTATGACTGGATCTCTTTTACAATGAATTACAATGTCTAGTCAGTCCTTGATCTTTAAAGGTGCTCTGCATTTATGTTTTGCGGTCTCAAAAAGGGCTAGCGAGATACCATCCTGTTATATTATATTATGATTGTTTTGAGAAAGTGTTGTCATCCGAGATTTATTATTATGACTCGCAAGTTGATTGTGTCATTGATATGAGTAAACACGAGACCTGATAATTATTGCAAATGTGGTTAGTTATAATCTTTGCTAAAAACTTGAATTCTGGCTTTACATATTTACAACAATAAGAGCAAACAGAGTTTGTAAAAGTTTTTCTTTATCTCTTTCATTTTAACAACTGAATTGCTTGAGGACAAGCAAAGGTTTAAGCTTGGGGGAGTTGATACGTCTCCGTCGTATCTACTTTTCCAAACACTTTTGCCCTTGTTTTGGACTCTAACTTGCATGATTTGAATGGAACTAACCCCGGACTGACGCTGTTTTCAGCAGACTTTCCATGGTGTTATTTATGTGCAGAAAAAAAAGTTCTTGGAATGACCTGAAACTCCACGGATCGTCTAGTTAAAAATAATAATAAATCCTCGCCAAAGATGAAGACCAGGGGGCCCACACCACATCACGAGGGTGGGGCGTCCCCCTAGGCGCGCCCCCTACCTCGTGGTCCCCCTGGAGCTCCTCCGACGCCAACTCCAACTCTATGTATTTTCTTTCGGAGAGAAAAAAATAAAGGAGAAGAAATCATCGCGTTTTATGATACAGAGCCGCCGCCAAGCCCTAAAACCTCTCGGGAGGGCTGATCTGGAGTCCGTTCGGGGCTCCGGAGAGGGGGATTTGTCGCCGTCGTCATCATCAACCATCCTCCATCACCAATTTCATGATGCTCACCGTCGTGCATGAGTAATTCCGTCGTAGGCTTGCTGGACGGTGATGGGTTGGATGAGATCTATCATGTAATCGAGTTAGTTTTGTTAGGGTTTGATCCCTAGTATCCACTATGTTCTGAGATTGATGTTGCTATGACTTTGCTATGCTTAATGCTTGTCACTAGGGCCCGAGTGCCATGATTTCAGATCTGAACCTATTATGTTTTCCTGAATACATGTGAGTTCTTGATCCTATCTTGCAAGTCTATAGTCACATACTATGTGTTATGATCCGGCAACCCCGAAGTGACAATAATCGGGACCACTCCCGGTGATGACCATTTTTTGAGGAGTTCATGTATTCACTAAGTGTTAATGCTTTGTTCCAGTACTCTATTAAAAGGAGGCCTTAAGATCCCTTAGTTTCCGTTAGGAGCCTGCTGCCACAGGAGGGTAGGATAAAAGATGTCATGCAAGTTCTTTTCCATAAGCATGTATGACTATATTCGGAATACATGCCTACATTACATTGATGAATTGGAGCTAGTTCTGTGTCACCCTATGTTATGACTGTTACATGATGAACCGCATCCGGCATAATTATCTATCACCGATCCAATGCCTACGAGTTTTCCATATACTGATTTACGCGTATTTATTTTCCCGTTGCTATTGTTACAATCACTACAAAATACCAAAAACATTACTTTTTCTTCCGTTACTTTTGTTACCGTTACCACTACTATCATATTACTTTGCTACTAAATACTTTGCTGCAGATATTAAGTTATCCAGGTGTGGCTGAATTGACAACTCAGTTGCTAATACTTGAGAATATTCTTTGGCTCCCCTTGTGTCGAAGCAATAAATTTGGGTTGAATACTCTACCCTCGAAAGTTGTTGCGATCCCCTACACTTGTGGGTTATCACTGGTCGACTTCGACATCGCCCGCATCGGCCTCCCGTACAACGCATCCTCGGGTACCCAGCTCTGGCCCAGTTCATGGCGGCGACTCATCCGGCCTATAACCTCATGAAGATGCCTGGAAGAAAGGGTGTCCTCACCATCAAGGGGGACACCAAGGAGGTCGTAACAGCACTCAAGCTCGCCTTCAAGACCGCAGTGGCGGCACAGCCCACTGGCGCCGGTACCCTCGAGGCCAAGGAGGCTGCACCTACCAAGAAGAAGCAGCTGTTCACCCAAGACAAGGCAGAAACCAAGCAGGTGTTGGTCAATGAGGACGGGTCCTCAGGAGCCACCTGCACCATAGGTGCCAGCCTGAACCAAGGTCAAGAGGAAGCATTGGTGAAGTTCTTGCGCGCAAACAAGGATATATTCCCGTGGGAGCCCAATCAGCTGGTAGGAGTCAAGAGAGAGGTGATTCAGCATCATTTAAGGGTATGCCCCAATGTACGCCCCGTGAAGCAGCGGGCGAGATGGCAGTCCACTGAGAAGCAGGCCTTTATCATCCAAGAGACCCGCAAGCTGGAGGCGGCGGCTGCCATTCGCGAGGTTCGATATCCCGAGTGGCTGGCGAACCCCGTCGTAGTGCCGAAGAAAGGCGGGAAAGAACGGATGTGCATCGACTCCACCAACCTTAACAAAGCCTGCCCCCAAGATCCGTTCCCACTCCCATACATCGATTAAATCGTCGACTCTACCGCCGAGTGCGACCTGCTGTCCTTCCTAGACGCGTTCTCAGGATATCACCAGATCAAGATGGCAGTAGAAGATGTGGAGAAGACAGCCTTCCTGACCCCGTGTGGGTGTACTGCTACACTTGCATGCCCCTTGGATTGCGCAACGCGGGCGCAACCTTTCAGCGACTGATGCACATCGCCTTAGGGCGACAGCTCGGAAGAAAGACAGAGGCCTACGTCGACGACATCATGGTGAAATCTCGGGAGGCGAGGACCCTGATCCAAGACCTGGAAGAGACCTTTGAGAGCCTGCGTGATGAGGACATGGCTACCTTCGATACGACCAAAAATATTGCATACATGTATATTTGTGAGGTGATTTCTAATGCAAACTATGCAATAATTTATTTATATCATCCTGGACAAAAATACTTCACAAACTTTTGTGCCATGTCTAGTTGCAGGTGTATGGGACATTTGTACAATCCACATATGAAGATAAGGGAGAAAGAGATCTTTACTTGCTATTCAAAAAGTTCTCTCACGTCACTTTTGGCCCAAGAGAAGATGGAGTCCAAGTCTCTCACGTTCTGGACTCAGATTCGGACTGCACAGACATACCTGACTCAAAACGTCAATAACTTTTTAATCCGGACTCCAAATTGGGTGGTTCTTTTTTTATTGGAAAATATATTTCGTGCACTTTCCAACCCAATTGGATTTGCCTTCAAATTCGTCCGGAGCGTTGAGTTATGGACGAAACAATCTGATGCTGCAGCAGAATCCGAGTCAAACTACAAGTCCAAAGGTGTTACGTCACCTCCGCTTGGGCCCATTGGCCTTGTACGACCTAGGGTTAGTTTTAGGCTGCCTTGGGACGTCCTACCACCTCCTTGGCCGCCACCCCTTGCTCCTATATAAGTAGATCCATCTAGTAGCTTTTTCCTTGGGATTTGTTTAGTTAAAAGTTAGCCATTGCAACTTCATGTACTTCGTTTGTGTCCAACGACAAGACAAAGACCGCTTACGGATCCCCACCTTTATCAATACTTCATATATACTCGCAATATTCAGATTGCTTTATCATATTCTTGCTTGTTCTTCGATTGCTTGCAGGAATAGACCTTCGTGGTCAGGTTGATTGTGCTCCGACGTGGTCAATAACCTCTCGGAGTTGGTTTAGCGATTGCTAAGGCGCAACGTCGTGCACGTTTGTAGTCGCATCATCAAAGTCGTCTCCACCAAATCGATAGTTATCATCTCATCGAAAGATCGGGACACCCTCGCCTCTATCAAGTGGTATCAGTTTTCAGGTTGCTCGGTGAGAATTTCCAATTATCCCTAGATTAGATTTATTTTCTTACCTATTGTCCAAGAAAAAGCCACAAAAAAAAAGTTAGATCTATTCATCCTTTGTCCAAGCCAGTCTGAGCCTTTGCAGTTTTCTTTTCATTGTTTGCATTATTGAATTATCGGTTGCATCGTCGTGTCGAGTTGCTGGTCTTAGTGTCTAGTTCGTTTAGAGTTTCGAGTTCTGTTAAAATTAGTCACGCTTGCCGCTGCATCATTATCCCTTCCGTTGACCACCATCCATCCATCAATTTCCACCACATGCTACCCACCATTCATTGTCATAATCATAGTTGAGATCGTTCACATCTTCACTTGATCCAATCTGCATCTTATCTAGTTTGTTTTGAAAGAGGGAGAGGGAAAAAAAGAGAAAAAAAGTAAAAAAAGTTAGAGAAAAAAAAGAAAGAGAGAAAAAGGAAAAAAAAGTGTGAGAAAATAAAGAGGGAAGAAAAAAAAACAAAGTTCGGATCTATCTAGACTCAATCTCGTAGCTGAATTCGGATTGGAATCTGTTTTGTGCACTGTTCAGTAAATCAGGCATAACTTCCTCATACGAAGTCCGTTTTGGCTCCGCGAGTACTCAAATTAAAGCTAGAGACGAGCCGCATCTAAATAGTTGCAGAAGCTTGTTCAATATTTGGCACCTCAAAATAAGCTTCTAAATAGGTCTTTTTGCCCTCCAAAGTTCGTGAACACAGCTTATTCCAGTTTTTCAAACCAGTTTTAGAATTTTTTGACTCCTCATATCAACTCGGAATTGAGTGATTCTTTTTGCATCGGAAAGCTTGAGTTAGTAGCATTCTTTGAAAAAAGTTATCAAAAAATTGGCTCAAACTTGTCAAGAAGAAAATTGGAGAGAGAGTTGTTGTATATCACCTTGGCGGTTGTTTTCATCATTATCTTTCTTGCCGTTGTGATCTTCACTTATATCTTGCTGTCCAGAGCTACTTATTATCCTTCATTGATGCTAGTTGTGCTACGCTGTGACCTCATTAGTGTTCTAGGCTCGCGTCTCTAGTCCGGTCTAGCCTAGGACCAGCACAGTACCATCGTTGAGCGTTTATTCAACATTGCATCTTTGAATTGATTATTGCTGATTTTTTGCTACCATATATAGCCAACAAGCTCCACATATTTCTGCACCGTGTATATGTACGTTCCACTGGCAATCGCTTTACACAATCTTCAGAGTTACTTGACACCGCTGGTTGCCTGTCACCACCTGCCGCATGGTAAAAACTTGTAAGATATTGATATTTGCTTTACTGTGAGCACTTTACAACCACATCCTAATTGTTCATAGGAACATTATTCTTGAATTTTGTTTCTTGTTTCTACTAATCATGACAGGTTCCGGAGATAGAAGTTCTTGGACGACGGACACATCTTCACCATCACGAGAGTTGGGACAACACACACAAGCGTATGGTCAGGTTATGTCTTTACCATCATTTGAGGGTAGATTTAATCCTGCTATTTATCTAGCTTGGGAGCTTGAATTAGAAGAAGTTTTTAGTCACCATGATTTTTACGAACTTGAGAGAGTCTGAGCTACCACTAGAGCATTTCTTGGTTTTATACATTTGGTGGAGTGTACATTGTAAGAAAAACATTGATAACCAACCCACAACTTGGAAAGTTTTTAAAGCTGTAATGAGACAACAATTTTTTCCTCCTTACTACCGTCGTGAATTGCTTCGCAAATTGGAACAATTAAAACAAAGGCGATAACACTGTTCATGCTTACTACCAAGAGTTCAAATCTTATATGCATCATTGTGACATAGAAGAATCTGAGAATGATACAATGAATAGATTTTTTGGTGGTTTGAACCATGATATTCAGAACGCGATTTGAGTATATTCCTCGTTGCATTCTTGGTATGTATGTTTGTGCTTGTACCTTTGAGAGATGATTCTGAGGAGGATGCATTGGATGACTACAACACCTACTATTCTAGTTCATGCTCACCACCACCGCTTGGTTCCTTCACCGGTGCACCTACTAGAGTAGCCACACCTCAGATTGTGAGCACGACATCATCTCAAGAGTATGGTACATTGCCATCATCCGTACCTACATCAGCTACATCTTTGCAACAAGGTAACTGTAAAGGTATTGATGATATAACTTCACATGAGAATGATGCATGCCTAGTTAACTTGAATAAATCATGTGTTGAGTTAGCTGTTGATTTGAGCGCATCACCTATTTTAGAGAATCATGTTACTCTCATGAATGCGTCATGTGATCAAACAACTGAAATACCAACAATTTTGAGTGCACCCAATGAATTAACTACTGATGCAAAAGAACCAATGTTTAATCATTTTGATATGACCTCTAATCTTAGTGATGATTCTGTGTGAAATGACGTATTGCATGTTTGCTTATTTAAGCATGTTGTAGCATGTAAATTTGATGCAAGTAAGGTTTATTCACCAATGTTGGGATGGTTTAATGATGAACATTGTCAATCTTTTGAAATGAATAAGAGATTCACTTATATGTGCAAACTGAGTTGCAATATTTTCATGCCTTCTACTTCTTGTGATAATGTTTTGGCTTTAGATTTTATGAACTATGCAAGTTACTCATCTATTCATGTGTCATATGTGCAAAAATCAATGGAAGTAAAAATGGATGACATATACATATACAACATGTACACCTTGTCTCGTTTGTTAGCCACATTTCAGATTAAGCAACACCGAGGATGGCTTTGTTTTCAAGAAGGGGAGGATGATGAGGACATGGCTACCTTTGATACGACCAAAAATATTGCATACATGTATATTTGTGAGGTGATTTCTAATGCAAACTATGCAATAATTTATTTATATCATCCTGGACAAAAATACTTCACAAACTTTTGTGCCATGTCTAGTTGCAGGTGTATGGGACATTTGTACAATCCACATACGAAGATAAGCGAGAAAGAGATGTTTACTTGCTATTCAAAAAGTTCTCTCACGTCACTTTTGGCCCAAGAGAAGATGGAGTCCAAGTCTCTCACGTTACGGACTCGATTCGGACTACTGCAGAACATACCTGACTCAAAACGTCAATAACTTTTCATCCGGACTCCAAATTGGGTGTTTCTTTTTTGTTGGAAAACATATTTCGTGCACCTTCCAACCCAATTGGATTCACCTTCAAATTCGTCCGGGCGTTGAGTTATGGACGAAACAATCTGATCTTTGCAGAGAATCCGAGTCAAACTACAAGTCCAAAGGTGTTACGTCACCTCCGCTTGGGCCCATTGGCCTTGTACGACCTAGGGTTAGTTTTAGGCTGCCTTGGGACGTCCTACCACCTCCTTGGCCACCACCCCTTGCTCCTATATAAGTAGATCCATCTAGTAGCTTTTTCCTTGGGATTTGTTTAGTTAAAGTTAGCCATTGCAACTTCGTGTGCCGTTTGTGTCCATGACGGACCAAGACCGCTACGGATCCCCACCTTTATTAATACTTCATATATACTCGCAATATTCAGATTGCTTTATCATATTCTTGCTTGTTCTCCGATTGCTTGCAGGAATAGACCTTCGTGGTCGGAGTTGATTGTGCTCGGCGTGGTCAATAACCTCGGAGTTGGTTTAGCGATTGCTAAGGCGCAACGTCGTGCATGTTTGTAGTCGGATCATCAAAGTCGTCTCCACCAAATCGATAGTTATCATCTCATCGAAAGATCGGGACACCCTCGCCTCTATCACTGCGCCAAGTGAACTTGCGGCTTAACCCGGAGAAGTGTGTGTTCGGTGTCCCTTTCGACAAGTTGCTGGGATTCCTCGTGTCCCACAGAGGGATCAAGGCGAACCGGGAGAAGATCAAAGCCATTGAGGACATGAGCCCACCGCAGACCCTCAGAGAAATGCAGAAGCTGGCCGGTCAGGTGACTGCGTTGGGACGCTTCATCTCCAAGCTAGGAGAACATGCCTTGCCCTTCTTCAAGCTGATGACGAAGAAAGGCCCGTTTGAGTGGACCCCGGGGGCTGACCAAGCCTTCCAAGACCTTAAGATATACCTAACTAGCCCACCGGTGATGGTGGCGCCACGGCCTCTCGAGCCCCTGGTGCTCTACCTGGCTGCCACCCCGTACTCTGCCCGGCCTGGCTGGTGGCGGTTCGGGAGAGCACCAAGCCAAAGGCGTGCGCTGCGTAAGCTTCTGGTGAAATGACGCAAGATCGAGGAAGGCGCCACAGGAGCCGCAGCGGCGTCAGCGGAAGACCAAGCTCGGCGGGGCGATGTCACGAAGACCCTCATAGCGACCGAGCACCAGGAGTTCCACCACCTCGGGAGGCGTCCGGGCCCCGCAAGACACAAGCCTCACAAACGCGCCGGCCCTTGTTGAGCACCCGGTGTATTTTGTCAGCACGGTGTTGCGGGACGCAAGGGCACGATATCCCATGCCTCAGAAGCTCCTGCTCGCACTCTTGGTGGCCTCGCGCAAGCTGCGGCACTACTTCCAGGGCCACCCCATCAAGGTCGTCTCAGCCTACCCATTGAAGAGGGTGCTCAGGAGCCCCAATTCTGCTAGGAGGGTCGCCGAGTGGAACATCGAGCTGCAAGCATTCCAATTAGAGTTCAGCACTACTAGGGTCATCAAGGGAGCCGCGCTCGCTGATTTTGTGGCAGAATGGACGGATGTTCCGACACTTGGGGTAGGCGAAGATCAGCCCACCTCGCCAGGAAGTGAGGAACCAGACGGCTGGGTCATGTACTTCGATGGCGCCTTCGCGCACCAGGGTGCAGAGGCTGGATCAGTACTGATCTCGCCCACTCAGGATAAGCTCTACTACGCCGTGCAGCTCTGCTTTCAACAGGGCAAGAAGGTCTCCAACAACATCATGGAATACGAAGGCCTTATAGCTGGCCTGAAGGTCGCGACAGCTCTGGGGGTGAAGCGCCTTATCTTTAGAGGCGACTCGCAGCTCCTCCTCAACTTCTCCAACAAAGTATGCAAGCCAAAGGACGAGCATATGGAGTCATACCTCACGGAGGTGCGCAAGATGGAGAAGCAGTTCTTGGGCCTGGAGCTGTAGCACGTGCCCGAGGGCACCAACAAGGAAGCCGACGACATCGCCAGGAGAGCATCCAAGCGGCAGCCACAAGAGCCCGGTGTCTTTGAGGAACGACTCTTCAAGCCATCGGCGACACCACCACTGTCAAGCACGGCTCAGCCTCGGGAGGAGCTCCCGCAGCCTCCTGCCTCAGGAGCCCCAGCCTGTGGCCCGATCTCAGGAGCTCGCTTGCTCTTGGCGCTCGAGCCTCAGGAGGGGTGCTAGACCAATGAATTCAAGGAATATCTGATGCAACGGGCGCTGCCAGAGAATGAGGAGGATGTAGAGCATGTGGTTCGGCAAGCCACGGCATACTGCATTCAGGATGGTGAGTTATGCGAAGCGGCCAAGCAGCGTCTCCACATGTCTTGCATTTCGAGGACCAGGGGAAGGAGCTGCTAACTGACATACACGATGGGGACTGTGGGCACCACTCGTCATCACGGACCCTCATCGGCAAAGTATTCCGCAGGGGGTTCTACTGACCCACTGCGCTCATCGATGCAGCTGAGCTAGTGAAGTCCTGTGAAGCCTGTCAGTTCCACGCCAAGCAAATTCATTAGCTGGCTTGGGGCCTCCAAACCATTCCGCTCACGTGGCCGTTCGCGGTCTGGTGGCTGGACATCCTGGGCCCGTTCCCTCGAGCGTTTGGGGGCTACCGCTACCTCTACGTCGCCATTGACAAGTTCACCAAGTGGGCGGAAGTGGAAGCCGTCCGTACCATCCCAGCTGGCTCTGCTGTCAAGTTCATCAAGGGCCTCGTGAGCCGCTTCGGGGTCCCCAACCGCATCATCACAGATAACGGCTCGCAGTTCACTAGTAACCTCTTCGAAACCTATTGTGCTAACATTGGAACGCAGATCTGCTATGCTTCGGTGGTGCACCCCAGGAGCAATGGTCAGGCCGAACGCGCCAACGCGGAGGTCCTGAGGGGCCTCAAGACTAGGACCTTCAAGAAGAAGCTCGAGGCATGTGGCAGGGGCTGGCACGACGAGCTCCAGTCCTTGTTGTGGTCAATCCGCACCACCGCCACCAAGCCAACGGGCGAGACCCCATTCTTCCTTGTCTATAGAGCTGAAGCAGTCCTTCCTCACGAGGTTAAGCATCGCTCCGCACGGGTCCTGGCGTTTGATGAAACACAGCAAGACGCCACGCGGGGGATGGACCTTGTGCTGGAGGAGGAGCGTTGTCGCGAAGTTGCACTGATGGCGGCAAGGTACCAACAAGCGCTGCAGCGATACCACTGCCACATCATCCACTCCAGGATGCTCGAGGTGGGCGACCTCGTCCTGAGGCGGGTCCTCTCCGGGGAAGGGCTGCACAAGCTTTCACCCATGTGGGAGGGCCCGTTCAGGGTCTTCCATGTCTCCAGGCCGGGCGCCGCGCGCCTGGAGACACAGGATGGGATACCTATCCAGAACGCCTGGAACATCCAACACCTCCGAAAGTTCTACCCATGTAGCAAGGCCTAGAGCCTGTGAAGAAAGGCCCAGAGCCTGTGAAGAAGGCCCGGTGCCTGTGTAGAATCGCCGCCCGTGATACTCTCACGTAATAATGAGTGGGGCTGTACACGCCCGAGTCTCGAGGCGCCCGGCCTCGGGCCACAGGGCTCCCTCCCACGCCTAGTGGCAGCACTTAGCTCCGCGCTGATGAGAAGACTTGAAGACTAGATTAGGTGCCGGACGCGGCTTTTCATTTGCTTTCTGTAGTTGGCTCGCTTTTCCTTAATCGAAGTTTTCTTTTGGTGTTCCTTGCTGATTCGATTCCTTCGCCTCTTACCGCATTTTTCGGCTCTGGTTCACTCGTGTTCTCTCTCTCGCATACCTCGCGACGGGGGCTAGGTGGTTTTTCTTCACTCGTGTTCACGAGCGTTTTTCTTCTCTCTGCCTTCTCGCGAGCCACCCTGAAAGCACAAGTGCTCCCTAGGTGGTTTTGGTAATTAATGTCAACATATCTCTTGTTGGACTAACACTTTTATCTAGTATGTTTCAGATAAGTTCAACAATGGAGTGGCATGGACTAAAGGATGTGGGAACTCCTTCAAGATGCTAAGGACAAAGGATTGGCTCAAGCTTCAAGCTCAAGACTCTTCATTTTACATTTTAGTGATCCAAGATCACATTGAGTCTATAGGAAAAGCCAATACTATCAAGGAGGGATGAGGTGTTGCTTAATGAGCCTCTTGCTTCAAGTGCTTAGTGATATGCTCCAAATACCCTCAACTACTTTCCCACTTCCACACATATGTCCTAAAACCTAAAGTCAAACTCGGCCCCACTAATTTCCTATCCGGCGCCATCGAGTTTGGATGTCATAGCCACTGCCACAAACCCTAGGCAAACCGGTTCTACCGATAGGGATCTTGGTCTTACTGAGATGGGATTGTAATCTCTCTGTGTATGTCCATTATCAGAATCGGTCTCACCGAGTTTGAGAATCGGTACTACCGAGATTACAATGCAAACTTTCTGGTTGACTCATTACCAAAATCGGTCGCACCGAGTTTGAGTGTCAGTCTCACCGAGTTTGCCTGACCAACTCTCTGGTTAGCTAATTACCAAAATCGATCTCACCGAGTTTGCGTAATCGGTCTCACCGAGATTACGTTATGCCCTAACCCTAACCATATTGATCCTACCGAGATGCAAGTCAGTCCCACCGAAAACCCTAACGGTCACTAGGTTTACTAAAATTGGTCTGACCGAGTTTGTTGATTCGGTCCCGCGAGATTGGTAAATTGTGTGTAACGGTTAGATTTTGTGTGGAGGCTATATATACCCCTCCACCTCCTCTTCATTCGTGGAGAGAGCCATCAGACTGAACCTACACTTCCAGCATCCTATTTCTGAGAGAGAACTACCAACTCATGTGTTGAGGCCAAGATATTGAAGGAAATATGCCCTAGAGGCAATAATAAAGTTATTATTTATTTCCTCATATCATGATAAATTTTTATTATTCATGCTAGAATTGTATTAACCGGAAACATGATACATGTGTGAATACATAGACAAACATATAGTCACTAGTATGCCTCTACTTGACTAGCTCATTAATCAAAGATGGTTATGTTTCCTAACCATAGACATGTGTTGTCATTTGATTAATGGGATCACGTCATTAGGAGAATGATGTGATTGACATGACCCATTCCGTTAGCCTAGTACTTGATGCGTTTAGTATATTGCTATTGCTTTCTTCATGACTTATATATGTTCCCGTAACTATGCGATTATGCAACTCCGTTTACGGAGGAACACTTTGGGTGCTACCAAACGTCCACAACGTAATCGGGTGATTATAAAGGAGTACTACAGGTGTCTCCAAAGGTACATGTTGGGTTGGCGTATTTCAAGATTAGGTTTTGTCACTCCGATTGTCGGAGAGGTATCTCTGGGCCCTCTCGGTAATGCACATCACTATAAGCCTTGCAAGCAATGTAGCTAATGAGTTAGTTACGGAATGATGCATTACGGAACGAGTAAAGAGACTTGCGGTAGCAGATTGAACTAGGTATTGGATACCGACGATCGAATCTCGGGAAAGTAACATACCGATGACAAAGGGAACAACGTATGTTGTTATGCGGTTTGACCGATAAAGATCTTCGTAGAATATGTAGGATCCAATATGAGCATCCAGGTTCCGCTATTGGTTACTGACCAAGAATAGTTCTAGGTCATGTCTACATAGTTCTCAAACCCATAGGGTCCGCACGCTTAAGGTTTCGATGACAGTTATATTATGAGTTTATGAGTTTTGATGTACCAAAGGAGTTCGGAGTCCCGGATGAGATCGGGGACATGACGAGGAGTCTCGAAATGGTCGAGACGTAAAGATCGATATATTGGACGACTATATTCGGACTTCAGAAAGGTTATGTGTGATTCGGGTATTTTTCGGAGTACCGGAGAGTTACGGGAATTCGCCAGGGAGTATATGGGCCTTATTGGACCATACGGGAATAGAGGAGAGAGGCCAAAAGGAAGGAGGCCTGCGCCCCCCCTCTAGTCCGAATTGGATAAGGGGGGCAGCCCACTTTTCCTTCTCCCTCTCCTCCTCTTTCCTTCTCGAACAAGGAAAGGAGGAGTCCTACTCCTCCTCTTTCCTTCTCCTACAAGGAAAGGAGGAGTCCTACTCCCGGTGGGAGTAAGACTCCCCCCTTGGCGCGTCTCCTCTATAGGCCGGCCGCCTCCCCCCCTTGCTCCTATATATACGGGGGCAGGGGGGCACCCCAAAGACAAAACAAAAGTTGATCCTTGAGATCTATTAGCCGTGTGCGGTGCCCCCCTCCATCATAGTCCTCCTCGATAATATTGTAGCGGTGCTTAGGCGAAGCCCTGCGACGGTAGAACATCAAGATCGTCCTGCCACGTCATCTTGTGGAACTCTCCCTCGACACTCGGCTGGATCGGAGTTCGAGGGACGTCATCGAGCTGAACGTGTGCTAGAACTCGGAGGTGCCGTAGTTTCGGTGCTTGATCTGTCGAGCCGTGAAGACGTACGACTACATCAACCGCGTTGTTCTAACGCTTCCGCTTTCGGTCTACGAGGGTACGTGGACAACACTCTCCCCTCTCGTTGCTATGTATCACCACGATCTTGCGTGTGCGTAGGAAATTTTTTGAAATTACTATGTTCCCCAACAGTGGCATCCGAGCCAGGTTTTATGCGTAGATGTCATATGCACGAGTAGAACACAAGTGAGTTGTGGGCGATACAAGTCATACTGCTTACCAGCATGTCATACTTTGGTTCAGCGGTATTGTGAGATGAAGCGGCCCGGACCGACATTACAGCGTGCGCTTCGCCGAGATCGGTTTCACCGTTCGCGAGCACTCGTGCTTAAAGGTGATTGGCGGTGTCTGTCTCTCTCACTTTTGTTGAACTGAGTGGCTCGCCCGGTCCTTGCGAAGGTTAAAACAGCACCAACTTGACAAACTATCGTTGTGGTTTTGATGCGTAGGTAAGAACGATTCTTGCTCAGCCCGTAGCAGCCACGTAAAATTTGCAACAACAAAGTAGAGGACGTCTAACTTGTATTTGCAGGGCATGTTGTGATGTGAGATGGTCAAGACGTGATGCTATATTTTATTGTATGAGATGATCATGTTTGTAACCGAAGTTATCGGCAACTGGCAGGAGCCATATGGTTGTCGCTTTTGTGACGCCCGGATAATTAGGCTACAGTAAAACTCTGCAAATGATGCCACGTCACCACTCTTACTGTTGTAAACCTCGCGATGATTCAATCCCGTCCGAATTCAAAAATTCAAAATCAAGGCAAACAATAAAAGTTTTCAAACATTAAAACTAAAATGTTCTATATGTGCCAAATATTGCATAAATAATTATGGTGGAGAATCCACATTTTTATAAAGTATTTAATGGCACTGAGATAAATAAAACAGTAATAAAAACTAATAATTAAATGCCTTTACTAATTAGTAAATTATCAAACTAAATTAATTAGGGACTAGACATTTTGTGAAGGTGGACTAAACTGAGATACTAAATTAGATACTATGTATATATTTTACAGAAACTAAAATAAAAGGTGACCAAAGTAAAACAGGAAATAATAAATAAAAAGAAAAGAACAAATAGAAAACAAAAGAAAGAAAAAGGAGAAAGAAAACCCCCCACCTTTACAGGCTTGCCCGACTCACCGCCTCTCGGCCCTCCTCATGACCGGCCCAGCCCCCCCCTCTCTTTGGCCTAGTTGGCCACTACACCAGGCCCAACCCACCCCGTCCTCCCTTATCCCCTCCCACGCCCCGAAATATCTGCAGACCACCCCACTCCCCCGATCCACCTCACCCTCTCGCTCTCGATCTGGATCGGGAGATCCCCCCTCGCCTCCGCCCGACGGCCCTCGTCCCTGCCGGTGGTGCCGCCGCCGTTCGACCCCCACGGACGCCTCGCCCTCCTCCTGAAGCTCGCCGCCTCGTTGCGTCGCCCAGACCCGGCGCGCCCGCCACCTCGCCCGAAGTCACCCCGACGCCTCGACCACGCCTCCCCACCGGACTGCCTCCTCGCCTACGACACCGCCGTCCCCGTCCCCCACCTCGAGCACCATTGCCACGTGCCCTACGCTCCGATGTGAGCCCCTCGCTAACCCCCCCTCCCTCTCGTCTCCGTCGTCGAACATGGCCGCCGCTCCCTGTTGCGGATGCTGCCTGGCCCGTGCTCCCGTGCTTCCCTGCGCCGTCCCGCGGTCGCCCCGTCTTGGTCCGCCGTGGTCGTGCCGCCCAGCTCTTGCTTGCTGCCCGCGTCGGGTGTGGCCGCCGGACAGCGTCCACAGCCACGCCCGCCGAACCCAGCGCCTCGCCGCCCAGTCGCCGACTCCGGCCGCGCGCCATGGCAGCGGCGCGCCCTCCTGGGCGCCCGAGTGCTCCCCGCCCCTGGTGGCCTCGGGCACGCACGCCCGCACCCGTCGCCCGCTAGGCCACTAGGGTCTATGACACCAGGGCCCCATGCCCCTGTTAAAAAAACAAAAATTAAAAAGAAATGAAAATGTAATTAATAAAATCATTAATTAGTTAATTAATTAATTAGTAAAATAGTTAAGTTAATTAATCATGTTTAAATTAATCTAATCAATTAGTTTATTTAATTAGCGATAATCAATCAGCTAAACCCTACTTAAACTAAAAAGTGTATGACATGCGGGACCCCACACGTAGTTGACTCGATCAGCTAACTGCGATTGAGGCTTACGTCGGCATGTTGTCATCTTTGACGTCATCTTTTACTATTCTCGATAATGTTGAGATAAATAATTAAATAAATCACGAAAATGATTTAAATCTTTTAAAATTAATAGAAAATAAACCGTAGTCTCGATGGAAAAACTTTGTACATGAAAGTTGCTCGAGCAGCGAGACGAATCCGGATCGCAGTCCGTTAAATCCGCCACACACCCCTAACCTATCGAACTCGCAACTTTCCCCCTCCGGCTCCTCTGCCCGAAAACGCAAAACACCGGGGATACTTTCCCGGATGTTTTCCCCCTTCGTCGGTATCACCTCCTACCGCGTTAGGGCACACCTAGCACCGCACATTTTCTTGTCATGCACCGTCATGCTTATGTTTGCATTATATTTATTGTTTCTTCCCCCTCTTCTCTCTGGTAGACTACGAGACCCGGCTATGTTTGCCCAGTTCGACTACGGAGTTGGCGACCCCTCTCTCTTGCCGTAACAACCAGGCAAGCCCCCTTGATCACGAGATATCGCCTATTCTACTCTATATTGCTTGCATTAGAGTAGTGTAGCATGTTCTTGCTTTTCCGTTATACCTATCCTGATGCATAGCCTGTCCTTGCTACTACTGTTGTTACCTTTACCTGCAATCGTACATGCTTAGTATAGGATGCTAGTATTTTCATCTATGGCCCTACATTCTTGTCCGTCTGCTGTGCTATACTATCGGGTCGTGATCACTCGGGAGGTGATCACGGGTATATACTATATACTTATACATGATACATGTGGAGACTAAACTCGGGTCGGCTTGGAGCACCCATGAGTGGATCTTTGTGGCGGGCGACAGGCAGGTTGAGGCGCCTAGGAGAGAGGTGGGCACAGCCTGTTCGGGCGTTCATGCGGATACTTAACACGCTTTAACGAGATCTTGGTATTTGATCTGAGTCTGTCTCGGGCCTATACACACTAACCAACTACGTGGGAGAGATATGGGCACTTTCGGCGTCATGGTATCGGCCGGAAGCACTTCGTGACGTCGGCCCAGGCGGTGGCCGGATTGGACTGAACGCCACTAGGCTAGGTCTGCCTTCGGCCGCCCATAGCGTCTTGCAGGTGTGCTCGAGGCGATGGGCCCGGACCCTGCTGGCGCTTAGGTTTAGACCGGCGTCTGACCTCTCTGTTGAGCCTAGGTGGGCTGCGGCGTGTTGATCTTCCGCGGCGGGCATGACCCGAGGAAAGTGTGTCCGCCAAATGGGATCAAGCGTGTTGGGTTATGTGGTGCACCCTGCAGTGAAGTTAATCTATTCGAATAGTCGTGATCTTGATAACAGGGCGACTTGGAGTTGTACCTTGACCTTATGACAACTAGAACCGGATACTTAATAAAACACACCCTTCCAAGTGCGGATACAATTGGTGGTCGCTCTCTCTCGGGGATACGAGGAGGGATCGCGGGTAGGATTATTGCTATGTGATGTTACTTGGAGAACTTCATCTACTCTCTTCTACATTTGCAAGGCGAAGGTGACCAAGCGTAGTCTTTGATAAGACTAGCTATCCCCTCTTATTCGGCATTACGTAGTTCAGTCCACCGATATGGCCCTTTACACATATATCCATGCATATGTAGTGTAGCTCCTTGCTTGCGAGTACTTTGGATGAGTACTCACGGTTGCCTTGTTCCCCCTTTTCCCCCTTCTCTACCCGATTGCTGCAACCAGACGATGGAGCCCAGAGCAGACGCCACCGTCGATGGCGACTACTACACCGGAGGTGCCTACTACTACATGCAGCCCGGCGGCGGCGACCGAGAGTAGTTGGGAGGATCGAGGCGGGAGGCATGCGCCTCTTCGATCTGTATCCCGGTTTGTGCTAGCCTTCTTAAGGCAAACTTGTTTAACTTATGTCTGTACTCGGATATTGTTGCTTCCGACTTCGTCTATGATCGAGCACTTGTATTCGAGCCCTCGAGGCCCCTGGCTTGTATTATGATGCTTGTATGACTTATTTTATTTTTAGAATTGTGTTGTGATATCTTCCCGTGAGTCCCTGATCTTGATCGTACACGTTTGCGTGTATGATTAGTGTACGATTGAATCGGGGGCGTCACAAGTTGGTATCGAGCCATTTGCTGTAGGAATCCCCTTCACACTCCTTGGCGAAGTCGAGTCTAGTCATTGAAAAACTTTTACTAACATGGGTCATGCGGCTTACGGGCCACGTCGCCATAGGGAGGTATTAGGATCTTTAACTCCTCGATCTTTACTCTGGGATTCTAAACTCTCTTCTATATGGGATAAACGATATTTACTAAAATCTAACTTTAGGATCTCATTACTACTTCCTCCCGGAGAACCCCTCACTACAGGTGATTGCTCCGTGAACCAGAAGAATTTGAAGATACTCTCCGATATTCTCTCGAGACCTTGTGCCTGTCGCTTTTGCGATTCCCTACCACCGAAACATCCCTATGGATAAATACTTACGCCTGTCTTTCTTACTTTTATTCCCAGTTAATCTTGTTATTACAAGATACCCTGAAATTCTCTCTAATGTTCCGAGAATACTTTGCACCCTCTTGCCTTGCAGTTCTTTGCCACTGAATACCCCTAAGAATAATTTCCCGCACTTTCCGAGTATCCGCTCATTCCCGATTGTTCGTGTTTCACAAAAGTCTTTGAAATACTATTCAATCCTCCGAAAATCCTTAGCCGCTTTATTGCTCGCAAATACTTGTCTACTTGCATTATGGATGCTTCCCATATATCGGCAATATTCACTAGTATCTTTTGACACCGTCATTTTGATCCTATTGGTTCAACATGTGTGCGAATGCACACAATCATCTATCAACCCTTCTAAAATATCTTTCCGGCTCGAGACATCATTTTGAACATGAGCTGGTTCTCGACTCAAACTATACGTAAATCGATTGTGCCTCCGGTATATTCAATTGATCCATCCTTGATCGTAACGTCGCTTCGATCCTTTGTTTTGGAAATCATAATTCCTTTGCATTTAAGCTGCGAATTATTCAGATGCTTCCATAACCTGTTGCATTTGCATGCCTTCCTCTTCTGGTTGAGTATCGATACTCATATGAGATCCTTTGTGGACCATCAAGTCCTTTGTCGGATTGTTATCCGACAGTGTCCTTCATAATTAATCACTTTGTGAGTTCTTTCTCCGATACATATTGCCTTTGGTAAATTGTATCCTCTGCTTTCTCAGCCCTGCTCAGCTTTCGAGCTGGTGGTATTTCTATTGAAGCTTGTGGTAAATATTTCCATGATACCCTGCTGGGTTGAACCTATGCCTTCCTTAATATGTGAGAACTCGACTGTTTTCATGATTCATACACTTCTGGTATTTTGCTAGAAAAAATTTCAACACTACAACTTCCTCGAAGGTGAGAAGTGAATGAAATGTTATGCATTGGAGAAGTGGGATTCGACCTTGAACTTTGTGTTCATGCCCATGGACACGATGTAGATCTTATCATTAAAGCTTCTCTTAAATTAATTATTCCTTTGGTATAAGTTCATCTTATATCTGGGATCTGGCCTTTTGGAATCGTGGTTCCGACCATGTTCTCTTTTAAATACCATTTCTCGTGCAAGTTTAAGCACTTGTCTTCGGTAGAGCAATACCCCAGTCCAACCTCTACTTTGATCCGTCTTCGAGTATTACCCCCTGGTATCTCGAGATTATCTTGGAACTGCATAATTTCTTATGAGTTCTTCATCAAGTACTACATACTCACCGATTACAATTTTGCATGGGCTCGGAGTTATTAAACACTCAAAGACACCGATAACTGAACCGAGTCTGCATTTCGGTTCAACGACACTTGATAATCTTCTTTAAGTACGAGTTTGTACCCGATCACGCCATTCCTAGCCTGATCGGCCATATCATTATCATGCTAAATTTTAACTGTGCTACCTGGTCCTTAATCCCGGAGCACAACTTTTTGACAATGAGCTAAGCTTACGTCGATCTTCCTCGTCATATCAGTTCGCCTTGAACAGCAATCTTGATTTCAAGTTTGTGTCGTGCCTATGGTTCCAATAACCTCTTGCTTCATCATTCTTTTGACTTGATGTGATCGCGGATCAATTACATCTTCGTGGAATCTCTCGACAAATGTGTCATGATCACCATCTACATTCTGATGCTGTTCCAGGATATCAATTGAATTAATGATGAGAAATACCATCCTTGCCCTCGATGATTTGTGTTGTCATCGACCTCTTTATTGTGTTCCCTCCAACAAAAACTTGTTTGTGTTCTGTGTTATACCTCGAGTTCCTTGCTATCTAGCATTTGTTCTTCTTTACCATGGAGTATTACCATCTTTTATGTCAAGAATGTCGTGAGGATTACTCCACCTCTTAAGAATTCTTGGTGTGGTGATACTTCTCACCCTCACCATTCTTTCTTGGTACCCGTGTTGTTTCTAACCGGAGTACCGACAATTGAACTATGATGTGTGAATTCAAACTTCTAGCAACCCTATTGCTTTGAAGTGAATGGTCGAGTTTCATTCTAATTCTTTTGTTCGTCAAGTCACCACTCTAACAATTGATCGTGCAACCCAACCCATATTCGGGTGCACCTTCAACCAATGTTTAATTGAGTATGTTTCCTCGAGCATACATCATTATACCATTTGATCTGACAAATGTTATCTCCTTGTTCACATAATTGTGGAAATCCATCTTGTCAGAAATCTCAATGGATTATCGCCGAGCCCATCAGCCACCTCCTCCTCTCCTTGGTTTAATGATGAACTATTGTTTCAGGAACCCACTCCCATAGTTCATTTCCTGAGAATCCTGAAATGTCATTACGTCTATTTGTGTTGCACCTTTTATTCTCGGACATCCTGAGTCTGAGGTATCACGACACCAATAGGATCTGAATCTCGGTCAGATATGATGGTTGGGACAACTTTCCAAGAGTTATGATGTTGATCCTTTGATGACCCGGTAATATGATGTCATGCCTAGCACCCCCCCCCCTGGCTGGAGGATCTATCATTACAAAAAAAATTTGCAAGGATAACCATTCTTCCTGGAGGAAATTGTAAGGCTTATTTTATAAGTTGCTCCTGATGGATCATTTGTGTATCCAAAGCCTGGCCCTTGATTGAAACACTATATCATTGCTACCTTGAAGCATGACTATGATACTCCGCTCTTCAACAAGAACATTAGGGGCGCGATGCTAAATGTTTCTTGGTCAGTTATCCAAACACCGTTGTATGGGTAACATCTTGATTAATCCTTGCCTCTTATCTGAATGGTTGGGTACTTGCTCTCCTACCCTGTATGCCATGTTCGCTTGTACATGGGAAGGATATACTCCTAATAATCGTGTGTAATCACTATTTTCCTTTCCATTGATCTGTTTAATCTGATAGTCATATTTTCCTTTCCATTGGTTGGATTAACGTTGCTTGTGATTTATATGATCTAAGCAGTAATAAGTCACTGATTTTGTAAACACCTCGGTGTACAATTACATCGATAAGACCACATTACTATTGTTGACGACATTCCGGTAGCCACCAATGGACGAGAACCTTGCCTATTGGCCCGCCTCGTTCAACGAGCAGGAAAATGATTCTCTTCGTCCCCCGCCCTTGGTTCCGACGTTGTTGCTGTCATAACAGACAGGTTATGGTCTGACCTGCATGGTTATCGTAACCGTGCAAGATGACACCACTCTTTCTGTCTTTAACCCACATGGTGGGCCCATAACCCACAAGTTCCACAGGATCGAAACCTGACTCTCCTGTACACCCCTGTTCCCAAAGTTATTCCTGGCGCGTGGACTCGTATGTAATTCATGGGCCACCTTCCTAGTGCTCTAATCTGGTATCAGACGCAATACTTACTCTCGCTACTCTGAACCCCTTTTCTCACCCTGGTTCAGACTTCGAGCAACTATCTATTCGCTTGGAACCTCTTATTGTACCTTCGTACCTTACTCTCGATGTATTTTATATGTTCAACTCGAGAGATAATCTTATACTCATTCATGGGTTAACCCCAGTTGTTCCCTCAAAAGCGATTCCGTCAGAGCTGAGTTGCCCCTTATCCTTTCGTAAGTACGATGGAGTTCCCGAAGGAATGATGACAAGTTTATCATGATGCATTGGAATAAAGAATTGAAGACATCAACGGAAGGGATTGACTTCTTCGAGAAGATCCGTTAGAATATCGTAACCAGAACTTTCCCCCTTACTCCCCTCTTAAATCTCGGGACGAGATTTCTTGTAGTGGAGGAGAATTGTGACGCCCGGATAATTAGGCTACAGTAAAACTCTGCTAATGATGCCACGTCACCACTCTTACTATTGTAAACCTCGTGATGATTCAATCCCGTCCGAATTCAAAAATTCAAAATCAAGGCAAACAATAAAAGTTTTCAAACATTAAAACTAAAATGTTCTATATGTGCCAAATATTGCATAAATAATTATGGTGGAGAATCCACATTTTTATAAAGTATTTAATGGCACTGAGATAAATAAAACAGTAATAAAAACTAATAATTAAATGCTTTTACTAATTAGTAAATTATCAAACTAAATTAATTGGGGACTAGACATTTTGTGATGGTGGACTAAACTGAGATACTAAATTAGATGCTATGTATATATTTTACAGAAACTAAAATAAAAGGTGACTAAAGTAAAACAGGAAAGAATAAATAAAAAGAAAAGAACAAATAGAAAACAAAAGAAAGAAAAGGAGAAAGAAAACCCCCACCTTTACAGGCTTCGTCCCGAGCTCACCGGCCTCTCGGCCCTCCTCATGACCGCCGCCCAGCCCACCCTCTCTCTGGCCTAGTTGGCCACTACACCAGGCCCAACCCACCCCGTCCTCCCTTATCCCCTCCCACGCCCCGAAATATCTGCAGACCGCCCCACTCCCCCGATCCACCTCACCCTCTCGCTCTCTCGATCTGGATCGGGAGATCCCCCCCTCGCCTCCGCCCGACGGCCCTCGTCCCTGCCAGTGGTGCCGCGCCGTTCGAACCCCACGGACGCCTCGCCCTCCTCCTGAAGCTCGCCGCCTCGTTGCGTCGCCCAGACCCGAGCCGGCGCCCCGCCACCTCGCCCCGAAGTCACCCCGCCGCCTCGACCACGCCTCCCCACCGGACTGCCTCCTCGCCTACGACACCGTCGTCCCTGTCCCCCACCTCGAGCACCATTGCCATGTGCCCTACGCTCCGATGTGAGCCCCTCGCCAACCCCCCCTCCCTCTCGTCTCCGTCGTCGAACGTGGCCGCCGCTCCCTGTTGCGGATCCTGCCTGGCCCGTGCTCCCGTGCTTCCCTGCTGGCCCGTCCCATGATCGCCCGTCTTAGTCCGCCGTGGCCGTGCCGCCCGCTCTTGCTTCTTTGCCCGCGTCGGGTGTGGCCGCCGGACAGCGTCCCACGCCACGCCCAAGCCCAGCGCCTCGCCGCCCGATCCTCGCGGCTCCGACCGGCCGCGCCATGGCCGCCGGCGCGCGCCCTCCTGGGCGCCCGAGTGCTCCCTGCCCCTGGTGGCCTCGGGCACGCACGCCCGCACCCGTCGCCCGCTAGGCCACTAGGGTCTATGACACCGGGGCCCCATGCCCCTGTTAAAAAAACGAAAATTAAAAAGAAATGAAATTGTAATTAATAAAATCATTAATTAGTTAATTAATTAATTAGTAAAATAATTAAGTTAATTAATCATGTTTAAATTAATCTAATCAATTAGTTAATTTAATTAGCGATAATCAATCAGCTAAAGCCTACTTAAAGTAAAAAGTGTATGACATGCGGGACCCACACGTAGTTGACTCAGTAAACTGCGCAGTTGACTGCTGACGTCAGCATGTTGTCATGCTGACGTCATCTTTTACTATTCTGGATAATGTTGAGATAAATAATTAAATAAATCTGAAAATGATTTAAATCTTTTAATATTAATAGAAAATAAACCGTAGCTCCGATGAAAAAACTTTGTACATGAAAGTTGCTCAGAACGACGAGACGAATCCGGATACGCAGTCCGTTCGTCCGCCACACACCCCTAACCTATCGAACTTGCAACTTTCCCCCTCCGGCTCCTCTGCCCGAAAACGCAAAACACCGAGGATACTTTCCCGGATGTTTTCCCCCTTCGTCGGTATCACCTCCTACCGCGTTAGGGCACACCTAGCACCGCACATTTTCTTGTCATCCACCGTCATGCTTATGTTTGCATTATATTTATTGTTTCTTCCCCCTCTTCTCTCGGTAGACTATGAGACCGACGCTGCTGCTGCCCAATTCGACTACGGAGTTGACGACCCCTCTCTCTTGCCAGAACAACCAGGCAAGCCCCCCCTTGATCACCAGATATCGCCTATTCTACTCTATACTGCTTGCATTAGAGTAGTGTAGCATGTTACTGCTTTCCGTTATACCTATCCTGATGCATAGCCCGTCCTTGCTACTACTGTTGTTACCTTTACCTGCAATCCTACATGCTTAGTATAGGATGCTAGTATTTCCATCTGTGGCCCTACATTCTTGTTCGTCTGCTGTGCTATACTATCGGGCCGTGATCACTCGGGAGGTGATCACTGGTATATACTATATACTTATACATGATACATGTGGAGACTAAAGTCGGGTCGGCTGTTGGAGCACCCGCGAGTGGATCTTTGTGGCGGAGGCGGCAGGCAGGTTGAGACCGCCTAGGAGAGAGGTGGGCCTGGCCTGTTCGGCGTTCATGGATACTTAACACGCTTAACGATATTTTGGTATTTGATCTGAGTCTGCCACGTGCCTATACGCACTAACCAACTACGTGGGAGAATATGGGCACTTCGCCGTGGTATCACCGAAGCACTTCGTGACGTTAGCGGGCGGCGCGCGCGGATTGGCTGGGCAGCCACTAGGCTAGGTCTGCTTCCGGCCGCCCACGCAACGTGCAGGTGTGTTCAGGGCGATGGGCCCAGACCCCTGTGCGCTCAGGTTTAGACCGGCGTGCTGACCTCTCTGTTGAGCCTAGGTGGGGCTGCGACGTGTTGATCTTCCAGCGGCGGGCATGACCGTGAAAGTGTGTCCGGCCAAATGGGATCAAGCGTGTTGGGTTATGTGGTGCACCTGCAGGGAAGTTAATCTATTCGAATAGCCGTGATCTTCGGTAACAGGACGACTTGGAGTTGTACCTTGACCTTATGACAACTAGAACCGGATACTTAATAAAACACACCCTTCCAAGTGCCAGATACAACTGGTGGTCGCTCTCTCTCAGGGATACGAGGAGGGGATCGCCGGGTAGGATTATTGCTATGTGATGTTACTTGGAGAACTTCAGTCTACTCTCTTCTACCTGTTGCAAGACGAAGGTGACCAGAAGCGTAGTCTTTGATAAGACTAGCTATCCCCCTCTTATTCTAGCATTCTGTAGTTCAGTCCACTGATATGGCCCTTTACACATATATCCATGCATATGTAGTGTAGCTCCTTGCTTGCGAGTACTTTGGATGAGTACTCACGGTTGCCTTGTTCCCCTTTTTCCCCTTTCTCTACCCGATTGCTGCAACCAGACGATGGAGCCCAGGAGCCAGACGCCACCGTCGATGACGACTACTACACCGGAGGTGCCTACTACTACATGCAGCCCGCTGACGACGACCAGGAGTAGTTGGGAGGATCCCAGGCAGGAGGCATGCGCCTCTTTCGATCTGTATCCCAGTTTGTGCTAGCCTTCTTAAGGCAAACTTGTTTAACTTATGTCTATACTCAGATATTGTTTCTTCCGCTGACTCGTCTATGATCGAGCACTTGTATTCGAGCCCTCGAGGCCCCTGGCTTGTATTATGATGCTTGTATGACTTATTTTATTTTTAGAGTTGTGTTGTGATATCTTCCCGTGAGTCCCTGATCTTGATCGTACACGTTTGCGTGTATGATTAGTGCACGATTGAATCGGGGGCGTCACAGCTTTATTGTATGAAATGCAAACGCCCTGTAATGCTTTACTTTATCACTAAGCGGTAGCGATAGTCGTAGAAGCATAATATTGGTGAGACGACAACGATGCTATGATGGAGATCAAGGTGTCGCGCCGGTGATGATGGTGATCACGACGGTGCTTCGGAGATGGAGATCACAAGCACAAGATGATGATGGCCATATCATATCACTTATATTGATTGCATGTGATGTTTATCCTTTATGCATCTTATCTTGCTTTGATTGACGGTAGCATTTTAAGATGATCTCTCACTAAAATTATCAAGAAGTGTTCTCCACGAGTATGCACCGTTGCGAAAGTTCTTCGTCTTTGAGACACCATGTGATGATCGGGTGTGATAGGCTCTACGTTCAAATATAACGGGTGCAAAACAGTTGCACACGCGAATACTCGAGTTAAACTTGGACGAGCCTAGCATATATGAGATATGGCCTCGGAACACGGAGACCGAAAGATCGGCGTGAATCATATAGTAGATATGATCAACATATTGATGTTCACCGTTGAAACTACTCCATCTCACGTGACGATCGGACATGGTGTAGTTGATATGGATCACGTAATCACTTAGAGGATTAGAGGGATGTCTATCTAAGTGGGAGTTCTTAAGTAATATGATTAATTGAACTTTAATTTATCATGAACTTAGTCCTGGTAGTATTTTGCAAATTATGTTGTAGATCAATAGCTCGCGTTGTTGCTTCCCTATGTTTTTGCTTCCCTTTGTTTTTATGTGTTCCTAGAGGAAATTGTATTGAAAAATGTTAGTAGCAATGATGCGGATTGGATCCGTGATCTGAGGTTTATCCTCATTGCTGCACAGAAGAATTATGTCCTTGATGCACCGCTAGGTGACAGACCTATTGCAGGAGCAAATGCAGACGTTATGAATGTTTGGCTAGCTCAATATGATGACTACTTGATAGTTTAGTGCACCATACTTAACAGCTTAGAATCGGGACTTCAAAGACATTTTGAACGTCATGGACCATATGAGATGTTCCAGGAGTTGAAGTTAATATTTCAAGCAAATACCCGAGTTGAGAGATATGAAGTCTCCAACAAGTTCTATAACTAAAAGATGGAGGAGAATCGCTCAACTAGTGAGCAAGTGCTCAGATTGTCAGGTACTTCAATCGCTTGAATCAAGTGGGAGTTAATCTTCCAGATAATATAGTGATTGACAGAATTCTCTAGTCACCATCACTAAGTTACTAGAACTTCGTGATGAACTATAGTATGCAAGGGATGACGAAAATGATTCCCGAGCTCTTCGTGATGTTGAAATCGACCAAGGTAGAAATCAAGAAAGAGCATCAAGTGTTGATGGTTGATAAGATCACTAGTTTCAAGAAAAGGGCAAAGGGAAAGAAAGGGAACTTCAAGTATAATGACAAGCAAGTTGTCACTCCCACGTAGAAGCCCAAAGCTAAACCAAAGCCTGAAACTGAGTGCTTACACTGCAAAGGAAATGGTCACTGGAAACGGAAATACCCTGAATATTTGGTGGATAAGAAGGATGGCAAAGTGAACAAGGGTATATTTGATATACATGTTATTGATGTGTACCTTACTAGTGTTTATAGTAGCCCCTGAGTATTTGATACTTGTTCGGTTGCTAAAAATTAGTGACTCGAAACAGGAGTTATAGAATAAACAGAGACTAGTTGAAGGGAAAGTGACGATGAGTGTTGGAAGTAGTTCCAAGATTGATATGATCATCATCGCACACTCCCTATACTTTCGGGATTAGTGTTAAACCTACATAAATGTTATTTGGCGTTTGCGTTGAGCATGAATATGATTTGATCATGTTTACTGCAATACGGTTATTCATTTAAAATCAGAGAATAATTGTTGCTCCGTTTACATGAATAAAACCTTCAAATGGTCATACACCCAATGAAAATAGTTTGTTGGATCTCGATCGTAGTGATACACATATTCATAATATTGATGCCAAAAGATGCAAAGTTAATAATGATAGTGCAACTTATTTGTGGCACCTTGCCGTTTGGGTCATATCGGTGTAGAGCGCATGAAGAAACTCCATAAAGATGGATTTTTGGAATCACTTGGTTATGAATCATTTGATGCTTGCGAACCGTGCCTTTTGGGCAAGATGACTAAAACTCCGTTCTCCGGAACAATGGAACGAGCTACTGACTTACTGGAAAAAATACATACCGATGTATGCGCTCCGATGAGTGTTAAGGCTCGCGGCATGTATCATTATTTTCTGACATTCACACATGATTTGAGCAGATATGGGTATATCTACTTGATGAAACATAAGTCTGAAATAGTTGAAAAGTTCAAAGAATTTCAGAGTGAAGTGGAAAAATCATCGTAACAAGAAAATAAAGTTTCTATGATCTGATCGTGGAGACGAATATTTGAGTTACGAGTTTGGTCTTCATTTGAAAAATGTGAAATAGTTTCGCTAACTCACGCCACCGAACACCACAATGTAATGGTGTGTCCAAAATTAAATAACCGCACTTTATTGGATATGGTGCGATCTATGATGTCTCTTATCGGTTTACCACTATCGTTTTGGGGTTATGCATTAGAGACAGCTGCATTCACATTTAATAGGGCACCATCTAAATCCGTTGAGACGACACCGTATGAACTATGGTTTAATAGTAAACCTAAGTTGTCGTTTCTTAAAGTTTGGAGTTGTGATGCTTATGTGAAAAAGTTTTCACCTGATAAGCTCGAACCCAAATCGGAGAAGTGCATCTTCATAGAATACCCAAAGGTAACTATTGGGTACACCTTCTATCACAGATCCGAAGGCAAGTTATTCGTTGCTAAGATGGATCCTTTCTAGAGAAGAAGTTTCTCTCGAAAGAAGTGAGTGGGAGGAAAGTAGAACTTGATGAGGTAATTGTACCTTCTCCCTTATTGGAAAGTAGTTCATCACAGAAATCAGTTCCTGTGATTCTTACACCAATCAGTGAGGAAGCTTATGATGATGATCATGAAGCTTTAGATCAAGTTACTACCGAACCTCGTAGGTCTTCTAGAATAAGATCCGCACCAAAGTGGTACGGTAATCCTATTCTAGAAGTCATGTTACTAGACCATGATGAACCTACGAACTATGAGGAAGCGATGATGAGCCCAGATTCCGTTAAATGTCTTGAGGCCATGAAATCTGAGATAGGATCCATGTATGAGAACAAAGTATGGACTTTGATTGACTTGCTCGATGATCAGCAAGCCATGTTAAATAAATGGATCTTCAAGAGGAAGACGGACAACGATAGTAGTGTTACTATCTACAAAGCTCGACTTGTCACAAAAGGTTTTCGACAAGTTCAAGGTGTTGACTACAATGAGATTTTCTCAAGCGTAGCGATGCTTAAGTCTGTCCGAATCATGTTAGCAATTGCCACATTTTATGAAATCTGGCAAATGGATGTAAAAACTACATTCTTTAATGGATTTATTAAAGAAGAGTTGTATATGATGCAACCAGAAGGTTTTGTCAATCCTAAAGGAGCTAACAAAATGTGCAAGCTTCAGCGATCCATCTATGGACTGGTGCAAGCATCTCGGAGTTGGAATAAACGCTTTAATAGTGTGATCAAAGCATATGGTTTTATACAGACTTTTGGAGAAGCCTGTATTTACAAGAAAGTGAGTGGGAGCACTACAACATTTCTGATAAGTATATGTGAATGACATATTGTTGATCGGAAATAATGTAGAATTATTCTGCAAAGCATAAAGGAGTATTTGAAAGGAGTTTTTCAAAGAAGTACCTCGGTGAAGCTGCTTAAATATTGAGCATCAAGATCTATTGAGATAGATCAAGACGCTTGATAAGTTTTTCAATAAGTACATACCTTGTTATGATTTTGAAATAGTTCAAAATGGAACAGTCAAAGAAAGAGTTCTTGCCTGTGTTGCAAAGGTGTGAAATTGAGTAAAGACTCAAATCCCGACCATGGCAGAAAATAGAAAATAGAATGAAAGTCATTCCCTATGCATCAGTCATAGGTTCTATAAAGTATGCTATGCTATGTACCAGACCTATTGCATACCTTGCTCTGAATTTGGGAAGGGAGTACAATAGTGATCTAGGACTAGATCACTGGACATTGGTCAAGAACATCCTTAGTGAGGACTAATGAAATATTTCTCGATTATGGAGGTGATAAAAGAGCCCGTCGTAAAGAGTTACATCGATGAAAGCTTTTTATACCGATCCAGATGACTCTAAGTCTCAATCTGGATACATATTGAAAGTGGGAGCAATTAGCTAGAGTAGCTCCGTGCAGAGCATTGTAGACATAGAATATTTGCAAAATACATACGGCTCGAATGTGATGCATCCGTTGACTAAACTTCTCTCACGAGCAAAACATGATCATACCTTAGTACTCTTTGGTTGTTAATCACATAACGATGTGAACTAGATTATTGTCTCTAGTAACCCTGTGGGTGTTGATCACATGACGATGTGAACTATGGGTATTATCACATACGGATGTGAATATTGGTGTTAAATCACATGGCGATGTGAACTAGATTATTGACTCTAGTGCAAGTGGGAGACTGAAGGAAATATGCCCTAGAGGCAATAATAAAGTTATTATTTATTTCCTCATATCATGATAAATGTTTATTATTCATGCTAGAATTGTATTAACCGGAAACATGATACATGTGTGAATACATAGACAAACATATAGTCACTAGTATGCCTCTACTTGACTAGCTCATTAATCAAAGATGGTTATGTTTCCTAACCATAGACATGTGTTGTCATTTGATTAATGGGATCACGTCATTAGGAGAATGATGTGATTGACATGACCCATTCCGTTAGCCTAGCACTAGATCGTTTAGTACATTGCTATTGCTTTCTTCATGACTTATATATGTTCCTGTAACTATGAGATTATGCAACTCCCGTTTACCAGAGGAACACTTTGGGTGCTACCAAACGTCACAAAGTAACTGGGTGATTATAAAGGAGTGCTACAGGTGTCTCCAAAGGTACATGTTGGGTTGGCGTATTTCAAGATTAGGTTTTGTCACTCCGATTGTCGGAGAGGTATCTCTGGGCCCTCTCGGTAATACACATCACTATAAGCCTTGCAAGCAATGTAGCTAATGAGTTGAGTTACGGAATGATGCATTACTGAACGAGTAAAGAGACTTGCCGTAGCGAGATTGAACTAGGTATTGGATACCGACGATCGAATCTCGGGCAAGTAACATACCGATGACAAAGGGAACAACGTATGTTGTTATGCAGTTTGACCGATAAAGATCTTCAGAGAATATGTAGGAGCCAATATGAGCATCCAGGTTCCGCTATTGGTTATTGACCAAGAATAGTTCTAGGTCATGTCTACATAGTTCTCGAACCCGTAGGGTCCGCACGCTTAAGGTTTCGATGGCGATGTTATATTATGAGTTTATAAGTTTTGATGTACCGAAGGAGTTCGGAGTCCCGGATGAGATCGGGGACATGACGAGGAGTCTCGAAATGGTCGAGACATAAAGATCGATATATTGGACGACTATATTCGGACTTCGGAAAGGTTCTGAGTGATTCGGGTATTTTTTGGAGTACCGGAGAGTTACGGGAATTCCCCGAGGAGTATGTGGGCCTTATTGGGCCATACGGGAATAGAGGAGAGAGGCCAAAAGGAAGGAGGCATGCGCCCCCCCTCTAGTCCGAATTGGACAAGGGGGGCAGCCCACTTTTCCTTCTCCCTCTCCTCATCTTTCCTTCTCCAACAAGGAAAGGAGGAGTCCTACTCCTCCTCTTTCCTTCTCCTACAAGGAAAGGAGGAGTCCTACTCCCGGTGGGAGTAAGACTCCCCCCTTGGCGCGCCTCCTGCATAGGCCGGCCACCTCCCCCCTTGCTCCTATATATACGGGGGCAGGGGGGCACCCCAAAGACAAAACAACAATTGATCCTTGAGATCTATTAGCCGTGTGCGGTGCCCCCCTCCACCATAGTCCTCATCGATAATATTGTAGCGGTGCTTAGGCGAAGCCCTGCGACGGTAGAACATCAAGATCGTCACCACGCCGTCGTGCTGACAGAACTCTCCCTCGACACTCGGCTGGATCGGAGTTCGAGGGACGTCATCGAGCTGAACGTGTGCTAGAACTCGGAGGTGCCATAGTTTCGGTGCTTGATCGGTCGAGCCGTGAAGACGTACGACTACATCAACCGTGTTGTTCTAACGCTTCCGCTTTCGGTCTACGAGGGTACGTGGACAACACTCTCCCCTCCCGTTGCTATGCATCACCATGATCTTGCGTGTGCGTAGGAATTTTTTTGAAATTACTACGTTCCCCAACAGATATTCCATTCCTACCATATGAATCTTGATCTCTAGCCTTCCCCAAGTTGCTTTCCACTCAAACCCTCTTTCCACCAGATCCAAATCCTATGAGAGAGAGTTGAGTGTTGGGGAGACTATCATTTGAAGCACAAGAGCAAGGAGTTCATCATCAACACAACATTTGTTACTTCTTGGAGAGTGGTGTCTCCTAGATTGGCTAGGTGTCACTTGGGAGCCTCCGACAAGATTGTGGAGTTAAACCAAGGAGTTTGTAAGGGCAAGGAGATCGCCTACTTCGTGAAGATCTACCGCTAGTTAGGCAAGTCCTTCGTGGGCGACGGCCATGGTGGGATAGACAAGGTTGCTACTATGGACCCTTCGTGGGTGGAGCCCTCCGTGGACTCGCGCAGCCGTTACCCTTCGTGGGTTGAAGTCTCCATCAACGTGGATGTACGATAGCACCACCTATTGGAACCACGACAAAAACATCTGTGTCTCCAATTGCGTTTGAATCCTCCAAACCCTTCCCTTACTTTCTTGCAAGTTGCATGCTTTACTTTCCGCTGCTCATATACTCTTTGCATACTTGCTTGTTATGTATTGAAAAAGTTAAACTTGTGCCTAAACTCCACTTAAACTTTCATAAGGTTAAAAACTGCAACTTTGGTACTTAGTGTCTAATCACCCCCCCCTCTAGACACCTCTTCTCAAGATCCTACAAGTGGTATCAGAGCCTTGGTCTCCATTGCCTTGGTTTAATCACCATTGGAGGAAGATGGATGAGTCTACTTGAGAGTCTTAGTCATAGAGTGCCTATTCTTGATGGAGAGTATTTTCATGAGTGGAAAAATGAGATGCTTGTAATTTTCAATCCATATCATTTGAACAAGTACATTGCTAGCCCTTGTGCACCTCATATTGATCCCATGCATCCTACCCATAATGAGTCTATTGACATGATTAGGAATCTTAGAACTGTTAATCTTATCACTAGAGGCTTGCCTAGAAACTTAATTAGAATCCTGCCTACTCTTGAGTGTGCCTACACTATATGGAAATTTCTTGAGGAACGCTTTCCAAATTATTCCTTGAAAAATCTAGATGAAATTCTCTATAAGTCTATTGCCTTGAGTAAGATGAATACTAGTGATCCTATGTTTGGTGATCGTCTATTTGAACTTACCGACCTTATGCGTGCCAAAGGAGATGTTGGTATTATTAGTGATATTATTTCCGAAGCTATAAGAATTCATAAGCAAGATCATTGTCAAACTCACTCTAATGAATTACCCTCTCTAGGACTTGATCCACCACATGACGATGTTGAACATGGATACTATGATGAGGATGATGATAGTGATTTCGATCTTGATGATGCAATGAGACATTTTGGACTTATGGAAAATCTTCGGGGATATGTGTCAGGAGGAAAGGAATGGGTTCTTGACAGTGGATGTACCGATCACATGACCGGAGATAAAGACATGTTTCATGAGCTTGCTGATAATGATAGTCCTCGAAAGTTTGTCACTTTTGGTGACAACTCAAAGGGTAAGGTGGTTGGCCTCGGTAAGGTGGCCATCTCACAAGATAGTTCCATTCAGAATGTCATGCTCGTTGAATCTCTTGGCTACAACTTACTTTCAGTATCTAGACTTGCTGATTTCGGTTTCAATGTCCTATTTACTGAAATTGATTGCCAAGTGTTTCGTCGAGACAATCATAAAATGGTCTTTACCGGTATAATGAGAGGTGATCTATACATTGTTGATTTCACTAAAAAGGCTCAACCTAAAACTTGCTTCATTGCTAAATCCTCAAAAGGTTATGGCATAGACGATTAGGTCATGTTGGCATGAGAAACCTTGACAAGCTTATTAAAGGGAATCATATCCTTGGAGTTAACGATGTCATATTTGATAAGGATAGACTTTGCAGTGCTTGTCAAGCGGTAAACAGGTTGGAGGAAGGCATCCCGTGAAGAACATCATGACCACAAAGAGGCCACTCGAGCTACTTCACATGGATCTCTTTGGTCCCAACTCCTACAAGAGTCTCGGTGGAAATTCTTTTGGTTTAGTTATAGTTGATGATTTTTCAAGATTTACGTGGGTGTTCTTTCTCGATGATAAATCGCAGGTCCAAAAGATCTTCAAAAACTTCGCTAGGAAGGCCCAAAACCAATTTGAAGTGAAGATCAAGAAGGTTCGCAACGACAACGAAACGGAGTTCAAGAATGCAAATGTGGACACCTTTCTTGACGAAGAAGGGATTTCACACGAGTTCTCGGCTACGTACACACCTCAACAAAATGGAGTTGTTGAGAGGAAGAACCGGACGCTCATCAAAATGGCGAGAACGATGCTTGATGAGTACAAGACACTGAAGCACTTTTGGGCAGAAGCGGTTGAGACAGCTTGTCATGCAACAAATCGCTTGTACCTTCACAAGCTACTCGGCAAGACGGCATACGAGCTCCTCACCGGTAACAAACCCCAAGTTGGATACTTTCGAGTATTCGGCTCAAAGTGCTACATTCTTGATAACCATGAAGAGCTACACAATTTTGAGAGGAACCAAGTTTGGACATTGGTTGAGAAGCCCGACAACAACCACAACATCATTGGTACCAAATGGGTGTTTCGCAACAAGCAAGATGAAGATGGAAAAGTAGTTCGCAACAAAGCACGTCTCGTCGCCCAAGGCTACACACAAGTCGAAGGTATGGACTATGGTGAGACATATGCTCCCATTGCTAGACTTGAGTCCATTCACATCTTACTTTCCTATGCTAATCATCATGATATCACCTTGTACCAAATGGACATTAAAAGTGCTTTTCTAAATGGTGAAATAGAGGAGGAAGTTTATGTTAAGCAACCTCCCGGCTTTGTCAATCCTAAGAAACCCAATCATGTTTACAAACTTCACAAAGCTCTTTATGGTCTTAAACAAGCTCCTAGAGCGTGGTATAAATGTTGACCAAGTTTCTTCTTGAAAAAGGCTTTGAAATTGGGAAAATTGATTCCACACTTTTTACTAAAAGGGTTAATGGAGAATTATTTGTATGCCAAATTTATTTTGATGATATCATATTTGGATCAACTAACCCTCATTTTAGTGAAAAGTTTGGAAAGCTAATGTTGGAGAAGTTTGAGATGTCAATGATGAGTGAACTCAAATTCTTTCTTGGGTTGCAAATCAAGAAAACTAAGGAAGGTACCTTTGTCTCTCAAACGAAGTACATCAAGGACTTATTCAAGAAGTTCAATATGCAAGAATGCAAAGGTATGACTACACCCATGCCTACTAGTGGACATCTTGACTTGACCAAAGATGATGAACCGGTTGATCAAAAGGTTTATCGCTCTATGATTGGTTCATTGTTATATCTATGTGCTTCACGTCCTGATATTATGCTAAGCGTGTGCATGTGTGCACGATATCAAGCTGCTCCAAAAGAATGTCATCTTAAGGCCGTGAAAAGGATAGTGAGATACTTAATCCATACACCAAATTTTGGCATTTGGTATCCTAAGAGGGCCTCTTTCGATCTTGTTGGCTACTCCGACTCGGACTATGCCGGTGACAAGGTTGATAGAAAGTCCACTTCGGGTACTTGCCAATTTCTTGGTAGATCTCTTGTGTCTTGGTCCTCCAAGAAACAAAACTCAGTATCCTTATCAACTGCCGAAGCGGAATACATTGCCGCTGGTTCATGTTGTGCTCAATTACTTTGGATGACCCAAACTCTTAAAGATTATGGGATATATGTGATACATGTTCCATTGCTTTGTGACAATGAAAGTGCTATCAAAATTGGTCATAATCCCGTACAACATTCTCGAACTAAGCATATTGAAGTTCGTCATCATTTCATTCGAGATCATGTTGCTAAGGGTGACATTGATCTTAAGCATGTTCGCACCGAAAAGCAATTAGCGGATATATTCACTAAACCTCTTGATGAGAAAGTGTTTTGCAGGTTAAGAGGAGAATTTAACATCATTGATGCTTCAAACTTGGAGTAGAAACTCCATTGGATACATGCAATACATGAGCTTATGCCTAATCCTTGATATCTCTCCTATGATGGAAATCTTATGTCTTGGATATATTTGTATCTTGCATGTTATCTAACCCATGTAGGTACTTGGTTGAATCAAACTGCATGAGGTTGTAACCTACTCATATCTTGAGCAATCTCTACATCACCAAGTCTCTACACAAGGTGGTTGAAGCCAAGGAAGCACAAAACCATTTAAACATATCCTTTTACAAATTATATGTTGAGCTTCATGATTGTCATTGTTGGATACCCAAGTGCTCTTCCTTGCACGTACTAACCCATGTAGGAAGATGGATTCAAATTCCAAGTGGTGCTCCAACTTCCTGATGAGCTACATCAACCTTGAGCAACCCACACAAGTTCAACTACATGGACGACACCACCAACCAAGGTATGTTATTCCATCTTAGAGAAGCTTTACTCCAAGTCATGAGTTAAAGCAACTCGACAAGATGTGAATACATCAAGATGCTTAAACAAAAAATGGCAACCCCATTTTCAGCTTAAACAATGAGTATGACCTATGATCAAGTGATCTCACTTGACTCCTAAGTCAACATACTCTAACATAGGTGACTTTGTCGCTGACCATCTCTAGATGAAGTTCTCTTGTGTTATTTTCTGAGTTTTTGCATTTGTCTCATGCATATGTGTTTCTCCTTTCAAAAAAAACTTCATCTAGATTTCTTTCTGTTTGCTCTGCATTTTCTGCATTCCAATTCATTGCAAATCATTCAGTAAATTCCTTGCAAATCTTTGTGAGATCTTATTAGTCAAGTGAGCTGAGCTGACAAGTGGTTTCTCTGTGATGAACTCGGTTACACCAAGTTATTATTTTCGGTCCAACCGAAAAATTTCGGTACCACCGAAACATACCACTCGGTGCCACCGATTTCACAACAGGAAAATCAGTTTGCCACTTATTCTGTGTTTCTTTTGATCCAGCTCCACTCAATGAATCTTGTCCTCTACAAGCATCACATTTTTATCATTGCTTTATGTTGTGACTCAAGGATCAAACCCATTCACGACAAATTCCAGCGGGGGAGAGAGAGCTCACATTTTTTTATCAAGCCCTTCTTGGAAATTGATGTCAAAGGGGGAGAGAGAGATCACATCAAAGCTTATCATTTAGAGAAAGAGATCACATCTCAGAGGGAGAGAGAGATCCTTCAGGGAGAGAGAGAGAGAGAGATCTCCAGGGGGAGAGAATACTAGATGAAAGTATTTCTCAAGGATCCCAGATGCTTGGTGTTCAAGAGGAGATATGCCACATGTCTTCTTGAGGGGAAAGACATGTTCATTTGTGCTTATTTGCATTAGCTTGCATTAGCTCTGTTAATTTATATCTTTCAGCTCTAATTTTCTTTCAGCTCTGATTTCCTGTTCCCTATCTTCTCCCAGTATCCCATGCTAGATTCAGGGGGAGCAAGACATCTAAGGGAAAGAAATCATCTAAATTCATTGCATATCTTTACTCTTGGGGACATGTCAAATCCAATGTAGTACTTAGTACTCACTCTCTACATGTCATCCCAGTCTTGGTATTCTTGTGGTTTCTTTTGTTTGCTCTGGCTAGTAGGTGCATCTGTGTTATCTAACCTTGTTTACGCAGGTTCATTCCATCCTAAGCCAACTCAAGATTACAAGGTAAGTATATGCATCACAATCATGTGTATGAGGAATTCTTGCTGATGTACATACTGTTTGCAAGAAGGACTCATGGGCATGAAGGTATTTTCTTTAATATTCTTTGCTCGATGCATATGGCCAAGATACATGTAACACACTGCCTGCTCTATCATGGTTATGCTATCACATGCTTCTATATTCCATATTCACATGATTGCATACATGTAGGGGGAGCCTATGCCTGTTACATGTCTTTCCAAAGCTTTACTTGCTACTCATTATATCTTTATCTAAAGCTTTGATGTATGTTGTCATCAATTACCAAAAAGGGGGAGATTGAAAGCACAAGTGCTCCCTAGGTGGTTTTGGTAATTAATGTCAACATATCTCTTGTTGGACTAACACTTTTATCTAGTATGTTTCAGATAAGTTCAACAATGGAGTGGCATGGACTAAAGGATGTGGGAACTCCTTCAAGATGCTTAGGACAAAGGATTGGCTCAAGCTTCAAGCTCAAGACTCTTCATTTTACATTTTAGTGATGCAAGATCACATTGAGTCTACAGGAAAAGCCAATACTATCAAGGAGGGATGAGGTGTTGCTTAATGAGCCTCTTGCTTCAAGTGCTTAGTGATATGCTCCAAATACCCTCAACTACTTCCCCACTTCCACACATATGTCCTAAAACCTAAAGTCAAACTCGGCTCCACTGGTTCTTCCTATTCGGCGCCACCGAGTTTGGATGTCATAGCCACTCCCACAAACCCTAGGCAAATCGGTTCTACTGATAGGGATCTCGGTCTTACCGAGATGGGATTGTAATCTCTCTGTGTATGTCCATTATCAGAATCGGTCTCACCGAGTTTGAGAATCGGTACTACCGAGATTACAATGCAAACTTTCTGGTTGACTCATTACCAAAATCGGTCCCACCGAGTTTGAGTAATCGGTCTCACCGAGTTTGCCTGGCCAACTCTCTGGTTAGCTAATTACCAAAATCGCTCTCACCGAGTTTGCATAATCGGTCTCACCGAGATTACGTTATGCCCTAACCCTAACCATATCGGTCCTACCGAGATGCAAGTCAGTCCCACCGAAAACCCTAACGGTCACCAGGTTTACTAAAATTGGTCTGGCCGAGTTTGTTGATTCGGTCCCACTGAGATTGGTAAATTGTGTGTAACGGTTAGATTTTGTGTGGAGGCTATATATACCCTTCCACCTCCTCTTCATTCATGGAGAGAGCCATCAGACTGAACCTACACTTCCAGCATCCTATTTCTGAGAGAGAACTACCTACTCATGTGTTGAGGCCAAGATATTCCATTCCTACCATATGAATCTTGATCCCTAGCCTTCCCCAAGTTGATTTCCACCCAAACCCTCTTTCCACCAGATCCAAATCCTATGAGAGAGAGTTGAGTGTTGGGGAGACTATCATTTGAAGCACAAGAGCAAGGAGTTCATCATCAACACACCATTTGTTACTTCTTGGAGAGTGGTGTCTCCTAGATTGGCTAGGTGTCACTTGGGAGCCTCGACAAGATTGTGGAGTTGAACCAAGGAGTTTGTAAGGGCAAGGAGATCGCCTACTTCGTGAAGATCTACCGCTAGTGAGGCAAGTCCTTCATGGGCGACGGCCATGGTGGGATAGACAAGGTTGCTACTTCGTGGACCCTTCGTGGGTGGAGCCCTCTGTGGACTCGCGCAGTCGTTACCCTTCGTGGGTTGAAGTCTTCATCAACGTGGATGTACGATAGCACCACCTATCGGAACCACGACAAAAACATCCGTGTCTCCAATTGCATTTGAATCCTCCAAACCCTTCCCTTACTTTCTTGCAAGTTGCATGCTTTACTTTCCACTGCTCATATACTCTTTGCATGCTTGCTTGTTATGTATTGAAAAACTTAAACTTGTGCCTAAACTCCACTTAAACTTTAATAAGGTTAAAAACTGCAACTTTGGTACTGAGTGTCTAATCACCCCCCCCCCCTCTAGACACCTCTTCTCAAGATCCTACACACCCTCGTTCAAGCCCGAAAGCTGGCGCACCTCTCTTAATCCGTGCCCCACGGGTACCACGATACAAACTGTCGGGTCAAGGCTTGGGTAAACGACAAATCTCCTGGCAAACTCCCTAATGAATTTTTTGCAGTTCCGGAGCAATCGCAGACCACAAGGTCAAGATGGACTCGAGGAAATAAACGCCTCGTAAGGAGGAGGGCGCCCCGAATGCACCAGGCTAAGTTATCTTTGCGCAAAATAACCATGCAGCACTGAAACAACAAGCGTAGCCTAACGTTTAATAAGTTACGGTTCGATACACGCCCCTTCGGGCCCATGCTAGTTTCGTTTCGATGTAGGAAGGAAAAGAGGAACATAACAAAAGCGGCGCTCGCCCCTGCAGCAGCCGACGGGGGCAGGGCCTTGGCAACGTCCCGGGTCAAGTCGGACCCCTCTTTGCACTTCACCGAGGCGCGACGGCAAGACGACCCGCTACCACCTTCGAAGCGGGCGTGGCGGGTGGTGGCTGATCAAGGCCGCCGCTGCTGGAGCTGTCGCCAAGGGAGGAGCCACCATAGCCAGATGAGGCGCGGCCGGCAGGTTCGTCCTCCTCCCCGTCCCGACCATCGCCAAGGCCGAGCACCTCCTCGCCGTCGTTCACCTCGGGGCAGCATCCGGCGCGGCGACCGTCTTCCCCGAACACCCTCACGAAGAGGGTCGCGTCACCGTCGAACTTGAAGTGGAGGGTGCACCGCTTGCCCAGGCCGCGCGCGCGGGCGAACGTCTGCCAACAGTGGGCCAGAGCTATGTTGCCCGCGACGGAGACCTCGACCACGACCCAAGAAGCCCGGCTGCAGCAACCGTCTGCCTGCAGCCAGAGCCCGCCTGGACCGGAGGCTGGCAGCTCGCCGGCAAAGAAGCGGGGGAGCTGGAGCCAGCTGCTGGTCGGATCCTCCGACTAGACAACGAACTCCGGCAGCACCTCAGACGCATGGAACCGTGGTCGGGGAGGTCGCGCAACCACGGCGCGTCTCCTCTCATCGGCAGGACTACCGCGACCAGAGCGACTCCTGTCGCCCGCTGCGGCGCCACCCCGAGAGCCAGGGGCCACAGCGGGGGTCGCGGCATGCTTGCGGGGACGGCCACGTCCTCGCTTGGGCGCCGGGGAGCCGGGTCCCTCCTGAGGGGCCTTGCCCTTCTCCGCGGCGGAGGACCTCTTCGATGGCGCCATTGTTGCAAGCAGAGGAGCAAGGAGGAAAGAAGCAAGCAAGCAAGGAAGAGATGCGCGACGGGGGCTCCGCCCCCTCCCCATTTATAGCGAGAGGAGGCCAACCGGCGCCCTCCATGATCACAGGTAATGATGGTTTTCCTTGCATGTCGCAGGGACTTGTCAAATCGAGCAGTTGCCGAGGCAGCATGGGGAAGTGGAGACGCCCACATCCAATCAACTGCCACACGTCGACCAAGGCCGCAGGCTTTGGGGGCCCGCGGCGCTCCGTGCTTGACCTTTGGCTTCGCCGCGAAGCCAAGCCCGAGCGCACCTTGGGCCCGGGGGCTACTGTCGGTGTTCTGGGAACGGGGGTCCCCAAACTTGCCTGTTTGCGGCCCACGGCGTGGCTATGCTAGTGGTCCTGTACGGCGCATCTTCATCAACAAGGCATTCAAGACCCTCGTGAGGGGCCAAGCCTCGCGAGGCGGACGACGCAAGACCTCCGAAGGGGCGGCCTCTCCAGGCTGCCTTGCGAGGAGCGGAGATATCAAGGCGGGGCAAACCTCGCGAGGCTCTCGTGACGTGAACCATGACGATCGACACCAGGCGGGCGCCAGCGCGCGCAGTGTCCTTGTTTCCTGTTTGGTGCTAAGGAGGCAAGCGCAGGCACAGAGTTCCGAGGCATCAAGCAAAGGTTTACATATCGGTGCAACGAGACCAAGACCAGCAGGCCAGCAGGACGGAGGTCACTATGGAGCCCAAGACGGCATCACCACCAGAGCCCTTTTGCAGGTGAAGACCACTTTTGTCAGGATAGCTTGTACTAGCTATCCCCTTTCAAATTGCCCGCCGTTGTTGGCTCCCTTCCCGCTCAATATTTGGGGAGAGGACCAGGGCCTGTATAAGTAGAGCTAGCCATCACCGTAGGAGATAACTCATTGAGATACATCTCACCCACACAAGTTCGTCAAGCACAAGAACACCTCAACCTCAGGAGGTTGTTCTTCCCCTTGTACTATTCTTCATCAGCCCTAGAGGCAATCCACCACCACACACTGGAGTAGGGTATTACACCACAACGGTGGCCCGAACCAATATAAATCTTGTGTCTTTGTGTTGCTAGTTCGTCGAGTTCGTCCGCGAGATCTTAGCGAGCTGGGGCGTGGGTCGGTAGGAGGGAAAGAACTTCGCGCACACCCCAGAGTTCGAACCTTAAGGGTTTTTCCGGAACCCCAGATCCGACAGATGAGGAATCTGATCTAATGTCATCACCCCTTGAAGATTTTTCCAAAGCGAGCACGTCTTGAGAACTTCTGGAATTTCCTCACGAGCAGTGCTAGCTCCTGGCTCAGTTCTTAAGGATCACCAAGGCTGCTATCAGAATCTTCTTCTTCAGATTCAGAGACTGCCTTGGCCTTCAGTGCGCGAGATCGACCATATCTTGGTCCATAGAGATCTCTCTTCTCAGCAAGCGGGAACTCATGAGTATTTAGCCTCTCGAGGATATCAGCAGGATCAAGTGACTTGTAGTCTCCACGTTTTTGAATCATCAGTGCAAGAGTGTCAAAAGAGCAATCCAGCGATCTCAACAATTTCTTCACCACCTCATGGTCGGTGATGTCAGTGGCACCAAGTGCTTGAAGCTCATTTGAGATGTCAGTGAGGCGATCGAAGGTTTGCTGAACATTTTCATTGTCGAGTCTTTTGAAGCGATTGAAGAGATTGCGAAGAACTTCAACTCAAGAGTCATGTTGTGTTGACACTCCTTCGTTGACCTTGGGTAACCTATCCCAGATAAGCTTTGCTGTCTCCAAAGCACTCACTCTGTCATACTGCCCTTTGCTCAGATGGCCACATATGATATTCTTCGCTTGAGAGTCGAGTTTCTTGAATCTCTCCACATTGGCAGCATTCACATAAGGAGTGATGGAGGGAACGCCATTTTCCACAATGTACCAGAGATCGTTGTCAATTACCTCAAGATGCATGTGCATCTTATTCTTCCAGTAGGGGTAGTCCGTCCCATCAAATGTAGGACACCCAGCCGAGACCTTGATCATGCCTGCAGTCGACATAACTAAAACTCTAGGTGGTTAAACCAAAATCACACAGAACAAGGGACTACCTTTCTCTGATACCAATTGAAAGTGCATTATATCGACTAGAGGGGGGTGAATAGGCGATTTTTACAAATTCATCACTGAGGAAATTCAAGGCGAGGAATTTCCTAAGTCACGAACAACTAGCAGCGGAAAAAGTACTCAGATGCAAGCGTAACAGAGTAGTAACAGGGACATCATGATGAAATGAAAACAAGCACAAAGTACAGGAAATTGAGAAATTTTTCAGTCAAAGTCTTCAAACAGTAACAATCAAGTACTTTAACACATGAATGAGGAAATGAAAGGGTTGAGGAAATAGAACCAGTAGCTTGTTGAAGACGATGATTTGGTAGACCAGTTCCAACTGTTGTCACAGTCGTACGTCTGGTTGGAGCGGCTAGGTATTTAAACAGTCCCGGACACACAGTCCTCATCGTATTCTCCTTGAGCTAAGATCACACAGACCGCCCAATCACTAGTGGTAAGTCTTCAGGTGACTTCCGAACCTTCACAGACCCGATCACTCGGCGATCCACAATTCCTCTTGGATGCCTCTAGACCATGACGCCTAACCGTCTGGAGGATGCACAGTCATCAAAGGTAACAAGCATCGGTTCCAAACAGGAACAATCTTTTCAGTGATGCTCAATCACTTTGGGTTTGTAGGTGTTTGGGTTTGGGTTTTTCCTCACTTGATGATTTTCGCTCAAAGTCCTCGGAGGATGGGATGCTCTCAATGACGAGTGTCAGTTTCTCTCGGAGCAGCCAACCAACTAGTGGTTGTAGGGGGTGGCTATTTATAGCCTAGGAGCAGCTTGACATGATAAGACATAAATGCCCTTGAATGATATGACCGTCAGGTGGGTAGATATTTTGGGACAACTGGCGCATAGCACAACAACGGTCGGATATTTGAGTATCAAATTCCTCAGGCCTATCATGTTCCTCACTTGTAGGCAATCCGCACTGGCGAATTCCTAACTCCTCAGTCAGAACAAATTCCTCAGAGACCAGAAGATCTTTGTCTTTTCATCAAGAAATTGACTGAATCAGTATGAGATTTCAATGGCTTCCTTTGGAAAGGATTTGGTAGGTGTAGGATTTTGAGATGAGCATCACTTGGAAACTTTTCCTTAGTTTTACCTCGACCCCCTTTAACAGTACGGTGTTTCCTATGACTCAAGAAAGAGAAAATGAAACTACGAAAACAAAAGTCTTCACGCTTCATAATCCTCGCATGAATATCAAGTCTTCACGGTCACACCAATTTCTTCACTTTCAAAGTCTTCAAGAAAACCAAAGTCTTCAGCTGAAGACATTCATTTTTAGGGGTCGACTTTCATCGTAAATATCAAACTCCTTATGGACCTGTGTACACTCACAAACTCAATAGTCCCTTGACCTATAAGTCTTCAAAACACCAAAATCACTAAGGGGCATGCACTAGATGCACTTACACCCTCAAAGGATGGTTTTCCATAGTAGCAAGTGACAATAAATTTCAGCACGTAGTAATAATTTTTCCTTACCAAGAGCGCTTCACTCCCCGGCAACGGCGCCAGAAAAGAGTCTTGATGACCCACAAGTATAGGGGATCAATCGTAGTCCTTTCGATAAGTAAGAGTGTCGAAACCAGCGAGGAGCAGAAGGAAATGACAAGTGGTTTTCAGCAAGGTATTTTCTGCAAGCACTGTAATAGTCGGTAACAGGTACTTTGATAGCAAGATAATTTGTAACAGACAAGTAATGGTAACGGTAAATAAAGTGCAAAAAGGTAGCCCAATACTTTTGTGGCAAAGTACATGCCAAAACGGTCTCTTATAATAAGCAAAGTATTCTTGAGGGCACACGGAAATTTCATCTAGTCAATTTCATCATGTTGGTTTGATTCGCGTTCCCTACTTTGATAATTTGATATGTGGGTGAACCGGTGCTTGGGTGTTGTTCTTACTTGAACAAGCCTCCCGCTTATGATTAACCCCCTCGCAAGCATCCACAACTACGAAAAAAGTATTAAGATAAAATCTAACCATAGCATTAAACATTTGGATCCAAATCGGTCCCTTACGAAGTAGCGCATAAACTAGGGTTTAAGCTTTTTTCACTCTAACAACCTATCATCTAATAACTACTCCACAATGCATTCCCTTAGGCCCAAAGATGGTGAAGTGCCATGTAGTCGACGTTCACATGACACCACTAAGGGAATCACAACATACATATCATCAAAATATCGAACACATATCAAGTTCACATGATTACTTGCAACAAGACTTCTCCCTTGACCTCAAGAACAAAAGAAACTACTCAGAAATGATACTCATGCTCAAGATCAGAGGGATATTAAATAGCATAATGGATCTAAACATATAATCTTCCACCAAATAAACCATACGTTAAGAATTTAAACTCAATGCTTAACAATACAACAAAATAAATTAAAAATTACAAAAACTACAAAGAACAATACGTGATAAAAAAGAGTACCAAATCAATAGTTTGCTTTGCTTCATCGGTGCCTTGCATAACATCATGAATGGTGGGAGAAGAGTCAACACCTTCAAGACATCAAAAGAAACTTTTTCATAAAAAAAGACATCAACATCATGTGAAACAATTATCATTGATAAAAATTTAAAAATGTACCACTTCGAGGAGTTAAAAGCCCTTTGTGACACCTATATGATTGAAAGTGATACACAATATCATCATCATCAGTGCTTGCAAATACATCTCGCTCAACATAGCAAACCATTCTTTAATTCAGCCAATCATCGCTCATTCATTCTATTCCTCAACACAGTCTTGATTATACTCATAATAAGCTCTTTCCACTGATGCGGTTGCAACAGGAAAAATCTATTCATCTTATTTTTGTACAATACAAAATGAAATTGTCAATTACATTAATTTGAGATCAACAATACCATAGATATCTGACTGGATACAACATGGTATAAATTCTAGTTCAAAGCATCTTGTACACTGATACAACTCATACAAATAGAACATAGTTTAAGTAGAAAGCATCAAGGAGGAAACAGGGGAAGCATCAAAGAAAATTACAAGTTACGGCAGCCGGCAGTGAAGCAGCGTCACACGGGCGAATGACGAACAAGAGGGCGGCGGCCTACAGCCTGGGAGCAGGGGGAAAACGGGTGGGCCGGGGGCGGAGCCACGGCGAATGGCAGCGTGGGCGTTGGAGTCCCTGCTGCTGCTGGAGATCGATCGTGCTATCCGCATGCGTGCGACTTGCGGCGGCCGCGTGAGCGTTTCGTCCAACAGCACTGCGTCCTCCTGTGCCCTCGTGTGTGCTAGATCGTGGGGGTGGCATTGCCTCGTGCTTGCGTGGGTTTCTCGTAAGACGGTCCATCAAGGCTAGGCCTTCTTCTTTTGACTGGTTGCGCCTTAGGCCTGCAAAAAAGCCTATCTACTGATAGCCTATTAATTTTTCCACACCCCGGGCCTGGGCCCTAGGTGCCCGGGGCCCAGCTCCGTCCCTGCTACCCACCAGGGCGCGACTGGGGGGCCTGGCGCGCCCTGGTGTCTTGTGGCCACCAGGTGGCCCCCCTCCGGTAGTTATTTGCTCCAGTATTTTTCATATATTTCAAAATAATTAATTATCCGTAAATTTTCAGCTTATTTGGAGATGTGCAGAATAGGTGTCTTGACGTAGCTTTTTCAGGTCCAGAATTCCAGCTGCTGGTATTCTCCCTCTTTATGCAAACCTTGCATATTATGAGAGAAGGGGCATTAGAATTACTCCATAAAGCACTATTATGCATAAAAACACTATAAATAACAGTAGGTAAACATGATTCAAAATGGATGTATCAGGTTCCAACCCGTTATAATATAGCGGTTAAGCATCACTACACTATGATTACAAGGAACATGGTAATGGATCCTAAGTTTTTGCTATCGAGTGTCGTGCAATAGCATAACATAAGCATAAACTCACACTTCCATCATGGCATACTACAATGCATAGTAAAATACCGGGATTCAATATCAAAGTGAAACTTGCCTTGGTTGTTGTCGTCACTTTGCACTCCTCACACTTACAAGGGTTGCACTCCTCTAAATCTGAACGTTGCAAACAAACATATACAACATACATAAGACAATGTGCATGCAAAAGGAATACTTGCATGAATTGTAAATAAGAGGTAAGCATACACATGCAAGGTGTATTTGGTTTAGTTCATGAATTTGAAAAAAGAACTCCCGGATTCAATTAAAATACACTTTTTGTTTTTTCTTGAGGATCTGAGAAAGTTCACAAAATTGAAAACAAAAGTTCATGGGAAATTAAAGGAAAAAAAGGGAAAACTAAAAAAAGGAAAGGAAACTAAAAAGAGTAGAAAAAGAAAACCAGAAGAAAGACTCGAGAAGAACCAAAAGAAAATACAGAGATGAACCAGAAAAAACAGAACAAAACTCAAGAAAAAAAATCCAAAGAAATCGAAAGTGAATTATCGAAGAGAATCTACTAGAACAATCCCAAAATTAGCGAGGGAAAAAAAAGAAACATGTGCTGGCTCAATAGAACCGACGAAGAGTTCTGTGTTAGCGTTGCATACGAAAACGGTTATAATTGGTGCTATAGGTGGCGAATAATATTTCACTTTGTCGAGAACTCCTAGCGAACGCTTATGGGGCCAGAAAACACGTTGGTGCTCGGGTGTCTCTATGGCCGGCCGCAGCTCAAATAGCGCTCTGCTCGGTTCGCTTAGTGGTTGGCTGGTTTGATTGCCTTTTTTTACATCATCTCCACCATTTAGTTGCACAAGACAGTGAAAAGACCATCAAGTTATTGGTTCACAAAACAAATCCGAATTTCAGTTTTCTACAGATTACAAAGTAATAAATTAAAAAAATCCGCATGTTTTATAAAAGTGCATGATTTAAAAAAATGCTCATGAACGAACATAAATTGCAAATTTGGGAAAATATATTCTTTTTTTTAATTTAATTTGGGAAAATATATTCGTGAATACAAAAAATGTTCATGAATTGGGAAAAATATTAATTAAAAATTTCAAATAAAACAATTTTTCGTAAATTTGAAAAAAATTTGCCGGCTTTAAAAGTACACAAATTAAAAAATAGTTCATAAATATGAAACTAGTTCATGTATTTCAAAAAGTTCACAAATTTGAAAAAAATTCCTAGAAATGATAATTTGCATGAATTTGGAAAACATTGATGAAGCTCAATTTTTGTAATGAATTTGAAAAACATTTAGGGATTTGAAAAAGTTTGTGAATTTGGGAAAACACTCAAGAACCCGAAAAAATGTCATAAATTTAGAAAATCATGTATTTTATAGAAATACGCAAAATAAAAAAATCATGAATTTGAAAAAACTCATGAATTTAGAAAAAGTTGACGAATTAATAAAATATTCACGACCTTGAAAAAGAATCGAGGATTTCAAAAAGTTCGCAAAGTTCAAAAAAAGTTCCTGAATTTGAGAAACATCCACAAAGTTGAAAGAAGTTTGGCTATTAGTAAAATGTTCACGAAATTATAGTTTACAATTTTGAAAAGATCATGAAAAATTAAAATGGAAAAGAAAAAACAAAAACGAAGAAAATGAAAGAGGAAAATTAAATATAAAATTTAAACCATAAGAAGAACCCGGAGAAGACCTGAAAGAATATACAAAGAAAAAAGGAGAAAAGACAGTCCAAAGAAATCAAATAAACCGAACCCGACTAAGCACAGAGGATCTTTTTTTTTGTGGGAACGACAGAGAATCTTCTAGAACAGGACCAAAACCAGTGAGGGAAAAAAAGTAAAAGCTGGGCTGGCCCATTAGAACGATCGAAGAGTCGTGTGTGTGGATGGTGCTTTAAGCGGCATATAGTGTTTCGCCCCATTTGCCATCTATCCAACAAAGCCTTTAATGGGCTAAACCTTCCAGTGTGTTTTTTTAAGCAACAACCCGCCCTAGTAGGCTTTGAACGGATATTTCGATACGAGCTGAGAAACCAAGACGTGCTAACGGGCCATTTACCGTCTGTTTCTCGTCAAGTCTGGCGGCTACTTCAGGACCTGGAGTCCTTGAGTGCGCGTGTTCTTCGTGCTCGTTACTACCCCCAGAGCAACATATTGGTTGCAAGCCTTGGCGCCCGGCCTTCCCAGGTTTGGCGCTCGCTGATGGAGGGGAGAGATGTGCTTGCTTTGGGCCTTATAAAGAGAATCGGGTCAGGGACTGAAACACACATTTGGGAAGACAACTGGCTGCCGCGTGACTTCAAGTTAAGACCTATATGTTCTATTTCCCCCACCCCACCGCAGTTAGTGTCAGAACTCATTGATGCAACGTCCAGATCATGGAACGTACAAAGTACTGACCGAGAACTTCGTTCAGCCAAATGTGGATGTTATTTTGAACATCCCTTTAAGTACTCGTGTACAGCCTGACTTTTGGTCATGGCACTACGATCGTCGGGGAATCTTCACAGTCAAATCAGCTTATAGGATGATAAGTGGAATTAAACACCAGCGAGAGGACTGGCTAGAGCACAGGCCGAGCCACTCGAACACTGAAGCTGAGAGCAGATCATGGTCTCAATTGTGGAAAGTGAAAGTTCCGTCTAAGGTCAAGGTTTTTGTGTGGAGATTAGCACAAATGCCATTGCCTACTGGATCAGTCCGCCACGAGCGTAACATGGCCACATCACCTGTTTGTGGTTTATGCGAAGCGGAATATGACTCATTGCAGCATTCTTTGTTTGAGTGCAGGATGGCACGGTTCGTCTGGGCTCTAGGTGATGAGGAAACGTTGGAACATCTGATTTCCAACAGAAGTGATGATGCACGTTTATGGCTATTCTGGCTATTTGAATCTCTGAATCAGCAAGACCTCGCTAGAGTTCTAATCACCATGTGGGCAATATGGTGGGCACGGAGAAGGGCAATCCATGATAATGAATTCCAGAGCCCATTGTCTACCATGTGCTTCATTAACGGGTATTTGCAGGACCTTGAAATAGCATCGAAGCGCAATCCTATAGTGCATGGCGGCGAGGCAAAGCCCAGAGGCCCGAAGTGGATCCCTCCTGGCGAGGATGCGGCGAAGATGAATGTGGATGGCGTTGTCTCCAGATCAGGGAGGACGGGAGCATGCGATGTTATCTGCAGGGACAAAGAAGGAAGCTACATTGGTGCATCGGCGGTGGTTTTCGAAGGCCTAGTGGACGCTGCAAGTCTGGAGGCCCAAGCATGCAATGAGGCACTTGCCCTCGCTCAAGATCTTCATCTATCACATGTGATCACAGCGTCGGACTGCCTGCAAGTCGTCTCAGACATCAATGGCACTGTGCAATCATCTTCTTATGCTTGTATCATCGAAGAGATTAAAGCTAGATCTTTAGACTTTCTTAAAGTTAGTTTTGGTTTTGAAAATAGGGAGGCGAATTGTGAGGCTCATGCCTTGACAAAAGCAGCCTCGACACTCCCTAACGGTCGACATGTGTGGCTAGGGAACACACCAGACATCATTTGTATTCCGTCAGTTTTGGTTGATGAATAAAACCCTAGTTACACCTCAAAAAAAATACAGGGCGTCATGTTTGGCTAGTTCATCCCCATGCACACCTCAAAAAAAAAAAGTTCATCCACATGCAAAGTGTATTCCACGTACTGTGGTCTTTGATCAATAAAATGTGTGTTACCCCTAAAAAGAAAAGAAAACCGCAGCGTGCTTCGTTCCCCAGTGCGTCTCGTTCATACCCCTGCCGTCGACCCGTGCGTACCCATGTACGTACACGAAAACGAACTGCGCGAGCGCACGTGATAGATACTCGCCATCATCTTCATCAATGGTGACGTGAAATATATGTGTACGTAGACCATGTCAAAAGAGAAGATATGTGTACATGTAACGCGGCCGGTTCGGGGTTGCTGCAAAGGAAGACACGGCGGCGCAAGTCGCACGACCAACGCACGACAAGACGTTCACACTTGTGTGACACCAGAGCTGGGAGCGTTCAAGCACTGGCTCAAAGCCGAGTGGGTTATTAGTGTGGTGCATCGCAGGTGCGCGCGTCAGCGCGTGTGTACACACAAATCAGAACTAGAGCTCAGCTCTGCCGATATGACCACGGGAGTACGCGCCGCGCGACGTACGCACGCAACGACGGCGCCGCCGGCGACCCGGCTCTCTCTCTGGCTCGCCAATCGCAACGTGCTCCGGCGTCCGGCCTGCGTGACAGCCACGGCCGGTAACATCAGTATGTGACGCCGCGCGCGACGTGCGTGCGTGCGTGCGTCGGTCTCATGCATGACGGGGCCGCGCGGGCTGGCTGGCTGTCGCCCTCCCATCCATCCAGCCCCGCCGCGGGTGGGTGGATCGGTCAAGATGCTGGCTGGTGGTTGCGTTGCTTGCCGGGACGGTGCTCTCCCGTGCTGTGCCCGCACGGTTCTCCTCGCCTCGCCTCGCCTCGGCCGCTCGACGTTGCGCGCACACGCACCATGCATGCGTGCCTGCTGCGCTGCGCTTGGCGAGATCTTCTTCCCCGTACGCCTCGCGCCCGGACCCGGTCAAATACTCGCGCCGTCTCATGGGCGGCATCCATGTCAGCGTCGCACTGTCGCGCCCGCGATCGCGCGCTTTGCTTCCGCGATCTCCGAGATCTGCATAGGTCCCTTCAGTGACATCAGAACGGCGACGGGCGGGTTGCACAGGATCGAGCACAGCCGGCCGGTCGCTTTCGGAGCATGTCTCCTCGGACGCATGGTCTAAAGCCCAGGAGAACAGTCAGCGCGGCACGTCTTGACCCCGGGCAACCGTCGCAGCGCTGTCCGGGGCCGCGTCGAGCCACTGTCGGCCGGCTCGCTGACGCCGACTCGCGCGCACCCAAACCCCGGCGGCCGGTCAGCCACGATGTGGTTGGCCGATCCACACCTCGTCGGAAAAGCGAACTGACTACTCTTGCCTTTTGCGTCCGCCTCCTGTCACCGGCTCGCCATTGCCATCTGCCCGTCTTGATCTCTCCCGGTGAGTGGACTGGTCCAAGGACTAGTTTAAAACGGCCACTATTGCTTGCTCCACTGGTCGGGTCGGTTGCAACGCTACTTCAAGCAGAGATTCTTTTCTCCCATTGGCGGTGCATGCATGGTCTAGCTTGTGGGACTCGGTCACCTACTACATACTATGCCATCGATCGACCACCGTTCCCTCTTGCTCTCACCTTTCTGCATTTGGTTTTGACCAACCTCTTAGACCATATAAGAGAACGTAAAGTGCATTGTGTGCAAAACATATCGGGACCGATGATTCCCGATGGAATGTACGTGCGCTCCTCGTCTGCTCGATGTCTGATGACCAGTCAAATACCTGGAGCGTGCTCAACAGATTCGAGCTCTAGACCTATCGGGTGTTTGTTACTATCCGATGACGACGAGTGTGCAATATTGACCATACACATGCAGATCACAATGTCCGTTAGTTTTTGAACATTCACGGCACATCTTTTTTTTTTAGAAAAGGAGGATGACCCCCGGCCTCTGCATCTGGAAGATGCATACGGCCACTTTATTGATTATTCTCGAGGACCATACAAAGTATTACACCAATGTGCCTGAATCCATCATCTTGACAACATATGCCACTACTCCTATCCAATATGATGAAGGGGTGCTAGCGGGCCACTATCCAGACCACTCACGTAAACCTAACATCAAAAGCCGGAAGCCGAAACACATTCGGAAGCCCCAGCCGAGCCACATACCGGGTCTGGGGCATAATCCGGTCAGACGCACCCGTGTGTCGTCGCCGCCATCTTCCACATGTCCGTCTTCAGATCAAATTGAGGCCTCTACCATGTCTGGCCACTCCGCCATTGACGCTACCATGACGCCAAACAACAACCTCCTCCTGCGCGAGTCCATCTCCGTGCATCGGACGTCGAGCCTCCACAGCGTCATGCCGCCGACATCCGCCGCCATCAATGTGTGAGATGGAGCACCGCTCCACCATCCCCAGCCAACACTTATCGCTAACGACGCCCCCTGTGAGAACCGGAACGCTCGGAGGAAAAGCGGAGGCTTGGGCGAAGAAGGGCACGCCGCGGCAACCGCCACCGACCCCAAACAGCGCCCGCCACCACCCAGCCCTCAAGGCGGCGCCTTCAAGAAGGTCGCGGCGCCAAAGACGCCGCCGCCGCCTACCGGAGTTAGGTTTTCACCCGAGAAGCTAGGTGGTGGGGAGTGGGAGGACAGACCTTGACAGACGTCTCCATGAAGAAATCGGCGCCCGCGGGCATCGTCGTCGTCGCGGCCGGCCGGAGCCGACCCGGGTTTCCCCCGATCTGGATCCCGACCACCAAAATCGCCCGCATCCCATAGACAGGCCATCCAGCACACCCAGGGACCTTCGCAGGAGAAGCGCACCGAAAGGTGGAAGAAGGCCAAGAATGATCTGGCGCCGCCAGCCGCCAAGGCAGCCACGCGAGGCCCCAGGCCACCGGAGATCCGTCGGCCACCCGACCAAATCGTCGGCACCATGCCCGCCCCACTGCCCGCCGCAGGAGACAGGGAGCCTCGCCAGGGGCCGCCGCCCGGATCCGAGACCCTCCGATGCAGATCGGAGCGGAGCCGGCCCCGCCGCCGCAGTCCCAGACCGCGCCCCAGGCATGGCCCGGCGCCAGCCTCGTGCGGCGGCGAGGAGAGATGGAGAGAGGGGAAGGTTACGCCGGCGGGAGGGGAATCACCCCCCGAGACGCCCGCTAGGGGCGGCGCGGGGGAGGGGGAGTGGCCTTTCACGGCACATCTAGTCGTGCAATACTGGTAAAGCTCCTTTTCACGCCATGCATGCGTGATTTACCAAAGTGCAGCCCTTGCTGAAGATTTCTTTCTGAGAAAACCCACACGTACGGGACACTAATCAATTTCTAAGCTAGTACTAGGCCCCAAACCAAATATAGTACAACTATACATTAAGCTAATGTACAGACAGGTCTCGGGTGGATCTGACTCAGACTCAACTTTGATCCATTCAGGAACTGGAACGAGTATATATATTAAGTTATGAGGTGCACAAAGAATCTTTAATGACACGCATAATACTTTACTTGCATTAGAAAACTAGAGTACGATTAACAACGCGCATAACAACTCAAAATCGATTGTTACATGCTGGTAAGCTTCAAAAAACTCATAATTAAACTGATCCTATAATCTTTTTTGCCTTGATAGCTTTGGGAACTTGAACCAACTTTGGTGCATGAATCTTATCGTGGCGACCGACTGTATCGTTGTGTCTCAGTCTTTTCCTCACTCCCACACGACAAGATATCATATTATTAAGGGTGCAATGATGGATTAGTACAAGATCTAGCTAGGCGCCCTACACTACAGGTCCTTTAAGTTGTACTCTGCCCTAACAAAAAATGCACCACACCAGATAATAAACACAAATACTTCAAAGTACACTATTACACGTTGTGTGTTACAATTTTCTGCAAACAAAAATGGGGGGCGTGTCGTTCACTCGTTACACTGGCAAGCAGGCTAGGGTTAAATTCTAGTATCCCCTGTGCTTTTGTGTTGTTTTTTCTTCTGCTTCTGAGTTCGGACAAGTGCTGGCTAGCTAGCTATTGTACGTGTAACCGTGTGTCGACAAGACGACAGCATAAGATAACATGTTCTGACCTTCACGTATGCACATTATAAGTTCATAAGCATCCACTAAACCCTCACCTACTGGGCTATATACTAGACTTTCTCAGTGCCGTTACTAAGTTTTCGTTCTTTTCCATCATGGATCCTTTGGAACACGGGGGTTTCCATTTAGGACAAAGCAACCGAAAGCGGGTGGATGCACACATGTTAAACAAAGCACGGACAGCCCAAAGAGCAAAGGCCTCATCACCAAACCTCCCAGCTCCTAGAGCTCGATCACCAACAACTACACGTCAGTACTCCAAAGTTGCCAAAAACGGCAAAAAGTCCGGCGCATCGATGCCCTACACGACCAGCTCGAGCTTAGCTTAGCTTATCCCAATCACGGCACTGTTGGTCGGTCTGCTAGCTTAGCCGCGCCGGCCGGACTCGATCGCAAACTCCAAAGCGATCAAAAGCGAGGCTTAGAAAAATGGCGAAGGAGCTACATGTTGCATGCAACGTTCCACCGTCCTTTTTATCCAAGCAACGGATATGTTTTTTCTGCACCATTTTTCGGTGCCGCCACACGGACGGGTTGCCCTGGTTTGTCAATGCATGGGTCCAGTCCAGCTCCCGCGCGTGCATAACCCTTTTTCCTCTTTGTTGAAACGCTGCGCCGCGCGCGACACTTGTCTGGGTGACGGAGTGGGTTGTTGGAGTAGATCCTTTGTCCATATTGGTTGGAGCATTGGAGTCCATGAAAATGACCCGCGTGCGTGTGTAGTGAGGGGCAGTGTTGTTGGTGTGTGAATCTGTGTCGACGACGAACCAGGCATGCGTGCATATCCAAGAAAGTTTCAGCTTCGAAATGGTCACGTGTAGTCGTAGCAAGAAATTAAAAGAAATGGTTTCGTGCTCTGTTGTGCGACCCCGACGTGTCCGGTCCAGTGTGTTGCACGAGCGCCCAAGCATCTAGGAGCCAGAATAGCCGGGGCTTTTTCGGGACTTGACACACGTGCATGCATGAAATAACAAACATACACGACACGGGAGTCTCCTGTCGAGCTGCATGGATGGAACAAGTAAGAGAGAGTCATGTTTAAAAACTTTGTTTTTTGAGGTGCATGTTTGTAAACTTGAATGGAAGAATACGCGTAGTATTTTGTACAGAATTTTGCAGGAAGCAGTAAGACATTTGAACACGAACAAATGGTAGTTAACAGAGGTGGGCTGTGAGCCCTATTGCCAAATGGAAATGGAGCCCACTGGCCTCAAGGACTTGCATAACTGGTTTGGTTAGATGCATGCATGAAGCTGTGCAAAGTTTGTACTAACTTGCCAGCTAGCTCCCTAGCCTCTTGGAGAAAAGTGGGTTTATGTCTTTATGACTGGGCACTACTCAAGTGCAAAGAACATTTTGTGAAGGCCGCCTTCTCGTTACTGTGACTTTGTCGCTAAGCTCATGAACACATGTAGTGCAGTGGCGACCTGATCAAAGTCGTAGACCAACCCCTACGCACCACCCCTTCTCAACGGGGAACCAAACCAAAATTCCCTTGAATCTCAACCTAATGGGACATTGACCATCTTTTTCAAAATAAATAATGGCTAATATGGGCATTGTTTGAGCTTTGATGTGCGTGTGTGCGTGTGTGTGTGTGTGTGTGTGGGGGGGGGGGGGGGGGGGGGGGATAAGGGGCAATCAGTAGCCTACTTAAAGCGCCAAGACATGACATTTGGTACAGAAGCAAGTTGAGATAAGTGTTGTGTACAACGCTCTTACTAGCAGCTACCCACAATACAACATTTGGTCAGGCCACTTTCTTCCCTGCTAGTGTTACCTTTGATTATCATAGTGCTATGATCATGTCCACTGGTCGAGCATTATATTTTTACAGTTTCTTTCCGTCCCTCCATTGCCCCGACAAGCCCTGCTACGCCATCCTCTCACCAATGACAGCCCAGGGTTTTCCATCTGAAAGGGCTATTTTATTTGTCCCCTAAAAGGCAGGGGGTACTTTATAAACTTAATGCGTGGTTGGTGCAGTGTCACACGTGGCGTTACCGTTGTCGTCCAAGGTATATATTATCATCTAATTACTTTTATGGTCCTTGTCGAAAAAAAGAAACTTTTATGGCTGTCTTAGTAAAACTTCACGTGTAGAGAGATAGTTTAGCATGCTAGTTATGCATGACCATGGCCGCCATGCAATGATGATGATCATGATACTTTCTATCACCTCGTTCGGTCGTCCTACTCATCTTTTCAGACACATGCTTTGTACTATTGCTGAATTAAACTATGCACTCCCCGCAAAAAAAGAAAAGCAAAAAGAATTAAGCTATGCACTGGCTTTGTTAACCGGATACCCAAGCTATGTGAGCGATATTGAAAACTATACTAGTGACTCGTAAACCTTGCAGTCCCAAATAACACACTAATTCATGATGGTGCTTAAAGTGTCCTCCAGGATTAATAAAGGAACTGTCGCTCAGTGGTGTGGTCCTAATGGCATCGGACACATCTTGATGACATGGAAAGTTAATCTGCATTGTAATAGTCATGTTTACTTATTAACTTCGAATAGTACATATTGTACTACTTTGATAACCTAATATATTTAGGGCGAGTGCTAGGCGCCGGTTGGCCGGCCCAAGTTTCGGCCGGTAGGCTAGCAACCGTTTGATTCGACCACTCAGAACCGTCTAATCGTCACTTCGTCTTCTTCAACCTCACGTACATAGGGGGAATCCCTCCTCGTCTCTATGGAGCGCGACTCCGCCTCCTCGTGTGCTGCTCCGGTGAGGGCAGCGGCGACCGGCCGCTCGCACCGCGACGCCTCGCAACGCTGCCCCTCCGTTGCTCATCGAAAAACCTTCCGTCACTCGTCAATTCTGGTTGAAGATTCACCGCCAACAGGTTGCAAACTCCCTTCGTCGACTGGTTGCAACTCAAATCGTCAAAGCTCCATGGTTGCGGCACTCGATGCGCCACCGCCGCCTTGGCCGTTAACGCTCGTTGCATGGGATTGCACGAACAACGGCACAGTAAATGCCTTTGAATTGATGTAGCAAAAAACTTCTCTAGTTGTAGCAAAAACGACGACGGTTGTAGCAAAAGCAACAGTTTGTACCAACCCTAAATGGAGTTGCAGCTCTGGATAACATGGATGTAGCTTCGTACATATACAGTTGTATCATTTACATCTGCCGTTTGCAGCTTCCTGGTCATAGGTTGAAGCCGCATGCCGTCGCCAATCACAAGTTCACCGTCGTTGGGTGCAACATGTCAATCCATTTGTCGTTGCCGGCCAAAATACTGCACATCGGCCAATTGTAGCAAAAAAGCGATACAGTTGTAGAAAAAACATCTGTGGTTCTACCTCGCTTATTGGTTGAAGCAAAAACCAATTGTGGTTCCATCTTTGGCTTCGGTCAGTTGCAGCAAAAAAGAATGTTGGTTCCAGCTTCGTCGTCCGCTCGTCAGGGTTGCAACCATTGTCTTTGTCATCCATGGAGGCTCGTCGGACACCCCTTGGCACGGCGCAGTCCCAACACCTCCATCGCGGGATCTCCTGACGCACCAAAAAATGGAGGAAGATAGCTGATGGTGCACACGGAATGGCAGCTCCGGAGAACATCGAGGCTGGAGTGCATGGTGAGAGGGAAGCTAAAACATGATAAGGCTTCGTGATTGGCCCCACCACCCCCACGTGTCGCGACTTGGCTTATTGTAGCGCGCGTGGATGCGAACGGCCGAAGCTTCGGCCGGTCCGTCGGCGGGAAACATTTCCCTATATTTAATTACCTAGAGCCATCATATGATTTGTTTTTTTATGGAGAAACATGCAACTTTAAATTAATGAAACCCAAACAACCAATAGGGATAAAAGGTGATGATAAATCGTCTTACAAGGGAAAGAACTAGAAAAGCAAAGCAAAACTAATATAAAAGAGATGTGCCGCTTAAAATGGCTCTTACGCCTCTTCAGTCACAACGACTCCGACAAAGGTAATCAAATTTAGGATCTTGATGTAGGGGAAGATGATCCAATGAAGAAATGCATTACGCTCATGACTACTATAAGGAAGATTCTGTTGCCACCGGACAATACCCTGATACCTTAGCCCATTAAGAAATGGGTCATTTGCATTTCTGTCCCTAACTCGAACCACCTACTCAGGTTTGCCCCTAATTTTAAAGTCTGCTCAAATCTGACCCTCTGTCGTTAGGTGATCTTATAGAAATGCCCTTCCGTGCCGTTTTCGTTAGGTCAAAGGCCTTTGACCGTCTATCGAACGTTTCCTGGACATTTTGCCCCTGCCTCCATGTGTCACTTACATATGGGACCCACTCAAAGAAAAAATAAAAAGAAAAAAACTCTTTCTCTCACCCCTCTATATCTCACTTACATGTGGGATCAGAAAAAGGAAATGAAGAAATCCTACCAAATTTCACTCTAACTTACACGTGGGGCCTAACAAAAAAATAAACGAAAGAAATAAAGCTATCTCTCTCTCCCGACCTCGCGGTCTCTCTCATCTCCGACGACTATATGTGACGACCGGCGGCCCGGTCCTCGCCCCGCCGCTGCGGCTGGCTCGCTACACTCCTCCGCCAGCTCACCGCACTATGCCGCCAGCTCGCCGCGCTCCGCCGCCCTCTCTATCTCTCTTGCTAGGGAACGGCAAAGCAACCATCACCGGCGTTGACTCGCACACACGACCAACGACAGCACAGAGCCCCAATAAAATGGCCGATAGCCCAACCGCTCTCCGGTTCGTCTTGTTGTGTGATTAATTGGATTGGAGCGCCCCATAGTGATGGATCCTTCCTCGTCTTCCCCAGCTCCAGTGTCACACTGCCGCTACCCGATCTCCTCCACCCGTGAGCACCGCCGGCTTACCTCAGGTTCTTGAGCTCTGAAATATCCTCCTGAACATCCTCTGCTACCCACAATTATCCTCGCCTCCCCTAGCATCTATACCGGCGAGCGCCACCCATCACCGCCGCTCAAGCTTGCTGCTGCCCATCCTCCCGGGCACCCCACGTTCTTTGGCCACCCCAGGCCACTGAAGCTTCTCTCCCACATCCTCGCAAGCCCGATCTTACAGCCACTTGACTTCTCCGGCATCCTCCCGTACATCGTCGTCGTGTCTTCGTGCGTGGGCGCCGACATGTTTTTAATTAGCCTAATCCCAGATTATCCTAAACCATTATTAGTTCTTAATTGACACCCATTTTACATAAGTTGGCCAATGGGTCCAACCCTCAAATAAATCAGTAAATAACGTTTCAGAAAATAATAGAACAATGACATGTGGGCCCTATATAGAGTTTTACCGCTCCATATCTAGTTTTATTTTTATTTTTATTAGTTGGGGCCCATATGTAAGTGAGAGAGAGGGGGTGAATGAAAGTGTTTTTTCTTTATATTTTTTCTCTGAGTGGGTCCCACATGTAAGTGACACATGGAGGCAGGGGCAAAATGTCTAGGGAATGTCCGGTAGACTGTCAAAGGCCTTTGACCTAACGAAAACGGCACGGACGAGCATTTCTATAAGGTCACCTAATGGCAGAGGGGCAAATTTGAGCATGCTTCAAAATTAGGGGTAAACCAGAGTAGTGGGTTCGAGTTAGGGACACAAATGTAAAAGACCCTTAAGAAATGGGCCCAATGTGGCTCATGTTGGTGTGTAAGGGAAGCTTCAACGCCGACCCTCAAACCTCCCGAAAAATGTCCGGACGCAGCTGTCCAAGGCCCCTGTGCCTCCAATGTCGACCCCCATTCGTCTTCGGAGCAGTCCAGACAACAATTTTCCCACAAAGTTGAAACAAACTAGGAGGGTGGCTTTGCCGGAGTCCGGCCACGAGCCCCGTAGGACCCCGACACCCGCGGCGTACCAAAAACTAAGGTGGAGAACCACGCTTTTGTAGATAACCGCACTATTTCCGCGGCAAAATCCCCCACTATCTTCTTCTCTCCCGCCGCTCTCCACCAAATTCCAGCCCTCAACCCCGTCTCTTCTTCCTTCCCTCAGCTGATGCATGGACCCAGAGGAGACCCTACCGGAGACGGAGGTGGTGGAGGATCCAATCATCATGATGACTCGAAAGATCAACTTGACGACACGGCAAAATCACCGCGTCAAATCGAAGGCCGCAAAGGAGGATGATACGTCTCCAACGTATCTATAATTTATGAAGTATTCATGCCATGTTTACAATAATTTTATATGGTTTTGGTATGATTTGATTAGAACTAACCTGGACTGACGCTGTTTTCAGCAGAACAACCGTGGTGTCATTTTTTGTGCAGAAATAAAAGTTCTCGGAATGGGCTGAAAATATACGATGATTTTTTGTGGACCAAAAGAGACCCCCGAAGCATCGAGGAAGGTCCAGAAGCTTCACGAGGAATCCACAATCCGAGGACACACCTACCCCGGGAGGGTGCTCCCGGCTTGTCGCTGCCTCGTGGCCCCTTGACGTGAGACCGCGCAAAAATCCTATAAATACCAAAACCCCCAGAAAGAAACCTAGATCAGGAGTACCGCCGCCGCAAGCCTCTATAGCCACGAAAAATCAGTCTAGGCCCTCTCTGGCACCCTGCCGAAGGGGGCCATCATCACCGGAGGCCATGGAGGAGGATCCCGGACAGGGCCATCATCACCATGGAGGCCAAGGACCAGAGGGAGAACCTCTCCCCATCTAGGGGGAGGCCATGGAGGAGGAAGCAAAAGGGGGAGACTCTCTCCCCCTCTCTCTCGGTGGCGCCGAGTGTTGCCGGGGAACCATCACCATGGTGATCGTCTTTATCAACATCACCATCTTCATCACCTTCCTCATCTCTTTTAAGCGGTCCACTCTCCCGCACTTTTATTTATGTCGCCTACTTGAACGTGGTGCTTTATGCCACATATTATGATCCAATGATGTGTTGCCATCCTATGATGTTTTGTGTAGATTTCTTTTGTCCTTTGGGTTGATTGATGATCTAAATTGGTTTGAATTGTATGTTTTATTTTGGTGTTGTACTATGGTGCCTTCTTTGCCGCGTACATGTGAAGGATTCCCGCTGTAGGGTGTTGCAATACGTTCATGATTCGGTTATAGTGGGTTGCTAGAGTGACAGAAGCTTAAACCCGAGTAAGGGGGTTGTTGAGTATGGGATAAAGGGGACTTGATACTTTAATGCTATGGTTGGCTTTTACCATAATGATTTTTAGTAGTTCCAATCATAAGTGCATATGATCCAAGTAGAGAAAGTATGTTAGCTTATGCCTCTCCCTCATATAAAGTTGCAATAATGATTACCGAACTTGTTAACAATTGCCTAGGACAATTCTGCACACCGACCCATCATTATTCCACACTCGCTATTTGTAATATATTGTGATATATTCTCACTTTATGATAACAACACCTATTTTATATTTTAGTTCTCTGATATCATGCAAAACTATCCTCTTCATACTCACAACATAGTTTTATTTCTCGTTTCTAGATGGAAGCAAACGTTCGGTGTACGTAGAGTTGTATCAGTGGCAGATAGGACTTGAGAGAATATTGATCTTACCTTTAGCTCCTTGTGAGTTCGACACTCCATACTTATCACTTCCACCTTTGAAAATTGCTACGATGATTCCTTGCACTTGGGGATTATCAGAGGAAAAGCTCAAGAAACAGAAGGTGGGCGAAGGGCGTGCTGGTGGCAGACGATGCGGTGGGCGTGCAGGTCGTGGACATGGTGGAAGTCAGACCCGGGCCGCGGGCCTCGCCGACTATGCAGATGCTACCGTGGTCGGAGCATTACAAGACTCCGTACTACTACACCGCCAAGCAGCTAGGTAGGCAGTCACTGGTGTCCGTCGCCGTGTCGTTCATCGTCAACGTCAACATGGCATCACTGCTTTTCTCTGAGTGTTCATCACAGCCGCTTGTTCGGACGCGGATGACATGGGTGGAGCAGATGGGTGCCCGCACACTAGTTGGTGTATGACTCGGTGCCCACCCAGTCTGACACCTACACCCAGCCGGGTATGCAGGAGGACCACACCCAGCTGGGCGCGAATACAAAACAACAAGGTTGGGCTAGCGAACAGTGGGAAGAGGAGGAGGACGATGATCCGGAGGATTTCCGTGGCGATTCAAAGAAGAGGGATAGAGGACAAAGCTTCAACATGCGGGAGGACGAGCTGTTGCGTGTGATACGTCTCCAACGTATCTATAATTTTTTATTGCTTCATGCTATATTATATTCTGTTTTGGATGATTAATGTGCTTTGTTATACACTTTTATATTATTTTTGGGACTAACCTATTAACGGAGGCCCAGCCCAAATTGCTATTTTTTGCCTATTTCAGAGTTTCGCAGAAAAAGAATATCAAACGGAGTCCAAACAGAATGAAACCTTCGGGAACGTGATTTTCGGAACAAACGTGATCCAGAGGACTTGGACCCTACGTCAAGAAAGCAACCAGGAGGGCACAAGGTAGGGGGCGCCCACCCTCGTGGGGCCCATGTTGCTCCACCGACGCATTTCTTCCTCCTATATATACCTCACGCACCCAAAGCAACAGAAGCATCCACAAAAACCTAATTCCACCGCCGCAACCTTCTGTACCCGTGAGATCCCATCTTGGGGCCTTTTCTGGCGTCCTGCCGGAGGGGGCATTGATCACGGAGGGCGCCTCTCCGATGATGTGTGAGTGGTTTACCTCAGACCTTTGGGTCCATAGTTATTAGCTAGATGGCTTCTTCTCTCTCTTTGGATCTCAATACAAAGTTCTCCATGATTTTCGTGGAGATCTATTCGATGTAGTCTTCTTTTGCGGTGTGTTTGTTGAGACCGATGAATTGTGGGTTTATGATCAAGTTTATCTATGAACAATATTTGAATCTTCTCTGAATTCTTTTATGTATGATTGGTTATCTTTGCAAGTCTCTTCAGTTTGGTTTGGCCTACTAGATTGATCTTTCTTGCAATGGGAGAAGTGCTTAGCTTTGGGTTCAATCTTATGTGTCCTTTCCCAAAGGATGTGAGGGGCAGCAAGGCACATATTATATTGTTGCCATTGAGGATAACAAGATGGGGTTTATATCATATTGCATGAGTTTATCCCTCTACATCATGTCATCTTACTTAAATCGTTACTCTATTCTTTTGAACTTAATACTCTAGATGCATGCTGGATAGCGGTTGATGTGTGGAGTAATAGTAGTAGATGCAGGCAGGAGTCGGTCTACTTGTCGCAGACGTGATGCCTATATACATGATCATACCTAGATATTATCATAACTATGCTCAATTCTATCAATTGCTCAACACTAATTTGTTCACCCACCGTAATACTTATGCTCTTGAGAGAAGCCACTAGTGAAACCTATGGCCCCCAGGTCTATTTTCCATCATATTAATCTCCCGTCAACAAGCTATTTCTGGCGCCGTTTATTTTGCTTTCTTTACTTTTAGTCTTTATCATAAAAATACCAAAAAAAATTATCTTATCATATCTATCAGATCTCACTTTCTAAGTGACCGTGAAGGGATTGACAACCCCTTTATTGCATTGGTTGCGAGGTTTTTATTTGTTTGTGTAGGTGAGAGCGACTCTTGCGTGGCCTCCTACTAGATTGATACCTTGGTTCTCAAAAACTAAGGGAAATACTTACGCTACTTTACTACATCACCCTTTCCTCTTCAAGGGAAAACCAACGCAGTGCTCTATAGGTAGCAAGAAGGACTTCTGGCGCCGTTGCCGGGGAGTCTACGCAAAAGTCAACATACCAAGTACCCATCACAAACTCTTAGCTCCCGCATTACATTATTTGCCATTTGCCTCTCTTTTTCCTCTCCCCCACTTCACTCTTGCCGTTTTATTCGCCCCTTCTTCCCGTATGCCTTTCTGTTTGTGTTTCCACGTGCCTTCTATTTGCTTGCATCTTTGCTTGCTAAAAATCTATTGATATGGATCCACTTAAAGTGTTCTACTTGGATCATCTTCGATCCTTATGCGCTCATGCTGAAACCCCAACTAGCCTAGTTGATGGGAAATCTTTAGATGAGCATGCTCATTTTGTGCGTCATCGTTTGTGTGAAAAAGGGAGACTCTTATGGAATCAAATAAACAAATTGCTATGTTATGCTAGGAATCTTTGTGATTTTTTTAATATTACTTGTTGCTCTAAGAACCCTAAAAAACACCTCCCCTACCTATGTGAGTTTAATGAAAATGAAATCTTATCTTCTTATGCAAAGGGTGTTTATAGCTACTATGATATTGAACAATTGAAGAATTTGTTGCTTTTAAGGGTTCTTTTGAAGTTGCTTCTTTGATTGAAAAGTATGATATTACTCTTTACGAATCTGAAAATTTTGCCATACTTGAATATTTTTATGAAAACTATGCTCATAATGTCTATGTCAAAGAATTTACTGAAGGAATGACCGTTTCTTCTAAAGAAAATAATGATATACACGAATCTATAGATAATTATGATTCCGATGATTTGATTGAAATATCCCTTGATGAACATGATGCTTGCCATCCTTGTGGCCATGATGCCAATATTTATGAAGATGAATTTGCTATAGTTCCTTGCGTTAAACATGAGATCGTTGCTATTGCACCCATACTTGGAAGTTCCTTCGATGAAAAGCATGATTGCAATGATGTTATCATAAATTCTATTGATGTCAAGTGTGCTAATAATATGCAAAACCCTAAGCTTGGGGATGCTAGTTTTGCTATATCCTCTACTTGTTGCAATGATCATGATTGGGGTGATTCTTCTTATGGTCTTGAAGATTTATTTAAGCCCCATGATGAACATGAGATTGATAATAGTGTTTACAATATTATTGAAAGTGGGTTTGGAAGAGTGTCAACTTTAGATCCCACATATTTGGATATTGATCAATCTTATGAAATTTTTGATAAAAGTGGGTTTGGAGAGGTTAATCCCACTATTTTGGAAGAGTGTCAACTTTGCATGCATGTGGATCGTGTTGAAAATATTATATGTGATAGCTAATTTTTTGAATTTTCTTATGATCCCACATGTAATTATTATGAGAGAGGAAAATATGGTTGTAGAAAATTTCATGTTACTAGATTACCTCTCGTTATGTTGAGATTGCTTTCTGCTTCCTTGCATATGCTAGTTTTCGCTTTCCTTGATAATTTGTTTGCCTATAAGATGCCTATGCATAGGAAGTATGTTAGACTTAGATGTGTTTGTCACGTGCTATTTGATGCTCTCTTTATGCTTCAACTCTTGTCTCTCATGTGAGCATCACTAAAATTATTAATGCCTAGCTAGGGGCGTTAAATGATAGCGCTTGTTGGGACGCAACCCAATTTTATTTTTAGTTTTTTTGCTTTTTGCTTCTGTTTAGGAATAAATCTTTGATCTAGCCTCTGGTTAGATTTGTTTTTATGTTTTAATTAGTGTTTGTGCCAAGTTAAACCTATAGGATCTTCTTGGAGAGAGAAGTGCATATTTCAACCCTCAACTTTTGCCTTACTCTAATATACACCCCTCAACTTCAAAACCGTCTAATCTACAACCCCCAACTCTCAAAACCATCGAAGATTCAACCCTGAGACCAGTTTTGACCATGTTGACCGGTTTTGAACCCGTTGACCGCCCAGTAAGCGTGCAACATAAGCGACACTGTTCATAAATTCATTTTTTGAAACTTTTTCCCCCAAAAAACTGAGAAATTCAATTTCCAGGGGAAAAAACCCCGCGTGAACAGTAAATTCTAAAAATACAAAAAGCACCATTTTTTGAGGAAAAAATAATTTTTTGTCTCGTGAATAGTAACTCGGAAAAAGTTTGAAAAAACATATAAAAAGTATCAGCACAAAATTTCGAAAATTCCTAGTTTTCACACCTGTGAACAGTTCTAGTGGAACGAAAAACTTCAACTGTACTGTTCACGCAGAGGAAAACGAAATCCCAAAATTACTGTTCACGTGGCGGAAACGTTTTTTGGCAGAAAATGAACAGCGTTATGAACAGTGTCGCTCGTGTGGCACGCTGACTGGGCGGTCAACGGGTTCAAAACCGGTCAACAGGGTCAAAACTGGTCTCAGGGTTGAATCTTAGACGGTTTTGAGAGTTAGGGGTTGTAGATTAGACGGTTTTGAAGTTGAGGGGTGTATATTAGACTAGCGCAAGAGTTGAGGGTTGAAATATGCACTTCTCTCTCTTCTTGGATGATAGTTATTTGATCTTGCTGAAAATTCCAGAAACTTTATGTTCACGAAAATAATTGTTAAAAATCACCAGAACGAGATAAAATATTGATTCCAATTGCTGCTGATCAATAAACAAATTGTCTAGGTCTTTCTATTTTGGCTGAATTTTGGAGTTCCAGAAGTTTGCGTTAGTTACAGATTACTACAGACTGTTCTGTTTTTGACAGATTCTGTTTTTCGTGTGTTGTTTGCTTATTTTGATGAATCTGTGGCTAGTAAAATAGTTTATAAACCATAGAGAAGTTGGAATACAGTAGGTTAAACACCAATATAAATAAATAATTAGTTCATTACAGTACCTTGAAGTGGTGTTTTGTTTTCTTTCGCTAACAGAGCTCACGAGATTTTCTGTTAAGTTTTGTGTTGTGAAGTTTTCAAGTTTTGGGTAAAAGATTTGATGGATTATGCAACAAGGAGTGGCAAGAGCCTAAGATTGGGGATGCCCATGGCACCCCAAGATAGTCCAAGTACACCAAAAATCCAAAGCTTGGGATGCCCCGGAAGGTATCCCCTCTTTCGTCTACTTCCATCGGTAACTTTACTTGGAGCTATATTTTTATTCACCACATGATGTGTGTTTTGCTTGGAGCATCTTGTATGATTTGAGTCTTTGCTTTTTAGTTTACCACAATCATATTTTCTGTACACACCTTTTGAGAGAGACACACATGATTCGGAATTTATTAGAATACTCTTTGCGCTTCACTTATATCTTTTGAGCTATATAGTTTTGCTCTAGTGCTTCACTTATATCTTTTTAGAGCGCGGCGGTGGATTTGTTCTATAGAAACTATTATTCTCTCATGCTTCACTTATATTATTTTAAGAGTCTTAAACAACATGGTAATTTTCTTAAGCAGGAAAATTAATCCTAATATGCTAAGTATTCAAGACTAGTAAAAAACTTTCTTATGAGTCTGCTGAATACTAAGAGAAGTTTGATGATTGATGATTGTTTTGAGATATGGAGGTAGTGATATTAAAGTTGTGCTAGTTGAGTAGTTGTGAAATTGAGAAATACTTGTGTTGAAGTTTGCAAGTCCCGTAGCATGCACATATGGGAAACTTATGTAACAAATTTGAACCATGAGGTGTTCTTTGATTGTCTTCCTTATGAGTGGCGGTCGGGACGAGCGATGGTCTTTTCCTACCAATCTATCCCCCTAGGAGCATGCGCGTAGTGCTTGGTTTTTGATGACTTGTAGATTTTTGCAATAAGTATGTGAGTTCTTTATGACTAATGTTGAGTCCATGGATTACACGCACTCTTACCCTTCCATCATTGCTAGCCTCTTGATTGCCGTGCATTGCCCTTTCTCACATTGAGAGTTGGTGCAAACTTCACGGCCGTGCATCCAAACCCCGTGATATGATACGCTCTTTCACACATAGACCTCCTTATATCTTCCTCAAAACAGCCACCATACCTACCTATTATGGCATTTCCATAGCCATTCCGAGGTATATTGCCATGGAACTTTCCACCGTTCCGTTTATCATGACACGTTCATCATTGTCATATTTCTTTGCATGATCATGTAGTTGACATCGTATTTGTGGCAAATCCACCATTCATAATTTTTCATACATGTCACTCTTGATTCATTGCTATCCCGGTATACCGCCGGAGGCATTCATATAGAGTCATACTTTGTTCTAGTATCGAGTTGTAATCATTGAGTTGTAAATAAATAGAAATGTGATGAACATCATTCATAGAGCATTGTCCCAAAAAAATAAGAAAGGCTAAATAAAAAAAGAAGGCCCAAAAAAAAGGGACAATGCTACTATCCTTTTTTTCCACACTTGTGCTTCAAAGTAGCACCATGATTTTCATGATAGAGAGTCTCTTGTTTTGTCACTTTCATATACTAGTGGGAATTTTTCATTATAGAACTTGGCTTGTATATTCCAACAACGGGCTTCCTCAAATGCCCTAGGTCTTCGTGAGCAACCAAGTTCGATGCACCCCCACTTAGTTTCTTTTGCTGAGCTTTCATGCATTTATAGCTCTAGTGCATCCGTTGCATGGCAATCCCTACTCCTTGCATTAAAATCAATCGATGGGCATCTCCATAGCCCGTTGATTAGCCGCGTTGATGTGAGACTTTCTTCTTTTTTGTCTTCTCCATATAACCCCCATCATTATATTCTATTCCACCCATAGTGCTCTATCCATGGCTCACGCTCATGTATTGCGTGAAGGTTGAAAAAGTTTGAGATTACTAAAGTATGAAACAATTGCTTGGCTTGTCATCGGGGTTGTGCATGATGAGAGCATTCTTGTGTGACGAAAATGGAGCATGACTAAACTATATGATTTTGTAGGGATGAACTTTCTTTGGCCATGTTATTTTGAGAAGACATAATTGCTTAGTTAGTATGCTTGAAGTATTATTGCTTTTATGTCAATATTAAACTTTTATCTTGAATCTTTCGGATCTGAATATTTATACCAAAATTAAGAGGGTTACATTAAAAAATCATGCCAAGTAGCATTCCGCATCAAAAATTCTGTTTTTATCATTTACCTACTCGAGGACGAGTAGGAATTAAGCTTGGGGATGCTTGATACGTCTCCAACGTATCTATAATTTTTTATTGCTTCATGCTATATTATATTCTGTTTTGGATGATTAATGGGCTTTGTAATACACTTTTATATTATTTTTGGGACTAACCTATTAACCGGAGGCCCAGCCCAAATTGCTGTTTTTTGCCTATTTCAGAGTTTCGCAGAAAAAGAATATCAAACGGAGTCCAAACGGAATCAAACCTTCGTGAACGTGATTTTCGGAACAAACATGATCCAGAGGACTTGGACCCTCGTCAAGAAAGCAACCAGGAGGGCACAAGGTATGGGGGCGCCCACCCTCGTGGGGCCCATGTTGCTCCACCGACGCATTTCTTCCTCCTATATATACCTCACGCACTTCAAACCAATGTAAGCATCCACGAAAACCTAATTCCACCGCAGCAACCTTCTGTACCCATGAGATCCCATCTTGGGGCCTTTTCCGGCATCCTACCGGAGGGGGCATTGATCATGGAGGGCTTCTACATCAAACACCATAGCCTCTCCGATGATGTGTGAGTAGTTTACCTCAGACCTTTGGGTCCATAGTTATTAGCTAGATGGCTTCTTCTCTCTCTTTGGATCTCAATACAAAGTTCTCCACGATTCCAGTGGAGATCTATTCGATGTAATCTTATTTTGTGGTGTGTTTGTTGAGACCGATGAATTGTGGGTTTATGATCAATTTTATCTATGAACAATATTTGAATCTTCTCTGAATTCTTTTATGTATGATTGGTTATCTTTGCAAGTCTCTTCGAATTATCAGTTTGGTTTGGCCTACTAGATTGATCTTTCTTACAATGGGAGAAGTTCTTAGCTTTGGGTTCAATCTTGCGGTGTCCTTTCCCAAAGGATGAGGGGCAGCAAGGCACGTATTGTATTGTTTCCATCGAGGATAACAAGATGGGGTTTATATCATATTGCATGAGTTTATCCCTCTACATCATGTCATCTTACTTAAAGCGTTACTCTGTTCTTTTGAACTTAATACTCTAGATGCATGCTGGATAGCGGTTGATGTGTGGAGTAATAGTAGTAGATGCAAGCAGGAGTCGGTCTACTTGTCGCGGACGTGATGCCTATATACATGATCATACCTAGATATTATCATAACTATGCTCAATTCTATCAATTGCCCAACACTAATTTGTTCACCCACCGTAATATTTATGCTCTTGAGAGAAGCCACTAGTGAAACCTATGGCCCCCGGGTCTATTTTCCATCATATTAATCTCCCGTCAACAAGCTATTTCTGGCGCCGTTTATTTTGCTTTCTTTACTTTTAGTCTTTATCATAAAAATACCAAAAAATTGTCTTATCATATCTCACTTTCATAAGTGACTGTGAAGGGATTGACAACCCCTTTATTGCGTTGGTTGCGAGGTTTTTATTTATTTGTGTAGGTGCGAGGGACTCGTGCGTGGCCTCCTACTGGATTGATACCTTAGTTCTCAAAAACTGAGGAAAATACTTACGCTACTTTACTGCATCACCCTTTCCTCTTCAAGGGAAAACCAACGCAGTGCTCAAGAGGTAGCAGTGTGATGCATGGTTGGCTACCTAGTCTCGATTCGATCCATGGCACTGAGCAAAAGCGCACAACCTTTTGGGCCAACATTCATACTTGGTTCCACGAACACAAACATTTCACGTGGTACTCTGACGCGGTCATCCGCAACCGTTAATCAAAGTCCCTCAACCATTGATGATGAAGGAAATATGCCCTATAGGCAATAATAAAGTTGTTATTTATATTTCCTTATATAATGATAAATGTTTATTATTCATGTTAGAATTGTATTAACCGGAAACTTGATACATGTGTGGATACATAGACAAAACAGAATGTCCCTAGTATGCCTCTACTTGACTAGCTCGTTAATCAAAGATGGTTAAGTTTCCTGACCATAGACATTTGTTGTCATTTGATCAACATGATCAGATCACTAGAGAATGATGTGATTTACAAGACCCATCCGTTAGCTTAGCATAATGATCGTTAAGTTTTATTGCTATTGCTTTCTTCATGACTTATACATGTTCCTCTGACTATGAGATTATGCAACTCCCGAATACAGGAGGAACACCTTGTGTGCTATCAAACGTCACAACGTAACTGGGTGATTATAAAGATGCTCTACAGGTGTCTCCGAAGGTGTTTGTTCTGTTGGCATAGATCAAGATTAGGATTTGTCACTCCGTGTATCAGAGAGGTATCTCTGGGCCCTCTCGGTAATGCACATCACTATAAGCCTGCAAGCAATGTGACTAATGAGTTAGTTACATGATGACGCATTACAGAACGAGTAAATAGACTTTCGGTAGTTAGATTGAACTAGGTATGAGGATACCCACGATCGAATCTCGGGCAAGTAACATATCGATGACAAAGGGAATAACGTATGTTGTTATGCGTTTTGACCGATAAAGATATTTGTAGAATATGTATGAGCCAATATGAGCATCCAGGTTCCGCTATTGGTTATTGACCGGAGATGTGTCTTGGTCATGTCTACATAGTTCTCGAACCCGTAGGGTCCGCACGCTTAACGTTCGATGATGATTTGTATTATGAGTTATGTGATTTGATGACCGAAGTTTGTTTGGAGTCCCAGATGAGATCACGGACATGACGAGGAGTCTCGAAATAGTTGAGAGGTAAAGATTGATATATTGGAAGGCTATACTCGGACAAAAGAATGGTTCCGAGTGATTCGGGTATTTTTCGGAGCACCGGAGAGTTACGGGAATTTGCTGGGGAAGTTAATGGGCCTTATTGGGCTTTAGTGGAGAGAGGGAAGAAGGGCCACGAGGTGGCGCGCGCCTCCCCCCTGCCCAAACCGAATTGGACCAGGGGTGGGGCCGCGGCCCCCCTTTCCTTCTCCCTCTCGCTCCTTTCCTTCTTTCCTACTCCGAAAAGGAAAGGGAATTCTACTAGGACTTGGGAGTCCTAGTAGGACTCCCTACACCTGGCGTGCCCCTAGAAGGGCTGGCCTCTCTCCCTCCCTCCTTTATATACACGGGCAAGGGAAAACCCCAAGGGCACCCCAAGATTTGTCTTAGCCGTGTGCGGTGCCCCCCTCCACAGTTACACACCTCGGTCATATCGCTGTAGTGCTTAGGCGAAGCCCTGCGCCGGTAACTTCATCATCACCATCACCATGCCGTCGTGCTGATGGAACTCTCCCTCATCCTCAGTTGGATCAAGAGCTCGAGGGACGTCATCGTCTTTGAGCGATGTCTTTGAAACGAGGATGTGCCGTGCGTTCGGTACTTGGATCGGTTGGATTGTGAAGACGTTCGACTACATCAACCGCGTTACTAAACGCTTCCGCTTTCGGTCTACGTGGGTACGTGGACACACTCTCCCGTCTCATTGCTATGCATCTCTGATGACCCACAAGTATAGGTGATCTATCGTAGTCCTTTCGATAAGTAAGAGTGTCGAACCCAACGAGGAGCAGAAGGAAATGACAAGCGGTTTTCAGTAAGGTATTATCTACAAGCACTGAAATTATCGGTAACAGATAGTTTTGTGATGAGGTAATTTGTAACGGGTAACAAGTAATAAAAGTAAATAAGGTGCAACAAGATGGCCCAATCCTTTTTGCAGCAAAGGACAAGCCTGGACAAACTCTTATATAAAGGAAAACGCTCCCGAGGACACATGAGAATTATCGTCAAGCTAGTTTTCATCACGCTCATATGATTCATGTTTGTTACGTTGATAATTTGATATGTGGGTGGACCGGTGCTTGGCTATTGCCCTTTAGTTGGACAAGCACCCCACTTATGATTAACCCCTATTGCAAGCATACGCAACTACAAAGAAGTATTAAGGTAAACCTAACCATAGCATGAAACATATGGATCCAAATCAGCCCCTTACGAAGCAAAGCATAAACTAGGGTTTAAGCTTCTGTCACTCTAGCAACCCATCATCTACTTATTACTTCCCAATGCCTTCCTCTAGGCCCAAACAATGGTGAAGTTTCATGTAGTCGACGTTCACATAACACCACTAGAGGAAAGACAACATACATCTCATCAAAATATCGAATCTAATACCAAATTCACGTGACTACTTATAGCAAGACTTCTCCCATGTCCTCGTGAACAAACGTAACTACTCACAAATCATATTCATGTTCATAATCGGAGGGTATTAATATGCATAAAGGATCTGACAATATGATCTTCCACCAAATACACCACCTAGCATAAACTACAAGTAGTAATCAACACTACTAGCAACCCACAGGTACCAATCTAAGGTTTTGAGACAAAGATTGGATACAAGAGATGAACTAGGGTTTGAGAGGAGATGGTGCTGGTGAATATGTTGATGGATAATGCCCCCCCCCCCCCCCCGATGAGAGGATCGATGGTGATGACGATGGTGATGATTTCCCCCTCCGGAGGGATGTTTCCCTCGGCGAGAACAGCTCATGGGAGCCCTAGATTGGTTTCACGAGTTCACTGTGGCGGCGGTGCTTCATCCCGAAAGCTTCCTCCTGATTTTTTCCAGGGTGAAAGACTTCATATAGCAAAAGATGGGCATCGGAGGTCTGCCAGGGGGCCCACGAGGCAGGGTGCGCGCCCAGGGGGTAGGGCACGCCCCCACCCTCGTGGACAGGATGTGGCCCCCCTCTGGTGCTTTCTTCGCCCAATATTTTTAATATATTCCAAAACTGACTTCTGTGTAGTTTCAGGACTTTTGGAGTTGTGCAGAATAGGTCTCTAATATTTGCTCCTTTTCCAGCCCAGAATTCCGGCTGCCGGCATTCTCCCTCTTCTTGTAAATCTTGTAAAATAAGAGAGAAAAGGCATAAGTATTGTAAAATGAGGTGTAATAACAGTCCATAATGCAATAAATATTGATATAAAAGCATGATGCAAAATGGACGTATCAACTCCCCCAAGCTTAGACCTTGCTTGTCCTCAAGCGGAAGCTTATAACGAAAAATATGTCCACATGTTTAGAGAAAGAGGTGCCGATAAAATAGAATATGTACATGAGGGCATCATGATCATTCTTATGACAGCAACATATATATATATATATATATATATATATATATATATATATATTGTCATATGATTTCTTATGCTAAAGTAACAATCTATTCACAACGTCAAGTATGAATCAGAAACTTCATTGAAAACTAACAAACTATGATCTCGGTCATTGAAGCAATTGCAATTTATCATAACATCGTAAACAGTCAATATAAGAGATTTTCAGCAAGTCCACATACTCAATTATCATTTAGTCTTTCACAATTGCTAACACTCACGCAATACTTATGGGATGGAGTTTTAATCGGACACAGAGAAAGATAGGGGCTTATAGTGTTGCCTCTCAACCTTTTACCTGAAGGGTAATGTCAACAGTAATAGTTCATGATAACTTGCATCCAATTGGATATATATATATATATATCAGGATCTTTCCAACACAATGTGCTTGCCAAAGGATAAAGTGTAAAAAGGAAAGGTGAAGATCGCCGCGACTCTTGCATAAGACATAAAGCAAAAATAAAAGATAGGCCCTTCGCACAGGAAGCAGAGGTTGTCATGTGCTTTTATGGTTGGATGCACAAAATCTTAATGCGAAAGAACGTCCCTTTATATTGCCACTTGTGATAGGGACCTTTATTATGCAGTTTGTCGCTTTTATTGCTTCCATATCACAAGATCGTATAAAGCTTATTTTCTCCACACTAATAGATCATACATATTTAGAGAGCAATTTTTATTGCATGCAACAATGACAACTTACTTGAAGGATCTTAACCAATCCATAGGTAGATATGGTGGACTCTCATGGCAAAACCGGGTTTAAGGATATTCGGAAGCACAAGTAGTATCTCTATTTGGTGCAAAGAATTTGGCTAGCATGAGGGGGAAAGGCAAGCCCAACATGTTGGATGATCCATGACAATATACTTTATTTCGAATATAAGAAAACCTAACCCACTATGTTGTCTTCCTTGTCCAACATCAACTTTTTATTATGTCATATCTTAATGAGTGCTCACAATCATAAAAGATGTCCAAGATAGTATATTTATATGTGAAAACCTCTCTTTCTTTATTACTTCCTATTAATTGCAACGATGACCAAAACTATGTTTGTCAACTCTCAACAACTTTTATTCATCATACTCTTTTATATGTGAAGTCATTACTCTCCATAAGATCAATATGATATCTTTTGTTCTTTTTATTCTTTCTTTTATTCCTTCAAGATCATGGCAAGATAACCAAGCCTTCGACTCAAAACTAATCTTTATTATATATAGCTCACAGACTCGATTACATGGAAAGATCATAAAGCAAAACTCAAAACTAAATCATACTAAAACATTATTCTACTAGATCAAGATATTACCAAAAGGATCAAACTAAGAAAAACGGTAAAGTTAGGAGTGTGATGGTGATACGATACAGGGGCACCTCCCCCAAGCTTGGCAGTTGCCAAGGGGAGTGCCCATACCCATGTATTTATGTCTCTTTCTTTGAAGGTGGTGCTGAAGGGATTGTTGATGACGTAGGCTTGTTGTCCAACATCGAGCGTAGGAGGTACTCCAACTTACAAATAATGCCCTTGAGTGCGGTGATATGCTCTTGCAACAGAATAATTTCACGAGTTAGATACTTGTTCCGCACCCAAACTATTTCAATTATCAGTGTACAAAAGAAGGGGCGCACCTTTGTACCCCTTTACCTGTGCACGGGCAGTCGGAGCCGCGCCCACGGCCACACCAAGCAGAGCAGGGGAGGTGAACAGAGGTAAAACCGAAGCCTGAGGCAGCCAATACAACGCCAAGGCCAAGGACACAAAGAAGTAGAAGGACGAAGCAGGCTCCCCCGGCAAGACCCTTGCCGGGGAATCCTCAGCAGCCCCGACAAGACCCTTGCCGGGGCGGCTCGCCCCCACCAGTGGAACGCACCACCCTTGAGCCCACGGTTTGCAACACCATCAACTACGTTGGGCCAGGGCACGGGAGGCACCTCCGTGGTGGCATGCAGATCTTTGTGAAGACAAGGAATGTTCAAGATCAGATGAGGATTGGAAGACAATGATCCTCGGCAAGATCCTTGCCGAGGAAAGTTGATGAGACCCGGCAAGATCCTTGCCGGGACGACAAGACGCCATCAAGCAAGGCCCTTGCCGGGCCACCCAAGAAGGCCCTCACCAGGGCGCCGGGCCACAGCCAGTGCCTGCACCAACCAAGCCACCACCGCCATTCAGATGCAAATGCCAGCCCAACCAACAAGGTGCACTGCGTGGCAACATGCGCCTTCCAGCCAACTCAAGACACGCCGTGGCGGCATGCAGATCTTCATGAAGGCTCCACCACCGCGCCACCTCGGCCTGCTCGCTTCGCCTACATGGCGCCGCATGCATCGCTAGCCAGGGCGCATGTCGAAGCAAGGAGGAGCGGCGACAGACGGGACGGGCCTCGCTCCCGTCCCCGATAAAACTAGGGGACACCTCAGCGGCACATTAAATGCGTCTTATCCTGTAATGCGAGCGATAAACTCGCAATATTGTACGCCTTTCCACCTCATGTATGCCACTGTGGCAGCCCCTTTCGACTATAAAAGGAGGCCCATGGCATACTAGAGAAGGATTCGGCTCTTTGGAACCACGCACCCACCGTAGCTAGTTCGAGAGCTCAAGAACTCTCTGAAATACATCCACCAAAGCAGGACTAGGGTTGTAGGCATCCTCGTGGCCTGAACCTGGGTAAACGATCCTTGTGCTGGTTTCTAATCCCGCTCTTCTCGCAACCCTGTGCCCCAACAACCGTAGTAGGGATTCTTGTGATCCCATAGGTGTTGTTCCACACTGACATCTTTGGTGTGCCAGGTAGGGGGCGCAATTGTGAGAATCGGGTCTAGTAGTTGGCCCAGCAGTTCTCCATCGCCATGGCTCTCAAGAAGGAGACGGCCAGGAGAAAGAAAAGAGCGCCGCCTGCGAACGTGAAGGACGCCAGCGCGACAATAGAAAAGCTAAGTCATTCAGAGCCTTGAGTTATTTCCCCTTATATATAAGGTAATTGTCCTCGGAGATCTTGCCTATGTATGAGAAACCTGCACGCAAAGGGGCCCTCCCGCAATTGGCAACGCCCTCGTTATGTTTCGAGTCCGCTCAACAGCTCAAGCGGCCGCATCGAGAGTGGCCGGGTAGCCTTCCGCACTTGGCAACGTTCCTGATTCTAACTCGAGTCAAGCTCGACAGTTCGGGCGGCTGCGCTGAGGGCGCTAAGGTGGTTCGCCCGGCAGCACGTATACCTGGCAGGCCAATGGGGATCCGTCCCCAAGACGCCGCCCTGGGTTTATGCGCCGGCAAACCTACCCAGTTAACGTAGGGTGGACATACAAAGGGAGATCGAACAGGAAAATAACATGCATAATCTCAAAGTACTGCAGAGTTATATTACATCAATTGTTGCTGCAGTTGTAAGTACAGATAGAAATTGTCTTGGCCATGAACCTGCAGCGACGATAAGAAACGGGATGCCTAATCCCGGCGTTGGCCCTCCACCCTCAGAATTCTGCCGACACCGCTGATGATGGGCTTGATGCGCTCCCTGAGCGGCGCGAGGTCAGTATCCTCCGGCAAGCTCTCCAGCGCGGCGTCGAAGTTGAGGTCGGGGTACCAGTATGCCACCTTGGTGAGAACCTTGGTCATGGCACCCTGGCAAAGCCTTCGGGCCTCGTCGGCCAGCGAGGCCGCCCGGTTGGCGTGAAGCTGCTCCAGAGCCCCGAGAACACACTCGAAGAACAAGGTCAGCTTGGCATTGGTGGTCCCGCTGCGCTCTGGGGCGTACCACACGTTTGGCATCCCCATGGTAGCCAGCTGCGCGGTGATCCTACCGGCGACGTCCTCGAGGCGGTCGATCTAGCGGTTCACGCCCTCCTTGGAATCCTTATGCTCGGTGGCCTCGTTCCTCTACAGCTGATTCTCGGTCTCCAGCTCCTTGGCCAGGGTCCCCTCCCGGGCTTTGGCCTCCGTGAGCATCCCCTCGAAGCCCTCCAGCTTCAGCGTGAGGTCCTTGATGGACTTTTTGGCCTCGGAGAGCTCCCCGGCCTTGCTGACGGCCGTGCCGTGCGCCTCTGTCAGGGAGCTGTTAAGCGTGTCCTTCTCCTGGAACAGCTTCAGGGCCTGCTCCTTCAGCCTGTCGCGCTCCGCCTCCAGCTCCTTCACCTTGCCGGCGTGAACCTGGGCCTGGGCATCGAGTGCCTCTTTGTGCCTCTGCTCCAGCTCACTGGTCCGCTGCAAGACAAGCTTCCCCACCTCTTCATCCTTGTCGCGGAGCGTGGCGGCAAGCTTTCCTTCACGCGCGGCAAGGTCCTCCTCCTGGGAATTCAGTGCGGCCTCGTGCTGGGTCCGGGCGGCTTCGGCAGTGGCGGCCAAGTTCTTCGCCGTCTCTTGGGCCTTCTCGACATCGGCCAGCTTCATGGTGAGCTCCACATCACGCTTGGCCAGCTCGCCCTGGGCGGTCCTCAGCTCCTTGTGAGCCTGGCGGAACCAGTCTAGCGTCTCGGCGACACGCTTCCGGAGGTCCACCTCCGCCTTCTCCGCCACCGCCATCCTGAACTTAGCCTTGTCCAGGCGGGCGCGGTGGAGCGCCTGGAGCTTCCAGAAGCTGGCGCCCATGTCATGGAGGAGCCGCTCTTCCTGGGAGCCCTTGGCACTAGCGCTCGGCTCGTCAATGATCTCAAGAGCCGCTCTTCCTGGGAGCCCTCGCCACTAGCGCTCGGCTCGTCAACGATCTCAAGCCCGGCGGCGGCAAGCACGTCGTCATCAAACACCTCCCCTTCAACGGGAGCCCTCGTGCTCGACGCGGCTGGGAGGTGGACGAAGAGATCGTCGCCCACCTTCAGGTACTTGCCGGAGCTGGAGGCGACAAAGGAGGAAGGCTGGTCATCGACCACCTCCTCCTCGGCAGCAGCCCTATCGGTCTCTCTGGCAGGCTCCTTGCCGGCCTCCTCGGCAGTAGCCTTGTCGGGCTCCCCGGCAGGCCCTTCGGCGGCGTCCTCCGCAGCACCACTGGTGTTTTCCTTGGCAGCGATCTTCTCGGCCTCCACTGTGGCGTCCTTGGCCATGTCTTCGATGACGGTGTCCAGGTCCTCCCGATCCGCCGAGAGAGGATCTGGGCATCAAGAAGAAGGTGGGGTAGAGCCAAGATCAAAGATTCAAAAAGAAGAGAGAAAGCAGGGACGAAAGGCCAGAGACTTACCAGTGCCAGGCTGAGAAGCAGAAGTCCCCTCCTCGCGAACATCTGGCGCCGAGGCGAAGCCACCAGCGCCCAAGTTCTCCTCCTCCTCCTCCTCTGTGTGTGTGGGCTCGACGTTTGGCGCCCTTGCCGGGGACGCCGCTCGGGGCGGCGTGGTCGATGGGGGCGGTGTGTTGGGATTAGCCCTCTGCAGCTCCTCCAGCTGCTGCTCTCCTCCTGCATACCTGGCAAGGTCAGCACCAAAGCGTCGAACCCCTTACACATGTTGACGAGGGGAGAGTAATGAACTTACGCTGGGGGCTGTGCCGGGGGCTGTTGTCCGGGCTTCTCAACACCACTAGTGGCGCCCACGAAGTACCAGCCGGGGGCTGGCCACCCGTCGAGAACTTGGCCCTCTTTACTCTCTGGGCTAGCGTCTCCACGTCCCTACAAAGACGAAGACAAGTCAAGACAAGTGACACAGATTGAGGAGACAGAGATGACGGGAAAGACCCAGATACTCACTCGTCGTCCACCTCCTCCTCTGTTGTTTTCCTCTTCCTCCTCGGGCTGAGGGATCCGAAGTCGAAGGTGACCCCCGCGTTGGCGTCCGCCGGAGGAGGGGAGGGAGGCGGATTCTGTGCGCGCTTGCGCGAAGAGGAGGCAGATGCTCTCTTGTTTGCCGTCGCGGCCTTCACCACTTTCTTCGCCGCCGCGGCCCTCGTCTGATGCGCGGACTCCTATGGGGACTTCGGCCGCCGCGCCACCTTGACGGGCCGCACCGGCTCGCCAGAAGTGACCCGCCGCAAGACTCGCCCTCTCCCCGTGGCCGGAGGGTCAACAGCCCCGGCCTCCTCCCTCGACGACTCGTCGGCCACATCCTTAACCAGAGGAGCCTCGGTGCTGATGTTGCTGGCCTCTCCGGCGGCCTCCTCCAACCTGGCGAGCTCCTCCTCCTCCGCGGCCGTCGCGGCCGTCGCGTCCTTGTCCTCCACATCATCGGCGCTGCCGGCCTCCTCGGCAAGCTTCGCCTCCATCGCCCTGGCGGCGATGTAGTCCAGCTCTGCTTGGGTGGTGTCCTGGACGAGCAGCCGCTCAGCGTCGGCGTTGACGTATCCCTCGTGCAGGGTGTCGAAGAACTGTTGCACCTCGACGTCCTCTGGCTCGGCCCAGCTCGGGTCAGGGCCATGCGCGTTGCATTCCGACATCATGGCGATGATGTCGGTCCGGCGCGAATTGTTGCACAACGGAACCACTCCCGCCGGCAACTTGAACAAGGGCCACCTTGCCGGCCTTCGCGGCGGCCCTCACGACCTTGCCGGTCCACTCGACCTTGCCGTCGCGGCCCACATCAAGCTGGAAGATTCGCTGGCAGAAATGGGTGTGCCCCATCACTGTGAAATTGTGGTCAAGGCCGGAGCGGAGCCGCGTGATGTCGGCGGGGTTCGTGAAGAGCCAGGCCGGCCTCCCCTTGTTGTGCAATGGAGCAATCCGGCGGCGGATGAAGTCCGCCCCAATCATCTCGAGGGTGAGCCCGGCCTCGGTGAGCCGAAGGATCCTGGTGGTGGCAATCGTGAGCTTCTCGTCGTCGGTGTCGACGTCGCTCCAATCGCTTCTGCGGACCGGCGGCGCCCGACGAACTTCGCAGAACGCCGCCGGGTCCTTCTCTTCGATCCAGCACCACCGGCCCCGCCATTCTTCCCATCTCTCCTTCATGGCGCCATCCGGGTACGCTCCCTTGGACCTTGGGATCCATGTGATGCAACCAGAAATGGCACCTCCCGTTTGGATCCGAGGGAAGAAGTAATGGCGGAAGAGCGCCGTGTTGGGGTGCACCCCGGCGAAACCTTCGCTGAGGTGCGCGAAAAGGGCCATGCACGCCACAACATTTGGGGTAAAATCCAAGAGGCGAAAGCCAAAGGAGTGCATGATGTCGCTAAAGAAATCGGAGAAGGGAGGACAAAGCCCGCAAGAAAAATAGTCGACGAAGAAAGGGTACCGATTCGGGGCAGCCTCGGCGCAGTTGGCGGAGATGACGCGCGTGGCTGGGTGCCCCGACTTCTCTCCCCCCGTCATCACCCCCCACAGGGGCTTGAAGGCCTCCCGGAGCTCGAACACGTCAACTGTCAAGGGGAAGAAGGCGGACTGCGTCCGCTGCACCGCCAACGCACTCTCTGGCGGCTCCGTCGCTCCGGCATCCTTGGCCACTCCCTTGCCCTTGGTGGATTCGGGTGCCATAGCGGCTGAGGGAGGGGGGCAAGAAACAGAGGACGGCGGGGACGCGACGGCGGCGAGCAAGAGAGAAGCTTAGGGAAGAAGGGAAGGCGAGCAGAGGCTTCCAAGATTGGGATTGTGCGGAGGGTAAAGGAACAGTGCGCTCGCGGTTATCCCTTTTTATGCGGACGGTGCGTGTCGTGCTACCCATTTATTGCGATGTGACGCATGCGTGTGGGAACCACCCCACGCATGCCGCCCACGTCACGCGCACCCCACCACGTCGCGCGCTGGTCTTGGGAAGCGCAGCGCGTGAAAAGTTTTACCATGGTAAAAACCGCCCCGCCAGCCCGCACACCGTTTTGGGCCTGGCCCAACAACATGTCGCGCCTATGTGTGGCCCAGGCCCGGGGGCTCCTGTTGGTGTACAAAAGAAGGGGCGCACCTTTGTACCCCTTTACCTGTGCACGGGCAATCGGAGCCGCGCCCACGGCCACACAAGCAAAGTAGGGGAGGTGAACCGAGGTAAAACCGAAGCCCGAGGCAGCCAAGACAACACCAAGGCCAAGGACACAAAGAAGCAGAAGGACGAAGCAGGCTCCCCCGGCAAGGCCCTTGCCGGGGCAGCCTCAGCAGCCCCGACAAGACCCTTGCCGCGGCGGCTCGCCCCCACCAGTGGAACGCACCAGCCTTGAGCCCACGGTTTCCAACACCATCAACTACGTTGGGCCAGGGCGCTGGAGGCACCTTCGTGGTGGCATGCAGATCTTTGTGAAGACAAGGAATGTTCAAGATCAAATGAGGATTGGAAGACAACGATCCTCGGCAAGATCCTTGCCGAGGAAAGCCACGAGACCCCTGACAAGATCCTTGCCGGGGACGACAACACGCCACGGCAAGACCCTTGCCGGGCCACCCTGCAAGGCCCTCACCAGGGGCGCCATCGGGGCCACAGCCAGGCCCGCACCAACCAAGTCACCACCGCCGTTCGCATGCAGCTGCCAGCCCAACCAGCTGGGTAGGCGCCTGTGTGGCAACATGCAGCTTCCAGGCCAACTCAGCACACGCTTGCGTGGCGGCATGCAGATCTTCGTGAAGGCTCCACCACCACGCCACCTCAGCTACCTGCCTGCCTACATGGCGCCGCATGCATCGCTGGCCAGGTGAAAGTGCTAGTTATCGACTAGAGGGGCGACGGTGAATAGGGGGTTTTTATTGAAGTCTTCAAAACATGGGAGTTTCGAAGACAATCACTCGAAATGAACCTATTGACATGCAACGGTAGGTAGACTACACTAGACAAGCCATAGTCAAGTATTCAATGAAGTGAAAGCACAAAGACTAATAGCAGCTAGGTAGTAGGGATCAGGATGGAAGATAGTATGAAGCCAAACAACAATAGTAGTCACCCAGTGAAGTCAAACAGGTAATGCAAACAGGCAATGACTTCACAAAGACAAACTGTAAATGAAGAGAGGGAGACGATAGAACCAGTTGCTTGGCGAAGACAAGGATTTGTTGGACCAATTCCAGTTGTTGTGACAACTGTACGTCTGGTTAGGGAGGCTGAGATTTAACTCAGAAGACCGTGTCTTCACCTTATTCCCCTTGAGCTAAGGACACCCAGTCCTCGCCCAATCACTTTGGTAAGTCTTCAAGGTAGACTTCCAAACCTTCACAGACTTCGTTCACCAGCGATCCACAATGACTCTTGGATGCTCAGAACGCGACGCCTAACCGGCTGAAGGATTCACAGTCCTCAAGTGTAACAAGTCTTGTGTCACACAGACGTAAAGACTTCAAGGATGCCTAACACTCTTTGGCTCTGGGTGTTTGAGCTTTGTCCTCGCAAGGATTCTCTCTCTCAAAAGCTTCGGAGGTGGGTTGCTCTCAAACGACAGAAGCCGTGCACTTACTCTGAGCAGCCACCAATTTATGGTGTAGGGGTGGGCTATTTATAGCCACTAGGCAACCCGACCTGATTTGTCCGAAATGACCCTGGGTCACTAAGGAACTGACACGTGTTCCAACGGTCAGATTTCAAACACACGCGGCAACTTTACTTGGGCTACAAGTAAAGCTAACTCATCCAGCTCTGGATAAGATTTTCTCTCATTATCTTCGCTCGAAGACATAGGATTTGGTTGAGCATCACTTCAGTCACTCTGACTTTTTCACTGGGACCCCACTTAACAGTACGGTGGTTCCTATGACTCAACAAAGAAGAAAATGAAACAACGAAACACCTAAGTCTTCGCGCTCCATAGTCTTCACACGATGTCTTCTCTTGTCATAATCTTCAATGTGAATATCTTCACATACCACCATTGTCTTCAATGTCTTCATACATTTTTAGGGGTCATCTCCGGGAGGTAAACCGAATCAATGAGGGACTACTACCTATGTTATCCGCCAATTCTCACAAACAAATTAGTCCCTCAACCAGGTTTGTCATCAATACTCCAAAACCAACTAGGGGTGGCACTAGATGCACTTACAATCTCCCCCTTTTTGGTGATTGATGACAAACTGGTTGAAGTTTTCAACGGGGATACAAGTATGTGAAATTGTAAAGGATTTAGGTATTGTCTTCATAAGTAGCAAAAGGCTCCCCCTGAAGATGTGCATATAAGTAATTTGCTTTTGGAATGCAAATGCACATGGCAGGTTGTACTTGTGGAGATCCTCTTCAACTCATGAAGACAATTTATCATGCATGATTTGATATAGCGAAGATAATGATATGCATAATGAAAAATGGACGTCTGTAATATGAATTCGTGCAGGATTTATTATCGCACATGCGGAATTTATTATCGCATCACAGAATAGCAAACAAGTAGCAGACGACCATCAAGTTTAAGTGTTACAACTCAAAGAACCAAATGTATCAAAGGCGAGAGTTGTAAACACTAGGCAAAATATAAAGCAACTGCCCATTTGGACCCGCTTGAAGACTATCAACTCATATGCTTCTCCCCCTTTTGTCAGTAAGGACCAAAAAGGTTTGAAGACATAGAGCCTCTACTCGTTCCCAGAAGGAGTAGGAGAAGATGCTTGGTCGGTGTCGGGGTTTGGCGGTGCGTAAGAACTTGGAGCGATGTCGTCTGTGGCTGAAGTTGGAGGTGGTGAAGTAGCATCATCTTGATCATCTATCATTCTGGCATTCACCATTGCAGCGGAGGAGGAATAATCAGAGTCTTCAAGAGATTGAGTTCGACGCAAGACAACATTCCTTGGAGGAGTGGAGTCAAACTTGAATCTTTCAGTGAAGCCATCGTCTTGAAGATCTGCTTCAGCACTAAGCAATGTCAAACTCTTCCATGACCTCCGACAGGTTTCATGAGTGACAAAGGCATTCTTGGTGGCAAGATTGCGAATTCGATTGACGTCCACCAACAGGCTTTGCATCTGCCGCTTTAGCCAGTAGTGATGCTTATCCTATTTCTGATGCAGGGCAACGAGAAGCTCTCGGTCATTGAGAACACGAGATTGCTTCCGAGGCCTTTGAGCAATAGTGCTTTCAATGGCTTCAGTTTGAGCACGGTGAGGTAAGCGTGTATTGCCAGGCAAAGGATAAACACGAGTGACTGCCTGGACTCCTTCAATGGGTTGCGTGAAGCTTTAGTGATCAACATTGTGAAGACAAACAGGCTCCTTGGTAGGCTCTGGGTATATGGCTTCAACTAACATATCAACCTCTGGCAGAGAGATAAGATGGTTGCGAGCAGAGGGCTGATAGTTGACAGCTGAGTGTAGCTTGATGAGGCGCATGACCCATGGAGCGTAGAACTTCAGTCCAAAGAGATCAGAGCCTGATGAGGCCAACTGCCTGATAAAGAAGTCTTGAGCATTGAAGCTGATGCCGTTGAAGATATGAAAGACCAAAGTCTTCATTGCTCCTTCAAGTTTTGCTGCTGAAGAATGTCCTTTGACATGCCATAGAGTTCGCCTGATAATATGATAAATAGTGCGGGGCAGATACTCTAGGTCTTCGACAAATAACTCCTTTGGGTAATCAGCGTCATGTGGCAAAGGCTTCATCATGCTCAATATTTGTCTCATGTTGGGCTCTGGCTTCTGAAAGATGCTCTCCAAAGCATTGCGGTGAAGTCGACAACCGTGTTCATATAGTTCACCGGAGTGGGCGTACTAGTGAGCTCAAGAATGTCAAAAGCTTTAGCTTCATGGTGTATGTTGCTGTCATCCACTCAAGGACCCATGTCTTGGATCCTGTTGTAGCCGCAAATGTGGAGGGTGGCATAGAATTGCAGCGAAGCTCTTCATTCCAATGCTCCTTATCACCACAAAATTCAGCAATCCAAAGATCATGGAAGCAAATCAAGGGCTTCTTCAAGGCATGGTAGTCCAAAGAATGGCTTCACAAATAAGACGCATATGAGGGAAGATGCGCCCTTGATCATAAAGTACACATGAATAATAACTGCGCTGCTGATAGCTCCAGAACCGATCTGATGAAATCCTTGGCTTAGAATAGGGGTTCTTGGCGCTATCAAAGAAAGTGTTGTGCGCAATGAAGCCATTTGCATTGAAGGACCCCGTGAAGTGGCGATTGCACAGAAACACAGGCAGTCTTGGCTTTGGCTTCTGGACCTGTGGCCTCTGCTCGACATGATAGTCGAATTGTGACCCAGAAGCAGGAGGAGGAACCAGAATGGGCCGTCTGACAGTGACCAGTTGACCATAGTTGTATGCTTGCTCAATAGTATGTGGCACGGGAGGCGACAGAGGGAAGCGATGGCGATGGCAATGGCTGTGACTTCAGGCTGCAGATTTGCATCAGGTGCAGCATTGACTTCAGGTGCTATCACTTCGGGCACCACATTGACTTCAGGCGCCACATTAGCTTCAGCCATGACAACGTCATTGGCTTCAGTGTTGGTGTTGGTGGTCGCCTCAATGTTGTTAACCTCCACTTGAGTAGCTGGAGGGTCAGACACGTTCTCCTCGAGAACAACTTGGTTGGTTGGGGGTGTAGCAACACGTTCTTCTTCTTCTCTTGGTTCTTCTTGGTCATCGGCTAATGCAGTCGGAATATCTTCAGCCATATTGGCTTCTGGGTTGTTCACGCTTGGAGAGGCTTCAGAAAGACTTGGCGTGAAACGGATTGACACTCTTATCCTTCCGAACACTTGACAGAGTGACCTGTGGCCTTGGTCCTTGCGAAGCTGCGAAATGTCAAGGCGGCGCCAGGAGATGGAGTTGGTTGGGCCACAAAGTCTTCATCTTCAATCACCGGAGTGGTGACTTGAGTTGGGGAGTAATCGTGTTTCGCTGTCGGGAGTCTTGTGGGTGATCAGCCCATGAGTCATCCTGAGCAATTGGCGTCAATGGACGACCAATGCTGATGAGTTCATTGTTCGTGAGAACAGGCGATGATGCCACATTGTGCTCAATCTGAGGAAGGACTTCATCATCGTCAACATTGTCTTGATGACCAATGTCTTCAGCTGCGGTGGGGTCAACAGCTGGAATGTCTTCAGCTTCAGGAGCCTCAGGGGAAGCAGGTTCATCAACTATCAAACGACATTCTCGTTGTGCAGATGGAGGACAAGCAACAGAAACTGGCTCGACGACAAGGGGCTCTGTGGGAGCATCCCGATCTATCTTCTTGGTCTTACGCTTCTTGGTGGGTGGAGCGTCATCAGTGGTGTTCTTGGTCTTGCGCTTTCTGGCTTTGGCTTCAGCTCCCCTTGTCTTCTGAAGCTCTGAAGCCACTGTGGGGATCTTAGGCTTCACGCTTGTCATACTAGCGGGGAAGACAATGTGAGGTTCTTCCCGCCTGGATGATTCAGCTTGGTCCACAGTAGGCTTCTTCTTCTGCTTGGCAGCCATCTTAGGGTCGATGCCAGGACGCCCAAGTGCCTTGCGCTTCTCAGCTTCATTATAAGCTTGAACACACTTGGTAGCGAGAATCTTCATGCGCTCACGAGAACCTTTGGCTTCTTCACGTTTCTTGTGAAACACTTCCTTGAGCTCATGCAACCTGACCTTGAAGTTTTGGACGTCTGCCACACTGAGCTTGGCCATGTGCTTCTTGAACTGAGCCTTTTCATAATCGGTCTTATGCTTCAGCTCAACAATTTTCTGAGCGAGAGCCTGCTCAGGAGCAATGGCTCCATGGAAGGAGACGCTTAGGCCAATGGGAAGTTGCAGATCGTCAAAGCTGAGATTGGGGGTGTCAAACCACTCATCAATGAAGTTGTTCAATACTTCCACATCAAAGAGAGGCAAACCATTGAAGATTTCCGCCTCTTGCTTGCTCTTTATCAGCTGCTCAAGAGCGTCATCAGCAAGATCATCGTCACTTGACAGATCAATGGCGTCATTCTCATTCCTCAGAATAGCAGCAGGGGTCAGAGCTGGACCAGTGGTGTGCATGGGCTTCTTTTTCTTCTACTCAGACTTGGAGATGCGTGAGTGATCTTCGGACTACACACTTGGTGCAGGAGGAGTAGTGGCCAGAGGCTTCGCTCGTGAAGCTTTTGGTGCAGTGGAATGCTTCGAAGCCTTGGGTTTCTCCAGCTTCTTTGGCTTCGGTGGTGCAGGTAACCCGTCGAGAATCAGCGTCGTCTGCAGGTTCATCCACGACTGTCCCTTGAACCATAATATGAGTGATGAGACCTTCTAGGTTGTAGAAGGGCCCAACAAGATTGGGTTCAGCGTCGCGTGTGCCATCGGCACAAGGAGCAGAGGGACCGGGGTTGAAGTCTAATCCCCGCAACTTCTTGTTTTCTTTGGCCGAGTTCTTGGCAAACTGGAAGTTGCGCTTGAACAGATTGTCGTCACGACACCATAGTAATGAAGATGGGTCGGCATCTGCAGGCTGTGGTCCACGGACCATGCAAGGGTAGAAGCCTTGTTCAATGGCTTCAGCTCTGGACCTGGGTGGAAGATTTTTGTACAAGATGTCTCCCCAGGGTCGCTTGATGGCATTCTTCTCAGCATATTCCTGGGTCATGAACCTGTACTTGTACCATTGTTCTGCCCAATATCTTCGAATCCATTGGATTCGGGTTTTTCGCTGATTGTAGTCCTCCTCTGGATCTGTCCTGTACAGCTCATAGAGGTCAGGAGGCAAATCTCTTGATGTTTTCCCACGGTGCTGTCTGCCACCCTTCCTTGTAGATTTCTCTGTTGCCATGAGGTTCAGACTGAATGGCTTCAACACTATCAAAGGCTTCCGTCTACTAGTCAGACAGGAACTGGCTTCGGGAGAGTTGATGTGATGCTGTAAGAATTCTGCAAATGAATGCAGACTATGGGAACCAAGGGATTCACCCACGGACACGTACCTGTGACAGCATTAGAGATGCGAGGGAAGGGGAAGAGGTCATATGCATTCTCAGAAGATTTTGAAGATAAATCAGTTTAGAAGACATTGACCTCATAGCGCGAAGACATTCACTTATATGTTGAGAGTTGGTTCCAGATTTGTACGAATCCAAGAATAAGTACAAGTGAGGAATCTAACTACGTGTGAAGCATAACTGAATAAAATAGGCATCATAAGAGATGCGCATGTGATAAATCCAAATTTGTGGAGGCAGAAACCACTTTTGGTAGAAAGGATGAATCTATAGGATCAAAAAGACGGTAAAAAGAGGGCTTTAATTTACCACACGATGAACTGCTAGACGGAGTAGAAGATGAGGCCGAGCAGTTCGATCTTCCGTGCCCAAACATGGCGACAGAGGACACCTACAGCGGCGGCGGAGAAGATGATGTTCGCGGCCGGTGTGAAGACGGCGTCGAAGAGGTCGCGACAGCTAAGTGCTTCGTCACCGGGGTCGTCGAGAGCTAGCGGTGGCACTAGGGTTTGTCGAGGTGGAGAGGTGGAAGAAAGATTTGACCGCGATTGGATGTGTATTTATAGGGAAAGGGACGACACAACGCAATTACGCAGGTGCCCCTGGCGGTTCACATCTGAGGGACACGTGGCGAACATGCAACACATTGGGAGTTGTCCCACGTTCCCACGCCCGCCTGGACTGTCGGATGGTCGTTCCGGCTTCTCCGGGTTTCAGGCAATAAGAATTGAACATTTAAAACAGATCTAATGTCTGTCTCTGTATCTTCTGCTGACAAGGACACAGAGAAGACATTCGACAGTTTCAACAGAATGCATATGATTTGGATAGATAGAGTTTGAGGTAGAAAGCATAGAGAAGTTAGGGTCTGATCACATTCACTTAGTTCAAAAGATTCAAACAAGAAGACATAGCTATAAGTCAATGTTGTAGAGGACAGAACACTAATATATGTATATATCAGGATACAACCAAATCAACATAGTGAAGATAATCATGAAGACAAGTTGAAATTGAAGACAAACCAAATGCGAAGACATAGCAAATGTAACGCCATGAGAGAAACACTTCAAACAGAAGAATTTGGTGGTGGCGTTACCCACCGTATAGGAAGTATTAGACCAAGACATGGCGCACAATTATCGTGGTGCTCCGAAGTCAAATTCCGCGTTAATGTATTCACACTTAGAATGTAAGTCTTCATTGATTGAAGATATACTTTACTTCGTGTGTTGCACATCTAAGTCATCAACATGCATAAGTGTTAGGATGTGTGCCTGATCACAGGACATTTGAGGATTCCAAGATATTTAGCTCACACCGCAACTTGCAAAACCTTTTCTCATACAAGGGCTTTGTGAAGATATCTGCCAATTGCTCTTCAGTGTTGACGTGTAGGATATCAATATCTTCCTTCACGACATGATCGCTGAAAAAGTGATGACGAATTTCAATGTGCTTTGTCTTCGAGTGCTGAACTGGGTTGTGGGCAATCTTGATGGCGCTTTCGTTGTCGTAGTAGAGTGGTACTTGTTTCAGATGGATGCCATAGTCCTTGAGTGTTTGCTTCATCCATAGAAGCTGAGCGCAGCAAGATCCAAAGAAGAATGTATTCAGATTCAGCGGTGGAGAGTGATACGCTTACGCTTCTTTGAAGACCAACAGACAAGTGATCGTCCCAGAAAGTGACATGTGCCTGATGTAGACTTGCGATCCACCCTGTCACCAACATAATCAGCATCCGAGAATCCAACAAGATCAAATTCTGAGCCCTTTGGATACCATAATCCTAATGTTGGGGTGTAAGCCAAATATCAAAGAATTCGCTTCACAGCTAAGTGATGCGATTCCTTTGGTGCCGCTTGGAATCGAGCACACATGCAAACACTAAGCATAATATCTGGCCTAGATGCACATAAATAAATTAAAGAACCAATCATGGAGCGATATACCTTTTGATCAAACTCTTTACCATTGGTGTCAGGACCCAGATGACTCTTGGTTGGCATTGGCGTCATGTAACCTTTGCAGTCTTGCATTCCAAACTTTTTCAGGCAATATTTGAGGTATTTCTCTTGAGATATGAAGATGCCATTGCTTTGCTGATGAATTTGAAGACCAAGGAAGAACTTCAGCTCGCCCATCATGGACATCTGATATTGCTCTTGCATCATGTGTCCAAACTCATCACTGTATTTCTGGTTGGTGCAGCCGAAGATAATGTCGTCCACATATATTTGGCACACAAACAGTTCACGATCATATGTCTTCGTGAAGAGTGTGGGATCCAGGAACCAGGTTTGAAGCCTTTGCTCTTCGTGAAGTCTTTGAGTGTGTCATACCAAGTGCGAGGGGCTTGTTTGAGGCCATACAGTGCCTTGTTTAGCTTGTACACCATATCATGATGTTTTGGATCTTCAAAGCCAGGAGGTTGTGCAACATACACTTCTTCTTCAATATTGCCGTTGAGAAATGCACTCTTTACATCCATTTGATACAGCAAGATGTTGTGATGGTTTGCATAGGCTAGCAATATGCGAATAGCTTCAAGCCTAGCCACAGGAGAAAATGTTTCATCAAAGTCAACCCGTTCAACTTGAGTGTATCCTTGTGCAACGAGACGAGCCTTGTTTCTGACAACTTGACCATGCTCATCTTGTTTGTTGCGATATATCCATTTTGTGCCTATTATGTTGTGCTTATGGGGTCGTGGATGCTTGACAAGTTCCCAGACATTGTTCAGCTTGAACTGTTGAAGCTCTTCTTGCATAGCTTGAATCCATTCAGGTTCCATGAAGGCTTCAGCAACTTTCTTGCATTGGGTTCAGATATTGAGACAAAAACAAAGTGCCCATAGAAATTTGCTAGCTGTGTTGCACTTGAACGAGTGAGTGGACCAGGCGCATTGATGCTATCAATTATCTTCTCAATCTGTACTTCATTTGCAACACGAGGATGAACTGGACGAAGATTTTGCTCTTGCTGATCATTGTCATCGTTGGGTGGATTGTCCTCGGGCTGATCATTGTCTTCAGGTTGATTAGGTGCAGAAATGATAAGTTCCACTTCAGGCTGTGCTTCAGATGGTATGATTTCTCCAGTTCCCATTAGCTTGATGGATTCACTGGTTGGAACTTCATCTAGCACATTTGGCAGGTGCTCTCTTTGCGAGCCGTTAGTCTCATTGAATCAAGACATCCACAGTTTCAACCACTTTATAGTGAAAGAGGTTGAAGACTCAGAGGAGTGCGAATCCTTTCCGTAACCGAGCATAAAACCTTCATGTGATTTTGGTGCAAATTTTGAAGTGTGATGTGGATCCTTGATCCAGCACCTAGCACCAAATACTCTGAAGTAACTGACATTTGGCTTCTTACCAGTGAGGAGTTCAGAGGATGTTTTCTTAAGAAGCTTGTGAAGATAAACACGGTTGATGACATGGCATGCAGTATCAATAACTTCAGGCCAGAACTTTCTTGGTGTCTTGTATTCATCGAGCATCGTCCGAGCCATCTGAATGAGTGTTCTGTTCTTGCGCTCCATGATGCCATTTTGCTGAGGTGTGTACGGAGCTGAGAACTCATAAGTGATGCCTAATGTATCCAAGTAAAGATCGAGGCCGGTGTTCTTGAACTATGTGCCGTTGTCACTCCTGATATGCTTGATCTTGACGCCATAGTTGTTCATGGCACGGTTGGTGAAGCGTCTGAAGACATCCTACACTTCAGTCTTGTAGAGAATTATGTGCACCCATGTATATCTTGAATAATCATCAACAATGACGAAGCCATAGAGACAAGCAGCAGTAGTGAGAGTAGAGTAGTGAGTAGAGCCAAATAAGTCCATGTGTAGCAGCTCGAAGGGTTGAGATGTCGTCATCATTGTCTTCGAGGGATGCTTGGCCCTAGTCATCTTTCCAGCTTTGCAGGCACCACACAAGTGATCCTTCTTGAACTTGACGCCCTCGATGCCTATAACATGCTTCTTCTTTGCGAGAGTGTGTAAGTTCCTCATGCCAGCATGCCCTAGCCTCTGATGCCAGAGCCAGCACTCTGAAGCTTTTATGAGAAGACATACGGCAAGTCAGGGCCCTCACGAGAAATCTACCATGTACAGATCATCTTTCCGGTACCCTTCAAAGACTAGAGACTTGTCAGATTCCATTAGTACAAGGCAACGATATTTTCCAAATATCACAATCATGTTCAAGTCACAAAGCATTGAGACAACCATTAAGTTGAAACCTGTGGATTCAACAAGCATCACTTTATCCATGTCTTTGATCCTTTGAGATTGCAACTCTACCTAGACCCAATACCTTGCTTTTACCGGTGTCAAGAAATGTGATGTGACTCTTGTCGATGGACGTAAGGTTGAGTCCATGAGAAGACTTCGATCACCAAATATATGATTAGTGCATCCGCTGTCCATAATCCATTCTCAAGCATGAGGTGTCATACCCTACAAAGATGCTTAGGGGGATAGGTTTCACCAAGAGTATTGTGAAGCATAAACATTTGATGGGCAAGAGGATTATCAAAGCTCAGATCAAGATTAGGACTGATAGGATGATTGGCAAATGATTCAGGAACAAAATACATAGTGAGACCATTTGGGCATTTGATCTTGCGCCCTACAAGATGTTTTAGGTCCCCAGCAATAGCATCAGACGCCTTTGATTTCCGGCTAGAGACCTTTCCCTACAAAAGAAATTTAATTCTTCTTAACCACCCACATCTTTAGGGGTGGCTTAGAAGCAATGAGTCTAAGTGCAACATCTGAGAACTTCGGCTTTGGAGCCCTAGCAAATAGCCTTGCAGGAGATGAATGATACTCATATGAATAAGCAGAAAAGTTCTTAGTTTTATGAACATAGCGGTTTGAAGAGACATGCTCATATTCATAAGTTTGAGTATGATTTCCCTGCAAAACATTGGCGTTAGGATGACTCAGCTGAGTCCTCTGTATGTATGAAGCCTTTGGAACATATGAAGCCTTTGTTCTGGGATTTGTCTTCTTCTTAGGTGGTGTCATGATGACATTCACAGGAAGATTCTCAAGAGAATTTTTGGGAACCCAGATCTTCTTCATAGGTGGCCCATTCCTGCAGTTAGTACCAATATACCTAGCAAACACTTCACCATTCTGATTCTTAAACAGTTTATAGTTTGCATCAAAGGATTCATCAATGATAATAGGGTTAGCACAAGTGAAGCTAGATAAGGTGGATGGATCCATCAAGGTCCCTTTGCAAAGAACCCATGTGGTTTTGGGGTACTGCTCAGGCTTCCAGTAGGAGCCATCAACATTCATTTTCCTCTCGAACCCAACACCCTCTTTCCTAGGGTTTCGGTTCAGAATATGCTTTTTGAGGACATCACAGTGTCCTTTGAGACTTTCGTACATCCCTGTTTCAAGCAATGTCTTCAACCTAGAATTTTCATCAGCAATAGTAGTGGTATCCTCAGCAGAGGGGTTAGTTAAGATATTGCAACAATGGGGAGCGATAGAACATTCAAAGAATGTAAGTAGCGTTATCACGCTCAAGGCTTTTTAGACATGGTGGTTCAAATCCTTCCTGGAAGGAATCGATCTGTTGAGCGCGAAGTGACTCATTCTCTTTTTGAAGATCTTCATGAGCCGCTCTCAATTTCTCAAGCTCTTGCTTCCTTTGAAGATAATCATAGGAGAGCTTTTCATGAGTGGTTGGGAGCGTTTCATGATGACTTTCAAGTTCCTGGTACTTAACATGAAGATATTTTATGTCTTCAATAAAGGACTGAGAACGGGTCATTTCAGCATCCAACAGGTCATCACTTTTGTCTAACAGTTTTTGAGTATGTTCCATAGCTTTCATTGTTCGATTGCAATTTTAGCAAGTGTTTTGTAGCTGGGTTTGGATTCACAATCAGAGTCATCTTCACTTGAAGTTTGAAAGTAAGCATCACGTGATTTTACCTTGGCACCACGTGCCATGAAGCAGTAGGTGGGAGCAGAGTCGTCCTTGTCATTAGCTTCAGCATTGTTGACGGTGTTGTTATCTTTAGTGTTGAAGATGGACTTGGCAACGTAGGCTGTAGCTAGAGCCAAACTTGCAACGCCAGAGTCGGACTCCTCCTCAGACTCCACCTCCGCCTCCTCGAGCACTCCTCCTCTGAATCCATCTCCTTGCCAACAAAAGCACGAGCCTTGCTAGATGAGCTCTTCTTGTGTGATGAAGACTTGGACAAAGACTTGGAAGAAGACTTTGAAGATTTCTTCTTCTTCTTGTCATCAGAATCATATTCCCTGCTCTTCTTCTTCTTCTTCTTCTTCTTCTTCTTCTTCTTCTTCTTCTTCTTCTTCTTCTTCTTCTTCTTCTTCTTGTTCTCATTGTCCCATGGACATTCAGAGATATAGTGTCCAGGTTTCTTGCACTTGTGACATGTTCTCTTCTTGTAATCATGAGTGGAAGCTTCATCATTTCTTGAGCTGGACCGTGAAGACTTTCTGAAGCCCTTCTTCTTAGTGAACTTGGAACTTCTTCACAAGCATAGCAAGCTCCTTTCCAATGTCTTCGTGGATCACCGTAATCGGCAATGATTCATCTTCATATGAGGAAACAACTTTTGCCTTCAAAGCACAAGTTCGGCCTTAGTTGGGACCATAGATATCTCTTTTCTCAGATAGCTAGAACTCATGTGTGTTGAGCCTCTCAAGTATATCAGACGGATCGAGTGTCTTGAAGTCAGGGCGTTCTTGTATCATCAGGGCAAGGGTGTCGAACGAGCTGTCAAGTGATCTCAGTAGTGTCTTGACGATTTCATGCTTAGTGATCTCAGTGGCGCCGAGAGCACGAAACTCATTTGTGATGTTAGTGAGGCGATAAAACGTGAGCTGGACATTCTCATTGTCGTTTCTCTTGAAGCGGTTGAAGATGTTGTGAAGAACACTGATCCTTTGATCTCTCTGGGTTGAGACGCCTTCGTTGACCTTGAAGAGCCAGTCCCAGACTAGCTTTGACATTTCCAAAGCACTCACACGGCCATACTGTCCTTTGGTCAGATGACCACAGATGATGTTCTTGGCAGTAGAATCCAGTTGAATGAACTTCTTGACATCCACAGGGGTGACACCTTCACCAGTCTTGGGAACGCCATTCTTGACGACGTACCAGAGGTCAACATCAATGGCTTCAAGATGCATGTGCATCTTATTCTTCCAGTAGGGATATTCAGTTCCATCGAAGATGGGGCAGGTAGCGGAGACTTTGATTATCCCTGCAGTCAACATAGCTAAAACTCCAGGTGGTTAAACCGAATCACACAGAACAAGGGAGTACCTTGCTCTGATACCAATGGATAGTGCTAGTTATCGACTAGAGGGGGGGGGGGTGAATAGGCGATTTTTATGAAAGTCTTCAAAACATGGGAGTTTCAAAGACAATCACTCGAAATGAACCTATTGACATGCAGTGGAAGGTAGACTACACTAGACAAGCCATAGTCAAGTATTCAATGAAGTGAAAGCACGAAGACTAATAGCAGCTAGGTAGTAGGGATCAGGATGGAAGATAGTATGAAGCCAAACAACAATAGTAGTCACCCAGTGAAGTCAAACAGGTAATGCAAACAGGAAAGGACTTCATGAAGACAAACTGTAAATAAAGAGAGGGAGACGATAGAACCAGTTGCTTGGCAAAGACAAGGATTTGTTGGACCAGTTCCAGTTGCTGTGACAACTGTACGTTTGGTTAGGGAGGCTGAGATTTAACTCAGAAGACCGTGTCTTCACCTTATTCCCCTTGAGCTAAGGACACCCAGTCCTCGCCCAATCACTCTGGTAAGTCTTCAAAGTAGACTTCCAAACCTTCACAGACTTCGTTCACCGGCGATCCACAATGACTCTTGGATGCTCAGAACGCGACGCCTAACAGGATGGAGGATTCACAGTCCTCAAGTGTAACAAGTCTTCAGGTCACGGACGAGAAGACTTCATGATGCCTAACACTCTTTGGCTCTGGGTGTTTGGGCTTTGTCCTCGCAAGGATTTCTCTCTCTCAAAAGCTTCGGAGGTGGGTTGCTCTAAAACGAAAAAAGTCGTGCACTAACTCTGAGCAGCCACCCATTTATGTTGTAGGGGGTGGGCTATTTATAGCCACTAGGCAACCTGACCTGGGTCACTGATACGTCTCCAACGTATCTATAATTTTTGATTGCTCCATGCTACTTTATCTACTGTTTTGGACTATAATGGGCTTTATTTTCCACTTTTATATTACTTTTGGGACTAACCTATTAATCGGAGGCCCAAATTAATTGTCGCTTTTTTGCCTTTTTCGGTTTCGAAGAAACAGAATATCAAACGGAGTCCAAACGGAATGAAACCTTCGGAAACGTGATTTTCTCACCGAATGTGATCCAGGAGACTTGGACCCTACGCCAAGGAACCAGAGAGGCGGTCACGAGGGTGGGGGGCGCCCCCCCTAGGGCGCGTCCCCTGCCTCGTGGGCCCCCTGTTGTTCCACCAACGTACTCCTTCCTCCTATATATATACCTACGCACTTCAAACGATCGTATCAGGAGCCAAAACCTAATTCCACCGCCGCAACTTCCTGTATCCACGAGATCCCATCTTGGGGCCTGTTCCGGAGCTCCGTCGGAGGGGGCATCCACCACTGAGGGCTTCTACATCAACACCATAGCCTCTCCGATGAAGTGTGAGTAGTTTACTTCAAACCTTCGGGTCCATAGCTAGTAGCTAGATGGCTTCTTCTCTCTTTTTGGATCTCAATACAATGTTCTCCCCCTCTCTCGTGGAGATCTATTCGATGTAATCTTCTTTTTGCGGTGTGTTTGTTGAGCCCGATGAATTGTGGGTTTATGATCCAGCTTATCTATGAATAATATTTGAATCTTCTCTGAATTCTTTTATGTATGATTGAGTTATCTTTGCAAGTCTCTTGAATTATCTGTTTGGTTTGGCCAACTAGATTGGTAGTTCTTGCAATGGGAGAAGTGCATGGCTTTGGGTTCAATCTTGCGGTGTCCTTACCAAAGGATGTAAAGGGTTGCAAGGCACGTATTGTATTGTTGCCATCGAGGATAACAAGATGGGGTATTTATCATATTGCTTGAATTTATTCCTCTACATCATGTCATCTTGCTTAAGGCGTTACTCTGTTTTTAACTTAATACTCTACATGCATGCTGGATAGCGGTCGATGGGTGGAGTAATAGTAGTAGATGCGTAATCGCTTTGATCTACTTGTCTCGGACGTGATGCCTATATACATGATCATACCTAGATATACTCATAACTATGGTCAATTTCATCAATTGCTCAACAGTAATTTGTTCACCCACCGTAGAATAATTATGCTCTTGAGAGAAGCCACTAGTGAAACCTATGGCCCCCCGGTCTATTCTCATCATATCAATCTCCATCACTTTTATACTTGCTTTGTTTTAATTTGCCTTTTACTTTTCACTTTGCATCTATATATCAAAAATACCAAAAATATTATCTCTATCAGATCTCACTCTCGTAAGTGACTATGAAGGGATTGACAACCCCTAATCGCATTGGTTGCGAGTAGCTATCGTTTTGTGCAGGTACGAGGGACTTGTGCATGGCCTCCTACTGGATTGATACCTTGGTTCTCAAAAACTGAGGGAAATACTTACGCTACTGTGCTGCATCATCCTCTCCTCTTCGGGAAAACCAATGCAAGCTCAAGACGTAGCAAGAAGGATTTCCGCGCCGCTGTCGGGAGTCTACGCAAAAGTCAACATACCAATTACCCATCACAATCCCTATCTCTCGCATTACATTATTTGCCATTTGCCTCTCGCTTTCCTCTCCCCACTTCACCCTTGCCGCTTTATTCGCCTCTCTTTCCCAATCTCCTCCTCTTTTTCCCTTTGCCTTTTTCCCCGTTGCCTTTTGTTTGCTCGTGTGTTGGATTGCTTGTTTGTCGCGATGGCTCAAGATGCTACCGAATTGTGTGACTTCACCAATACCAATAATAATGATTTCCTTAGCACTCCGATTGCCCCTCTTGCCAATACTGAATCTTGTGAAATCAATACTGCTTTGTTGAATCTTGTTATGAAAGATCAATTCGCCGGCCTTCCTAGTGAAGATGCAGCTACTCATCTGAATAGCTTCGTTGATTTATGTGATATGCAAAGAAAAAAGATGTCGATAATGATGTCGTTAAATTGAAGCTGTTTCCTTTTTCGCTTAGAGATCGTGCTAAAGCATGGTTTTCATCTTTGCCTAAAAATAGCATTGATTCTTGGAACAAGTGCAAAGATGCTTTTATCTCTAAGTATTTTCCTCCCGCTAAGATTATCTATCTTAGGAACGATGTTATGAATTTTAAGCAACTTGATCATGAACATGTTGCACAAGCTTGGGAGAGAATGAAATTAATGATATGTAATTGTCCTACTCATGGTTTGAACTTGTGGATGATTATACAAAAAATTTATGCTGGATTGAATTTTGCTTCTAGAAATCTTTTAGATTCGGCCACGGGAGGCACTTTTATGGAAATCACTCTAGGGGATGCTACTACACTCCTAGATAATATTATGGTTAATTATTCTCAACGGCATACTGAAATATCTACTAATAAAAAATTGCATGCTATAGAAGAAATCAATGTTTTGAGTGGAAAGATGGATTAACTTATGAAATTATTTGCTACTAAGAGTGTTTCTTCTGATCCTAATGATATGCCTTTCTCTACTTTGATTGAGAATAATAATGAATCTATGGATGTGAATTTTGTTGATAGGAATAATTTTGGTAACAACGCGTATAGAGGGAATTTTAATCCTAGGCCTTATCCTGGTAATCCTTCTAATAATTATGGAAATTCCTACAACAACTCTTATGGAAATTTTAATAAGATGCCCTCTGAATTTGAGAGTAGTGTTAAAGAGTTTATGAATTCACAAAAGAATTTTAATGCTTTGCTTGAAGAGAAATTGCTTAAAGTTGATGATTTGGCTAAGAACGTTGATAGAATTTCTCTTGAGATTGATTCTTTAAAGCTTAGATCTTTACCTCCTAAGCATGATATCAATGAGTCTCTCAAAGCTATGAGAGTTTCCATTGATGAGTGCAAAGAAAGAACCGCTAGGATGCGTGCTTCCAAAGATGCCTTTATTAAAGCGTGTTCTTCTAATTCCTATGATAATAAAGATGAAGATCTAAAAGTTATTGATGTGTCCCCTATTAAATCTTTGTTTTGCAATATGAATCTTGATGAAACTGAATATGATCTTCCGTTACCTAGAAGGCGTTCTAAGAATTCGGAGTTTTTAGATCTTGATGATGAAATTGATAAAAATGAGATTGAAAGAAATAAAAATTTAGATGTTGCTAAACCCACTATATTTGATCTCAAGGAATTTAATTATGAAAATTGCTCTTTAATTGATTGTATTTCCTTGTTGCAAACCGTGCTAAATTCTCCTCATGCTTATAGTCAAAATAAGGCCTTTACCGAACACATTGGTGATGCCTTGATGCAATCTTATGAAGAAAAGCTTGAGTTGAAAGTTTCTATCCTTAGGAAACTCTATGATGAGTGGGAACCTACTATCAAAATTAAAATTAAAGATTATGAGTTTCATGCTTTGTGTGATTTGGGTGCTAGTGTCTCTACTATTCCCAAAACTTTGTGTGATTTGCTAGATTTCCGTGACTTTGATGATTGCTCCCTAAACTTGCATCTTGCGGATTCCACTATTAAAAAGCCTATGGGAATAATTAGTGATGTTCTTATTGTTGCAAATAGGAATTATGTGCCCGTAGATTTTATCGTTCTTGATATAGATTGCAATCCTTCATGTCCTATTATTCTTGGTAGACCTTTCCTCAGAACGATTGGTGCAATTATTGATATGAAGGAAGGCCATATTAGATTCCAATTTCCCTTAAAGAAAGGCATGGAACACTTTCCTAGAAAGAAAAAAAATTACCATATGAATCTATTATGAGAGCCACTTATGGATTGCCTACCAAAGATGGCAATACCTAGATCTATCCTCGCTTTTATGCCTAGCTAGGGGTGTTAAACGATAGCTTGTTGGGAGGCAACCCAATTTTATTTTTTTATTTTTTTGTTTTTGCTTCTGTTTAGGAATAAACAATCCATCTAGCCTCTGTTTAGATGTGGTTTTATCTTTTAATTAGTGTTTGTGCCAAGTTGAACCTATTGGATCTTCTTGGATGATAGTTAATTGATCTTGCTGTAATTTCCAGAAACTTTGCGCTCAGTGCCCGAATTGTTAAACATCACCAGAACGTTATAAAATATTGATTCCAATTGCTGCTGATCGATAAACAAATTGTCCAGGTCGTCTAATTTTGGTAGAATTTTTTGAGTTCCAGAAGTTTGCGTTAGTTACAGATTACTACAGACTGTTCTGTTTTTGACAGATTCTGTTTTGCGTGTGTTGTTTGCTTATTTTGATGAATCTATGGCTAGTAAAATAGTTTATGATCCATAGAGAAGTTGGAATACAGTAGGTTTAACACCAATATAAATAAAGAATGAGTTCATTACAGTACCTTAAAGTAGTCTTTTGTTTTCTTTCTCTAACGGAGCTCACGAGATTTCTATTGAGTTTTGTGTATTGAAGTTTTCAAGTTTTGGGTGAATTCTTTTGATGGATTATGGAACAAAGAGTGGCTAGAGCCTAAGCTTGGGGATGCCCATGGCACCCCCAAGATAATCCAAGGAAACCAAAAAGTCAAAGCTTGGGGATGCCCCGGAAGGCATCCCCTCTTTCGTCCACTTCCATCGGTAATTTACTTGGAGCTATATTTTTATTCACCACATGATAAGTGTTTTGCTTGGAGCGTCTTGTATTATTTGCGTATTTGCTTGTTAGTTCACCACAATCACCCTTGCTATACACACCTTTTGAGATAGCCATATATGAATTGAAATTTGATAGAATACTCTATGTGCTTCACTTATATCTTTTGAGCTTGATAGTTTTGCTCATAGTGCTTCACTTATATCTTTTGAGCTTGATAATTTTGCTCATAGTGCTTCACTTATATCTTTTGACCGTGATAATTTTTTCTCTAGTACTTCACTTAGATCTTTTAGAGCACGGTGGTGGATTTGTTTTAAAGAAACTTGATCTCTCATGCTTCACTTATATTATTTTGAGAGTCGTTAATAGCATGGTAATTTGCTTAATATTAATATACTTGGTATTCAAGATATGTGAAACTTTCTTTTGAGTGCGTTGAATACTAAGATAAGGTTGATGCTTGATAATTGTTCTGAGATATGGAGGTGATAATATCAAAGTCATGCTAGTTGAGTAGTTGTGAATTTGATAAATGCTTGTGTTGAAGTTTGCAAATCCCGTAGCATGCACGTATGGTTAAAGTTGTGTAACAAATTTGAAACATGAAGTGTACCTTGCTTGTGCATCCTTATGAGTGGCGGTCGGGGACGAGCGATGGTCTTTTCCTACCAATCTAACCCCTAGGAGCATGCGCGTAGTACTTGAGTTTTGATGACTTCTAAATTTTTGCAATAAGTATATGAGTTCTTTTGACTAATGTTGAGTCCATGGATTATACGCACTTTTACCTTTCCGCCTTTGCTAGCCTCTTGATGCCGTGCATTGCCCTTTCTCACCTCGAGATTTGGTTCAAACTTCGCAGGTTCATCCAAACACCGTGATATGATATGCTCTATCACACATAAACCTCCTTATATCTTCCTCAAAACAGCCACCATACCTACCTATTATGGCATTTCCATAGCCATTCTGAGATATATTGCCATGCAACTTTCCACCGTTCCGTTCATCATCATCGTGACATACTTTACTTTTGTCATATTGCCATTGCATGATCATGTAGTTGACATCGTATTTGTGGCAAAGCCACCATGCATTATTTTTCATACATGTCACTCTTGATTCATTGCACCATCCCTAAGACATCACGGAGGCATTCATATAGAGTCATACCTTGTTCTAGTTTCGAGTTGTAATCCTCATGTTGTAATCAATAGAAGTGTGATGATCATCATTATTAGAGCATTGCCCAAAAAAAAGAAGAGAAAGGCCAAAATAAAGAAAATAAAGGCCCAAAAAAAAGAAAATAAATAAAAAGGGCAATGCCACTATCTCTTTTTCCACACTTGTGCTTCAAAGTAGCACCTTGTTCCTCATCTAGTGAGTCTCATATATTGTGCTTCAAAGTAGCACCATGTTTTTCATATAGTGAGTCTCATAAGTTGTCTTTTTATACTAGTGGGAATTTTTCGTTATAGAACTTGGCTTGTATATATTCCTACGATGGGCTTCCTCAAAATGCCCTAGGTCTTCATGAGCATGCAAGTTGGATGCACACCCACTAGTTTTCTTTTGTTGAGCATTCATAGCTCTAGTGCATCCGTTGCATGGCAATCCCTACTCCTCATGTTGACATCAATTGATGGGCATCTCCATAGCCCGCTGATTATCCTCGTCAATGTGAGACTTTCTTTTTTTCTTTTTTTTGTCTTCTACACACAATCCCCATCATCATATTCTATTCCACCCATAGTGCTATATCCATGGTTCACGCTCATGTATTGCGTGAAGGTTGAATTTTTTTGAGATTATTTAAGTATGAAACAATTGCTTGGCTTGTCATCGGGGGTATAGAAGTTGGGAACATCTTTGTGTGTGAAAATGAAACATAGCCTAACTATATGATTTTGTAGGGATGAACTTTCTTTGGCCATGCTATTTTGAGAAGACATGATTACTTTGATTAGTATGCTTGAAGTATTATTATTTTTATGTCAATATGAAATTTTGTCTTGAATCCTTCGGATCTGAATATTCATACCACAATTAAGAAGATTTACATTGAAATTATGCCAAAGTATCACTCCGTGTCGGTGTACAAAAAGAGGGGTACACTTTTTGTACCCCTATATAATCGCAGGCGATCTGAGCCATGAGCACCACTGCACGGAGCAAGGCAAGGGAGGTGAGCCAAGGTAAGGCGAAGCTTCGAAAGGAGCAGAACGACGCCAAGACCAAGACCACAAAGAGCAAAGGGAATGAGCGGACTCCCCCGGCAAGATCCTTGCCGGGAGGCAGTTTTAGCAAACCCGGCAAGACCCTTGCCGTGGCAGCTCGCCCCACACCTACGGAGCGAATCACCCTTGAGTCCACTACCCCCATGGGGCAAGGATTCGGGAGACATCCCCATGGTGGCATGCAGATCTTTGTGAAGACATTCAAGATCAGATACACACACTATAGAAGATGACGACCCTTGGCGGGATCCCAGCCAAGGAGGACCACAAGGCCCCCGGCAAGAGCCTTGCCGGGGATGAAAGCAGGCGCCACGGCAAGACCCTTGCCGGGGCCACGGCAAGACTCTTGCCGGGGCTACGGCGAGGCCCTTGCCAAGAACACCCGTAGGGCCACCATCAGGCCCACGCAAATCAAATCTCCGCCACCGTTCACATGCAGCTGCCGACCCAACCAGTTGGGCAGGCACCTGCGTAGCGGCATGCGGATCTTCGTGGAGACCCACCACTGCGCCACCTCAGCTGCCTGCCTGCCTACATGGCACCACGGGCATCGCTGGCCAGGGCACGTGTCGACACGAAAGGGAGCGGCGACGGACGAGACTGGGCTCTCCCCCATCCCCGATAAAGCAAGGACACCTAAGCAAGACACATTAAAGGCGCCTTGTCATGTAATGCGAGGGATAAACTCGCATCACTGTACCCTTTCCACCTCCTGTGTGCCACTGTGGCAACCCCTTTCCCTATAAAAGGAGGCCCAAGGCAACCAGGAGGAGGATTCGGCTTTTTGGAGATCCTCACGCCCCCATTGCTAGTTCAAGAACACAGATAAACAAACCACCAAAGCAAGAGTAGGGTTTTACGCATCCTCGCAGCCCGAACCTGGATATGGAAACCGTGTGCTATCTGTTTGATCTGCTCTTCTCCCGACGCCGCGCCCCGTGACCGTAGTAGGGATTCTTGTGATCCCATAGGTGTCGTTCCCACCGACATCTTTGACACGCCAGGTAGGGGTGCGTAGTTGTGAGAATCGGCTCTAGCAGTTAGTTGGACGCTTCTTCATCGTCATGGCACCCAAGAAGAATATGACGGTGGCGGTTGGCCCGTCGGAAGCCGGACATCCCGTCCCGACGCGGGCGAGCAGCGGATCAGTCGCAGAAAGGACCCGGGGCGCCGTTCGCGAATACCAACACCGTCCCAGCAGCCGAAGTTGGGAGGCGGCTATGTTCGTGCGCCTGGTAACGGGCCGCACGCCACCAAATCCAAAGACGGAGCCAGGCCCTCCGCGGGTGGCGCGGGGCCTTCCAAGATTGCTGCCACCCCGTCCGAAGGCGACGTGAGGGCTTCCAAGACTCCCACGCCGGCGCCGACGGCGCACTCCTCTCAAGCGGCGCGTGATGAATGGCGTAATCACACCGAGGACCCCAGGCGTCGCCGCAGAAAGAGCCCTGAGTGCCACTCCCAGGATTTAGAAGACCTGCCCGCTCGCCGAGGCGCTGGTGAAGATGGCATGCGACCGCGGGGTCGTGATAGAGCTCCTTCTGGCATGGTCAGAAGTCGAAGCGCGTCGCGATCCACGAAGGTTTCGCTGCCACCAACGCCAGCGAAGCCTGGCAGCGTGCGATTGCTCCTCGATTTTCCTCCCACTACGGGAAACTTCGGCGAATGGAGAGCCACTATCCGAAGCCTTGTTGCGGTGGCCAACAAAGACAAACCGAGTCCGGTGGAGCCCTCGGGTCGACGCTCCAACGGAGTCCCACGCACCAGTGGCAGGAAAGCCGGCGGCGCCGCGACCATGGTGCACTCGCCTCCTCCTCGCCCGGTACCACGGACGCCAGCCTGTCGCGATGTTACGGGCGACGAAATCTCCATAGCATCGTCTGACCCGCGGGCCCACTGTGACCAGCGCCAAGTTCTTCGGGAACGAGAACATGAAGACGCTCGAACCACTATCGAGCGCCGGCGCGGAGCGTGCCACCAATCAGACAGGCGAGCAGGGCCTGCATTGAGCCCCCCGGCACCAGAGAGCCTTGGAGGCCTACCTTACGAGGTAGGCTGCCCGACTTTTACCCATGAGCTGCGGCAGTTCCAGTGGCCCACTCACCGCACCTTCAAACCCGACGTGGGCGAAAAGTACAGCGGCAAGACCCACCCGTCCGAGTTCCTCAGCATCTACACCATCGCGATGCAAGCTGCCGGAGCCGGCGACGATGAGGTGCTTGCGAATTACTTTCCGTTAGCTCTTAAACCCAACGCCATGTCATGGTTGATGCACTTGCTGGTAGACTCTATTTCCTCCTAGCCGGATTTGTGCCATGAGTTCGTGGGCGCCTTTACTGGAGGCCACCAAGCCCATGGCCAAGCAAGCGACCTGCACATCATTCCCCAGAAGGGAGGCGAGAGTCTCCGCAAGTATATACAGAGGTTCAGCCGGGTATAGTACAATATCCCTGATGTTCATCATGCCGCCATCATCAGCTCGTTCCATCAGAACGTGCGAAACCGCAAGATGCGCGAAGAGCTGGCAATGAACAAGGTGAAAGATGTAGCAGAACTCTATGTTCTTGCTGACAGATGTGCCCGGGCTGAAGAGGGAAGGAAGTACCCTGGCGAAGATGCCGGCGTGGAAACCGACTCGAGATGAGGATATTGCCGCCCGGCGAAGAAAGGCGGCGCCGCAGCAGAAGCACAAAGGTAAAGCCGTGCTTGCCGTCGAGGATCCGATGACGCCGGCTGCACCAAGAAAACCAAAGCGGATGACCCGGCAAGGAAGTTGCGGATGTGTCGCTCGCCGGGCCTTGGCGGCTGCCGAGAAGCCAGGAAACTCCGACAAGCGATGCAAGATCCATCGCACCAAAGGCCATGCTCTCCAAGACTGCCGACAGGTTGAGCTCCTCGCCGAGAAGCGAGGGCTGAGTATGAGGCGGGACAAGGAGAAGGGCCCGGTGGTCTTGAGGGTCCGGCAAGAAGCGTGTGACCAAGCGGGCCGTCGCGGCAAGGATAAACAACGGAGAGGCCCGCTCGGGGCCGTGATGTGAAGCCGTAAGACGACGATCACGAAGAGGACGACGAATCATGCGACCAAGAGTTTCAGAAAGCTACAGAGGCCATGTGCGTCGACGGCGGCGCCTCGCTGCATACTTCTCACCGCCGACTTAAACAGTGGGTGAGGGAGTTCCGGATTTGGGGGTGTCCGGATAGCTGAACTATCATCATCGGCCGGACTCCAAGACTATGAAGATAGAAGATTGAAGACTTCGTCCCGTGTCCGGATGGGACTTTCCTTGGCGTGGAAGGCAAGCTTGGCGATACGGATATGTAGATCTCCTACCATTGTAACCGACTCTGTGTAAGCCTAACCCTATCCGGTGTCTATATAAACCGGAGGGTTTTAGTCCGTAGAACGAACTACAATCATACCATAGGCTAGCTTCTAGGGTTTAGCCTCTTTGATCTCGTGGTAGATCCACTCTTGTAACACACATCATCAATATTAATCTAGCAGGACGTAGGGTTTTACCTCCATCACGAGGGTCCGAACTGGGTAAAACATTGTGTCCCTTGTCTCCTGTTACCATCCGCCTAGACACAGTTCGGGACCCCCTACCCGAGATCCGCGGTTTTACACCGACATTGGTGCTTTCATTGAGAGTTCCTGCGTGTCGTCGCCGTCGGTAGGATGCCTCATCTCGTCTTTAGAGACGATACTATCGCCAAAGGAGCCTTGGCGGCTGGCGAACTCTTGACTAGGTGGTTTTCTTATGACCGCCATCCGCCATCAGCGCCGACGATGACCTCTCGAGTCATCGAAACCAATCTCGTGTTAGTTCAGAACTTGCGAGCAGTTAGATCCGATCGAGCTCACCTCCATAAATGAGCTCTTGGATCGCATCGCTGCCACAGGAGTCGCCACAGACTACGACCGGATCGGGCCTAAAACCGATCTCGAGAGATCAACTCTCCCCAGGCTACCCATCATGTTGCTATGATAGAGCAGCAATGCGGCGATTCTTCTTGTATCTTAAGGACTAGTTGCGTCCGGATACCCGATCCCTCCATGCCGGATTCCCGCAGAGGGACGGATGTCGACCAAGCCCTGAACTTAAAGTCAGGCGGCGGGTTGGACTCATTGGATAACACTCAAAAATCCAAACTTCCAAGTTCGAAACTTCTCGGCCCTTGAGTCCTGAATTGGACAGGGTTCCGGATCTAGTTCCACCCGCCCACCCAAACATTAGCGATCTCTCTCGAATTCGGCAAGAGCCCGCTGAAGCGATTACATCATTCTTGGGCCGATTCCTCCTGGTCAAGAACAGGATAAAGGACTGCCGAGAGGAGGACGCAATCCCAATTTTCTGCAATAATTGCACGGACAAGGGAATCCTAAACGCCATAAGTCGTCATTGAAATTACACGCTTTCTTGACTTGGCGACCATAGTACAAAAGTACTATGCGATGGAGAGCGCCTGGAAAACCGAAAGTAAATTTTGGGATAATCCGGCCCCGAATACATCCCTAGTCCGAAACAAAAGGGTGCATCATTATCAAGCACCCGGGTTGAATACCAAAAAACCAAAACCCCCTAAAAGGTACGGAACCGTCTTTGGAGGGTTGGCTCAATGGACCTGCAAAATCCACGACGGAGGGCGCCACTCCAACACACACAGCCTTCGGCGTGTTGGATACTACGGCAGTGGCCAAAAGTGGCGTAGGCTTTTTAGCCCCGCAACCAACCCAGCAGTACCGATGCAGTATTAACGATCTTGAGACTTTCGCATCAAATAACATGCGGAAGCGAACAATCACAGCCTCACCGAAGTCTACCAAGTAGCAATAACAAATCCATGGAGCGACATGGCTATCACCTTCAACGCCAGCGACGAACCTAAATTCCGAACAGCTAGAGCACCAGCCGCATTGGTCCTCAGTCCGATAGTGGATGGTTTTCGTCTTATTAAGGTACTCATGGATGGCGGCAGCGGATTAAACCTCATCTATGAGGAAACCCTTCAAAAAATGGAAATTGGCGGAGCCGCATTGAGCGAAGCAGCACAACCTTCGTGAGGATAATCCCTAGTCGAGAAGAAATGCTGCTGCAGGAAAAATCACACTAGATGTAGTGTTCGCTCACCGGACAATTACAGGTCCGAGGAGGTCACGTTTCAAGTGGCCCCATTCGCAACGGATATCACGCTTTGTTAGGGCGAGAGGCATTCACAATCTTCCAAGCTATACCCCACCACGGGTACATGAAGCTCAAAATGCCCGGACCCAATGGGATAATCACTCTCGCCAAAGTGATCCGAGATCGACACTCCGCGCTGAAAATAAGACAGCCGCACTGGCCCTAGAGGCATTGTCCAAAGCCCTAGCGGCAGAGGAACTAGCTACGCTGCGCTCCACGGTGGATAGGGATGATGTGATACTCGATAAGAGGTCCAAATTCACCTCTTTTAAACCAGCAGACGAGATAGTCAAATTTCAGGTCCATCCAACGGACCCCACAAAGACGGCCTCCATTGGGGCACAATTAAGTCCTGATGTCGAAGCCGCACTACGAGAATTCCTTTGGGAAAATTGGGACATTTTGCACGGCATCCTTCGGACATGCCAGAATCCCACCTTGTTGGCAGAGCACAGCCTAAATATCCTAAAAGGATTCAAGCCGATCAAACAAGCTCTTGGCGATTTTCCGAGCCCAAAAGACAGGCAATGGGAGAAGAGCTAGCCAAACTCTTAGAAGCCGGATTCATCAGAGATATAAAGCATCCGGACTGGCTAGCCAATCTAGTAATGGTACCAAAAAAGGACAAATCCTGCTGCCTCTGCGTCGATTTTAAAGACCTTAACAAGGCCTGTCCAAAGGACCCTTTCCCATAAGGATTCACATCAAGAGGATGGCCCAGTTAGGTCCATCTATGGGCCAAGAAAGCAGGCTCGTCAAAGCAATGCAATACGGCAAAATTCCGAAGATCATGGCACACCCAAATATAGGGGCGCCGCACACCCCTATGTTTCACCGATGAGGTCTTTGGATCATGAATTCCTCGGTGAGATTCAAACCCGTAAACATAGAGGCATCTGACGTAACAACAGACCACAGAGTGCGGATCGAGGACTACATCCTCCACATACACATGGCTAGAGGAGACGATCTCCACGCCATAAAATACTTACCCTTAAACTCAAAGGCCCAGCTCGGCATTGGCTTAAAAGCCTCCCGAAAATACCATTGGAAGTCGGGAGAGCTCGAGGATGCATTTCGCCAAATTTTCAGGGGACTTATGTCCGCCCTCCGGATCTGAGACGATCTAAGTCACATAACTCAACAGCCGGAGAGTCAGCCGGAAATTCTGGAATAGGTTCCTTACTAAAAGAACCAAATAGTCGATTGTCCGGACGCCAAGCCTTAGCAGCTTTCAAACACAACGTCCGAGACGAATGGCTCGCCAGACACCTCGGCCAAGAAAAGCCAAGAACAATGGCTGCATTAACAAGCCTCATGACCCGCTTTTGCGCGGTAGAAGACAGCTGGCTGGCTAGATGCAGCACCAGCGACCCGAGTACATCCGAAATCAGGGATGGAAATGGGAAATCACGACGCAGAAAAGATCAGCACCGGAATAAGGAAAATGGCCCAAATAGTACGGCGGTCAATGCCGGATTAAAAAACTCTCGGCCAAACAACAAAACACTGCCCCTAAAGGATAACAGTGACGAGCTATCCAACCTAAACAAGATTTTGGATAGACTGTGTCAAATACATGATACCTCCAAGAAGCCTGCAAACCATACCCACAGAGATTGCTGGGTCTTCAAGCAGTTCGGTCGACTTAACGCCGAATACAAGGGGCTCGACACACCAAATGCGAGTGACGAAACCCAAAAGCAGCACTCCGGAAAACGAAAAACTTTCCCACAGGAGGTTAAAACAGTAAACTCACTTCACGTGATCAAAGGAAAAAAAAGCGGCGCCCCCTAAAAGGCGCGCCGCACACTGGTTGTCAAAACCAATCACCTTCGACCATCAGGACTATTCCGATAATATCCGGAACGCAGGATGGACTGCCTTGATATTGAATCCTATAATCGACGGATTCCAATTTACACATGTCCTCATGAATGGCGGCGATGACATAAACCTCGATATATCGAGACACAATCCAAAGGATGGGGATAAACCCAACCAAAATTCGCCATAGCAACACCTCCTTTAAAGGAGTACCGCCAGCCCATACGCCCTTTGCACGGGCTCCATAATGCTAGAAGTTGTGTTTGGTTCATTCGACAACTTCCGCGAAAAGGTTACTCTTCCATGTCGCCCGTTTAAAAGTAGCCATCAAGCACTATTGGGACGCTTGAAGCTTTCGCCCGCTTTTAACGCAATACCGCATTATGCATCTCTAACACTTAAAATGCCGGTCCACGCGGCATCATCTCGTTGAAAGGAAGTATTAAGTGTTACTCGAGCGCGGAAGAAGGGGAGATCGCATCGACAGCTCCACAGCTATCCGGATCCACTAGGCAAAGAACCTGCAATAGGTCATTCAAACCCCGGATACGGCTAGACGAGTCCGGCGCCCACTAGCGGCATACCCCCATACAAGGGGCTGCATGCATGTATAACGAGAGACAATAAAGCTCAAATTTTATTCACTTCTTGAACCGTACTTTGTTTATTTAAATATTAAGTACATCTTTTCATGATCCTTTTTCTTTTAAAATAATTTCCTCTCTTTTTCTGTTGAACTACGTGCTACACCCGTCAAGGATACGACACAACGGAGACACAGCGCAGACGTGCGGTAGGGACCCGTTAACGATTCTTTTCAGATTAAGACCTGCGTAAACCTTCTTTCACTGTCTCTTGTTGATACACATCCCCTCGGGTCCTTAATATAACCGAGGAGGAGGCTGGTGCTTTGGCATTGGCCGCACCAGAAATTCTTGCACGTACCTAGACACCAAGGGCTTAGGGCATTATACTGCCATTTTCATAAAGACCGAATACCTTAGGGAGTATTCGGCGTCTCGAGTTAGGCCTTATATGCATCAGCTCCGAATCATGTCTTTGGTCAAATGTTGGGTTGCCCGGTTCCTGTGTTTTGCTGCCTTACGTTCCGTTTTCACGGCTAACGCGGCACCGGAGAACTCTGCGATTGTGCCCGGTTCGCCGGGCGAGCACCTCGAGAGAAAGCCGAAACTGACCGTCATGATATAGCGAGAGACTGGTCAACCACTACGATGACTCATGGAATGTTTAGAATTCCTCCGCATTAACGAAGGACCGGTTTTCGGTCGTGCACATACGCACTTTAATTCGGGAGAGTGCGGTGCCCCCAGGGGCTATATAGTAGCCCCACCCTCGAACTCCTATGGCTAAGTGAAAGTAATAAAGCATTATAGTCCGGTTGCCTGGTTTGCTACGCTTCACCTCCTTAACAGGACCAAGACGTTAGATTAAGAGTGAAAAAGCGCTTCTTTTTGCAAACACCCCCGCACTATGTGCGTGGGGGCTGAAGCCAAGGACTGCCATCTTTCAGGTTATATACACATATACATAAACGGCCGCACAGGGAGTAGTTTACTATTTGAACACACAAGTATAAAAAGCACTCATATTACATTGAAACATTGTTTTCACAAATCATACATGTCATTCTAACATAATATCCTTCGAGCACTGCGTCTCTATTAAACGAGCGCCCGGCAGGACTTCTTCAAAGTAGTGCTCGGCGGTACTCGGCTTCGTTCGAGTCTTGGGATGCAACGTCGGTGGCCTTCATCTCTGCCCAGTATGTCTTGACACGGGCAAGAGCCATCCGCGCTCCCTCAATACACGCAGATCGCTTCATTGCGTCGATACGCGGCACCGCACCAAGAAACTGCTGCACTACACCAAAATAGCTCTTCGGCTGGGGTCCGTCCGGCCACAAGTGAGTCAAGACATGCTTCATGGCCAATCCGTACAATCGATTCAGCTCGGCCCACTCGGCCAACCGATCGGTCAGCGGCAGAGAACGCTACGGACTATGGAATTGCGACCAGTATAGCTCTTCCCTTTTGTGCCCCTTCTGGCCCCGGAAGTGCTCAACCGCGTCCACAGTGCTCGCCGCCAAGTCCATATAAGCATCCTCTGAACTCCATAATTTATCCAACGGAGCATACTTTGGATCTGTATATTTCCTCCGCAGCAGAAATGGTTTTCCAGCCGCAATTGCCCTGGCCTGACTCAGCTCCTCCTTGGCAGCTCTCCAAGCAGTTTGGGCATTCTTGGTTTCGGCGGCTTCGTTCTTTAGGCCCTCCTGTTCCGCTTGATGCTCTTTTTAAAGAACCTCGCAGCGATCGGTAGCATTCCTTAACCTTTTGGCCATCTCGGCCATCTCCTCTTTGCTTCGGCAGTGAGCAGCCCGTTCAGCTTCTAGATATTCGGCCGCCTTTAAAGCAGCCGCATTACTACTCCTGGCTTGCTCTTTCGCTCGGGCAAGTTCTGCCCGCAACTCCTCAACGGCAGCGGCACCATCTGCATTAAAGCATACAAACAGTAAGACATGGGCGTCAAGCTCCCTTAACAGGTGTCCGCATAGAAGTCGCATACCTTGTGACTCGTCAAACCGTTTATTGACCAGTGCGATGTCCGCATCTGCCTCGTCAAGTTGCCGCTTCAGTTCGGCATATTCATCAGTCCGGCTGGCCTCCGGACGCCCCGCCACCTATTTAAGAAGCGGCGATGTGTTAAAATCGAGATTTGATCCTCGCACGCGTTGTCAATTTTGACAACATACCGAGTCTCAGGGGCTACTATCTATACTGGGCGCATTTATATGCATAACTGTCAGACGATACATCATTTTTGGCGTACCTCAAACCCCGTCAGTAAGCTTCTGACGGCTTCACGCAATCCGCTCTCTGCGGATGCAATTCTTTCAATCACTGTACCCATTAGAGCACGGTGATCTTCTGAGATAGCCGCTCGCCCGAGCAGATCCTTCAGATCCTCCGACCGCACACCACTTGGCGCCGGACCTTCCGCCCCCACCGGACTTGGGGGAACCCTCCGTGACGACACCTCTGGGTCGTCCGCTTCACATGAGGGTGCGACAGGTGGAGGCGTTTCGCTCTCCATCATCTCCGGAAGAAGATTCCCCGAAGACGAGCTCTGCTGAGAAGGGCTGAGGTCCGAACTACAAGGTACAATTCTGGTTATCTTCATAAATAAATACGGGGATGCTCCTTATTTACAAGACCCCTTCTTTCTACTTACGGCTCGCTGGAGGGCTGATCCCTTGGGGAAATAATGCGGCTGGGTTACTTCCCGGCCGGACTCAGCCGAAGACTCCCTTCCTTTCTTTGAGGCCTTGACCTCCGGATCTTCCTCAAGCGATCCTCTTCTCTCCTCGGAAGGTGGGACTCTTAATCCCTCCTTCCTTGATAGCCTCCTTCGCAGAGGCAGTTGCTCCCCCGCTCCTCCCTTCGCCTTCTTCAAAGGGCGCGGCCTTCAACGTATTGGTCAACATGGGATCCGGCGTGGTCTCTGGGAGGGGAGCCGCAGACCTTATCAACTTTGCCTTGGCTATCCACTCCTGTTCAAGAAACGGCTCATTTAAAGGGCATATATGTATAATAAATGAATGAACAGCTTGTCCAGTTACAGGACTACTTACTTGAGCATCTGGGCGATTGCAGCTTAGTTCTGCGTCCGCGGTCAAGTCCGGACACTTCTCTCATGATCCGAAGAACATTTTATACATCTCCATGGGCGTCATGCCCATAAAATTTTGGAGAGCTCGTGGTCCCTCCGGATTGAATTCCCACAAAGTGAGGGGGCGGCGTTCTGAGGGCTGAAGACGCCGGATCACAATAACTCGCGCCATCGCAACCAGATTGATCCTCTTTCTGGAGATCTCGAATACGACCTGCAGCGGGGAACGCCCTTGGGCGACCCCAGTCGAGCCCCTTGTTGACCCATGACGCCACCGCTGTGGTGGACTGGCGGAAGGCGGAGCGCCGCCCATTTGGTGCCCACAGGGCGGTGATATAGAACCACTCCGTGGCCATAAACCAAGCTCCTCTTGAAAAGAGCCCTCGGGCCACGGAGCACCAGCGCATTTGGTTATGACCGCCCCTCCGCACTCTGTTTGCTGCCCCTTGATCGCCTTTGGCTCCACCTTGAAGGTCTTGAGCCACAATCCAAAGTGAGGGGTAATATGGAGGAAGGCCTCACATACAACAAGGAATGACGAGATATGGAGGATGGACTCCGGATTCAAGTCATGGAAATCAAGCCCATAATAAAACAAGAGCCCCCGCACAAAGGGGTCCGTCGGAAGCCTAAACCCGACCGAAGTGAGACATGAACACCACGTTCTCGCTGGCTCAGGAGTGGGAATGACCTGCCTGGAGCAAGCAGCCTATGCGAGATCTCGCGGTTAGATACCGCGTCTCGCAGCTTTAGCACGCCTTCTTCTCAGAATGCAGGAAGACACCCATCGGCCATGCTGGTCGGAGCCGGACATCGTCGAAAGTCCGAAGTGCCTGAATCTGAAGCTTTGGGGTGTTGGAATTCGAAGCGCAGGGCAAACTCGATAGAGGGTGTAAAGAGGAGAGGGCCTGGTCTCGTTATAAAGAGGTTGAATACCAAGAGCCCCACCCCCCCCCCCCCCGTGGTCGATTAGGACTCGCCTTTGATAGAGAAGGCAGGCCAACCAAGCGCTTGGGTTACCCACGTCCGTATTGATGGGAATCCCGGAATAAGGGGAACACGATCTCTGCCTCGACAAGACGTGCCAAGGAAACCGCTTCGCTAAACGCGCTGAGGTGGAACAGTAAAAACATTTTGAATAAAGGCTTGGTAGTGGTGCGACGTCACGCCACAAAATATGTCAGCAGATTGATCTTGTGTAATATTTATTCTCTCTACGGTGGTATGTGGAATTTATTTTTGCAGAGCCGGACACTATCCTGGTGTTCACAATCTTCTATAAATTATTCGGAGGAAGAACCCGCCTTGCAATGCCGAAGACAATATGCGCGCCGGACCCATCGTCATTGAAGCCTGGTTCAGGGGCTACTGAGGGAGTTCCGGATTGGGGGGTGTCCGGATAGCCGAACTATCATCATCGGCCGGACTCCAAGACTATGAAGATAGAAGATTGAAGACTTCGTCCCGTGTCCGGATGGGACTTTCCTTGGCGTGGAAGGCAAGCTTGGTGATACGGATATGTAGATCTCCTACCATTGTAACCGACTCTGTGTAACCCTAACCCTATCCGGTGTCTATATAAACCGGAGGGTTTTAGTCCGTAGGACGAACAACAATCATACCATAGGCTAGCTTCTAGGGTTTAGCCTCTTTGATCTCGTGGTAGATCCACTCTTGTAACACACATCATCAATATTAATCTAGCAGGACGTAGGGTTTTACCTCCATCAAGAGGGCCCGAACCTGGGTAAAACATTGTGTCCCTTGTCTCCTGTTACCATCCGCCTAGACGCACAGTTCGGGACCCCCTACCCGAGATCCGCCGGTTTTGACACCGGCATGGGCGCGAGATTACGCGGCAGAGCCGTCGTTTGATGCCCAAAGGTCACTGAAGTGGTCCAAAGACACCTATCATTTTTGACACCGAGGATCACCCCGATCGCACTATCATGCGGTCGGGTGCTTGCCATTGTTGGTTTCACCAACAATACGCAACCTCAAGGTGATGAAGATGCTAGTCGATGGCGGGGCCGGTCTGAACTTGATCTCGCCTGCCGTGATTGAGAAACTGCTGATTCCTGATGGGGACCTCGAAGAGTCGGGCACGTTTCAGGGGGTCAACCCGGGAAGAAGCCAACCCAAGGGAAAGGTCACGCTGCCCGTGACTTTTGGAAGCGACCTGAACTACGGTGACGTAGAGGATCGTGTTTGATGTTGCCAAGATCCCTTGCCCTACAACGGGATCCTTGGCCGCCCAAATACCGCCAAGTTTATGGCGGCGTCACACTATGCCTACAACACCTCAAGATGCCAGACACTGTGACGATCATCACCATCCCTCCGATAAGAAAGATGCGCTGATTTATACCGACCAACTATACCAAAGAAGCGATTGCAGCCTACCGCCATTAGTGCACTTGCTCCTGCCGCTGGGACCCCGGGAGGGAAGAAGAAGAAGACCGGTGAGACCTCGGACACCCACTCCGGCAAGCGCACCTCTTCGGAGTGTCGAGCTGCCGTCGAGACGTGCCCGAGAGCTCCACCAGCTGAAACAAGAAGCCCAGGGCCATACCGCCGGGAACCAAGAAGGTTTTTGTCAATGAGGACGGCACGGGAGGAGCTTTTACCATAAGCTCCACCCTTGACGACAAATAGGAAGACACACTCGTCACCTTCCTGCGGGCGAATGTCGACGTATTTGCATGGCAAGCTTCCGACATCCCCAGTGTTCCCAGGGAGGTGATTGAGCACCACCTTGCTATCTGCCCTCATGCGCGGCCCGTCAAGCAGAAGGTCAAAAAGCAAGCTTTGGAACGGCAAGAGTTCATCACAGAAGAGATCCGGAAACTAGAAGCAGCGGGTTTGATAAGAGGAGTGCTCCATCCAACGTGGTTGGCCAATCCGGTCGTAGTGCGCAAGGCAAATGGGAAGTGGAGACTGTGTATTGATTACACAGATATCAATAAGGCTTGCCCTAAAGACCCCTTCCCGTTGCCGCGCATCGACCAGATTGTTGACTCCACGGTTGGGTGTGATCTGTTGTCATTCCTCGACGCCTACTCCGGCTACCACCAGATCTTCATGACAAGAGAAGACGAAGAGAAAACAGCATTCATCACCCCATGCGGTACGTATTGTTTCATGCGGATGCCTTTCGGGTTGAAGAGTGCCGGTTCGACGTTTGCAAAGGCGGTCCAGATTGGTTTTGAACCCCAGCTCCATAGAAATATGGAAGCTTATATGGATGACATAGTGGTCAAAACCAAGGACAGGGCAACCCTCATACCAGATTTGCAAGAAACATTTGCAAACCTGCGCAAGATCAATCTCAAGCTGAACCCTGAGAAGTGCATCTTTGGCGTCCCGTCCAGCAAGCTTCTCGGGTTCTTGGTGTCACAGCGTGGGATAGAGGCCAATCCGGACAAAATCAAAGCTATAGAGCAGATTGAAGCACCCAAGCGAATCAAGGATATCGTCGACTTCTTTGGTTGCGTCGCCGCCATGGGCAGGTTCATTTCAAATGCCGAAGCGCCTTCCCTTTTTCAAGATCCTGAAAAAGGCGGGCCCGATGGAGTGGACGCCAAGCCGGGCAGCATTGCAAGGTGCGAAGAAGTACCTCTCCTCCGCACCAATACTAGTTGCGCCCGAGCCACGGGAGCCGTTGCCGCTATACCTAGCGGCAACGGACCAGTGGTCGGGCCGCCGCACTAGTGGCGCAGAGAGAGGTTGACGCCGAGGTAATGGCAGCGGCGAGCCCGACACCACCAATGCAGAGACGACACAGCCGGTTGAAGTGCCGCCCGAAGAAGAAAGTGATGCAGCACCGGTCTACTTTGTTAGTTCCCTCCTGCAGGGGCTAGATCAAGGTACTCCGGTGTCTGTAAACTGCTCTTCGGCCTTCTTATGGCCTCGAGGAAGCTGCGTCACTACTTCCAGGCGCACGAGATCACTGTCGTCACTCGCTTCCCTCTGCAACGGATATTGCACAATCCGGATGCAACGGGAAGAATTGTGGAATGGGCACTGGAGCTGTCCAGCTTTGTCCTCAAGTTTGAAAGTACTTCGACGATTCAGAGCTGAGTCCTAGCGGAGTTCATTGCAGAATGGACCGCAACGCCTGACGAAGAAGCCCAAGAGACTGCTCTCCCCGGCAAGGAGGACAGTTGTGATTGTATCATGTACTTTGATGGAGCTTTCTCCTTACAAGGCGCCGGGGCTGGCGTACTGCTTGTCGCGCCCACCGGAGAGCACCTCAAGTACGTGATCCACATGCACTTCCCCAGGGAGGTGTCAACAAACAATCTGACAGAGTACGAAGGGCTGTTTGCGGTCTTAGGATCGCGCGGACCTCGGAATCAAGAAACTCATTGTCAGGGGAGACTCGCAGCTTGTCGTCAAGCAAGTCAACAAGGATTACCAGAGCCCGTTGATGAAGGCCTACGTCGATGAAGTGAGAAAGCTGGAAGAGCGTTTCGACGGTATACAGGCTGGACACGTTCCACGAGCGGAGAACGATATCGCCGATTACCTATCAAAACGCGCTGCCCTCAAGATACCTGTGGAACCAGGTACCTTTGTGCTTCAGCTAACTTAGCAATCCGTTGATCCATCAACAGAGCAGAATAAGAGGAGGAAATCAGGGCCCGGAAAGTACTTTCCCGCCGAGCTCCCCGGAGCCGCCGGCAAGGATGTTGCCGGGGATACTGAGCCCGCCACGGGATGACTGGCTCCGGCAGAGCGTCCAGCTCTTGCCGTCAAGACAGCCGCTCCTATAGCGGAGGAAATGCCTTTAGTCCTCGCCGTCGAGCCCCAGGCTCCAGCGCGGGCACAACATACCGTCTGATTCCTCCAAACAGGGGAACTTCCTGAGGAGCAGGAAGAAGCGGAAAAAGTAGCCCGTCGCTCTACCATGTACCAGTTAAATCGATGGCGTCACTGCATGTAAAGAGGCCGAATAAAGGTGAAATTGAAGTGTATCCCTCGAGAGGAAGGACTGGAGCTGTTGGCGGAGATACACGGAGGCATATGTGGATCCCACATTGGGTCAAGGGCCCTTGCCGCAAGGCATTTCGGCAAGGCTTCTTCTGGCCCACCGCCCTCCAGGATGCGACGACACTAGTCACCAGGTGTGAAGCGTGTTAGTTCCATTCAAAGAAGCTTCATCAGCCAGCTCAAGCCCTTCAAACCATCCCCCTCTCCTGGCCCTTCTCGGCCTGGGGGCTCGACATACTGGGCCCTTTCCCCCACGCTGTCGGGGGCTTTGAGTACTTGTACGTTGCAATCAACAAGTTCACAAAGTGGCCGGAGGTGGAGGCAGTAAGGAAGGTCACAGCTCAATCAGCCGTCAAGTTCTTCAAGGGACTAGTGTGCCGTTTTGGCGTACCCAACAGGGTTATCACCGACAATGACACACAGTTCACAAGCCGCACCTTCATGCAATATACCCAAGACCACGGCAAGAAAGTCTGCTTTCGCCTGCTGCTCACCCGCCAAGCAATGGTCAAGGCGAGAGGGCAAATGTTGAAATCTTTGCGAGGCTTAAGGACCAAGACCTTTGACAGGCTTCACAAGAGTGGAAGGCGCTGGATTGACGAGTTGCCGGTGGTTCTTTGGTCGATCAGGACGACGCCAAATCGAGCCACCGGCCACACACCTTTTGCCCTAGTATACGGGGCAGAAGCAGTTCTCCCCACTGAACTCATATACGGGTCACCTCGAGTGCTTGCTTATGACGAGCTTGAGCAAGAGCAACTGCGGCAAGATGACACGATGCTCCTTGAGGAAGATCGTCTTCGGGCGGCTGTGAGAGCAGCATGCTACCAGCAAGCCTTGCGCCGCTACCATAGCCGCAAGGTTCATGCCCGAAGCCTTGAGGAAGGCGACCTTGTCCTTCGGTGCGTTCAATCGGCCAAGAATTCCAACAAGTTGACGCCAAAGTGGGAAGGCCCTTATCGGGTAATACGAGTCACCGGGCCCGGCGCGATCCGCCTCGAGATCAAGATGCTGCCCGTGAGTAAGTCCTGGAACATTGAGCATCTTCGCAAGTTTTACCCGTGGAGGCGGCTTGCCGGGCCCCGACAAGCCACCTTTTGTACAAGCATTGCCGATGATGCATGTAACCCTTTGTACAAAGCCGGTAGCAGACCACGAGCATAAATAAATGAAGCATCAAGCCCTAAGTTATAGCATGCATGCTAGGTCGAGTCTCGTCCTTGGTTAGGGTTGATGGTACTTAGCGGCGACTAACCCCTAGCTTAGAGGTCGAGTGTGCGTCTCTTTGTCGTTCTTTTGTCTTCTTTGGTTCGCAGGACTCAGAGATATCCTTGCCGGATCACTTGAGGATGAAAAAGAGAAGAGGGACAGACCGGCATCTAGACCCCGGCAAGCCAGTATTGCCGGGGGCTGCAAGTGCAAAGATTCACCCACGGCAAACCAGAGTTGCCGGGGGCTACAGCTTCAGATAAGTTCTTCATCCTTTATCATGCATTCCCTTATGGAGTGAGGTATGTGAAACCTCGTTTTTTCCCAAAGCTACCAATGTCCACTAAAACTCTAGGCCCTAGGGCTCGTTCCTGGGGCCAGGTTTGGTTGTAGTCGCGGCAGCAAAAGGATGAAACGAGGAGCCTGAACCCACCTCATCCCTGCCTCCGCCAAAAGCGTGAGAAAGGTCGAGCGAAGTGGGAAGACGGCAGGGCCTATTGTCGGGCAAGGAAATGTTTATCTTAGGGATATCAAGGATTTACTCCTTGTCGTGGGTTCTACCCACAAACAAATGACCCGGCAAGCATCTCTTTTTCACTAAACACATTCCACTCAGGTACAACCCATGGGGAAAGAAAAACATGAATGATGGGATTACAAGTTTTAAATTCAGCCAAGGCCCAAAGGCTTACAAGCTAAAAAGATATAAGGTGCCCGTAACCCCTTTCTTGTCCCTCTCCTCAGGAGGCAGGTCAAGGAGGCGAAAAGGGTAGAAGGGGCGCCTAGGCGAGCTACGGGTGGCAGGAGACACCAAGAGAACATCTCGGTGGCCGTCCAAAGGCTGGATGGTGATGGCGGCGCCGGAAGCAGAGCTCGAAGACGAGGCGGCAGGACGTCAGCACGCGTCGAAGGCATCGTTGCTCGCGTACTCTGATTTGACGGCCTTGTCGCCTGCCCTCTTCCTCTTCCGCAGCCTCCCAACACCAGCCGCCCAAGGAGACGACCCCGAGAAGTTCAGGGAGCCGGCGACACGGATGAGGGGTCTCCCAACACCAGCCGCCTGCTACCCTCGTCGTCGCTGCCGCTGTCCTCCTCGCAACTCCCGCCCGAGGAGGGGTCTTCGCTATCAGAAGAGCTCTCCACGCAGCCCCTTGCCCGGGTCCCGAAGAGCCCGAAGACCTTGACGGAGAGGAGGCCGCCCTCCATCAGCTTGAAATGGAGAGTGAGCCCCTCTGTCAAGCGGTGGATATGAGGAACGTCTTCCATCCCCGACGAAGATACATCACATGAGGGGCTGGGAAGTCGACGCGAACTCGCGTACCGCTGATCCCACAGCCCCTCATGTGCAGCCAGAATGACTCCGGCGGATCCAGCTCCATCTCCCGCGCGAATGGAGTTGGGAGACGAAGGCGACGGCGAGGCAGTCGGCGCAGCCTGGCGAAGAACTCGCAAGGGTCATCCGCAACATGGCCCTCCATGGGGGGAGGAACTACTGGCGGAGGCGAGACTGGCGCGCCGCCCCGTCCTCCTCTTCCCCGAGCGCCTCGGCCTCGCCCACGGCCTCGCTTCTCCCCTTCCCCTGGTTGGCTCTGCCACCGCAGGTGCAGGAGAAGAAAGGACGCGTTGTCGAGCGGCGACCCTCGCCGCCACCGTTGAAGGGCCAGGATTCCCTCTCTCCATGGCGGATGGGGGGGGGAGCAAAAGCTGAAGGAAGGAGGAGATGGAAGAATGCGGGAGGCCATCCCCCCTCCAGCTCTTTATAAAGGAACGGGGTGGGGGCTCGGCCGCCCCGCTCAGCCAATCAAGACGCGGAAGGCGCAGGGAACTGGGACCAACCCGCTGCCCCAGCCCGCGACGGCTCGGTTTCCCGCCTCCACCGTTTGCCACCCCAATCGCATGAGAACCATGTGGCAGGCGTGCGGGACCAAGGCGACGGGTGAGGCGACCTCTCCCCACCCCGTGATCGTGGGGAGTGGATGCCTTGAAGACCATGCCTCGGCCCCGTTTAGTAAATGGGTCGCGCCTCCACGCCTCCCTCCGTTTATGGGGAAGGCGCGAACCGCCCCCTTTACTACGACGTGGCATGCGCCGCAGAGCCGAGCCCCACGCATGCCGCCCACATCACACACGCCTCCCCATGCCGAGCCACGCAGGAGGCATGGGAAGCCTTGCAGCGCCAAGAGACTTACCATGGTAAAACCACCCCGCCCGCTCACAAGACCGTTTTGGGCCTAGCCCAACGACACGATTGCGCTTACGTGTGGCCCAGGTCCGGGGCTCTGCCGGTGTACAAAAAGAGGGGTACACTTTTGTACCCCTATAACTGCACGGGCAGTTTGAGCCATGCACCACCGCACTGAGCAAGGCAAGGGAGGTGAGCCAAGGTAAGGCCGAAGCTCGAAAGGAGCAGAACGACGCCAAGACCAAGACCACAAAGAGCAAAGGGGACGAAGCGGACTCCCCTGGCAAGACCCTTGCCGGGAGGCGGTTTTAGCAAACCCGACAAGACCCTTGCCGTGGCAGCTCACCCCACACCTACGGAGCGAATCACCCTTGAGTCCACTGCCCCCATGGGGCAAGGATTCGGGAGACATCCCCGTGGTGGCATGCAGATCTTTGTGAAGACATTCAAGATCAGATACACACACTATAGAAGATGACGACCCTTGGCGGGATCCCAGCCAAGGAGGACCACAAGGCCCCCAGCAAGAGCCTTGCCGAGGATGACAGCAGGCGCCACGGCAAGACCCTTGCCGGGGCTACGGCGAGGCCCTTGCCAAGAACACCCATAGGACCACCATCAGGCCCATGCCAATCAAACATCTGCCACCGTTCGCATGCAGCTGCCGACCCAACCAGTTAGGCAGGCACCTGCGTGGCGGCAAGCGGATCTTCGTGGAGACCCACCACTGCGCCACCTCAGCTGCCTGCCTGCCTACATGGCACCACGAGCATCGCTGGCCAGGGCACGTGTCGACACGAAAGGGAGCGGCGACGGACGAGATAGGGCTCTCCCCCGTCCCCGATAAAGCAAGGACACCTAAGCAAGACGCATTAAAGGCGCCTTGTCATGTAATGCGATGGACAAACTCGCATCACTGTACCCTTTCCACCTCCCGTGTGCCACTGTGGCAACCCCTTTCCCTATAAAAGGAGGCCCAAGGCGACCAGGAGGAGGATTCGGTTTTTGGAGCTCCTCACGCCCCCATTGTTAGTTCAAGAACACAGATAAACAAATCACCAAAGTTGGAGTAGGGTTTTACGCATCCTCGTGGCCCGAACCTGGATAAGGAAACCATGTGCTATCTGTTTCATCCGCTCTTCTCACGACCCCGCACCCCGCGACCGTAGTAGGGATTCTTGTGATCCCATAGGTGTCGTTCCCACCGAAACTCCGCATCAAAAATTCTCTTTTTATCATTTACCTACTCGAGGATGAGCAGGAATTAAGCTTGGGGATGCCTGATACGTCTCCAACGTATCTATAATTTTTGATTGCTCCATGCTACTTTATCTACTGTTTTGGACTATAATGGGCTTTATTTTCCACTTCTATATTACTTCTGGGACTAACCTATTAACCGGAGGCCCAGCCCAGAATTGCTGTTTTTTTTCCTTTTTCAGTGTTTCGAAGAAACAGAATATCAAACGGAGTCCAAACGGAATGAAACCTTCGGAAATGTGATTTTCTCACCGAACGTGATCCGGGAGACTTGGACCCTACGCCAAGGAACTAAAGAGGCGGTCACGAGGGTGGGGGCCGCGCCCCCCCCCTAGGGCACGCCCCCTGCCTCGTGGGCCCCCTGTTGCTCCACCGGCATACTCCTTCCTCCTATATATACCTCACGCACTTCAAACGATCGTAACAGGGCCAAAACCTAATTCCACCGCCGCAACTTCCTGTATCCACAAGATCCCATCTTGGGGCCTGTTCGAGCTCACGGAGGGGCATCCACCACGGAGGGCTTCTACATCAACACCATAGCCTCTCCGATGAAGTGTGAGTAGTTTACTTCAGACCCTCGGGTCCATAGCTAGTAGCTAGATGGCTTCTTCTCTCTTTTTGGATCTCAATACAATGTTCTCCCCCTCGTGGAGATCTATTCGATGTAATCTTCTTTTTGCGGTGTGTTTGTTGAGACCGATGAATTGTGGGTTTATGATCCAGCTTATCTATGAATAATATTTGAATCTTCTTTGAATTCTTTTATGTATGATTGAGTTATCTTTGCAAGTCTCTTGAATTATCCGTTTGGTTTGGCCAACTAGATTGGTAGTTCTTGCAATGGGAGAAGTGCATGGCTTTGGGTTCGATCTTGCGGTGTCCTTACCCAGGATGTAAAGGGTTGCAAGTCATGTATTGTATTATTGCCATCGAGGATAACAAGATGGGATATTTATCATATTGCATGAATTTATTCCTCTACATCATGTCATCTTGCTTAAGGCGTTACTGCTTTTTAACTTAATACTCTAGATGCATGCTTTGGATAGCGGTTGATGAGTGGAGTAATACTAGTAGATGCGTAATCGTTCGATCTACTTGTCTCGGACGTGATGCCTATATACATGATCATACCTAGATATACTCATAACTATGGTCAATTCTCATCAATTGCTCAACAGTAATTTGTTCACCCACCGTAGAATAATTATGCTCTTGAGAGAAGCCACTAGTGAAACCTATGGCCCCCGGTCTTTTGTCATCATTTTAATATCCATCACGTTTATAATTGCTTTGTTTTACTTTTGCCTTTTACTTTTCACTTTGCATCTATATATCAAAAATACCAAAATATTATCTCTATCGGATCTCACTCTAAGTAAGTGACCGTGAAGGGATTGACAACCCTAATCGCATTGGTTGCGGTAGCTATCGCTTTGTGCAGTACGAGGGACTTGTGCGTGTCCTCCTACTGGATTGATACCTTGGTTCTCAAAAACTGAGGGAAATACTTACGCTACTGTGCTGCATCATCCTCTCCTCTTCGGGGAAAACCAACGCAAGCTCAAGACATAGCAGTCACTAAGGAACTGACACGTGTTCCAATGGTCAGATTTCAAACACACGCGGCAACTTTACTTGGGCTACAAGTAAGGCTGACTCATCTAGCTCTGGATAAGATTTGCTCTCATTGTCTTCGCTCGAAGACATAGGATTTGGTTGAGCATCACTTCAGTCACTCTGACTTTGTTCACTGGGACCCCACTTAATAGTACAATGGTTCCTATGACTCAACAAAGAAGAAAATGAAACAGCAAAACACCTAAGTCTTCGTGCTCCATAGTCTTCACACGATGTCTTCTCTTGTCATAATCTTCAATGTGAATATCTTCACATACCACCATTGTCTTCAATGTCTTCATACATTTTTAGGGGTCATCTCCGGTAGGTAAACCGAATCAATGAGGGACTACTACCTATGTTATCCTGCAATTCTCACGAACACATTAGTCCCTCAACCAGGTTTGTCGTCAATACTCCAAAACCAACTAGGGGTGGCACTAGATGCACTTACACCAGGGCGCGTGTCGAAGCAAGGAGGAGCGGCGACGGACGGGACGGGCCTCGCTCTCGTCCCCGATAAAACTAGGGGACACCTCAGCGGCACATTAAATGCGTCTTGTCCTGTAATGCGAGCGATAAACTCGCAATACTGTACGCCTTTCCACCTCCTGTATGCCACTGTGGCAGCCCCTTTCAATTATAAAAGGAGGCCCATGGCATACTGGAGAAGGATTCGACTCTTTGGAACCACACACCCGCCGTAGCTAGTTCGAGAGCTCAAGAACTCTCTGAAATACATCCACCAAAGCAGGACTAGGGTTTTACGCATCCTCGCGGCCCGAACCTGGGTAAACGATCCTTGTGCTGGTTACTAATCCCGCTCTTCTCGCAACCCTTGTTGATCTCCCCGATTCTTCTCTCTTCAGCTCTATCTTCATTAGCCAAGCATCGTCGCCCTCATTGTTGGAGAAGGGGGACGACATGATGCCTGGCCTTGACAACTCTGGTAGAAAACAGCTCGAAACAAAAGCAGGAGATATTCACGTGGTACGATGGTCAAAACCTTCAGGGGATTATATAATGAATTTTACCAACCAAAAGAAGTATCGTGCAAGAAAACGGAGTCCGGAGGGCACACGAGGTGCCCACGAGGCAGGGGGCGAGCCTAAGGGGTAGGGCGCGCCCTCCACCCTCGTGGATGCCTCGTGTCCCTTTCGGACTACTTCTTATTTTCCTATTTTCTTAAATATTCCAAAACGGAGAAAAATTGCCATTAGAACTGTTTTGGAGTTGGTTTACTTACCGTACCACATACCTATTCCTTTTCGGAGTCTGAAACGTTTTGGAAAGTGTCCCTTATGTATTCCTCCGGGGTTACGGTTCAATAACATTAGTTTCAATATTTATTGGATTACCTGAGATATAATGTTTGATTCTTTGACCGTTCACCACCTTCGGATTTGTGCCTTCGAAGTTGTTGATTTTTATGGCACCAGAGCGATAGACCTCCTCGATGACGTAAGGACCTTCCCATTTAGAGAGGAGGTTTCCTGCAAAAAATCTTAAACGAGAGTTGTATAGCAAAACATAGTCACCTACATTAAACTCACGCTTTTGTATCCTTTTGTCATGCCATCTTTTAACTTTTTCTTTAAAAATTTTGGCATTCTCATAGGCCTGGGTTCTCCACTCATCAAGTGAGCTAATGTCAAACAGTCTCTTCTTACCGGCAAGTTTGAAATCATAATTGAGCTTTTTAATGGCCCAATATGCCTTATGTTCTAGTTCGAGAGGTAAGTGACATGCTTTTCCATAAACCATTTTATATGGAGACATACCCATAGGATTTTTATATGCAGTTCCATAGGCCCATAATGCATCATCAATTCTTTCTAGATCTATTAACAGTCTTTTGCAAAATTAATTTAATCTCTCTATTACTCAATTCTACTTGACCACTAGACTGTGGGTGGTATGGAGATGCGATTCTATGATTAACATCATATTTAGCAAGCATTTTACGAAAAGCACCATGAATAAAATGTGAACCACCATCAGTCATTAAATACCTAGGGACTCCAAACCTCGGAAAAATAACTTCTTTAAGCATCTTAATATAAGTGTTATGATGAGCACTACTAGTTGGAATAGCTTCTACCCACTTAGTAACGTAACCAACAACAACTAAAATATGTGTATACCCATTAGAGGAAGGAAACAGTCCCATATAATCAAAGCCCCAAACATCAAATGGTTCAATAACAAGTGAATAGTTCATAGGCATTTCTTGACGTCTACTAATATTACCATTTCTTTGACATTCATCACAAGACAAGACAAACTTACGGGCGTCCTTGAAAAGAGTAGGCCAATAAAAACCAGATTGCAATAACTTATGTTGTAACATCTCAAATTTTCAATTTGGAATGTTATACATAGATCATCATTTGCATACCATATTTTATTGCATTTTTGGCTTGATCCTAGAAATTTCACGCAACTCAAGGACCCACGGAGAGAGTTGGAGATTTCGTTATTTTCATATTTGAGTTTTCTCAAATTTTGAAAATAGGATCATTTGATTTTATTTATTTTATCTTCAATTATTTCTATAATAAAAAAATGAGAGAGGGAATAAAATGACTTTCCCAAAATAAAGAAATATTGAAGGTTTAATAAAAAATAAAACAAGATTTTTATTTGGAGTTTATCGCTATTTTATTTGAATTTAGAAAAAATGCGCGTTTTTCATAATTTCATTTAGGCCCCAAATAAATATTCATCTTGTCCGGCTTAATTTCAGAAGCCGGGAAAAATTTATTTCGGGATCTTTGGAGTCCTTTTAGTATTTCTTTTATTTGTTTTTCTGCGTGAAATTATTTTAAAATAAAGAGGAACCGACCTTGGGCCGTGTTCGGCCAGGACACCGCCTGGCCGGCCCTTTATATAGCGCCCAGACCAGCCCACCGCCGCCCAAAACCCTAGCCAGCGTCGCGCCGTCGCCGCCGCCCCGCCGGACCCTGCCGCCCTCGCCGGAGTAAGCCGCCGCCTCGCCGCCGGCGGTTTTCCTCGAGAAAACCGTTCGGTTTTTCGACGGTTTTTCGTTCGTTTTTTTTAAATAAAAACCCTATATCTGTTTTTTTTTCGGTTTAGTTTATTTAGCGAGCGTTCGCTCGTTCGTTCATTTTAACGAACGGTTTTCACCGTTTAGTTTCAATTAACGAACGTTCGTTCGTTAGCCTGTTCGTCCGTTTTTCTTTTTCTCGGATTTTCCGCGATTATTTCCGATCGCGGTTTCTGATCCGATTTTTGATCTAGTATAACTTTTCGCTCGTTTATCAGAATCAGGCGATTCAAGCGCCCAGAGTTTCTTATCGAAACCCTCTTTCTGATTAATCAACTCAAACAAGTTTTTGCCTTTGTAAAATTTGACTTAGGTCCATAATAGTAAACGAAGCTTGTTTCTTTCGCCGTTTGACTTTCGTTGCTTCGTTCGATTTGATTCTTTTTGCAAACCGGAGTTCTTAAGTTGAACTTTCTGGTTAGATCTTTTATTTGAGTTTTACCTGTGCATTAGATGGGTACTTATTGTGTGCTTGTTTGTTTGCGATAGGGTACCCGGAGTGCGCCACTTGCTACTTTGAATCTCTAGGTTTCGCGGATCATCAGCAAGGCAAGTAACACTTTGATCATACCTCTTTACTACCCAGTTTTATTGCATTAGATCAATCCTCAAACATTGCATGATTAGGATCTAATTAAATTGTGAGTTTTGGGAAAGTAGATGAGGTAGTACCTATTACCTATTTTATTGTCAAACCCTTGGGAGTTACTTCTATGTTTGCTAATATTGCCATGCTATGCTAGTAGACGTGGATTGGGTGAGTGTATCAAACTAATCATGGTTAGCCGTGTCCCCAGTTAGGGACATATTGAGTATCTAGTACTTGGATTATCATGTGGATCTCATCATGTTACTTTAATAAATATTGTTGGGTTTTAACGATGATGCTTAATTGGGATTGAGAATGCTGTCAACCATTCTCAATGTTTAACAACCACTATGATAGTTAGATAAAATTTATTCCTTTGCAGTAGGGAAAAATTGGCTTTACGCAAAACAGTAACCATAGAGCTTTCCACCTGCCATATATGCATGTAGTATAGCATTAGTCTTTTATGTTGCTTTCTATGTGTTACATTGCCAACATATTGTGCTGACCCGTTTTTGGGCTGCAACGTTCATGTTGCAGACTTTTCAGACGACGAGTAAGGTGCCTTAGGTCGTGGTTCTATACTCAGTGATGCCGTTGGAGTTGATGGACTCGCTTATCTTCCAAGCCTTCCGCTGTTATCGTTATTAGATGGCCTTAATCCATATTTATTGTAATAAGTTCTCTTTTGAGACATTCGATGTAATAAGTGTGTGATTGCTACTCTGTTATAAATCCTTCGAGTACTGTGCGTGTCAAGACATTCGATCCAGGATGACACTGATGCATAGAGATCAGACTGTTTGAGGCCTGGTCGCTACAAGATGGTATCAGAGCACACGCTGACTGTAGGACACGACCACTAAGCTAAAGCTATAGATCACTACTCTCTCTTCTCATTTCTGACTCCTCATCTTTCTATTCTTTTAGGATGTCGGATGCAAGGAACAAGTTCACGCAACCGGATGAAGATACACCCTTTGGACGCCACTTGAAGGAAGTCACTAGATACCTAAACATCGGAGTACCAAGCTTCACTGGGACCTACAACGCCACTTTACCCGAAGAGGAACGCTGGATGATTCAAGTTCAAGTTCCAGGAAGGACGTTCGCGCCAGTCACGGAGCCCATAGAGTTTTCCTTTGATGCACCAACCTGGAATCTAGGAAAGAGCATGGCAGCCCACATCACCATGGGACGTAGTGGAGAAGTTTACCGCAATGATCTCAAGGATACTATCTACCAGATTTGTGGGCACCGAGATGAGCAATGGGAGATGATCAGCACCAGGAAGGATAGATCAATCGCAGCTTTTATCCAGGAGTTAAACCAGCACATCCGACTAGGAGAACCAGATGTACGCAGGCATGGTGGATCTGCAGAAGGCCTTGAGCAAGATCACGGAGCTAGAGGAAGAACTCAAGGCTACACGTGAAGATTATATGGAGGAAATCGAAGTGCTAGTGGAGAAGAATGACGACCTAACAAGGAAGCTAGGAGTTTTCATGGGAGACCCCGCACTGTGAAGAGAAGACGACAATTCCACTTGCCTAAATAACTATATCATCATCGACGATTTACACCGACTAGGACCCTGCATTTACGTTGATGATGACTATGTTGATGAAGTCGAGCTGATATCATGGAGTCTTCATCGGAGCAGTTTTTCTAGTTGACCACCATAACAGTAGTAGTATTTCCCCCATGTATCTAGTTTAGTCCAAGCACTTTTGTAACGATAGATAGACCGTTGTATACCTTTGTTTGAATTGATTGGAGTGATATTGATTGCTTTTGTCTCATGTGCATATGGGTAGTGTTTTCTCACTAGAACTCATTCTATTATATATTTTCATACTCGCTAAAACCCTCAGATGCCTCCGAGACGCGACACCGGATTTGTTTTCCCACCGGAAATCACTCAGTTGATTCAGTAGCAGAATGCCTTGATGCAAGCACTAGTACAGGACCAAGGCAACAACAACAACAACAACCCACCACCATCACCACCCGTTGACCATCTGACCCGTTTCTTGAGGCTGAATCCGCCGGTGTTTTCCAGTAGCACCGAGCCGATTGTTGCAGATGATTGGCTCCGCAAGGTTGGAAGGGAGTTGGCCACTGCAGGATGCACAGATGCGGAGAGAGTGCGTGTTGCCGCACATCAGCTTGATGGACCCGCAGCATCATGGTGGGAGAATTACACAGCCACACACCCTATTGACACTGTCACATGGGACCAGTTTCAGCAAGCTTTCTGTATTGCCTACGTTTCAGCTGGAGCTATGGCCATGAAGAAGCGTGAGTTTCGCAACTTACGCCAAGGAGGACGCACAGTAGGCCACTATGTGGAAGATTTTAGTAAGTTAGCATGTTATGCCCCAGATGACATTGCTACAGATGCATCTAAGCAAGAGAAGTTTCTGGAAGGACTGAATGATGAGCTGAGCATGCAGTTGATGGTAGCAACTTCCAACAACTACCAGGAGTTGGTAGATCATGCTCTTATGATTGAAGGGAAGCATCAACAGATTGAAAACCGTAGGAGGAAGTACGGTCAAGGGAAGTACAATTCTGGAGCTCAGCAGAAGCTACGCTTTACCCCGAAACCGGGAGGACAATTTCAGCATACCCATGGAGGAGGTAGCTCACACAATCATAATAGCTCCAAGAATGGTAACGGAATGGAGGAAGCAACGGACAAAACCGCACCAACCCGTCAACCCCAGCCAAGAGAGACCAGAGCCAAGTCACTTGCTTTAAGTATCAGAAGACTGGACATTATGCCAACGAATGTCCCGAAGCCCATAATGGAAATGGCAATGGAAGCTCTGGGAAGAAGCCGGACCCTTTCAAAAGGGGACAGGTAAACCACGTTAACGTGGAGGAGGTTGAAGCCCAGCCAGATGAAGTGATAGGTAAGTTTTTGGTTAAGACATTTACCGCAGTCGTTCTTTTTGATACGGGTGCGTCACATTCATACATATCAAGGGGATTTGTGGATAAGTATAAACTACCAACCCAAGCCCTTAGGTCACCCATGTTAGTAACCTCGCCTGGAGTAGAATATATGGCTAGTCTATGGTGTGATCGATTACCATTAAGGATTGGTAACTACGTGTTTCCCTCGGACCTAATAGTATTGGAATCGCAAGGATTGGATGTGATATTAGGCATGGATTGGTTATCGAAGCATGGAGGGGACATTGAATGCGCCAGTAAGACGATTTTGCCTACAACGCCAGAAGGAAGAAGGATCAAGTATGTATCACGGCATGAGCTGAAGAGGACACAAGTGAATTCCTTATCAGGAGTTGTACAGGAGGAAGTGCCAGTGGTGAAGGATTTCCACGATGTATTTCCGTAAGAGTTGCCGGTATGCCACCGGATAGAGACATTGAGTTTTTGATTGAGCTTTTGCCGTGCACAAGGCCGATATCTAAGAGACCGTGACGGATGCCCGCACAAGATTTGGAAGAAATTAAGAAGCAGATTAAGGAGTTCTTTGGATAAAGGTTTTATTTGCCCAAGTTCTTCGCCTTGGGGATCGCCAAGATTCTAGTGGAGAAGAAGGATGGATCATTGAGAATGGTTGTTGATTATCGAGGATTGAATGAAGTGACCATTAAGAATAAGTACCTGTTGCCGATGATCAATGATTTTTTTGACCAATTACAAGGAGCTAAGGTATTTTCCAAGAACGATTTGCGATCAGGATACCATCAGTTGAAGATTCGAGAGCAGGATATACCTAAGACGACTTTTACCACCAGGTACGGGCTGTATGAGTATACCGTTATGTCATTTGGTCTAACTAACGCACCTGCCTATTTCATGAACATGATGAACAAGGTGTTTATGGAGTTTTTGGATAAGTTCGTCGTAGTGTTCATTGATGATATTTTTGTCTACTCGAAGAACGAAGGGGAGCATAAAGAACATTTGCGTTTGGTGCTTGAGAAGCTCAGAGAACATCAGTTATACGCCAAGTTCAGCAAATGTGAGTTTTGGTTGAAGGAAGTTGGATTCCTCGGACACGTTATATCCGGAGAAGGTATAGCAGTAGATCCCACCAAGGTTGTCACTGTGACAAACTGGGAAGCACCAACGACAGTTGAGAGATCCGGAGTTTCCTTGACCTGCAGTGGTACTATCGAGATTCATTGAGAATTTCTCAAAAATTCCGAAGCCTATGACAGAGTTATTGAAGAAGGATACCAAGTTCAAATGGACTGAGGAATGTGAGGCCAGTTTTCAGGAATTGAAGAAACGTTTGGTTACCTCGCCAGTGTTGATTCTGCCAGATCAGAGCAAGGATTACGAGGTGTTTTGCGATGCTTCACGTCGAGGACTTGGACCAGTGCTTATGTAAGAGGGAAGAGTTGTTTCGTATGCTTCACGACAACTGAAACCTCATGAGTTGAATTATGCCACCCATGATTTGGAGTTAGCAGCCGTAGTACACGCATTGAAGACTTAGAGACATTTTCTCATCGGAAACCATTGTGAGGTGTACACGGATCACAAGAGTTTGAAGTACATCTTCACGTAGAAGGAGTTGAATCTTAGGCAAAGGAGATGGTTGGAGCTCATTAAGGATTATGACATGAGATTGCATTATCACCCTGGAAAGGCTAACGTAGTAGCAGATGCGTTGAGCCTCAAGAGCCATGTCAACACACTCATGACCGGAGATTTACCAAAGGAGTTAGCCCTGGATCTTCGAGAGCTATGTTTAGAGATAGTTCCGAGAGGCTATGTAGCAGCAATGGAGATCCAGTCTACTTTGATGGATAAGATCAGAGAAGGTCGGAAGACTGACAAGGAGATTGCCTCTATAATGGAGAAAATGAGCAGGGGAAAAGCTAAAGGATTTCGTGAGGATGAACACGATACCTTATGGTTTGATGACCGCGTTTACGTGCCTAATGACCCAGAAATCAGGAAGTTGAATTTGCAAGAGGCCCATGTTTCGCCGTATTCGATTCACCTAGGAAATACCAAGATGTATTTGGATTTAAAGGATACTTTCTGGTGGACCGGAATGAAGAAGGATATTGCGGAGTATGTAGCAGTTTGTGATGTATGTCAGAGAGTGAAGGCAGAGCATCAGAAGCCAGCAGGATTGTTACAGCCATTGCCGATACCCGAATGGAAGTGGGATAAACTAGGCATGGATTCTATCATGGGATTGCCCAGGACTCATTCAGGCTATGAATCGATTTGGGTTGTAGTCGATCGCTTGACGAAGGTAGCTCATTTCATCCCTGTGAAGACCACTTACAGCAGTGCTAAGTTAGCAAAGATATACATGACCAGGATCGTATGTCTGCATGGAGTTCCAAGGAGCATTGTATCGCATGTAGGAACCCGGTTTACCTCAAAGTTCGGAATCGGTTACACGAAACTTTGGGAACCAGACTAGAGTTCAAGACAGCTTTTCATCTCAGAGACCGATGGATGCACCGAGAGAGTCAATCAGATTTTGCAGGATATGCTGAGAGCTTGTGCACTAGATTATGGATCTAGTTGGGATGACAACTTGCCATATGCAGAGTTCTCTTACAACAATAGTTATCAATCTAGTTTGAAGATGGCCCCTTTTGAAGCCTTGTAGGAAAGGAGGTGCAGAAAACCATTGTCGTGGGATGAAGTTGGAGACCGCCAGTTGTTCGGACCAGATTCGATTAAGGAGTCTGAACAGAAGGTGAAGTTGATTCGTGATAGGCTCAAGGTAGCCCAATCCAGGCAGAAAAGCTATGCAGATTCTAAACGCAAGGAGATTGTTTACGAAGTCGGAGATAGAGTCTTTCTTCGAGTATCCCCACTTTGAGGAGTTAAACGCTTTGGAGTTAAGGGAAAATTAGGGCCACGTTTTGTGGGACCATACAAATTTTTGAAGCGTATGGGAGAAGTTGCTTACAAGTTGGAATTGCCCGAAGGATTGTCAGGAGTTCACGACGTGTTCCACGTTTCCCAGTTGAATAAGTGCCACGCAGAGATGGCTGATATATCGCTGAGGGATACAGTGCTGCTAGAAGCAATTCAGTTGGTAATGATTTGACCTATGAGGAGAAACCAGTCAAAATTCTTGAGTATGCTAGCTGAGTCACCCGCAGCAAGGTTATCAAGTTTTGCAAAGTTCAGTGGAGCCACCACACCGAGGATGAAGCCACCTGGGAGAGAGAGGAAGATCTGCTTAAGGACCACCCTCACCTATTTTCTAGCCAACCCGAATCTAGAGGGCGAGATTCATCTTAAGGGCGGTAGGTTTGTAACATCCCAAATTTTCAATTTGGAACGTTATACATAGATCATCATTTGCATACCATATTTCATTGCATTTTCGGCTTGATCCTAGAAATTTCACGCAACTCAAGGACCCACGGAGAGAGTTGGAGATTTCGTTATTTTCATATTTGAGTTTTCTCAAATTTTGAAAATAGGATCATTTGATTTTATTTATTTTATCTTCAATTATTTCTGTAATAAAAATACGAGAGAGGGAATAAAATGACTTTCCCAAAATAAAGAAAATTTGAAGGTTTAATAAAAAATCAAACAACATTTTATTTGGAGTTTATCGCTATTTTATTTGAATTTAGGAAAAATGCGTGTTTTCAAATTTTCATTTGGGCCCCAAATAAATGTTCATCTTGTCCGGCTTGATTTTAGAAGCCGGGGAAATTTTATTTTGGGATTTTGGAGTGCGTTTAGTATTTCTTTTATTTGTTTTTCTGCGCGAAATTATTAAAAAAAAAGAGGAACCAACCTTAGGCTGTGTTCAGCTAGGACTCCGCCTGGCCGACTCTTTATATAGCGCTGCCCCCCCTGGAGCCCACCAGCCCACCCCCCCCCCAAACCCTAGCTTTGCGCCCGCCACAACAAGGCCATGCCAACCCGCCGCCCTCGCCGAGTAAGCCGCCACCTCGCCATGGCGGTTTTCCTCGAGAAAACCGTTCGGTTTTCCGACGGTTTTTCGTTCGGTTTTTTAAAAAAAAACTATATCTGTTTTTTTGGTTTAGTTTATTTAGCGAGCGTTCGCTCGTTCGTTCATTTTAACGAACGGTTTTCGGCGTTTAGTTTCAGTTAACGAACGTTCGTTCGTTAGCCTGTTCGTCCGTTTTTCTTTTTCTCAGATTTTCCGCGATTATTTCCGATCGCGATTTCTGATCCGATTTTCGATCTTGTATAACTTTTTGCTCGTTTATCGGAATCAGGCGATTCAAGCGCCTAGAGTTTTGTCTCGAAACCCTCTTTCTGATTAATCAACTCAAACAAGTTTTTGCCTCTGTAAAATTTGACTTAGGTCCAGATTAGTAAACGAAGCTTGTTTCCTTCGCCGTTTGACTTTCGTTGCTTCGTTCGATTTGATTCTTTTTGCATACCGGAGTTCTTAAGTTGAACTTTATGGTTAGATATTTTATTTGAGTTTTACCTGTGCATTAGATGAGTACTTATTGTGTGCTTGTTTGTTTGCGATAGAGTACCCGGAGTGCGCCGCTTGCTACTTTGAATCTCTAGGTTTCGCGGATCATCAGCAAGGCAAGTAACACTTTGATCATACCTCTTTACTACCCAGTTTTGTTGCATTAGATCAATCCTCAAACATTGCATGATTAGGATCTAATTAAATTGTGAGTTTTGGGAAAGTAGATGAGGTAGTACCTATTACCTATTTTATTATCAAACCCTTGGGAGTTACTTCTATGTTTGCTTATATTGCCATGCTATGCTAGTGGACGTGGATTGGGTGAGTGTATCAAACTAATCATGGTTAGCCGTGTCCCCGGTTAGGGACATATTGAGTATCTAGTAATTGGATTATCATGTGGATCTCATCATGTTACTTTAATTAATATTGTTGGGTTTTAATGATGATGCTTAATTGGGATTGAGAATGCTGTCAACCATTCTCAATGTTTAACAACCACTATGATAGTTAAATAAAATATATTCCTTTGCAGTAGGGAAAAATTGGCTTTACGCAAAATTGTAACCATAGAGCTTTCCACCAGCCATATATGCATGTAGTATAGCATTACACTTTTATGTTGCTCTCTATGTGTTACATTGCAATGTTCTATGTGTTGACCCGTTTTCGGGCTGCAATGTTCATGTTGCAGACTTTTCAGACGACGAGTAAGGTGCCTTAGGTCGTGGTTCTATACTCAGTGATGCGGTTGGAGTTGATGGACTCGCTTATCTTCCAAGCCTTTCGCTGTTATCGTTATTAGATGGCCTTAAGCCATATTTATTGTAATAAGTTCTCTTTTGAGACATTCGATGTAATAAGTGTGTGATTGCTACTCTGTTATAAATCCTTCGAGTACTGTGCGTGTTAGTATTACTGATCCAGGGATGACACTGATGCACAAAGATCAGACTGTTTGAGGTCTGGTCCCTACATATGTGCAGTTCTATCTCCAGCGTGGTGTCCTCCATAAGCCTCGGAGTGACACTTGTGTAGGATCTGTTCCTGTTCATGCTCAGGTACACAACGTCTAATAACACCATCTACTCCTTCTTTATAAAGGTGTGGGTCATCCTAGAAGTAATGTCTAAAATCATAGAAAACCTTTTCTTTTGTTGGTATGTAAAACTATGTGGTATAAATTTTGCAACAATGTAATTGGCATAATCAACATACCATGGAGCAGTACCAGAAGCATTTATGACAGCTAATTGTTCATCAGGAAAGCTATCATCAATAGGTACTGGGTCATCAAGAACATTCTCTAATCTAGACAGGTTGTCTACAACGGGGTTCTCAGCTCCCTTTCTATCAATAATATGCAAATCAAATTCTTGTAGCAAGAGAACCCATCTAATAAGTCTAGGTTTAGCATCTTTCTTTTCCATAAGATATTTAATAGCAGCATGATCGGTGTGATTAGTTACTTTAGAATCAACAATATAAGGTCTGAACTTATCACAAGCAAATACAACTGCTAAAGATTCTTTTTCAAGAGTAGCATAATTTCTCCGCAATCGCCTAGAGTTTTACTAGCATATTGAACAACATTTAATTTCTTATCAACTCTTTGTCCTAGAACAACACCTACAGCATAATCACTAGCATCACACATAATTTCAAAGGGTAAATTCCAATCAGGTGGCTGAACAATAGATGCAGATTTCAAGGCTTTCTTAAGTATTTCAAATGCTTCTACACAATCATCATCAAAGACAAAAGGAACATCTTTTTGTAAGAGATTAGTTAGAGGCCTAGAAATTTTTGAGAAGTCTTTAATGAACCTCCTATAAAAACCGGCATGACCAAGGAAACTTCTTATACCTTTAATGTCCTTAGGACATGACATCTTTTCAATAGCATCAACTTTAGCTTTATCAACTTCAATACCTCTTTCAGAAATTTTATGCCCCACTACAATACCTTCATTAACTGCAAAGTGGCACTTCTCCCAATTCAAGACAATATTAGTTTCTTCACATCTCCGCAAAACCCGATCAAGGTTGCTCAAGCAATCATCAAAAGAAGTTTCATACACAGAGAAATCATCCATGAAAACATCAACAATCTTTTCACAAAAGTCAGAGAATATAGCGGTCATACATCTTTGAAAGGTAGCAGGTGCATTGCATAAACCAAAAGGCATACGTCTATAAGCAAAGGTACCGAAAGGGCAAGTAAAAGTGGTCTTTTCTTGGTCCTCTTTTGACATAGGAATTCGCTAGTAACCAGAATAACTGTCTAGAAAGAAAAAATGTGTATGTTTGGATAATCTTTCTAGCATTTGATCAATAAAAGGCAAAGGCTAATGATCCTTTTTAGTAGCTTTATTTAGTTTGCGGAAATCAATTACCATTCTATAACTTGTAACAATTCTTTGTGGGATCAATTCATCTTTATCATTAGAAACAACAGTAATACCTCCCTTCTTAGGGACACAATGGACATGACTTACCCATTGACTATTAGCAACAGGATAAATTATACCTGCCTCTAGAAGCTTTAGTATTTCTTTTCTTACCACTTATTTCATTTTAGGATTTAACCGTCGTTGGTGATCAACAACTGGTTTAGCGTCCTCCAATTTTTTTTGTGCTGGCATAGAGTGGGACTAATGCCCTTAAGATCATCAAGAGTATATCCAATAGTAGCACAGTGCTTCTTCAGAGTTTTCAATAATTTCTCTTCTTCACCGCTCCGAAAGGTTAGCACTAATAATAATAGGATATATCTTCTTTTCATCAAGATAAGCATATTTAAGAGTATCGTGTAATGGTTTAAGCTCAAACACGGGATCACCCTTGGGTGGAGGAGGATCCCCTAGAATTTCAACATGCAAATTGTGTTTCAAAATAGGTCCCTGCTTGAAGAATACTTCATCTATTTCCCTTCTTTCATTCATAAACATATCATTTTCATGGTCTAGCAAATATTGTTCTAAAGGATCATTAGGAGGCACGACAATAGAAGCAAGACCAATAATTTCATCTTTACTAGGCAATTCTTTATCATGGGGTTGTCTACGAAATTTAGCAAAATTAAAATCATGAGACATATCCCCTAAACCAACCGAAACAATATCATTTTTGCAGTCTATCTTAGCATTAACAGTATTCAAGAAGGGTCTACCAAATATAATGGGACAAAAGTTATCTTGTGGGGAAGCAAGAACAAGAAAATCAGTAGGATATTTCATTTTCCCACACAAGACTTCAACATCTCTAACAATCCCAACCTGTGAGGTAATATCTCTATTGGCAAGCTTAATAGTAACATTAATATCTTCTATCTCAGCAGGTGCAATATCATGCATAATTTCTTTATATAAGGTATAAGGTATTGCACTGAAACTAGCACTCATATCACATAAGCCATGATAACAGTGATCTCCTATTTTAACAGAAACAACCGGCATGCCAACAATAGGTCTATGTTTATCTTTAGTATCATGTTTAGCAATTCTAGCAGCTTCATCATAGAAGTAAATAACATGCCCACCAATATTATCAACCAAGAGATCTTTAACCATAGAAATACTAGGTTCAACTTTAATTTGCTCAGAGGGTTTGGGTGTTCTAATATTACTTTTGTTGACCACGGTTGAAGCTTTAGCATGATCCTTTATTCTAACAGGGAAAGGTGGTTTCTCAATATAAGCGGTAGGAACAATAGCATCAACATTGTAAGTGATAGTCTTTTCTTCAACTTTAATAGGTTCAACTACTTTTACTTCAGTGGGAGGATGATATTTAAACCACTTCTCCTTAGGAAGATCAACATGAGTAGCAAATGATTCACAGAAAAAAGCTATTATCTCAGAGTCAAGTCCATATTTAGTGCTAAATTCACGGAAAACATCAGTATCCATAAAATATTTAACACAATCAAACTTAGGTGTTATACCTGACTCCTTACCTTCGTCGAGTTCCCAATCTTCAGAGTTGCGTTTTGTTCTTTCCAATAAATCCCATATGAATTCAATAGTCTTCATCATAAAAGAACCAGTACAAGAAGTATCGAGCATGGAGCGATTATTGAGAGAAAGCCGAGCATAAATTTTTTGAATAATAATTTCTCTAGAGAGCTCATGATTGGGGCATGAATATAACATTGACTTAAGCCTCCCCCAAGCTTGAGCGATGCTTTCTCCTTCACGAGGCCAAAATTTATATATATAATTACGATCACGATGAACCAGATGCATAGGATAAAACTTCTGATGAAATTCCAATTTCAATCGGTTGTAGTTCCATGATCCAATATCATCGCATAGTCTAAAGCATGTCAATGATTTTCCCTTCAAAGATAAAGGGAAGACCTTCTTCTTGATAACATCCTCGGGCATACCTGCAAGCTTAAATAATCCACAAACTTCATCCACATAGATTAGGTGCAAATTGGGATGCAATGTTCCATCTCCTGTAAAAGGATTACCTAGCAGTTTCTCTATCATACTTGAAGGAATTTCAAAGTAAACATTTTCAGTAGGTTCAATAGGTTGAGGAGAAACTCTTTGCTCTACTGGTCGGGGTGAAGATACCACGAACAAGCCCCTCAAAGGATTATTTTCCATAGTAACAAGTGACACTAAATTTCAGCACACTATATAATTTTTTCGTTACCAAATTCCACTTACCAAAGGCGCTTCACTCCCCGGCAACGGCTCCAGAAAAGAGTCTTGATGACCCACAAGTATAGGGGATCTATCGTAGTCCTTTCGATAAGTAAGAGTGTCGAATCCAACAAGGAGTAGAAGGAAATGACAAGCAGTTTTCAGTAAGGTATTATCTACAAGCACTGAAATTATCGGTAACAGATAGTTTTGTGATAAGGTAATTTGTAACGGGTAACAAGTAATAAAAGTAAATAAGGTGCAGCAAGATGGCCCAATCCTTTTTACAGCAAAGGTCAAGCCTGAACGAACTCTTATATAAAGGAAAACGCTCCCGAGGACACATGGGAATTATCGTCAAGCTAGTTTTCATCACGCTCATATGATTCACGTTCGTTACTTTGATAATTTGATATTTGGGTGGACCGGTGCTTGGGTACTGCCCTTCCTTGGACAAGCATCCCACTTACGATTAACCCCTATTGCAAGCATACGCAACTACAAAAGAAGTATTAAGGTAAACCTAACCATAACATGAAACATATGGATCCAAATCAGCCCCTTACGAAGCAAAGCATAAACTAGGGTTTAAGCTTACATCACTCTAGCAACCCATCATATACTTATTACTTCCCAATGCCTTCCTCTAGGCCCAAACAATGGTGAAGTGTCATGTAGTCGACGTTCACATAACACCACTAGAGGAGAGACAACATACATCTCATCAAAATATCAAACGAATACCAAATTCACATGACTACTTATAGCAGGACTTCTCCCATGTCCTTGATACGTCTCCAACGTATCTATAATTTTTTATTGCTTCATGCTATATTATATTCTATTTTGGACGATTAATGGGCTTTTTTATACACTTTTATATTATTTTTGGGACTAACCTATTAACCGGAGGCCCGGCCCAAATTGCTGTTTTTTTGCCTATTTCAGAGTTTCGCAGAAAAAGAATATCAAATGGAGTCCAAATGGAATGAAACCTTCGGGAACATGATTTTCGGAACAAACGTGATCCAGAGGACTTGGACACTACGTCAAGAAAGCAACCAGGAAGGCACGAGGTAGGGGGACGCGCCTACCCCCTGAGCGTGCCCTCCACCCTCGTGGGGCCCATGTTGCTTCACCGACGTACTTCTTCCTCCTATATATACCTCGCATTCCCAAACCAATGTAAGCATCCACGAAAACCTAATTCCACCGCCGCAACCTTCTATACCCATGAGATCCCATATTGGGGCCTTTTCCGGTGTCCTGCCGGAGGGGGCATTGATCATGGAGGGCTTCTATATCAACACCATAGCCTCTCCGATGATGTGTGAGTAGTTTACCTCAGACCTTCGGGTCCATAGTTATTAGCTAGATGGCTTCTTCTCTCTCTTTGGATCTCAATACAAAGTTCTCCACGATTCTCGTGGATATCTATTCGATGTAATCTTCTTTCGCGGTGTGTTTGTTGGGTTCGATGAATTGTGGGTTTATGATCAAGTTTATCTATGAACAATATTTGAATCTTCTCTGAATTCTTTTATGTATGATTGGTTATCTTTGCAAGTCTCTTTGAATTATCAGTTTGGTTCGGCCTACTAGATTGATCTTTCTTGCAATGGGAGAAGTGCTTAGCTTTGGGTTCAATCTTGCGGTGTCCTTTCCCAGGGATAGTAGGGCCAGCAAGGCACGTATTGTATTGTTGCCATCGAGGATAACAAGATGGGATTTATATCGTATTGCATGAGTTTATCCCTCTACATCATGTCATCTTACTTAAAGCGTTACTCTGTTCTTTTGAACTTAATACTCTAGATGCATGTTGGATAGAAGTTGATGTGTGGAGCTAGTAATAGTAGTAGATGCAGGCAGGAGTCGGTCTACTTGTCGCGAAAGTGATGCCTATATACATGATCATACCTAGATATTATCATAACTATGCTCAATTCTATCAATTGCTCAACAGTAATTTGTTCACCCACCGTAATACTTATGCTCTTGAGAGAAGCCACTAGTGAAACCTATGGCCCCCGAGTCTATTTTCCATCATATTAATCTCCCGTCAACAAGCTATTTCTGGCGCCGTTTATTTTGCTTTCTTTACTTTTAGTCTTTATCATAAAAATACCAAAAATATTATCTTATCATATCTATCAGATCTCACTTTAGTAAGTGACCATGAAGGGATTGACAACCCCTTTATTGCGTTGCTTGCGAGGTTTTTATTTGTTTGTGAAGGTGCGAGGGGCTCGTGCGTGGCCTCCTACTGGATTGATACCTTGGTTCTCAAAAACTGAGGGAAATACTTACGCTACATTACTGCATCACCCTTTCCTCTTCAAGGGAAAACCAACGCAGTGCTCAAGAGGTAGCAGTCCTCAGGAACAAACGTAACTACTCACAAATCATATTCATGTTCATAATCAGAGGGGTATTAATATGCATAAAGGATATGAACATATGATCTTCCACCTAAACCAACTAGCATCAACTACAAGGAGTAATCAACACTACTAGCAACCCACAGGTACCAATCTGAGGTTTTGAGACAAAGATTGGATACAAGAGATGAACTAGGGTTTTAGAGGAGATGGTGCTGGTGAAGATGTTGATGGAGATTGACCCCCTCCCGATGAGAGGATCGATGGTGATGACGATGGTGATGATTTCCCTCCCGAGGGGATGTTTCCCAGTAATAGCTCACGTGAGCCCTAGATTGGTTTCGCCAGGTTCCGCCTCGTGGCGGCGGTGCTTCGTCCCGAAAGCTTCCTCCTGGTTTTTTTCAGGCCGAAAGACTTCATATAGCAAAAGATGGGCACCGGAGGCCAGCCAGGGGGCCCACGAGGCAGGGGGCGCGCCCAGGGGGTAGGGCCCACCCCCACCCTCATGGATAGGGTGTGGCCCCCTCTGGTGCTTTCTTCGCCCAATATTTTTAATATATTCCAAAACTGACTTCTTGGAGTTTCAGGACTTTTGGAGTTGTGCAGTATAGGTCTCCAATATTTGCTCCTTTTCCAGCCCAGAATTCTAGCTGCCGGCATTCTCCTTCTTCATGTAAATCTTGTAAAATAAGAGAGAAAAGACATAAGTATTGTGACATAATGTGTAATAACAGCCCATAATGCAATAAATATCGATATAAAAGCATGATGCAAAATGGACGTATCGATCTGCTAGATAGATCTTGCGTGATCGTAGGTAATTTTTTGAAATACTACGTTCCCCAACAGTGGCATCCGAGCCAGGTCTATGCGTAGATGATATGCACGAGTAGAACCAAAGAGTTGTGGGCGGTGATCGTCATACTGCTTACCACCAATGTCTTATTTTGATTCGGCGGCATTGTTGGATGAAGCGGCCTGGACCAACCTTACATGACCACGTTCATGAGACCGGTTCCACCGACAGACATGCAACTAGTTGTGCATAAAGGTGGCTGGCGGGTGTCTGTTTCTCCAACTTTAGTTGAATCGAATTTGACTGCGGCCGGTTCTTCTTGAAGGTTAAAACAACAAACTTGATAAATCACCTTGTGTCTTTGATGCGTAGGTAAGAACGGTTCTTGCTAGAAGCCCGTAGCAGCCATGCAAAACTTGCAACAACAAAGTAGAGGACATCTAACTTGTTTTTGCAGGGCATGTTGTGATGTGATATGGACAAGACATGATGTGATATACATTATTGTATGAGATGATCATGTTTTGTAAAAGTTATCGGCAACTCGCAGGAGCCTTATGCTTGTCGCTTTATTGTATGAAATGCAAATGCTTTACTTTATCACTATGCGTTAGCGATAGTTGTAGAAGCAATAGTTGGCGAGACGACAATGACGCTACGATGGAGATCAAGGTGTCAAGCCAGTGACGACGGAGATCATGACGATGCTTTGGAGATGGAGATCAAAGGCACACGATAATGATGGCCATATCATGTCACATATTTTGATTGCATGTGATGTTTATCTTTTATGCATCTTATTTTGTTTAGTACAGCGGTAGCATTATAAGATGATCCCTCACTAAAATTTCAAGGTATAAGTGTTCTCGCTGAGTATGCACCGCTATGCGACGGTTAAATCGTGCCGATACACCACGTGATGATCGGGTGTGATAAGCTCTACGTTCACATACAACGTGTGCAAGACAGTTTTTCACATGCGGAATACTCGGGTTAAACTTGACGAGCCTAGCATGTACAGACATGGCCTTGGAACACTGGAGACCGAAAGGTCGAACGTGAATCATATAGTAGATATGATCAACATAGAGATGTACACCATTGAGAACTACTCCATCTCACGTGATGATCGGACATGGTTTAGTTGATTTGGATCACATGATCATTTAGATGACTCAAGAGATGTCTATCTAAGTGGGAGTTCTTAAGTAATATGATAAACTAAACTTAATCTATCATGAACTTAGTCCTGATAGTATTTGCATATATATGTTGTAGATCAATAGCTCGTGTATAGCTCCCCTATTTTATTTTTGATATGTTCCTAGAGAAACCTAAGTTGAAAGATGATAGTAGCAATGATGCAGACTGGGTCCCTGGTCTGAGGATTATCCTCATTGCTGCATAGAAGAATTGTGTCCTTGATGCACCGGTAGGTGACAGACCTATTGCAAAAGCAGATGCAGACATTATGAACGTTTGACAAGCTCGGTATGATAGTTTAGTGCACCATGCTTTACGGCTTAGAACCGGGACTTCAAAAACATTTTGAACGCCATGGAGCATATGAGATGTTCCAAGAGCTGAAAATGATATTTCAGACTCATGCCCGTGTTAAGAGGTATGAGACCTCTGACAAGTACGTTGCCTACAAGAAGGAGGAGAATAGCTCACCTAGTGAGCATGTGCTCAGAATGTCTCGGTACTACAATCTCTTGAATCAAGTGGTAGTTAATCTTCTAGATAAGATAGTGATTGACAGAGTTATCTAGTCACTATCACCAAGTTACTAGAACTTCATGATGAACTATAATATACAAGGGGTGATGAAAACGATTCCCAAGCTCTTCGCGATGCTGAAATCAGCGAAGGTAGAAATCAAGAAATAGCATCAAGTGCTATGGTTAACAAGACCACTAGTCTTAAGAAAAAGGGCAAGGGAAAGAAAGGGAACTTCAAGAATGACAAGCAAGTTGTCACTCCCATGAACAAGCCCAAAGCTAGACCCAAGCCTGAAACTGAGTGCTTCTACTGCAAAGGAAATGGTCATTGGAAGCGGAACTGCCCCAAATACTTGGCGGATAAGCTCGAACCCAAATCGGAACCTAAGATGAGACGACATAAGTTCGACACCATATGAACTGTGGTTTGGAAAGAAACCTAAGATGTCATTTCTTAAAGTTTGGGGTTGCGATGCTTATGTGAAAAAGCTTTAGCCTGACAAGCTCGAACCCAAATCGGAGAAGTGCCTCTTCATAGGATACCCCAAAAAAACTATTGGGTACACCTTCTATCACAGATCCGAAGGCAAGATGTTTGTTGCTAAGAATGGACCCTTTCTAGAGAAGGTGTTTCTCTCGAAAGAAGTGAGTGGGAGGAAAGTAGAACTTGATGAGGTAGTTGTACCTTCTCCCGAATTGGAAAGTAGTTCATCACAGAAATCAGTTCCAGTGATTCTTACACCAATTAGAGAGGAAGATAATGATGATGATCATGAATCTTCAGATCAAGTTACTACCGAACCTCGTAGGTCGACCAGAGTATGGTACGCACCAGAGTGGTATGGTAATCCTTTCTGGAAGTCATGTTACTAGACCATGACGAACCTACGAACTATGAGGAAGCGATGATGAGCCCAGATTCTGTGAATTGGCTTGAGGCCATGAAATCTGAGATGAGATCCATGTACGAGAACAAAGTATGGACTCTGATTGACTTGACCGATGATCGGAGAGCCATTGAGATTAAATGGATCTTCAAGAGGAAGACGGACACTGATAGTAGTGTTACTATCTACAAAGCTCGAATTGTCGCAAAAAGTTTTTTCGACAAGTTCAAGGTGTTGAGCACGATGAGAGTTTCTCACTCGTATCTATGCTTAAAGTCTATCCAAATCATGTTAGCAATTGCCGCATTTTATGAAATTGGCAAATGGATGTCAAAACTGCATTTCTTAATGGATTTTTTTAAAAGAAGAGTTGTATATGATGCAACCAGAAGGTTTTGTCAATACGAAAGGTGCTAACAAAGTGTGTAAGCTCCAGAGATCCATTTATGGACTGGTGCAAGCATCTTGGAGTTAGAATGTACGCTTTGATAGTGTGAAGAAAGTGATGGGAGCTCTGTAGCATTTCTGATATTATATGTGGATGACATATTGTTGATTGGAAATAATAAAGAATTTCTGGATAGCATAAAAGGATACTTGAATAAGAATTTTTCAACGAAAGACCTCAGTGAAGCTACTTACATATTGGGCATCAAGATCTATAAAGATAGATCAAGACTCTTGATAAGACTTTCGATGAGTACATACCTTGATAAGATTTTGAAGGAGTTCAAAATGGATCAGTCAAAGAAGGAGTTCTTGCCTGAGTTGTAAGGTGTGAAGTTGAGTAAAGACTTAAAACCCAACCACGGAAGAAAATAGAAAGAGAATGAAAAGACATTCCCTATGCCTCAGTCATAGGTTCTATAAAGTATGCTATGTTGTGTACCATACCTATTGTGTACCTCACCATGAGTTTGGAAAGAGGGTACAATAGTGATCCAGGAGTGGATCACTGAACAGGGCTCAAAATTATCCTTAGTGGAATAAGGACATGTTTCTCGGTTATGAAGGTGACAAAAGGTTCGTCATAAAGGGTTACATTGATGCAAGCTTTGACACTGATCCAGATGACTCTAAGTCTCAATCTGGAGACATATTGAATCTGGAGACATATTTGATCGCACACAAAGTGTTCCTCCAGTATTCGGAACGTGTATAAGTCATGAAGAAATCAATAGCAACATACTAAACGATCAAGTAATAAGCTAACGGAATGGGTCAAGTCAATCACATCATTCTCTAATGATGTGATCCCGTTAATCAAATGACAACTCATGTCTATGGCTAGGAAACTTAACCATCTTTGATTCAATGAGCTAGTCAAGTAGAGGCATACTAGTGTAACTCTGTTTGTCTATGTATTCACACATGTACTAAGTTTCCTATAATACAATTCTAGCATGAATAATAAAAATTTATCATGATATAAGGAAATATAAATAACAACTTTATTATTGCCTCTAGGGCATATTTCCTTCAGTCTCCCACTTGCACTACAGCCAATAATCTAGATTACACAGTAATGATTCTAACAACCATAGTTCACATCTCCATCTGACTAATACCCAAAGGGTTTTACTAGAGTCAATAATCTAGTTCACATCGCTATGTGATTAACACCCAAAGATTACTAAGGTGTGACCATGTTTTGCTTGTGAGAGAAGCTTAGTCAATGGGTCTGTCATGTACAGAGCCGTATGTATTTTGAAAATTTCTATGTCTACAATGCTCTGCAAGGAGCTGCTCTAGCTAATTGCTCCCACTTTCAATATGTATCCAGATTGAGACTTAGAGTCACCCAGATTGGTGTAAAAACTTGCATCGACGTAACTCTTTACGATGAACTCTTTATCACCTCCATAACCGAGAAATATTTCCTTAGCCCTCTAAGGATAATTTTGACCGCTGTCCAGTGATCTACTCCTAGATCAAAATTGTACTCCCTTGCCAAACTCAGGGTAGAGTATGTTGTAAATATGCCCTAGAGGCAATAATAAAATGGTTATTATTATATTTCCTTGTTCATGATAATTGTATATTGTTCATGCTATAATTGTGTTATCCGAAAATCATAATACATGTGTGAATACATAGACCACAACATGTCCCTAGTGAGCCTCTAGTTGACTAGCTCGTTGATCAATAGATGGTGACGGTTTCCTGACCATGGACATTGGATGTCGTTGATAACGGGATCACATCATTAGGAGAATGATGTGATGGACAAGACCCAATCCTAAGCATAGCACAAGATCGTGTAGTTCGTCTGCTAAAGCTTTTCTAATGTCAAGTATCATTTCCTTAGACCATGAGATTGTGAAACTCCCGGATACCGTAGGAATACTTTGGGTGTACCAAACGTCACAACGTAACTGGGTGGCTATAAAGGGATACTACAGGTATCTCTGAAAGTGTCTGTTGGGTTGGCACGAATCGAGACTGGGATTTGTCACTCCGTATCACAGAGAGGTATCTCTGGGCCCACTCGGTAATGCATCATCATAATGGACTCAATATGACTAAGCAGTTAGTCACGGGATCATGCATTACAGAACGAGTAAAGTGACTTGCCGGTAACGAGATTGAACGACGTATTGGGATACCGATGATCGAATCTCGGGAAAGCTAAGTAACATACCGATCGACAAAGGGAATTGTATACGGGATTGTTTGAATCCACGAAAATGTGGTTCACCCGATGAGATCATTGTGGAACATGTGGGAACCAACATGGGTATCCAGATCCCGTTGTTGGTTATTGGCCGGAGAGATGTCTCGGTCATGTCTGCATGATTCCCGAACCCGTAGGGTCTACACACTTAAGGTTCGATGACGCTAGAGTTGTTATGGGAATTAGTATGCGGTTACCGAATGTTGTTCGTAGTCCTGGATGAGATCCCGGACGTCACGAGGAGTTCCGTAATGGTCCGGAGATAAAGATTTATATACGGGAAGTCCTTATTTGGTCGCCGGAAGTGTTCGGGAGTTTATCGGTGTAGGATCGAAAGTATGTCTAGAGGGGGGGGGGGTGATTATACTACTTGACCAAATAAAAATCTATCCTTTTGCCAATTTTAGTTCTTGGCAGATTTTAGCAACTTAGAACAAGTCAAGCAATCAACCTACACATGCAATTCTAAGAGTATAGCAACGGAATGTAAAACAATTGCATATGAAGGTAAAGGGAGGAGTTAGAGGGAGCAAACGCAATGTTGATACGGAGATTTTTTATCCATGGTTCCGATAGGTGGTGCTATCGTACAGCCACGTTGATGGAGACTTCAACCCACGAAGGGTGACGGTTGCGCGAGTCCACGGAGGGCTCCACCCACAAAGGGTCCACGAAGAAGCAACCTTGTCTATCCCACCATGGCCGTCGCCCACGAAGGACTTGCCTCACTAGGGTAGATCTTCATGAAGTAGGCGATATCCTTGCCCTTACAAACTCCTTGGTTCAACTCCACAATCTTGATGGAGGCTCCCAAGTGACACCTAGCCAATCTAGGAGACACCACTCTCCAAGAAGTAACAAATGGTGTGTTTATGATGAAATCCTTGCTCTTGTGCTTCAAATGATAGTCTCCCCAACACTCAACTCTCTCTCATAGGATTGGATTTGGTGGAAAGAAGATTTGAGTGGAAAGCAACTTGGGGAAGGCTAGAGATCAAGATTTATGTGGTTCGAATGGAATATCTTGACCTCAACACAAGTGTAGGTGGTTCTCTCTCAGAAAATATGCATTGTAAGTGTAGGCATGTTCTGGTGGCTCTCTCCACGAATGAAGAGGGGGTGGAGGGGTATATATAGCCTCCACACAAAATCTAACCGTTACACACAAATCACCAAACTCGGTGGGACCGATTCAGAGAACTCGGCCAGACCGACTTCGTTCATAATGTGACCGTTAGGTGTTTCGGTGGGACCGACATGTCAACTCAGTGGAACCGATATCATTAGGGTTAGGGCATAATGTAATCTCGGTGTGATCGATTACACAAACTCGATGCGACCGATTTTGGTAATAGTCAAACAGAGAGTTGCTCTGGCAAACTCGATGGGACCAATCTGCTCATCTCGGTGGGATCGAAACGTTACGAAAAGGAAACAGAGTGTTTGCATTGCAATCTCGGTGGGACCGATCGCTCATCTCGGTTGGACTGAAACGTTACAAAGGGAATGATAGAGATTACAATCCCATCTTGGTGAGACCGAGATCCCTATCGGTGAGACCGAAAAGACTCGGGTTTTTTGGCATTGGCCGGATAGAAAGAATCGGTGGGGCCGAGTTGGATATTTGGTTTGGGACGGATGTGGATATGAGAAAGTAGTGGAGGGTTTTAGAGCATATCACTAAGCATTTTGAGCAAGAACCTCATTAAGAAACACGTCATCCCTTCTTAATAGTATTGGCTTTTCCTATAGACTCAATGTTATCTTGGATCACTAAAATAGAAATCGTAGAGTCTTGTGCTTTGAGTTTGAGCCAATCTTTTGTCCTTAGCAATTTGAAGGGTCCACTTCCTAATCCATGCCATACCAATCATTGAGCTTTCCTGAAATATTCATCTTGAAATAGCATTATCTCAATGAGCTATATGTTTTTAGGAATTACCAAAACCACCCATGGATAGTTGCACTTTCAATCTCCCCTTTTTTGGTAATTGATGACAACATATAGATCAAAGCTTCGACAAATGATAAGATTGAAAAAATCATCGCTTTGAGAAGTATGTGATATGCAAGAGCTCCCCCTAAATTTGTGCATTATTTAAAATTTGCTTTTGAATGCAAACGACAATCGATTAGGATCATGGGTTACTCTTCCATGTCACATACATCTTGGTAGAAATGATAGAAATTAAAACAGATGCACTCATCACCAAGCAAAGTGAATGATCATAAGAGGATATAAAGATAATATCATCCAACAAGCATTAAGGGTAGGATATGATCAAACACATGATCAAACAAGTATCTCACAAGGACATAAAGTTTCAAAGCAAACCAAATAAGTGCAAAGAGAGAATAAAAAGGCAACACTCTCTCTCGAAGCCTATGATCTATACATTTTTCTCCCCCTTTGGCAACAAGTTACCAAAAAGTTCAAAATGCATAGTGCTAAACGACTCTCAGGCTTGATCTTCGGGAGGTGGTGTTGATAGAACTCCAAGGACGAAGGCTTCAGATGAAGTAGCTGGAGCTTGTGGAGTAGCTGCTGGAGGTGGAACTGGAGCTGTTGCTGCTGGTGCTGATGTTGTAGCTCTGGTGTTGTCACTGGCACTGCAGCAGATCTCTGTCCTCTGGGCACTCTGGCAAAAGCATCTGTGGTAGACTTGCCCTTCTTCTCCTCTGCTTCCTCCTGAAGTTGCTCAACTGCAGTTCGGATTTCTATTACCTTGACATCAAGGTCATAGAATTTCTGCTCAATGATCCTCTCCAGACTCTCCTGGTTCTTGGTCTGGGTGGCCAAGCCCTTCTCAATCCTCAGGGTGGATTGGATCAGATATCCAAGCTGGTCTTGCTTGCTCTTCAAGAATACGAGATGCCTCCTCTCGCTGGCATCTTTGCAGCCTTCTCTGCCTTAGCCTTCCCTCTCTTCTCATGTGCTTGAGCTGAAGATGGTTCATTCTCATTCATCACTACTGTGTTATCTTCAAATTCAGGATAGATGGGCAGGTGCTCTTTGTCCAAAAGATATGTGCTTGTGCCCATCTTTGAGTTGATGAGCTCCTGAATGTGTGGGGCATACCCACAACTTCTCTTCTGGTCAGCAGCAGTCCTCTTGATTGTCTCAACAATCAGGCTCATAACTTTGAACTTCTGTGGAACATCAAATATGTGCAGCAAGTTGATGGCATGTCCTCTGATCATCTTGTGATCACCTGACTTGGGTAGCAGTGTGTGCCTTAAGATCCAGTTTATGGTTGGCAGACCAGACAACAAGTAGTGTACAGATCCAAACTTATGTGTATCCAAAGCAACATCTGGGATCTCTTTGTACATGTTGGCCATAGTGTTGTGGTCTTTCTTCTTCTCTGCATAAATGTCCAAGTCATCCTCATGTTCCTCAGGAGCATTTATAAGCTTGACCCATTCCTCAACTCAGAGATCGGTACCTAGTACCCTCGAGACATCCATACTATCCTTCCATCTGGATAGAAGTGTGCGATGGAGTAAAACTGCATGATGAGCTCATCATTCCACCTGGTGAGCTTCTGGGCAACAAAAGTGTCCACTCCACATGCCTTGAAGCTATCAAGCACACCAGGGAAGTGATCCTCATTCTCCTTGATGAACTCCCAGTCAACCCATCTCATGTCACACACAATGGGCTTCTTGTCAAGCAGAATAGTCTCATAGAAGTCCTGCTGTTCCTTAGTGTGAAATCTGTAGTCCACAACAGTCCTTCTCCTGATAGCATATGGATCATACTGTCTCCATATTCTTAATCCTACATCCTTCCTGATTTTCATGTTCTCTGCAACTGGGTGTGCATCAGTGTGGTCAGGGATCTTGTTCTTCAGCTTTCTCAAAACAACAGAATCATCTTCTTCTTCTTCAGCAGCTTGAGGCACTGGGGCCTTGTTCTTCTCTTTAGCAGGTATGTTCCTAGTGCTTCCCTTGGGTTTTGGTTTTGGAGCTAGAGCAGCAGCCTTGGGAGCAGCTTTGGGCTTTGATGGAGCAGCCCCTGATTTAGTTGCATCTCCCATAAGCTTTTGTGCTTTGGTTGCTGGTGCAGCATCCTCTTCCTCTTCTTCTTCTTCTTCTTCTTCTTCAGACTCTCTCATCATTGATGGCTTCCCAATAACTCTGGCAATGGTCTTCTTGACCCTTTCTTTTCTCTTCTTGCCATCTCCAGTTTCCTTGGGTTCAAGAGTGAACTCCATTGTTTCTTGAGTGGAGGCTCTGGCTTTTGACATTGGAACTCTTCTTGCTGGAGCCTTTGTTTTCAGTCCAGGCTTTGTTGCAGCAGCTGTGCCATACTCCTTTTTCAGCACCTTTTTCCTTGAAGTGGCTTCATCCTCAACAGCCACATAATCTTCATCCTCTGAATCAGAAGTTTTCTTCTTCCTAGTCCTGGTGGCAGCCTTTGGCAGATTGCTTGGAGTGCTCCTGCTGCCTTCATCATAGCTGCCTCAGGGACTAGTGCCCTCACTCAACTAAACCTGCTCTTCTGACTTGTTCTGGCTGTCACTTTGGTCAGACATCTTTGCAAATACTCTGACAGCAGACCCTGTGAATAGGTTATAGATGAGGTAGAGTAGATGAGCATCACAAAGTACAAGAGTTTTGCAAAAAGGATGACTTAAAAACTTAGTTTTAGTTCTTCACAGAAAGCATTTCTGATCTACCGATTTGTAAACTCGGTGATACCGAAGTAGCTTTTAGAACCTAAACTAGTGAACTTGGTTAGACCGAGTCACAGTTCAGTGGTACCGAGACTGCTAGGGTTTCACAGAGAATCGAACTCGGTCAGACCGAAAACGCATGTGCACCGGCCTAAGCCAAAATCGGTGAGACCGATTTCAACAACTCGGTCGGTCCGAGATGAATTCGGCGGAGACCTAACCCTAAATTTTCAAATCAAAACTAATCTATGGGATGTTTTCGCTGGACATGATGATTTTAATCGTGGCAAGAATCATGGCAAAGCAATGTGCTAAGAATCGGACTTAAGGATTAGCACAAAGTTCAAGTTCATACCCTAGTTCGGCGACGAACTTGCTACGGCGGCAACGGCACTGGAGATTTCCGTTGACGGCGGCGGAGACCAGCGGCGGGAGGTCGCTGGCGATGAGAGGACGATCCGGAGACCCGAGGAGGCAGAGTAGGTTACGCGCGGCCGAGGAGGTTCAGAAAAATTTCCAAAATTTGGCCTGTCGGTATATATAACCTGACCCTGTCGGTGTGACCGAGTGGAATGATTCGGTGGCACCGAGATGCAAAAGCAAGCGATTCGCAACTCGGTGTGACTGAAAAGTTCTAATCGGTTGCACCGAGATTGAAAACCCTAGATCAACTTAGTGACTCGGTAGGACCGAAAAGGACAAATTGGTCAGACCGAGATGCACAAAGAGGTTTTGAAGGTTTAAGTCTATGATGAATCGGGAACTCCGAGTGCTCCTCACACAGAGTGGTTCAAATCTGACTTGATCAAACTTTGTGATGTAGCATGAATAGTGTTTGAGACGAGAAAATCATAGATAGCTAGAGGGAGTTCTTAGGCATTCTTGTCCATCCATTTAGCAAAAGAGAAAGAGCCAAACAATTAAAACAACAAATGGATGTCCTCGAATGAGTAAAATATGCAACCAACATGCTCACACAATAAAATGGCAAATGAAATATGCGACAAAGCATGCACAAACACTCTAGCATCTATCAAGCAGTTTGGCGATGAGTCATCTATATATGAGTATATTGACATAGGAGTCAAATGAGAACATTTGATCATAGGTCATACTCATCGTTTAAGCACAAGTGGGGTTACCACTTTTACATAAAGCATTGTTGTGTTCACACCATTAGAGTTTCTTTAGCTCAATTGATTAGAGTAAAGCTCCCCTAGATGTGATATCCCCCTAAGAGGGATGAACTAACCTTGGGTTTTTTCGATGATGACTTCATGTAGGTGTTGAAGATGTAGATGCTCAATGTTGATGTAGATCATTTGGAGCAATCCTTTGGAGTGAGTTGCACTTTCAATACCTACACGGGTTAGTCCCACAAGGAACAAATAAGGATATCCATACACATAGAGTGATGCATACACAAGATGATGTCCATGAAAGCATTAGGTTACCTTGTCCCTTGTCTTACCAACAAGAGGGTTTGTGACTCCTTGAACTAGTGCAAGATATGGAAGTTGTTTGCACTTGTCCTTGCCAAAATGATAAGAGTGAAGTATGTTGGCGGAGTCACCCTCAAGAACTCTCTAGTCCTCCTTCTTTGGGATCCACACCATCTTGATGGGAATCCTTGGAGTTGTAGTTGTACTTGATGAGGTAGAACTTGATGTGGTCTTGGAACCTACTTGACCAAGGCCTTAGGTGCTTCTTCATATGCATCAATTTCCTCTTAAAGCTTGTCCTTGCCTTTTTGCTTGTGGTCTTATGGTGGAAGATCATATTGAGCTTGTGTCCCTTTGAAAGAAGTAGGATCATACTTATCTTGTTGAGGAACAAACTTTGTCTTGGGGTATTGATCTTCTTCCCACTCAACTCCATTGGCATTGAACTTTCGTTCAAAACCAACACCTTGATTCTTCCGCTGTCTTCCTTGCTTGCGCACAATTTCCTCAAATTGCTTACTTCCAAAGAAGGCTCTTGTAAACACCTTTCTCTATAATTCCCTTCAATAAGCTACTTTCTTGCTCAAGTGTAACTTGGCTAAGAGAATCATTAGTGGAATCAAGAGAATTAATTGAAGCAACAACATTGGATTTAGCATGATTGTTGTTACTACTAGATGATGCATCTTTCTTGTTATTGTTAATAGATTTAACTTGTGGCATATAAGTAGACAAGAGTAAACGCTTGGCAATGTAAGAAGAACTTTTCTTGCGAAGATCATCATTGATTGCCTTTAAAAACTCATGCTCTTTCTCAAGGTTGAGCTTTTCAAAGCGTAGCTTATCATGAGTCTTTAAAAGTTCTTGATGATTTTCCAAGGTAGTTTCATGAGCTAACTTAAGAGTGTTTAGTTCTTGAGTTAGACGCTCAATCTGCTTCTTATCATCATCATTCATTTTATCTTGGTTAGCATGATTAATTGACGTTTCATCATAGTCTTCATCACTAGAGTTGTCAACAAGTAAATCATCATCACCTAGCAAATCATCTTCATCACTATTGAAATCAACATACTCGGGATGTGTTACCTTTGGACCTTTGGCCATGAAGCATCTTCCAGTTCCTTCATTTGGTGAGTCAAATATGTCGTAGGAGTTGGTTGACACAAGTGCTAGACCGGCAACACCTTCATCTTGAGTATATTCGGAGTCGGAGTGATAACTTCTTTCGGAGTGATTGTCGGAGTCGGAGCCGGATACCCATTCACCAACATGAGCTTGATGTCTTATTTTTGTGTAGCTCCTTGATGACTTTTCTTTCCTTTCCGAATCCTTGCTTCTCCGAGAGGTTTTTCGTTCATAACGATCATATCTACTCCTCCTTTCTCTTGGTGGTGATTCTTCTCTTCTACTTCTTCTTTGGGGAGAATCTTCTTTTCTTTTGTAGGGGGTCGTACACTCATTGGAGTAGTGTCCGGGTCTTCCACAATTGTAGCAATTTCGCTCACGACTAGAAGATCTTTTGTCATTGTAGGACCTTGACTTGGAACTTCTTTCTTTGCTTCTACTCTTGTAGAACTTGCTGAAGTTCTTTACCATTAGGCTCAATTCTTCATTGAAGGTTTGCTTCTCACTTGATGATGTGGGAGCATCACACGAGGCTTTGTAAGCACCACTTGACTTGTTGTGAATCTCTTCCTTATCCTTGAGTGACATCTCATGAGCAACAATTCTTCCAATGACTTTCGTTGGCTTGAGATCTTTGTAATTGGGCATCATTTGGATCAGTGTGCACACGGTATCATATTTCCCATCCAAGGCTCTTATGATCTTCTTGATGATGAATTTGTCGGTCATCTCTTCACTTCCTAAGCCGGCAATCTCATTTGTGATGAGAGCAAGCCTAGAGTACATTTCAGCAACACCTTCACCATCCTTCATTTTGAACTTGTCAAGTTGACTTTGAAGCACATCCAATTTGGATTCCTTGACGGGGTCGGTACCTTCGTGCATATCAATCAAAGTATCTGAAATTTCCTTTGCATTCTCAAGACGGCTGATTTTGTTGAATTCTTCGAGGCACAATCCATTGAAGAGAATATCACAAGCTTGAGCATTGTCTTGTAGCATCTTCAACTCTTCCGCGGTAGTTTCACGGTTAGGTTCTTTCCCATCGAAGAATTCACCTTGTAAGCCAATACACACAATAGCCCAAACGGCGGGGTTATGTTCAAGAATATGCATTTTCATCTTATGCTTCCAACTAGCAAAATTTGTACCATCAAAGTAAGGACCTCGACGGTGGTAATTTCCCTCGCCAGACGCCATACTCTCCTAGGTTGTGAAACCAAGGCTATGACCACCAAAAGCTATGGAAATCAAAGCAAATGGAGACCAAAGCTCTGATACCACTTGTAGGATTGAAAGTATGTCTAGAGGGGGTGATTAGACTACTTGACCAAATAAAAATCTAGCCTTTTCCCAATTTTAGTTCTTGGCAGATTTTAGCAACTTAGAACAAGTCAAGCAATCAACCTACACATGCAATTCTAAGAGTATAGCAGCAGAATGTAAAACAATTGCATATGAAGGTAAAGGGAGGAGTTTGAGGAGCAAAGCATAATGTTGACACGGAGATTTTTTATCCGTGGTTCTGATAGGTGGTGCTATCGTACATCCACGTTGATGGAGACTTCAACCCACGAAGGGTAACAGTTGTGCGAGTCCACGGAGGGCTCCACCCATAAAAGGTCCACGAAGAAGCAACCTTGTCTATCCCACCATGGCCATCGCCCAAGAAGGACTTGCCTCACTAGGGTAGATCTTCACGAAGTAGGCGATATCCTTGCCCTTACAAACTCCTTGGTTCAACTCCACAATCTTGACGGAGGCTCCCAAGTGACACCTAGCCAATCTAGGAGACACCACTCTCCAAGAAGTAATAAATGGTGTGTTGATGATGAACTCCTTGCTCTTGTGCTTCAAATGATAGTCTTCCCAACACTCAACTCTCTCTCATAGGATTGGATTTGGTGGAAAGAAGATTTGAGTGGAAAGCAACTTGGGGAAGGCTAGAGATCAAGATTTATGTGGTTGGAATGGGATATCTTGACCTCAACACAAGTGTAGGTGGTTCTCTCTCAAAAAATATGTATTGGAAGTGTAGGCATGTTCTGATGGCTCTCTCTATGAATGAAGAGGGGGTGGAGGGGTATATATAGCCTCCACACAAAATCTAACCGTTACACACAAATCACAAATCTCGGTGGGACCGATTCAGAGAACTCGGTCAGACTAACTTGGTTCATAATGTGACCGTTAGGTGTTTCGGTGGGACCGACATGTCAACTCAGTGGAACCGATATCATTAGGGTTAGGGCATAACGTAATCTCAGTTTGACCGATTACACAAACTCGGTGCGACCGATTTTGGTAATAGACAAACAGAGAGTTTGTCAGGCAAACTCGGTGGGACCGATTCGCTCATCTCGGTGGGACCGAAATGTTACGAAAAGGAAACAGAGTGTTTGCATTGCAATCTCGGTGGGACCGATCACTCATCTCGGTTGGACCAAAACGTTACGAAGGGAAACAGAGAGATTACAATCCCATCTCGGTGAGACCGAGATCCCTATCGGTGAGACCGAAAAGACTAGGGTTTTTGCCTTCGGATCTGTGATAGAAGGTGTACCCAACAGTTTCCTTTGGGTATCCTATGAAGACGCATTTCTTTGATTTGGGTTTGAGCTTATCAAGTTGAAACTTTTTCACATCTCAGCCCCAAACTTTAAGAAACGATAACTTAGGTTTCTTGCCAAACCATAGTTCAAATGGTGTCATCTCAACGGATTTAGATGGTGCCCTATTTAACGTGAATGTAGTTGTCTCTAATGCATAACCCCAAAAACGATAGTGGTAAATCGGTAAGAGGCATCATAGATTGCACTATATCTAATAAAGTACGGTTATGACGTTCGAACACACCATTACGCTGTGGTGTTCCGGGTGGCGTGAGTATGTGAAACTATTCCACATTGTTTTAATTGAAGGCCAAACTCGTAACTCAAATATTCGTCTCCGCGATCAAATCGCAGAAAACTTTATTTTCTTGTTACGATGATTCTCCACTTCACTCTGAAATTCTTTGAACTTTTCAAATGTTTCAAACTTGTGTTTCATCAAGTAGATATAGCCATATCTGCTCAAATCATCTGTGAAGGTTAGAAAATAATGATACCCGCCGCGAGCCTCAACATTCATTGGACCACATACATCAGTATATATGATTTCCAACAAATCTGTTGCTTGCTCCATTATTCCGGAGAACGGAGTTTTAGTCATCTTGCCCATGAGGCATGGTTCGCAAGTACCAAGTGATTCATAATCAAGTGATTCCAAAAGTCCATCAGAATGGAATTTCTTCATGCGCTTTACACCAATATGACCCAAACGGCAATGCCACAAATAAGTTGCACTATCATTATCAACTCTGCATCTTTTGGCTTCAATATTATGAATATGTGTATCACTACTATCGAGATTCAATAAAAATAGACCACTCTTCAAGGGTGCATGACCATAAAATATATTACTCATATAAATAGAACAACCATTATTATCTGATTTAAATGAATAACCGTCTCGCATCAAACAAGATCCAGATATAGTGTTTATGCTCAACGCTGGCACCAAATAACAATTATTCAGGTCTAAAACTCATCCCGAAGGTAGATGTAGAGGTAGCATGCCAACGACAATCACATCAACTTTGGAACCATTTCCCATGCACATCGTCACCTCGTCCTTAGCCAATCTTTGCTTAATCCGTAGTCCCTGTTTCGAGTTGCAAATATTAGCAACAGGACTAGTATCAAATACCCAGGTGCTACTGCGAGCATTAGTAAGGTACACATCAATAACATGTATATCACATATACCTTTGTTCACCTTGCCATCCTTCTTATCCGCCAAATAGGCAGTTCCACTTCCATTGATCAGTCCGTTTGCAGTAGAAGCACTCAGTCTTAGACTTAGTTCCAGACTTGGGCTTCTTCACTTGAGCAGCAACTTGCTTGCCGTTCTTCTTGAAGTTCCCCTTCTTAACTTTACCATTTTCTTGAAACTTGTGGTCTTGTTGACCATCAACACTTGATGCTCCTTCTTGATTTCTACCACCGCAGCCTTTAGCATTGCGAAGAGCTCGGGAATTGTCTTATCCATCCCTTGCATATTATAGTAAATCACGAAGCTCTTGTAGCTTGGTGGCAGTGATTGAAGAATTCTGTCAATGACACTATCATCAGGAAGATTAACTCCCACTTGAATCAAGTGATTATTATACCCAGACATTTTGAGTATATGTTCACTGACAGAACTGTTCTCCTCCATCTTGCAGCAATAGAACTTATTGGAGACTTCATATCTCTCAATCCAGGCATTTGCTTGAAATATTAGATTCAACTCCTGGAACATCTCATATGCTCCATGACGTTCAACACGTCGTTGAAGTCCCGGTTCTAAGCCGTAAAGCATGGCACACTGAATTATCGAGTAGTCATCAGCTTTGCTCTGCCAGACGTTCATAACATCTGGCGTTGCACCTGCAGTGGGTTTGGCACCTAGCGATGCTTCCAGGACATAATTTTTCTATGCAGCAATGAGGATAATCCTCAAGTTACGGACCCAGTCCGTGTAGTTGCTACCATCATCTTTCAACTTAGCTTTCTCTAGGAACGCATTAAAATTCAACGGAACAACAACACGGTCCATCTATCTACAACAACATAGGCATGCAGAATACTATCAGGTACTAAGTTCATGATAAATTAAAGTTCAATTAATCATATTACTAAAGAACTCCCACTTAGATAGACATCCCTCTAATCATCTAAGTGATCACGTGATCCATATCAACTAAACCATGTCCCATCATCACGTGAGATGGAGTAGTTTTCAATGGTGAACATCACTATGTTGATCATATCTGCTATATGATTCACGCCGACCTTTTCGGTCTCAGTGTTCCGAGGCCATATCTGCATATGCTAGGCTCGTCAAGTTTAACCCGAGTATTCTGCGTGTGCAAAACTGGCTTGCACATGTTGTATGTGAACGTAGAGCTTATCACACCCGACCATCACATGGTGTCTCTACACGACGAACTTTCACAACGGTGCGTACTCAGGGAGAACACTTGTACCTTGAAATTTAGTGAGAGATCATCTTATAATGGTATCGTCGAACTAAGCAAAATAAGATACATAAAGGATAAACATCACATGCAATCAATATAAGTGATATGATATGGCCATCATCATATTGTGCCTTTGATCTCCATCTCCAAATCACCGTCATGATCACCATCGTCACCGGCGCGACACCTTGCTCTCCATCGTATCATCGTTGTCGTCTTGCCAACTATTCCTTCTCCGACGATCGCTACCGCTTAGTGATAAAGTAAAGCAATTACATGGCGATTGCATTTCATACAATAAAGCGACAACCATATGGCTCCTGCCAGTTGCCAATAACTCCATTACAAAATATGATTATCTCATACAATAAAATTTAGCATCATGTCTTGACCATATCACATCACAACATGCCCCGCAAAAACAAGTTAGACGTCCTCTACTTTGTTGTTGCAAGTTGTACGTGGCTGCTACGGGCTTAGCAAGAACCGTTCTTACCTACGCATCAAAACCACAACGATTTTTCGTCAAGTGTGTGTTGTTTTAACCTTCAACAAGGACCGGGCGTAGCCACACTCGATTCAACTAAAGTTGGAGAAACTGACACCTTTGCCAGCCACCTGTGTGCTAAGCACGTCGGTAGAACCAGTCTCGTGTAAGCGTACGCGTAATGTCGGTCCGGGCGCTTCATCCAACAATACCACCGAATCAAAGTATGACATGATGGTAAGCAGTATGACTATTATCGCCCACAACTCACTTGTGTTCTACTCGTGCATATAACATCTACGCATAAACCTGGCTCTGATACCATGATACGTCTCCAACATATCTATAATTTTTTATTGTTCCATGCTATTATATATTCTGTTTTGGATGTTTAATGGGCTTATTTATACACTTTTATATTATTTTTGGGACTAACCTATTAACCCAAGGCCCAGTGCAAATTGCTGTTTTTTGCCTATTTCAGTGTTTCGCAGAAAAGGAATATCAAACGGAGTCCAAACGGAATGAAACCTTCGGGAGCGTGATTTTTGGAACAAACGTGATCTAGAGGACTTGGAGTGCACGTCAAGAAACGAACAAGGAGGCCACGAGGCAGGGGGCACGCCTACCCTCCTGGGCGCGCCCTCCACCCTTGTGGGCCCCTCGTGGCTGCACCGACCTACTCCTTCCTCCTATATATACCTACGTACCCCGAAACCATCCAGGAGCACCACGAAAACCTATTTCCACCGCCGCAACCTTCTGTACCCGTGAGATCCCATCTTGGGGCCTTTTCCGGTGCTCCATCGAAGGGGGAATCGATCAGGGAGGGCTTCTACTTCAACACCATAGCCTCTCCGATGATGTGTGAGTAGTTTACCACAGACCTTCGGGTCCATAGTTATTAGCTAGATGTCTTCTTCTCTCTTTTTGGATCTCAATACAAAGTTCTCCTCGATCTTCTTGGAGATCTATTCGATGTAACTCTTTTTCCGGTGTGTTTGTCGAGATCCGATGAATTGTGGGTTTATGATCAAGATTATCTATGAACAATATTTGAATCTTCTCTGAATTCTTTTATGTATGATTGGTTATCTTTGCAAGTCTCTTCAAATTATCAGTTTGGTTTGGCCTACTAGATTGATCTTTCTTGCAATGGGAGAAGTGCTTACCTTTGTATTCAATCTTGCGTTGCTCGATCCCAGTGACAGAAAGGGAAACGACACGTATTGTATTGTAGCCATCGAGGATAGAAAGATGGGGTTTATATCATATTGCTTGAGTTTATCCCTCTACATCATGTCATCTTGACTAATGCGTTACTCTATTCTTATGAACTTAATACTCTAGATGCATGCTGGATAGCGGTCGATGTGTGGAGTGATAGTAGTAGATGCAGGCAAGAGTCGGTCTACTTGTCACGGACGTGATGCCTATATACATGGTCATGCCTAGATATTCTCACAATTATGCACTTTTCTGTCAATTCCTCGACAGTAATTTGTTCACCCACCGTAATACTTATGCTATCTTGAGAGAAGCCACTAGTGAAACCTATGGCCCCAGGGTCTATTTTCCATCATATTAATCTCCCGTCAACTAGCTATTTCTATTCCGTTTATTTTGCTTTCTTTACTTTTAGTCTTTATCATAAAAATACCAAAAATATTATCTTATCATCTCTATCAAATCTCACTTTTGCAAGTGGCCGTGAAGGGATTGACAACCCCTTTATCACATTGGTTGCAAGGTTCTTATTTGTTTGTGTAGGTACGAGAGACTTGCGTGTGGCCTCCTACTATATTGATACCTTGGTTCTCAAAAACTGAGGGAAATACTTACGCTACTTTGCTGCATCACCCTTTCCTCTTCAAGGGAAAATCAACGCAAGCTCAAGAGGTAGCATACCACTATTGGGGAACATAGTAATTTTAGAAAATTTCCTACGCACACGCGAGATCATGGTGATGCATAGCAACGAGCGGGGAGAGTGTTGTCCACGTACCCTCGTAGACCGAAAGCGGTAATGTTATGACAACGCGGTTGATGTAGTCGTACGTCTTCACGATCGACCGATCCTAGTACCGAAAGTATGGCGCCTCCGCGATCTGCACATGTTCGGCTCAGTGACGTCCCACGAACTCATGATCCAGCAGAGCATCGAGGGAGAGCTTCGTCAGCGCGACGGTGTGATGACGGTGATGATGAAGCTACCGGCGCAGGGCTTTGCCTAAGCACTACGACGATATGACCGAGGTGGATTATGGTGGAGGGGGGCACCGCACACGGCTAAGAGATCAATGATCGACTTGTGTCTCTATGGGGTGCCCCCTGGCCATGTATATAAAGGATGGAGGAAGGAGGAGGCCGACCCTCATAGGGCGCGCCCAAAGTGTGGAGTCCTACTAGGACTCCCTAGTCCTAGTAGGATTCCACCTCCCACATGGAATAGGAAAAAGGGAAGGGAGAAGGAGAAGGAAGGAAGGGGCGCTGATGAAGTCATGTACCTAGGGTAGGGACATGGACCTGCCCAAAGGTACCCTCCCCAAGGACACTCGCGAAAGAAGCTGCCTTCCAGTCGACCTGGTAGGCTTCCACTCGACAGAATCCGAGACACTCGACCAAGAAGGCTCACTCGACCATCAGGTGCCTGTGAATCACTCTGTATCCAAACGGTCTGTAATTAAGTAGTCTTTATGGTCATGATGACACTTTATGTCCCAGACACAAGAACGCCAGGTCTTAACGTACATTAAACCCTCTCGCTTTCATTAGGCTGGCTGGGGTCTGGCGCACTCTATATAAGCCACCCTCCACAGTAGAAGGGTTCGCACCCCTGTAACACATACACATATAATCCGATTCGATCGCCTGGGCTCCAGGCGTGGGGCTGTTACTTCCTTCGAGAAGGGCCTGAACTCGTAAATCCCTTGCGTATACAACTACTCCATAGCTAGGATCTTGCCTCTCCATTCCTACCCCCATTCTCTTGTCGGACTTAGAACCATGATATTGGCGCCCACCGTGGGGGCCGGTGTTCTAGCGATTTGTTGGAGAAGTTGGAATTCTTTCGATCTCCTACATCATGGTCTCAGGTGGAGTTCTGGTCGAGGGTCGCGAGATCCGTCTCGGTGCGCTCATGTTCGTCACCGACGACTCTGCTTGGCTTCAGGAGGCTCCACTCGACGTGGACGTGCTCCCCGTCCGCGGGGCGACGCACTTTCGAGCTGCAGTGTCCATGGCGTCCTCCTCATGCAACCGTCGACCCAGATGGGTCGGCTCTCGTGCTGCCCTCGCCCTGGGCCTCCCGCCGGCGCAAGCGTTTCGGTCGGTCGAGGCTTCAGCGGTGGGTGAGGCATGCGATGGCTCGCCAGTCGGCCACCCCCCAAGTCGCGGCGATCGAGCCCGACGAATCTCTCTACGGCCTGTTCGATTGGCTCTGCAGAGACTGCGTCCGAAAAGGAGATAGCGATGACTGGGCGGCAGAGGTTCGGATGGTCGATGGACCATGCAGTCCCCGGATTCCCCGCACCAACGGAGGTGACGGTGGAGGCGATCCAGCAAGCCCACGAAGAGTACCTGCCCGAGCCCCTCACTTCGCTTCAGAGGAGGAGTCACTGCCGGAACATGGATGCGCTTCACACTCCTATCATTGGAGAAACCCCGAGGCTCGTGCCTTGGAGGATGCGCGCTTAGCCAACCTGGCTGAGCGACTCGACCGAGAACCTTCAGCGAGTACTCGACGATGCTGCGACCAAGGGTTCCAGAATCCAGCCGACGTCGGCTCTTCCAGCCACCAACTCGGTATATCGAACTCCGATTCAGAATTTAGCGGTATGTCGCCAGATAGCGTAGTCAATTTAGCCTTCGATCGGAGGCGGGTAGAGGTTTGCTACAAATCAGAGATCTGCTCGGGCGGCAGGAGACCAAAACTCAGTCGATTACAGTCGCGGAACAGGATTCACAAACCGATCCGTCGTGCGAATTCAGTCCAGTCGGCCCATAGTCCGAGATCGCCCCAGGCGTGAGGAACGTGGGGCGGCGGGATGATCGATACAAGAGTCATGAAAGCAATATGAGCACCGATTCGATCGCAATGATCGACGCCGAAAGTGCACACTCCTCCCCAACGGGTGGATCATACGCTCCTCGGCGGCAGGACGACGACGCCAAAGACAAGTGTTGGGCGAAGAGTTCCAGACGACCCCAGGGAACCAGGCTTTGATGCGAGATCTATTATCGTTCAAGGTTTGGTCGACAGGAACAGAGCTCACCGAGAAGGCCATGACAGAGATGTTCCCTCCAGCAGCAGAGTTCATGTCTCAGGGCCAGAGTGTTTCAGCAGAGCCATCAGAGCCGCGGTGATTCCTCCCAACTTCAGGTTGGCGACTGGAGTCAGTAAGTTCACTGGTGAATCCAAGCGACACTTGGCTTGAAGATTACCGAGTGGTTGTTCAGATCGTGGCGGCGGCAATGATGAGGTAGCCATGAAGCATTTGCCTCTTATGTTGGAGGGTTCAGCCGGAGCATGGTTGAATCGATTAGCACCCAGCAAAGATGTTACACTTGGGAAGATCTTGCCCGAGTGTTTGTCAGACATTTGAAGGGACTTGCAAGCGACCAGCAGGGTTGACGGAGTTGTCGTGTGTGCGTAAGTCGAGTGAAACTTTGAGAGATTATATCCAGAGGTGGATCACTTTGCACCACACAGTTGAGAATGTATCTGATCACCAGGCAGTTTGTGCCTTCAAAGAAGGTGTCAAGAACAGAGACTTGAGTTTGAAATTCGGTCGAACCGGAGATATGACCCTGAGTTGGATGATGGAGATTGCCACCAAGTATGCAAATGGTGAAGAAGAGGATCGACTCCGGAGTGGTAAATACAAATCGGCCGCTAATGAGGCCGGCGGAGGAAATTCCAGTAGGAAGCAGAAGCGCAAAGCCGAGCCAACTGCTCCGGAGAGGCCTTGGTCAGGACCCTGTGAAAGTTCAAGGGGAAACCCAAGGGTCCTTGGAACCCCAAGAAGGTGAAAGACCAGGATGGAAATGACGTGTTGGATTTGCCATGTCACATTCACACGAAGAAAGATGAAGAGGGTAAACTCATTTACCCGAAACATACCACTCGACAAAGTGTCGGCTCTTGATTCAGCTAGCCCAAGGGAAACAGCCCAAGGATAAAGATAAGGAGACAGACAAAGTTGAGGACAAAGATGACAGCGATGATGGATATCCCCAGGTCAATTCCACCCTGATGATTTTTGCTGACGTCGAAAGCAAAAGTCGATTGAAGGTTATCAATCGGGAAGTGAACATGGTCGCTTCAGCGACGCCCAACTATCTGAAATGGTCCCAGACCACCATCACATTCGACCAGTCCGATCACCCGACGCACATTACTACCCCTGGGAGGCAAGCGTTGGTGGTCGACCCAGTCGTCGAAGGCACTCGGACCACCAAAGTTTTGATGGATGGTGGTAGTGGCTTGAACATATTGTACACAGAGACGTTGAAAGGGATGGGCATTCCGATGTCCAGACTCAGTACCAGTAACATGAGCTTCCACGGAGTCATTCCTGGAAAGAAGGCTGAGTCACTCGGCCAAATTGCTCTTGATGTAGTTTTTGGTGATTCAAAGCATTTCCGGAAAGAAAAGTTGACCTTTGAGGTCGTGGATTTCAGGCGCTTATCACGCTATTCGGGAAGGTCGGCATATGCACGCTTCATGGCCCACCATGTTACGTGTATCTTAAACCGAAGATGCACGGCCCCAAGGGCGTGATCACTATTACGGGCAATAGGAAGAAGGCGGAAGAGTGCTTCCAGAAGGGCTCTAAGATCGCCGATGCCCAGTTGGCAGTGGTAGAGTTACAAGAGTATCAGAAAACTGCAGATCCGAGTGATTTGTTGCGAGCTAAGAAGCCCGCTACAGAGTCAGCATTCCAGTCGTCCGGCGAGATGAAACAGGTTCACATTCACCCGACTGATCCCAATGCTTCTCCGACCAACGTTTCAACAACACTCAACTCAAAATAGGAAGAAGCGCTCATCCAGTTCCTCCGTGAGAACTGGGACATCTTTGCATGGACGCCTGCTGACATGCCGGGTGTTCCCAGGGGGCTGGCTGAGCACCGCCTACGAGTCGACCCAAAAGTCAAACCGGTTAAAGAACATCTTCGACGGTCCGTCGTCCAGAAGAGAAAGGCCATTGGTGAAGAGGTGGCTCGGCTCTTAGTGGCAGAGTTCATCCGAGAGATCTACCACTCCGAGTTGCTCGCCAATGTCGTCATGGTCCCCAAGAAGGACAAGTCATTGCGCATGTGCATCGATTTCGAGCATATCAATCGGGCCTGCCCGAAAGATCATTTCCCTCTGCCTGGCATTGACCAAATAGTCGACTCAACTGCGGGATGTGAGAGCTTGTCTTTTTTAGACGCCTATTCCGGGTACCATCAGATCCGTCTGTATGGACCCGATGAGATTAAAACAGCGTTCATCACTCCATTCGGTGCTTCGTTATGTCACCATGCCATTCGGTCTCAAGAATGCCGAGCCACATTCATGAGGATGATTCAAAAGTGTTTGCTCACTCAAATCGATCCGGAATGTGGAAGCGCATATGGATGATATAGTGGTCAAGTCACGAAAGGGTTCCGACCTGTTGACCGACCTTTGCTGAAACATTTGCCAATCTCGTGGAGATATGATATCAAGCTTAACCCATCAAAGTGCACATTTGGAGTTCCCGTGGAAAGTTACTCGGTTTTCTCGTTTACGGCGGGAATCGATGCTAACCCGAAAAGGTTGGCACTATACTCGAATGAAGCGCCACATGCGTGTGCATGATGTCCGAAGCTTCTTGGATGCTTGGCCGCTTTAAGTCGATTCATCTCTCATCTCGGTGAAAAGGCATTGCCTCTTTACCGATCGATGAAGAAGTTAGACAAGTTGACGGACTCCGAAGTTGATGCAGCGCTTGCGAGCTAAAAGCTCTGCTCTCCACCCAGCCGATGCTTGCTGATCCTATCAAGAAAGAGCCTTTGTTGCTTTACATTGCAGCCCTTTGGACAAGTCGTCAAGACTGCATTTACGGTCGAAGCGGAAGAAGACGGAAAAGCCTTCAAAGTTCAACGCCCAGTTTATTATCTTTCTGAAGTGCTGACCCCATAAAAGCAAAGATACCCTCACTATCAGAAGCTTGTTTATGGGATTTATATGACCACAAAGAAGGTTTCTCATTATTTCTCTGATCATTCCATTACGTCGCCGACGCCCCATTGTCGGAAATTCTTCATAATGTAGATGCAACCGGTCGAGTGGCTAAATGGGCGATTAAACTCCTTCCCTTGATATCAAATTTGAGGCAAAGAATGCCATCAAGTCCCAAGCAATAGCGGACTTCCTCGCCGAGTGGATCTAACAGCAGCTTCCGACTCAAGTTCACTCGAACCTTTGGACTATGTTTTTCGATGGTTCCAAGATGCTGAACGGTTACAGTGCGGGGTTGTGTTGGTTTCCCGAGGAGATAAGCTCAAATATGTTCTCCAGATTCACTTTGATTCTTCCAACAACGAAGCGTAATATGAAGCACTCATGTATGGGTTGCGTATGGCCATTTCATTTCGGCGTCACGCCTTATGGTCTACTACGACTCGGATTTGGTTGTTAATCAAGTGATGAAGGAGTGGGATGTCGAAGCCCGGCTATGACAGGTTACTCTAATGCAAGGAGAAAATTTGGAGAAGAAATTCGAGGGGTTAGAGCTTCATCATATACCCCGATCGAAAAATCAAGCTGCGGATGATTTGGCGAAGATAGGGTCCAAGAGAGAAGCCATTCCCAACAATGTATTTTTGGAGCACATTCATGCACCATCAGTGCAGGAGGATCCTTTCACAGAAGAAGCCCCGCAGCAAAAGAGTGCCAATGATCCGACTGAAGTTGAGGTCCCAGCCGTGGTCGACCTGATTATGGAAGTTGTGGTCATCACTCCCGATCGACAAAGGCCGTACATCGCATATATCCTAAGGAAAGAGCTCCGGAGAATGAAGAAGAGGCTCGACAGATCGTCTGGTCGATCCAAGGCCTTTACAAAGGATCAAGGGACAGTTATGCGAGAGAAAGCGCAATCGAGTCGCCCGTAAGTGTGTCACGCCGTAAGAAGGTCGATAATTCTTGAGGATATCCACTGGGACCTGTGGCCATCATGCGTCCTCTCGGACCATTGTGGCTAAAGCATACCAAGCGGGATTTTACTGGCCGAAAGCAAATGAAATGGCAAAAGAAATAGTCGACAAGTGTGAAGGGTGTCAGTTCTATTCCAACATGTCACACAAGCCCGCCTCATCCTTGAAGACCATTCCACTCGTCTGGCCCTTCGCTGTTTGGGGATTAGACATGATTGGACCGCCGAGAACTGGCGAAGCGGCTTCACTCATTTGCTAGTAGCAATCGACAAGTTCACCAAGTGGATCGAAGCCAAGCCCATCAAGAACCTCGATGCATGCACCGCTATCGGTTTCATCGGAGAGTTGATATTCAGATATGGAGTTACGCATAGTATCATCACCGACAATGGGTCAAACTTCGATAATGACAAGTTCAAAGCCTTCACGCCTCTCGAGCACGCGCTGGTCGACTATGCTTCAGCTTGCTCATCCTCACCGAATGGACAAGCAGAGCGTGCAAACGGCCTCATTCTCAAAGGGCTGAAACCATGGTTGATGCGTGATCTCAAGCACGCAGCCGGAGCTTGGGTCGACGAACTTCCATCAGTTCTCTGGGGATTGAGGACCACTCCTAATCGGTCGACTGGGAGAACTCCATTCTTCCTGGTCTATGAAGCTGAAGCAGTTCTGCCGAGTGACCTGCTTCACAATGCGCCTCGAGTCAAACTATACTCTGAAGAAGAAGCGGAACAAGACTGGCAAGATGCAGTCGACCTCTTGGATGAGGAGAGGGAGATGGCCCTGATCCGCTCGACTATCTATCAGCAATACTTGCGTCGATTCCATGCCAGAAATGTGAAGAGTCGAGCCTTCCAAGAGGGAGATTTGGTCCTCCGAGTGGACCAACAGAAACCACACAAGCTCGCTCCCACTTGGGAAGGTCCCTTCATCGTCACAAGAGTTCTCCACAATGGAGCATATCATCTCTACAACGTTGATCGCCAGATCGACGAGCCTCGAGCTTGGAATGCGGAGCTGCTCCGCCTTTTATACTTAAATACTCACTCGGTTGAGATGTAGTAAAAGTACTTTTTGTAGTTTGTTTGTCTAAGACAAGAATGTTATAATTTTCCCAAAGGATTGTTATTACTTTTTGTTGAAATTTCCCCAAGGGTGGCTTAGCTGCGAATCCGGTTCGCCTAAGTTTGTAAAAAATCCTTTCCGAGTGGCGAGCCAGCCTCCCACTCGGGGCTTAGCTGCGAATCCGCTCGCCTAAGTATTCAAAATCCTACCGAGTGGTGAGCCAGCCTCCCACTCGGGGGCTTAGCTGCAGTCCAAGTACTCGCCTAAGTATTCAAAATCCTATCGAGTGGTGAGCCAGCCTCCCACTCGGGGGCTTAGCTGCAGTCCAAGTACTCGCCTAAATATTCAAAATCCTACCGAGTGGTGAGCCAGCCTCCCACTCGGGGGCATAGCTGCAGTCCAAGTACCCGCCTAAGTATTCAAAATCTTACCGAGTGGAGAGCCAGCCTCCCACTCGGGGGCTTAGCAACAGCCCAAGGATTCGCCTAAACATTCAATATAATGAACGCTTCGCAAGGACGACGAGGTGCAGGTCGCTGCTACCTTCTCCTTCAGAGCTACACCATAAAAATCCTACCGAGTGGAGAGCAAACCTCCCACTCGGGGGCTTAGCTGCAGCCTAGTGCTCGCCTAAGTAATAGAAATCCTACCGAGTGGAGAGCAAACCTCCCACTCGGGGGCTTAGCTACAGCCCAGTGCTCACCTAAGTAATAAAAGCCCTACCGAGTGGAGAGCAAACCTCCCACTCGGGGGCTTAGCTGCAGCCCAGTGCTTGCCTAAGTATTCAAAATCCTACCGAGTGGAGAGCAAACCTCCCACTCGGGGGCTTAGCTGCAGCCCAGTGCTCGCCTAAGTGATAAAAATCCTACCGAGTGGAGAGCACACCTCCCGCTCGGAGGCTTAGCTGCAGTCCAGTACTCGCCTAAGTAAGGAATTCATCCCAATCCGCAAGGACGACGAGGTGCAGGTCGACTGCTACCTTCTCCTTCGGAGCTTCGCCACAAGTACAACGTACGGTCCATCCCAATCCGCAAGGACGACGAGGTGCAGGTCGACTGCTACCTTCTCCTTCGGAGCTTCGCCACAAGTACAACGTGCGGTCCATCCCAATCCGCAAGAACGACGAGGTCAGTCGCAGTCTATGCTCCGTATCTACCTGCAAGATAGATGAAGTACAAGTCGACTGGAGTTTCACCTCAAGGATACTACTTACAACAACGAAATATATTCCGAATGAAGAGCAAAGTTCTCTCGAAGGAAAATAAAGCATGTTCAAGGATAGATCAAGTTCGGATAAACATCCTACGGATCCGAAAGTGCTCAGGCGTTAAGCCTATTAAAGTTTGTCGGTTACAAAAACCACTCGGCATTCCGAGGCAAATTTAAGATGGGACTTAGAAGTTTTTTACTCCTCCGGTGGAGGACTGGAAAGTGCAACAAACTGGTCGAGGTCGATTCCGTCGGCAATACGGGTAGCAAAGTGATGAAGGTCTCCATGAAAGATCGGAAGTCGTACTTCCGGTGTTGGCAACTTTGAGGGACGCCACTTGTCCTCTTGCGCTTCCTTGCAGCTTGACACGAACCGAGACAGAGCAACATCAAGCACCACACCGCGTAAGACTTTTTCCATTCTTGCACTCGACTTGGAATCTCATTCAGTCGAGTCATTAAGGATTCAAGGTCATTCTGAAGCGTCTGCTCTGGCCAGAGAGTTGAGTCGATCCGCGACACTGCAGCTTTCAGTCGAGCAAGATAGTCCACCATGCTAGGAACGCGAGACTCTAGTCGGAGCACATTCATAGCAGCTTCGTCCTTCACAGGAGAGTTGATGGGGTCCAGGCTGGTTTCCACTCGACTGGTTTCTTCTTCGAAGTTTTGACAGAATTATGAAAACACAGCTCAGACTCAAAACAACAATCATGCGATCAGCCGATGATAGCAAGACAGTCGGATAAAACATATTACCTTCAAGCATGAGAAACAGCTTCTTGGCGAGCCCTCCAAGATAAACCTCCAGGTCATTTCGCTTCCCCGCCAGTTGGCCAGCCTTGTCAGACAGAGCAATCTTGTCGTTCTTCAGTCGACTAACTTCCTTGTTGGCCGCGTCAAGAGCGGCTTTCAGCTTGGCATTTTCATTTTCAAGTTTGCCGACAAAGACAAGTTTCTCTTCAGCGAGCTTTGTTTTCTCCAAAGCCGCCTTCTGTGCCTCTGCAAGGTCAAGGTCCTTCTTCTTCAGAGTCTCCTCCAGTTTATCTGCAAAGCAACAATGAGAACAGAGTTGAGAATGAACAGAAAAACAAAGATAGTCGTCAAGTTCTCACCAGCCATACCTTTTGCTTCATCCTTCGCCTTCTGCAAATTCTCCTTAGCAAGCTTCAAGTCGAGGTTGAGCTGGATCTGTTTGTTCTCTAACTCAGTATAGCGAGCCACAAGCTCGCAAGATTTCTACAAAGAGTCAATCAACAAAAGACATCAAAGGCAGATCACTTCCGAGTGACTAAGGAAAAATCGTAGCATTTCTAAGACTACAGTCGAATCAAAACATTCGACAAGAGTCTCGGGACTTACACCCCGGGTGCACTCTGCAGGCTCTACTGGTTTTACCAATTTGGTTCGACCAACCGACCAAAAGAGGCAAAGAGGTTATGATTCTAAAACCATGGTTAACTCGTCAGCCGCCAGCGGTAAAAAAATAGTTCTTTAGACTATAGCCGATCGCCTGATCCACCATAGTCTCGGGGACTACACCCGATTGGGTGCACTCAGCGTGCCCCCACCGGTTTTACGGTTCCATTCGACTTGGTCCGACCAGGCCGAGTGAAGAAGTTCAAAGTGTAAAGACTATAGTCGATCGCACGCAGACACCATAGTCTCGGGACTACACCCGGTGGGTGCACTCGGCGTGCCCCCACAAAAACTCAATCGACACACCCACCCAAAGGTGTACAGACTATAAATCTAGAGAAAGAAGCGCTTGTGTAGCATGTCCTAACAGAGCAAGAAGTTTCAGGTAGCATATCCTAACAGAGCAAGCAACGATCGACTTACTTGGACATTGCTCTGGAGAGCTGAGCTAGCATCATAGGCCGCCTGGCTGGCCTCTCGGACTGCCTTCACTTGCTCCATCATGATCCCTGCCTGGCGTATAGCCTCCTTAGCAGCACTCACTTGGTCTTCCGGACGTGGTGTATAGCAAAAGGGATGGTGGATCAGCGATCGACGAAGTGGGTCGGGCACTTGTCACCGTACAAGAAAGACACAAAAGCCCGAAAGCGAGGTTGCCTCCCTCGAAAACCAGCGTCTCAGGTATCGTCACAACTGGAGCAGCCTTGCCAGTAAGCACCCTCTTGTTCTTCCTCTTCCTCAACGGCGTTTCCTCGTCATCATCGGGGAGATCAATGACATGAGGTGGAACTACAAGAAAGATTCAAAAGTAAACATGGAAATCCAATCGACTAAAAGCGAAACTGCAGAGATCATATCAAGGTTGGAGGTGACGGCATCTTCCATTTCCTCATCTTCGTGCTTGGCTGAGGTCTCGGAGGTAGCAGCACTGCAGACTTCATGAATCGGCTGATCAGTCATCGAGTCGACCGAAAGTACACTCATGTTGAATAGGGAAATACGAATTCTGCTGATTACCCGGAGATGGTGAGAATGACCATCCGCATCTTGGGCAGGGCCTTCGCCGGCTTCGACGACGTTGCTCGAGGTTGCTTTGGCGGTTTCTCAGTCGGCGCAGGGGAAGTTGTCCGAGGTCACTTTGTCGACTGCCCAGTGGGCGCAACAGCTTTACCGTGCTCGACCGCCGGGTCATGCGTCGACTTGGACCTTCCTTCTGAGCGGGGAGGATCGACGTCTTCCTCCTCTTCCTCCTCCTCCTCCTCTTCACCAGAGCTGTCGTCCCCCTCATCCTCCTCGCCGTTGGACTCCCATTCCTCCTGGCTTTCACCTCCGCTTCCTTCTTCTTCTTCGACTGGTTCCTGCACCCCGTTGGGCATCGAGTACATCTCAGTGGTGGCCTAGAAGACAACAAAACAAGGTAAAAGTCAGCCGACGAATTTGCATCTAAATAGAATGAATGCAGCAGAATCACAGTCGGAGATAAGTGGTTATACCTTGTCTGGATCGTAAGAATGGTCGAGTGGGGGAATCCTCCTAGCTCCGCGAGGATTATCTTTGTTTCCTGTGATGGCAGTCATCCACTTCTCCAGCGGGCGTCATCGACCTCCTCTGGATGGACCCGAGTGGTATCATCCGCATCGAGTACATCCACATCGGATGGCCTCGGTATTGGAGTGGCTGAATACGCCGTCGGAGGAAAACTTCCGTAAGATCCATGCCGGTCACCCCGTCGCGAATAAGCTGGACTACGCGTTCCATCAACAATTTTACTTGGGCCTTCTCCTCCGTAGCACCTTCGTGGAAGATGGCTTGTTCACTCGACTCATGGAGAAAGGAGGAGTCCACGATCGCCCGGCATCGGCCGGTCTTGGCAATAGAACCAGGTCGATTGCCACCCTCTAACCGAGTCGTGAGAGTCATAGCGAAAAGGCGCTCTTCCCTTTATCTGGACCCCGAGTCCCCCACACATCTGGATTACTTGGGTTCTCTCGTCATTCGGGTTCGTTTTCTTCGCCGTCTGAGAGCGACAAGTGAATATATGCTTGAAGAGGCCCCAGTGCGGCCGACAACCCAAGAAGTTTTCGCACAACGACACGAAAGCAGCAAGATAGACAATGGAGTTGGGAGTGAAATGATGGAGTTGCGCTCCAAAAAGTTCGAAACCCCGGAAAAAAGGATTCGGCGCAGAAAATCCCGATCTACGTGAGTGGCTAGGAGAACGCACTCACCCTCTTCTTCGGGCTGCCACTCCGTTCCCGTAAGCCTCGCCGACCCATGGAGGATCAGTCCTTCGCTGGCCGATCGTTGAGGTCCTTCTCGGTGATGGTCGAGCGGATCCAATCTCCTCGGGACCCAACCTTGCGGCGCTTTGGATCGTGAAGAAGATCCGCCTGACCGGGCGCTCTCCCTTCGCTTCGCCGCCGCTTCTTTACTCGCTCCAAGGCTGCGGTCTTCTCCTTCACCATGGTTGCCGCGGTTAGGTAATCGAGTCATGCTGGCGCCGAAAGGTGCTAAGGGCGCAGCAGAAGGATTTGGAGGCGGAGGGAGGGGAAGATTTGGGTCACACTGTTCAAAATACCCCGTCCAATGCCTTATATTAGGCCGCTTCCGAGTGGCTTACTGGTAGGCCCAGGCAATCCTGTCAAATCCCGCAACAGGCACGTGCACGATACGTGGCGAAAAAGGCTGCGCGAATATCGAGGCGTCATCGCCTTATCCCATCTGAGTGCCGCAGTTTTCTCCGCTTCGCGCGCTTCCCAAAATTCAGATCCCGCGAAATCCGCTAACCGCGGAGCAACCTGACAGACAGCAGATTTCCTCCGGTCCGTCGCTCGGAAATCCTCAAGTTCACAAAGTTCACTCGACAAATGTGAAGAATGGATCAAGGCGACTGAAAGAGAAGTTGACGCCATCACTAATAAGGTCGTTGATCCAGAGTAAGGCACACTCAGAACACAAAGAACAGGTCGGAAAGATTATCAACTCCTTCCTCACTCAAACCTTGATCCATTCGGGGGCTAATGATGAAGTCATGTACCTAGGGTAGGGTCATGGACCTGCCCAAAGGTACCCTCCCCAAGGACACTCGCGAAAGAAGCTGCCTTCCAAATGACCGTAGGCTTCCACTCGACGTAATCTGAGACACTTTCGACCAAGAAGGCTCACTCGACCATCGTGTGCTCGTGAATAACTCTATATCCAAACGGTCTGTAATTAAGTATTATTTATGGTCATGATGACACTTTATGTCCCGGCGTTACCAAGAACGCCAGTCTTAACGCATCTTAAACCCTCTACTACCCGGCTGGCTGGGGTCCGCGCACTCTATATAAGCCACCCCTCCACAGTGTAAGGGTTCGCACTCGTAACACATACGCATATAATCCAATGACCGCCTCCGGCTCCGAGACGTAGGGTTGTTACTTCCTTCGAGAAGGGCCTGAACTCGTAAATCCCTTGCGTATACAACTACTCCATAGCTAGGATCTTGCCTCTTCATTCCTACCCCCATTCTACTGTCAGACTTAGAACCACGACAGGCGCCCCCTTTCCCTAGTCCAATTCGGATCGGTCCATGGGGAAGGGGTGCGGCCACCCTTGAGGCCTTTCTCTCCTTTCCCGTATGGCCCATTAAGGCCCAATACGAATTCCCGTAACTCTCTGGTACTCTAAAAAATACCCGAATCACTCGGAACCTTTCCGATGTCCGAATATAGCCTTCCAATATATCGATCTTTACATCTCGACCATTTCAAGACTCCTCGTCATGTCCTCTATCTCATCTGGGACTCGGAACAAACTTCGGTCATATGACGAGGAGTCTCGAAACTTCGAAGTTGTTCAGAGTCTCGTATGAGATCACGGATATGACGAGGAGTCTCGAAATGGTCGAGGTAAAGATCGATATATTGGAAGGCTATATTCGGACATCGAAATGGTTCCCAGTGATTCGGGTATTTTTCGGAGTACAGGAGAGTTATGGGAATTCGCCGGGGAAGTTAATGGGCCTTATTGGGCTTTAGTGGAGAGAGGGAAGAAGGGCCACGACGTGGCGCGCGCCTCCCCCTGCCCAAACCGAATTGGACAAGGGGTGGGGGCGCCCCCCCTTTCCTTCTCCCTCTCCATCCTTTCGTTCTTTCCTACTCCGAAAAGGAAAGTGAATCCTACTAGGACTTGGGAGTCCTAGTAGGACTCCCTACACTTGGCATGTCCCTAGAAGGGTCGGCCTCTCTCCCTCCCTCCTTTATATACGTGGGCAGGGGGCACCCCAAAGGCACTCCAAAATTTGTCTTAGCCGTGTGCGGTGCCCCCCTCCACAGTTACACACCTCGGTCATATCGTCGTAGTGCTTACGCGAAGCCCTACGCCGGTAACTTCATCATCACCATCACCACGCCGTCATGCTGACGGAACTCTCCCTCGTCCTCAACAGGATCAAGAGCTCGAGGGGCGTCATCGTGCTAAACGTGTGCTGAACACGGAGGTGTCGTACTTTCGGTACTTGGATCGGTGGTGAAGACGTTCGACTACATCAACCGCGTTACTAAACGCTTCCGCTTTCGGTCTACGAGGGTATGTGGAAACACTCTCCCGTCTCGTTTCTATGTATCTCCTAGATAGATCTTGCGTGATCGTAGGTAAATTTTTTGAAATACTGCATTCCACAACAGATGATACACCATCCAAGAGGTCGTGTCAAAGTATTGCGGCCACTAGAGCCAACTCATTGCATGGTGGCCTAGTGGCGCGCAAATCATCGAGCAAGTAAGTTGTTAATATGTTTACATCACTTGTCGGATATGCATTTTTGTGTAGATCATTTGTAGTCGGATATGGATAGTTTTGTAGCCGCATATGTATGCATTGTTGTGTAGATCATTTTTAGTCGGATATGCATAGTGTTGTAGCCGGATATGTATGCATTATTGTGTAGATCATTTGTAGCTGGATATACAAAATTTTGTAGCCGAATATGTATGCATTATTGTGTAGATCATTTGTAGTTGGATATACATAGTTTTGTAGCAACATTGCCACTCTTACACCTACACAAACTTGATTACTGATAAAGGTTCATAAAGATAAGAAGTCACGAATGATGACTGGACTTCGGCTGGGGATGATCTCTCAGAAGTGTAAGCCTTCAAACCACAAGGTCTTCACCATAGTACCAAGGAAAGACTCCAACTCCACCCAACAATAAAAAGCACCAAAATGCATCGACTAAAACTCAACAGATTTGGAAAATCAGTCGTGCATGGACACACACGTAAATTGTGCAACAAAAGTTGCATCGAACCTATAGAAAAAACAAAGTTTTGGCTTTGTGGCACTGCCTGGAAAAGCATGGCTACATTATGTACTGGAGGAGCTTAGGCCATATCTCCGGGGGACGAGAGAAAATGGGCTTGGCGGGCTAAAAATGCTTCATGGGCTAATTTATTGGATACTTAAGCCATTTACTAAGGGGTAATGAAGTAAAACATCATGGATTGGGGGGGGGGGGCTCTTTGTCCTAGCCAAATCTCCGCCACCAGCAGTAGAGGAAGAATGAAATGAACTTTATTTTTAACGACACCGCACCCAACGTCAGTATGCTACCGTCGAGGATCATACAACTTATCTTGAAAGACGAATGAAACACACGTATGACAAGGTTGACAGAATCGCAATTCTATTATATGATTCTACGCCTTTTACAATCTAAACTGACCTTATGATTCTATTATTTTGGTTAGTGGAATCTACGTAGGATTCTGATAGTTAAGATTCTACGCTTTGCGATCCTATCATTGGAGTTTCGCCCCGATTCAGAATCATGACTCTGACTACCTTCCGAAGAGCATGAGAGGTCCCCCCCCCCCCCCCACCACCACCACCACCACATAATGCCAAGGCGGCGGTTGGAGGCGAGGGAAACTAGATTTCGGCGCCAATTGCTTCTTCGTTCTCATGCTCTAGGGTTTCTCACTCGCGGATATTAGTCAATTGTCTCTGCCCGAGTCCAGTTGATTTGGTGACCAAATAAGTGGGGAGTAGTTCGCACATTGAGGGCTCTCCACCATTTTTCTGGAAAAAAAAAACACTCTTTTTTTGCGACTGAAGAAACGCCATTCTTTTCTATACCCTTTATAGTGTGTGAATAACTTTGAAAGTTGGACGTTGGATGAAGCCAATTCAACGGTACAAAGATGGCAAATCCGAGCACTACTGGCTGCTGGATATCATCTACATTCCACCAAATTCTGCCACACGTAGAATTTAGAAGACTCCATGGTTGAACTTAAGCATAATGCACAAACCTCAAAACACAAGCACTTCTCCTTTGTTCTAGAATCTTCCATATCTTAATTGCCCAAACTTTTTTTCAAAATGAATTGTCACTATTTGTTTTTACTTTATGCTTTACAATGCACAATTCCATGAATCTTAAAATATTTTTTTTATAAAACTAATTGATTTTGAACTAGATGAACTATAAGAATTCAACGAGCATCTACATCATGCATATATGACTCAAAGCTCACATGCTATAGTGTGTTATTTATTCATAATTTGATTACCAAATCTTATGCGTGCAATGCACGTGTACCTTACTAGTGATCATAGTATATCATGTTTTGATTTTCCTAATCCTAGAATGACACTGCTCGTACCAGGTTTTTAGAGAGAAACAAAAAACTTTTATATGGCAGTTCTATCTGCAACTATGCACGCACTAAACTGGCCTTTATCACGCACTACGGCACTAGTTGAGATTTGTTTTTTGCGACGAAGCACTAGTTAAGATTTTGTAGTAGGTTGCAAACAGCAGGATGTTTTCTCGATCCTAATGATTGAAATACGAGGATAATGCGAGCAGTATATAGTAGGTACACTTTAAGTGGTGCATGCTCCATGGTAATTCGCACTTTTTAAACCAGCCGAGTCTTTGTTAAGCTGGCTTGTTGTAGCCAGCAACAGGAGTACTAACCACCAGTATTACTTAGCTAAGCGTAAGCTTTGACAAATGCAACTGTCAACAAGGCACAAAAAGCGCGCTTCATCATGCATGATTAGACGGATAATGGCGGTGGTGCGTTAAGTAAACAACTGCCATGATTACTCATTACTAGTACGTAGTGGTGCAAATGCCATCCTATAACTAACGATGCCATTAGCCATTAGTTGCATGGTCGTGGAACTAGGAAGCTAGTGTTAGTGTCTCATCGATCAGTCCATAAAGTCGGTGTCAAGATACACTAACTTAACCCATCTGTTATGTCCTGCCTTATCTAACTAGTTGTACTACGTTATCCTCTCACCGTTCAATCTTGACTTCTCAACACGCATGTTTTATAATGTTCCTCGAACTTTTTGTGTTTGAAAAGAATGTTGCTCTAACTTTACTACTGTAGTAGATTACCATTTGATTTCATACAGAATCCACAAGTACACATACAATGCTAGCCGGTGGTCGATCTACAACCGGTTTGACACAAGCATTAACGAGTGGCGATCTACACACGGCTGACTAGTATTAGTTTTTACACAAAGGCAAAGTAAGAAACACACGGTCAATTAGTTCTTCACTACACACCTTGAGGGACACGTACGGTGGGTAACACGCCCTAGAGATGAGTGGAACCGAGAGAATATCACATGGAAACCAAATTTCATTGGAAACCGGTGAAAATCACATGAAAACTATGTTTTGAAATTTTAAAAAAATCTTTAAAAAAAGAGATGTTAAGAGTATGATGTTCTATTACAATGTGAAATTCTCGTGTTCAAACACATTAGCATTTATGAGGTAGAAAAAACCAGATCAGCATTAAATAGTGCCGAACAGTAAACGTCACTATTCATTGTTGAATTTATTCTTTTCATAGCTCGTGAATGGTAATGAATTTGAACTTAAAAAAATCGTAGCAATAGAACATCACCCTCTTAACATCCTGTATTTTTCTCATAATTTTTTTTTGAAACTTTTAGATGTGGTTTTCACGAAGTTTTCTTTGAAACTTGGTTTTACTAGGATATTCTCTCGAGTGGAACCTTGATCGTGCATGCATGGAATCCGATACATGCGCAGTGGCGCACTGTTACGTGTTGAGAGATGCGGGGGCGCATGCAGATGCTAGTGGCCGCTGAGCTATCTCATAGCATCTCTTTAATTTCCGGCCCCCCTCTCGCGAGGGATGTCAACTTGCCATACAACCAAACATTCCGGGCCCTCTCCAGATCGAGATCAGAATTCTGATGCTAATTCTTTCTGGCACTCGGAGCGAAGGATCGAACGACGAGAGATCAATCCAGATGGCTGTATACTTGGTCAATCATTTCTTAAATCTTGTATTCTGGTACCCCTACAATATGAAGCAAGAATATGTTTTTTTAAGGTCAAATACAATGTTATCTGTCCACCCAAGAATAAGTGATTAATTAGCTCTGGCTCGTTTTCCGGGGATGCTCTTTGGCACAATTCCAACGGCATAAACAAGTTGTCAGGAGGAAACGCATCATGCATCGGAATAATATATCTTTTCCCTTTTGGATTTGGATGGTGCGCGTTGTGTCAACTTGAGAGTAAAGTGGCTCTGAGTTCTGACAAAAAGATATTATATGCCTTCTCCTTTGCTTCCTTTTCTCAGACAGAAAGCTTTTGCAAAACTTGCATTCCTTTGGTGCAAGTCAGCTATATTCCCCCATTTTATTTCGTGGCAGAATTCTCTCACCGGTGCCGGGGGCAAGAAATGCAAAAGGCACCTGACCAGATGAGCATCGGTGAATTATTTATTATTTCAAAAAGGTATTACGGTTTATCTGAGGGCTTCTAGACGTACTTTGCATCTGATACTTAAGTCTAGGGCTTCAAATTACCTTCTCTTTCCGTATGTGTTTCCCCAAGCTTCCATTTTACCTGACACGCAACGTAATGGATACGTGAAGGTCTTGTAAACAGAAATAATCACGAAAAAAGGAGATCAAAACCAACGTGCACGCTAATACATCTAATATTACATAGATTTTTGACAATAAATGTTATTCCTCTCGTTCCAAAATATGTATTCTGATTGTATGGTTAGACTAGTTAGATCAAAACCAAAGTTGCCGACGTCGTAGCATACATCTCGTGGTTGAGTAATTGAGGAATTTCGCCAAAGAATAGACCTTGAACTACGGCGGGAAATATGGGAACATGGTTCGCGATCAGATAGAGACACCGTAGTAAATCGTACGTAGAGATGACAGCTTCCAGACCTAAATTAACCACTCGTAGCTCGTGCTGACCGTTGAGTATCAGGAAAGGAAAAGCACATGCCTAATTACCCGCCACAATAAAAAAAATTACCACCCTTCTGTAATTATTTTTTTGACATTCTACCACGCTGCTGTACGTTTTCTCATGCTTACCTCGTGCCCTTTATTTCAGACCACTGCTCTTGATCGGCTGGAGAAGGGTACCTCATTGTCTTTTCCCGGTTGTACTAGCGCGCTTTTGTACGTATATCGGCATCTGATCCGATAATACGTACAAGCGTGCGTGCAGCAGCGCTCGGCAGATGACACGTAAATTCTGTGGGCGTACTTAACCAGCTGCGGTTGACAGGAGCAGCCGAGCCTGCCGAATGATAACGGACGTAAATGCTGTCGGCGTAGTGGAACCCAGCTGATATATCAATCGGGCGTGGAGCGATGGCCTCATACGTCATGGTAACGTGGGGATTCCTTGCTCTAACCTGCCAGGCCCGCGCAACTGGTCTCGTGTGTCCCGTGCTATAATCGATACTTAGGCAAGACATGTAAATCCTCCACCGGACCACACTGTTGGGACTGCTGAAGCCATTTAAACCGGTCCTTGTGGGCGTCCTGGGAACGGGGTGGGTACCCAGACTTCTCTGCTTGCGACCCACCAATGACCTGGTATGGCCCATTTACAGCAGCAACCACTCAAGACCCTCGCTAGGGGCCAAGTCTTGCGAGGCGGACGACGCAAAGACCTCCTTGGGGGCAGTCTTGTTAGGCGGGCTCCCGAGGACCGAAGATATCAAGGCAAGGGGCACCTCGCGAGGTGCGCGTGACGTGATCCATGACGACCAAGGCCAGGCGGGTGCCAGCGAGCGCAGTGTACCAGTTTCCTCTTTGGTGCTAAAGAGGCAGGCGCAGGCGAGGAGTCCCGAGGCATCAGACAAAGGTTTTCATATCGGTGCAACGAGATCAAGACCAACATGACGGCAAGATGTAGGTCACCAGGAGCCCACAACAGCGTCACCACCAGAGCCTTTGGCAGGCGAAGATCACCTTTTATCAGGATAACTTGTACTAGTTGTCTCCCTTTAAAATTGGCCGTTGTGGGATCCCTTCCCGCCTAACATTTCAGAAGAGGACTAGCGCCTCTATAAATAGGACTAGTCACCATCATTCAGACCATCCTCACACTCACCAGCTCCCCGAGCTCAAGAACACCTCTCCTCAGGAGGCTGTTCATACCTTGTACTAGTTCATCCCCAGCCTACATGGCAATCCATCACACCACACTGGAGTAGGGTATTACACCACATCGGTGGCCCGAACCAGTATAAACTCTTGTGTTTCTTGTTCCTTTGGTTTGGCGAGCTAGGCCTTGGAATCGTTGAGAGAGCGAGCTAGGAAGAGAGAATTCTTCGTGCGCACCCAGTGTTCGAACCTCAAGAGTATTGCCGGAACCCAAAATCCGACAGTCCTGTCTCAGTTCGCGAGGCAGTCCGAACGTGATTTCTCCTGTAAATCGGAGACAAATGTGGGGAAGATTTGCAGGGTCTGGTCCGATCACAAGCCCGCTTCTGACCGTCTTGACCGACCAAAAACACCTCCCCATCCCGTGCGCGCTTCGGCCTGGCGCTAGCGACCCGCATTCAGATCGCTATAGAGAGCGCCGCTCAACATTGAAGATGTCTCAGGGCACGCGCGACCTCTCACTGCCTTCGCCATTGAAGCGGCACACCGGTTGAGGGCGCCGCCCGCGAGGCGTCTCCGGTGTCCCCGCCTGTTCAATGATGGAGATGTGTGACTGGACAGGATGTGGCGGATATCTACCACGTCCGTTCAATGCCATTGTTCGTTCGTCTGCCGCCATTAAGCAGGCTCACCGGCCGAGAAACCCACTCCGGCTCCGCGCATTGACACGCCCGAACGCCCGCGACGGCGCCATGCGGCTCAGGGCCCTCACTCCCGCCTTACGGTGGGTGCAGTGGCCGCACAAGTTCAGGCCGGAGATGCCACCCCGCTATGACGGCGCGGCAGATCCATCGGCCTTCCTGCTGGCGTACGAGGAGGCCGTCCTGGAGGCTGGAGGCGATGATAAGGTCATGGCCAACTGGTTCCTCATGGCCCTCGTCGGCGCGCCGCGCGCCTGGCTGCTCAACCTGCCAGGATCCTCTGTGCCTTCTTAGGAGGAGATGCGCGGCCTTTTCGTCGCACGCTTCACGGTGCCGGTGCCTATTGTCGTCGCGACCCTCCTCGGCGGCTCGTAGGCACCGCCCTGGGACCGCCATGTCAAGCAGTTCTTCCGCCAGATCGGCACCGCCTCTGTGCAGCAGGGAGCCCCTCCAGGATGGGCGGCGCCCAAGGCCGACCTCACCTTCGACGCAGGGGACCACCCCGCGACCACTGCTGGCCTGGGTGCGCTCCCAATGCTCTGCACGGCCACCATCTGCAATGTAGCTGTGACCAAGACCCTCATCGACGGTGGAGATGGCCTCAACATGCTCTCCGTGGAAGCTTTCGGCTTGCTTGACGTACCGTACGGCCGGCTCCGCCCAACAAAGCCTTTCTCTGGAGTCGGCGGCGGTTCCACCAGCCCCCTGGGGAAAATACGCCTCCCGATCACCTTCGGTACCCGTGACAACTACCGCATCAATCTGATCGACTTCGACATCGCCTGCATCGACCTCCCGTACAACTCTATCCTTGGGTACCCTGCCCTGGCTCAGTTCATGGAAGCGACCCACCCGGCTACAACCTCATGAAGATGCCCGGGAGCAGCGGCCTCCTCACCGTTGCTGGAGATACCAAGGAGGCTCTGACGACTCTCAAGCTCGCCTTCATGGCCTCCGCAGCAGCACGCCTGGCCGATGAAGCCACCCCAGGGGCTGAGGGGGCCACGCTGGTGAAAAAGAAGCAGTTGTTCACTCAGGATCATGCCGAATCGAAGCAAGTGCCGGCCGAGGAGGGCGGAGCCTCGGGAGCCACCTTCACGATAGGCGCCAACCTCGACCCGGACCAAGAGGAGGCATTGGTAAAGTTCTTGCGCCCGAACAAGGAGGTATTCGCCTGGGAGCCCAAGCAGCTGGTAGGGGTCCCAAGGGGGGTAATCGAACATCACTTAAGGGTGTGCCCCAATGTGCACTCTGTAAAGCTGAAGGCGCGATGACAATCCATGGAGAAGCAGTCCTTCATCGTCCAGGAAACCAGCAGGCGTCATTCGCGAGGTTCGGTACCCGGAGTGGCTGGCGAACCCCGTCGTCGTGCCCAAGAAAGGCGGGAAGGAACGCATGTGTGTCGACTTCATCAACCTCAACAAAGCCTGCCCTCAAGACCTGTTCCCGCTTCCGTGCATTGACCAGATCGTCGACTCCACCGCTGAGTGCGACCTGCTGTGTTTCTTGGGCTTTCTCGGGTTACCACCAGATCAAGGTGGCGGTGCAAGACATAGAGAATACGGCCTTCTTGACCCCGTGTGAGGTATACTGCTACACATGCATGCCGTTCGGACTGCTCTACGCTGGGGCGACCTTCCAGCGGCTGATGCATATTGCTCTAGGCCAGCAGCTAGGAAGAAACGCTGAAGCCTACATCGACGACATCATGGTAAAATCCCGGGAGGAAAGGACCCTCATACAGGACCTGGAAGAGACTTTCGCCAGCCTGCGCCAGGTGGACCTACGGCTCAACCCGGAGAAGTGCGTGTTCGGTGTCCCCTCCGGCAAGCTACTGGGCTTCCTCGTGTCGCACAGGGGGATCGAGGCTAACCCGGAGAAGGTCAAGGCGATAGAAGACATGAGCCCGCCGCAAACTCTCAAGGAAATGCAGAAGCTCGCGGGCTGCGTGACCTCGCTAGGGCACTTCATCTCCAAGCTGGGGGAGCGCGCCCTGCCGTTCTTTAAGTTGATGAAGAAGAAGGGCCCGTTCGAGTGGACCCCAAAGGCCGACCTGGCGTTTCAAGACCTCAAGAGATATTTGACCAGCCCTCCGGTGATGGTAGCGCCTCGCCCCCTCGAACCCCTGGTGCTCTACCTGGCCGCCACGCCCCACTCCGCCAGCGCGGGCGTCGGTGGCTGTCCGGGAGGAGCGCCAGGCCAAGAGCCCGCTGTGACGCCCCTGATTCAATCGTACACTAATCATGCACGCAAATGTGTACGATCAAGATCAGGGACTCACGGGAAGATATCACAACACAACTCTAAAACATAAATAAGTCATACAAGCATCATAATACAAGCCAGGGGCCTCGAGGGCTCGAATACAAGTGCTCGATCATAGACGAAGTCACGGAAGCAACAATATCTGAAAGTACGTACATAAGTTAAACAAGTTTGCCTTAAGAAGGCTAGCACAAAGCGGGATCTGAGATCGAAAGAGGCGCAGGCCTCTGCCGGGATCCTCCTAGCTACTCCTCGTCGCCGTCTGCTGGCTGCACGTAGTAGTAGGCGCCTCCGGTGTAGTAGTCGCCATCGATGGTGGCGTCGGCTCCTGGGCTCCATCGTCTGCAGTTGCAGCAATCGGGTAAAGAAAGGGGAAAAGGGGAACAAGGCAACCGTGAGTACTCATCCAAAGTACTGCAAGCAAGGAGCTACACTACATATGCATAGATATATGTGTAAAGGGCCATATCGGTGGGTGAATCGCGAGAAGGCCGTAATAAGAGGGGATAGCTAATCATGTCAAGACTACGCTCGGCAGCCTCCATCTTGCAAAGATGTAGAAGAGAGTAGACTAAAGTCCTCCAAGTAGCATCGCATAGCATAATCCTATCCGCGATCCCTCCTCGTAACCCCCGAGAGAGAGCGACCACCAAAGTTGTATCCGCAATTGGAAGGGTGTGTTTTATTAAGTATCCAGTTCTAGTTGTCATAAGGTCAAGGTACAACTCCAAGTCGTCCTGTTACCGAAGATCACGACTATTCGAATAGATTAACTTCCCTACAGGGGTGCACCACATAACCCAACACGCTTGATCCCACTTGGCCGGACACACTTTCCTGGGTCATGCCTGGCCGCGGAAGGTCAACACGTCGCAGCCCCACCTAGGCACAACAGAGAGGTCAGCACGTCGGTCTAAACCTAAGCGCCATTGTGGGTCTGAGCCCATCGCCCATAGCACACCAAGACGCTATGCGACGCGGCCGAAGCGTAATCTAGCCCCCTTAATACAAGAGCGAGCTTACGTTCCAATCCGGCGCGCCACTCAATCGGGCGTCCACGAAGGCTTGGTGATACCACGACGCCGGATACCCATAACTACTCCCTCGTAGATGTTTAGTGCGTATAGACCAAATGGCCAGACTCAGATCAAATACCCAGATCTCGTTAAGCGTGTTAAGTATCCGCGAACGCCGAACAGGGCCAGGCCCACCTCTCTCCTAGGCGGTCTCAACCTGCCCTGTCGCTCCGCCTCAAAGGTCCACTCGCGGGTGCTCCACAAGCCGACCCGTCTTTAGTCACCACATGTATCATGTATAAGTATATAGTATATACCCGTGATCACCTCCCGAGTGATCACGGCCCGATAGTATAGCACAGCAGACGGACAAGAATGTAGGGACACAGATGGAAATACTAGCATCCTATACTAGGCAAGTAGGAATGCAGGTAAAGGTATCAACAAAAGTAGCAAAGACAGGCTATGCATCAGGATAGGAATAACGGAAAGCAGTAACATGCTACACTACTCTAATGCAAGCAGTATAGAGGAGAGTAGGCGATATCTGGTGATCAAGGAGGGGCTTGCACTGGTTGCTCGCAAGAGAGAGGGGTCGTCAACTCCGTAGTCAAACCGGGCGAAAGAACGCTTGGTCTCGTAGTCTACCGGAGATAAGAGGGGGAAGAAACAATGAATACAATGCAAACATAAACACGACGATGCGTGATGGGACAATGAGCGGTGCTAGGTGTGCCCTAACGTGGTATGAGGTGGTACCGGTTAAGGGGGGAAACATCCGGGAAAGTATCTCCGGTGTTTCGCGTTTTCAGGCAGAGGAGCCGGAGGGGGAAAGTTGCGAGTTTGATATGTTAGGGGTGCGTGGCAAACAAACGGGCTGCGTATCCGGGTTCGTCTCGTCGTTCTGAGCAACTTTCATGTTGAAAATATTTTAATCCGAGTTACGGATTAAAAGATATGATTTTCTAAAGATTTAATTAATTTCTGGAATTTAATTAATTATTTAAATTAATTCGAAAATAGATTAATGACATCGCATGATGTCATGTCGATGTCGAAGTCAACAAGGTTGATCGGTCAACTGACGATGGGTCCCATCGTCAATGACACATTTTAATTAATGTATTAATTAAACTAATCATAATTAATTAGGGGTGGGCCCCCTTTGTCATTGTTTGATTAATTAACTAATGCTAATTAGGTTAATCTAATTGTGATTAATTAACTTAATTAATTCGTTAATTAATTAATTAATTTTATTATTATTATTATTATTTATTATTATTCTTATTATTATTTTAATTCTGTTTTTTTTAAACGTTCTGGGCAGGGGCCCACTTGTCATCGCCCGGGGCCTTAGCGACCGGTGTGGGGCTCACCGACAGGCGCTTATTCAGCACCCGACCGGGCAACAAGGCGGCTGAGGCGCGCGCCACTGCCGGCGTTGAGCTCCGGCCGCGACCGGCGGAGCATGGGGAGGGCTGCTAATCGGTGCGGGGCTCGCACTGACGCCATGAGAGGCGAGGGTGAGCGCGCTGGGGTCTCGGTGGTCGTGGCGGAGGCGGCCGGGACGGCCGCCACAGAGATTTGGGCGCGGAGCACGGCCGTTAGGGCGGTGCGTGTGGTGAGCGCGGACGGGCGAGGAGCAACGGTTTGCCAACACGGCGCGACCGAAGCGGCCGAAGGCCAAGACTGGGCGACCAGGACGCGTGAGGGGGGTGCGCGATGACGGAGCGAGCGTAGGGAGCGGAGGGGAGTGGAGAGGGGCGAGGCCTCGCATGGGGGTTCGTGGGGTCCAGGGCAGTGGGCTTGGGGAGGTTCGGGGAGGCCGACGGGGACGACGGGCGACGCGGTGACGAGGTGCAGCCGGGCGAGGACTACTGATTTAATCCAGCGAGGGCGGGCGGCATCGGGCAGATCGGTGTTGAGGCGGCGAGCGCGGCCTCCGGGTCGTGGAGGTGACGAGGCGGTCCGGCGGGAGGTGGCGTTCATGAGGTGGTGGCGAGACGAGGCGGCGTCGGAGGGTCGGGCGCGGAGACCGCGAGGTCGGACGCCGTGGGGGGGTTCCTTCCCCCGATCCCGATCTGGATCGGGAAGGGGGAAGAGAGACGTGGGGGAGGAGTGGGGTGTACGGTTGTGGGCTAGGGTTTTCGGGGGTGTGGGTGGATAAGCGAGTGAGGGGGGAGTGGGTGGCCGGTTGGGCCTTTTGGCCTGATGGCCTGCTGGCTAGCTGGGCCATTCGGCCTAGGGGAAGGGGGGGTTCTTCCTTTTCCCCTTTTTTTGTTTGTTTGTTCTCGGTTTTATTTTATTATTTCTTCCTTTTCTGTTTAAATCATTTTCAACCATTTAGCCATTTTAAAAAAGGGTGTTTGTGGCACCATAATTACCCTTGTAATATTTGGCAACCACCGAACATTTTTGTTTTAATTCTCGAAAACTTTTATTGTTGTCGTAAATTTGAATTCGAATTTTGAACGGTTTCGAATTATTGCGAGGACAGCAACAGTAACCGAGGTGTCATGGCACGATTAGCGTGGGATTACTGTAGCCTAGTTACCCGGGCGTCACAATTCTCCTCCACTACAAGAAATCTCGTCCCGAGATTTAAGAGGTGGTGTAAGGGGGAAATTTGTGGTTGTGGAATTCTAACGGATCTTCTCGGTCTTGGTTGCTCTTCTCGAAGAGGTCGATCCCTTACATGGACGTCTTCATTTCTCTGCTTCAGGTCATCATGGCGAAGTCGTCCTTTTCTTCGGGAACTCCAACGTAGTTACAAATAGGTAAGGGGCAGCTCGGCTACGACAGAATGCTTATGAGGGAAACAATCTGGGTTAACCCATGAATGAGCATAAGAGTACCTCTCGAATTGAACCAATAAAATATGCCGAGAGTAAGGTACGAAGGCTCAATAAGAGGTTCCAAGCGGATAGATAGTTGCTCGAAGTCTGAACCGGAGTGAGAAAGGGGTTCAGAGCAACGAGAGTAAGTATTGCGTCTGATACCAGAATAGAGCATTAGGAAGGTGACCCGTGAATTACATACGAAGCCAAGTGTGAGGAATAACTTTGACACTAGGGTGTACAGGAGAGTTAGGTTTCGATCCTGTGAAACCAGGTTATGGGCCCACCATGTGGGTTAAACGTTGAAAGAGCGGTGACATCTAGCACGGTTATGATAGCAAGGCATGCCAGAGAATAACCTGTCAGTTATGTCGGTAACAACATCGGTACCAAGGGCGAGGGACGAAGAGAACCATCTTCCTGCTCATTGAACGAGGCGGACCAATAGGCAAAGTTCTCGTCCATCGGTGGTTACCGAAATGTCATCACCAAAATAACAGGGTCTTTCTGACAGAATTGTACACCGAGGTGTTTACAAAAGCAGGAGAATATTACTGCTTAGATCTCATAGATCACAAGAAAGGTTAAACCAAACAATGGAAAGGAAGATATGATTATCAGATTTAACGAGATCAATGGAAAGGAAAAATGTGTTTAAACACATATTCTAGGGGTATATCCTTCCCAAGGACAAGCAGATGATATCCATGACAGGATAGAAGGTAGAAAACCATTTAGGTAAGGGGAGAAAATTTTCATGACATTACCCATACAACGGTGTTTGGATAATTGATAAAGAGAATTTAGCATTGTGCTTCAAATGTTCTTGGTGATGAACGGAGTACCACGTACATGCTTCGTGTAGCAATGATATGGTGTTTCAATCAAGGGCAGACTTTGGATACACCAATGATCCATCAGGAGTAACTTATAAACAACGTCCTACAAGTTCCTCCAGCAGGAATGGTTATCCTTGTAAAAGAAATTAAAATCCTCGGTCCCCCACCCCGGGGGGGGGGGTGCTAGGCATGACATCATATTACCGGGTCATCAAAGGACCAACAACATAACTCCTGGAAAGTTGTCCCAACCATCATATCTGATCGAGATTCAGATCCAATTGGTGCCATGATACCTCAGACTCAGGATGTCCGAGAAGAAAATGTGCAACACGAATAGACGAAATGACAATGCAAGATTCTCGGGAAATGAACTATGGGAGCGGGTTCCTGAAACAATAGTTCATCGTTAAACCAAGGAGGGGATGAGAAGGTGGCTGATGGGCTCAGCGACAATCCATCGAGAATTCCAAACGGATGGATTTCCACAATAATGTGAACAAGAAGATGACACTTGTCAATTCAAATGTTATAATGTTGTATGCTCTAGGGAAACATACACCATCAATCATTAGTTGAAAGGTGTGCTCAAATATGACCTTAGGCAGCAAGATCAATGTTAGAGTGACGATTCAATAATCAACGTTCTAAGAACGAATCGTCGATCATTAACTTCAAAGCAATAGGGTTGCTAGAAGTACATAACTCAAAACAACATCTATTGGTATGTCTGGTTAAAAACAACACGGGGACCAAGGAAGAATGGTGATGGTGAGAAGTATCACCATACCAAGAATTCTTAAGAGGTGGTGTAATTCTCACAACATTCTTGTCATCAAAGATGGTAATACTCCAAGGTAAAGAACAAATTCTGGATAGCTAGGAAATCAAGGTACAACACAAAATGTGAACAAGGTTGTGTTGGGGGGGAGGCAAGAATGTTGCCGATGATAACACAAATCATCGAGGGACAAGGATGGTATTTCTCATCATGAACTCAGTTGATATCCTGGAAGAGCTCGGAATGTTGATGATGATCACGACACATTTGTCGAGAGATTTCATGAAGATGTAATCAATCAGCGACGACATCAAGTAAAAGGAATGATGAAGCGGAAGGTTATTGGAACCATGGGTAGGACACAAACTCAAAATCAAGTTTGTTGTTCAAGGAGAAATGATATGACGAGGAGGATCAATGCAAGATTAGCTCATCGACAAAAGTGGTGCTCTGGGGATAAGGACCAGGTAGCACAGTTAAAAATTAGCCCAATAATGGTATAGCCGATCAGGCTAGGAATGACGGGAAGGATTATTAACTCATAAGCAACAAGAATTAATTAGGGTTATCGAACCGTAATGAGGCATCGGTTCACATATCGGTGTTCTCGGTTGTCGACAACCCACAACCCAGAAAAATTGAAATCGGCGAGAAATAACAGTTGATGAAGAACCCATAAGAAGTTATGCAGTTCCATGACGTTATCAAGATATCCTAGTGTAATACTCGACGATAGATCAAAGTAAAGGTTGGACAGGTGCAATGATCTGCACAAGACAAGTACTCAACTTGTCTGATAAATGGTATTAATGAGAAAATATGGTCGGAACCATGATTGCAAAGGACCAAACATAAATACAGGACGAACTTATAACAAGGGGATTAATATCATTTACAATAAGCTTCGATGATAAGTTTCACATCGGGTCCATGGGCATGAACGTAAAGGCTCAAGGTCGACTCCCACTTCTTCCATGCATAACCTTTCATTTTACTTCTCGCTTTTGATGAAGTTGTAGTGTAGAAATTTTATCTAGCAAAATACCAGAAGAGTATGACTCGTGAAAACTTTCGAGTTCACACATATTAAGGAAGGCATAGGTTCAAGCCATCGGGGCTTCTTAGAACATATACCACGAACTTTAGGAGTAATTAACTCAAACTCGAAGGCAGAGCATGGTTGAGAAAGCAGAGGATACAATTTACCAAAGGCATTATGTGCCAGAGAAAGAACTCACATGGTGATTGATTATGAAGGACACTGTCGGATATAATAATCCAACAGTGGATATGGCGATCCACAGTGAAGCTGATGTGAGTATCGATACCCAATTATATGAAGAAGAATGCACGGGCATCATATTATAGAACATCTGAATAATTCGATGCTTAGATAACAAAGGAATTCCGATTTCCAAAACAAAGGATCGTAAGCGCCGCCCGATCAAGGATGGATAAGTCGGATAGATCGAGGCACAATTGACGACAAATAGTTTGTCGAGAACCAGCTCATGTTCAAAAATGATGTCCGAGCCGGAAAGATAATTTAGAAGGGTTGATAGATGATTGTGTGCATTCGCACACATGTTGAATCAATAGGATCAAAATGATGTTGTCAAAAGATACTAGTGAATATTGCCAGATATATGGGAAACATCCATAATGCAAGTAGACAAGTATTTGCCGAGCAATAGAGCTGATAAGGATTTTCAAAGGATTGAATAGTATTTCAAAGACTTTTGTGAAACATCTGAACAACTGGGGATGAGCGGATACTCGGAAAGTGCGAGAAATTATTCTTAGGGGTATTCAGGTGGCGAAGAACTGCAAGGCAGTAGGCACAAAATATTCTCGGGGTATCTTGTAATAACAAGAACGACTGGGAACAAAAGTAAGCACGACAAGTGTAAGTATTTATCCATAGGGATATTTCGGTGGAAGGGAATTGCAAAAGCAACGGGCACAAGGTCTCGAGAGAAAATCAGAGATTATCTTTGAAATCTTCTGGTGGAGCCAGCGATCATCTGGACTGAATGGGCTCTCCGGGAGAAAGTATTATTGAGAACCTATAGTTAGATGTTAGTAAAAATCGCTTAACCCGAATAGAAGAGAGTTCAGAATCCCGGAGTAAAGGTCAAGGAGTAAAAGATCCTAGTACCACCCAATGGCGACGTGGGCCCGTAAGGCACACAGCCAAGTTAGTAAAAGTTTTTGCAATGTCTAGACTTGACTTCGCCAAGGAGTGGAAGGGGATTCCTACAGGCAATGGCTCAGATACCAACTTGTGACGCCCGATTCAATCATACACTAATCATGCATGCAAATGTGTACGATCAAGATCGTGGACTCACGGAAGATATCACAACACAACTCTAAAACATAAATAAGTCATACAAGCATCATAATACAAGCCGGGGGCCTCGAGGGCTCGAATACAAGTGCTCGATCATAGACGAGTCAGCGGAAGCAACAATATCTGAAAGTACAAACATAAGTTAAACAAGTTTGCCTTAAGAAGGCTAGCACAAACCGGGATACAGATCGAAAGAGGCGCAGCCTCCTCGCTCGATCCTCCTAGCTACTCCCGGTCGTCGTCCGCTGGCTACACGTAGTAGTAGGCGCCTCCAAAGGTAGTAGCCGCCATCGACGGTGGCGTCTCGCTCCTGGGCTCCATCGTCTGATTGCAGAATCGGGTAAAGAAAGGGGGAAAAGGGGAACAAGGCAACCATGAGTACTCATCCAAAGTACTGCAAGCAAGGAGCTACACTACATATGCATGGATATATGTGTAATGGGCCATATCGGTGGACCGAATCAGAAGGCCGTAATAAGAGGGGATAGCTAATCATGTCGAAGACTACGCTTCTGGCAGCCTCCATCTTGCAGCATGTAGAAGAGAGTAGACTAAAGTCCTCCAAGTAGCATCGCATAGCATAATCCTATCCGGCGATCCCCTCCTCGTAACCCTGAGAGAGAGCGACCACCGGGTTGTATCTGGCACTTGGAAGGGTGTGTTTTATTAAGTATCCGGTTCTAGTTGTCATAAGGTCAAGGTACAACTCCAAGTCGTCCTGTTACCGAAGATCCCACCTAGGCACAACAGAGAGGCCAGCACGCCGGTCTAAACCTAAGCGCACAGGGGGCTGGGCCCATCGCCCACAGCACACATGCACGTTGCGTACGCGGCCGAAAGTAGAACTAGCCCCCTTAATACAAGAGTAGGCTTACGTTCCAATCCGGTAGCGCCACTCGGCCAGGCGTCACGAAGGCTTCGGTGATACCACGGCCACGGGATACCCATAACTACTCAGCGTAGATGGTTAGTGCGTATAGACCAAATGGCCAGTCTCAGATCAAATTCCTAGATCTCGTTAAGCGTGTTAAGTATCCGCGAACGCCCGAGCAGGCCGAGCCCACCTCTCTCCTAGGCGGTCTCAACCTCGCCTGTCGCTCCGCCTCAAAGGTCCACTCGCGGGTGCTCCACAAGCCAATTCGCCTTTAGTCACCACATGTATCATGTATAAGTATATAGTATATACCCGTGATCACCTCCCGAGTGATCACGGCCCGATAGTATAGCACAGCAGACGGACAAGAATGTAGGGCCACAGATGGAAATACTAGCATCCTATACTAGGCAAGTAGGACTGCAGGTAAGGTATCAATGTAAGTAGCAAAAACAAAGGCTATGAATCGTGATAGGAATAACGGAAAGCGGTAACATGCTACACTACTCTAATGCAAGCAGTATAGAGGAGAGTAGGCGATATCCGTGATCAAGGAGGGGCTTGCCTGGTTGCTCTGGCAAGAGAGAGGGGTCGTCAACTCCGTAGTCGAACTTTGATTCAGCAGCGTCGGTCTCGTAGTCTACCGGAGATAAGAGGGGGAAGAAACAATGAATACAATGCAAACATAAACACGACGATGCGTGACGCGACAATGAGCGGTGCTAGGTGTGCCCTAACGTGGTATGAGGTGGTACCGGTTAAGGGGGGAAACATCCGGGAAGTATTCCCGGTGTTTCGCTTTCAGCAGGAGCCGGAGGAAGGTTGCGAGTTTGATATGTTAGGTGCATGGCGACGAGCAGGCTGCGTATCCGGGTTCGTCTCGTCGTTCGAGCAACTTTCATGTTGAAAATATTTTAATCCGAGTTACGGATTAAAAGATATGATTTTCTAAAGATTTTATTAATTTCGTGAATTTAATTAATTATTTAAATTAATTCGAAAATAGATTTATGACATCGGCATGATGTCATGTCGATGTCGCCAGTCAACAGGGTTGACTGGTCAACCTGACCAGTGGGTCCCACTGGTCAATGACACATTTTAATTAACAGATTAATTAAACTAATCATAATTAATTAGGGGGTGGGCCCCACTATCAATCTAATTGTGATTAATTAACTTAATTAATTCTTTAATTAATTAATTAATTAAATTATTATTATTATTATTATTATTATTATTTTAATTCTCTCTTTTTTTAAAACGTTCTGGGCAGGGGCCCACTTGTCATTGGCCCCGGGGGCCTTAGCGGATCGGGCGCAGGGGCTCAGCCCGAACGGGCGCTAGCCCGCGGGGGCGCACCCGACCGGGCAACAAGGGGCGGCTGGAGGGCGCGGGCGCCAGCACGCCGGCGTTGAGCTCCGGCGGCTGCGAGGCGTTGTATGGGGAGGGCCGCCAGCTAATCGCGGGGCTCGCACCGACGCCATGAGAGGCGAGGTGAGCGCGCCTGGGGTCTCGGTGGTCATGAGCGAGGCGGCCGGGACGTGCCGGCCACGAGACGGGTGCGCGAGCACGGCCGTCGTGGCGGTGCGTGTGGTGAGCGCGACGGGCGAGGAGCAACGGTCGGCGCAAGCGACGGGCGCGATCGAAGCGCCGAAGGCACAGACTGGGCGGCCAGACGCTGACGGATTTGGCGCGACGACGGAGCGAGCGTAGGGAGCAGAGGGGAGTGGAGAGGGGCGAGGCCTCACAGGGGGGTTCGTGGGGTCCGGGGCAGTGGGCGCGGGGAGGTTCGGGGAGGCCGACGGGGACGACGGGCGACGCGGTGACGAGGTGCAGGCCGGCGAGGACGGCTTGACGACTCCGACGAGGGCGGGGTGGCATCGGGCAGCATCAGTGTTCAGGCGGCGAGCGGCGGCCTCCGGGGTCGGGGAGGTGACGAGGCGGTCCGGCGGGGAGGTGGCGTTCGCGAGGTGGTGGCGAGACGAGGCGGCGACGTCGGAGGCTGGCCTTGGCGCGAACCGCGAGGTCGGGCGCCGTGGGGAGTTCCTTCCCCCGATCCCGATCTGTATCAGGAAGGGGGAAGAGAGACGTGGGGGAGGAGTGGGGTGTGCGGTTGTGGGCTAGGGTTTTCGGGGGTGTGGGTGGATAAGCGAGTGAGGGGGGGGGGGAGTGGGTGGCCGGTTGGGCCTTTTGGCCTGATTCTCTGCTGGCTAGCTGGGCCATTCGGCCCAGGGGAAGGGGGGGGGTTCTTCCTTTTCCCCTTTTTTTGTTTGTTTGTTCTCTGTTTTATTTTATTATTTCTTTCTTTTCTGTTTAAATCATTTTCAACCATTTAGCCATTTAAAAAAAGAGTGTTTGTCGCACCATAATTACCCTTGTAATATTCGGCAACCACCGAACATTTTTGTTTTAATTTTCGAAAAATTTTATTGTTGTCGTAAATTTGAATTTGAATTTTGAACGGTTTGGAATTATTGCGAGGACAGCAACAGTAACCGAGGTGTCATGGCACGATTAGCGTGGGATTACTGTAGCCTAATTACCCGGGCGTCACTCCCGCCGCGTAATGTCACGCCTTCAGCAGGGACAACGCGGCACCAAGACGGCGCGCCCAAGCCACGACGACGCCCACAGATGATCAGGCCCCACAAGACAGTGTTTCTGGGCCTGCGGAGGCCTCGACGGGTGACCAAGCTCTTGAGGTCCCTCCATGTCAGGAGGCGCCACAACCTCCGGAGGCCACATGCCTCATCAACGCTCCCGCCCTCGTTGAACACCCGGCATACTTCATCAGCACGGCGTTACGGGACGCGAGAGCACGATATCCCATGCCGCAAAAGCTTTTGCTTGCACTCTTGGTGGCCTCACGCAAGCTGCGTCACTACTTCCAAGGCCGACCAATTAAGGTCGTTCAGCCTACCCACTAGAGAGGGTGCTCCGGAGCCCGAAGGCTGCGGGAACAGTCATTGAGTGGAACATTGAACTGCAAGCATTCTAGCTGGAGTCCAGCACAACCAGGGTCATCAAGGGAGCCGCCCTCGCCGACTTCGTGGCAGAATGGACCGACGCCCCGGAGCCCGAGCAGGCGAGAGCCAATCTTTCTTGCCAGGAAGTGAAGCACTAGATGGCTGGGTCATGTACTTCGACGGCGCTTTCGCACGCCAAGGTGCGGGGGCTGGTGCCGTGCTCATCTCGCCCACCCAAGACAACCTATACTACGCCGTGCAAATCTCCTTCCAACGGGCCAATAAGGTCTCCAACAACATCGCGGAATACGTGGGGTTGATCATTGGCCTCAAGGCTGCATCAGTTTTTGGGGTAAAGCATCTCACCATCAAGGACGACTCTCAGCTCCTCGTCAACTTCTCCAACAAGGTGTACGAGCCGAGGGACGAGCACATGGAGGCGTACCTCGCGGAGGTGCGCAAGGTGCAGAAGCAATTCCAGGGCCTGGAACTGCAACATGTGCCACGCGGCACAAACAAGGAAGCCGATGAGATCGCCAAGTGGGCATCAAGGCGTTAGCCCAAGAGCCTGGTGTCTTCAAAAAGCGACTCTTCAAGCCCTCGGCGGCCCCCTCGGCCACGGAGCCTGCACCGCCTTAGGAGGAACTCCCCTAGCCACCAGCCTCGGGAGCCCCAGCCTGTGGCCCGACCTCAGAAGCGCGCCTGATCCTGGCGCTCGAGCCTTAGGAGGGATGCTGGACCTAGGAATTCAGAACATACCTGGCGCAAGGAATGCTGCCGGAAAAAGAGGAGGACGCGGAGCGCGTCGCCCGGAAAGCTATGGCATATTGTATCCAGGATGGTGAGCTATTCAGAAAACGACCAAATGATGTTTCCTTGCGATGCATCTCCAGGAAGCAGGGGACCGAGCTGCTAGCTGACATACACAGTGGAGATTGCGGGCATCACTCGTCGTCGCGTACCCTGGTTGGCAAGGCATTCCGCAACGGGTTCTACTGGCCCATGGCGCTCAACGACGCAATCGAGCTGGTGAGATCCCGCAAGGCCTACCAGTTCCATGACAAGCTAATCCACCAGCCAGCCCAGGGCCTCTAGACTATCCCACTCTCATGGCCGATATCCTGGGTCTGTTCCCTTGAGCGCCTGGAGGCTATCGCTATCTCTACGTTGCCATCGACAAGTTCACCAAATGGGCAGAGGTGGAAGCCGTCCGCACTATCCCAGCCGGGTCGGCAGTTAAGTTCATCAAGGGCCGCGTGAGCCGGTTTGGGGTCCCTAACCGCATCATCACCGACAACGGCTCGCAGTTCACTAGCAATCTCTTCAAGACATATTGTGCTAACCTTGGAACGCAGATATGCTACGCATCAGTGGCACACCCCAGGAGCAATGGCCAAGCCGAGCGCGCCAACGCAGAGGTCTTGAGAGGCCTCAAGACCAGGACCTTCAAGAAGAAGCTTGAGGCCTGCGGCAGGGGCTGGCATGACGAGCTCCAGTCCGTGTTGTGGTCCATCCGCACCACCGCCACCAAGCCAACGGGCGAGACCCCACTCTTCCTCATCTACGGAGCCGAAACAGTCCTCCCTCACGAGGTCATGCATCACTCCGCGCGGGTCCTGGCGTTTGACGACGCACGTCAGGACGCCATGCGGGGGATGGACCTCATGCTGGGGGAGGAGCGATGCCGTCAAGCCTCACTCTGGGCGGCAAGTGTTGGGGAACGTAGTAATTCCAAAAAATTTCCTACGCACACGCAAGATCATGGTGATGGCACAGGAACGAGAGGGGAGAGTATTGTCCATGTACCCTCGTAGACCGTTAGCGGAAGTGTTATAACAACGCGGTTGATGTAGTCATACGTCTTCACGATCCCACCGATCCAAGTACCGAACGTACGACACCTCCGAGTTCAGCTCACGTTCAGCTCGATGACGATCCCCGGACTCCGATCCAGCAAAGTGTCGGGGATGAATTTCGTCAGCACGATGGCGTGGTGACGATGATGATGCTCTACCGGCGCAGGGCTTCGTCTAAACTCCGCGACGATATGACCGAGGTGGAATATGGTGGAGGGGGGCACCGCACACGGCTAAGGAACGATCCGTAGATCAACTTGTGTGTCTATGGGGTGCCCCCCTGCCCCCGTATATCAAGGAGCAAGGGGGGGTGCGGCCGGCCCTAGGAGGAGGCGCGCCGGAGGAGTCCTACTCCCATCGGGAGTAGGACTCCTCCTTTCCTAGTTGGACTAGGACTTGGGGGGAAGGAGGAGAGGGGGAAAAGGAAAGAGGGGGCGCCGCCCCCCTCCTTGTCCAACTCGGACTTGGGGTGGGGGGGAGGGGCGCGCGGCTGGCCCTTGGCCCCTTCTCCTCTTTCTTCACTAGGCCCACTAAGGCCCATTAGGTCACCGGGGGGGCCCACTAGGCATCATTCCGTAAGTAACTCATTAGCTACATTGCTTGCAAGGCTTATAGTGATGTGCATTACCGAGAGGGCCCAGAGATACCTCTCCGACAATTGGAGTGACAAAACCTAATCTCGAAATACGCCAACCCAACATGTACCTTTGGAGACACCTGTAGTACTCCTTTATAATCACCCGATTCGTTGTGACGTTTGGTAGCACCCAAAGTTTTCCTCCCAGAACGGGAGTTGCATAATCTCATAGTTACAGGAACATGTATAGGTCATGAAGAAAGCAATAGCAATATACTAAACGATCAAGTGCTAGGCTAACGATATGGGTCATGTCAATCACATCATTCTCCTAATGATGTGATCCCATTAATCAAATAACAACACATGTCTATGGTTAGGAAACATAACCATCTTTGATTAATGAGCTAGTCAAGTAGAGGCATACTAGTGACTATATGTTTGTCTATGTATTCACACATGTATCATGTTTCCGGTTAATACAATTCTAGCATGAATAATAAACATTTATCATGATATGAGGAAATAAATAATAACTTTATTATTGCCTCTAGGGCATATTTCCTTGATCTCCCACTTGCAATAGAGTCAATAATCTAGATTTCACAGTAATGATTCTAACACCCATGGAGTCTTGGTGCTTATCATGTTTTGCTCTTGGAAGAGTCTTAGTCAACGGTTGTGCAACATTCAGATCCTTATGTATTTTGAAAATCTCTATGTCTCCCACCTGGACTTGGTCCCGGATGGAATTGAAGCGTCTCTTGATGTGCTTGGTCCTCTTGTGAGATCTGGATTCCTTTGCCAAGGCAATTGCACCAGTATTGTCACAGAAGATCTTCATAGGTCCCGATGAACTAGGTATGACACCTAGATCGGAAATGAACTCTTTCATCCAGACTCCTTCATTTGCTGCTTCCGAAGCAGCTATGTACTCCGCTTCACATGTAGATCCCGCCACGACGCTTTGTTTAGAACTGCACCAACTAACAGCTCCACCGTTTAATAAAAACACGTATCCGGTTTGCGATTTAGAATCGTCCGGATCAGTGTCAAAACTTGCATCGACGTAACCATTTACGACTAGCTCTTTGTCACCTCCATATACGAGAAACATATCCTTAGTCCTTTTCAGGTATTTCAGGATGTTCTTGACCGCTGTCTAGTGATCCATTCCAGGATTACTTTGGTACCTTCCTGCCAAGCTTATTGCTAAGCATACGTCAGGTCTGGTACACAGCATTGCATACATGATAGAGCCTATGGCTGAAGCATAGGGAACATCTTTCATTTTCTCTCTATCTTCTCTTTGTGGTCGGGCATTGAGTTTGACTCAATTTCACACCTTGTAATACGGTAAGAATCCTTTCTTTGCACGATCCATTTTGAACTTTTTCAAAACTTTATCAAGGTATGTGCTTTGTGAAAGTCCAATCAAGCGTCTTGATCTATCTGTATAGATCTTGATGCCCAATATGTAAGCAGCTTCACCGAGGTCTTCAATTGAAAAACTTCTATTCAAGTATCCTTTTATGCTATCCAGAAATTCTATATCATTTCCAATCAATAATATGTCGTCCACATATAATATCAGAAATGCTACAGAGCTCCCACTCACTTTCTTGTAAATACAAGGCTTCTCCAAAAGTCTCATATAAAACCATATGCTTTGATCACACTATCAAAGTGTTTATTCCAACTCCGAGAGGCTTGCACTGGACCATAAATTGATCGCTGGAGCTTGCACACTTTCTTAGCTCCTTTTGGATCAACAAAACCTTCCGTTGCATCATATACAACTCCTCTTCTAGAAATCCATTCAAGAATGCAGTTTTGACATCCATTTGCCAAATTTCATAATCATAAAATGCAGCAATTGCTAACATGATTCGGACAGACTTTAGCATCGCTACGGGTGAGAAAGTCTCATCGTAGTCAACCCCTTGAACTTGTCGAAAACCTTTACGCAACAAGTCGAGCTTTATAGACAGTTATATTACCATCATCGGCGCGTCTTCTTCTTAAAGATCCATTTATTCTCAATGGCTTGCCGATCATCTGCAAGTCAACCAAAGTCCATACTTTGTTCTCATACATGGATCCCATCTCAGATTTCATGGCTTCTAGCCATTTCATGAATCTGGGCTCATCATCGCTTCCTCATAGTTCGTAGGTTCACCATGGTCAAGTAACATGACTTCCGAATAGGATTACCGCATTCACTCAGTGCGGATCTTACTCTGGTTGACCTACGAAGTTCAAGAGAGACTTGATCTGAAGTTTCATGATCAATACCATTAGCTTCCTCACTAATTGGTGTAGTTGTCACAGAACCGGTTCTTGTGATGAACTACTTTCCAATAAGGGAGCAGAATCTGATTATCTCATCAAGTTCTACTTTCCTCCCACTCACTTCTTTCGAGAGAAACTCTTTTTCTAGAAAGGATCTGAACTTAGCAATGAAAATCTTGCCTTCAGATCTGTGATAGAAGGTGTACCCAACAGTCTCCTTTGGGTATCCTATGAAGACACATTTCTCCGATTTGGGTTCGAGCTTATCTGGTTGAAGTTTCTTCACATAAGCATCGCAGCCCCAAACTTTAAGAAACGACAACTTTGGTTTCTTGCCAAACCACGCAGTTCATGAGGCGTCGTCTCAACGGATTTTGATGGTGCCCTATTTAACGTGAATGCGGCCGTCTCTAAAGCATAACCCCAAAACAATAGCGGTAAATCAGTAAGAGACATCATAGATCGCACCATATCTAGTAAAGAAATACGATTCTGACGTTCGGACACACCATTTCGTTGTGGTGTTCCGAGTGGCGTGAGTTGTGAAACTATTCCGCATTGTTTCAAATGTAAACCAAACTCGTAACTCAAATATTCTCCTCCACGATCAGATCGTAGAAATTTTATTTTCTTGTTACGATGATTTTCCACTTAACTCTGAAATTCTTTGAACTTTTCAAATGTTTCAGATTTGTGTTTCATTAAGTCGATATACCCATATCTGCTCAAATCATCTGTGAAGGTGAGAAAATAACGATACCCGCCGCGAGCCTCAACATTCATTGGACCACAAACATCAGTATGTATGATTTCCAACAAAACAGTTGCTCGTTCCATAGTTCCGCAGAACGGCGTCTTAGTCATCTTGCCCATGAGACACGGTTCGCAAGTACCAAGTGATTCATAATCAAGTGATTCCAAAAGTCCATCAATATGGAGTTTCTTCATGTGCTTTACACTGATATGACCTAAACGGCAGTACCACAAATAAGTTGCACTATCATTATCAACTCTGCATCTTTTGGTTTCAACACTATGAATATGTGTATTACTACTATCGAGATTCAATAAAAATAGACCACTCTTCAAGGGTGCATGACCATAAAAGATATTATTCATATAAATAGAACAACCATTATTCTCTGACTTACATGAATAACCGTCTCGCATCAAACAAGATCCAGATATAATGTTCATGCTTAACGCTAGCACCAAATAACAATTATTTAGGTCTAAAACTAATCCCGATGGTAGATGTAGAGGCAGCGTGCCGACCGCGATCACATCGACTTTGGAACCATTTCCCACGCGCATCGTCACCTCGTCCTTAGCCAATCTTCGCTTAATCCGTAGGACCTGTTTCGAGTAGAAAATATTAGTAACAGAACCAGTATCAAATACCCAGGTACTACTGCGAGTATTAGTAAGGTACACATCAATAACATGTATATCATATATACCTTTGTTTACTTTGCCATCCTTCTTATCCGCCAAATACTTGGGGCAGTTCCTCTTCCAAAGTGTCGATCTGCTTGCGGTAGAAGCACTCGATCTCGTGCTTAGGTCCGGACTTGGGTTTCTTCTCTTGAGCAACAACTTGTTTGCTGTTCTTCTTGAAGTTCCCCTTCTTCTTCCCTTTGCCCTTTTCTTGAAACCTGGTGGTCTTGTTAACCATTAACACTTGATGCTCCTTTTGATTTCTACCTCCATGGCTTTTAGCATTGCGAAGAGCTCGGAAATAGACTTCTCCATCCCTTGCATATTATAGTTCATCACGAAGCTCTTGTAGCTTGGTGGCGATGATTGAAGAATTACATCAATGACACTATCATCGTGAAGATTAACTCCCAGTTGAATCAAGTGATTATTATACCCGCACATTTTGAGTATGTGTTCACTGACAGAACTATTCTCCTCCATCTTGCAGCTATAGAACTTATTGGAGACATCATATCTCTCAATCCGGGCATTTGCTTGAAATATTAACTTCAACTCCTGGAACATCTCATATGCTCCATGACGTTCAACACATCGTTGAAGTCCCGGTTCTAAGCCGTAAAGCATGGCACACTGAACTATTGAGTAGTCATCGCCTTTGCTCTGCCCAGACGTTCTTAACGCCGCCGGTTGCATCAGCGGCAGGCACAGCATCCATCGGTGCTTCTAGGGCGTAATTCTTACGTGCAGCAATGAGGATAATCCTCAGGTTATGGACCCGATCCGTGTAATTGCTACCATCATCTTTCAACTTTGCTTTCTCAAGGAACGCATTAAAATTCAACGGAACAACAAAGACGAGCCATCTATCTACAGTAAACATAGACAAGCAAAATACTATCATGTACTAAGTTCATGATAAATTTAAGTTCAATTAATCATATTACTTAAGAACTCCCACTTAGATAGACATCCCTCTAATCTTCTAAGTGATTACGTGATCCATATTAACTACACCATGTCCGATCGTCACGTGAGATGGAGTAGTTTCAATGAGTGAACACCAATATGTTGATCATATCTACTATATGATTCACGCTCGACCTTTCGGTCTCCGTGTTCCGAGGCCAAATCTGTTATATGCTAGGCTCGTCAAGTTTAACCTGAGTATTCCGCGTGCGCAACTGTTTTGCACCCGTTATATTTGAACGTAGAGCCGCCTATCACACCCGATCATCACGTGGTGTCTCAGCACGAAGAACTTTCGCAATGGTGCATACTCAGGGAGAACACTTCTTGATAATTTTAGTGAGAGATCATCTTAAAATGCTAGCGTCAATAGAAGCAAGATAAGATGCATAAAGGATAAACATCACATGCAATCAATATAAGTGATATGATATGGCCATCATCATATTGTGCTTGTGATCTCCATCTCCGAAGCACCGTCATGATCACCATCGTCAACGGCGCGACACCTTGATCTCCATCGTAGCATCGTTGTCGTCTCGCCAATCTTATGCTTCTACGACTATCGCTACCGCTTAGTGATAAAGTAAAGCATTACAGGTATGCGTTGCATTTCATACAATAAGCGACAACCATATGGCTCCTGCCGATTGCCGATAACCGATTACAAAACATGATCATCTCATACAATAAAATATAGCATCACGTCTTGACCATATCACATCACAACATGCCCTGCAAAAACAAGTTAGACGTCCTCTACTTTGTTGTTGCAAATTTTACGTGGCTGCTACGGGCTGAGCAAGAACCGTTCTTACCTAGGCATCAAAACCACAACGATAGTTTGTCAAGTTGGTGCTGTTTTAACCTTCGCAAGGACCGGGCGTAGCCACACTCGGTTCAACTAAAGTGAGAGAGACAGACACCCGCCAGTCACCTTTAAGCACGAGTGCTCGCAATGGTTAAACCAGTCTCGCGTAAGCGTACGTGTAATGTCGGTCCAGGCCGCTTCATCTCACAATACTGCTGAACCAAAGTATGACATGCTGGTAAGCAGTATGACTTGTATCGCCCACAACTTACTTGTGTTCTACTCGTGCATATGACATCTACGCATAAAACCAGGCTCGGATGCCCTTTGTTGGGGAGCGTAGTAATTTCAAAAAATTCCTACGCACACGCGCAAGATCATGGTGATGGCACAAGAACGAGAGGGGAGAGTATTGTCCACGTACCCTCGTGAGACCGTTAGCGGAAGCGTTATAACAACGCGGTTGATGTAGTCGTCGTCTTCACGATCCGACCGATCCAAGTACCGAGCATACGGCACCTCCGAGTTCAGCACACGCTCAGCTCGATGGCGATCCCGGACTCGATCCAGCAAAGTGTCGAGGATGAATTCCGTCGGCCGACGGCGTGGTGGCGATGATGATGCTCATACAAGCAGGGCTTCGCCTAAACTCCGCGACGATATGACCGAGGTGGAATATGGTGGAGGGGGGCACCGCACACGGCTAAGGAACGATCCGTAGATCAACTTGTGTGTCTATGGGGTGCCCCCCTGCCCCCGTATATAAAGGAGCAAGGGGGGTGCGGCCGGCCCTAGGAGGAGGCGCGCCGTGGAGTCCTACTCCCACCGAGTAGGACTCCCCTTCCTCGTTGGACTAGGACTTGGGGGGAAGGAGGAGAGGGGGAAAAGGAAAGGGGGGCGCCGCCCCCCCTCCTTGTCCAATTCGGACTTGGGGGGAGGGGCGCGCGGCTGCCCCTTGGCCCCTTCTCTTTCTTCACTAGGACCACTAAGGCCCATTAGGTCACCGGGGGGTTCCGGTAACCTCCCGGTACTCCGGTAAAATGCCGATTTCACCCGGAACACTTCCAATGTCCAAACATAGGCTTCCAATATATCAATCTTTATGTCTCGACCATTTTGAGACTCCTCGTCATGTCCGTGATCACATCCGGGACTCCGAACAAACTTCGGTACATCAAAACTTATAAACTCATAATAAAACTATCATCGTAACGTTAAGCGTGCGGACCCTACGGGTTCGAGAACTATGTAGACATGACCTAGAACTATTCTCGGTCAATAACCAATAGCGGAACCTGGATGCCCATATTGGTTCCTACATATTCTACGAAGATCTTTATCGGTCAAACCGCATAACAACATACCTTGTTCCCTTTGTCATCGGTATGTTACTTTCCCGAGATTTGATCGTCGGTATCCAATACCTAGTTCAATCTCGTTACTGGCAAGTCTCTTTACTCTTTATGTAATGCATCATTCCGTAACTAACTCATTAGCTACATTGCTTGCAAGGCTTATAGTGATGTGCATTACCGAGAGGGCCCAGAGATACCTCTCCGACAATCGGAGTGACAAAACCTAATCTCGAAATACGCCAACCCAACATGTACCTTTGGAGACACCTGTAGTACTCCTTTATAATCACCCGATTACGTTGTGACGTTTGGTAGCACCCAAAGTGTTCCTCCGTGGCAGGAGTTGCATAATCTCATAGTTACGGGGAACATGTATACGTCATGAAGAAAGCAATAGCAATATACTAAACGATCAAGTGCTAGGCTAACGAAATGGGTCATGTCAATCACATCATTCTCCTAATGATGTGATCCCATTAATCAAATAACAACACATGTCTATGGTTAGGAAACATAACCATCTTTGATTAATGAGCTAGTCAAGTAGAGGCATACTAGTGACTATATGTTTGTCTATGTATTCACACATGTATCATGTTTCCGGTTAATACAATTCTAGCATGAATAATAAACATTTATCATGATATGAGAAAATATATAATAACTTTATTATTGCCTCTAGGGCATATTTCCTTCAGCAAGATACCAGCAGGCGCTGCGACGGTATCACTGTCGCAGCATCCGCTCCAGGACGCTCGAGGTGGGCGATCTCGTCCTGAGGCGGGTGCTCTCCAGGGAAGGGTTGCACAAGCTCTCACCCATGTGGGAGGGCCCGTTTAGGATTTCCCGCGTCTCTAGGCCTGGCGCCGCGCGCCTAGAGACGCAGGATGGGATCTCCATCCAGAACGCCTGGAACATCCAGCACCTCCGGAAGTTCTACCCATGAAGCAAGATCCAGTGCCTGTGAAGGTCTCCGCTCATGACACTATCATGTAATAATGAGTGGGGCTGTACACGCCCCGGAGTCTCCGGAGAGCTGCCCTCGGGCCTCAGGGCCTCCCTCCCACGTCCTAGTGGCAGCACTTAGCTCCGCGCTGGTGAGAAGACTAGACTAGGTGCCGGACGTGACTATTCATTTGCTTTCTGTAGTTGGCTTGCACCCCTTTTTCAATGAAATTTGTAGTTTTATCATAGGATAATTTGTAACGAGCAACAAGTAACAAAAGTAAGTAAAGTGCAGCAAGGTGGCCCAATCCTTTTGTAGCAAAGGACAAGCCTGGACAAACTCTTATATAAGGAAAAGCGCTCCCGAGGACACATGGGAATATCGTCGAGCTAGTTTCAATCACATTCATATGATTCACGTTCGGTACTTTGAAAATTTGATATGTGGGTGGACCGGTGCTTGGGTGATGTTCTTACTTGAACAAGCATCCCACTTATGATTAACCTCTATTGCAAGCATCCGCAACTACAACAAAAGTATTAAGGTAAACCTAACCATAGCATGAAACATATGGATCCAAATCAGCCCCTTACGAAGCAACGCATAAACTAGGGTTAAGCTTCTATCACTCTAGCAACCCATCATCTACTTATTACTTCCCAATGCCTTCCTCTAGGCCCAAAAAATGGTGAAGTGTTATGTAATCGATGTTCACATAACACCACTAGAGGCTAGACAACATACATCTCATCAAAATATCGAATGAATACCAAATTCACATGACTACTAATAGCAAGACTTCTCCCATGTCCTCAGGAACAAACGTAACTACTCACAAAGCATATCCATGTTCATAATCAGAGGGGTATTAATATGCATATAGGATCTGGACATATGATCTTCCACCAAATAAACCAACTAGCATCAACTACAAGGAGTAATCAACACTACTAGCAACCTACTAGTACCAATCCTGGACTTGGAGACAAGAATTGGATACAAGAGATGAACTAGGGTTTTGAGAGGAGATGGTGCTGGTGAAGATGTTGATGGAGATTGCCCTCTCCCGATGAGAGGAGCGTTGGTGATGACGATGGCGATGATTTCCCCCTCCGGAGAAGTGTCCCCTAACAGAACAGCTCTGCCGGAGCCCTAGATTGGTTCCGCCTCGTGGCGGCGGAGTTTCGTCCTGAAAGGTTGCTTATGATTTTTTCCTCGACGAAAGACCTCATATAGTAGAAGATGGCCATCGGAGAGCCAACAGGGGGGGCACGAGACAGGGGGGCGCGCCCCCACCCTCGTGGCTAGGTGGGCCCCCCTCTGATGAACTTCTTCCATTGGATATTTTTATTATTTCCCAAAATGACTTTCGTGGAGTTTTAGGACTTTTGGAGTTGTGCAATAGGTCTCTAATATTTGCTCCTTTTCCACCCGAATTCCATTTGCCGACATTCTCCCTCCTTATGTAAACCTTGTAAAATAAGAGAGAATAGGCATAAGTATTGTGACATAACGTGTAATAACAGCCCATAATGCAATAAATATCGATATAAAAGCATGATGCAAAATGGGTGTATCACCCATATGCAAAAAGGGTCGAACAGTGGGTCAAAACTGTCGGCGTCCTGGGAACGGGGGTACCCAGACTTGCTTGCCTGCGGCCCACGGCGTGGCCCCACCGACGGCCTAGTAGGGCCCATCTTCAGCAGCAACCACTCAAGACCCTCGCGAGGCGGACGACGCAAGACCTCCTCAGGGGCAGCCTCGCTACGCTGGCTCCCGAGAAGCAGAGATATCAAGGCAAGGGGCACCTCTCGAGGTGCGTGTGATGTGAGCCATGACGACCAAGGCTAGGCGGGCGCCAGCGCACGCAGTGTACCAGTTTCCTCTTTGGTGCTAAAGAGGTAGGCGCACACGAGGAGTCCCGAGGCATCAGGTAAAGGTTTCCATATCGGTGCAACAAGACCAAGACCAGTAGGACGGCAAGACGGAGGTCACCACGGAGCCCACAACAGCGTCACCACCAGAGCCTTTGGCAGGCGAAGACCACCTTTTGCCAGGATAACATGTACTAGTTGTCTCCCTTCAAAATTGGCCGTTGTGGGATCCCTTCCCGCCTAAAATTTGGGAAGAGGACCAGGGCCTCTATAAATAGGACTAGCCACAACCATAGAAGGGGACAAATCATTCAGGCCACCCCCACACACACCAGCTCACCGAGCTCAAGAACACCTATCCTCAGGAGGCTGTTCATACCTTGTACTTGCTCATCCTCAACCTGCAAGGCAATTCACCACACCACACTTGAGTAGGGTATTACACCACAACGGTGGCCCGAACCAGTATAAACTCTTGTGTCTCTTGTTCCTTGGGTTCGGCGAGCTAGGCCTTGAGATCGTTGCGAGACAGAGCTGGGGAGAGAGAGTTCTTCGTACGCACCCCAGAGTTCGAACCTCAAGGGTTTGCCGGAACCCAGAATTCGACATTTGGTGCGCCAGGTAGGGGTGCGCTGAAGCTTTGCTCCTCCTCCAGGTTCACCTCTCCGTTCGGCCCCCATGGCCGGTGCCGCTCCTCCGACTAGACCGGCGGACGCACGCGACGGTGCCATGGGCCTCAGGGCCCTCACCCCCGCCTTGCGGCGGGTGCAGTGGCCACAAAAGTTCAGGCCGGAGATGCCGCCCCGCTATGACGGCGCGGTAGATCCATCGGCCTTCCTGCTGACATACGAGGAGGCCGTTCTGGAGGCTGGAGGCGATGACAAGGTCATGACCAACTGGTTCCCCATGGCCCTCGCTGGCGCGCCGCGCGCCTGGCTGCTCACTTTTCCAGGATCCTCTATGGCTTCTTGGGAGGAGTTGTGCGGCCTTTTTGTTGCATGCTTTGCGGCGCCTATCGCCGTCGCGGCCCTCCTCGGCGGCTCGCAGGCACCTCCCTCAGACCGCCATGTCAAGTAGTTCTTCCGCCAGGTCGGCGCCGCCTCTGTGCAGCAGGGAGCCCCTCCAGGATGGGCGGCCCCCAAGGCCGACCTCACCTTCGACTCAGGGGACCACCCCGCGACCACTGCTGGCTCGGGCGTGCTCCCAATGCTCTGCACACCCACCATCTGCAAGATAGCCGTGACCAAGACCCTCATCGATGGCGGAGCTGGCCTCAACATGCTCTCCGTGGAAGCTTTCGGCTTGCTTCACGTGCCGTACGGCCGGCTCTGCCCCACCAAGCCTTTCTCCAGAGTCGGCAGCGGGTAGGGGGTCCCGAACTGTGCGTCTGAGGATCAAAGGTAACAGGAGGTAGGGGACATGATGTTTACCCAGGTTCGGGCCCTCTTAATGGAGGTAATACCCTACTTCCTGCTTGATTGACTTTGATGAGTATAGGGGTTACAAAAGTTGATCACCTCAAGATCGTAATGGCTAAACCCTAGATGTCTAGCCTGTATGATGATTACCCCTACGGATTAAACCCTCCAGTTTATATAGACACCGGGGGGGGGGGCTAGGGTTTGTACAAAGTCGGTTTACTGAGAAAGGAATCTTCATATCCGAACACCAAGATTGCCTTCCACGCCAAGGGGAGTCCTATCCGGACACGGGGGAACACCTTCCATCTTGTATCTTCACGGCCCATGAGTCCGGCCCATGTCACATAGCCCGGACGCCCGAGGACCCCCTGAACTAGGACTCCCTCGGTAGCCCCTGAACCAGGCTTCAATGACGATATGTCCGGCGCGCAGATTGTCTTCGTCTTTGCAAGGCGGGTTCCTCCTCCAAACACTTCAAAGCAGTTGATTACAAGAACTATATCCGGCTTTGTACAATAGTCACAACCCTCCACCGCAAGGGTATAATACTTAATCAAAAAGCTTGATACGTCTTTACTAACAGTTTTGCTGGCGAGACGTTACATCCAGCCTCCTCATTATTTCGAATCGTTTTTCTCTTTCCCGTTTCGCGTTTCGAGACGCAGTCTCCGGTGACACGTCTTGTCAAAGCAAAGATCGTGTCCCCTTATTACGGGATTCTCATCAATACGGGTTTGGGTAATCCAACCGTGTCGTTCGCACGACCCGTTGGGAATAGGCGAGTTTTAATGCTCATGGGGGGACGCTCTATATTCACTTCCTTTATAAGGAGATAAGAATCCACCTTTTCGCCCCACACCTTCTTCTGCCTCAGCCCATTCGACCTCAAGCTTCAGCACCCAAGCTTCGATCCCTTTAGTCCTCGGAAAACACTCTAGCCATGTCCAGATCTGGAGCGCAGGGCAAGTGGATGGCCTCCTCCGTTACGGAGGATAACATCAAGGAGCTCCGGGAAGCGGGGTACTTAGCTAAGGAAATCGCCCACTGGCTTACAGCCAAGAAGCAGATCGTCCCTACTCCGGAGCCCCATGAGAGGGTAGTATTTATTCCACATTTCCTTCGCGGATTAGGGTTTCCCCTCCATCATTTCGTCCGCCGCCTTATGTTTTACTACGGGTTAGATTTCCATGATCTAGCCCCAAATTCCTTCCTCAACATTTCGGCGTTCATCGTCGTGTGTGAGGCATTCCTCCGCATCCCTCCCCACTTTGGCCTATGGCTGAAGGTCTTCAATGTGAAGCCAAAAGCCGTGGATGGTCAACACGCGGGGTGCGACGGCGCCATGGTGAGCAAGCTCCCCAACGTCACTTGGCCCAAAGGCACCTTCGTGGACACCGTGAAGGGGTGGCAGCAGGAATGGTTCTACGTCACAGAACCCTGTGACTCCACATGGGCCACTTCTCCCGAGTTCCAGTCCGAGCCTCCACTGCGGCTGACATCCTGGCTCAACAAGGGACTGGACTGGGCGTCGTTTGACGAGGTGATGATGCTGCAGAGGCGTGTCAAGAGCATGGTAGACGAGAATACCAGTCTTGCCAGCGTGATTCAGGTGATGCTCTTTCGCCGGATTCTCCCCTGTTAGGCGCGTCAAGAGTATATGTGGGAGTTCGACCCGGCCGGTCCCTGGACCCTGCAGCAGTTCTTCGGCACGAACCATGAAGACATGTGGAAGCTGCTTTCAAGACCCAGAAGACGTGACCGGAGACAACCGAAGACCTCGGCCTCGACTGTACTCACGCAGAGTCCCCCGTAAGTTTTTTATGATAACTTTACTATTTGAAAATCCAAGGGGCATACTAAGCTTTCCATTCTTCCCGCAGGGCTGGACGAAGAAGGCGGAGCAGATTCACTGTCCGGCTCTGCTACCCGAAGACCCAGCCATCCCTTTGTTAACGAGGATGCTGGTTCCGGCGCCATATCAGGCGCCGGAAAAGAAGGCCAAGAAGAAGGGCAAGGAGGCCAAAAGTGGCCTCCACCGTAAAGGTGCTTCGGACGTAGTGTCCGAAGGCACCGAGACCCACTCCTCCCCTTACGAAGACGAAGGGAAGGAGGAAGAGAGTAATTCTCGCCTTAAGGGGGGAAAGAAGAAAAGGGGGGCTTCCGTGGATCTGGAGGCGGAGGCATCCAAGAGAGGGAGAATCTCCCTCACGGACGACTCCGAATCGGACGCCGATGAGTGGCGCTCTGATGCTAGCTGGAACTATGTCGGCATTTCCCCGGAGAGGGAGGGATGATGTAGACAGTAGTGTATTTCCCTCAGTTATGAAACCAAGGTATCGAACCAGTAGGAGAACCAAGCAACACAACGTAAACAACACCTGCACACAAATAACAACACCTCGCAACCCGACGTGTTAAACGGGTTATCAATCCCTTTCGGGTAACTGTGCCAGAATTGGCAAGCAGACGTGAGGTAAGTTGTAGTAGATTGATAGATCGAACACCAAACAAAATAAATAAAGACAAAACGTAGCAAGGTATTTTTGTATTTTTGGTTTAATAGATCTGAATAAAAATGCAAAGGAAAAATAGATCGCAAGGCAAATATATGAGAAGAAAGACCCAGGGGTCGTAGGTTTCACTAGTGGCTTCTCTCGAGAAAAAATAGCAATAGTGGGTAAACAAATTACTGTTGGGAAATTGATAGAACTTCAAATAATTATGACGATATCCAGGAAATGATCATTACGTAGATCACATCCAAGATTAGTAGACCGACTCCTTCCTGCATTTACTACTATTACTCCACACATCGACCGCTATCCAGCATGCATCTAGTGTATTAAGTTCATGGACAAACGAAGCAATAAGAACGATGACATGATGTAGACAAGATCTGTTTATCTATATAGAGGTAGATATAGATCCCATCTTTTTACCCTTAGTAGCAACGATACATACGTGTCATTTCCCCTTCTGTCATTGGGATCGAGCATCGTAAGATCGAACCCACTACCGGGCACATCTTTCCATTGCAAGACAAATAGATCAAGTTGGCCAAACAAAACCCAAATATCGGAGAATAAATACGAGGCTATAAGAGATCATGCATATAAGAGATCAAAGAAACTCAAATAAATTTCATGGATATAAAAAGATATGACTGATCATAAACTCAAAGTTCATGAGATCCCAACAAACACACCGCAAAAGAGTTACATCATATGGATCTCCAAGAGACCACTGTATTGAGAATTCAGCGAGAGAGAGAGAGAGAGAGAGAAAGAGAGAGAGAGAGAGAGAGAGGGAGAGAAATAGAGAGAGAGAGAGAGAGAGAGAGAGAGAGAGAGAGAGAAAGCCATCTAGCTACTAACTACGGACCCAAAGGTCTACAAAGAACTACTCACGCATCATCAGAGAGGCACCAATGGAAGTGGTGAACCCCTCCGTGATGGTGTCTATATTGGACACCGTGGTTACTGGACTCTCAAGGGCTGAATGAATATTTCGACGCTTCTTCTAGGGTTTTTGGAATATTGTGGTATTTATAGAGCAAAGAGGCGGTCTGGGGGGTACCTGAGGTAGGCACAACCCACCAGGGCGCGCCTGGGCTCTCAAGGCATACAGTGGGTTGTGCCTCTGGCACCCCCAGTGCAACCAGGGCCCATTGCCTTCCTTCTGGCCCATAAAAAATCATCATCGAGTTTCGTGGCATTTGGAATCCATTTGATATTGATTTCCCGCAATGAAAAAAACATGGAAAAATAGCAACTGGCACTTGGCACTATGTCAATAGGTTAGTACCAAAAAATGATATAAATGATTATAAAACATCCAAGATTGATAATAAAACAACATGGAACAATAAAAAATTATAGATACATTGGAGACGTATCAGCATCCCCAAGCTTTACTCCTACTCATCCTCAAGTAGGTAAATGATAAAAACAGAATTTTTGATGTGGAGTGCTGTTCATCAAGTCAAATCATATTATTTTCTTTATAGCATGGACATTTGGAATTTTATGTGATTCAAAGCAATAGTCTAGTTTTGACATAATAATTTAGATAATCAAGCATTTCAACAAGCAACCATGTCTTTCAAAATATCAATGCTAAAATAAGTTATCCCTAGCCCATCATGCTCAAACATTGATCCATTCATGAAACACACTCGAATATTAACTACACCCAATACTTAAGCACGATCATATTGCCTCCTAGTTGGTGGTTTTTGTAAGAGAAGATGGAGACTCAAAATAGAAAATAAAAATTGGCTAAAGTAAAAGAAAGGCCCTTCACAGAGGGAAGTAGGGATTTGTAGAGGTGTCAGAGCTCAAAGCGAAAAATTAGAGATACAAATATTTTGGGAGGTCTATTCATCCCACCAACAAAAACGACTTAGAGCTACGAACACTTTCCATGCAAGATATGCCATAGGCGGTTCTCAAACAGAAAATAAGGTTATTCCTTTTTCCACCATTCTTTCACTTTCCATGGCTAGCCGTATCCACGGGTGCCCTCCATACCAACACTTTCCAAGGATTTTATTATTTGACAACATAAAGTAAAAAAAAATAGCATTTGGAGACTGGGCATCCCTAAGACCTTTGCCTTACTCTCGTGCAATGACAAGTGAATAAATACTCATCTTGAGAATAACACATCTAGCATTGAAAATATTTTCCACCCATTACCGTTCCGCGAGCGAAACAAACACACAAAAGAGAAGTTTATTTTGAAAATTAGAGATGGCACATGCAAATTGCTTAGAACGGCAAAATAATACCGCATATAGGTACATATAGTGGATCATGTGGCAACACTGGTTTAAAGGATTTTGGATGCACAAGTAGAGGTCATACTTGGTGCAAAATGAAGGCTAGCAAAAGATTGGGAAGCGACCAATCAAGAAACGAATAATCTCATAAGCAAGCATTAAGCATAATTAACACCGAATAATGCACCACAAGTAGGATATAATTTTCATTGCATGATTATTGACTTTCGTGCATGCATAGGGAATCACAAACCTTAACACCGATATTCTTACTAGAGCACAATTACTCATCAACATAACTCACATATCACATCATCATTTCTCAAACTATTACCAAGAATCAAGTTTATTTTGTCCAATGATCTTCATGACATTTTCTTTTACTTTATCCTTCTTGGATATCTATCACTTTGGGACTAATTTTCATGTGTTGCTTTTCATAAGCTCAGACAAATATAAGTGAAGATCATGAGCATAACAAATTTTCTTTGTCTCAAAATAATTTAAGTGAAGCAAGAGAGAATTTCTTCAAAAATTTACTAACTCTCAAATAAATCTAAGTGAAGCAAGAGAGCATTTCTTCAAAAATACTAAACACACCGTGCTCAAAAAGATATAAGTGAAGCACTAGAGCAAGTCCTAGCTCATAAAAGATTTAAGTGAAGCATAGAGAGCAATTCTAACAATTCATGACATAATTTTAGCTCTCTCAAATAGGTGTGTCCAGCAAGGATTGATGACTTAAAACACAAAATAAAACAAGAGAAGACACATATCATACAATACGCTCCAAGCAAAACACATATCATGTGACGAATAAAAATATAGCCTCGAGTAAAATACCAATAGTTGTGGGAAGAAAGTGGGGATGCCACTCGGGGGCATCCCCAAGCTTAGTTGGTTGCTCATTCTTGGATAATAGCTTGGGATGCCGGGGCATCCCCAAGCTTAGGCTCTTACATCCTTCCTTCATCCATCGTAAGCTAACCCAAAACTTGAAAACTTCAATCACACAAAACTCAACAAAACCTTCGTGAGATCTGTTAGTATAAGAAAAATAAATCACTATTATAAGTTCTGTATCAAACCAATTGATATTTTATTTTTGTATTATAGCTACTGTATTCCAACTTTTCTATGGCAAAAACTCATCAAAGAAAACCATAGAGCCATCAAAATAAGCACACAACACAAAAAAAACAGAATCTGTCAAAACAGAACAGTCTGTAGCAATCTGACTTTTGCGAATACTTCTGGAACTCCAAAAATTCTACCAAATTAGGAAGACCAGGGTAATTGTATATTAATCTTCTGCAAAAAGAATCAGAGCAAAAGCTCTTTTCTGTGATTTATGAAAATTATTTTCGTGAGCGCAAAGTTTCTGTCTTTTTCAGCAAGATCAAACAACTATCACCCAAGAAGATCCTAAAGGTTTTACTTGGCACAAAAACTAACTAAAACACAAAAAACACAATCATCACAGTAGCATAATTGTGCTAACACACAAGAACAGAAAGCAAAAAGTAAAAATAAAATTTGTTCATTGGGTTGCCTCCCAACAAGCGCTATAGTTTTACGCCCCTAGCTAGGCATAAGATTTCAATGATGCTCACATGAAAGATAGTAGTTTAAACACGAAGAGAGCACAATCAAACATGTGACAAACACATTTAAGTCTAACATACTTCCTATGCATAGGAATTTTATATGAAAACAAATTATCAAGACAAGAAATATCTAGCATATGCAAAGGAGAGTAATAAAACATTGACAATCTCAAAACAACGAGAGGAAATTTAATAACATGAAAATTTCTACAACCATATTTTCCTCTCTCATAATAATTATATGAAGGATCATAATCAAATTCTATAATATAACTATCATATAAAATTTTCTCTTTCTGATCCACATGCATGCAAAGTTGACACTCTTCCAAAATAGTGGGATTATCATCAAATAAAGTCATGACCTCTCCTAACCCACTTTCATCCAAAATTTCATAAGATTGAACACTCTCCAAATATGTGGGATTATTTTTAGCTAAAGTTGAAACTCTTACAAACCCACTTTCAATATTATCACAAACATATTCATCATGAGGCTTAAGTAAATTTTCAAGATCATAAGAAACATTATCACCCCAATCATGATCATTGCAATAAGTAGCAGACATGACAAAACAAGCATCCCCCAGCTTGGGGTTTTGCATATTATTAGCACAATTGACATTAATAGAATTTATAGTAAAATTATTGCAATCATGCTTTTCATTCAAGGAGCTATCATGAATCACTTCATAAATTTCTTCTTCACAATCTTCAGATTCACGAGTCTCAAGCAAAACTTCATAAAGATAATCTAGTGCACTCAACTCACTAGCAATTGGTTCATCATGATTGGATGTTTTAAAAAGATTAGCAAGTGGATGGGGATCCATATCAGTAGATTTTTAGCAAGTGAAGATGCAAGCATATAGAAGGCACATGGCAACACAAGCAAACATGAGATCTGACGAGAAAACGGCGAACGAAAAAGAAGGCGAATAAAGCGGCAAATTTTTGTGAAGTGGGGGAGAGGAAAACGAGAGGAAAATGGCGAATAATGCAAATTGCAAGGAGATGAGATTTGTGATAAGGAACCTGGTATATGTTGAAGATCCTCCCCGGCAACGGCGCCAGAAACTCTTCTTGATGGTAGCTGGAACTACGTCGGTATTTCCCCGGAGAGGGAGGGATGATGTAGCACAGTGACGGTAGAATATTACCCACAGTTATGAAACCAAGGTATCGAACCAGTAGGAGAACCAAGCAACACAACGTAAACAGCACCTGCACACAAATAACAACACCTCGCAACCCGATGTGTTAAAGGGGTTGTCAATCCCTTTCAGGTAACGGCGCCAGAAATTGGCAAGCGGACGTGAGGTAAATTGTAGTAGATTGATATATCGAATGCCAAATAAAATAAATAAAGATAAAACGCAGCAAGGTATTTTTGTATTTTTGGTTTCATAGATCTGAATAAAAATTGCAAAGGAAAATAGATCGCAAGGCAAATATATGAGAAGAAAGACCCAGGGGCCGTAGGTTTCACTAGTGGCTTCTCTCGAGAAAAAATAGCAACGGTGGGTAAACAAATTACTGTTGGGCAACTGATAGAACTTCAAATAATTATGATGATATCCATGCAATGATCATTACATAGGCATCACGTCCAAGATTAGTAGACCGACTCACGCTATGCCTACTACTATTACTCCACACATCGACCGCTATCCAGCATACATCTAGTGTATTAAGTTCATGGAAAAACGGAGTAATGCAATAAGAACGATGACATGATGTAGACAAGATCCGTTTATATATATGGCGGTAGATATAGATCCCGTCTTTTTATCCTTAGTAGCAACGATACATACGTGTTGTTTCCCCTTCTGTCACTGGGATCGAGCACCGTAAGATCGAACCCACTACCGGACAACTCTTCCCTTTGCGAGACAAATAGATCAAGTTGGCCAAACAAAACCCAAATATCGGATAAGAAATACGAGGCTATAAGAGATCGTGCATATAAGAGATCAAATAAACTCAAATAACTTTCATGGATATAAAAAGATCTGACTGATCATAAACTCAAAGTTCATCAGATCCCAACAAACACACCGCAAAAGAGTTATCTCATATGGATCTCCAAGAGACCATTGTATTGATAATTCAGCGAGAGAGAGAGAGAGAGAGAGAGAGGGAGAGAGAGAGAAAGCCATCTAGCTACTAACAACGGACCCGAAGGTCTACAACGAACTACTCACAGATCATCGGAGAGGCACCAATGGAAGTGGTGAACCACTCCGTGATGGTGTCTAGATTGGATCTGGTGGTTCTGAACTCTGCGGCGGCTGGATGAATATTTTGACGCTTCTTCTAGGGTTTCTGGAATATTGTGGTATTTATAGAGCAAAGAGGTGGTCCAGGGGGTACCGGAGGTGGGCACAACCCACCAGGGCGCGCCTGGGCCTCCTGGTGCGCCCAGGTGGGTGTGCCCCCCTCGGGGCACCCCCCAGGTGCAACCAAAGCCCATTGCATTCCTTATGGCCCATAAAAAATCATCGTGGAGTTTCGTGGCATTTGGACTCCGTTTGATATTGATTTCTTGCGATGTAAAAAACATGGAAAAAACAGCAACTGGCTCTTGGCACTATGTTAATAGTTTGTACCAAAAAATGATATAAAATGACAATAAAACGATTATAAAACATCCAAGGTGCGAGAAGTCGCCAAGGTGGCGCCAGAGGGTGATACCTCTGCTGCCGGAAACATGGGGGAATCGACCCCCACGGAGACTGGCGACGGGGGCCATGCCCAATTCGGCCCCCAACCGAATATTATTCCGGAGACCCATACGGCTCCGAAATCAGGTGAGCGGCCTCCTTTGAAAGAAGGGGGTGCGCCAATCCCACCGGCAACGTTTGTCAGTCCGGAGGTGCCGGATACTTTGGTGGAAGCGCATCAGAATGCCACCATTGTGGAAGAACATCGTACCCTTATGGGTACGGTGGTTGAAAGGGTTCGGTCCGCTAAAAGCGGATTGAACGAGGCCTACACTAGCCTTCTAAGAGGCTTTGAGGTATGTAATATAATGCCTTTTAGCTATATAAGAAAGATCTTTGTGTATAGATAGTAGCCCCTAAGACTCGGTTCGGTGTTCATAAAGAAAGGCCGAACAGAGGATCTAATGACTTGTACAGGAGATTAACATACATATCTATTTGAATCAAACAGGCTGCAATGCAGGCGTCGGCTTCCCATGCCGCCGAAGCGTCTGAGCTGAGGCGGAAGTTCGCGGAATAGCAAGGTATGTGATACCGAAAATGCGTCTGAAATAACATCAGCAATAATTTCTCATCTGAATGAGTGTTATAACTTTGCTCATAGCTGACGCGTCTGAGGTCGAGACCCTCAAGAGTACGCTGACTGAGGCCAAGAAAGAGGCGGAGGAGGAACGAGCCGCTCGCCTAAAACATGAGTCAAAGGTGGAGGAAGTCCGACAAGAACTCAAGGATGCTATAAGCAAATGTCAGTCCTTAGAGCGGAAAATTTTGGATCAAAAATCCGAACTTGCTAAGGCCCTTCAAAGTGCATAAGAGGCCCTGGCCGAAGCCCAAAACGCCTGCCGGGAGATCCAAGAGGCGAAGCAGATTGCGGCTGGTAAGGACTTTAATATGCAAAGCAAATTTGTGAGAAGGAAATACATCTTACTGACCCGAGTTTGGAGTTCTCCAAGAGCGTTTGCGGATCTGCCCCGGAGTGTTGCTGATGCTACGGAGTTTTTCTGAGCTGAAGAGGGGAGCACAATGGAGAAGTTATTCAGGTCGCAGTACCTTGCGCTAGAGCATCCAGTGTCCCTCAACGATTGGCTGAAACAGCTGACCAAACTGCATAGGATGGCCGGATTGGCCATGAAGGAATTTATAATCCGTCTATGGCCTGCCGAACCCATACCCAGCAATTACTTCGGGCTCGTGAAGCGGCTGGTCAATGCCTACCCCCCAACTTGATGCCGTAAAGCGGTCGGTCTTCACCGAAGGTGCATGGATGGCCTTTGCCCGTGTCAAGGTGCAGTGGGCGAAGATGAACGCAGTCAAGCTCGCGACCGAGGGACCGCCCGTAGGTAAAGAGCACAGTACGCCGGAGCGGTATTTCGATGATGTCCTAGAAGGATCCCGCATTGTAGAGGGCCAATGTTCGAAGGACATCATTTTTGAATGAATGTACCTATGTTGTCCAATCATGTATTATGCAACAAGACTTATATATGATATGTTGCTTGCTTTATTTTAAATTGTTTCCTCTTGTCCGACCGTTTAGGTATCTGAGAATTGGCCAGTCATCGGCTTCAGCCCCCACATAGGTAGAACGGGGATGTTCGGGATAGCACATAAACACACTTGACCCAACGGCTTGGTCCATGAAGGTGGTGTAGTGCGGCGAACTAGGCAATCGGACTATGTGGCTTTATCGCTCTCACTTAGCCATAGGAGTTTTACAATGGGAGTGTGGGCGTAGCCCCTAGTATTGTTCGATTATCCAAACTTGGGTGTTGTGGATGCCCGGCCGGGTGAAGACCGGCCTGTCGCGTAATGCGGAAAAAATCGCAAGAGATTTATACTTAGTCACTGAATAGCTGACCAGCTCTCGCCGCATCATGACAGTCAGTTTTCTGCTTTCTCTACTGAGGTGTTTGTGCGGGTTAATCGGAAACACAATCGCAGTAGTTCTCCCTTCACTACCTTAGCCGAACAAGCGGAACGTAAGGTAACAACCACAGGAGCCGGGCAAACCCAACTATTGACCAAAGACATGATTCGGAGCCGATGCATATAATGCTATGTTCGGGACGCCGAATTGTACTATGGAAGTGTTCGGACTTTATTTAGTATTTAAGAAATGTACGTGGCTCAAAAGAGCTCATGGCGATTTAAGTCGTACCGAGGTGTACATGACAATCAGACAAAAACAGGGAAATACAGATTAAGAGGTAGGCCAGTACCGCATAGGTTGGGCTAGAAACTGTTTCCATTATAGTCTGATTGATACGTGAAAATGTATCGGTATGAATAGTGCGGTAAGCAACAAGGCTATTTTACATGCCGAGCACAACGGGAAGTTGTGTATGTGTCTTGAAAACGGACAAGGTGATCTTTAAAGACCCTTGAGGTACTCTGCCACGCGTCTATGTTGTTGTTCTCCTTGGTGTATTGTCCTTCGAGAAGATCATCGATCGGTTTTTTCATGATAGGACTTGAAAAGAGGCCTTGGTACCGTCGAAAAGGTGAGGTGGGTTGTAAGGAACCTGGAAAAAATAAAAGGAAATATGAGTGTCCGGATAGGGTCTAGTCATATTGTGGACTTTATCTTTATTATGCCTCCATCCTTTCCCATGGTATCTTTAGTGCGTAATTATGTACGCATGGTACATATGCCAAAATTTGGTAGGGGCTGAGATGGAGGCCGAATTTCTAATCGAGCTCCTGATGAGCTGGGCTGTCGTACTATGGGGTAGTTCGGACTCGTTTGATAGTGTCCGGGGACTTGGCCGCCGATGTAATAGTTGGCTTGATAAGGCCGCCCTGTACTTCCGCTGCCAGGGCCGCGGTGTGCTCCTCAGTATGGAGGGAGCGTTCCATGTTTCCATTGACTGTTATAACATAGCGTGGTCCGGGCATCTTGAGTTTGAGATAGGCATTGTGTGGGACCGCGTTAAAGTGAGCAAACGCGGTTCGTCCTTGCAGTGCGTGGTAGCCATTTGTCGGGGAGGCTGATCGTACTCACGGACACCTATGGGGCCGACGGACCAGGCCCCTTTGTGGTTCGGAGGGGGGCGGAGATCGCACGAAGAGCGGATCGAGGCGAGGCACACGAGCAGTTTACCCAGCTTCGGAGCTCTCCGGAGAGATAAAACTCCTACTGCTGCTTGTTTGATGTATTTTGTTCTTGCTAGGGAGCGATGCAAGCTACAAAACCTAGTGTGAGCGTATCTGGTCCCGAGTGAGTCGAATGAACCGAACCCTTTCTATGTTGCGCATGGGCCTCCTTTTATATGCTCAAGGGGTCTCCGACAGGTGGCAACATAGGCGAGGGTACAAATGTAAAAACAGGAGTTGGTACACCTACTCGAACAGTGTACAGTGCAAAATACCTAACTCTGACGGCAATTGACAAAAGCAATAAATGCCCGCCTGTGTCGCCCGAACAGTGCAACAGAGACCGTCAGGTGTGCCACCGCTCGCCACGATGGCAAGCTTGTCAGCGCCACTTATCGCTGCTCTCCGCTGGCTGCACAGCCTCTTGACACGCGCGCATGGAATGATCCCATGGCGACACGTTGTTGGATGAGCTGGAGCGGAGATGGAGAGAGGTTGCTTGTCGCGGCAAGCTCCTTGCCGCGGCCGAATCCTTGTCGCGTCCGGAGGCTTGTCGCGCTCTGAGCTTTCCCGGCAAGCTCCTCTTGCCGGGGCCTTGTCGTCTGCATGCCTTAAATGGCCTTCCCAGCAAGCTCCTCTTGCCGGGGCCTTGTCTTCTTAGTCAAATACTTTGTTCTTGAATGGCTCCAAAGGAGCCACGGAGGATCTTGGCGGTGGCCAGGCAAACCCTGCCGCGGGTGTCAAGAACGTCCGTGCGCAGTACGGGATACTAGGGTACCCCTACTCTAGTACACCGGCAGGAGCCCCCGGCTGGGCAGACATCTGCCGAGCGCTGTCGGGCCAGGCCCAAAACAGTGCACGGTCACACGCGGCCTCGATCACGCCGCAACTCGCCCCGGACCCACCATGACCCCCACTAACGGCACGCACCGAACGTGGCGTCGTGCGAGAGATCGTGGGCGTGGTCGTGGGGGTTTCTTTATTAGGAAAAGCGGAACGTCCGCCCCCTCCCCCTCTTTATAAGCGGAGGAAACAGGGGCAGGCCGTCCACTCCGCCATTGCTGTCTTGTCAAGAAAACCACCGCCGCTCCCCCCTTCTTCTCCAGTGCGAAGAGAGCAGCGCCCCGCCCCCTTTCGCCACAAGCGCACTCACCGCCGTCGGCCTCCTCCGCCACCCTCGCCATGGCTCCGAAAGCCGACAAGGAGAAGGGCGTCAAGTCGGCTAAGGCGCAGCGGCTCGCAAGCGCCTGCGCAAGGAGCGGGCCATCTTCCCTCACCGGGCGCAAGGGAGCTGCGGGATGTCTTCTATCTCTTTTGGTCGACGGAGACGCGTGCGCATCCGCGCACAAAGGTACTCCCCGCCTCCGCTTCTGGTTTGGCCCCAAATGGGTACCCCTTCTTTGCCCTTTTCTTCTATTGCGAGCTTTGCCCGCCCTTTTCCGAGTTCTTCTGCGATATCATGAACACATATGGCCTCCGCCTCCTTGATTTCACCCCCAACACCGTCTTGACCATGGCAGTTTTCGCACACCTTTGCGAAAACTTTGTCGGGATCCACCTAAATGTGGCACTCTTCCGCCACTTCTTCGTGCCCCTGCCGAGAGAGGAGAGCCACTTGCCGGAGGGATAGCTTGGGTCTCGAGGATCGGCAAGAAAGAAGCCTATCTGGAAGGAGAGTTCCGCAACAAGTGGGAGGAGTGGAGAGCCAATTGGTGTTGGGTCGTGAGGAGAACCCGCAGTTCTTCATCGCTGCGGCGCCAAACCCCAATAGTGCGTGGCGTAGATTGGAGTAACTTGGCCGGAGGATGCTAGGTTGAAGATAGTCATGACCGGATTTTGCGCCTCGGGCTTGCCGGACTAACCGTAAGCGCAGCTTGGCGCAGACTTCCTTCGCCAGATCGCTTCCCTTGCAGGAGAGGAGGAGGCCTGCTTGGGAGTTCCAAAATGCGGCAGACATCATGAGGTTGCGCCCGGGCTGAACTGGAATTTCACCGTCTTGGAGCTGGATGCGATGCTGCTAGAGCTGTTCAAGAATGACCCCGATCACCCTGAGTGGTTTAGGTTGCCGAGGGGGTCGCCCCATTGTGCAACAACTCGGCGCCGACCGCATCCGCGCCATGATGCCGTTGTCAGCGATTCCCATGGGATCGCTCCAACCGGGCAGAGGCCCCCGACGAGGTCGTAGCGCTTCTTCGACGACTTGGAAGAAGTGCCGATCCGCTCCGACGGCGTAAAAGGCTCACTCGCGACACTACCGACGAGGAGATGGCGTGTATTGCCATCGTAGGGAGGAGGCGGCGCAGAGCCGCTGCCACTGGAGCCTTTCGGGTACACCGTGGAGGAGGCGGACGATGCGAAGGCGGCAAGCCTTGCCGAGCGAAGGAGATCGCCCGGCAAGGACGAGCTTGTCGAGCCCGAGGCCGGGTCGAGTGGACCCGCCGAGGGCGCTTTCTTCTCCACCACCCAGCGACTTGCCGCCAGCCGAGCCCCTGCCGCTGAAGAGGCGTCTCCGCAAGGCCGAGACGAGTCGGGCGGCAGATCGCCCACAGCCAGCGGCGACGCGCTTCATCACTGACAAGCGATGTTGCTGCTGAGCGCCACACTGCTATGGCGACAACCGGGCGGGATCTTCCCAGCCACCGCCGGCCCGCCAAGCGGCCAAGAGAGCCCACTCCTCCGCCTACGGCGAGGCGAGCCGGAGTTTGACTTCTCCGCACTCAGCTCCGAGGAGGAAGATGAAGAGTAAGCTCTTGGGATTGTGCTTGTATTTCTTCAATTTTATTGCTTCATCTTGAATCGGATTTGCTTCGTTCTGGACTCTTTCCTTTTCGTGACGCCGCCCAGAGAGCGTCGTAGAGGGCCAAGATCCCGACGGTCGTCGTTGAGGATGATTCTCCCGTGGCAACAGGGGACGCGTCTGAGACCCCCTTGTCGGACCCGGCAACTCTTCCTCAGAGCAGCCCTTAGCACAGCCCCCAAAGTAAGTGTGCGGCTTTCTCCTTACTGTTAGGTGTGCAGGGGTGCTCCTTCTTCGTTGATACCTGATTGTTTGCTTGTGTAGGAGCAGAGCAGCCTCATCAGGAGGGCTCGGAAGCCGCCCGAAATCCTGTCTCGCTGCCACTACGCCGCCAAGGGAGGATTCTCCGGCAAGGAGCGCCCTCCGACAAGGGAGGCCACTCCGGCAAGGGAGGTTACTCCGGCACGGGACAGCCAGTGACCCTCCAGTGGTCGAGGCCATGGCTGCGGATCCTGCTGTAGGTAATTTCCTTACACGAAAATTTCCCTTGGGCTTGTTTTCTTCTCGCTTCTCTTTTTGAACATTTGCTTGATCGCTCTTTCTTCGCCCGACGCAGAGCCGATGGAGGTCGAGGCTGCCGGGCGAGGAGGAAGGCCGCAACACCGACGAGGCCGCCTGGCCGTGGAAGAAGAGGTCGTTGTCTGTGGAAGAAGAGGCTGCCACCGACGAGCCTATTGGCGAGGAGGCCACCGAGGTTGCCGACGCAGGAGCCGGGCGAGGGTCGGGCGATTGCACCGACGGCCCCGAGGTCACAGGAGCGCCAGCGCTGCACCGACAAACCGACTCCGCCGCATAGCCAGCTCGAGGAGCTCCCAACGCCTACTTGAAGGCCGCGAGGGTGTCTTCATCAAACTCCCCCAGGAGCCGAGCTCAGGCGCCGGTCAAGGAGAGACCTTCGACAATGAGCTACTCGCCTCATTGGCCGACGCTGGTGGACGCGCCAAGCAGCAGCAGCGGCGAGTCTGAGGAGGAGCAGCTGTTGAAGAAGCTTCTGTCGCTCTACCGCGCCCGGCAAGCCAAGTTGGAGTCCCGGGAGGCACTTGTCGCGAGGGCCGGAGCGGACATGGAGAAGCGCGCATAAGAGCTCCAGAGCGCCAACCAAGAAACCCTCCGCGACGTAGCAAAAGCGCGGGGGCAACTTGCAGAAGAGCGCACGGCCTTCATCCTTGAGAAGGCCGCAGCTGAGGAGGAGCAGCGGCTGGCTGCCGAGAAACTCTCCGCGCAGGAAAGCGAGCTGGCGCAGTGGAAGGTCAACCTGGACAGCCACGAAGAAGACCTTGCTGCTGCGAGGAGTCACTTGGCGGGCGCCATGAAGCGAAGGATGCCGCCGCAGCCGCCGAGGTCGCCAAGGAAGAGTTGAAGGCGAAGGTGGCATACCGGAGGCCAGCCTCAAGAAGAGCGGCGAAGAGCTTGCCGCGCCAAGCACGAAGCGAGAAGGACGCCTACACTCTTGGCGAGCTGCAGAGTTGTCTCGCCGATAGGGGCAAGGAGCTCGACGCTGCCAAGGATTCCAAGGCGGATCTTGAGCTGAGCCGACCACTCGACGCAGACGTTGACGGCGCCAGAGAGCGGGAAGTGGGCCTGTTGGAGACGATCAAGGCCAAGGAGGAGCTGCTAGCGAATGTTGTCTCCACTCGTGAGCACCTTGAGGAGAGTGTGGAGCATCGGATCAAGGTCTTGTGGACACCGCTGGCCGACATCCACAACGAGCCGATGGAGCTGGGGTGGCGGACCTTGCATACTCCTCCGACGAGCATCTCCAACCCAGCGCCAAACTCAGTTTATTCTTCAAAGGCGTGGTGACGCGCCTCCAGCGACTCCAGGAAGAGGTCCCAAAGCAGCTGGCCGAAGAATCACGCCAGATCTGTGCAGGAGCCCTCGAGAAGGTGTTGATAAAGGTGGCCTTCCGCAATCCGGGCCTCAACCTTAACGGTGTCCTCAGATCCTTGCCGCCAGATGCCAACGTGGAGGAGCTCAAAGCCCTTGTCGCACCCATTGTGGACAAGGTGAACAAGATCAAGCGGATTGATGGCGACCGCGTAGACTAAGCCGCCAATTTTATCTTTCCCTTGTCGCTGATGATCATGTTTAGAACACTTTGTTAGATCAGCGACAAGTTATTTGTAATATACTCTATCTTAGGCGATCAATGCAACGTTATTTCCTCTACTTGATTCCTTCCTTTGTACGTTTCTGCCCTACGCATTTGGGTGACTTGTCGGCGCGGCACCTTTGCTGAAGCTGAGTGCGGAACATCGCCACTGGCGAAGCCGCCTCCGACAAGCAACCTTGTCGCGACTAGCCGCAGCTCACTTAAGTTGTTGAGCGGACTCGAAACAAAATAAGGGCGCGACTAGCCTGCGAGTTGGTTCCTCTGCGCACAGGTTTTCCATACAAATTACTCTCGTTCGAGGAAGATAACTTAAAATTTTAAAAATTGATTGCTCAAACTTTGGCAACTTAGCTTTTCTGTCTCTTGCTTCCCGCTAAGGCGAAACTTCCTCGAGCGGTGCCTGGTCCATAGTATTATCTTCTCCTTCCCCCCTGTTTAACTTGTGCGCGAGGGAGCCTTCCTTTCTTTAGGAAAAGAGAAAGAAGAGAAAATAAAGTTATGGAGCCCAGCGGCTCGATATTGCTTACCGGGTGTGGTTCTTTGCACAAAGTGTTAGCCAAAACATGCAATAAAATGATGAAAACATGAATTTGACAAGTTGTGCGCAACACATGAGCTTTATCGATGCACGGGTCTGCGCCCGGCTTTGTACAAAGGATTACATGCAACAGCGGCAAGACTTGTAGAAAGGTGGTTGCTTTAACAGGTTCCGCAACCGCGCCTTTATGGGTAAAACTTACGAAGATGCTCAATGTTCCAGAGTTGCTCACGGGATGCCATCTTCGGTCTCAAAGCGGACAGCGCCAGCCTAGTGACTCGTTTCACCCGATAAGGGCCTTCCCACTTTGGCGTCAACTTGTTTGAATTCTTGGCGGACTGAACGCGCCGAAAAACAAGGTCGCCTTCCTCGAGACTTCGGCACTAACTTTATGCGGCTATGGTAGCGACGCAAAGCTTGTCGGTAGCGAGCAGCTCGCAATGCCGCTCGAAGACGATCCTCCTCAAGGAGTAGCGCATCATCTTGTCGCAGCTGCTCTTGCTCAAGCTCATCGTGGCGAGCACTCAAGGCGATCCGTGATACGAAGTTCCGTGGGGAGAACTGCTTCGCTCCATAGACTAGAGCAAAAGGTGTCTCGCCGGTGGCTCGATTTGGCGTCGTCTGATCGACCAAAGAACCACCGCAGCTCCTCGATCCAGCTTTCTTCCGCACTTGTGCAGCCTGTCGAAAGTTCTGGTCTTGAGCCCGCGAAGACTTCAAAGATTTGCCCTCTCTCTCGCTTGACCGTTGCTTCTAGGGTGAGCAATGTATAGCAAAAGCAGACCTTGGCGCCAAGATCTTGGACGTCTTGCATGAAGGTGCGACTCAGAATTGTGTGCCGTTGTCGGTGATGATCCCGTTAGGGATTCTCAAACGGCAAACAATCGACCAAGAACTTGATCGCCGATCGTGGCTGTCACCTTCCTCATCGCTTCCACTTCCGGCCACTTTGTGAACTTGTCGATGGCGACGCATAAGTACTCAAAGCCCCGACAGCTTCGGGGAAGGGGCCGAGGATGTCGAGCCCCTGCATCAAAAATGGCCGTGATAAAGGGATCGCCCGGAGAGCCTCGAGCTGGTTGGTGTATCTGCTTGGAATGGAACCGGCACGCTTCACACTTGGTTACTTGTGCGATTGCATCCTGGAGGGCTGTCGGCGTAAGAAACCTTGCCGTAAAGCTTTGCCGCAAGTGCTCTTGCGCCAATGTGGTGACCACATATGCCTCCGTGTATCTCTCGCCAACAGCTTCGGCCCATCTTCCCTAGGAATACACTTCAATTTCACACCGTTGAGTCTTCTTACATGCATATCGCCGACAAACTGGTACATACTTGACCGTCGGGCTACTCTTTCCGCTTTCTTCTTGCTCTTCGGAAGTTCTCCGTCTCAAGGAAAAGGACAATCGGCCTGGCCCATGCCGGAGCTTGCGGCTCGACAACAAGGACTAAAGGCATATATGCTGCCGCGGAACATCAGCTTCTACGGCAAGAACCTGCGGCTCTGCAGAGCTTGATTCTCCCGCAAGCTTGCCGGAGCAAGACTTGCCAAGCGCCCGCTTCAACAAAACAAACCCCGGGCTTGTCGGAGTAGACTGCCCTCAAAGACCGTTGGAGTTGATCTTGGGGACCTTCGCAACGACGGCTTCGGAAGCTCACGGAAAGTAGTCACCAGAGAGCAACTTCCTCTTCTTGCTCTGTCCGGTTGGCGGTGTTATGGTTGGTCGAGTCAACTTGAGCACGAAAATCCTCGGTTCCACAGTGCAACTTAAGTGCAACGCACTTTGACAAAGCCGTCGGCAATATCATTCGAGCTCTTGGAACATGTTCCATTTGCGGGCCGTCAAAGTGCTCTTCTAGCTTCCTCACTTCATCGACGTAGGCTTCCATCAACGGACTCTGATAATCTTTGTTCACTTGGCGGACGACAAGCTGCGAGTCACCCTTGACAATAAGCTTCTTGATCCCAAGGTCTGCGGCGATCCTGAGACCGGCCAGCAAACCTTCATACTCTGCAGTATTGTTTGTTGATTGCTCCTTGGGAAAGTGCATCTGGACCACGTACTTGAGGTGCTCTCCGGTGGGTGCGATAAGCAAGACGCCGCAAGACCGGGCGCCTTGCAGCGAGAAGGCACCATTAAAGTACATTAGCCACTCTTTGCTTGCTTCCTTGACGGGAATGCTCGTCTCTGAAATCTCTTCATCTGGCGTTGGCGTCCATTCTACTATGAATTCTGCCAATGCTCTGCTTTGGATAGTTGAAGTGCTTTCAAACTTGAGACCAAAGCTCGACAGTTCCAGTGCCCACTCGACAATCCTGCCTGCCTCTGGATTCTCGCAGATCCTCTTGAGCGGAAAGCGAGTGACAACCGTGATCTCATGTGCTTGGAAGTAATGGCGCAGCTTTCTCGAGGCCATGAGGAGGCCGAAAAGCAATTTCTGCACACCAGAGTACTCTTGACCTAGCCCCGCAGGAGGGAATCGACTAAGTAAACTGGGCGCCGCACCATCCTTTTCTCGCATCTGCTCATGCGTCTGCTGATTCGTCCTTGTCGGGACCAGAGCTTGTCGTGAAGCCCCCGCTTGTCGCCGGATGTGTTTGCCATGGTAGCTGGCTCGTCATCCGCCTCCGCTCCGCTATTAACGCAAAGCACTAACCACTTGATTGGTTGCTGCTATATATAGCGCAACTTTTCTTGTGGTTTAGGTGCGACGAGTGTTGGAGTGGAGGACAGGTATCTCTTTAAGTCTCTGCAGCGCAGCCTCCGCTTCGGGAGTCCATTTCATTGGACCTGCCTTTTTAACAATCTTGAAAAACGGCGTATGCGCGCCAAGCAGACCTAGAAATAAACTCTTGAGAGCAGCTACACGCAACCGCAAGTCTTCAGACATCCTTGACGCACTTTGGTGCTTCAATCTGCTCAATAGCCTTGATCTTGTCGGGATTGGCTTCAATCCCTCACGAGACACGAAGAACCCGAGAAGCTTGCCGGAAGGGACTCCAAACACGCACTTCTCGGGGTTGAGCTTGAGGTTGATCTTGCGCAGATTTGCAAAGGTCTCGCCCAAATCTTGAACCAGAAGTTGCTTTGTCCTTGCTTTTGACCACTATGTCATCCATGTAGGCTTCTACATTTTTGTGCATTTGCGGCTCAAAAGCCGTCATGGACTACCCTTGCAAACGTTGAACCAGCATTCTTCAAACCGAAAGGCATCCGTATGAAACAAGATGTGCCACATGGTGTAATGAATGCGGTCTTCTCCTCATCTTCTTCAGCCATGAAGATCCGATGGTATCCTCGAGTATGCATCAAGAAAGCGAAAGCAAATCACATCCAGCCGTGGAGTCAACAATCTGGTCGATGCGCGGCAAGGAAATGGATCTTTGGGACAAGCTTTATTAACATCCGTGAAGTCAATACAAAGTCTCCATTTTCCATTTGCTTTCTTATGCGACTCACGGGATTGGCCAACCACGTGGGATGGAGCACTCCTCGACAAGGCCTCGCCGCTTCCAGCTTCTTGATCTCTTCGCTATGAATTCTTGGCGCCCACCGCTTGCTTCCTCGACTTTTTTCTTGACGGGTCACAAGATGAGGACAAACAGCCAGCGGTGCTCAATCACTTTCTGGGAACACCGGGATGTCGACGGTTGCCATGCAAACACGCCGACATTCGCCCGCAGGAAAGCAATGAGCGCCGCCTTCCTATTTAGGGGTCGAGAGGCACCGATGGTGAAGGTACCATCGGTGCCGTCCTCCTTGGCGGCACCTTCTTGGTCTTTGGCCGAGCTACCATCTTCTTCTTGCACTTGCCGGTGGAGCTCGATGGTGCGTCCTCGACGGTAGCGCAACACTCCGAAGAGGTGCGCTTGCCGGAGTGGGCATCAGAGCTCTTGCCGGACTTGGACTTTGTCTTCTTCCCCCCGGGAGCTTCAGCGGCAAGTGTTTGGCAATCTGTCACGGCTGCTGCGTCCCGATAGATCTTGCCGGCACAGATAAGGGCATTCTTCTTGTCGCCATGGACAGAGATGACGCTTATCAGGCCTGGCATCTTGAGTAAGTTGTAGGCGTAGTGAGAGGCTGCCATGAATTTGGCGAGTGCTGGACGGCCAAGTATCTCATTGTAAGGCAATGGGAAATCGGCAACATCGAATGTGACCCTCTCAGTCCTAAAGTTGAGCTCGCTGCCAAATGTTACCGGCAACGTAATCTTCCCCTTCGGCTTGCTCCTTCCCGAATTGATTCCTTGGAAGGTGCCAGTCTCTTCGAGCTCGCTGTCAGGGATTTGAAGCTTCTAGAGCACCGCGGAGGAGATCAGGTTCAAGCCGGCCCCGCCGTCAACTAACATCTTGGTGACCTCGAGGTTGCGGATGGTTGGTGAGACCAACATCGGCAAGCACCCGACCGCAGTTATGCGATCAGGGTGGTCCTCAATATCAAAGACGATAGGCGTGCTGGACCACTTCAGAGGCTTGCGTGACTCACGGATGGTTCCGCTGCATTGACCTCCCGCATCCATTGCTTGAGTTGGCGGTGGGAGGTATGCGAGAAGCACCTCCGTCGGCAGAGGACCTCTGTGGCTTTCAAACTCCCGCTCATCGGCGCCGCTGCCTTCCATATCTTCGTCGTCGTCATCATCTTCATCCTTGTCGCGGCCGCGGGGAGGTCTGTCTCCTTGCCGCTGCTTGGCCTTGCCGTGGCGTCCTCCCCGGCCGGGACGTTTCTTGCTTGCTCTCCCAACACCTTCCTGGGCCTTCTCCTTGTCGCGCCGCTCGTACTCAGCCTTCTGCTGCTCAATAAGCTGCTCGACCTTCTTGCAGCTCTGGAGGTCGTGGCCCTTGGTGCGGTGGATCTTGCAAGATCGCTTGCCGGAGCCGTCACCGCTTGTCGGCGGCCGCCACAGACCGGGTGGTTGGTGTCGTGACAACCTCCTTGCCGGAGCCGCCAGCCTTGGCGTTCTTGTCGCCACCTCCGTTGCCGGACTGCTCAACAGCTAACACTTCTCTGCCTTTCTTCTTCCTGTTGCCTCGCCGCCGGCTCTTCTTCGCCGGGGCGGTCTCCTCACTGTCAGATCCTGCTTCTGCATTCTCTCCTGGGAGTCTCCTCCCTTCCTCAGCGCGTGCACACTTGTCGGCCAAGGCGTATAGCTCACTAACGTCCTTGACTTTGCACATCGCCATCTCCTCCCTCATCCTGCGGTTCCGCACGTTCTGATGAAACGCGCTGATCACCGCGGCAGGGTGGACATCTGGGATGTTGTAGTGCACACGGCTGAATCTCTGAATGAACTTGCGCAGGGCTCTCCTTCCTTCGGGCGAGCGGATGAAGGTCACTCTCTTGGCCATGAGGTTTGTGGCCACCTGTGAAGGCACCAACAAACTGATGGCATAGATCTGCCCAAGAGGATATGGAGCCGTCCGGCAAGTGCATGAGCCAAGATCTGACGTTGGGCTTGAGCACGAGCGGGAAGTAGTTGGCGAGGATCTTGTCGTCCCGTCCCCGCAGCCGCACCGCTGATGGTGTAGATGCCGAGGAACTCCGACGGATGCGTCCCGCCATCATACTTCTCCGGCACATCTGGTTTGAAGTTTTTCGGCTGGGCCACTGGACTTGCCGCAGCTCACGCAGTGGACGCAGGGCAATCGCTGCAGACGGCAAGTCGCCTGCTCCTCCGGGCGCACGCACGCCAACAGAAGGCCCATCGCGCTTGTCGGACCGACGCCGCGCTTCTCTCCGGGCGCCGGCGCGAGTTCGAGCGTCCTCTTGTTGTCGTTCACGAAGAACTTGGCGCTGATCGCGGCGAGCTCGCGGATCCGATGACGCGGTGGAGTCGCTGTCGAGGTGGATCCGGTGAGTCGGCGATCTTGGCCTTCGGGGCGGAGAGTGCACAGTAGTTGCACCTCCGACAGTCTCGTCGCCACCGGCTCGTGCCTTGTCGTCTTGCCGCGGCAACGACGGCGTTGGTTGCCGCGAGCGCCGCCGTTGGCAAAGCCGATGAGGCTCGATAGTGGCCTCCACTCGCCGACCTTGTCGGCCGTTGGAGGGTAGTCGAGAGCAGCTGAGCTCTCGCCAGAGCTTCGCTGGAGTAGTGGGTGGTATTGGCAAGCGGTGCGAGGAGCGGGATATGCTCGAACTTCTAACTATTTTAGAAGGAGCAGCACCGCCCAAAGCGACCAGATCTCACTCGTACAAGATGTTGGCGCCGCATGCTGGTCTTGAGGGTTTCGATCCAACGAACGTATGGCATTGTGAACGCCATGACGTTGTTGGTCCCGCGTCTCCTGAGATGGGCGCGGGGGATGCGCGGACGCCGAGGTTTGCGGGGCCTTGTCCTTGGACTTGGCAACGTCGCTAACACCTTCGCCGGGCGCCGTTCCTCCGCCATCGCCCCGCCCCACCACCCGCTTGCTGCGGTGAGGGTGGGTACGACGCGACGGCTCTCACGCCGCCAAGCCTTCTTCTTCGGTGGCATGTTGAGGAAGATGTTGAGGACGCCGCCGTGTGAACGCCGGATCAGATTCACACGGCCTCGACGCCTCTACCGGGCGCGCCAAAGAAGTCGGGAGGCTGATCGTACCCACGGACACCTATGGGGCCGGGCGGACCAGGCCCCTTTGTGGTTCGGAGGGGGGCGGAGATCGCACGAAGAGCGGATCGAGGCGAGGCACACGAGCAGTTTACCCAGCTTCGGAGCTCTCCGGAGAGATAAAACTCCTATTGCTGCTTGTTTGATGTATTGTGTTCTTGCAAGGGAGCGATGCAAGCTACAAAACCTAGCGTGAGCGTATCTGGTCCCGAGTGAGTCGAATGAACCGAACCCTTTCTATGTTGCGCATGGGCCTCCTTTTATATGCTCAAGGGGTCTCCGACAGGTGGCAACATAGGCGAGGGTACAAATGTAAAAACAGGAGTTGGTACACCTACTCGAACAAAGGTACAGTAAAAATACCTAACTCGGCGGCAAGGGACAAAAGCAATAAATGCCCGCCGTGTCACCCGAACAAGGTAACAGAGACCGTCAGTGCGCCACCGCCGCCACGATGGCAAGCTTGTCGGCGCCGCTTATCGCTGTTTCTCCGCTGGCTGCAGCCTCTTGACACGCCGCGCATGGAATGATCCCATGGCGACACGTTGTTGGATGAGCTGGAGCGGAGATGGAGAGAGGTTGCTTGTCGCGGCAAGCGCCTTTGCCGCGCCGAATCCTTGTCGCGTCCGGAGGCTTGTCGCTTCGAGCTTTTCCGCAAGCTCCTCTGCCGGGTCCTTGTCGTCTGCATGCCTTAATGGCCTTCCGGCAAGGTCCTCTTGCCGGGCCTTGTCTTCTTAGTCAAATACTTTGTTCTTGAATGGCTCCAAAGGAGCCACGGAGGATCTTGGCGGTGGCCAGAAAACCCCGCCAGTGTCAGAATCGTCCAGGCACGCAGCACGGGATACTAGGGTACCCCTACTCTAGTACACCGACACCATTGCGGAAGGGGACGATGTCGAAGATCAAGTCTTCGCTTCGGAAGTTGTTCGGCGAACCAAAGACGGCCTCCAATGTGATTGAGCTCGTGCAGCGGGCCTCTACACCAGTTATTACTCCTTTAAAGGTAGTTTTGGTGGGCTTGATTCTTGACGGATCAATACCCAATTTCCGGACTGTGTCCTGAGAGAGCAGGTTAAGGCTGCTGCCGCCGTCCATGAGGCCTCGCGTAAGGAGGAATCCATCAATGATTGGATCGAGGAACAGTGAGGCCGAACCTCCGTGATGGATACTGGTCGGATGGTCCTTGAGATCAAAGGTGAGTGGACAGCCGACCATGGGTTAAATTTTGGGGTGACTGGCTCTATCGCGTAGACGTCCCTTAACTTACTGTCCTGTTTAAAGACCCAACAACTTCTGTTGGTATGATTGGCAGGCTTGTCCAGGGTGCTGTGAATCTGGCAGGGTCGATCGAGTATCCGGTCCAAGATGGATGAGCCCTCTCTATTTCTTTTGAATGGCTTCTTCCGCTGACTGGGCTTGGAGCCGCTGAATCCGGCGTTGACCGCCGTATCCTCTGTATTATCATTTTTGCTTCGACGCTTATGTTTGTTGCGTCGGGGCCTTTCGTTGCCGTTTCTAGCTTCGGAAGTGCCAGGGTCGCTGGTACTGTTGCTGCTATGGGCTAGCCAGCTATCTTCGCCCGTGCAAAAGCGGGTTATTAGTGTTGTAAGGGCTGCCATGGACTTTGGCTTTTCTTGGCCGAGGTGTCGAGCGAGCCATTCGTCGTGGATGTTGTGCTTAAAGGCCGCTAGGGCTTCGGCGTCCAGACAATCAACAATCTGGTTCTTTTTAATTAGGAACCTAGTCCAGAATTTCCTGGCCGACTCTTCGGGCCGCTGGACTATATGACTGAGGTCATCGGCATCCGGAGGCCGGATATAAATGCCTTGGAAGTTGTCTCTAAAGGCATCTTCCAAGTCTTCCCAACTTCTAATAGAGTTTTCTGGGAGGCTATTTAACTAGTGTCGAGCTGGTCTCTTGAGTTTTAGAGGGAGGTACTTGATGGCATGTAGATCATCGCCGCACGCCATGTGAATGTGGAGAAGAAAATCTTCAATCCATACTGCGGGATCTGTTGTGCCATCGTATGATTTGATGTTCACGGGTTTAAACCCCTCTCGGAACTGGTGCTCCATTACCTCATCGTTGAAGCATAGGGGGTGTGCGGCGCCTCTGTATCAGACCATGTCACGACGCAGTTCGGATGAAGTCCGTATGCGGTTTTCGGCCCGGGCGTGGTTATGCTTGTTGCGCCAGGCTTGATAGCCGTCTTATCTGGCCGGGGCAGGCCCCCGCGATCCGTAGATTGATCTGGTCTGACCTGCTCTATTTTCCAGGTCATGTCGTAGGTCACATGTGTATTCCCGAGCTGTTGTTTCTCTGCTTTTACGGCGAGGTGGTGCGGGCTGGTGTTTGGCTTGAGTTGCCGTTCTGTCCTGACTACGTGGTGGTCGGTCAGGTTCGTCAGCCGCGTTAAGCGCGGGTGGTATGGGCTCCAGTGCCTCATCGTCGAATTGGGGTAGCAGCTTACGCTTCGGGTAACTCTTTGTAGGGCGTTCGAGGCCGTATTCTTTGGCTGCCAGGACATTAGTCCATCTGTCATTGAACAGATCTTGGTCAGCTTGAAGCTGCTGATGCTTCTTTTTCAGGCTTCTTGCAGTGTCAATTAGACGGCGCTTGGAGCGCTCTTGGTCGAGGGGTTCCTCCAGCAAGATGAAATCTTCTTCGCCGAGGCTCACGTCCTCTTCGGAGATCGGTAGGTAATTACTACCCTACGAGTCCTCGTTCTCGACGGGATCGTCAGGTTCAACTTGCCCCTCCTCCCAATCATCATGTTCGGATGTTTGCTTGACGGGGTCTTCGGGGTGTTCAGTGTTTTTTGGGGTATTATCGTCTACGGTGCCAGTAATGCTGTCTTTGTCGCGGTGCGATTTTCAGCAGCGTCGCTGACGTCGACACTTTGGAGGGGCTTCGGCAGGCTTGTCCTCATCCAGATCTTTCTTGCCGTCGTCGTCCTCCCTGAGTGTGCCCACTATGTATACGCCGTATGTGGAAGTGGCTGTCCATCGTCCGGTAAATGGAGGGTCTTGGCCTTGTTTCTCTCCGGCATCGTCGTCCATACCGTCGATGTCTTCGGAGGCATAATCAAGCACATCGGTTAAATCCTCGACGGTGGTTATGAAGTGGGTGGTGGGTGGGACATAAAATTCCCAACTCTCAGCCCCTAGTGCGGGCTGGCCATAATTCGGGAGCGGTTCCTCTATGATGGCGAGGGGTCTCATTATCCAAAGCCTCGTTTAAGAGTGAGGTTTGGATGGGGATAGAAGTTCCCTGGCCGAGCTCGCATGACGCAGACTTCGAGGGTTCGGAGCTAGCGTCCGGAGAAGAGTCCGGCTTTTTGACGACTGTCGATGACACTCTTCTCTCCGGTTCTCCAGTGTTCGGCTCTATGGCCCACTACAGAAAAATACACTTCCGTGATGATACGTGTTTGTCACAGTAGGTCGCGTTTTTTGTCATGCATGTACATCCATGACAAATTTATGACAGAATCAAGATAGTCATACATGTCTTTGTCAGAGAAGTGTTCCATGACATTACCAAAATTATCATCACGAAGTGTCCACTTCCATGACGATAAATCGCGTGTCACGGTGCTTTCGTCAAGGGTGACCGACACGTGGCATCCACCGTAACGGAACGCCGTTAAGCTATCGGGTCGGGTTTTGGATCCAATAACCCGTTAACAGCCCCGACCAATGGGAAATTTCCACGTGTAAAATTCTTATTGGCCGGACGAAACACCTGTCAGCTCGTCAGTGGGTCAGATAGGCGCCTATGATATGTCGACTCGTGCCACGGCCCACCACTGGACCATTTAGCTTACAAAGTCAGCCCGTTTGACTTGGTCAAAAGTTAACGGGCTGGCCCATGAAAAGCCTGTTAACGGTCTCTTCGCAAATAGCCCATTTTACGACCCATTAACTCACGGCCCGTTAGGCACTAAAGGAAATCGGCCCAACAACGTCATGTGGGCCGTCAATATAACCCTCAAATTTCATTTCACTTTCGGCCCATGTATGGCCCACGACGTCTTTCAGCCCATATGAGGCCTTCGTATCTTTCGGCCCTTTACAGGCCCACGGTGACTCTAGCCCATAATGAACAGTGATTTTCTTTGTACCCGTTAACGGCCCATGATTTACATGGGCCATTTCCAGCCCGTGTTAGCTTTCGGCCTATTGACGGCCCATACGTTCTTCGGCTCCTTTTCGGCCCTCGATTACTTCACATCGGCTGTTCCCCTAATGGGCCAAATTAGGCCCATGGCAAGAGTCGGCCCACATCGGCATGTTCCCCAAATGGGCCAAATTCGCCCATGGCAAGAGTCGGCTCACATCGGGCTCAGCATCTAATGGGCCAAATTCGGCCCATGGCAAGAATCGGCCCATTTCTGGCCAGCCCGTCCTATATTCTGGCCCATTAACGACCCGTTATGCCTGTGACAGAATTAAGCTTTTACAGTCCTACGGCTCGTTACCGTGTTGGGCCGATACCAATTACGCCCGATTACGGCCTATGTAGACCCATTTATCCGACGCCTGAGGCCCACCGATTACAGGCCCATTTATCGACGGCCCAAGGCCCACCGATTACAGGCCCATTTATCGACGGCCCGAGGCCCACCGACATAAAGCCCATTTATCGACGGCCCGTAGGAGACCCATGGATCCTACGGCCCAGTGATATGTCCCATGGGTAGTTGCGTGCCACTAGCAAACCAGGAAAAGAAGACTAGGAAATAAATAAGGCGAAACTAACGCTAGGCTATTAAGGCGATTGCACAGATTACATCCACTCGGCATCAAAGATCACCACCAGTGCAAATATAGGGAACACCCTACACTATACAAAAATGGCTTCCTGTTTTCTTCAGCCGGTGGCTACACGTTAAGAATAAATTTTGTATCGCACCAAAACAAATTACAACTATATAACAAAAGGAAGGTTGGCATAAAACTTAACAGTCTAGCGTATAAATGCACCACCGTAAGTTCGTAGCTTCGGTTCATTTGACCGACCGTTACGTTTTTCATGTCAGATTGTCTGATGGAGCACCATAACCCTCGCCTTCATTTCCCCTAGGCTCCTGAACAACATAGCAAATGTCCGATAGTCTGGTTTCATAATCATGCATATCTTGATCACATTGAGCAATGTTTCTCCTTATTTCACAAAGGGCCTCTGTTAGGGAATGGACTTGTGTCTGGAGCACAGATACAACATTGCTTTGAGCTTGCATATCTTGATCATGAGGCAGTTTGGACGATATTGCCTGAACAACCAACCCAGTATTACGCAGGAACGTGCTTTTGGCACTTTTAGTGGACAGTATCTTGACCCACCGCAGCAAGAGTCGACATTGCGGTTATAGTTGCCTCGCCACCTTCGTAAGGTGGCGGTTCCACCATTTTTCCATAGCTCGCTGAAAAGTTGAGGTTTTACATTAGTAGTACCGAGCAGAAGATATTAAGGAGGCAGCAAAACCAAACAAAATAGCTTTGGTCTATATACAGAACTTATTGTGGTGAACCCATGTAAAATATTATTTGTATTTTATTGCAAAGTACATAATAAAACCAGGTTCCAAACATATGACCATGTACCATCGCTAATGTATTGTCTATTTCTTCACATTGTATTGAGGGCTAACGATAAAGAGACGAAGTTTATAATACGGTAAGCATAGTATGACATCATTAATATCACAAAACAACTGAGAATGCATAAAGCGAGCAATTGTAACGTTGTGTGGGCAAGTCCAAAGATGGAACTAGGTTACGGGTCAAGATCAAAGGAACATCACTCCTCCTTTTAAAACTTGTAAGGTGCAATGATACGCTAAGACAATTGTGTATAAAATTGAAAAGAGTAATAGACATTCACGCAAACCATGCGATTCAAGGCACAAGTCGAGTAAGTAGTAGTTAAAAGGCATGAGGATTAAGGACTTACAACAGCGACTTTGACAGTGTAGTCATGCCCTTCTTCTTCTTTGGTGTGACAGTCCTTGAAAATTTCCACAACATTTGGTTTAGGTACTTTTTGGTCCTTGCGGGCTTTCCTCTGCATTTCGAACAAGTCAATATAGATCTGATAATATGGTACAGCAAAAGGAGTGAAACAACAGCTAATTACAAGAGCCTTGTAGTGTGCAATATAGCTACGAGATCCTCGTAAATGCATTGGAATTTCACTTTGAATGCAGTTGGCCTTGTTCTTTGAACAGTTCACCTACAAGAAGATAGATTTGTGTGGCACATGCGTAAATAGGACTTCAACATGTGATCTGATCACATATATATAATGTACTGATACTTCGGATCAGACCAGTGTTTAACAAGGCCCCTCCAGTCTTCATCCGATATATTTTCCACTAGAGATGTTTGGGAAAGTTCATTGTTAGCCTTGCCTTCAAAGTGAGTTTTCCTCAAGTTATACCGATACTGTTGCAGATCATACTTCAAAACATGGGTGCAAGCTTGTCTGGTTGCATCATCTTGGCTATCCAACTTGAACCTCATCTGTTGAAAATTATGGGAGTCTCATTATCAGCAACCTAGGTGCTAGTCCAACAACGAACATAGGAAGTGTTAGTGTACATCAAATTTTAAGACTACATATAAAGAAGCATGCAACTGTAACTTGACTCCAGCAACTACCTTCTTGCTGTTGAAGCTCACAAGGTTCAAATGATATTGTCAACTCATCTTGTGTCAAGAGTTCTTGGGAAGTAGTGTCAGGTGGCAAGGGAGCTTGGGAACGTGCTGCTAGCTCAGTTGACGCATGAGTATGTCGTGCAGCTAGTAGTACTGTGGTAGGTGTTGCAAGAACTAGGGCTGTCTCTGCTTGTTTGGCGGCAGATATTTGTTTCTGTTTGGCTTTTTTTGCAGCTCGTGTAGCATGGGATGCCGTGTTTGTAGAATTATCCGCTGGACTTTCACCTTCTATAGCACCATCAGTACCAGCAGAATTTGCAGGATTCATCCGCTTCTCATTCCCTGCCATTCTGTGTTTCTTCCTCTTTCTCTGTGCCATGTTAAGTCAAGCCGACAAGAAAAACGAATAACAATTTAATTCTTCAGAACAAATTGATGCGTGATGCAGACAAACTGAACTTTGATGTTAGACAACCACATGATAGGAGGATGTAATATGTATGAAAAACAGGACGGAAGAGATAACTAGAACTATGATGTGTAAACTAAGAAGAAGACATTTCACCAAATTAGAAGCAATGCAATGGAAGGTAGACACCATATGAAAGATGCTACAAATATCTCTCTGCCAAGCTAACAGCGTCTCGGCATAAATGGCGTTTAAACAAATGTGAAGCAGTACAAGAAATAAATCATATGCAAGATGCAAACAACATCACACTACCATGTTAGAGGTCTCTCGTCATGAGTGCCATTGCATATTCACAACATTGCATATTCACAGCTTATGATGTGTAAACTAAGGAAAAGGCATTTCAACAAATTAGAAGCAATGAAAGCTAGACACCATATGAAAGATGCAACGAATATCACTCTACCAAGTTAAAACTGTCTCGTCATAAGTGCCATTTCAACAAATTAGTAGTACAAGCTAGAAAAGAATGTGAGATGTAACCTATATCACACTCCAAGTCAAATGTGTCTTATGATAAGTGATTGTTGCACGTTACACAACAAAGTAATTTGATGTAAGAACATGGTGTGATAGACAGATATTGTATGTTCTAGAAAGCAGGAACACGTGCCTTATTCAAGTATGATGTGTACAAAGAAGTGGCAGATGGAATTCAACAAAATTAGAAGCAATACAAGCTAGACATCACACATAACATGCAACCACATATAACAGTGCCAAGTTAGAGGGAGCACCAGTGATGCTACACTAGGGGAGACGTGCTCATCGTAAACACATCTTTGTTGAGTGTCTATGCATGTGTTGTCTTGGAATACATCTTAGGGGTGTGGAGGAGTAGAAACTGTAGAGGCCCTCCGTTTGGAAGGAGCATCTTCAGGAGACATATGATAGCTCTACAACATTGCATGGCAAACAAAATTAGATTCTACTCCGTATGATTTTGTAATATATGAGCATAGGAAATGCAGGTACTCCTCCAGCACACCACCACATGTGGTCATACCTAAGATAACAGTCGACTGAAAATAAATAGGTCAGTCGATTTTTTTAATGAACCGTCCGATCTATAAGGAACAGGCAGATGGCCTTCGTCTACCTCCCGCCAGTCACTGTTGACGATCTTTCTCGAACCGCCAGCGACCACCGGCCCAGACCCGTGCCTCCGCCGCCCCGCCCTCCCATCGACCTCACACCACCACCGTGCTTGGCAGCGCCCCCAAGCCATCCCTTTAATCCCGGCCGACCTCCAGATCGGGCGCCAGTAGCTCTAGGCCGCAGACGCCCCCAAGATAAACACGAAGGCGCTGCTTCCCCCGGCGTAATAGTCGTACTAGCGCCCGTTACGTCGGGGAATGCTTCCGTTAATTGGGAATCAATCGGCAGAAATTGAAATTCAGAGGCGATGGACCTCTAGCTAAGGTGAAATAGTATATGAGGAGAAACCTTACGCATCGCAAGTTACTAGGAACATCTATTATCAAGAAGAAGCGGTCAACTAGTGTCTTCTGTGGGATGAATACCGTGCAAGCAGAGACGTAAGATTTGCATGAATAAGGGAAGAGGAGTACCTTCTTTGGTTGCCGGTGTGGTCACCTCCACATGTCGCGGCGATCTTCTTCTTTTTACCGGGGAAACCGATGTTCTGGAGGGTGCAGGCTTGGACGAACCCATGGCCAAATTGTTGACTGTGTTGCCGTGGCCGTATGTCGGCGGAGGGGAAGCAGATCCGAGGCGGCGAAGGACGGCGTAGCAGGAACAGCTCCGGTGCGGTGGAGGGTGGCGAAGTTGGAGCGGCAGCGGTGAGGCGTAGGACGGCGTGGTTGAACTGGCTCGGGTACGGACGGCTCGGCCTCGGCTTCAACTACTAGCCATGGAGGGCGTTGCGGTTGAGGTTGTGGTGGACGTCGACGTCGGGGTATCGGCTCCGGCGTGATGGAGGAGGGCGGCGGTTGATGGGTGGGATGGGGTGGCGGATGGAGGATGCCGGGGTTTCGCGACTGGTGGAGAGGTAGTTTTGGCGCCCACGGAGTACGAATGGGGAATCGGACAGGTGGGGGCAACCATGTTTCGGTCTGGGACGCGCTTGTTTTTGGCTTTTTTGAATAGAAGAGGGGACGCGCTTGTTTGAAATTTGGGGAAAGTACAAACTTTGCCCCCCTCTTAAATTTCAGACCTACTGCGGGTCGGGGGTAGGATGGTAATCCCAGGTGTCCCAAATAGTGGGCTGGAGCGATTTCAGCCGCGCGCATGTGTGCTTAGGCGGCCATTGTGTATGAATGTTTTTCGGAGGCGGTTGTGTGGCGTCTAGATGAAGCTACAAACCTACCCCGGTTTAGACCTTTGGACGTCGGGCCAGTAGGTTTCACAGGTCAGAGTTATTAGAAAAGTAATTTCCTTGTACTACCAAACATTGGTCTCCACGCGGTTTGAGCGAGTAGAGGCTCTTTTGGCGCTTTCGTTCGAAATTTTGAAAACAAGCATTCACGTTTAGAGTACTCTTGAACTATGAGGATTGGCCTAAATAGACAACGTTATATTTGACCTTGTATGTTTGAAAACCTCATTAAATTATCCGCTTCCTTTTGAAACTTTGACACTTGAAAATCCTATAACTACGATTATTTTGGAATGGAGGAGCTAAATTTGAATCTATTTTGTACACGACTACATATGCTATTATGTACAAAATCAGAGCAAAGATTGGTACCCCCATAGTTTAGGTATGGTTTACAAATACCATGATATCAAATTCAAATAATTGAATGGACTTCATGTTGAATTCGATTTTTTTAAACCACCTTAGGTTGAATTCAAATGTATTCTAGTTCATAGGTAGCTATTTATAAATGTCCATTGTGTAACTTTCATATGTCTAATGTGCTTTACACACACAACATGAACTATACTCACGTTTATACTCGATTGCTAAAGCGATGCATTGTCTGGAGTTCAAAATACTAACTATGTGGATCAATTGTGTCGAATAATAACATAGACATGCTCAAATTCGATAGAATCTAGATGTCGATGGATCAATGACCTCTCCTTACGCGAATTGCAAATATCATGATCCCATCCTAATATTTGGATACAATTTATATCTTTAATCAATGTGTAGAGCAGTCTTTTACGTGTAGTTTCACTCTCCATCGGTGGTCTCTCACACATGCTCAAACACTCTCTCCTGAGGTGTCTTTCTCGCACATGCTCTAGATATAACCCTCCCTCCCTCTCGTAACCATTTACAACTGTTTTCACTAACCTTTATCACAAGCACTCTTCCTCTCGCAAACATACACAAGCACAATCCTCATCGACCCTTTCTATATACATGGACCTGCCTACGTGTATCATGTACGCACATTATCTTTACGCCTGTCTCTCACGCATTATCTCACCCCTCTCTTCCTAATCGACGAGTATGATTCTAGCAGAGCATTTTGTAGGATGCCCCTTAAAGTTAGGTTGGATGAATAGTAATATCAGAGATAAAGGGGTTACATTAGTCCAAGAACCTAGGGTTACAAATCCTAGCCGGCTTTGTCAGTGGATACAGAGTCCTTCACAATTCTGCTATCTTTGTCTTGTACGACTAGTCATCCATGGGTCTTCCTAAATGTGTCATGGGCCGACCAATGTGGCGCAGGACAGAACCGCACGAAGGGCCTCACCTCGACCCACCGGACCTCACGCGGTGACACACCCTCTGCCCCCACGCCTCATTATCTTCTCACACCCACACATACCAACACAAACACCACACACACAGAAAATTTCTCCTGGTGCCTCTATTTGCTCCCCCCTTGCATATACACACTCAAGGGAATGGAATCTCTTGTCGTGACGTCATATTCGTCTCTCTCTAGACCACTCTCATTTCTCGTGCTATCTCTCCACGCCCCAAGGCCGGCCCCTCTATCCATGCCTCCGTCGAATCGTAATACACACACATACCTCTTTAGGCCCCGCCAAATGCATCAACTACACATTCACACATGTTACATCACGTACCCCATTGATTTAAAAAGCCCTCTCTTCACGTTTATTTCGCATACAACATTCCTTTTGAATAAAGTGTGGCCAAAAATTATTTTAGAGTTTCTACATATATACAACATTACAAAGTTATATGGAGGAGTACGAACGCTAATTTGCATTGCATGGTGCCCACAATGATATTTATTCCGCACTGTGCATTTGTATATTTTTATACTATATACAAAGTTAGTCATAATAAAGAGAAACAAAGAGCATCACTCTCTCCATCGCATACCCCCCCTGTACGCCCCTTTCACGTATGCACACAAAACTATCTCCAGGTCCTCTAAAAGTAAGTCCCCAGAAAATTCACGCGTGTTTCATCTTTCTCTCACGATATATGCAATGACGGTCATTGTATTTGAAGCGAAAGCACGATACATACATTGGACTTCATAATCCACTCATTACGGTCACCGTTTTCGTTTAGTGGTTATTATACAGTCACGGGCTCACCGTACAACTTTGTATTTGCTCATGGCATGACTAGTTGACCAGCTAAACGCTCCACGTGGCACCTCTAGTGTTGCATCGCATTATCTCACTAACATCGTGCCCACCTGTCGACTTGTATCTACTCTACATCTACACTATTATAAAATACATAAAATACACTCTTATAAAAAACAGAGTTGGTGATGATGGTGTGTGTGCCATCCTGCAATATAGGCCGTCCGAAACTATGTCAATTTTGCAAAAAGGTACCCACACACCTCTCCACATTTGCAAATAAGGCCTTCCCTCGTTCATCCTTTTCTCTCACAAGATAAACAAGTCATACAAATGCATCTTGATGTTACGTGCAACGCACGGGCATCTTGCTTGTAAGAATGAAAAAAAAACGACAAAAAAATATTTTGACGGTGGTTCGAAGTCATGACCACGGGCACAGCGGACAAGGTGGCCTTGTATTGGTATGCTGAGCCGTCTGTTTTAACACACAGGAGCTGGTGTGATGATTATACACACACGCACACATGCACACGAACTCCATCCACGCAACACTCACACAAACACATGCACCCACGCACGCACGCAACACTCACACGTACACACGCAGCCACGCACGCATGCAACACTCACACGCACACACACACGCATGCATGCACACCAGTACACCACACGACCAACACACACTCTCACGCTCAAGTGCTCAACCTACACGTGCATGCGCACACATCAGGCCCTGACAGACACATACACAACCAGGAGATTCCCGCGCACGGGTTGGAGCCTTGTCGCGCCTGCATAAATTTGTGTTTATCTGACCTTTTCCCTATGCGAACTGACACGTGGGACCCACAAGGAACGTGGTCAATTTAACTAGTCAACATGGCGCCACGCATACTATTTGTCCGGTCAACAGAGTGCAATCCGATGTTGAATTGTGAGCAAGTGACCGGATAATCACCACAAAACGTATATAGTGACCGTAATCGGCTTATTCTGAAGTTCGGTGACCGTATTACGCTTTTCTCTCTGTAGGCCCTCCAAAACTACATCTCTACACGTTCTCGCATGTTACATCTAACAACTATGCAATACAGCACTACTACTACACTCTAACACAAAAAATCATATGTGTTTTTAGTTTTACTAGATATCATTGTAACGCCCCGGATTCGTTGCACCAGGTGTCTGCCAGTTATTCGCTGTCGTTGCCATGTCATTTGCTTGCGTGTTGCATTTTGTCATGTCATCATGTGCATTTCATTTTGCATACGTGTTCATCTCATGCATCCGAGCATTTTCCCTGTTGTCTGTTTTGCAATCCGGCACTCCTATGTCTCCCGGCGCCCCCTTTTTGCCTCTTCTTTTGTGCGGGTATTAAACGTTCTCGGAATGGACCGAGGTTTGTCAAGCGGCCTTGGTATACCACCGGTAGACCGCCTGTCAAGTTTCGTACCATTTGGAGGTCCTTTGATACTCCAACGGTTAACCGGGTAACCGCAAAGCCTCTTTTGTGTTGCAGCCCAACACCCCTTACAAACTGGCCCAAAACCCATCCTAGCCCCCTCCATGCTCTCCGCCATTCGATCACTATCGTTTGGGCGAAAACCGTGCTCCATTTGGACTCTCCTAGCTCCCTCTATCTATATAAACACCTCCCCCTCCGAAATCCCGCAGTCCAAACCCTAGCCTCTTCCTCCTCCAGCCGCCGGACGCGTCTCCACCGCGCCGGACATGTCCGCCGTCCACCTCACCCGAACCAATCAGATCGCGACACCTCATCGCGCCGCCGCCCGCAGCCAATCCCACCTCGCCACGTGTCCCAGCGCCACCCACCGCCTTGGCTCGAGGGAAACCTAGATCGGGCCCGGCTCGGGCGATCAGCCCGCCGCCCGGATCCCGCCGCCGCCCGCTTCGCGCCGCCACAGCCCGTCGCCCGTCCGCCGCGGCTTGGCGTCCCTCGCCGCCTCGCCCGATGGCGCGCCACCGAAGGTCCTCCGCCGCCTCCATCCCGCTGTGCCTTGCCGCCTCGGCCTCCGCCGTCCCGGCCGCGCGCCGCCCACGCTGGCATGGCGCCGCCGCCCGCCCGCTCCGGCGAGGTCGGGTCAGCCGAGCCGACCTCCTCCCCGCGACCCTCGCCGTCCCTTGCCGGATCCGGCCAGATCCGGCGGGGGCCCGTCCTCCCCGACCTCTCCCGCAGCTCCGACCACCGTCCCCACCAACTCCGGCGAGTCTCCGGTCGTCCTCAGGATCCGTGCCAGATCTGGACCTGCAAGGTTGACTTTGTTTTTTTGCCCAAGTCCCGAATATTTTTTGCATAATCATGACATGTTCATCGCATCTTAACTCTGCATTCGTATCTCCGTTTCATGCATGTAATATGTCAAATTGTTCGCCTCGACGAGTACTCCATTTCATTCCATTGCATCATGTTCATTTGAGATCATCTTGATGTCTGAATCATCGTTGCAAGAGTGATTCATGATGTTAATCTGCTGAAACTATTATAACTTGATGATTTGTCATTTTTTTTGCATTTGATGTGTGCATCCTATGAGCATGAGCTCTACATGTGTTTTGTGCTATGTCATGCCATCTTCACAGTGGTGCCATCCAAGGATTTTTGTGGGTCTTGTAGTGACTGCATCGAGCTTGTCAAGTAGGGTACTTGCTGTTACTGTTTTGCTAGGCTGAATCTGTTATTTCGTGATGCTATGTAAACCTGCTGCTACAAGTCATTCTATGCATAATATGGAGATGTTCACTAAGGATGTTTTGTTATACATGTCTTGATATATCCATTCATTCCCCTGGTTGCATTTATAGACTGCTGTAACATGTTGTTATCTTGCTCTAAACTTGCTTAATAATGTTGCTGTCAGTCTGTTAACATTAAGTTCAGTTGTTATCATGCTTTTGTTAGTGATCCATGCACTCTATGAACTTTCTCTTGCCATGATTAGCTTCATAAACTTGGCTTCTTACTGTGAGTTGCCTTGTCATGCCATGTATTGATCTGTGGTGAGTGGTACAAGCTCATCAACATGCCTACTTACCGTTGTTCCTGCCATGTTTAAATCTCTAATATAACTTGCTATGTTTACATGGGTGCCATCATATCTTCTGATCATTTTTGGCTCATGGTCAGTAAGAGACTTTTGATCTATTCATTTAGTAGGTTCATGCCATGCCTTTGTTTGCCATGATATGTTCCTCTAGAATTTTGTTTGATAGCTCTAAACATTGCAACCTGATGTTATTTCTGCAAAGTCTGAAACTGTTAGTATTTGCAATCTTGCCATGTCATTTTGAGCATGTTCTAGTGATTTCTGGAGATAGCTCAGTGTTCATGTTTTGTCATGTTTTACCTTTACTTAATGCCCATGCCTTTTTTCACATTGAGATGCTGTAGCATAGTGTTTTGATGCTTGCAATATCCCTAGTTGCTGTTTTGGACAGATTGTTGTCATGACGTATAAGGTGTATGTGTTGAACCGTTGCTCCGTTTTGAGTGTGCTCTATATGAAACTTGCTTGATTTTGCATGTACTTCCATATTATCATGTTGCATCCATGTTTTGAGGTGTTTGCTTGATGTTTGTATGCATTTTGCATCAATGCCATGTTTAACTTGTTTTGCTCATATCTTCTAGGCCGTATCTCCGAATTTAATGAACTTTATATGTAACTTGACTAGAATTTCGTGTATATCATCATGGTGCATCTTAACTTGCTGTTTAACAACTTGAACATAAGGTTTATTCAGATATGGACCAATTTCGAAAATTGCATATGAGGACTTACCGGAATTGTTCTATGCTGTTTCCGGCCTCATTTAAACTTGCTTTGATGTGCTGCTCTTGTTTGCATCATCTCTTGACATGAGTAGATTCATGTAGTCTTGCCATGCATCATACTTGTTTGAGTTTCATGCCTTGTTCATGTGTGGTGTGTTTACCTTGTTGTGTGCTTCTCTCGATAGTTCCCGTTTCGTTGCGAGCGTGAGGATTCGTTCATCTACGCTTGGTTCGTCTTCGTGGCTTCATCTTCTTCATGGACTCGTTCTCCTTCCTAGCGGGATTTCAGGCAAGATGACCGTCACCTTGGATCTCATTACTATCATTGCTATGCTAGTTGCTTCGTTCTTTCGCTATGCTGCGCTACCTATCACTTCCTGCTCAAGCCTCCCAAATTGCATGATAGCCCCTAACCTTTGTCACCCTTCCTAGCAAACCGTTGTTTGGCTATGTTACCGCTTTGCTCAGCCCCTCTTATAACGTTGCTAGTTGCAGGTGAAGATGAAGATTGCTCCATGTTGGATTATGTTTATGTTGGGATATCACAATATCTCTTATCTAATTAATGCATCTATATACTTGGTAAAGGGTGGAAGGCTCGGCCTTATGCCTGGTGTTTTGTTCCACTCTTGCCGCCCTAGTTTCCATCATATCGGTGTTATTTTCCCGGATTTTGCGTCCCTAACGCAGTTGGGTGATTTATGGGACCCCCTTGACAGTTCTCTTTGAATAAGACTCCTCCAGCAAGGCCCAACCTTGGTTTTACCATTTGCCTCACCACCACCTACCTTTCCCTTGGGAGTAATTAACCCAAGGGTCATCTTTATTTAGCCCCCCCGGGCCAATGCTTGTCTAAGTGTTGGCCCGAACCGAGTAGACTGCGGGGCCCCCTCGTGGAAACTCGAGGTCTGGTTTTACTCGTAGGATGTCTCATCCGGTGTTGCCCTGAGAACGAGATATGTGCAGCTCCTATCGGGATTGTCGGCGCATCGGGCGGCTTTGCTGGTCTTGTTTTATTACTGTCGAAATGTCTTGTAGCCGGGAGTCCGAGACTGATCGGGTCTTCCTGGGTCGAAGGAATATCCTTCATTGATCGTGAGAGCTTATCATGGGCTAAGTTGGGACACCACTGCAGGGTTTGAACTTTCGAAAGCCGTGCCCGCGGTTATGTGGCAGATGGGAATTTGTTAATATCCGGTTGTAGTAAACTTGAAGTAAACTCTTCTAATATACACCAACCGTGTGAGTAACCGTGAGTGTCTCTTTTCGGAGTGGATCGAGAGGAGAACACGGTTTCTGGGTTATGTTTGACGTAAGTAGGAGTTCAGGATCACTTCTTGATCATTGCTAGCTTCACAACCGTTCCGCTTGCTCTCTTCTCGCTCTTATTTGCGTTGGTTAGCCACCATATATGCTTAGTCGCTGCTGCAACCTCACCACCTTACCCCTTCCTTTCCCATTAAGCTTTGCTAGTCTTGATACCCATGGTAATGGGATTGCTGAGTCCTCGTGGCTCACAGATTACTACAACAACAGTTGCAGGTATAGGTTGTTGCGATGGTCATGACGCGAGAGCGATGTTTGCTTGTTTTGGAGTTCTTCTTACGCTTCTTCTTCGATCGGGGATAGGTTCGGTCGGCACTGGGCTAGCAGGGTGGATATTGTTTGAGTTTCTATTTATGTTTCATCCATAGGCGGATGTTGATCTTGTATGTAGTATTGTTGTATTCATGTGACATTGTATGTCTTGGTTGTATCCCTATGTATTATGTAATGTTTATGTAATGATATCCACCTTGCAAAAGCGTTTCAATATCGGGTCTATCCTTGGTGGGACCTTGAGTTCCTTTTGGATAGGGTCGCATATTGGGCGTGATAAGTTGGTATCGAGCCTCGACCGACCCTAGGGCCCCCTTGATTGATCGTGTAGTTTGGCCGTTGTTGAGTCTAGAAGAAAACTATTTTCGAGTCTAGTTATATCGAGAGTAGGAATTCTTTTTACTCCTCGGTCCTTAAATACGCTCTGGTGAGGAATCTTGACGTAGGTGTTTTGAATTACTCCTCTTCCCCTTCAAATTTTTCTTTAGGATCACGTGGTTAGTTTTTCATTCGTTGGGTCTCAGCTCTTTTGATCCGGTGCATTTCTCGTCAAGCCGACTCGAGCCTCTTCATCTTCGCCAAGTTCAATCCTAAGTTGTTTTTCTTTTCCCACCCGCCACCCTTTTTTTTCTTCTTGGAGCCGGAGTCCGTAATCGAGTATCCATCCTAATCGTGCAAAGTCTTTGCTTTCTTTCCTCAATGATTTCAACCGGTGTTTTCTCTTCAAGATATTCGTCGATTCCCCTTCCAAGTTGTCTTTGTTTTCCCGCCCTCCCACCCTTTTTCTTCCCGGAATTTGAGTCTGTTTCGACCATCAATTTCATTCGTGCGGAACCTCTTCAGTCTTTCGTAAATTGTTTCAACCGGTGAATTCTCATCTGGTTCATCATTGTTCGTCTCGCTTTCTTTCCGGTGGATTTCAACTCAATTTTCTTGGTTCGATCATATTCTTTTCCTCGACTCAAGTGTTCCCTTTGCTTGTTCGCCTCTCGCCATTTTATCATTCCGGAGTGATGAAGACATCTCAGAAGATTCGTGTTTGCATCCAATTATTTCGAGGTAGTCACCTCATTCAAATATTTCAAGCGTTCCGGTGCATCATCTATCTCTTCAACATCCCTTTCCAACGGTGTTTTTCTCTTCAATGGGCCCTAACCCACAGGTCTTTTCCCAGGATCTTACCTGACTCTTCTAATTATTCCGGAGCCATTCCCAAGTCTTTCAATTCTTCCGGAGGCTTTGCGTTGTTCATCTTTTTTCTTGCGTTCTTGTTTCACCTCATCCCTTTTCCTTCCGTCTGGTGCTAAGATCTCGGGGCGAGATCTCTTGTTAGTGGAGGAGTGTTGTAACGCCCGGATTCGTTGCACCAGTGTGTCCGCCAGTTATTCGCTGTCGTTGCCATGTCATTTTGCTTGCGTGTTGCATTTTATCATGTCATCATGTGCATTTCATTTTGCATACGTGTTCGTCTCATGCATCCGAGCATTTTCCCCGTTGTCCGTTTTGCAATCCGGCACTCCTATGTCTCCCGGCGCCCCCTTTTTTCGTCTTCTTTTGTGCGGGTATTAAACGTTCTCGGAATGGACCAAGGTTTGTCAAGCGGCCTTGGTATACCACAGGTAGACCGCTTGTCAAGTTTCGTGCCATTTGGAGGTCGTTTGATACTCCAACGGTTAACCGGGTAACCGCAAAGCCTCTTTTGTGTTGCAGCCCAACACCCCTTCCAAACTGGCCCAAAACCCATCCTAGCCCCCTTCATGCTCTCCGCCATTCGATCACGATCGTGTGGGCGAAAACCGTGCTCCATTTGGACTCTCCTAGCTCCCTCTATCTATATAAACACCTCCCCTCCGAAATCCCGCAGTCCAAACCCTAGCCTCTTCCTCCTCCAGCCGCCGGACGCGTCTCCACCGCGCCGGACATGTCCGCCGTCCACCTTACCCGAAGCAATCAGATCGCGACACCTCATCGCCGCCGCCCAATAATCCCACCTCGCCACGTGTCCCAGCGCCACCCACCGCCCGCGGGAAACCCGGTCAGAGCCCGCCAGGCTGGATCGAACCCGCCGCCGCCCGGATCTGCCGCCAGCCGTCGCCGTCACGCCGCCGCTTGGCGTCCCTCGCCGCCTCCGCCCGGTAGCGCGCCGCCGGCAGCGCCCGCGCCCGGCCACGGAGGTCCTCGCCGCCTCCATCCCGCCGTGCCTCGCCGCCCCTCGGCCTCCGCCCGTCGACGCGCCGCCCGCCGCTCCGGCGAGGTCGAGCCAGCCGTGCCGACCTCCTCCCCGCGCCCCTCGCCGTCCCTTGCCGGATCCGGCCAGATCCGGCGGGGGCCCGTCCTCCCCGACCTCTCCCGCTGCTCCGGCCACCGTCCCCACCAACTCCGGCGAGTCTCCGGTCGTCCTCGGGATCCGTGCCAGATCTGGACCTGCAAGGTTGACTTCGTTTTTTTGCCTGTCCCGAATATTTTTTGCATAATCATGCCATGTTCATCGCATCTTAACTCCGCATCCGTAGCTCTGTTTCATGCGTGTAATATGTCAAATTGTTCGCCTCGACGAGTACTCCATTTCATTCCATTGCACCATGTTCATTTGAGATCATCTTGATGCCTGAATCATTGTTGCAAGAGTGCTTCATTATGTTAATCTGCTGAAACTATTATTACTTGATGATTTGTCATTTTTGTTGCATTTGATGTGTGCATCCTATGAGCATGAGCTCTACATGTGTTTTGTGCTACGTCATGCCATCGTCACAGTGGTGCTATCCATGGATTTTTGTGGGTCTTATAGTGAGAGCATCGAGCTTGTCAAGTAGGGTACTTGTTGTTACTGTTTTGCTAGGCTGAATCTGTTATTTCGTTATGCTATGTAAACCTGCTGCTACAAGTCATTATATGCATAATCTGGAGATGTTCACTAAGGATGTTTTGTTATGCATGTCTTGATCTATCCATTCATGCCCCTGGTTGCATTTATATCCTGCTGTAACATGTTGTTATCTTGCTCTAAAGTTGCTTAATAATGTTGCTGTCACTTTTAACATTAAGTTCAGTTGTTGTCATTCTTCTTGTTAGTGATCCATGCACTCTATGAACTTGATCTTGCCATGCTTAGCTTCATAAACATGTCTTCTTACTGTGAGTTGCCTTGTCATGCCATGTATTGATCTGTGGTGAGTGGTAAAAGATAATGAACGTGCCTACTTATCGTTGTTCCTGCCATGTTTAAATCTGTAATATAACTTGCTATGTTTACATGGGTGCCATCATATCTTCTGATCATTTTTGGCTCATGGTAATTAAGGGACTTTTGATATATGCATTTAGTAGGTTCATTCCATGCCTTTGTTTGCCATGATATGTTCCTGTATCATGTTGTTTGATAGCTCTAAGCATTGCAACCTGATGTTATTTCTGCAAAGTCTGAAACTGTTAGTATTTGCAATCTTGCCATGTCATTTTGAGCATGTTCTAGTGATTTCTGGAGATAGCTCAGTGTTCATGTTTTGTTATGTTTTACATTTACTTCATGCCCATGCATTTTGTTTTCACGTTGAGATGTTGTTTTGGACAGATTGTTGTCATGACTTGTATAGGGTGTATGTGTTGAACCGTTGCTCCGTTTTGAGTGTGCTCTATATGAAACTTGCTTGATTTTTCATGTAGTTTCATATTATCATTTTGCATCCATGTTTTGAGGTGTTTGCTTGATGTTTTATGCATTTTGCGTCAATGCCATGTTTAACTTGTTTTGCTCATATCTTGTAGGCCGTAGCTCCGAATTTAATGAACTTTATATTTAACTTGACTAGAATTTCGTGTAGATCATCATGGTGCATCTTAACTTGCTGTTTAACAACTTGAACATAAGGTTTATTTAGATATGGACCAATTTCGAAAATTGCATATGAGGACTTACCGGAATTGTTCTATGTTGTTTCCGGCCTCATTTAAACTTGCTTTGATGTGCTGCTCTTGTTTGCATCATCTCTTGCCATGAGTAGCTTCATGTAGTCTTGCCATGCATCATACTTGTTTGAGTTTCATGCCTTGTTCATGTGTGGTGTGTTTACCTTGTTGTGTGCTTCTCTCGATAGTTCCTGCTTTCGCTATGGCGTGAGGATTCGTTGCTCACGCTTGGTTTGTCTTCGTGGATTCATCTTCTTCATGGACTCGTTCTCCTTCCTAGCGGGATTTCAGGAAAGATGACCGTCACCTTGGATCTCATTACTATCATTGCTATGCTAGTTGCTTCGTTCTTTCGCTATGCTGCGCTACCTATCACTTGCTGCTCAAGCCTCCCAAATTGCATGATAGCCACTAACCTTTGTCACCCTTCCTAGCAAACCGTTGTTTGGCTATGTTACCGCTTTGCTCAGCCCCTCTTATAGCGTTGCTAGCTGCAGGTGAAGATGAAGATTGCTCCATGTTAGATTATGTTTATGTTGGGATATCACAATATCTCTTATCTAATTAATGCATCTATATACTTGGTAAAGGATGGAAGGCTCGGCCTTATGCCTGGTGTTTTGTTCCACTCTTGCCGCCCTAGTTTCCGTCATATCGGTGTTATGTTCCCGGATTTTGCGTCCCTAACACGGTTGGGTGATTTATGGGACGCCCTTGACAGTTCGCTTTGAATAAGACTCCTCCAGCAAGGCCCAACCTTGGTTTTACCATTTGTCTCACCACCACCTACTTTCCCTTGGGAGTAATTAACCCAAGGGTCACCTTTATTTAGCCCCCCGGCCAATGCTTGTCTAAGTGTTGGCCCGAACCAGTAGATCAAGGGGCCCCTCGGGAAACTTCGAGGTCTGGTTTTACTCGTAGGATGTCTCATCCGGTGTTGCCACGAGAACGAGATATGTGCAGCTCCTATCGGGATTGTCGGCATCGGGCTTTGCTGGTCTTGTTTTATTCTTGTCGAAATGTCTTGTAGCCGGGATTACGAGACCGATCGGGTCTTCCCGGGTAGAAGGAATATCCTTCGTTGATCGCGAGAGCTTATCATGGGCTAAGTTGGGACACCCTGCAGGGTTTGAACTTTCGAAAGCCGTGCCGCGGTTATGTGGCAGATGGGAATTTGTTAATATCCGGTTGTAGTAAACTTGAAGTAAACTCTTCTAAAATACACCAACCGTGTATGCGTAACCGTGAGTGTCTCTTTTCGGGGTGGATCGAGAGGAGAACACGGTTTCTGGGTTATGTTTGACGTAAGTAGGAGTTTAGGATCACTTCTTGATCATTGCTAGCTTCACGACCGTTCCGCTTGCTCTCTTCTCGCTCTTATTTGCGTTGGTTAGCCACCATATATGCTTAGTCGCTGCTGCAACCTCACCACCTTACCCCTTCCTTTCCCATTAAGCTTTGCTAGTCTTGATACCCATGGTAATGGGATTCTTTGAGTCCTCGTGGCTCACGGATTACTACAACAACAGTTGCAGGTACAGGTTATGCGACGATCATGACGCGAGAGCGATGTTTGCTTGTTTTGGAGTTCTTCTTCTGCTTCTTCTTTGATCAGGGGATAGGATCCAGGTCGGCAGCCTGGGCTAGAAGGGTGGATATTGTTTGAGTTTCTGTTTATGTTTCATCCATAGTCGGATGTTGATCTTGTATGTAGTATTGTTGTATTCATGTGAGATTGTATGTCTTGGTTGTATCCCTATGTATTATGTAATTTTGATGTAACGATATCCACCTTGCAAAAGCGTTTCAATATGCGGGTCTATCCTTGGTGGGACCTTTGAGTTCCTTTTGGATAGGGTCGCGTATTGGGCGTGACAATCATATTGTTACTTATAATTATTCAGTTTGCATACATTAAAATTGCCTTTGAAATGTATGGCCAGTATCATCTACCGCACGGCAAAAATCCCGCCCTTTCCTGTTTAATCGGGTCTGTATCGATGGATCGTTTGAAACAGCAAAACTATAGTACTATACAGTACAAGTGAAAGTTCACTGGGCCGTCGTGTCGTCTACTCCTCCGTCGTAAGAGTGGAGCACTCGCTTTCATAAATCTTCTAGTCCATTTTGCCGACATGTGGGACATCAAGCTACCGGGTCCACGTGCCATACCGAATACTGATGCAGAAGCAGCCGGGGTGAAGCACCCAGTCATGGCGCCCGGCGTAGTAATGAGCAATGGGCGTCAAATCACAAAGTTGCACCTTTCCCGCAGTTAAGTTGGAGGGACGAAGTAATAATGCTAAAAAAGAAGTTGGAGGGACGAAGCAACCATCATTTCACCTCGTTCTTTGAATCCGCTTCTCCCTCATCTTCTTCAACTTAACCACGTGTTGCTTCTGCCGTTGTTCTGCCTCATGTGGGACGCGGATCAGCTTGGTAAAGCACTGACACGTGGGACCGCATGTTAGCAAACCGCCAGGACAACATCCTCCGAAAATAAGAAATCTCCCACGCCATCCGCAGGGAAAAATCACCTCCTTTTTAGTAATTTTGATTCTATAATTTTTTAGATCAATATAATTGAGATTTGTATAGATAGCACACAGGAGAAAAACCAAGTGGTATGGTTAAGGGCATCCACAATGTGTAGCCAAATGTGAAAATAGCTTTTGACATCGTGGGAACCATTGTCGACGGTGTTGCCAAAGCCAAAAAGATGGAACCGAAGCTCCCCGATTGATTGATTAAAGGAATAGAAAAATGCAACGTCTCTCCTCTTTCTCCCATGCTTGGACGCATGTAGTACAGTATAGAGCACAGAGTCTACTCCCCTGTCCCTTTTATCACAAATCACAAAGCAGTGAGGCGTCAAATCACAAAGCACGGACGAAGCAACTATCATTTCACTCTTCGCTGACTCCGCTTCTCCATCGTCTTCTTCGAGAAACCATCGCACCGCACTAGTACTCCTAGTAGTAGTACTAGTAAAGGACTTCCTGGATGCAAATAAGGCGGTTGTCTCGGCTTGCGGCACTTGCGAACGACTTACCGTGGTCTCCCTCAATGGTGTTCTCCATCGAACGCACTTCGCCAAACCACAAAAAAAAGTCGTCGACGTCACCGCAATGGGCAAGGAATTCAAATATAGTTACTACCTCCATTTTTTTGTACACAAGGCCAGTATATCAAAATTACAATTTGCAAAGGGCCACTAACACTAATCGAGGCAAAATTGATGGGGTTAGCAACCAAGGACATTAATATCCCTTGCATGCATGCGGAAGTGAGAATGTTCGTTTGCATGGCGCTGCATTAATCAAGCGATGAGGAGTGAGATGGTTAGCTCTTTGGTATTTCGAGAAAAAAATATGCATTAATTGACACGTGAAACGAGGATTTGTATCGATTAAATCCCGTGAAGGAAAACCCCGCTTTTCTTTTTTAACACTAGTACTCCTAGTACGTACGTACTTATCCTGTTTGGATCTAGGCCTTGCATTGCCAAACTTCGCCACACATTTTTGCCAAGCTTGCCTACAGTTTTCAAAATGAGAAGGAGGTACACTTTACACGGCTGTCATGATCGCCTTTGCACCCTCACACGGTCGCTCCTGCACGCCGCGGTCGCACCGCACCCTCACACAGTCGCTCCTGCACACCGCAAACCCAACCAAGGGAACGCACCCTCACTGACATGTGCTGTCGCATGTGAACAAACCAAACTCAGCCATCCTATCGCTGACACATAATTTTCATTCATAGAGTATGTTTATCCAACCGCATGTTGGGGAGTATCCGTACGGCCCGTGCGGTGGTCTGTTGGGGAAGAAGAAGAGGTGAGGAAGAACGAAAGAAGGGTTAGGAGACATAGGATATTCATCCAACCGCCTGAAATGGTAGATCGACCCAAGTCGGCGACTTGCATAACAAATAGTATGTTTTTACACAGCAAAAGATCCATAAAAACAACAACATAAAGAAAAACTATCACTGCTCGCGGAAGGAGACGGCCTCGTCGTCTTTGGCTGCGAGCGTGAACCATCCGTCGCTGCCGCCGTGTGTCTCCGCACCGTGGTTGTCCTCGGCCTCCAGCTACTCTTTCAAGTGGAGCATGCGGGCGCTCTGCACGGATGACAGCACAGCCCGGTTCAAGTCGAGGACGTCCGGTTCCGCCTGCAGGAGGGCCTCGATGGTAGCGGCATCCGCGCGCTCCGCATTGAGTCGAGCCTCCGCAAACCGGTTCAAGTCCAGGACTTCCGGTTCCGCCTGCGGGAGGGCGTCGATGAGAGCGGCATCCGCGCGCTCTGTGTCGAGTCGAGCCTCTGCCGCCCGGTTCATGTCCAGGACGTCCGGTTCCGCCTGCAGGAGGGCCTCGATGGCAGCGGCATCCGCGCGCTCCGCCTCAAGTTGAGCCTCCGCCGCCCGGTTCACATCCACGACATCCGGTTCCGCCTATAGGAGAGCCTCGATGGCAGCGGCATGCGCGTGCTCCGCGTCGAGTTGAGCCTTTGCCTCCCGGTCCTCCTTTAGTATCGCCATGTTGAACCGCTGATTCTCCTGCACCATGGGGGACTCGGACGCCGGCACGAAGTCGACGTCCATCGTCTCATACCCATCGGGGGCCTTCTGCGCCGTGACCTCCGCAGTGAACATTGGATCGGCTTCCTCCTCCTCGTAGCTTGGCTCCAGAGAACTCGAGGATTGGCCCGCCGCAAAGCGAGCTTGGGAACGGAGTGCGTGGCGCCGACCGCCGCCGCGATCGGGCGCTCGGCGTCGACATCTTGTAGTAAGTGATCTTGCGGCGCACCATGGCTTTCCGGCGAACTAGGGGACGCTTGATGCGGGCTAGGGGAACGAAAGGTGGGGAATGGGCTGGAGATTTGGTGTGGTTTAGGGCGTTGGCTGGCGTGAGGCCGAGCAGCGAAGGTTACGGTGTGAATAGTGGTTCCGGTGACGACCGGTCAATCGGTTTTGATCAGACATCGCTCTTGTCGCGTTCGCGTTGCAGCCCGGCACGCTGGACCCTCCACGTCGCTCACCGAATGGAGCAGCGCGTCTTGCGTTTTTAAGGCCGCTTGTGGGACCGCAGTTGAGAACAAACCAACGTCCCTCCCCCTCCCCCACCCGCGTCATTTATTATACCACCACTCCCTCCGTTTTATGCGGAGTAAATAAAAACAGAGGGATTATACTATGGATGAGGATCCCCTGACGTGGTCGAACCCATTGTGTAACTGCCATGTGGGGCCTAGCAAGCATGGGGTCCGCCAGTAAGTGACTGAAAGGGAGGGTAAGGCAGGGATACCTACGTCACAGGATCCAGTTCGACTATACAATTTTGACCAAATGTTAGAGTAATAATATATGACATGCAACTTACACAAATGTTAGAGTCATAATATATGACATGCAACTTATGTTGGGGAACGTTGCATAAAATAAAAAATTTCTACGCTTCACCAAGATCAATCTATGAGTTCATCTAGCAACGAGGGAGAGGAGTGCATCTACATACCCGTGTAGATCGCGAGCGGAAGCGTTCAAGAGAACGGGGTAGAGGGAGTCGTACTCGTCGTGATCCAAATCACCGACGATCCTAGTGCTGAAAGGACAGCACCTCCATGTTCAACACACGTACGGTTGGGGAAGACGTATCGTCCTTCTTGATCCAGCAAGGGGAAGGAGAGGTTGATGGAGATCCAGCAGCACAACGGCGTGGTGGTGGATGCAGCAGCGATCTCGGCAGGGCTTCGCCAAGCTTCTGCGAGAGGGAGAGGTGTAGCAAGGGGAGAGGGAGGCGCCAAGAGCATGGGTACGGCTTCCCTCCTCCCCCCCCCCCTCTTTATATAGGCCTCCTAGGGGGGCGGCCAGGGGGTGGCTTGCCCCCTAAGCCAGGTGGAGGTGCCCCCACCCCTAGGGTTTCCCAACCCTAGGCGCAGGGGGGCCAAGGGGGAGCACCAGCCCACCAGGGGCTGGTTCCCCTCCCACTTCAGCCCATGGGGCCCTCAGGGATAGGTGGCCCCACCCGGTGGACCCCCGGGACACTTCCGGTGGTCCCAGTACAATACCGGTGACCACCAAAACTTTCCCGATGGCCGAAACCTGACTTCCTATATATAATTCTTTACCTCCGGACCATTCCGGAACTCCTCGTGACGTCCGGGATCTCATCCGGGACTCCGAACAACTTCCGAGTTACTGCATACTAATATCTCTACAACCCTAGCGTCACCGAACCTTAAGTGTGTAGACCCCTACGGGTTCGGGAGACATGCGGAACATGACCGAGACGCCTCTCCGGTCAATAACCCACAGCGGGATATGGATACCCATGTTGGCTCCCACATGCTCCTCGATGATCTCATCGGATGAACCACGATGTCGAGGATTCAAGTAACCCCGTATACAATTCCCTTTGTCAATCGGTACATTACTTGCCCGAGATTCGATCGTCGGTATCCCAATACCTCGTTTAATCTCGTTACCGGCAAGTCACTTTACTCGTACCGTAATGCATGATCCCGTGACCAGACACTTGGTCACATTGAGCTCATTATGATGATGCATTACCGAGTGGGCCCAGAGATACCTCTCCGTCATACGGAGTGACAAATCCAGTCTCGATTCGTGCCAACCCAATAGACACTTTCGGAGATACCCGTAGTGTACCTTTATAGTCACCCAGTTACGTTGTGACGTTTGGCACACCCAAAGCACTCCTACGGTATCCGGGAGTTGCACAATCTCATGGTCTAAGGAAATGATACTTGACATTTGGAAAAGCTTTAGCTAAACGAACTACACGATCTTTGAGCTATGCTTAGGATTGGGTCTTGTCCATCACATCATTCTCCCAATGATGTGATCCCGTTATCAATGACATCCAATGTCCATAGTCAGGAAACCCGGACTATCTGTTGATCAACGAGCTAGTCAACTAGAGGCTCACTAGGGACATGTTGTGGTCTATGTATTCACACGTGTATTACGATTTCCGGATAACACAATTATAGCATGAATAATAGACTATTATCATGAACAAAGAAATATAATAATAACCATTTTATTATTGCCTCTAGGGCATATTTCCAACAGTCTCCCACTTGCACTAGAGTCAATCATCTAGTTACATTGTGATGAATCGAACACCCATAGAGTTCTGGTGTTGATCATGTTTTGCCCTAGGGAGAGGTTTAGTCAACGGATCTGCTACATTCAGGTCCGTATGTACTTTACAAATATCTATGTCTCCTTCTTGAACATTTTCACGAATGGATTTGAAGCGACGCTTGATGTGCCTGGTCTTCTTGTGAAACCTGGGCTCCTTAGCAAGTGCAATAGCTCTAGTGTTGTCACAGAAGAGTGCGATCGGCCCCGACGCATTGGGTATGACTCCTAGGTCGGTGATGAACTCCTTCACCCAGATTGCTTCATCTTGCGGCTCCGAGGCTGCCATGTACTCTGCTTCACATGTAGATCCCGCCACGACGCTTTGCTTGCAACTGCACCAGCTTACTGCCCCACCATTCAAAATATACACGTATCCGGTTTGTGACTTAGAGTCATCCAAATCTGTGGCGAAGCTAGCGTCGACGTAACCCTTTACGACGAGCTCTTTGTCACCTCCATAGACGAGAAACATGTCCTTTGTCCTTTTCAGGTACTTCAGGATATTCTTGACCGCTGTCCAGTGTTCCTTGCCGGGATTACTTTGGTACCTTCCTACCAAACTTATGGCAAGGTTTACATCAGGTCCTGGTACACAGCATGGCATACATAATAGATCCTATGGCTGAGGCATAGGGTATGACACTCATCTCTTCTTTATCTTCTGTCGTGGTCGGGCATTGAGCCGAGCTCAATCTCACACCTTGCAATACAGGCAAGAACCCTTTCTTCGACTGGTCCATATTGAACTTCTTCAATATCTTATCAAGGTATGTGCTTTGTGAAAGACCTATGAGGCGTCTTGATCTATCCCTATAGATCTTGATGCCTAATATGTAAGCAGCTTCTCTAAGGTCCTTCATTGAAAAACACTTATTCAAGTAGGTCTTAATGCTGTCCAAGAGTTCTATATCATTTCCCATCAAAAGTATGTCATCTACATATAATATGAGAAATGCTACAGAGCTCCCACTCACTTTCTTGTAAACGCAGGCTTCTCCATAAGTCTGCATAAACCCAAATGCTTTGATCATCTTATCAAACCGAATGTTCCAACTCCGAGATGCTTGCACCAGCCCATAAATGGATCGCTGGAGCTTGCATACCTTGTTAGCATTCTCAGGGTCGACAAAACCTTCCGGCTGCATCATATACAGTTCTTCCTTAAGATGGCCGTTCAGGAATGCCGTTTTGACGTACATTTGCCATATCTCATAATCATAGTATGTGGCAATTGCTAACATGATTCGGACGGACTTTAGCTTCGCTACGGGAGAGAATGTCTCATCGTAGTCAACCCCTTGAACTTGTCGATAACCCTTAGCCACAAGTCGAGATTTATAGATGGTAACATTACCATCGGTGTCCGTCTTCTTCTTAAAGATCCATTTGTTTTCTATCGCTCGCCGATCATCGGGTAAGTTTGTCAAAGTCCATACTTCGTTTTATACATGGATCCTATCTCGGATTGCATGGCTTCAAGCCATTTGTTGGAATCTGGGCCCGCCATCGCTTCTTCATAGTTCGAAGGTTCACCATTGTCTAAAAACATGATTTCCAGGACAGGGTTGCCATACCACTCTGGTGTGGAACGTGTCCTCGTGGACCTACGAAGTTCAGTAGTAACTTCATCTGAAGTACCTTGATCATCATCATTAACTTCCTCTTCAGTTGGTGCTGGCACCACAGGAAGATCTTCCTGAGCTTCGATACTCACCGATTCAAGAGGTAGTACATCATCAAGTTCCACTTTCCTCCCACTTACTTCTCTCAAGAGAAACTCTTTCTCCAGAAAGGACCCGTTCTTGGCAACAAAGATCTTGCCTTCGGATCTGAGGTAGAATGTATATTCAATGGTTTCCTTAGGGTATCCTATGAAGACGCATTTTTCCGACTTGGGTTCGAGCTTTTCAGGTTGAAGTTTCTTGACATAAGCATCGCATCCCCAAACTTTTAGAAACGACAGCTTAGGTGTCTTCCCAAACCATAATTCATACGGTGTCGTCTCAACAGATTTAGACGGTGCCCTATTTAAAGTGAATGTAGCTGTCTCTAGAGCGTATCCCCAAAATGATAGCGGTAAATCGGTAAGAGACATCATAGACCGCACCATATCCAATAAAGTGCGATTACGACGTTCGGACACACCGTTACGCTGAGGTGTTCCAGGCGGCGTGAGTTGTGAAACAATTCCACATTTCCTTAAGTGCATACCAAATTCGTGACTTAGATATTCTCCTCCATGATCTGATCGTAAGAACTTTATTTTTCGGTCACGTTGATTCTCTACCTCATTCTGAAATTCCTTGAACTTTTCAAAGGTCTCAGACTTGTGTTTCATCAAGTAGACATAACCATATCTACTCAAGTCGTCTGTGAGAGTGAGAACATAACGATATCCTCCATGAGCCTCAACGCTCATTGGACCGCACACATCAAGATGTATGATTTCCAATAAGTTGGTTGCTCGCTCCATTGTTCGAAGAACGGAGTCTTGATCATTTTGCCCATGAGGCATGGTTCGCATGTGTCAAATGATTCATAATCGAGAGACTCTAAAAGTCCATCAGCATGGAGCTTCTTCATGCGCTTGACACCAATGTGACCAAGGCGGCAGCGCCACAAGTATGTGGGACTATCGTTATCAACTTTACATCTTTTGCTATTCACACTATGAATATGTGTAACATCACGTTCGAGATTCATTAAGAATAAACCATTGACCATCGGGGCATGACCATAAAACATATCTCTCATATAAACAGAACAACCATTATTCTCGTATTTAAATGAGTAGCCATCTCGTATTAAACGAGATCCAGATACAATGTTCATGCTCAAAGCTGGCGCTATATAACAATTAATGAGGTTTTAAACTAATCCCATAGGTAAATGTAGAGGTAGTGTGCCGACGGCGATCATATCGACCTTGGAACCATTCCCGACGCGCATCATCACCTCGTCCTTCGCTAGTCTCTGCTTATTCCGCAGCTCCAGCTTTGAGTTACAAATATGAGCAACGGCACCGGTATCAAATACCCAGAAGCTACTACGAGTACTGGTATGGTACACATCAATTACATGTATATCACATATACCTTTAGTGTTGCCGGCCTTCTTGTCTGCTAAGTATTTGGGGCAGTTCCGCTTCTCGTGTCCGCTTCCCTTGCAATAAAAGCACTCAGTCTCAGGCTTGGGTCCATTCTTTGACTTCTTCCCGGCAACTGGCTTACCGGGCGCGACAACTCCCTTGCCGTCCTTCTTGAAGTTCTTCTTACCCTTGCCTTTCTTGAACTTAGTGGTTTTATTCACCATCAACACTTGATGTTCCTTTTTGACTCTACCTCTGCTGATTTCAGCATTGAATATACCTCAGGAATGGTCTTTTCCATCCCCTGCATATTGAAGTTCATCACAAAGCTATTGTAGCTCGGTGGAAGCGACTGAAGGATTCTGTCAATAACCGCGTCATCCGGAGATTAACTCCCGGTGAGTCAAGCGGTTGTGCAACCCTGAACATTTTGAGTATGTGCTCACTGACAGAACTATTTTCCTCCATCTTACAACTGAAGAACTTGTCGGAGACTTCATATCTCTCGACCCGGGCATGAGCTTGGAAAACCATTTTCAGCTCTTCGAACATCTCATATGATCCGTGTTGCTCAAAACGCTTTTGGAGCCCTGGTTCTAAGTAGTAAAGCATGCTGCACCGAACGAGGGAGTAATCATCAAGACGAGACTGCCATGCGTTCATAACGCCTTGGTTCTCTCGATGGGAGCTTCACCTAGCGGTGCTTCTAAAACATAATCTTTCTTTGCAGCTATGAGGATGATCCTCAGGTTCCGGACCCAGTCCGTATAGTTGCTGCCATCATCTTTCAGCTTGGTTTTCTCTAGGAACGCGTTGAAGTTGAGGGTAACGTGGGCCATTTGATCTATAAGACATATTGTAAAGATTTTAGACCGAGTTCAAGATAATTAAGTTCATCTAATCAAATTATTTAATGAACTCCCACTCAGATTAGACATCCCTCTAGTCATGTAAGTGATACATGATCCGAGTCGACTAGGCCGTGTCCGATCATCACGTGAGAGACTAGTCATCACCGGTGAACATCTCCATGTTGATCGTATCTTCCATACGAATCATGTTCGACCTTTCGGTCTCTTGTGTTCTGAGGCCATGTCTGTACATGCTAGGCTCGTCAAGTTAACCTAAGTGTTTATGCATGTGTAAATCTGTCTTACACCCGTTGTATGTGAACGTTAGAATCTATCACACCCGATCATCACGTGGTGCTTGAAACAACGAAATTTCGTGAACGGGCGATAGTTAGGGGGAACACTTTCTTGAAATTATTATGAGGGATCATCTTATTTACTACCGTCGTTCTAAGTAAACAAGATGCAAAAAACATGATAAATATCACATGCAATCAAATAGTAGTGACATGATATGGCCAATAACATATAGCTCCTTTGATCTCGATCTTCGGGGCTCCATGATCATCTTCGTCACCGGCATGACACCATGATCTCCATCATCGTGTCTCCATGAAGTTGCTCGCCAACTATTACTTCTACTACTATGGCTAAAGGTTTAGCAATAAAGTAAAGTAATTACATGGCGTTAAATCATTGACACGCAGGTCATACAATAATTAAGACAACTCCTATGGCTCCTGCCGGTTGTCATACTCATCGACATGCAAGACGTGATTCCTATTACAAGATCATGATCTCATACATCACATATATCATTCATCACAACTTTTGGCCATATCACATCACAAATCAATTGCTGCAAAAACAAGTTAGACGTCCTCTAATTGTTGTTGCATCTTTTACGTAGCTGCAATAGGGTTCTAGCAAGAACGTTTTCTTACCTACGTAAAAGCCACAACGTGATTTGTCAACTTCTATTTACCCTTCATAAGGACCCTTTTCATCGAATCCGCTCCAACTAAAGTAGGAGAGACAGACACCCGCTAGCCACCTTATGCAACTAGTGCATGTCAGTCGGTGGAACCTGTCTCACGTAAGCGTACGTGTAAGGTTGGTCCGGGCCGCTTCATCCCACAATACCGCTGAAGCAAAATAAGACTAGTAGTGGCAAGAAAGTTGACAACATCTATGCCCACAACAAGTTTGTGTTCTACTCGTGCAAAGAGAACTACGCATAGACCTAGCTCATTATGCCACTGTTGGGGAACGTTGCAGAAAATAAAAAAAATTTACGCTTCACCAAGATCAATCTACGAGTTCATCTAGCAACGAGAGAGAGGAGTCCATCTACATACCCTTGTAGATCGCGAGCGGAAGCGTTCAAGAGAACGGGGTTGAGGGAGTCGTACTCGTCGTGATCCAAATCACCGATGATCCTAGTGCTGAACGGACAGCACCTCCGCGTTCAACACACGTACGGTTGGGGAAGACGTATCATCCTTGTTGATCCAGCAAGGGGAAGGAGAGGTTGATGGAGATCCAGCAGCACGACGACGTGGTGGTGGGTGCAGCAGCGATCTCGGCAGGGCTTCGCCAAGCTTCTGCGAGAGGGAGAGGTGTAGCCAGGGGAGAGGGAGGCGCCAAGAGCATGGGTACGGCTGCCCTCCCTCCCCCCTCTTTATATAGGCCTCCTAGGGGGGGCAGCGTCCCTAGGAGATGCAATCTCCTAGGGGGGGCGGTGGCCAGGGGGTGGCTTGCCCCCCAAGCCAGGTGGAGGCGCCCCCACCCCTAGGGTTTCCCAACCCTAGGCGCAGGGGACCCAAGGGGGGGTGCACCAGCCCAGCAGGGGCTGGTTCCCCTCCCACTTCAGCCCATGGGCCCCTCCGGGATAGGTGGCCCGATCCGGTGGACCCCCGGGACCCTTCCGGTGGTCCCGGTACAACACCAGTGACCCCCGAAACTTTCCCGATGGCCGAAACCTGACTTCCTATATATAATTCTTTACCTCCGAACCATTCCGGAACTCCTCGTGACGTCCGGGATCTCATCCGGGACTCCGAACAACTTTCGGGTTACTGCATACTCATATCTCTACAACCCTAGCGTCACCGAACCTTAAGTGTGTAGACCCCTACGGGTTCGGGAGACATCTGCATATGACCGAGACGCCTCTCCGGTCAATAACCAACAGCGGGATCTGGATACCCATGTTGGCTCCCACATGCTCCTCGATGATCTCATTGGATGAACCACGATGTCGAGGATTCAAGTAACCCCGTATACAATTCCCTTTGTCAATCGGTACGTTACTTGCCCGAGATTCGATCGTCGGTATCCCAATACCTTGTTTAATCTCGTTACCAGCAAGTCACTTTACTCGTACCGTAATGCATGATCCCGTGACCAGACACTTGGTCACATTGAGCTCATTATGATGATGCATTACCGAGTGGGCCCAGAGATACCTCTCCGTCATACAGAGTGACAAATCCCAGTCTCGATTTGTGCCAACCCAATAGACACTTTCGGAGATACCCGTAGTGTACCTTTATAGTCACCTAGTTACGTTGTGACGTTTGGCACACCCAAAGAACTCCTACCGTATCCGGGAGTTGCACAATCTCATGGTCTAAGGAAATGATACTTGACATTTGGAAAAGCTTTAGCTAAACGAACTACACGATCTTTGAGCTATGCTTAGGATTGGGTCTTGTCCATCACATCATTCTCCGAATGATGTGATCCTGTTATCAATGAGATCCAATGTCCATAGTCAAGAAACCATGACTATCTGTTGATCAACGAGCTAGTCAACTAGAGGCTCACTAGGGACATGTTGTGGTCTATGTATTCACACGTGTATTACGATTTCCGGATAACACAATTATAGCATGAATAATAGACTATTATCATGAACAAAGAAACATAATAATAACCATTTTATTATTGCCTCTAGGGCATATTTCCAACAACTTACACAAAGCATACATGGTCTAATGCGTTTTTCGAGGCTAACTTTGACCAAATGTTAGAGTAATAATATATGACATGCAACTTACACAAAGCATATGGTCAATTTCGTATGTGAAAGGAGTTTCCAAAGATATAATTTTCACATTATACATCTCATGTACTCCCTCCGTCTAGGTGTGGAAGTCATCTTACGAAAACCAAATAATCCCAAAACACTTAGGCGCGGTGCATTAACTTCTACCTCGTTTCTTGTTTCTTGACATATGAACCAATAAGAGATGAGGGTGTGCATGCTTTTAATGACCTCGAGACTATCAAACATGACATGCAAAGGTTAGTTCATTGCATGCAATACTATTAATTAGCAAATAAACATTAATGTCTCTCGTTTTCCCTCCTCCTTGGTCACGGTGCACAGCCTAAGATGACTTACTCACCTATGTGAAAGGAGTACTATTAATCTTGTCAATAGTCAAATTGGAAACCATCTCGAGTACAAATCTAGGAGTACGTACGAATCTAACAATATTGATTGGGCGTTGTTGAATGTTGATACCTTTTTATCATAGTAGAGATACTTTGACTACACATAAAACTTATACTCCTATCATAGTATGTAAAGTAGAAAGGATAGGAGGGAGTATATTGTACATTCAAAACAAAAGCGAACATTGAATACCCTTTATATATGATTTGCGGATGCTATGATCACCGGTTCAAAATTTTGAATCCGCCTTAGGTATCACGTGCCCCACTCGTTCCCTCTCGATTTCATCTCGGGTCCGAGATCTATTGAAAGAGGACTAGGGTGGGTACATGCGAATGATACTCGGCGGAATGTTCAAATGAGGCATGCGGGAGGATGGAGTCGACTGGAGGGCGACATGATCGATGGTGAAGAGGGTTGGAGAGGAATGAGAAATAAGCAAACGCCACATGATTACACTTGAACGGCTCAAATAAACAATAAGTTGTCTCGCTTGGCCTACATAGTGAAAGGCCTAATGCAACACGGAGCACCGACGCTCGAATATGGCCGGAAAACAGGAAACCGACATAAGCAGACTAGTCCAATGGAGGAGCTGGCCCACGACCTCCTCGCCACCGACAACCGTTCATGTGGGTCGTTGGGGACAACAACAGGGCACAGCTCCAGCACCGCCTCTGGACATGGCGACCGCGGTGAGCGACACGCTCATATCATCGATAGACACGGTCGGTTTCAGTGTGCCGAGGGTGGCGTTAGTGCTGTAGCGCGACCAACGGTATGTTTGGTTTGTGCCCATGGTTGCCCCATCAAAGCATTGGGTAGCCAAAATTTTGGTTGAGGTATTGGTTGCCCATGATTTGGCCGACATTGGCAAGAAAAATGAACTAGAGTTGGCTAGAGTTCATTGGCATGTCAAAGAAATGGCAACCATCCAAACAAAGACCAATCTCTGGGTCATGACCAAAATTTTGGTAAGGCGCACTTTGGCCACAATCCAAACACACCCCAACACCCGGCTCGTCGAGGATGCACGGGGCGCCGCGACGCGTCCATGAGTGGTGTAGCGCCAACTGCATCCTCTGGACCTGAGACCATGCCGGGTTGTCTTGCTTTTTCAATGACATGCGGGGATCGCATTGGAGCAAAGGGCATCTCCAACGTTGCCACGACCGCTGCCGACTACCACAGCACACCAAAGCCCTCGTCCCTCGCGCCCGTCGCGCGGCGTTTCAGCCGGCGCCAGCTGCCCGCATTCACGTCGTCCGTTTGTATGTCGTCGTTAAGAGGCTCGGTGCCCGAGGAACCAACTCCAGCGACTTAATGACGCACCCGGACGCTTGGCCTCACCGGAATGCGCTACTTAAAGCGGTAATGCCCAGCTAACCTCCACACCATAGCGCATCGTCCTCCTACCTGGCACCACATCCACCATGACCGCAAGTGCGAACGCCCGCGAGAGCTTGTCTTCGGGATGAAGCTTCGAGGTCGCCGCCCTCGCTCAAGTCGCTTCTCGCGATGCAATAGCGGCGTGGCGAGACGCGACGCGACCGCTGGCGGTGGCCACGCTGGCAGCCGATGACGGGAGCACCGTCAGCCACGCGTCCTACTTGTCACCGACCAACGTCCGGCACCGCCGAGGTCGGGGACTCCTTCGAGGATGAGTAGGGCATGGGAGGCGGCAGGGCATCTGTGCCAACTGGCCGGTCCGTATCCAGTGTTCTACTCTTCCTCGCCAGAGACCGCACCTTCACTTCACGGGTCTTGAACCCCGCCCCCGTACATGGACGTCGGTCGCCGCTGTAGAATAGGTTTAGGGTCGGGTTACTTTTATTTTTCTGTCCTATAAAGTTCGAAATGTAATGAAAATCTGCCGTGTTTGCATTAATCTCGGACGGTGTATATGAACTTTCACAATAATATACATATTGTAGGAGTACTAGCAAGATGCCCATGCGTTGCACGGAAGATCAAGATCTTGTGGGAGAAAATGATGAACGAGGGAAAGCCTTATCTACAAATGTGGAGAGGAGTGCGGGTAAATTGTCATAGTTTCCTTCCTATCCGTTAGATATAGATCGGATGGCCTATATTGCAGGATGACAGGCACACCATCATCACCAACTCTGCTTTTTATTGAACGGAGAAATCTAAAAAACCCAACAAAGCCAACCTCCCAGCATATCGCGCGGGAAAAGACACGGCCGCACCGTTTTAGTCGGGATTACCGGATTACTAGTAGTAGTATCGATGGATCGCGCGAAGCAACATTTTTTTGAGGGGGCGAACCACCTAGTTTAAAAGGAAAAATGGCGGTACACTCACAGCACTCATGTCGCGGTCACATTACACCCCACACATGTTCGGTCCTGCACACGGCTCACGCATAAGCGGGCAACGCGCTTGACTTGCCTCTTCACCGACACGTGGGACTGCACTTGGAGAAGCCGACCATGCGCCATACTCCCCCCGCCCACCGCGCGAAAATCCTCCCCCCCCCCCCCCACACAAAAATTCCCCCCAAATTCGTTTCAACCGCCCTTCGGCCAAATATTCCCCAAACCCCCTACCCCCCGTCCCCCCTCCACTCCATTCGCTCCGCCAAAGCCGCCCTCCCCGCCGCGCCGATACGTCGGTGCCGTGGTTCGTCGAGGGGACGCACGACAATCCTCTCGCTCCCACAGTACGCTCTTGTAGACTGTCGTCCTCTAGCCGCGTGGCCACCTCTGGCTACGTTCTTGTGGAGGCACACGGCGGTCAGCGCCGCCACCGCTAGTGACGTTTGTGTGGATACGCACGGCGGTCATCTTCTCCCACGGTACGCGCATTCTAGACTGAGGCCCCGTTCATGTCGGTGTAGCGCTGAATGTTAGCTGATAGACGCTGTTAATCTCACTGTTTGCCGAAGTAGTTTACTGTCAATATGCTCTTCTTAAGAAGCTTCCTTGCCCTGTTCTGCACTCAATCTGCTTAGCTGAGATGGCATGCCAAGGCCGATTAGTTGCTAAAATATCCTGCCATATATTTAATGTGACGTAGATTGCCATGGTCTAGTAGCCAATCTGTTAGGTGAAATAGCTCTACACCGTTTTATACTCGATCTTTGTTGCTGCAATGGCCTTCGATAGGTTGATGGCTATGTGCTCGGCCTCATTGACTACTGAAACAGCCTGCCATAATTTAGCACTCAAATTTGTTTGTTGAATTAGCTTTACATATATTTCGTTACTTAGATCTGCTCGTCCAAATATCTTGCCATAGCTTTAGACATCGACCTAGGTATTTTTTTCTGGTTTTTCCTGCAATATCTAGTAGAAGAACTAATTTGTATGTCTAACAGATGGACAGGACTTGGATAACTTCTGCTCGAAGATTCCCCGCTGCATATGTCGAGGGGGTTGAAAACTTTATGAACTTTATAGAGCTGAGTACGGTGGTCCGAAATCAGATGTGCTCTGCCCGTTTAGCGCTTGTATGAATTCAGTTACAAGACCCCGATCAACTATGCAAAATCATCTACACTTGTATGGGATGTCGGTCACATATACTAGGTGGGTTCATCATGGTGAAGCTGTGAACGTCAATGTTATTGACTACGTGGAAGCAGATCACCATCTTGATCTGCCTCGATGCTCGGGTGGAAGAGGAGGAGGAGGTGGTGGTGGCGGAGCCGATGAGTTTGACCAACATTGAAACAATGCTACGAAATGCTCGTGCATTCCATGAACTTTCACTGCGGAAGAAAAAGCGGTGGGCCCGCATGTTGGAACAATGCAACGTTGTCACACCCAGAAATAAGCTGTCAGTATTCTCAGCTATGGTCACCTTTCTTCAGGTGAAGACATATGAGCGGATGACCAACAAATCATTCGATGCGATGTTCGCTGCTTTCGGCAAATCTTTCACAGATGCGTCTGAGCTGCCACACACCTACAGTAAAATGAAAAATTTCCTTCGTGCAGTTGGAATTGGATATGATATGATCCATGTTTGTAAGAATAATTGTGTTCTGTTCCGGAAGGATTGTGCCAACTTAAGTGAATGCCCGAAATGCAAATCATCAAGATGGAAAGATGGCGATGCTGTGAAGAGGGTTCCTCATAATGTTCTGAGATATTTTATAATTACACCAAGATTGCAGAGGTTGTTTCATGATGCTGAAACAAGGGAGGATGTACTGTGGCATTCTAGGAACCAGGAGTAGAGAGATCAGAATGTAATGAGCCATCCATCTCATGGTAGTGAGTGGAAAAGCTTCAATGATAAACACAAAGAGTTTGTTGCTGACCGAGAAACATTAGACTTGGCTTAGCTTCAGATGGATTTAACCCATTTGGCCACCGTAGCGCCACATATAGCATGTGGCCGATTGCTTGTTATCCCTTACAACATGCCTCCAAATGTCTGCACCAAAGAATCGAACTACATGTTGGCCTTGCTCATCCCAGGTCCAAAAAGTCCTGGAAAGGATTTTGATTTGTTCATGGAGCCTCTTGTGGAGGAACTTCAACATCTATGGAAGGGTGTTCTCACTCGAGACCTATATAGGAGCCCACCAGCTGATTTCTTTCTACGTGTTGTTGTAATTTGGTGCATCCATGATTATCCGGCTTTGGGCACTATGCAGGGCGAACGACACATGGTTACAATGCATGTGTTCGCTGTGACAGGAAACCGCTGTCATACGCGATACTTAGCAAGATCCGTTACATTGGACACCTTCGTTTCCTTGCCAAGGACAAGCCGCATCCTAGAAAATATCGAAGACATGTGTTCAATGCAAAGCATGAAAACCGTGATGCGCCAAAGAGGCTCACCGCCGATGAGTTGCAAGTGGAATCAGAGAAGGTCAGGCATATTACACCAGGAAACCATCCTGGTAATGGTAGTGGGAAAAGGAAGCATGGCACGGTAGAAGAGAGATTACTGTTTACCCGCAGGTCCACTTTGTGGGACTTGGAGTATTGGAAAGATTTGGATCTGCGGCATAATCTTGATGTGATGCCCATCGAGAAAAATATATGTTACAGCATTATCGGCACACTTCTTAACATTGAAGGCAAGACAAAAGATACCTTAAAATCTAGGATTGATTTGACACACCTGGGTATCAGAAAGGATTTGCAGGTGCAAGATGAAGGTAAACCACGGGATATGGCACTAGTTGTGTACCTCTTGGACAAGGTAAAAAGAAAAGAATTCTGCGAGGTCCCGTCACGTGTGAGATTCCCACATGGATTTGCTTCCAACCCTGAAAGGAGAGTCAGTGCAGATGGAAACAAGGTACAAGGGTTGAAAACTCATGACTGCCACGTCCTACTTCAAAGGGTTTTACCTGTTATCCTTAGAGGATTGGGCATACGACTTATACTGAGCGATTGCGAGTTGGGACAATTCTTCGTGGAACTCTACAAGAGAAATATCGGGATAGATGCTTTGGAGCGTCTTAGAGACAAGATACCAACTATCCTATGCGACCTTGAGAAGATATATCCTCCAGCCTTCTTTGATGTGATGGTGCATTTGGATGTTCATCTACCTGATGAGGCACTACTTAGAGGTCCAGTACAGTATGGCTGGATGTACCCTATTGAAAGGCGGCTAGGCACTTTCAAGGGATATGTTAGGAACAGAGCTAGACCCGAGGGTTCCATTGCAGAGGCCTACATTGCTACAGAAGCGTTGACATTCTGCTCAAAATACATTGAAACAAATTTGATCGGCTTAGCAAAGAGGTGGGTGAAGACAATCCTGGGCTCAATGTTTTCGATTATTCTGCTCGAAAGTTACAGGAAGAGTCGACAAGAAGACAAACCTAAAGATTTGGACAAAATGGTTTGGTATGTGTTGAATAACCGTCCCGAGATACTACCTTATAACAAGTAAGTGCAGTACTGCAGCTTATACATCGTAATCTACTAAACTTGCAGCACATTCTTATATATTTAGATGTTTGACGCGATCACTATGTTGTGCAGCATCTACAAAGAGGAGTTACTGCCGCAAAATCCAAGAAATATTGACAAACTGGTTATGGCAGGATTTGCGAAATGGTTCAAGAACCATGTAAGCTTTTGAAGTGCATCAGCCGCTTTTTTAATATATTGAGTACATAAGATGATCAGCTTGTCTATTTTCTAACCATAGGTTAAGAAGATGCGGAGGATGGGCGGCAGTTGATGATGCCCTTTACTCACTAGCAATGGGTCCCGATACTCGGGTAAGACATTATGAATCTTGCATTGTTGGAGATGTGCGCTACAACACCCTTTGCACGAGACGGCAGGTGAAGACACAAAACAGTGCCATCATGAGCACGGATCGTATGACAATGAGACAACTGAAATGTATGCTAACATAACAGACATTGTTCAGCTTGCGGTATATCTCGATTTCGAGGATCATCGGTGTGTGGTTCTGTTGTGATGTCGTTGATATAACCTATTTTCCAGGATCGCAAAACTCAGAGCTGATGATTATTTCAAATCCATCAATGTCAAGGCGGCGTACTAGACCAACGAGCCTTTTATTTTGGCAAATCAAGCAACACAGATATTTTCCTTGGAAGACACATTTGCACGTAGCGATGACTGGAGAGTAGTGCAAAGGTTTGAGCAAAGGAATTCGTTTAATGAAGTTGCACAACAAGATGATGCTTACACTGCTCCTGATGTACAAGATAACACAGATGTTCCTAATATCTTTGAGAACCATCACGTCAATGACGCCGCGAAAAAGATTGCCTGTCATCTTGTGGACATACAAGAGTTGATCAAGAAGAAGCCAACGCTCGAGGGACGTTGAGGACGAAGAAGAAGATGACACCGTGGGGAATTACGATTCGTGACCGATACACATGGCGAAGATGTTGACGCTGCTGCGGATGATGATTACATTGCTTTTGTCGTGTTGCCTCGTCAAGACGCTTTTTTATCTACTATGTGAAATTGTGTTTGCTATGACAACTGAAACCTGATGAACATGTTGTTTAGTATTTTGTTGTGAGAACATCACTTGTTATGTATGCTGATTTGTGTTTGGTGATTGTATGACAAATAAAACATGATGACATTGTTGTTTAGTTGTACTCATATTTGGCTGTGAAACTTGAATTTGATGACATAGTTTGCTGTTGGACTGCAATTTGCTTGACGTCTTCGAATGAGAACAAAGCTGACCCGACAGGGCCTCTGCTATTTATTTATTTATATGAGCAAAAGGGGATACCCCTGATTTCCGTTAATAGAAATCATTAGATGTTCACAACACTACGCCCAGCCTGCTACACAGGTTTCATTCATTACTAGTTTCAGCAAAGTGCTCATGTCGTAGCCACTAAATACATCACGAGTGCTACATACACTGCAAATAAAGAGACAATCATCCTCTGAGAGGACATCGATTTTTCCCATTATCTTCACAAGCTCTTTCATCTCCTCGTTCTTTGTCAAGGTTGTTCAGAAATTGTTGCTTGGCCATGATCGGAGGAACTGCATCTTTAACCTTCGCTCTGCATCTTCCTATTCTCGCTGCTCCTTGATTATTTGTCCAACACCCCAACCTGCCGGTATTGGGATTCCTCGGCTAACCAAATAATCAAGCATAGTTGCATTCCCCATATCAGCAACTTCCCGTAAATACAAATCACACGAATCTTCCCTTTTACGCACGAATCAAATTGGAAGATCATCAACCAAACTATTAAAAAATCAGCAAATCGAAAGCGCAGAACAACACTTAAACATATTATTACCCCATGATTCGGGCATTTGTAGAAGACTTCGGCCGGGGTTGCGGATTGTGGTTGAGACGCCGACGGATGACTGCGTGATTTGCAGCGGTGGCACCACACCAACGACAGCTGAGTTGCGATGAGCAATCGGTTGCGGTGCGCGTGCGGCGGGGTGTGATGAGACCCACAGGCGATGGTACGGGTGGCGACTTGGCGCATATCTGGTTGTTGCCTGCTGAAGAGCAGGTGGATGAGCAGCCAGCGGACATGGTTGCTGCGACCAGAGCTTCTGATGCTAGGCAGAGTAAGTAGAGAAGAGGAGAAGCGAACGTTGGATATGTCAATTTCATTACTTGCAGAGCAGCATAGCACCATATATAGTCATAGTCTAGGTTTGGATTCGAACCCGCTACAGGAGCACATCTTTCTTTTTCTAAAACTTGGCAACGCTCTCTTTCTTTGGTACACTAGCTTGTTTTGTACGCCTTCCCAAGTCTTTGATTTTTTTCCCTTTTTTTTGCGAGGAAGGAAGGAGGACAAAATTGAGAGTTCCTCGGACTGGAACCCAAGACCTCTCGGTTGAAAACCATGGGTGCTAGTCACTTATGTGGCAAACGTTCCCTGTGAGGAGGACGGCAGACGAACGCATTTTCCTTGCAGTTTTCTTGCTATATATAAAAAATATGCTACTTGGTGTCCGCTTAGTCAAAAAATGATTATGCCAACCTTGACCGTTCGATTGACATTCAACGTCTGTCGCGTTTCTTCAGTCTCTTCATCCTCGAGCCGCCAAAGCCAAACCAGCGCCGGTGGGACCGCTCCCGCCTCCCACGGCTGGCTGTGATCTTCCCGGCTCCTGTTCATTCCTCGTCCGAGGCCTCACCATCGCCCTCCGCCTTGGTTCGCTCGCTGCCGCCGCCCTCGGTGTTGTCAACATGGTCAACAACCGAGAGGAATAAGGAGATGACTGTACATGGTGAGGATGACAAGAGGGACCCAAAGTAGCGTCTGCAGTAATTTTGTTTTTTCGGGACGGAGAAGGGTATCAATGGGTTAAAGGGACCCGTGGGTCTGCCTAGCCTGTGCTTTTATTTCATATGTTTAGCACATGACCAGCCCAGTTTGTTTTTTTTCTTTACGAAAAATGGCTAGCCAGCTATTTTGTTTTTTGCGTATAACCAACATAGGCCTACTTGCTTTTCACGCCGGGCCGGAAAACTTTCAAGACGAGGAGGGATGCATTTTTCCCAGAAAATGGGCTATAAGTAATAAGAAATGGGCTATAAGTAATAATAAATGGGCTATAAGTAATAATAAATCGGCTGTAAAATGAAAAAAAATAGCAAACAGGCAATTAGTTTCCAAATATTGTTTTCTTTCGGATTTTGATATTTTAAATTTCATTGTTTTTGTGCGGGTAAATTTTCATTGAATTTAAATTAAGGTATATTTAGCTTTAAAATTAATTTGAATCTGGCTAGAAATTTCGGGTTGTATGCTGTTTGGGACAGATCTGGAGGCTGACTTGTGGGTCTACTAGGTTGACGTGTACTTTGGCTTTGTCAACTTAGTCCACAAACGATTCAAATTTAGTCCACAAACGATTCTAGCAGCAGTGACCGTTGGATATTAATCCGACGGCCGTGATGCTTCTTCAATATCTGATCTTCTTGCTCCAAATTACCAAACCAGCTCCGTGGGACTGCTCGCTCCGCCTCCGTGTCGGTTGTGCTATCAAGACAGCCGCACCGCCCCACCCTACTTCATTGCTGGTCGTGCCATTCCTCTACTCACCCACACCTCCTGTTATTTTCCGGCGACGGCAAATGGACCAAGAAACCTCGTACTCCCCACCGCGTGGGCAACCATTGCCGAGTCTTCCCCGGCTCCGTGTCGTTCCCTTCCTAGGCCTCGCCGTCGTCCACCGCCATGGTGCTCTCGGCGCGGTCTAGTCAACGTGGTCAACAGACGACATCCATCGGCCATGGACTGTACGTGCAAAATAATGATTCCTCCACCTGACAGCTGGGATCCACCGGAAGGGCCTCTGTGTTTCACGAAAAAAATGGTCCCCCTGTTGACATGTCCGACCCACCAGCTATATCTTCGCACGCAAGGAAGTGCATCCTTATTACGCACAAAAAAATGAATACCCACCCTGCTAGATGGGACCCACCATGGTGGGAGGCTGACTTGTGGGCCTACTAAGTTGACTGGGATGGGGGCCTTTGTCAACTATAGTCAATATGAACGATTCTAGCTCCAAAGTGACTGTCGATGTCCATCCAGCGGCCGTGGTGCTTCTTCAACCTCTGGTCTTCTTGCTCCGGCCGCCCAAAGCAGCGCCCGGTCGTGCCGCATGCTCCTGCCTCCCGTGGCCGGTTGTGCTGCCGCGGAGGCCTCACCACCCCCTACTATTCCCACCACTGGCCAGGCCCTGCGGCGACGGCAGCCTCACACCGCAGCCAAAAAAGTGAACCCTCGTACTCCTCTCTGCGCGGGCTTCCATTGCCACGTCTTCCCCGGCTCCCCGTCGTCCCCTTCCTAGGCCACGCCGTCGTCCACCGCCCTGGTGCTCTCGGCGCGGCGTGGTCAACGTGGTCAAGGAACGACTTCCATCGGACATGGACTATACGTGGAGAGGCTGACAGCTGGGTCCACGGTCACAGCAAGGAAGTGCCTCCTTATTACGCGGAAAATAATGATTCCTCCACCTAACAGCTGGGACCCACCGGACGGGCCACTGTATTTCGCGAAAAAACGCTTCCCGATCACGGGACCCACCAGCTACATCTTCGCACGCAAGGAAGTGCGTCCGGCAAAAACAATACGATTCGCACCCCTGACCGCTGGGACCCACCAGCGACACCTTCGCACGTAAGGAAGTGCGTCCGGGCAAAAAAAATGATTCGCCCCCCTGACTGCTGGACCCACCAGCTACATCTTCGCACGCAAGGAAGGGCGTCCGGGCAAAAAAAACGATTCGGCCCCCTGACTGCTGGGACCCACCAGCTACATCTTCGCATGCAAGGAAGTGCCTGACAGTCGGGACCCACCTGGTCGAAGCGTACATAGCGTTGTCATTATGGTCGCTAACGTGTACATACATACTGGTCGTTGTAGAGGCGCGCACGCGTCGTAGTAGAGGCACGCACGTAGCATGTACACGTACGTACAGCGGCGAGGGTGCAAGAAAGAAAATACGGCCACGTACGTACATACGGGCAGGGTCTCGAACGCCGACTCGCGTATATGTACATGGCTGGGTCGGAACGGAGAAACAGCGTCGTCGTCGTGTTCATGGGGAGCCAACCGGCTGGGTCGGAACGGAACGTGTGGTCGTGTTCATCGGGAGGGCTTGGACGGAACAGGCGATGGAAACGAGGCTGGCGTGCATCGCTAACGGAGGAAACGGACCTCCTACATTCGGAACAGGGTCCTTTTGATCGGGAGGGGTGTGGCGTACCGCAAAACAGAGGAAACGGACCTCCTACGGTCGAAACGGGGGTCCTGTTGATCGGGAGGGGTGTGGCGTACCATAAAACGGACGAAACGGACCACCTAAGGTCGAAACAGGGGTCCTGTTCATCGGGAGGGGTGTGGCGTACCGCAAAACGGGACTCCACGGGATACTATTCATCTCCACCGTCTACCTCCTCCAGCCTCCACGGGCTACCATCGACCTCCTCTAGCCTCCACGGGCTCCTGTTCATCCAGCATCCACCGCGCGCTACTCCACCGGCTACTATTCAACCACCCCTCCACGAGCACCCCTCCATCGTCTACTGTTCATCCAGCCCTCCACACCACGGGGTCCTGTTCAACCACCCCTCCATGGCCACCCCTCCACCGTCTACTGTTCGTCCAGCCCTCCACACCACGGTGTCCTGTTCATCTAGAGGCAACGCCACCACTCACTGTTCATCCAACCCCCGCAACACTCACTATTCATCCAATCGATCGGCTTCGATTAGCGGCGATGAGCGGCGAATCGCTCCATCGGGTTCAGTTAACAGCCATCGATCGATCGCTCGGGTTAAGTAACGCGTAGCATGCAGTGCAATCGCTCGGGTTCAGTTAGAGCCCAACGCCTCGCTCGGGTTTAGTTAGAGCCAATGCCTCGCACACACGCACGTACGTGTATGAGAGAAACGCGTATCGCTCGGCCCCCGACCTCCCACCGTAACAGGCAACTCCCCAAAATTTTCCTCCCCCTTGCTTCTACCACGGTTTTTTCCGTCATGGACGGCCCAAAGAATGTCAAGCAGCTGTGTCTCCGGCCCGCCCAGGACGAAAAGCCCATTTTCTGTCATGGTTTTTTGTCATAGAAGTAGGAGCCCACCACATCTATGATGATACCGGGTTTTGTCACAATTATTGTCATAGAAGTGTCATATGTATGACAGAAAAAAAAATTCGTTCGGCCCAAAATGTCACGGATGTGTCTTTTTTTTGTAGTGGCCGCAGAGAGTCCGGCGGGCTCTAGACTCCCGTCTTCGGACCTGATGACGCGCTCTGGATCTAAGGCCGGGGCCGTGGTTGGGGCCACGAACCCTTGGAAGATCAAGTCTCCTCGGATATCTGCGACATAGTTCAGATTTCCAAAACTGATCTGCTGACCAGGGGTGTAGCTATCGATCTGCTCTAGGTGGCCAACCGAGTTGGCACGCAGTGCGAAGCCGACGAATACAAAGATCTGGCCGGGGAGAAAAATCTTCTTCACGGCAGCATTGTTGTAGATGATCGATGGAGCCATCGATCATCTACAACGGCGCAGTGGAACTCTCAATGAAAGCACCAATGTCGGTGTCAAAACCGGCAGATCTCGGGTAGGGGGTCCTGAACTGTGCGTCTGAGGATCGAAGGTAACAGGAGGCAGGGGACATGCTGTTTACCTGTGTTCGCCCTCTTAATGGAGGTAATACCCTACTTCCTGCTTGATTGACTTTTATGAGTATAGGGGTTACAAGAGTTGATCTACCTCGAGATCGTAACGGCTAAACCCTAGATGTCTAGCCTGTATGATTATGATTACCCCTATGGACTAAACCCTCTAGTTTATATAGACATCGGAGGGGGCTAGGGTTTATACAGAGTCGGTTTACAGAGAAAGGAATCTTCATATCTGAATGCCAAGCTTGCCTTCCATGCCAAGTGGAGTCCTATCCGGACATAGGGGAACGCCTTCCATCTTGTATCTTCACGGCACATGAGTCCGACCCATGTCACATAGCCCGGACGCCCGAGGACCCATCAACCATACTCGGCAAGCATCTCGCCATCCGCGTCCGCCATATCTTTGGAATAGGCCGCCACGAGCTGGGCGTGGGCGGCCGTGATCTGGGCTCTGGCAGGCTCCGTCGTGGCAAGGTATGCCACACAGGCACGGACGGCTGCTCGAAGTCTCTCGGCGATTGCCAACTCTTCGGTCATGGGTTGTCGACCGTTGTCGGAGAAGCTTCGTTCGATTTGTGCGGTGACCGCCACGAGTTGGGCGTGGACGGCCTCGACATGGTAGTGGGCGGCCTCCATCAGGGCTAAGGCCGCCGCTGCGGAATGGACAGCTGATGTGCTTCTCTCGCCAGTTGTTATACCTGAGGCAGATGCTGCTGCCGCCGCCTAAGAATCAACAGCGGGCATTTGGGCTACCTTGGCCACCCGGACGTAGACTGCGGTCGCCCTCACGAAGCTTGTTAGCACGCGCCTGGCGGCTGCGGCCGCGCTCTCGCCGAAGTGGGCCGCCGAAGTTGCCCTCACGACATGGGTCCACGTCCCCATCTTTCACCAGTGATGAATGAACAGTGAAATGATATTTGGGGAGTGAGCTAGTGTGCTTGACACGTCGGCTATGGACTGTAGCCGACGCACCTTCTCGCTTAAGCCATAGGCGTACTATACACCAACGGTGCTCCAAGATATTTTGTGCTGCATCTCACAAGGTTGGTGATAATAAACTGTGTGTGATCTACTTGATTTATCATCTTGATTTGAATTACGTAATGGGGTCACACCTACAAAGGATGGTGTTTGAATTGCTAGAACTTTTATCTGTAGTGAACATGCAACTATAGGTGTGTCGTCAAAAAAATTGGAATTATTCAGGGTTCGTTTGGACGTTTTTATACATTAACTTGGTTTTGTAGGCATTTCAGATGCATAATTCAAATTTGAACTACATGCACATGCTCCAGTGCATATAAACGGGTTGAAAAATCAAATCTATGTCCTTGGTTGCATGCTTAGGTCCCATGCAAGAAATGGGAATGAATGTCACACACCCTGCCACCGTCACTCGGCCGCAAAAATTGAGATACCTGGTTTTTAAATTCTAGTAGATCCAAAAAAGTTCATGAAACTTGGCATGCTATCATGGAGCAGCATCAACATGCCATGGTAAAAGTATTGTCCCATTTGGGGCAGGTTTAGGTATAAGCTTCTCACAACAAGCGTGATGGTTTTGGTAGGGAACGTGCCACCTTTCGGGACGAAACGATATCCGTTGCCTCTTATTGCTTTCAAAATATTTTGAGTGTAAACATAGAACAACAGGAGTGTTGTGTTTAATTTTGCAATTTTTCGAGGTTCGTTTGGACATTTTTATACATTAACTGGGTTTCCCAGGCATTTTATGTGCATAATTCAAATTTGAACTACATGCACATTCTCCAGTGCATATAAACTGGTTGAAAAATCAAATATGTGTCCTTGGTTGTATGCTTAGGTCCCATGCAAGAAATGGGAATGAATTTCAAACACCCTGCCACCCTCACTCGGCAGCAAACATCCAGATACCTGGTTTTTAAATTCTAGTAAATCCAAAACTCGTCTGAAATTCATGAAACTTGGCATGCTATCATGGAGTGGCATCATCATGCCATGGTAAAAAATTTGTCCCATTTGGGGCAGGTTTGGGTATAAGCTTCTCACAAACCAGAGATTCTCACAACAAGCGTGATGGTTTCGGTAGGGAACGTGCCACCTTTGGGGACGAAACGATATCTGATGCCTCTTATTGCTTTCAAAAAAAATTGAGTGTCAACATAGAACAACAGGAGTGTTGTGTTCAATTTTGGAATTTTTCGGGGTTCGTCTGGACATTTTTATACATTAACTAGGTTTCCTAGGCATTTTATGTTCATAATTCAAATTTGAACTACATGCAGATTCTCCAGTGCATATAAACTGGTTGAAAAATCAAACATGTGTCATTGGTTGCATGCTTTGGTCCCATGCAAGAAATGGGAATGAATTTCAAACACCCTGCCACCGTCACTCGGCTGCAAACATTGAGATACCTGGCTCTTAAATCCTAGTAAAGCCAAAAGTCGTCTGAAATTCATGGAACTTGGCATGCTATCTATCGGTGTTCTGGGAATGGGGGTCCCCATACTTGCCTGCCTGTGGCCCACGGCGTGGCTAAGCCAGCAGGCTGTACGGCCCGTCTTCATCAACAAGGCATCCAAGACCCTCGCGAGGGGCCAAGCCTCGCGTGGCGGACGACGCAAGACCTCCTAAGGAGTGGCCTAGTCAGGCAGGCTCACGAGGAGCGGAGATATCAAGGCGGGGCAAACCTCACGAGGCTCTCGTGAAGTGAGCCGTGACGATCGGCGCTAGACGGGCGCCAGGCGGGCGCCAGCGCGCGCAGCGTCCTTGTTTCCTCCTCGGTGCTAAGGAAGCAGGCACAGGTGAGGAGTACCGAGGCATCAGGAAAAGGTTACTATATCGGTGCAACAAGACCAAGACCATAAGGACGGCAAGACGGAGGTCATCATGGAGCCCAAGACGGCGTCACCACCAGAGCCTTTTGCAGGCGAAGACCACTTTTGTCAGGATAGCTTGTACTAGTTGTCCCCCTTTAAATTTGCTCGTCGTTGTTGGCTCCCTTCCCGCTCAATATTTGGGAAGAGGACCAGGGCACCTATAAATAGGTCTAGCCACCGTAGTAGTAGGCATCTCATCTTGGACTGGATCCACTCCATCCTCGATGCACAAGCTAGTAGAGCACAAGAACACCTCAACCTCGGGAGGCTGTTCTTCCCTCTGTACTGTTCATCATCAGCCCAAGAGGCAATCGACCACCACACTGGAGTAGGGTATTACACCACAACGATGGCCCGAACCAGTATAAATCTCGTGTGTCTCTTTGTTGCGAGTTCGTCGAGTTCGTCCGTGAGATCTAGGCGAGCTAGGGCGTAGATCGGTAGGCGGGAAAGACTTTGCGCGCACCCTAGTGTTCGAACCTTAAGGGTTTGCCGGAACCCCATATCCGACAATTGGCGTGCCAGGTAGGGGTGCGCCGGAGCTCCTCTCCACCAACCTGCGCCCCGCGCCGCCGAACTTCGCCCCCATGGCAGATGCCCCGCCATCCACCTCTGCGGCCGACACCAACAGCAGGGCGTCTGGGTACCGAGCCCTAGCCCCCGCCCTATGGCGAGTGCGGTGGCCGACCAAGTTCAAGCCAGAGATGCCACCGCGTTATGATGGCGCGGCAGACCCGACGCCGTTCCTACTGGCGTACGAGGAGGCTGTCCTCGAAGCCGGAGGCGACGACAAGATCATGGCCAACTGGTTCCCCATGGCCCTCGCCAGTGAACCGCGCGCCTGGCTGCTCAACCTCCCAGGATCCACGGTGGCCTCCTGGGGGGAGCTCCGTGACCTCTTCACCACTTGCTACGCGGTGCCAACGCACCACCCAGTCGCGGCCTTGCTGGGCGGCTCTCAAGCACCACCTTCGGACCGCCACGTCAAGTCGTTCCTCTGTCAGATCAGGGCCACATCCAAGCGCCCGGGGCCTCCGCCGGGTTGGGCCGCGCCGGAGACCGACCTCACCTTCGGGTCAGAAGACCACCCCGACTCCACCGCCGGCTCCGGAATGCTTCCGATGCTCTGCACGCCCACCATCTGCAACGTGGCCGTTACCAAGACCCTCATTGACGACGGTGCTAGCCTCAACTTGCTCTCCGTAGAAGCCTTCAGCCTTCTTCACGTGCTGCTTGAGCGGCTCGGCCTCAGCAAGCCCTTCTCAGGAGTGGGTGGTGGAGCTGCTCACTCTCTGGGGTAGATCCGCCTCCCTGTCACCTTCGGCACACGCGACAACTACCGCACCGAGCTGGTGGACTTCGACATCGCCCGCATCAGTCTCCCGTACAACGCCATCCTCGGGTACCCGGCTCTCGCTCAGTTCCTGGCGGCGGCTCACCTGGCCTACAACCTCATGAAGATGCCAGGAAGCAAGGGCGTCCTCACCATCAAGGGGTACACTAAGGAGGCTGTGACGATGCTCAGGCTCGCCTTCAAGACCGTGGCAGTAGCACAGCCCGCCGGCGCCGGTATTCCCGAGGCCAAGGAGGCCGCGCCTACCAAGAAGAAGCAGTTATTCACCCAAGACAAGGCGGAAACCAAGCAGGTGCCGGTCAGCGAGGACGGGTCTTCAGGAGACACCTTTACCATAGGAGCCGGCCTCGACCCGGGACAAGAAGAAACCCTAGTGAGGTTCTTGCGCGCGAACAAGGAGATATTCGCGTGGGAGCCCAATCAGCTGGTAGGGGTCCCGAGGGAGGTGATCCAGCATCATCTAAGGGTGTGCCCCCAATATACGCCTGGTGAAGCAGCGAGCAAGACGGCGGTCCATTGAGAAGAAAGCCTTCATCGTCCAAGAGACTCGCAAGCTGGAGGCGGCGGGTGCCATCCGAGAAGTTCGATATCCCGAATGGCTGGCGAACCCCATCATAGTGCCGAAGAAAGGTGGGAAGGAACGGATGTGCGTCGACTTCACCAACCTCAACAAAGCCTGCCCCCAAGATCCATTCCCACTCCCGCGGATCGACCAGATTGTTGACTCCACCGCCAAGTGTGACCTACTATGCTTCCTGGACGCGTTCTCGGGGTATCATCAGATCAAGATGGCGGTGGAAGATGTGGAGAAGACAGCCTTCCTGACACCATGTGGGGTGTATCACACACTGCATGCCCTTCGGGCTGCGCAACGCGGACGCGACCTTTCAGTGGTTGATGCACATCGCCCTGGGGCGGCAGCTCGGGAGAAACACAGAGGCCTACGTCGATGACATAGTGGTAAAGTCTCGCGAGGCGAGGACATTGATTCAAGACTTGGAGGAGACCTTTGAGAGCCTGCGCCAAGTGAACTTGAGGCTTAACCCGGGTAAGTGCGTGTTCGGCGTCCCCTCCGGCAAGCTGCTGGGTTTCCTCGTATCCCACAGAGGGATTGAGGCAAACCCAGAGAAGATCAAGGCCATCGAGGACATGAGCCCACCACAGACCCTCAAAGAGATGCAGAAGCTAGCAGGGTGGGTGACCGCGTTAGGGCGTTTCATCTCCAAACTGGGAGAGCGCGTCTTGCCCTTCTTCAGGCTCATGAAGAAGAAGGGCATGTTCGAGTGGACCCCGGAGGCCGACCAGGCCTTCCAAGACCTCAAGAGATACCTCACCAGTCCCCCGGTGATGGTGGCACCACGGCCTCTCGAGCCTTTGGTACTCTACCTTGCCGCCACCCCGTACTCCGCCAGCGTGACGCTGGTGGCGGTTCGGGAGGAGCGCCAATCCAAGGGCGCGCTGCGCCGAGCCGGAGCTGAAATGGCGCAGGGTCAGGAAGGTGCGGCAAAGGCATCAGCGGTGGAAGACCAAGCTCAGTAGGGCAACATCGCAGAAGCTCCTGAGGACAGTCAGGTCTCAGGAACCCCTCCACCTAAGGATATGCCCCGATCTCCGCAGGACCCGAGCCTCGACAGTGTGCCAGCCCTCGTCGAGCACACGGTGTACTTCGTCAGCACCGTACTACGGGACGCAAGGGCACGCTACCCCATGCCCCAGAAAATCCTGCTCGCACTCCTGGTGGCCTCACGCAAGCTGCAACACTACTTCCAGGGCCACCCCATCAAGGTCGTCTCAGCCTACCCATTGGAGAGGGTACTCAAGAGCCCTAACTCAGCCGGAAGGGTCGCTGAGTGGAACATCGAGTTGCAAGCATTCCAGTTGGAGTTCAGCACTACCAGGGTCATCAAGGGGGGCGCGCTCGCTGACTTTGTGGCAGAATGGACAGATGCCCCGACACTTGACGAATGAGAAGACCGGTCCACCTCCCCAGGAAGCGAGGCTCCAGACGGCTGGGGCATGTATTTCGATGGCGCCTTCGCGCACCAGGGCGCGGGGGCTGGAGCAGTGCTCATCTCGCCCACTCAGGACAAGCTCTACTACACCGTGCAACTATGCTTTCAGCACAGCGAGAAGGTCTCTAACAATATCGCAGAATATGAAGGCCCCATAGCTGGCCTGAAGGCTGCGGCAGCTCTACGGGTGAAGCGCCTTACTGTCAGAGGTGACTCGCAACTCCTCATCAACTTCTCCAACAAGGTGTACGAGCCGAAGGACGAGCATATGGAGGCCTACCTTGCGGAGGTGCGCAAGATGGAAAAACAGTTCTCGGGCCTTAAGCTACAACACGTGCCCCGGGGCACCAACAAGGAAGCCGACGACATCGCCAGGAGAGCATCCAAGAGGCAACCGCAAGAGCCCGGTGTCTTTGAGGAGCGGCTCTTCAAGCCATCAGCTACGCCACCTCTTTCAAGTGCGACTCAGCCTCGGGAGGAGCTCCCACAGCCTCCAGCCACAGGAGCCCCAGCCTGTGGCCCGACCTCAGGAGCTCGGTTGCTCATGGCGCTCGAGCCCCAGGAGGAATGTTGGACCAAGGAATTCAAGGAGTACCTGACGCACGGGACGCTGCCGGAGAAGGAAGAGGATGCGGAGCACGTGGCCCGGCAAGCCACGGCATACTGTATCCAAGACAGCGAGTTATACAGGAAACGACCGAACTATGTCACGTTGCACTGCATCTCCAGCGATCAAGGAAGGGAGTTGCTGATTGACATACATGGCGGGGACTGCGGACACCACTCGTTGTCACGGACCCTCGTCGGCAAGGTGTTCTGCAGTGGGTTCTACTGGCCTACAGCACACGATGCAGCCGAGCTGGTGAAGTCCTGCGAAGCTTGCCAATTCCACGCCAAGCAAATCCATCAGCCTGCTCAGGGCCTCCAAACCATCCCGCTCACATGGTCGTTCGCGATCTGGGGGCTGGACATCCTAGGCCTGTTCCCTCGGGCGCCAGGGGGCTACCGCTATCTCTACGTCGCCATCGACAAGTTCACCAAGTGGGCGGAAGTGGAAGCCGTCCGTACCATCCCAGCCGACTTTGCTGTCAAGTTCATCAAGGGCCTCATGAGCCGCTTCGGGGTCCCCAACCGCATCATCACAGATAACGGCTCGCAGTTTACTAGTAACCTTTTCAAAACCTAATGTGCTAACCTTGGAATGCAAATCTGCTACGCTTCGGTAGCGCACCCCGGGAGCAATGGCCAGGCCGAACGCACCAACGCGGAGGTCCTGAGGGGCCTCAAGACCAGGACCTTCAAGAAGAAGCTGGAGGCCTACAGCAGGGGCTGGCACGATGAGCTCCAGTCCGTGATGTGGTCAATCCGCACCACCGCCACCAAGCCAACGGGCGAGACTCCATTCTTCCTCGTCTATGGAGCTGAAGCAGTCCTCCCTCATGAGGTCAAAGCATCGCTCCGCACGGGTCCTGGCGTTCGACAAAACGCAGCAGGACGCCACGCGGGGGATGGATCTCGTGTTGGGGGAGGAACGTCGTCGCAAAGCTGCATTAAGGGCGGCAAGGTACCAACAAGCGCTGCGGCGATACCACTGTTGCAACATCCGCTCCAGGACGCTCGAGGTGGGCGACCTCGTCCTGAGGCGGGTCCTCTCCAGGGAAGGTCTGCATAAGCTTTCACCAATGTGGGAGGGCCCGTTCAAGGTCGTCCACATCTCCAGGACTGGCGCCGTGCGCCTGGAGACACAAGACGAGGTGCCTATCCAAAACGCCTGGAACATCCAGCACCTCCGGAAGTTCTACCCATGAAGAAAGGCCCGGAGCCTGTGAAGAAAGGCCTAGAGCCTGTGAAGAAAGGCCTAGAGCCTGTGAAGAAGGCCCAGTGCCTGTGAAGAATCGCCGCCCGTGACACTCTCATGTAATAATGAGTTGGGGCTGTACACGCCCCGGAGTCTCAGGAGCGCCGGCCTCAGGCCCTGGGGCTCCCGCCCACGCCTAGTGGCAGCACTTAGCTCTGCGCTGGTGAGAAGACTTGAATACTAGATTAGGTGCCTGACGCGGCTTTTCATTTTCTTTCCGTAGTTGGCTCGCTTTTCCTTAATCGAAGTTTGCCTTTGGTGTTCCTTGCTGATTTGATTCCCTCGCCTCTTACCGTATTTTCCGGCTCTGGTTTGCTCGTGTTCTCTCTCTCGCATACCTCACGAGGGGGCTAGGCACGTGCCCTCGCGAGCATTTTTCTCCTATCTGCCTTCTCGCGAGCCACCCTCGTTCGAGCCCAAAAGCTGGCGCACCTCTCCTAGTCCGTGCCCCTCGGGTACCGCGATGCAAAGCGCCAGGTCAGGGCCAGGGTGGACGGCAAATCTTTTAACGCACTTCCTAGTGAGTTTTTGCAGTTCCTGAGCGAATGCAGGCCACCAAGGCAAGATGGACACAAGGAAATAAGCGCCTCGTAAGGAAGAGGGCGTCCTGAATGCACCAGGTTAAGTTATCTTTGCGCAAAATAACAACACGACACGGGAATAACACGCACAGTGCAATAACCAAGGAACCACTGTTCGATACACGCCCCTCTGGGCCCATACTAGTTTCATTTTTTATGCAGGAAAAAAGAGCAAAACAAAGCGGCGTTGCAGCGATCCACGGAGGCAGGCCCCTGGCGACGCCCCGAGCCTAGCCAGACCCTTCCTCGCGCTTCACGGAGGCGCGGCGATGAGATGACCCGCTGCCGCCTTCGAAGCGGGCGCGATGGCGTGGCGGCTGGTCGTAGCCACCACTGCTGGAGCTGTCGCCGGAGGAAGAGCCGCCATAGCCACCGAGGGCAGGCTCGCCCTCATCCTCGTCGCGACCGTCACCAAGGCCGAGCACCTCCTCGTCGTCGTTCGTCTCGGGGCAGCACCCGGTGAGGGAGTCCTGGATTAGGGGGTCTCTGGACAGCCGGACTATATCCTTTAGCCGGACTGTTGGACTATGAAGATACAAGATTAAAGACTTCGTCCCGTGTCCGGATGGGACTCTCCTTGGCGTGGAAGGCAAGCTTGGCAATACAGATATGTAGATCTCCTCCCTTGTAACCGACTCTATGTAACCCTAGCCCCCTCCGGTGTCTATATAAACCGGAGGGTTTAGTCCGTAGGACAACAACAATCATACCATAGTCTAGCTTCTAAGGTTTAGCCTCTACGATCTCGTGGTAGATCAGCACTTGTAATACTCATATCATCAAGATCAATCAAGCAGGAAGTAGGGTATTACCTCCATCAAGAGGGCCTGAACCTGGGTAAACATCGTGTCCCCCGCCTCCTGTTACCATCCGCCTTAGACGCACAGTTCGGAACCCCCTACCCGAGATCCGCCGGTTTTGACACCGACATTGGTGCTTTCATTGAGAGTTCCACTGTGTCGACACCATAAGGCCTGATGGCTCCTTCTATCATCGGTAACGATGCGGTCCAGGGTGAGGTTTTCCTCCCTGCAGATCTTCGTATTCGGCGGCTTCGCAGTGCGGGCCAACTCGCTTGGCCATCTGGAGCAGATCAAGAGCTACGTCCCTGGCCACCAGGTCAAGTTCGGAAACTTGAATTACACTGCCGACATCCGCAGAGACTTGATCTTCGACGGATTCGAGCCCATGCCAGGTGCGCCACACGATCACGACAAGCATGATTTAGCTCTACCGTCGGACAGTGTTCGGGAGATCACACCTGCAACTACTCCGGCCTTCAATCCGGAGCAAATTGCGCCATCCGAGGACGGGTGGATAGACCCCGCCATGGAGGCCGCACTCTCAGCGGCGATGGAGCCGGATACTGACTTCACCCATCATGAGAGCCGTGATGCCGAACCACTGGATTCGACTCCGGCCACGGACTCCGAGCCGCCTGCGTCCGTGCCTATCGAATCCGATTGGGCGCCGATCGTGGAGTTTACCTCCGTGGATATCTTTCAGCACTCGCCTTTCGGCGATGTGTTAAATTCGTTAAGGTCTCTCTCCTTGTCAGGAGAACCTTGGCCGAACTATGTCCGGCTAGAATGGGATGCGGACGACGAAGAAATTCACTGCCCACCCACCACCCACTTAGTAGCCACTGTCGATGATTTAACCGACATGCTCGACTTCGACTCCGAAGACATCGACGGTATGGACGACGATGCAGGAGACGAACAGGAACCACCGCCCACAGGGCGCTGGACCACCACCTCATCATATGATATATATATATGGTGGATACCCCCAAAGAAGGCAATGGCGATAAGACAGCGGAGGATGACCCCTCCAAGAAGCAACCTAAGCATCGACATCAGCGGCGCCGCTCTAAGTCCCGCCATAACAAAAGAAATGATACCGGCACAAGAGACAATAACACTCCGGATAGTGTCGAAGACGACGATAACCCCCTCCAACCAGACCTTGAGCGGGAGGATGAACAAGCTAGCCCAAAGGAACAGGCAGCAGATGGAGAAACGGAGGATGACAATTACATGCCTCTCTCTGAAGACGAGGTGAGGCTCGGCGACGAAGAATTTATCGTGCCTGAGGAGCCCGTCGAGTAGGAGCGCTTCAAGCGCCGGCTTATAGCCACAGCAAATAGCCTAAAGAAAAAAGCAACAACAGCTTCGAGCTGAGCAAGATTTGCTAGTAGACAGATGGACCGAAGTCCTTGCGGCCGAGGAATACGAACTCGAACGCCCAACCAAGAGTTATCCAAAGTGCAGGTTGCTACCTCAACTAGAGGAGGAAGCATTAAAACCTACATCACTAGCGTATGATGCGGCTGATCGGCCACCTCGTGGTCGAGACAGAGAGGCATTTCAGCCTGAAGTCCAGCCCGCACCCCGCCGCCAATCAAACAAAAATACCAAGGCCTGTGGCAACACACGGAACCTGCGAGGTGTATTGGAAAACAAGGCAAAACATGCAAGATCGATCTACGGATCACGGGGGCGCGCACCAACACGTGACGATGATCGTCATGCCGGATACACTAAAAGTAAATCCGGCCGAGCCGAACACGGCAGACAATATTCGTATGAACTGCGTCGTGATATAGCCCGGCACAGAGGCGCCGCACACCGCCTATGCTTCACTGATGAAGTAATGGATCATGATTCACGGAAGGATTTAAACCCGTAAACATTGAATCATACGATGGTACTACAGACCCCGCGGTATGGATAGAACACTTCTTCCTCCACATTCACATGGCCCGCGGGGATGACCTACATGCCATCAAGTATCTCCTGCTAAAACTCAAAGGGCCGACTCGGCATTGGCTCAATAGCTTGCCAGCAAACTCCATCGGAAGCTGGGAGAGCCTGGCAGAGGCATTCCTGGACAATTTCCAGGGCACTTAGCCAGGGGAATCGGCCGGGAATTTCTGGACCCGGTTCCTAACCAAGAAAAACCAAATAGTCGATTGTCCGGATTCTGAGGCCTTAGCGGCATTCAAGCATAACATCCGTGACGAGTGGCTCGCCTGGCACCTCGGCCAAGAGAAGCCAAAATCCATGGCAGCCCTCACGACAGTTATGACCCGCTTTTGTGCGGGCGAAGATAGTTGGTTGGCTCGTAGTACCAATACAGCAAGCAAACCTGGCATACCAGAAGCCAGGGATAGCAATGGCAAACCACGACGCAACAAACACAAGCGCCGTAAATATGGCAAAAACACCGAAAATACGGCAGTTAATGCCGGGTTCAGGGGCTCAAAGTCCAGTCAGCGGAATGGGCCACCCAAAAATAAAAATTCGGGTCCATCCAGTCTGGACCGCATACTCGATCGCCAATGCCAAATTCATGGCACCCCAGAAACACCAGCCACCCATACCAACAGAGAATGTTGGGTCTTCAAACAAGCCGGCAGGACAGGCACCAAAGACGAAGGGGGGGCCTCAAAGCGACGATAGCGACGAAGAGCCCAGACCACCGAACATAGGAGGGCAAAAGAAATTTCCCCCGCATATTCAATTGGTGAATATGGTAAATACCACCCAAATTACCAACTCGGACCGGATATGCATCCTTAGGGATGGCGACTCAACGGAACAAGTTGTCCCACAATATGAACTGGGGCCGGTCACCTTCAACCGCACGGATCGTCCGGTTAACACCAATCAGGGAAATCCAGCCGCACTAGTCCTCGACCCAATAATAGACGGGTTCCACCTCACTCGAGTCCTTATGGACGGCGGTAGCAGTCTAAATCTGCTTTACCAAGACACAGTGCGCAAGATGGGCATCGATCATTCGTCAATCAAACCCACTAAAGCCACTTTAAGAGGCATTATACCAGGTGAGGAGGCTCGCTGTACGGGCTCCATTACCCTTGAGGTAGTCTTCGGATCACCAGAAAATTACCTATCGAAGAGTTAATCTTCGAAATCGTCTCTTTCCGCAGTAATTAACAAGCACTGCTCGGACGAACCGCATTCGCTCGATTCAACGCGGTGCCACATTATGCCTACTGTAAGCTCAAGATGCCCGGTCCACGCGGCGTCATCACGGTTAATGGCAAGGCCGAACCTTCCCTCGGCACCAACATGTACACCACTGCCTTAGCAGCTGAAACAACGAGCAGCACCTTTTAGCCGAACCTCGAGCCGACGTCCAGGCTTTCGGACACCTTCAAGGTACTCCGAACTACTTCACGGAAGGATAGCCCGGCCCGTATAGGGCTCAACTAAACACTACGGCGAAGGCCGGGACAGGCCGAACTTAGCGGCTCAACCGCCCTCCGGCACAAAAATATTTCTTACATTTCCTTCGCAGGTTCACCTTTGCGCCAACCAGGACGGGCTACACGGAGGCAGCTCGAACGCGCAAGGGAATCCTTAGACATTCCCCGCAGTGACCGTCCGGCTATATTACGGATCCGCACTCAGCCTCTTCCCCCTGGTCCCAGCAGGTTCCGTAATCATATTCCTTTTTTTTACTTGTACCCATACGCATAGACGTACTATTCAAATACAACATATGGATTTATATGACGTTTACCTGTTGTTATTTCTTATTGAAATCATTCTGTCAAGTGGCATCCGTACATAGCGATATGCCTTAAAACATGTCAGGGGCTTCGTTTTACCCATAACACGGCAGTAAAGTCCGAACACTGCTACGTCTTGAGCTTGCATTGGTTTTCCTCGAAGAGGAGAGGGTGATGCAGCAAAGTGTAACGTAAGTATTTCCCTCAGTTTTGAGAACCAAGGTATCAATCCAGTAGGAGGCTCCTCAAAAGTCCCACGCACCTACACAAACAAGCGAGAACTCGCAACCAACGCAATAAAGGGGTTGTCAATCCCTTCACGGCCACTTCATGTAAAGTGAGATCTAATAAAGATAGTATGATAAGATAAATATATTTTTGGTATTTTATAATATAGATGCAAAAGTAAAGATGCAAATAAAAGTAGATTGGAAGCAAATATGATAAGAGATAGACCCGGGGGCCATAGGTTTCACTAGTGGCTTCTCTCAAGATAGCATAAGTATTACGGTGGGTGAACAAATTACTGTCGAGCAATTGATAGAAAAGCACATAGTTATTGTCAGGACCTCGATTTCAAGTCACATCGATCTAGCCGGTAACACCTCATATCACTTTGCGGCCTCACGCACGGTATTCCCACGGGTGTCGCCTTACCATGGCTCGGGACCGTTTGCGCCTTTTGGCTCACGTATATGATAGTGTCGCAAGCATCCATATGACAGAGAACCCGGGACGACATGGCTAGTCGTGAACCCAAAGCGGCACTAACCCATGGGGACAGGCATACATGAATCAACTTCGAGCATGTCGATCAGCAGCGTGTGAATCCGGGCTGTAGCAATGGGCTAACAGGACTCCGGGAACCCGGGCTGTAGCAGGCTAAGGCAGACTCGGATGTCACCGCGTGACATTTCCCGAAGAACAGAACACGAACGAAGTGAAACACATGCCGGCCAGTCAAGCGTCCCGAGCGAGTGTCTTTGGGCTAGCAGGACTCTGGTGAACCGGGCTGTAGCGGACTACTATGGCTCAAGGAAGCACTAGACTACATTTCCCCATAAGAGAGGCTGCCAAGGATAAACAACTAGGTTGTCGGATCCCACACATATCAAGCATTACAAACATACACACAATATGCTCGATATGTGTAAATACAACATGGCATCACAACATAACTCTACGACTCAAGTATTTATTCATTAGGCTCCGAGGAGCGAGATATTACAAACATGGGTCTCATGACCCAACATTCAGAGCATACAAGTCAAAGCACAAGCGGAAGCTTAACATGTCTCGAGTACGTACATCTATAAATGAAAAAGGCCGAGAAGCCCGACTATCTACCGAGATCTCGCCGAGGGCACAAGATCGTAGCTGAGGTATCAAGCTAAACGTCGAAGTCCACGCGGAACTATTAGCGAGACTGAAGTCTCTCTACAAAACATAAATTAAGCAAACGTGAGTACAAATGTACCCAGAAAGACTTACATAAGAACTAACTACATATGCATCGGTATCAACAAAGGGGGTGGTGGAGTTTGACTGCAGCAAGCCAGCTTTGACTCGGTGGCTATCCTAACTACGACTGCAAGTAACTATTTTGAGGTGGCGCACACGAGTCCACATATACACCATATCAATACACCACTATGGAGCCGCTCCCGTCTCCCTACGAGAACGCCATCCATAGCACTCATGCTTATCTTGCGCATTTTAGAGTATCCACTTTCACTTGTCTATGAACTGTACACGCAACCCACAAGTCCTTTACCGTGGACACGGCTATTCGAATAGATCATTTATAACCCTGCAGGGGTGTACTTCTTCACACACGCTCTCGCCACTTACCACCATGTACACGTCGTGTATCTCGGCAACCTTCAAGCGGAAGCTTTGGCGAGGAGTCGGCCACGACCTGACTAACCACACAAGTCTCTAGTCCAGGTTTATCGCCTATTCGGGTTCCATCCGCGAGGAGATCCGGCCGGAGTTTCGCTCACAGCCCCAAACGATGTGTGCAGGGTTCCTGAGACACCAAACGGGCGCTCGGTACACCGGGCCACGGTGTATCTACCGCATCATAGCCCACCCCTAGGGTCAGCGCTACGCATGGCCTCCAACACATATCCTACAAACACAAGAAACAAGTTGCAAGTCCTGGACAGAGGGCAAGGGCAGTTAATAAGTCGAGAGGGTCCATTGGTTTCGGGCCCAATGCGTGGTAGTAACTGTTTCATGGATCACAAACACAGAACTCAGTTCCTAAGGACGGCTGCAATGAGACAACCCACCATGTACTCCTACATGGCCTCTCACCGCTGCCTTTACCAAATCGTGTTCACACACTTAGCTCTCAACAGTAGGACATGTTCACACACCTCCGATTCATCCCCGACGAATCAGACCTGACACAACTCTAAGCAATAGCAGGAACGACAAACAAGCATGAATGAGTAGGCCCATCAGGGCTCAAACAACTCCTACTCATGCTAGTGGGTTTCATCTATTTACTGTGGCAATGACAGGTCATGCAGAGGATAAGGGTTCGGCACCGCAGCAAGTAACAAATGAATCGTGGTTGTCCTAATGCAGAAAAGAGAGCAGGAGCGAGAGAGTAGGATTGTATCGTAATGCACAAGGGGTTTTGCTTGCACTGGCACTTCGAAGATAATATAGCTCTTCATCGGTGTCATCAAACTCATCGTCGGAAGCACGCCTATCGAGAGGGAAAAATACCCGCAACAGAGAAATAAACACAATCAATGCAATGCACAATATGATGCATGATCATGACATGGCAATATGCTGTGATTTAGTCTAATGCAACTAGCAACAAGTTAAATGGAGCTGGTTTGAACACTAGGTTCAAATTCAAATTCCATGTAAGGCATTTCAAATGCCATTTATTCAAATTGCCTTATACAGCAACTTTAAGTTGTTCAAACATGCATGAAAATGGTACAGATGGATAGATTAGATTTTTCTGATCATTTTTCATATATAACTTATTTGATTTGGAGCTACGGTTGAATTACTATGATTTTTAGAAGTTTGGCAATTTTCTGGATTTCCTGTAAAAGAATAAATCCAGAAAAAGAGTTACTGCATCAGCATGACGTAGGTGTGATGTCAGGCGGTCAAAGGGTGACTCCAGGTCAAACCTAACGTGTGGGGTCCACACGTCAGTGACTCAACTAACTAACAAGGTTAATTAGGGTTAATTAATCAAGTTAACAGGCACTGGGCCCACTGTCTGTGTCTGTAGGGGGTAATTAGTGCTAAACTAAACTAGTTAGGGGCGGGGCCCACATGTATTGACCCCAGGGAGGTCAAACCCCGGGTCGAACGGGTCAAACCCACCGGCGACATGACGTCGGCGAGGCCAGACGCGGTGGCGAGCTGCGGAAATGCTGCTCAGGGCGCCATTCGCCGCGCGGTTTGCTCCTATGCGCTCCTGGGAGTGAGCCGCATCGTCTGGTGGCGGTGGCTGAGGTCGATATGGCTGGGAATGGCGCCGGCGATGACCACCGCGGCGGACGGAGTTCAAACATCGACGGATTCGACGCCACAGCGCGCGGGAGAACAAACGGTTTGCACCTATGGACTCTACGCGTGCTCAAGAACCCAACGGGAACACCCACGGGACCAATAGGTCACCGGAGCTTCGTCGGCGATGAGGTCGTGCGGCGGCGCACTCTCGGCCTTGACGGAAACAACGGCTACAGCGAGAACTAGGCCACAAAATTAGGGGGGAACGATGCAGGGGCTCACGGGGATCACGATGAGACGGTCGAGGTGCTCGGGGAAGGCCTGGGGCGACGGGACGGTGACGGTGATCTCCGGCGACCAAAGCTTGAAGACGGAGTCGAGGCAGTCGAGTTGGGGCGTCCGAGCGCTCGGGGCTTGCTCGAGGCGGCGTAACGGGCGGTGGCGGAGCTTGCAAACTACACGGTGGGGCGAGAGGAGCATGGTGGGCGTGGTGGCAGCGAACGGCGGCGGCGGACGTGTTCGGGTCCGGGGTGCGGAGGCGAGGGAGAGAGCAGGGGGAGAGTGAGAGAGGTCGGGCGGATCGGGACGGCGCCAGGGCGTTCACCCACGCGTCCAGAGGCTCGGCGGCAAGGAGGAGGAGGCGTGGCGCCTAAGGCTGCGCAGGCTGTCCCCGCATCGCCTCTTGGCAGAGGTTAGGGTTGACAGCACTAGGCCGGTGGGCTGGGCCAAGATGTGAGGCCCTGTGGGCGCCAAAGTTAGTTCCTTTCTCTCTCTCTTTTGCTTTCTATTTATTCAGTTTTGTTTTGATTTAGTAAAATACTAAACCATTTTATAAAATCCTCGAAATAACTAGGGGTCTTTGTCTGAATTATTGCAAGGACCCATAACAACTTCCAACATTTTTGGAGCATCTAAAATATATATAGCATTTAAATAGCTCCAATTCAAATATGTTTGAATTAATTCAAAGCCCAAATATGTCCTGCAAAAATGTAAACCATTTTTGGTAGATGCTTCCACCTCAATCCAGAAATGTTGAACATTTTCAGAGGGCATTTTGAGTTCAATGAAAAAGATTTTATTTTTTTGACCCTAGTTGAATTCATTTGGTGCTAGGGTTTAAGCATCCCCATTTCAAGATTAATAGAAATTAAAAATGATGCATGAATGCAATGCCACTAATTACAAGAAGATTTCTAGGGCTGTGACAGTTATGAGATTATCTAGGCATGATCATGTATATAGGCATCACGTCCATAACAACTAGACCGACTCCTGCCTGCATCTACTACTATTAATTCACACATCGACCGCTATCCAGCATGCATCTAGAGTATTAAGTTCATAAGAACAGAGTAACGCATTAAGCAAGTTGACATGATGTAGAGGGATAAACTCATGCAATATGATATAAACCCCATCTTGTTATCCTCGATGGCAACAATACAATACGTGCCTTGCAACCCTTTCTGTCACTCGGTAAGGACACCGCAAGATTGAACCCAAAGCTAAGTACTTCTCCCATGGCAAGAAAGATCAATCTAGTAGGCCAAATTAAACCGATAATTTGAAGAGACTTGCAAAGATAACTTAATCATACATAAATGAATTCAGAGAAGATTCAAATATTATTCATAGATAAACTTGATCATAAACCCACAATTCATCGGATCTCGACAAACACACCACAAAAAGAGATTACATCGAATAGATCTCCACAAGAGAGGGGGAGAACATTGTATTGAGATCCAAAAAGAGAGAAGAAGCCATCTAGCTAATAACTATGGACCCGTGAGGTCCAGGGTAAACTACTCACAACTCATCGGAGGGCAAGGATGTTGATGTAGAGGCCCCGTGCTTGATTCCCCCTCCGTGAGTGTCGTGAAGGCTCCAAGATGGGATCTCGCGGATACTGAAGGTTACGGTGGTGAAAATTGTGTTTCGTGGTGCCCCTGGATGTTTTCGGGTGCGTGGGTATATATAGGAAGAATAAAATGCGTCGGTGGCATGAGGGGCCCACGAGGGCGGTAGCGCCCTATAGGGGCGCCCTCCTATCTCGTGGAGGCTCGGTTGCTTCTTGACTTGCACTCCAAGTTCTCTCGGATCACGTTCGATGAGAAAATCACGTTCCCGAAGGTTTCATTCCGTTTGGACTCCGTTTGATATTCCTTTTCTTGAAATACCGAAATAGGCAAAAAACAAAGCAATTTCGGCTGGGCCTCCGGTTAATAGGTTAGTCCCAAAAATGATATAAAAGTGGAAAATAAAGCCCAATATGGTCCAAAACAGTAGATAAAGTAGCATGGAGCAATCAAAAATTATAGATACATTGGAGACGTATCGACGCATCCCCAAGCTTAATTCACCTTTCGTCCTCGAGTAGGTAAATGATAAAAAGAGAATTTTTGATGCGGAGTGATACTTTGGCATAATTTCAATGTAAATCTTCTTAATTGTGGTATGAATATTCAGATCCGAAAGATTCAAGACAAAAGTTCATATTGATATAAAAATAATAATACTTCAAGCATACTAACTGAGCAATTATGTCTTCTCAAAATAACATGGCCAAAGAAAGTTATCCCTACAAAATCATATAGTCTGGCTATGCTCCATATTCCCCACACAAAATATTTAAATCATGCACAACTCCGATGACAAGCCAGGCAATTGTTTCATACTTTAGCATTTTCAAAACTTTTTCAATCTTCACGCAATACATGATCGTGAGCCATGGATATAGCACTATATGTGGAATAGAATGGTGGTTGTGGAGAAGACAAAAAGGGAGAAGATAGTATCACATCAACTAGGCGTATCAACGGGCTATGGAGATGCTCATCAATAGATATCAATGTGAGTGAGTAGGGATTGCCATGCAACGGATGCACTAGAGCTATAAGTATATGAAAGCTCAACAAAAGAAACTAAGTGGGTGTGCATCCAACTCGCTTGCTCACGAAGACCTAGGGCATTTGAGGAAGCCCATCATTGGAATATACAAGCCAAGTTCTATAATGAAAATTCCCACTAGTATATGAAAGTGACAAAATGAGATACTCTCTATCATGAAGATCTTGGTGCTACTTTGAAGCACAAGTGTGGTAAAAGGATAGTAACATTGCCCCTTCTCTCTTATTCTCTCATTTTTTTTCTTTGGGCCTTTTCTCTTTTTTATGGCCTCTTTTTTTTTTTTTCGTCCGGAGTCTTGTCCCGACTTGTGGGGGAATCATAGTCTCCATCATCCTTTCCTCACTTGGGACAATGCTCTAATAATGATGATCATCACACTTTTATTTACTTACAACTCAACAATTACAACTCGATACTTAGAACAAAATATGACTCTATATGAATGCGATTGTGCCCCGGTTCGGCTGGGCGAGCACCTCAGTAGAAGCCGAAAACTGACTTTCATGATGTAGCGTGAGACTGGTCAACCACTCGATGACCCACCGGAATCTTTAGGATTCCTCCGCATTAACGAAGGGTCAAGCTTTCCGGTCAGTACACACGCCGCCAATTGGGCGAAGGTGCCCCCCGGGGCTATATAGTAGCCCCACTGTCAAACTCCTATGACTAAGTGAAAGTGATAAAGCATTATAGTCCGGTTGCCTAGTTCGCTGCGCTATCACCTCCTTTATAGGACCAAGACATTGGATCAAGTGTGAAAATGCGCCTTTTGCAAACACCCCCGCATTATATGCGTGGGGGCTGAAGCCAAAGACTGCCATCTTTCAGGTTATATACACATATACATTAACGGCCGCATAGGAGGTATTTTAATTCTTGCAGGCACAAGTATAAAAAGCTTTTATATTCCATCGAAACATTGTTTTACAATTATACATGTTATTCGAACATGATGTCCTTCGAGCACTTCGTCTCTATTAAACGAGCGCCCTGCAGAACTTCCTGAAAATAGTGCTCGGCATGTACTCGGCTCCCGTCCGAATGTTGGGATGCAACGTCGGTGGTCTTCATCTCCGCCCAGTATGTCTTGACACGGGCAAGAGCCATCCACGCACCCTCTATGCATGCTGACCTCTTCATTGCATTGATATGGGGCACCGCACCAAGGAACTGCTGCACCAAACCAAAATAACTCTTTGGCTCAGGCCTTTCCGGCCACAGATGACTCACGACTTCCTTCATGGCGAGTCCGGATAACCTATTCAGCTCCACCCATTCGGCCAATCACTCGGATAATGGAAGTGGGCGCTCTGGATTGTGGAACTGCGACCAAAAAAGCTTTTCCACTTCGTGATCCTTTTGATCTCGGAAGTGTTGACGCGTCAGCGGCACTTGCCGCCAAATCCAGATAAGTATCCGCCGCACTCCATAGCCGGTCCAACTGAAGCATACTTAGGATCCACGAACTTCATCCGCAGCATAAAGGGCTTTCCGGCGCGATATCTCCTGGCCCGGGACGAAGCTCCCCGCTTCATGGCTCTCATTGCAGAGCGAGCATCCTTGGCCTCGGTAGTGGCCTTCTCCAGGTCCTTTTGTTCCGCCCGGTCTTCTTTTTCAAGAAGCTTGCAGCGGTCGGCAGCATCCTTCAACTTCACAGCCATCTCGGCCATTTCCTTCCTGCTTCGGCAGTGAGCAGCCTGTTCGCTTTCGGCTCTTCGACCGCCTTTAAGGCAGCCGCATCATTTTTCTGGCCTGCTCCTTGGCTCGGGCGAGTTCCGCGCGAAGGTTCTCCTTGGCAGCGGCACCATCTGCATCAAGCATACATGTTGTAAGGAAAGGGCATCAAACCCCCTTACTAGGTGTCCGCGAAGAAAATTGCAGACCTTGCGACTCGTCCAGCCGCTTGTTGACAAGCGCGAAGTCGTCATCCGCCACGTCAATTTGCCGCTTTAGCTCAGCAAATTCATCAGTCCGGCTAGCCACCGGACACTTCGCCACCTACATAGGAAGAGCGACATGTTATACCTGGGATTATGATCCTCGTTGCACTACCATTTTTGACAACGCATCGAGTCTCAGGGGCTACTATCTATACATGGCACATCTTTTATATGCGGAACTATCAAAAGGTACATCATTTCGCGTACCTCAAAACCTGTTAGTAAACTCCTGACGGCCTCGTGCAACCCGCTCTCCGCGGATGAAATCCTTTCAATCACCGTGCCCATCAATGCACGATGTTCTTCTGAGATAGACGCTCGCCCAAGAAGATCCTTCAGCTCCTCCGACCGTGCACCGGACGGTGCCGGACTCGTCTGATGGCCTTTTTCGAAGGCCGGACACGGAGGGCTTTGGGGAGCCATACGGCTGCTTCCCGGCCCTGCCGGATTCAGAGAAACCCTCCGCGACGGCACCTCAGGATCGCCCGCCTCGCAAGGCGGTACGTTAGGAGGAGGCGTTCTGCTCTCCATCATCTCCGGACGAAGATCCCCTGAAGATGAGCTCTGCTGCGAAGGGCTGAGATCCGAACTACAAGGTAAATATTCAGTTGTCTTTCTCAGGAGTAAAATAGGGATGTATCTTATTTTAAAACTCCCCTCTCTACTTACGGCTCGCTGGAGCGCTGATCCCCTTGAGGGCACAGTGCGGCCAAGGCACTTCCCGGCGCAGGACCCTCTGACGAAGATCTCTTCCCCCGCTTTGAGACCATGGTCTCCGGGTCTTCAGAGGCGGTCCTCTTCTTACCCTGGATGGAATGATTCTCGATCCCTCCTTTCCGGATAGCCTCCTTCAAGGAGACGTAGCTTCCTTGTTCCCCCTTCGCCTTCTTCCAAAGGCGCAACCTCCAGCATCCTGGTTAACACGGGATCCGACGTGGTCTCGGGGAGGGGGGTCGGACACCTGATCAGCTTTGCTTTCGCTATCCACTCCTGTTTAAAGGGACAGCTCTTTTAAGGGCAAGTTTATGACGAATATACGGATAGCATGTCCGGGTACAGGGCTACTTAATTGAGTATCCGGGCGATTGCAGCTTAGACATGCGTCCTGGTCAAGTCCGGACACATTGCTTGTGATCCGAAGAACAATTTATACATCTCCATGGGCGTCACACCCGCAAAATGTTGGAGAGCTCGTGGTCCCTCCGGATTAAACTCCCACATGCGGAGGGGGCGATGTTTGCTGGGCAAAGTGCGGCGAATCAACATGAACTGCGCCACTACGGCCAGGTTGATGTCTCTTTCCAGGAGATCTTGAATGCGACCCTGCAACAAGGGCACATCCTTGGACGGCCCCCAGTCGAGCCATTTATTGACCCATGACGCCAGCCGCGGGGGAGGACCCGAGCGAAAGGCAGGTGGCGCCACCCACTTGGTGCCCCTGGGAGTTGTGATATAAAACCACTCTCGTTGCCATAAGCTGAACTCCTCTTGAAAAGAGCCCTCGGGCCATGGAGCGTCAGCATTCTTGCTTATAACAGCCCCTCCGCACTCCGCTTGCTGCCCCTTGATCATCTTCGGCTCCACTTTGAAGGTCTTAAGCCACAATCCGAAGTGAGGAGTAATGCGGAGGAAGGCTTCGCATACGACAATGAACGATGAGATGTGGAGGATGGACTCCGGATCCAAATCGTGAAATTCCAACCCATAATAAAACATGAGCCCCCTCACGAAGGGATCCGTCGGGAAGCCTAACCCCCAAAGGAAGTGAGACGCGAACACTACGCTCTTGCCAGGCTTGGGAGTGGGAATAACCTGCCCTTGAGCAGGCAGCCTATGCGAAATTTTGCCAGTTAAGTATCTGGCATCTCTTAGCTTTAGCACGTCTTCTTCCGTAACGGAGGAAGGCATCCACTGGCCTTGAAGGTCGGAGCCGGACACTATCTTTGTGTTCAAAATCTTCTATGAAGTATTCGGAGGAGGAACCCGCCTTGCAATGCCGAAGACAAATTGCGTGTCGGACTCGTCGTCATTGAAGCCTGGTTCAGGGACTACTGAGGGAGTCCTGGATTAGGGGGTATCCGGATGGCCGGACGATGACCTTTGGCCGGACTCCTGGACTATGAAGATACAAGATTGAAGACTTCGTCCCGTGTCCGGATGGGACTTTCCTTGGCGTGGAAGGCAAGCTTGGCGATACGGATATGTAGATCTCCTCCCATTGTAACCGACTCTGTAACCCTAGCCCTCTCCGGCGTCTATATAAACCGGAGGGTTTTAGTCCGTGGGGACGAACAACAATCATACCATAGGCTAGCTTCTAGGGTTTAGCCTCTACGATCTCGTGGTAGATCTACTCTTGTACTACCCATATCATCAATATTAATCAAGCAGGAGTAGGGTTTTACCTCCATCGAGAGGGCCCGAACCTGGGTAAAAACATCGTGTCCCTTGTCTCATGTTACCATCCGCCTAGACAGATAGTTCAGGACCCCCTACCCGAGATCCGCCGGTTTTGACACCGACACCACCCTTTATTCCATAGTCCATAAAAGCTTTACCCAAAACTTGAAAACTTCACAACACAAAACTCAATAGAAATCTCGTGAGCTCCGTTAGAGAAAGAAAACAAAAGACTACTTTAAGGTACTGTAATGAACTCATTATTTATTTATATTGGTGTTAAACCTACTGCATTCCAACTTCTCTATGGATTATAAACTATTTTACTAGCCATAGATTCATCAAAATAATTAAACAACACACGAAAAACAGAATCTGTCAAAAACAGAACAGTCTTTAGTAATCTGTATCTAACGCAAACTTCTGGAACTCCAAAAAACCTACCAAAATTAGAAAACCTAGAAAATTTGTTTATTGATCAGTAGCAATTGGAATCACTATTTTATCACGTTCTGGTGATTTTTAACAATTCGGGCACTGAGCGCAAAGTTTCTGGAAATTACAGCAAGATCAAATAACTATCATCCAAGAAGATCCAATAGGTTTAACTTGGCACAAACACTAATTAAAAGATAAAACCACATCTAAACAGAGGCTAGATGGATTATTTATTCCTAAACAGAAACAAAAAAACATAAAGAAAATTGGGTTGCCTCCCAACTAGCGCTATCGTTTAACGCCCCTAGCTAGGCATAAAAGCGAGGATAGATCTAATGAGTGTCATCTTTGGCACTAAACTCATAAGTAGCACGCATGATAGATTCATAAGGTAATTTAACTTTCTTTCTTGGAAAGTGCTCCATGCCTTTCTTTAAGGGAAATTGGAATCTAATATTCCCTTCCTTCATATCAATAATCGCACCAATCGTTCTAAGGAAAGGTCTACCAAGAATAATAGGACATGAAAGATTGCAATCTATATCAAGAACGATAAAATCTACGGGCACCAAATTTCTATTTGCAACAATAAGAACATCATTGATCCTACCCATAGGCTTTTTAATGGTGGAATCCGCAAGATGCAAATTTTAAGAGCAATCATCAAGATCATGAAAACCTAGAATATCACATAAAGTTTTCGGAATCGTGGAAACACTAGCACCCAAATCACACAAAGCAAAACACTCATCATTAAGTTTTCTAGGTATAGAAACTACCAAATTAAGTTTTTCATCATAAGATTGCATCAAGGCATCAACAATATGCTTGGTAAAATCTTTGTTTTGACTATAAGCATGAGGAGAATTAACAACGGCTTGCAACAAGGAAATACAACCTTTTAAAGAGCAATTATCATAATTAAATTCCTTGAAGTCCGAGATAGTGGGTTCAACATTATTAGAAGTTGAGGATTCTCCAATCTCACTTTTACCAAATTTATCGTTAAGATCTAAAGATTCCGAATTCTTGGGACGCCTTCTAGGCAAGGTTGATTCATCATCAGTCCCATAATCATCAAAGTTCATATTGCAAAACATAGATCTAATTGGAGATGCATCAATAACTTTAAGATCCTCATCATTATTTTCACGGAAACTAGACGAACACGCTTTTATAAAGCTTTCTTTCTTAGCACGCAATCTAGCGGTTCTATCCTTGCACTCGTCAATGGAAATTCTCATTACTTTGAGAGACTCATTGATATCATGCTTAGGAGAAGAAGACCCAAGTTTAAGAGAATTAACATCAAGCGAAAGTCTATCAGCGTTCCTAGCCAAATCATCAACTTTGAGCAATTTTTCTTCAAGCAAAGCATTAAAATTCTTTTGAGAGATCATAAATTCTTTCAAACTATTATCAAAATCAGAGGGCATCTTATTAAAATTACCATAAGAATTATTGTAGGAATTTCCATAATTATTAGAGGGATTACTAGGGAATGGTATAGCATTAAAATTTCCTCTATAAGCATTTTTTCCAAAACTATTCCTACCAACAAAATTCACATCTATAGATTCATTATTATTCTCAATCAAGGAAGACAAAGGCATATCATTGGGATCAAGAGGAGTATTTTTAGTAGCAAACATCTTCATAAGTTCATCCATCTTTCCACTCAAAACATTGATTTCTTCTATAGCATGCACTTTTTACTAGAAGATCTTTCGATTGTGCCATTGAGAATAATTAGCCATAATATTATCAAGTAACTTTGTAGCATCTCCTAACGTGATTTCCAAAAAGGTGCCTCCCGCGGCCAAATCTAAGAGATTTCTAGAAGCAAAGTTCAAACCGGCATAAAAATTTTGTATGATCACCCATAAATTCAAACCATGAGTAGGGTAATTGTGAAGCATCAACTTCATTTTTTCCCAAGATTGGGCAACATGCTCATGATCAAGTTGTTTAAAATTCATAATATCGTTCCTAAGAGTGATGATCTTAGCGGGAGGAAAATACTTAGAGATAAAAGCATCTTTGCACTTGTTCCAAGAATCAATACTACTTTTAGGCAAAGATGAAAACCAAAATTTAGCGTGATCTCTAAGTGAAAACGGAAATAACTTCAGTTTGACAACATTGTTATCCGTATCTTTCTTCTTTTTCATATCACACAAATCAACAAAGTTGTTTAGATGAGTAGCGGCATCTTCGCTAGGAAGGCCGTGAATTGATCTTTCATAACAAGATTCAGCAAAGTGGTATTGATTTCACAAGACTCGTCATTATTAAGAGGAGCAATCGAAGTACTAAGGAAATCATTATTATTGGTATTCGAGAAGTCACACAATTTGGTATTATCTTGCGCCATGGCAACAAGTAATCCAACACACAAGCAAACAGAAAGACGACGAGCAAAAAGAGAGAGGAGATTGGGAAAGAGAGGGCGAATAAAACGGCAAGGGTGAAGTGGGGGAGAGGAAAACGAGAGGCAAATGGAAAATAATGTAAATGCGAGGGAGATAGGTTTGTGATGGGTACTTGGTATGTCTTGACTTGAGCGAAGACCTCCCGACAGCGGCGCGTAAATCCTTCTTGCTACGTCTTGAGCTTGCGTTGGTTTTCCTCAAAGAGGAGAGGGTGATGCAACAAAGTGTAGCATCAGTATTTCCCTCGGTTTTTGAGAACCAAGGTATCAATCCAAAGAGGAGGCTCCTCAAAAGTCCCACGCACCTACACAAACAAAGCGAGAACTCGCAACCAACGCAATAAAGGGGTTGTCAATCCCTTCACGGCCACTTCATGAAAGTGAGATCTAATAAAGATAGTATGATAAGATAAATATATTTTTGGTATTTTATAATATAGATGCAAAAAGTAAAGATGCAAATAAAAGTAGACTGGAAGCAAATATGATAAGAGATAGACCCGGGGGCCATAGGTTTCACTAGTGGCTTCTCTCAAGATAGCATAAGTATTATGGTGGGTGAACAAATTCTTGTCGAGCAATTGATAGAAAAGCGCATAGTTATGAGATTATCTAGGCATGATCATGTATATAGGCATCACGTCCATAACAAGCGGACCGACTCCTACACCGCATCTACTACTATTACTCCACACATCGACCGCTATCCATCATGCATCTAGAGTATTAAGTTCATAAGAACAGAGTAACGCATTAAGCAAGATGACATCTTTGTAGAGGGATAAACTCATGCAATATGATATAAACCCCATCTTGTTATCCTCGATGGCAACAATACAATACGTGCCTTGCAACCCTTTACATCCTTTGGGTAAGGACACCGCAAGGTTGAACCCAAAGCTAAGCACTTCTCCCATGGCAAGAAAGATCAATCTAGTAGGCCAAATTAAACCGATAATTCGAAGAGACTTGCAAAGATAACTTAATCATACATAAAAGAATTCAGAGAAGATTCAAATATTATTCATAGATAAACTTGATCATAAACCCACAATTCATCGGATCTCGACAAACACACCACAAAAAGAGATTACATCGAATAGATCTCCACAAGAGAGGGGAGAACATTGTATTGAGATCCAAAAGAGAGAAGAAGCCATCTAGCTAATAACTATGGACCCGTGGGTCTGTGGTAAACTACTCACAACTCATCGAAGGGGCAAGGATGTTGAGGTAGAGGCCCCCCCGTGCTTGATTCCCCCTCCGTGAGTCTTGCGTGAAGGATCCAAGATGGGATCTCATGGATCTGAAGGTTACGGTGGTGGAAATTGTGTTTCGTGGTGCCCCTGGATGTTTTCGGGGTACGTAGGTATATATAGGAAGAATAAGTACGTCGGTGGCCGCCCGAGGGGCCCACGAGACAGGGGGCACGCCCTATAGGGGGCGCCCTCCTATCTCATGGAGGCGCTGGTTGCTTCTTGACTTGCACTCCAAGTTCTCTAGATCACGTTCGGTGAGAAAATCACGTTCCCAAAGGTTTCATTCCGTTTGGACTCCGTTTGATATTCCTTTTCTTCGAAATACTAAAATAGGCAAAAAACAACAATTCTGGGCTAGGCCTCCGGTTAATAGATTAGTCCCAAAAATGATATAAAAGTGGAAAATAAAGCCCAATATGGTCCAAAACAGTAGATAAAGTAGCATGGAGCAATAAAAAATTATAGATACGTTGGAGACGTATCAAACACCTTCATGGAAGCTCAGCACCCCGAACCTATAGCATTATATGCATCAGCTCCGAATCATGTCTTGGGTCAATAGTTGGGTTTGCCCGGCTCCCATGTTTTGGTACCTTACGTTCCGCTATATCGGCTAAGGTAGCACTAGGAGAACTACTGCGATTGTGTCCCGGTTCTTCTAGACGAGCACCTCAGTTGAGAAAGCCGAAAACTGAATGTCATGATACGGCGAGAGCTGGTCAGCTGTTCGAGAGGTCACAAAATCTTTAAGGATTTCTCCCGCATAATGCCATAACCAATGCAGCCTGCGATGGATCTGTTCTTTCTACGATCAGGTGCTTATAGAGCCCCTAGTACGGTCTCCCGAACACGAGGGGCTGCAAACCATACTAAAGCTCCCATGGCTAAGTGAGAGTGATAAAGCCCTATAGTCCGATTGCCTGGTTCGTTGTGCTGAGCACCTCCTTTGAAGGACCCAAAACTGGGATAAACAGTGCTCAGGTTTATCCCGAACACCCCCGTACTTCTTACGTGGGGCCAGAAGCCGATGACTGGCCAACTCTCAGGTTTAACATATAAAACGGCCGCACAGGAGGGTAAACTTTTATATAGCAAGCGACAAATAAATGACCTTGTTCAAACACTACGAAGGACAACGTGATTGGCACTCATGGAAATATAATGTCCTTGGTGCATAGCCCCGCTGCAAGGTAAGATCCTTTCAGGACACTGTCATAATACAATTTGGGCTTGCGGTGCTCCTTCCCCTCTGGAGGTCCTTCGGTCATCAGCGTTTCGGCATCCATCTTCCCCTAGTGCACCTTTGCGCGGGCGAAGGCCATTCGCGCACCTTCTATGCAGATCGACCGCTTGATGACGTCAAGTCGAGGGCAAGCGCTTACGAGCCGACACCCCCGTACTTCTTACGTGGGGGCAGAAGCCGATGACTGGCCAACTCTCAGGTTTAACATATAAAACGGCCGCACAGGAGGGTAAACTTTTATATAACAGGCGACAAATAAATGACCTTGTTCAAACACTACAAAGGACAACATGATTGGCACTCATGGAAACATAATGTCCTTGGTGCATAGCCCCGCTGCAAGGTAAGATCCTTTCAGGACACAGTCATAATACAATTTGGGCTTGCGGTGCTCCTTCCCCTCTGGAGGTCCTTCGGTCATCAGCGTTTCGGCATCCATCTTCCCCCAGTGCACCTTTGCGCGGGCGGAGGCCATTCGCGCACCTTCTATGCAGATCGACCGCTTGATGACGTCAAGTCGAGGGCAAGCGCTTACGAGCCGCTTCACGAGCCCGAAGTAGCTACTTGGAATCGGCTCGGCAGGCCATATCCGGATAACCAAATCTTTCATGGCTAGTTCTTCCGCCTTATGCAGTTCGACCAGCTATTTCAGCTGATCGGTAAAAGGCACCGGATAATTAGGTGCCAAATACTGCGACCAGAAAAGCTTATCTGCAGTCTTTCTTTCTTCGGCTCGGTAGAATTGAGCGGCATCTGATATGCTGCAAGGTAGCTCGGCAAATACCCCTCAGAAATCCGGATTCAAAATTAGAAACATACGTTTTCCCCCAAATACTTACTCTACAGGGAAAAAGCCTTACTGGCCGCGATCTTTCTCACCTCTTGGATCTCCTGCAGAGTGCTTTTGGTTTCCTCCCAGGCATTGCTCATGGCCTGATGCGCCTTGGTGAGTTCGGCTTCCTTCTCCATTAAACTCTGATCCAAGGTATCGCATTTCCTCATGGCCTCTTGTAGCTCCTGCTCAGCTTTAATAACCCTGGCCTCGTGCTTCTCACGAAGAGCCTGCTCAGTGGCTGCCCTTTTCTCGGCCTCGGCCACAGCCTTCTTAAGGGCTTCGACTTCAGTCAAAATCCCTAGCGCAATGTCATAAAGCTCGGTTCATACTGAAAATTGATTCGCGATGATGCGAACAAGACTTGTGCATACCTTGTTTATCCCTCAACTGCATTTTCAATTGGCCAATTTCTTACGTGGTCCGCTCCGGACTTTGATTCAGCCGGAGATCTCCGCGGTATGAGAAGTAGCAGCCGTTATGAGACACACACTTATACCGGAAGAGAAATAGATGCCATTCAATGAGTCTTCACTGTGAACATAAAATTCGATCCTCTGTCCGGTTCTTTCTTTCCTTTGAGCAGTATCGAGGCTACTATCTATACTATGACACTCTTCGACAACTCATAAAACATACCTCAAAGCCTCTTATAAGGCTGATACAGGCTTCATTCAGTCCACTCTCAGTTGACTGAATTTTCTCGATCACCGCACCAATAAGGGCACGGTGTTCATCAACGATGGAGGCGTCTTTCAATGCCACTAACAAAGCATCTGACACTTCTGGATAGACAGAGGTCGCCGATGGAACAGGCACTCCCCCTCCAGCCAAAGGAGGCTGCCTGCCTGATCCTGGAGCCGTATAGGTCTCTGGAATCGCATCCAGCTGGGAACCGAACTCAGTATCGCTCCCGCCGTCAGCCCCCATGGGAATCTTTTCCCCCATGTGTCCGACCCCTGAGGTTTGACCTCCAGGCACCGCCTTCACAGTTTTTTCCTTTCCTCCTTGGCCGGGTTCCTTCTGGGATGAAGCCTAGGTGTTATGCACCTGTTTGGAGGAAGGGGCCTTTGGGGGCGTCCCGCTCTCCATGGCATTTGAGCTCAGCAAGTCCTCTGATGAGGATTGTTTGGTACGGGGCCTCGCCGGACTGCAAAAAATATGGCTTAGGTTAAAATACTAAGTCACGATGAGTCCGGACGCCTAAAACGTACTCGGAGTTTATACACTTACGAGTTCACCAGGGGTTGGGCCCTGGAATCCCATGCCGGGCCGCTGTCGGCGGCGGCAGTGGACTCCTCCGGAAGAGGAGCCTTTCCCCTTTTGGGCAGCTCGGCCTCCAAGTGTACGGAGGCCGTCCTCTTCTTTCTTCCCCCCGCAGGGGATTTATCTTCCTCCTCCTCGTCCTCTTCGGAGGCAGAATGGGCATTGGAGCCTTCAGATATTGTGTCCGAAGTGCCGCGACGACGAAGGCCGCCCTGGGTCTTTTTGGCCTCCTTCTCGGCCATCTTCTTCGGCACCTTGTAAGGCGTCGGGACCAACATCTTCGTCAGAAGTGGGATGGCCGGTTCTTCGGGCAGCGGGGCCGGACAATGGATCCGCTCCTCCTTCTTCGTCCAACCCTCGGATAATTGTATAAAACATGTTAAGCATTTCCTTTGGGTTACGCGGATAGGGAAGTTTGATAACTCACCGAACTTGCCGAGCAGGACAGTTGGTACCCACGGTCCTCGGCAGAGTCCAGCCACGATTTGCTGGACTTGAAAAGCACCTTCCAGATGTCCTTGCGCGAGGAGCCGTAAAGCTCTCGCAAGTTTTGGTGCTTGGCCGGATCAAATTCCCATAAATTGCAAGTCCGGTGCTGACAAGGCAAGAACCGGCGAACTAACATCACCTGGACCACATTGACAAGTTCAATGTTCTTGTCTCCCATATCTTTAACGCGTCTGGAGCACCGGCGGTTAAATCGGACGAGGACCGATCCGGGACTTTCTTGACCCGGGATGTGAGCCGCGGGGCGCCGGATCGGAACTTCGGAGAGGCGGCCCACTGCATGCATGCGGCTCGATGATATAAAACCACTGTTGTTGCCACTCCTTGACAGAATCATTGAAGGTTCCCGTTGGCCATATGACGTTGGGCATCTTGCTCACCATGGCGCCCCCGCACTCGGCGTGCTCGCCGCCCACCACCTTGGGCTTCACATTAAAAATCTTCAGCCATAAACCGAAGTGCGGTGAAATGCGGAGAAAAGCCTCGCACACGACAATGAATGTCGAGATGTTGAGGAAGGAATTAGGGGACAGGTCATGAAGATCGATCCCATAATAATACATGATGCATGAGCGAACGGGTGGAGGGGAAACCCTAGCCCGCGGACAAAGTGAGGGAGGAATACAACCCTCTCGTGGGATTCCGGAGTAGGGACGATCTGTCCTGCCGTCGGGAGATGGTGGCTGATTTTCTTGGCCAAGTACCCGGCCTTCTGAAGCTTTTTGACATCCTTCTCTCGGATGGTAGAGGCCATCCATTTGCCTCCTGCTCCGGATCCGGACATCTTCGGAAGACCTTTTGTGGTCAGAGAAGAGGAGCGCTTGGGCGCTGGAGCTTGAGCGGAAGGGAGTGAATCGGGAAGAAGGCGTGGGTGAAAAGAGTAAATCCTTGTCCCTTTATAAGGGCAAAAGAGGCGATGTGCCTCCCCACTCTCCTGGTAAAGCCGCTTATTCCCCGAGCACCGTAATTGATGGCACGGTTGGGTCACCCACATCCGTATTGATGAGAATCCCGTGATAAGGGGACACGATCTCTGCTCCGACAAGACGTGCCAAGGAAACCGCCTCGCGATATGTGAGGTGGCTGGTTGAGAAAAACGGTTCGAATAATGGTCGGGCCGTGGTGTGATGTCATGCTGTCAAACGTGTCAATAGATTAGATGTGTGGAAATATTATTCTCTCTACGGTGGTATGTGGAACTTGTTTTGCAGAGCCGGACACTATCCTTGTGTTCAAGATCTTCTATGGAGTATTTGGAGGAAGAACCCGCCTTGCAATGCCGAAGACAATCTGCGCGTCGGACCTATCATCGTTGAAGCCTGGTTCAGGGGCTACTGAGGGAGTCCTGGATTAGGGGGTCTCCGGACAGCCGGACTATATCCTTTAGCCGGACTGTTGGACTATGAATATACAAGATTGAAGACTTCGTCCCGTGTCCGGATGGGACTCTCCTTGGCGTGGAAGGCAAGCTTGGCAATACGGATATGTAGATCTCCTCCCTTGTAACCGTCTCTGTAACCCTAGCCCTCCGGTGTCTATATAAACCGGAGGGTTTAGTCCGTAGGACAACAACAATCATATCATAGGCTAGCTTCTAGGGTTTAGCCTCTACGATCTCGTGGTAGATCAGCTCTTGTAATACTCATATCATCAAGATAAATCAAGCAGGAAGTAGGGTATTACCTCCATCGAGAGGGCCCAAACCTAGGTAAACATCGTGTCCCCCGCCTCCTGCTACCATCCACCTTAGACGCACAGTTCGGGACCCCCTACCCGAGATCCGCCGGTTTTGACACCGACACCCGGCGCGGCGACCATCTTCCCCAAACACCCTCACGTAAAGGATCGATCCACCATCGTACTTGAAGTGGAGGGTGCATACCTGCGGGCAGCTGGCGAACGTCTGCCAGCCGCGAGCCAGGGCTATATTGCCCGCAGCGGAAGTCTCGACCGCGACCCAAGAGGCCTTGTTGCAGCAACCATCCGCCTGCAACCAGAGCCCGCCTGGACCTGGGGCCGGTAGTTCGTCGACGAAGAAGCGCGGAAGCTGGCGCCAGTCGTCGGCCGGGTTCTCCGACCAGACAATGAACTCCGGCGACACCTCCGCTGAATGGAAGCGCGGACGGGGAGGTCGCGCCACCATAGCACGCCTCCCCTTGTCAACTGGACCGCCATGCCTAGTACGACCCCCTCCGTGTGTCGTGGCGCCGCCTCGACAGTAGGCCCACGGGGGGCGGCGTCTTACCTGACGGCAGCGTCCGCGCAGGAGCCGGGTCGCCAGCGAGGCCTTTCCCTTCTCGGCGGCGGAGAACTTCCTTCGTGGCACCATTAGTGACACTGCAAGCAATGGAGCGAGGAAGAAGAAGCAAGCAGGCGAGGAAGAGACGGGCGGCGGGGGCTCCGCCCCTCCCCATTTATAGCAAGAGAAGGACAACCGGCGCCTCCCACGATCGCAGGTAATGATGGTTTTCCTTGCATGTCGCAGGGACTTGCCAAGTCGAGTAGTTGTCGAGGCAGCGTGGGGAAGCGGAGACGCCCACGTCCAATCAACCGCCACGCGTCAACCGAGGCCGCAGGCTTTTGGGGCCCGCGGTGCTCCATACTTGACCCTTGGCTTCGCCGCAAAGCCAAGCCCGAGCGCACCTTGGGCCCGGGGGCTACTGTCGGCGTTCTGGGAACGGGGGTCCCCAGACTTGCCTGCCTGCGGCCCACGGCGTGGCTAAGCCAGCAGGCTGTATGGCCCGTCTTCATCAACAAGACATCCAAGACCCTCGCGAGGGGCCAAGCCTCGCGAGGCGGACAACGCAAGACCTCCTCAGGAGTGGCCTAGTCAGGAAGGCTCACGAGGAGCAGAGCTATCAAGGCGGGGCAAACTTCACGAGGCTCTCATGACGTGGTCTGTGACGATCGGCGCCATGCGGGCGCTAGGCGGGCGCCAGCGCGCGCAGCGTCCTTGTTTCCTCTTTGGTGCTAAGGAAGCAGGCGCAGGCGAGGAGTACCGAGGCATCAGGCAAAGGTTGATATATCGGTGCAACAATACCAAGACCAGAAGGACGGCAAGACGGAGGTCATCGTGGAGCCCAAGACGGCGTCACCACCAGAGCCTTTTGCAGGCAAAGACCACTTTTGTCAGGATAGCTTGTACTAGCTGTCCTCCTTTAAATTTGCCCGCCGTTGTTGGCTCCCTTCCCGCTCAATATTTGGGAAGAGGACCAGGGCCCCTATAAATAGGTCTAGCCACCGTAGTAGTAGGCATATCATCTTGGACTAGATCCACTCCATCCTCGACGCACAAGCTAGTAGAGCACAAGAAGACCTCAACCTCAGGAGGCTGTTCTTCCCTCTGTACTATTCATCATCAGCCCAAGAGGCAATCGTCCACCACACTGGAGTAGGGTATTACACCACAACGGTGGCCCGAACCAGTATAAATATCGTGTCTCTCTGTGTTGCGAGTTCGTCGAGTTCGTCCGTGAGATCTAGGCGATCTAGGGCGTAGATTGGTAGGAAGGAAAGACTTCGCGCGCACCCCAGTGTTTGAACCTTAAGGGTTTGCCGGAACCCCATATCCGACACTATCATGGAGCAGCATCAACATGCCGTGGTAAATTTTTTGTCCCATTTGGGGCAGGTTTGGGTATAAGCTTCTCACAAACCTTAGGTTCTCACAACAAGCGTGATGTTTTGGTAGGGAACATGCCACCTTTGGGGACGAAACGATATCCGTTGCCTCTTATTGCTTTCAAAAAATTTCTAGTGTCAACATAGAACAACAGGAGTGTTGTGTTTACTGTTGGAATTTTTCGGGGTTCGTTTGGACATTTTTATACATTAACTGGGTTTTCTAGGCATTTCATGTGCATAATTCAAATTTGAACTACAGGCACAAGTTCTAGCGCATATAAATTGGTTGAAAAATCAAATATGTGTCCTTCGGGGCATGCTTAGGTCCCATGCAAGAAATGGGAATGAATTTCAAACGCCATGGCACTGTTGATTGCCGGCAAAACGTGAAGATACTTTGTTTTTAAATTCTAGTAACAAAACTCGTCTGAAATTCATGAAACTTGGCAATGCTATAATGGAATGGCACCCGACATGTTGTGGTATTTTTCGTGTCCATTTTGAGAGAAGGCGCTCGAATAATAGCCAACAAAGGCATTTTGAAACAAATAGCTGCCACTGTAACATCTCAATTGTTTTGTATAATGTAAATTGTGTGCGTTCTATTAACCATTCACATGACGCCATGCCTCACTCTTTTAATGGCTAGGAGGTGCCGTGCGGACAGGTGCTTGAGTGCTTGACTAAACGGAAGGTGTGTGAGCTGTACTCCAATGCGGAGGCTCACCGGGAAGCGTGCGAGCTGTACACCGCGTAGACTCACCGGGAAGCGAGCCCTTTGACTTCCATGGCCGCCCGCCTTGCTCGCATCCTCTAAATTAATGGCACCCAAGCCGCAGTTTAATATGATTTTTAAATATAAAACATTCATCGCAAACGACAGCTTCCCCTGGAAGCCAAGAGGAAATGTGCCGAGCAGGACATCTGCAGCTCTTGATCGCAAACGTTTTAGATAGAACATCCGTATGCAAAGTGAGAGCTATGGTCTTCCCCTTAACTCGAGGGAAAATCCGCAGCGCAGGATTTGTGCATCCCTTCAATGCAAATAGTTGTTTTGGATGACCCATGTGCAACCACGTACAAACAATTTGGTAAAATTTGCATCTGTCATATTGGATATGTTGCCATTTGTCAAACTGGAAAGATTTACATTTGTTGATCTAGTAATGTTGCCATTTGTCAATCCTTGTAACACTACAATTTCTCAAAATATGCAGCTAGAAGTCAGTAGCACTATCTAATTTTTGCAACTAAAATTCAGTAATTAAGCATAGATTTCATTCATAGATTAAGCAGTCGTTCTTAATTTATACAAACAGTTCAACTCGACAGCTGAACCGACCAAACTTTTCCCCAATTGTTGCCAACCACGTACTGAAATAGCTAGTTCAACGATAAATACTAGCTAATTTTTAGTACGTTGTAAAGTTCAACCACACATCTATAGTCAGATGAACTGAACAAAATAGCCCCTAAATACTACTACTACCACGGAGGGGATTTGTGCTACTTACGGCAGCCTCTCCTCTGCCAAGCACGCTCAGTAAGAGGCATAGGAGGAGGAGGAGCCTACCGACGAGCTGGAGAAATGCAATACGGTGCCTGCCGCTGCTGCACGCGTTCGATGGCCTTCGCCCGGCTCGAGCATGCTTGCCGCTCGGGCAGTCCCTCTCGAAGCGGTCGGACTGCTCGTAGGTCTCCTGATTCCTCGCCTCTGCATCAGTGTGTGCTGTGACCACTGCTGCGGTAAGGCTCTTTGCGTGCTCGACGAGGCGCTCCTCCTCCCGCAGGAACTCGATGTAGCGCGCAAGGTCGCTGACGCACGTGCGGGCCTCCACCTCCGCCTCCCTCCTTCGGGCGGCGGTGGCGGAGCGGGTGATGATCCCAGCGGTCGACGGTGGGCTGGCGGCCACGGCGGCCGACGATGGGGTGGCGGCAACGACCACCACCTCCCGCCTTCGGGCCGCGGTGGCGGAGCGGGTGATGACCACGGTGGCCGTCAGTGGGGTGGCCGCAACGACGACCACCTCCCGCCTGCGAGCCGTGGCGGCGGAGCGGGAGATGGCCCTGGCTTTCGATCATGGTCTGGCGGCAATGGAGGCCGGCAACAACTGCCGACGGGCAGTGGCTGCGGAGCGTGTGGTGGGTGTTCCGCGCACACCCAACAGGTATGCCACGCGCACTACACTATGTCGGGGACTGCGCAGCCGCCACGGTGTAGTCTCCCAGCTGGAGTTGTCCTCTGATGACGGCGGATTGGTTGAGCGACGATGACGGACCGGTGCCATTGGCGACTGTGGGATGATAACCCACAAATATACGGGATCGCAACAGTTTTCGAGGGTAGAGTATTCAACCCAAATTTATTGATTCGACACAAGGGGAGCCAAAGAATATTCTCAAGTATTAGCAGCTGAGTTGTCAATTCAACCACACAGAAACTTAGTATCTGCAGCAAAGTGTTTAGTAGCAAAGTAATATGCTAGTGGTGGTAACGGTAACAAAGTAAAAGACAGCAAAAGTAATGTTTTTGGTATTTTTGTAGTGATTGTAACAAGAGTAGCGGAAAAGTAAATAAGCGTAAACTAGTATATGGAAAGCTCGTAGGCACCGGATCGATGATGGATAATTATGCGGATGTGGTTCGTCATGTATGATCATAACATAGGGTGACACAGAACTAGCTCCAGTTCATCAATGTAATGTAGGCATGTATTCCGTAAATAGTCATACGTGCTTATGGAAAAGAACTTGCATGACATCTTTTGTCCTACCCTCCCATGGCAGCGGGTCCTATTGGAAACTAAGGGATATTAAGGCCTCCTTTTAATAGAGAACCGGAACAAAGCATTAGCACATAGTGAATACATGAACTCCTCAAACTATGGTCATCACCCAGAAGTATCCCGATTATTGTCACTTCGGGGTTGTCGGATCATAACACATAATAGGTGACTATAGACTTGCAAGATAGGATCAAGAACACACATATATCCATGAAAACATAATAGGTTCAGATCTGAAATCATGGCACTCGGGCCCTAGTGACAAGCATTAAGCATAGCAAAGTCATAGCAACATCAATCTCAGAACATAATGGATACTAGGGATCAAACCCTAACAAAACTAACTCGATTACATGATAAATCTCATCCAACCCATCACCGTCCAGCAAGCCTACGATGAAATTACTCATGCACGGCGGTGAGCATCATGAAATTGGTGATGGAGGATGGTTGATGATGATGACGGCGAATCCCCTCTTGAAGCCCCGAGCGGACTCCAGATCAGCCCTCCTGAGAGAGATTAGGGCTTGGCGGCGGCTCCGTATCGTAAAAGGCGATGATTTCTTCTCTCTAATTTTTTTCTCCCCGAAAGCCAATATATGGAGTTGGAGTTGGCGTCAGAGGGTCTCCAGGGGCCCACGAGGTGAGGCGCCCGGGAGGCGTGCCCCCACCCTCGTGGACAGGGTGTGGGCCCCCTGGTCTTCATCTTTGGCGAGGATTTTTTATTATTTTTTATAAGACATCCCGTGGAGTTTCAGGTCATTCCGAGATCTTTTGTTTTCATAAAACAACACCATGGCAATTCTGCTGAAAACAGCGTCAGTCCGGGTTAGTTCCATTCAAATCATACAAGTTAGAGTCCAAAACAAGGGTAAAAGTGTTTGGAAAAGTAGATACGACGGAGACGTATCAACTCCCCCAAGCTCAAACCCTTGCTTGTCCTCAAGCAATTCAGTTGACAAACTGAAAGAGAAAAAGAAAAACTTTTACAAACTCTGTTTGCTCTTGTTGTTGTACTCATGTCAAGCCAGCATTCAGGTTTTCCGCAAAGATCATAACTAACCACATTTGCAATAATTCTCAGGTCTCATGTTTACTCATATCAATAACATAATCAGCTAGCAAGTCATAATAATAAATCTCGGATGACAACACTTTCTCAAAACAATCATAATATGATATAAGAAGATGGTATCTCGCTAGCCCTTTCTGAGACCGCAAAACATAAATGCAGAGCACCTTCAAAGATCAAGGACTGACTAGACATTGTAATTCATGGTAAAAGAGATCCAATCATAGTCATACCTGATATAAATTAACAATAAGGAATGCAAATGACAGATGTGCTCTCCAGCTAGTGCTTTTAATAAGAGGGTGATGACTCAACATGAAAGTAAATAGATAGGCCCTTCAGAGAGGGAAGCGAGGATTTGTAGAGGTGCCAGAGCTCGATTTTGAAATAGAGATAAATTATATTTTGAGCGGCATACTTTCATTGTCAACATAACAACTAAGAGATGACGATATCTTCCATGCTAAACAAATTATAGGCGGTTCCCAAACAGAATGGTAAAGTTTATACTCCCCCTCCTACACAAGCATCAATCCGTGGCTCGCTCGAAACACCGAGTGCCTCCAACATTCAACGGGTCCTGTGGGAGTTTTGTTTGCAATTATTTTGATTTAGTTTGCATAAAGCATGGGAATTTGGGCATCCCGGTGACCAGCCATTTTCTCGTGAGTGAGGAGCAGAGTCCACTCCTCTTGAGAATAACCCACCTAACACGGAAGATAAGGGCAGCACTAGTTGATATATGAGCTATTCGAGCATGCAAAACAGAATGTTCATTTGAAGGTTTAGAGTTTGGCACATACAAATTTACTTGGAGCAGCGGTAGATACCGCATATAGGAAGGTATAGTGGACTCATATGGAATAACTTTGGGGTTTAAGGGGTTGGATGCACAAGCAGTATTCCGCTTAGTACAAGTGAAGGCTAGCAAAAGGCGGGAAGCGACCAACTAGAGGCGACAACAGGTCATGAACATGCATTAAAATTAATAAACATTGAATACAAGCATGAGTAGGATATAATCCACCATGAACATAAATATCGTGAAGGCTATGTTGATTTGTTTCAACTACATGCGTGAACATGTGCCAAGTCAAGTCACTTAAATCATTCAAAGGAGGATACCACCCTATCATACCACATCATAATCATCTCAATAGCATGTTGGCACGCAAGGTAAACCATTATAATTCATAGCTAATCAAGCATGGCACGAGCAACTATGATCTCTAATTTCATTGCAAACATGTTTATTCATAATCAGCTGAATCAAGAACGATGAACTCATCATATTTACAAAAAGCAAAAGAGGTCGAGTTCATACCAGCTTTTCCCATCTCAGTCAGTCCATCATATGTCATCATAATTTCCTTTCACTTGCACGACCGAACGGTGTGAATAATAATAAGAGTGCACGTGCATTGGACTAAGCTGGAATCTGTGAGCATTCAATAAACAGGACAAGACAAGGCAATATAGGCTCTTGGTTAAATCAACAATGATGCATATAAGAGCCATCTCAACAATTTAATCATGGTCTCCTCCTACTGACCCCCAAAGAAAAGAAAGGAAAATAAAACTATTTACACGGGAAAGCTCCCAACAAGCAAAAGAAGAACGGGAAATATTTTTGGGTTTTCTTTTAAATTATTACTATTACAGCAGGAAAAATAAACTACTACTAATTTTTTTGGTTTTTCTTAAGGTTTATTAAACACACAAGAAGAAAGCAATAAAAAGGAAAATAAACTAGCATGGATATTACAGTGAAAGAGCATGAGCACCGACATCTAGCAATGAGTGTGTGTGAACATAAATGTAATGTCGGTGAGAAATACGTACTCCCCCAAGCTTAGGCTTTTGGCCTAAGTTGGTCTATTGCCAGGATAGCTTTGGCGGATACCCGTAGGTGTAAATTTGAGGTCGTCTTTGCGATGAAGAATAGTTGGGATCATAATGTGATGAAGAGGACTCGGCCCTTTGGTGGCAACCGCCTCGAGGATCCCAAGAATAAATAGGCTGTCGTGGAGGCTCATCTTGTGGCTCCGGTTCGGGGCTGGTGCACGATTCGATGAAGCTTGAACAGCCATACGGAACAATGTAAGGACATGTAGACAAGTTAAACAAAGAGGGAGCAGGCAAAGTAATAGTCTCAGGGTGATGTTTATCAAAGTACAATTTATATTTGAGCCCCCCTTCGCGACTCTTAACAAGAAAATCATGCGCTAGCATACTCTTATAGTCTAAATAAGCACGGGCAACGCTGTTTCTTCTTTCTCCTCATGCCTAATAGGTATTTCAAAATATTCAGCTAGGCGTGAAGCATAAATGCCTCCAAAGATGGGGCCCTTAATGCAGTTCAGACTTAACCGTCTAGCAACAATTCCACCCATACTAACAGAGTCATTGCGGTATAAACCATGGAACAAAATAATAATATCAGGAACACTAAGGTTTCCACAGTTCCCGCGACCAATCAGGCAACGACTAGCAAATAAGGCAAAGTAGCGCAGAACAGGAAAATGTATGCTAGTAATTCTTGCATCAGAAACCTTCCTGGTTTCTCCCACGATGATAGTGTTAATAAAATCTTCCACTTCATTACGGTGTGGTTTATCTAAGGTGCCCTCAAAGGGTATTTTGCAAACCTCGCAAAATTCAGCTAATGTCATCTCCTTAACAACGTCATATAAATGAAACTCTCTTTGTTGGAGGTGATTTCTTAGGAAAAAGTAGAAGGTATGCACAAAAGTATTTGTGAGTAAGAATCTTGATGACGTTGGTCGCGGAGGAAGTCGGTGAGGCCAGCGTTCTCAATTAATAGATAGAAATCCTCATAAATCCGGTTCTCCTCAAGAAGTCATCGGAAGGCCATTCACAGCCGGACCTCCATGATCTTGAGGCAAATTAAATTTGGGCTTCTACTCTTCTTCCTTTTGTTTTTCCTTCGAGCTTTGGCTCGATGAGCCCCTCAAAAGTCTCTTCATTATTTCTGAAATAATCTGAATTTTAGTAACTTCAAACAAAAGTGAACCAACTTCAATAAAACTGATAGCAACTACTCCTACAAGTGCCTAGAGCCTATATCAAGCATTAGAACTACTTGGAACCATATAAATTTGACATGCAAGCTCAAGAACATGGTCACCTATGCAGCACAAATTTGCAAAGAATAAAGCACTAGAACAAAAACTAATTGGACCAATGGAGGAGTCACATACCAAGGAACAATCTCCCCAAGCAGTTTTGCGAGAGGTTCTTTGAGCAAGGAGATCGAAAATCACAGCAAAAGTGGCTGGAACACGAGCTTGAGTTGGTTTTTCGGGTTTGTGTGAGGCAGAGGAAGAAGATGGGTGAAGGGATAAGTGGAGGAGGGCCACCGTGGGCCCACGAGGCAGGGGCGCCCGAGGCGGGCAGCGCGCTCTCCACCCTCGTGGCAGTGGCAGCTCCCATGATAATTTTTGCACAGAAAATCCTCAAATATTCTGAAAAAATCATATTAAATTGGCATGGCATTCTGAGGACTTTTATTTTCGGGATATTTTTATATTGCACGGATAAGTCAGGAAACAGACAGAAAAATACTATTTTACTTTATTTTTACTAAATAACAAAGAATATAAAGAGGGTACAGAAGGTTGTGCTTCTAGTTTCATCCATCTCATGCTCATCAAAAAGAATCCAATAACAAGGTTGATCAAGTCTTGTTAACAAACTCGTTCCGATAATCATGGAACCGGAGAAATTTCGAATAACACTATGTTACCTCAACGGGCATATGGACATCCCGAATAATAAGTATATCATATTTCTTCTTGACAGTAGGAAGAGGAAATTCAAAACCTCCAAATATAATCGATGGAATTTTTCCAATAGAGTTGATACTATAAACTTGAGGTTGTTTCCTCGAAAAGTGTACCATGTGCTCATTACCATTAACATGAAAAGTGACATTGCCTTTGTTGCAATCAATAACAGCCCTATGATATTAAGGAAAGGTCTTCCAAGAATAATAGACATACTATCGTCCTCGAATATCAAGAATAACAAAGTCCGTTAAAATAGTAACGTTTGCAACCTAGCAGGCACATCCTCACAAATACCGGCAGGTATAGCAGTTGATTTATCAGCCATTTGCAAAGATATTTCAAGATGGGTGTCAACTTATTCAAGTCAAGTCTACGATATAAAGAGAGAGCCATAACACTAACACCGGCTCCAAGATCACATAAAGCAGTTTTAACATAATTTCTCTTAATGGAGCATGGTATAGTAGGTACTCATAGATCTCCCAGTTTCTTTGGTATTCCACCCTTAAAAGTATAATTAGCAAGCATGGTGGAAATTTCAGCTTCGGTATCTTTCTTTTATTAGTAATGATATCCTTCATATACTTAGCATAAGGATTTGTTTTGAGCACATCGCTTAATCGCATACGCAAAAGATGGGTCTAATCATTTCAAAGAAGCGCTCAAAATCCTCATCATCCTTTTTCTTGGATGGTTTCGGAGGGAAAGGCATGGGTTTACGAACCCATGGTTCTCTTTCTTTACCATGTTTCCTAGCAACAAAGTCTCTTTTATCATAACGTTGATTCTTTGATTGTGGGTTATCAAGATCAACAACAGGTTCAACTTCTACTTCATTATCATTACTAGGTTGAGCATCATCATGAACATCATCATTAACATTTCCACTAGGTTCATGTTCATTACAGTTGTGTTTCAAAGATCGGACATAGAGATATCATTTGGATTATCAAGTGGTTCAAAGCAGGCTCACTAGAAGTTTGCACAGTTCTATCATTTTTCTTTTTCTTCCTTTTAGAAGAACTAGGCATATCTATATTATTTCTCTGAGAATCTTGCTCGATTCTCTTAGGGTGGCCTTTAGGATACAAAGATTCCTGAGTCATTCTACCAGCTCTAGTAGCCACTCTAACAGCATAATCATTTTTCTTACTATTCATTTCATTAAGCACTTCTTTTTGAGCTTTAAGTACTTGTTCTACTTGAGTGGTAACCATAGAAGCATGTTTGCTAACAAGTTTAAGTTCACCTCTAATATTAGCCATATAATCACTCAAGCGTTTAATCATAAAGGTGTTCTGTTTTAATTGTCTACCAAAATAAGCATTAAAGTCATCTTGCTTAAACATAAAGTTATCAAACTCATCCAAGCACTGACTAGCAATTTTAGTAGGACTTCAGCTTTATCATATCTATAGAGAGAATTTACCTTTACTACCTGTGTCGGGATATCGGGAGGTTCTTCAGTAAATAAGTAATTGAGATCGTATACTTCTTCAATAGGCGGTAAATTAAGACCATGTATTTCTTCAATAGGAGGTAAATTCTTAACATCTTTAGCTTTAATACCTTTTTCTTTCATAGATTTCTTTGCCTCTTGCATATCTTCGGGACTGAGAAATAGAACACCTCTCTTCTTGAGTTGGTTTAGGAATAGGCTCGATGGTGGCTCTGGAGCTGGCTCGGGAGTTGGCTAAGTGCCCAATTATTTTCATTTGTCAACATATTATTTAATAAAATTTCAGCTTCATCCGGTGTTCTTTCCCTGAAAAGAGAACCAGCACAACTATCCAGGTAATCTCTGGAAGCATCGGTTAGTCCACTATAAAAGATATCAAGTATTTCAGGTTTCTTAAGAGGATGATCAGGCAAAGCATTAAGTAACTTGAGAAGCCTCCACCAAGCTTGTGGGAGACTCTCTTCTTCAATTTGCACAAAATTATATATATCCCTCAAAGCAGCTTGTTTCTTATGAGCAGGGAAATATTTAGCAGAGAAGTAATAAATCATATCCTGAGGACTTTGCACACAACTACGATCAAGAGAATTAAACCATTTCTTAGCATCACCCTTTAATGAGAATGGAAATATTTTGAGTAAATAAAGGTAGCGCGATCTCTCATTATTAGTAAACAGGGCAGCTATATCATTTAACTTACGAAGATGTGCCACAACAGTTTTAGATTCATAGCCATAAAAAGGATCAGATTCAACCAAAGTAATTATATCTGGATCAACGAGAAAAATCATAATAATCCTGATCAGGAACACGAGATAGGTGAAGTAGCAAAAGCGGTCGGGTCTCATCCTATCTCTAAAAGACTCTTTACTCCATTTAACTAGCAACCTCTTAAGTTCAAGTCTATCACGGCAAGCAAGAATGGTTCTTTGTAGATTCAACATCGAAAAGATAGCCCTCGTGAATAGCAGGCATATTATCATCATTACTAACATCATCGTGTTCGGTTTCAATAATTTCTCTTTCTCTAGACCTAGAAATTTGTTCATCTAGAAATTCACCAAGAGGCACGCGATGGTATCAAGCATAGAAGTAGTTTCATCATAAGTATCATGCATAGCGAAGTGGCATCATCAATAACATGCGACATATCGGAACGAATAGTAGAAGCAGGTTTAGGTGTCGCTAGCTTACTCATAACAAGGTGAATCAAGTGCGAGCTACATGGCGGTTCCTTACCTCCCCTCGTAGTTGAGGGATAAATTGTTGTCTTAAGCGTCTTTCAAGTTCTTCATAGTGTCCAGCAGATATAAATCCCAAGTGACCCAAAGAATAGAGCTATGCTCCCGGCATGCGCCTTGAGAAAAAGGTCTTGATAACCCACAAGTATAGGGGATCATAGCAGTTTTCGAGAGTAGAGTATTCAACCCAAATTTATTGATTCGACACAAGGGGAGCCAAAGAATATTCTCAAGTATTAGCAGCTGAGTTGTCAATTCAACCACACCTGGAAACTTAGTATCTGCAGCAAAGTGTTTAGTAGCAAAGTAATATGCTAGTGGTGGTAACGGTAACAAAGTAAAGACAGCAAAAGTAATGTTTTTGGTATTTTGTAGTGATTGTAACAAGATGTAACGGAAAAGTAAATAAGCGTAAACTAGTATATGGAAAGCTCGTGAGGCACCGGATCGATGATGGATAATTATGCGGATGTGGTTACGTCATGTAACGATCATAACATAGGGTGACACGTAACTAGCTCCAGTTCATCAATGTAATGTAGGCATGTATTCCGTAAATAGTCATACGTGCTTATGGAAAAGAACTTGCATGACATCTTTTGTCCTACCCTCCCGTGGCAGAGGTCCTATTGGAAACTAAGGGATATTAAGGCCTCCTTTTAATAGAGAACCGGAACAAAGCATTAGCACATAGTGAATACATGAACTCCTCAAACTATGGTCATCACCGGAAGTATCCCAATTATTGTCACTTGGGGTTGTCGGATCATAACACATAATAGGTGACTATAGACTTGCAAGATAGGATCAAGAACACACATATATTCATGAAAACATAATAGGTTCAGATCTGAAATCATGGCACTCGGGCCCTAGTGACAAGCATTAAGCATAGCAAAGTCATAGCAACATCAATCTCAGAACATAATGGATACTAGGGATCAAAGCCTAACAAAACTAACTCGATTACATGATAAATCTCATCCAACCCATCACCGTCCAGCAAGCCTACGATGGAATTACTCATGCACGGCCGTGAGCATCATGAAATTGGTGATGGAGGATGGTTGATGATGACGACGGCGACGAATCCCCCTCTCCGGAGCCCCGAACGGACTCCAGATCAGCCCTCCTGAGAGAGATTAGGGCTTGGCGGCGGCTCCGTATCGTAAAATGCGATGATTTCTTCTCTCTGATTTTTTTCTCCCCGAAAGCCAATATATGGAGTTGGAGTTGGCGTCGGAGGGTCTCCAGGGGGCCCACGAGGTAGAGGCGCGCCCGGGAGGCGTGCCCCACCCTCGTGGGACAGTGTGGGCCCCTGGTCTTCATCTTTAAGAGGATTTTTATTATTTTTTATAAGACATCCCGTGGAGTTTCAGGTCATTCCGAGATCTTTTGTTTTACGCACATAAAACAACACCATGGCAATTCTGCTGAAAACAGCGTCAGTCCGGGTTAGTTCCATTCAAATCATACAAGTTAGAGTCCAAAACAAGGGCAAAAATGTTTGGAAAAGTAGATACGACGAAGACGTATCATGGGAGAAGCACACGAGATAAGCTATTGGGAGGGAGGGGAAAATGCGACGCATGACTCGTCGGCCGTGAGGGTTTTTATAGCAGGCCGGTAAGCATTGGGATTTGGGGGATTTCATCGAGTTGGGCGGGAAGCTTGCCCGGGAACCTGCGAGGTTCTTGTGAGAGCAGTCTCACAGACGATTCATTGGCGCGCGACTTGAGCCACCGTTTGTGAAAGAACACCCCAGCGTTGCGCAAGCTTATGTATAAGCCGCCTGACGGTGAGGTGACAAGACGTGCGAGAGGAGGACGAAAGGACACGTACACATACGGTTAATACAAAAAAATGTTTGCGATTTAATTACCTACTATACTCCCGTCCTGGTTTATAAGTATGATTTAACTAATAAAATATGAATGCATGTCCTCCTATGGCGGTTCACAGCTCCGGTCCTGGGCCTTTAGCAGGCCTGCCTCCAAGAGTCGCCGACTTCATACCTCTCCTTGGGCCTCCTTGGACCTTTTTCATGTTAAGCCGTCAATGGTATAACCCGGCCCCTCCTGGGCGGGTCACACCTCAAAGTTATATCCCCAACGGGTACAAAGAGAGAACCTCGGTTTTTTTTGTTGCATGGAGAGAGCCTCGGGCTGACGTGACGCATGTGGACTCTTTGACCGGTCAATAAACAAAATACAAATCTATACGTTGATCCAGTGACCATACAATCATCATAAGTCGTATATAGTGATCGTATTAACCGTTTTCTTAAGTACAGTGACCAAAGTGAGCTATCAAGACAAGTTCGATGACCGTCAGTGCATTTTACTCTTTTACGGCTGAGTAGAAAGTTTGCACGGCCGAGTTAACTCTCCTATGGAGACCGGCCGAGAAGCGGACTTTTTCACTATTTTGATCCTTTGAATGAACTTTGTCACAAAATGAACTCGACGTAAAAGTATTTCACGATCTGACCCTTTTAGCAACGCCATAGCCCGCAGCGTTTTTGTCCAACATAGAAACGCTGAGCTAGCCAGCGTTTTTTACCAAAGAAGAAACGTCGAGGTAGTTAGCGTTTTTCATCAGATAAGAAACACCGAAGTTTATGGCGTTTTTGGCCAGGTGAGAAACGCCATACGGCTTGGCGTTTAGGCCCTGGTTACAGAGCAGTTTTTATCTTGGCGTTTCTAAGAAGGCCGGCCGACCTTGGCGTTTCTGACGATGTAGGAAACAGTAGCAGTTGCGGCTGGTGTACAAATGTTTGCTGCTTCACCGCATATGCATGCAGCACGTCCATGGTAGGAGAAGCCACGGCTGGCTCGCGCGCCGTCTTGAGTACAAGCATCGCCTGCTGCATCGTAGGTTGGCCCAGCGGCGTACCAGCACCCAGAGCTGCAGCCGAGCCCGGCTGCAGGCAATGACGACGGCGACGGCGGCGAGACATGGATTTTGTTGGAGAAGGCCGGCTGCTCCTACATGATTATCTCACAAGTCGCTATTTCTATGTAACAACTAGCCCTAGTCTCAGGTTGCATGGTTGCATGTGCTTTAGCTAGAGGAGTCACCTTTGGAGGGATAGTAGACTAGTGGCTGCTCCTGCTGTACACACTCTCTGAATATTTGTACAGATGAATGCATATAGTTTCTGTCTCTCTCGTGCTCTTCCGTCTTAGAGCATCTCCAGCCGCGCCCTCAACAAGGATTCTCACGCGATTTTTCGGCCGCCAACGTCGAAAAATCGGCCCAGTCGCGCCCCCAAGGGCTCATTTTTCGCCGGCTCGGGCCGAAATTGGCGCCGGCGGACCCAACCCGAACCCGGCACGCTGGGGGGAGCCGGGAGAATCTTTTTTGGCGCGAAAGAGCCACGGGCCCTCCTTGCCAGCGACTCGTTTCCCGCGGCGAATCAACGCCAAAGCTGTCGCGCCGGTCAGCCTCTTCCATGGATGCCTCACGGGCGGCGCAGTGAAGACCGGACGACGCACGTCCCTCGCCATCCACGCGTACACACGGCAGCCACGCATACGCGCGGCGCCCCCGCCTATATAAGCCTACCCCCGGCGCGCCGGTGACGCACAAACTCTCCACCGCCGACGAGCCGTTCATCCCCCATTCCTCCCTCTCCCCTCGCCGTCTCCAGTTCACCATGGCCGAGTGCTTCCCAGGTGACGGCGCGGTGGCGAACGGCTTCGACCGCCGCCACCTTCACGAGGACGAAGCTCGGCTCCTCTACGAGGCCGAGTACGCGGTCCCGCCGGACATGCGGGTGCCCGGGTCATGGAGGATCAGCGCCGGCGGGGTCCCGGTGCCACCATCGCCCATCGGGGTGGCACGACGTGTGGAGATCGTGCGTATCCGCGCCTCTCTGCCGTAGGCGGCGAGGGAAGGTCCACGGTATGTCCCCGACAGCCCGCTGTGGGAGCTGTACTTCCGCCGCCGCCACGCCGAGCAGCTCGAGGCCACCAACGGCGTCGTGCCCCCCGGAAGGCTCAACTCCGAAGGTCGGCGCCGATGGTGGGGCGTGCCCGGCCGCACGCTGGAGGCCGTCCTCGAGTACATCGAGGGCGACAACACGCCGAGGCTGGAGTACCCCGCTCCCCCATCCTTCTCTCGCCTGCGTGGGATCTCATGGACGCCGAGGCGCATGGACCCGGGGGCGTCCTCCTCCTCGTCCGGCCGGTCATCCGGTTCTCCCTGCCACCGCTCCGTCAAGCCGGAGCCCCAGGACACGCCTGTCAGCGCGCGCACCCGCAGCTCCTGCGTCCGCATCGACGACTCCACCCCCGCCTCTGGCCGCCTCGTCCTCGTCAGGCCCAAGCCGGAGCCCGGCCTCCCGCAATCTGAGGAGATAGCAGGCAGCGGCTTCTCCGGAAACACCCTACAGTTGGCGCGGGACGACTACCTCCGCGACGAGATGGTCCGGCAGCGCCGGGCCCTGGAGGAGATAGCCGCCCGCAAGAGTGGGCGCGAGGACGAGCACGACGTGGTGATCCTCGACAGCGACGAGGACGAGGACGCGCCCGGACCGTCCAACCCGCCGCGCCAACCTGGGGAGGGTTGCAGTAGGGACGGCGACCGTGGAGGAGGCGACGATGATGGCGGCGACTACACGCAGTTCTACAGGCTCCTGGGCATGTAGAGCTTCAAGGGCGGCGGGCGGCGAGGAGCGGCGAGGGCGACGGCAAACGTTTTTTTTTCTGTAAAATATTTTAAATATGTATGAACTCGCCGAAGTTTGGTTGAATTTGCGCCGTGTTTGTGCCGGCATTTAATTTTCAAAAAAACGTGGGTCTTGTTGAGGGGCATCACGCCCCAAAGACGCTGATTTGCAGTCGTCCCCTGGGGCGATTTTTAGCGCCTCCTGAGGGGCCAACGGCTGAAGATGCTCTTAGCAGTAGGTGTAGGACCTTGAAGTATGTCTAGAGGGGGGGGGTGATTAGACTACTTGACCAATAAAAACTTAACATTTTCCCAATTTTATAGTTTGGCAGATTTTAGCTATTTTAGGACAAGTCAAGCAATCATCACACAATTCAAGCAAGCATGCAAAGAGTATATTGGCAGCGGAAATTAAAGCATGCAACTTGCAAGAAAGTAAGGGAAGGGTTTGGAGGATTCAAGCGCAATTGGAACCACGGATGTTTTTGGCGTGGTTCCGATAGGTGGTGCTATCGTACCTCCACGTTGATGGAGACTTCAACCCACGAAGGGTAGCAGTTCTTGTGAGTCCACGGAGGGCTCCATCCACGAAGGGTCCACGAAGAAGCAACCTTGTCTATCCCACCATGGCCGTCGCCCACGAAGGACTTGCCTCACTAGCGGTAGATCTTCACGAAGTAAGCGATCTCCTTGCCCTTACAAACTCCTTGGTTCAACTCCACAATCTTGTCGGAGGCTCCCAAGTGACACCTAGCCAATCTAGGAGACACCACTCTCCAAGAAGTAACAAATGGTGTGTTGATGATGAACTCCTTGCTCTTGTGCTTCAAATCATAGTCTCCCCAACACTCAACTCTCTCTCATAGGATTTGGATCTGGTGGAAAGAGGGTTTGAGTGGAAAGCAACTTGGGGAAGGCTAGAGATCAAGATTCATATGGTAGGAATGGAATATCTTGGTCTCAACACATGAGTAGGTGGTTCTCTCTCGAAGCAGTAAGTTGGAAGTGCAGGTTCGTTCTGATGGCTCTCTCCACGAATGAAGAGGAGGTGGAGGGGTATATATAGCCTCCACACAAAATCTAACCGTTACACACAATTTACCAAACTCGGTGGGACCGAATAGTTAAATTCGGTCGGACCAAATTAGTAAACCTAGTGACCGTTAGTGATTTTCTGTGGGACTGACATGCATCTCGGTGAGACCGATATGGTTAGGATTAGGGCATAACCTAATCTCGGTGAGACCGATTACACAAACTCGGTGAGACCGATTTTGGTAATAAGCTTTCCAGAGAGTTGGTCAGGTAAACTCGGTGGGACCGATTTGCTCTTTTCGGTGAGACCGAAATGTTACAAAAAGGAAACAGAAAGTTTACATTGCAATCTCGGTGGGACCAATCGCTCACTTCGGTTAGACCGAAACGTTATGAAGGGAAACAGAGAGATTGCAACCCCATCTCGGTGAGACCGAGATCCCTATCGGTAAGACCGATTTGCTTAGGGTTTGTGGCGATGGCTATGACTTTTGGAATCGGTGGCGCGGATAGAAAGAATCGGTGTGACCGATTTTGGCTTTAGGTTTAGGTCATTTGTGGATGTGGGAAAGTAGTTGAGGGTTTTGGAGCATATCACTAAGCACATGAAGCAAAAGGCTCATTAAGCAACACCTCATCCCTTCTTGATAGTATTGGCTTTTCCTATAGACTCAATGTGATCTTGGATCACTAAAATGTAAAATGAAGAGTCTTGAGCCAATCCTTTGTCCTTAGTATTTTGAGGGATCCACTTTCATCATCCATGCCATGCCATTCATTGAGCTTTCCTGAAATAATAGTCTTGGAATAGTATTAGCTCAATGAGCTATAGTTGTTATGAATTACCAAAACCACCTAGGGATAGTTGCACTTTTAGTAGGCCTTTCAGTTGTGGTGACTTCATATACTATCAATCCGCTGCATCTCCTATGGCTCACCAGTACGTCTACAACTACAGAGTAGTCAAAATCATAGTAGCAGTTTGCTCCAGTAACTCCCGACGGGGCAGCGAGTGGGCTGGGTGCCAGCGAAGAAACGCCAAGCTCTATGGCGTTGCTTACCTGGTCCGCAACGCGAGCTACCTCAGTGTTTCTTCTTTGGACAGGAACGCAACGCTAGCTAGCTCGGCGTTTCCATTTGAGGAAGAAACGCCGCGGGCTATGGCGTTGCTAAAGGTAAACGTTTGGGTACGGCCTGCCGGCGGAGCGTTCGGTCGGTCGCGTACCGCGCGTCGGATTCAACTTATATCGTGCGGCTTCCAACATCCTGCGCTAGACACATGCCCACTGGGCCACACACACGTCATCCTATCTGGTACGATCTGGAGAGTTCGCCTCGTTCCTTACCCACTCATCGCTCTTGTCCTCTCCTCACACCCAACCTTCCCTCGCGGTAGATTGATCTGGCCGCCATTGGCATCGCATCCTGCTGCAAATTCCCCTCTCCCACCCCCATTCCTTTCTCCCTGCTTCCAGGGGCAACCGAGCGCCGGTGCCGGAGCTAGGACCGGCGCCGCCTGGTGCTGGGACCGGCGCCGCCTGGTGCTGGGACCGACGCTACGCGATGCCACGGTGGAAGCTACAATATTGCAAACGATGGCGGCAAGTGCTGCAACCAGCAGCCACCGGTGCTGGGAGACGGTCGGGATAAGTGCCGGAGAACCGCGGCGACAGGCGTTCAGGGCGACAAGTGCTGGAGCCGGCAAGTTTTTTGCTGGAAGCAGCCCCAGTTTTTGCTACCATCGTCTTCATTTTTTGTTGAAACCAGTCTTTTTTTGCTACTGCGTTGTGTGTTTTGCTGGAACCAATGTACCAATCTGCTACCACCATCTTCAATTTTTGCTGAAACCATCCCAAATTTTGCTACCATCATTTGTTTGGTGTAACCGGGCGTACCAATTTTGCTACCGCCATCTTCAATTTGTGCAAAATTGCTACCATGTCTTTGTTCGGTGGAAACAGTCTACCACTTTTTTGCTATGACCGTTTTGAGTTTTGCTACTATCGGCGCTGTCAATTGCTACATCCATTTTTCCATGACACACCGACACGCGTGAAAATATGTTTTTGCTGCAACTGTTGTTGTTTCTCGCTACCGCGGTGTTTACAATTGATACATACAGGGGGAAGGCTATGGAAATGTTGCTATAATGGCGACCACAGGCAGCACCGACGAGCTTTATTGTTGCTGGAAACGATCCCCTTTTTTGCTACAACCGGTCGATTTTTTTGCTGCTACGACAACGAGGGAGAGTACAATATTTTTTTTGTGAGCTCGTCGTCGGAGATGCTGTGACCTTGCAACCGGCGCACACTGGAGCTGCGCCCACCACCACCGGAGCTGTGACCGGTGTCGCAAGGAGCTGCAATTACGGCTGCTGCATGCACGGAGCCGGCAACAAACACAGGAGACCGACGACGGCGAGGGGCGGCGATGGGCGGTGACACGGCGGCGAGAGCAGGGACCGGCGAGATGTGAGCGCCTGCTGCAGGCCGCAGCGGCAGCGCTGTGTTCCCACCAGGAAGGAGGAACCGAGATCGAAAGGGGAGCATCGATGCATTTTTTTGTTACGAGACCCAGATCGAACGGATCAAATTCGCTGAATCGAACGCTCGAGCGGTGACCGGCCCAACTGTTCGGCCGGCGCACCGGGCCTTTCAGCGCCCGTTGCTAAAAGGGTCAGATTATAAAATACTCCCTCCATTTCAAATTTGAACTAAAACCACGATGAATAATTTAGAACGGAGGGAATACTTTTATATTGAGTTCACTTTGTGACAATGTTGGCTAAAAGGTACAGAATAGTGATTTCGGCCCCGAGAAGCAGGCAGCAGCAGCGAGAGGGATACACGCGAGAGACATCATGGATAGACTTGACTTACGCCATGCGCGCGCTCATGGAAAACGTCTCGTCGGCCGGGCACGGCGAATAGCAGCCGGACCCCGGTAATTGGCGAGGCTGATCTGATTGAGCCCCGTCAACCGTCAAGGAATCTATCTTTATCTTCTGCTGCTTCTGCTCTGCCTGCCTCCCTGCCTGCCTTTGCCGTGTCCGTGGCCAGGACAGCGGGCGCTGAAATCCATGGTACACCATGCACTTGATGAGTGGTGGCACTCGCAGTGACCCATTGTATTTTTCCCGCTTTTCGTTCTCCTTTTGGGAAAGATTTTCTGGTCCGGGGTCATGGTGACTGGCTTAGCTGCTTAAGAAAAAGCGCAATTGTACAAATGGGAATGGAATGTGGGGAGTTCGGTGATGAGGATTGGCCTTTTTTTTTTTTTGCTGCGGGTGATGAGGATTGGCCTTCACAAGGCATGCATTTCTGCCGATTCTTTGTACCACAGAAAACTCTTTTGGTACTACTTAAAGTGACAAACCCAACGTAAAAAGAGTTCACAAAAACCACACGATTACAAATGGCAAACCCAACCCAAATAAGAAAGAGGAAGTGGTCGTGAGCAATCCATGCGCAAAAGGCCCTTTTCCATATCCGAGTAGTAGTATCACACTGGGTGCTCCCATAAACCCCATGCTTTATTCGACGTTTGTACGGTGAGCAGTGCCAAATATTTGCCGTAAGATCCTTTTAGGAAAAAAGGGTAATCTTGGAGGGGAAACAGAGGCATGCATGCAGCAGCATCGTTCCTTTCCTTTGCGCTGCGCCACAAAGTTTATTCTTCGCAAATTCGCAAGACACCAAGGGCAGCTTTTTCGCCGAGTGCTTTGCAGATATCGGAGGATCGTACGATCTTTATCAAAAGGAAGGAAACGCACAAAAAGGAGCAGCAAATGAGTTGGAGGTGGGAGCGGTGTGCGTGGAAATGGCAGCAACGGGGCGCCACCATTGGCCCCCCGCGCTTGCATCCACTCGGGGAACAGCGCTACAGGGGGCACCCCCCTCAACTCGTCTCAAATCATCAGGCCACCAACAGTGCCATACGTACCCATGGTGGATGGCTGCGTGCGCACACACGTGGGAAGCACTTTTCAACTCTCATCATCGATTGATAAATATATAAATATATATTGGACCGCTTATGGTGTGGCTAGTATTTACAGAAGGCTTCCAGGAGTACCAATCTGGGGTAATGATAAGCAAGAAAAGTGAAAATAAGAAGGCCAATATACATAATCATTTCCTCCTCAATACTCTTTCTCTCGCTCGCTCGCTCTTTATCAAAACCTCGCCACCGAAAAAGAAGATGGCGTGGAGATGGATCAAACAAGTCAATAGCAACAGCCTAGAGTTATCAAAACCCAGAATGAATCCATGGAGCGACCACCCTAGACCTGGCCGCCCCCACGGCCATCGCCGTCGCCATCGTGCTCGTGCGCCTCCTCCTCCACGCCCCTCACTCTGATGAGCGGGGCCCTCTCCGAGACGCACTGCTCCTTTCCTTCCTCCGCCGTACAAACAGCACCGCTGCCGCTGAACCTGCTGCTGCTCTCGCTGTCTCTATCCACCGCATTCGTGTCGCCATTGCTGCCGCCGATGCTGCTGGCACCACCAGAGCTGGCCATGGACATGAGCCCTTCCTCTAGTTTCTGTAGCGCGTCGTCGTTGCCGCTCTCGCTGATCGGCACGTAGCCGTTTTTGCTCTTGTTACCACCGGCATTGCTGCTGGTAGCAGTTACCGCTGCTTTGGTGCTAGCGGCAGCACTGCCGCTTGATGCGTTGGCGTTGCATTCTGAGTTGTTGGAGGTGGTAGTGGGTTTCGTCAGCTCCTTAGCGCGCGCCACCTCGACGTCCCAGTCCGTGGCGGCCACGGCGCGCGCCATCCACACCGCGCAGGCCGCCTGCGCCGCCAGGAGGCCGAGCCACAGCCCGGCGAAGCCAAGGCGCGCGCCAAAGGCCAGCGCCAGCCCCACCGGCATGCCCACGAGGTAGAAGGAGGCCAGGTTGATGCGAGCGCCGCTGGCAGGGCGCGCGCTCCCGCGGAGCACCCCGCACCCGGCGGTCTGCGGGAAATTGCCGAGCTCGCACAGCCCCGCGATTGGGAGCGCCACCGCGGTGAGCCGCAGGATTTCGGAGTCCGACGTGAACATGCGGCCCCAGTGGTTGCGGACGGATATCATGAAGGTGGAAGCGACGGCGCCAATGACGAGGCCGATGAAGAGCGCGGCGCCAGCGGCGCGGCGGGCGCCTCCCGGGCGACCCGCGCCGAGCTGGTGGCTGACTCGTGTGGACGCGCCCTGGCCGAGAGAAGAAGGGAAGACGTAGACGAGCGACGTGGCCTGGATGAGGATTCCCATGGAGGCCACGGTGGCGCGCGGGTTGGGTAGAAGCCCAGACAGCACGATCATGAGCTCGTACCACCACCACTCGAGGCAGACCGCGGTGGCCGTGGGAACGGCGAGACGGAGCATCGCCCCCCAGCCGCGGAGGCAGTCGGAGGTCGGACCCACCCACGAGTCCTTGTGGGCCCCCGAGATGGCGAGGAAGCATAGAAGCGCCAGGAGCAGGTTGAGGTCGGTGAGCGCAACGGCAAGCGCGACGCCGGCGACGCCCATGCGGAGGCGCACCACGAGGAGGTAGTTGATTGGCCCGTGGAGCAGCACGGAGAAGAGGGAGCACGCGGTGATGGGCAGCGTGAGGTTCTGCGACCGGAGGTACACCCGCAGCGGGTGCAGGACGGCCAGCACCGCCAGGTCGGCCGACGCGTAGGCCGCGAACGTCTGCGCGGCGCTGGCCACGCCCTCGTCCTGGCCGAGCAGCTTGAGTATGTGTCCCGTGGAGGTGATCCACAGGAGGGAGATGGGCAGCGCCACCGCGAGGAGCAGCAGCACGGTCCGGTGGAGCGCGAGCGCCAGGAGCTTGCCGCGGCGCGCGCCGAAGGCCTGGCCGCAGATGGGCTCCATGCCGAGCGCCAGCCCGGAGAGCACGGAGTAGCCCGTGATGTTGGCGAAGCCCAGCGCGAGTGAGCCGCCGGCGAGCGCCAGCTCCCCAGCTGGCCGAGGAAGAGCATGGAGATGAAGCTGCGCGAGTACATGACGAGCCCCGTCACCGCCATGGGCACCGACAGCCGCCCGATCGCCCGCGCCTCGCCGGCCACCTGGTGCCATCCGTACAGACGAGCATATGTAAGTGATCAGCTCAGAAAAGCAAACTAGCTCGAGGAGCTTTCCTTTTCCTCCCGGCCGGTTGCTGTTACTGGGCAGGCAGTAAATAAACATTAAGCAGCTAGCTAGGCAGTGACCTTTGGCGTACTGTAGCTAGCTAGCTAGCCAGCAGCTGAATGTCTACCCTGCTTGTACGTGTGCATGCTAGTGGTATGAAATTTACCGGCCGGGCGGGCAGCAGGCACATGCAGATGCAGGTAGAGGCAGCTAGAGATTAGAGAATGTGCGCATCTACATGTAGAGCACGCACGCGCGCGCGTATACCTTGGAGAGCGCCAGTGCGCGGGCGCGGTGGTGGCTGTCGTCGTCGTCGTCGTCGTGGTCACCCGCGGGGTGGAGCAGGTGGGAGGAATTCTTGAAGCAAGTGAAGGGCGGGGGGAGGTGCGGCGGCGAGGGGGGCGGGCTGGCGCCGGTGTTGCACATGACGGCCGGGCGGCGCTCGACTCTCCCTCAAGGGCGGCTAGCTGGATGGAAAGCGCTTCCCAGCCGGCGGTGCGCCGCGCGCGTCTCGCTGTTGGAGGAGATGTCAGCCGCTGGCTGCTGTCCAGCGCTAATTGGTGGGCGGTACAAGCTACAAGTACATTTGACTCGTTAGCTTACAGCCCGTGGGATTGGTGCTTGTTGGTTCGGCCTTTTGGTCTCCTGGGCAGAGGTGAGGCTTGCTGGTGAGTGGCGAGTGATGAGGAGGAGCTCTTTGCTGCTCGCTTTGGGTCGCAATGTGGGAGGGGGGGCTGGGCTGGCCCGTATATATATACACGCGCGCGCGCGCAGTGGCGGGGGAAGGCACGCACGTACGTGTACGTATTCGCGCGCGGGGCCGGGCCGGCCGGAGCGTTTTTCATCATGGAATGAATGAATGGAATATGTATTATTATTTCTTCCGGGCTGGAAGAATTAAGTGAAGTTGGCTCCGCATATATGCGCCTGTCTCAAAATTCCCCTATCCCTTCGCCCGCCGAATGGCATAATTTTTGCACGCCTCATCTGTCGGAAAATCGGACCCAACAACTTCCCTTCGCCTCCCACCCTAGGCCTGAGCCTGACAGCGAAGTCGTCGACGCACATTAATTACCCCGTTGCTTTTGCCCTCCCCCGGTAATTATCTACTACTGTACCACGCAAGTGGCCCGGTGACACGAGTGAATCGGTGGCTCGCTGCCGAACTGTACGTAGAGTAGGGTTTGGGATGGGTCGATCCCAGGCGTCTTCGCTTGACCTACACTGTTAGCTTGCGCCGCGCGGTTATTCTCGACGGGTTACTTCTTTTCCGTACCCACTTTAACCTCTCTTTTTTTTTGCTAGCTACCCATGACGTCGCGTATACAGGGCCATCAGCCATGCATGCTGCCGAAGTTTGGATCGTGTCCATGAGCTAGCTACGCGGCATTTTCATCCACAAATTAAAGTACCGGCTGCAGGGCGTCCAGAAACGATGGCCGCGCTCTGAGCCAACCAAGTTTACTGCATCGAGTTCTTCACCGCACCAGAATGTGAGTTGTGAGAATGACACCATTAGCTGAGGGCGCTAGGGCGATAAGAACCGATCAATCGGGCCGCTGTGCGCGCCTGTCCGTGCGCGCTTAATGGCGCTACACGTTGAAACCAGCCAGAAGCAGAAGGGCAGAGACTCTCTCATGCCAATGCCATGCATATATCTGCCCTGCACTTGCCCTGTCTGCCTGTCTCTCTGCATTGTTCACTGCTACTTGCGCACAGCGATCGATCGATCGGCCACTGGCGCTGGTCCCTGCGAGTGAATGAAATGAAAAGAATAATTGTTCCCTTTTCAGAGTGGCAGCTAGCATTTGATCCTCGCTCCTGGCCTGGCCTGGGGCATGCAGTGCAGGATTTTGCAATCTAGCGAGACGATTCGTCGGAATTAAGCCGGTGCCTCCGCAGCAAAACCCATGCATGTGGCCCGGTTATTCGCCGCTCTCTTCCTCTGCCCTTTGGCTCCTCGCCGTCCTCCGTTCGTTGCTGATAAAATCACTGCCATTTCAATCTGAACATGGCAATAGTATGAAGCAGTAACATTTTCGCGCCTTCTTTTTACACCTAATTTGCTGTGCCTTGTACAGTAGTAGGGGTACATTCTACCAAAGGCTGTATGGCTTGTGTCTTGCAATACGTTCCTTTCATTCCACCGCAGCCCAGAGCATCCTCGACACTCTGGGCGTGGACTCTGCATTCGCTTCCTTCGCTGCACGATGATGGCAACGCTACTGAATTTGTGCCTTCCGCAACTTGACGCACCATCCCTGTCAGCCAGGTGGCCTCCATTGCGGACGATCAAGAAGCATCCGCTAATTGACGCTCCATTTTGATGTCTAGCGTGTAACGTTCGTTCCGGTGCCTGTCTACGCTTTAGCCCCAGCAGCTTATCTGTGTACGGCTGCTTTTAGCCGCTTTGCTTGTTTTTTTTTCCTGTTTTTTTTTTGCGGGTGAAAACATGTATTACTCATCTCAAAGATTCATACAGTCGATCGTAGCTAAACTCCATACCAACCGATGGGCCTGACCCAACCCAGGTCATAGTCCTGCCCTCAGGACAAGCAAACTTCGCCTACGCTATCACTAACCTTATTCTGGCTACGATTTACATGAATAATACAATATTTACGGAGAGACATAAGATATTTGACCTCCTTGACGAGAGACACGTAGGCTGGTCTATCCACCTCTTTTGCTTGGATCAACTTAAATGCAACAAGAGAATCCACTCGGTCTCGATGGGTAATTCGCTTCTCCGGGCGCAAAAGATAAACCCTCCATACATGTGCACAATTCAGCTTCCAATGCTTCTCGACAGGAAAAAAATTGCCTACATGAGGAGGAAATGGTAGCCCCCTTTTCATCCCTTAAAACCAAATCAGCTTTGTTTCAGTTGCTAAATAGGTGTCGTTGCCTAGCATTTCATATCTCCAACCAAACTTTCTGAACTTTAGATTACTATATAATGTGGTTACATGATGATATATACAAAAAAAAAATCAATACAACGTCAAAAGACGCCACTACGGGCATCCTCGTCCAAGACTGGTTATCCCGAACGGTTCATCAAATCATTATGTAATAACTCGTTCGTAACCATATGGGACTGCCCACTCATTGCAGACATTTCCCAGCAAGAGCATCAGCCAAACCATCATAGATGACTTACTATTTCAAAGCCGCCTGAGGTGAAAAAAAAAAAGACAAGTGTGGATTGGAACCACCTGTGACCATAAAATCGAGGCCAAATTAATTCCATTCGATCCTCATCACGCGAGGGGTATAGTCAGACTTAGGTCTATACTGGGTTTTATGATTAATTAATGGCGAGGTAGTTAAGAAAACTCAAATTTATATTTTGGAAACATAGCTCGTATTGATAGGTGGAAGCATCTTCTGTTGGAGAAATTAGCTATTTTCTGAGCGAGGCCTCCTCCATTGCCTTACCCGCCGCCACGTGGCATCTAGCGTTTCCTGTATGTCGATGATGTCTTCATCTTCTGCCACCCGGACGCTCGCGACATTTCTATGGTCCGAGGGCTTCTCCACATCTTTGGTATAGCGACTGGGCTTCACACCAACATGTCCAAGTGCTCAGCGACGCCTATCCGCTGCTCGATGGCCACCTCACCATCATCAACACCGAGCTAACTTGCCCGCCCACTAAAATACCTTGGTGTACTCCTCTCTGTCAGGAAGGCAGCCACGTTGGACCTCTTATCGCTTGTCAAGAAGTTCGAGAAGAAGCTCTCTCTACCTGGCTCGGCTCCATGCTATCCCTCGGGGATCGGCTGGAGCTAGTCATGCATGTTCTCTGCACCATGCCCCTACACTTTCTCATGGCGATTGTCCTAAACAAATCCATCCTCATGAAAATTAACCAGATCATCCGCTGCTTCTTATGGGCACACTACAAAGATGCATGTGGAGGGAAATGCCGCGTCGACTGGTTCTATGCTTGCCGCCCTCTCTCCCTAGGCGGCGTCAGGGTTCACGACCTACGACGCACCGGGGTAGCTTTGTGCCCCGTGGCTATGGTTGCAACGAACGGACCCATGACGCCCTTGGAGCCACCTTCACTTGAGTTGTAGCTACAGTCGTGGTGTGCGTTTTTGGTGGAACTTGTTGAATTGGTGGTTGTTTTATTAGTTTCATGGAAATGAAATTAGGAGCTTGAGCTCCTTTGATCGAAAAAGAAAGAAAGCAAGTGATCATTCATATCCTCGGTCACCTTGCGATGGACGGAACCCAATAGGATATCCTGACCAGTCAACCCTTTCAATTCATATAACAAACCATAAAACTCTTTTTATCATCCCGCTAATTCTTTGTATACATACAGTGGCAAAGCGTAGTGGAGACCAAATCGGGCCATGGCCCGTTCATGTCTCCCGATTTTCTCTTCGTCTATAAAAATTTAACCAAAGCAATAGTTTTTTTTTTGCGGCAAACCAAAACAATAGATGGCCTAGGCTTACCTCAAAAGAAAATGGATGGGCCAGGCCCACTGAGCAAGAGGTTGGCCCGTTAGTCGATTTCCTTGACACTCCGTCGTTATACACACACAATGGTATATGGAATTATAATATGGGCGAATCAGATTAGAGAAACGTTGATGTATACTGTTGTTGGCACGCATTTCAAGGACACGAGGGATGCATGGAGGTGACGAGAAGAGTTCGATCGAGTGGGCACAAAGTGCATGTGCAATGACTGGAGCGCGGGACCGAGCACTTGCCCATTTAAACTGCCTGCCCTTGGCGGTGCCACGTTACGATCTTGGGCCACTGCGACGATTAGTACCAGGCTACCAGCTAGCTGTAGAGAGACGAACAGACAGAGACGTAGAGAGAGAGGGGTAGGTACTGTAGGTTGGTGATTAAATGGTTGCTGGTCGCTGGTTAGCAGTGAGGGAGCAGATGGCTGTAGGGGAACACCTCTTCCATGCACGCTAACAAACCACGGTACGTGCACACACACACACACCACACACACACACACACACACACACACACACACACGACAGACCCCGGAGGTGGCGCTCTGCTTCACGATGGAACACGTACGTCCCCTTTGCCCCAGCAGCGATGCTGAACAACCATCATCAAGACACAAGGCAGCTAATTAAATCACATCAGGACGAGGGATATAAACCCATCATACAATCACACACACACACACACACACACACACACACACACACACACACACACACACACACACACACACACACACACACACACACACACACACCCCACAAGTTGACAGTTTGACACGTACTACGTACGTACGGTTGCATGCCGTCCGTCTGGTGGTGGTTACGCGCGGCGTGCGTGGTAGCAGGACCTGCACGCGCGTTCACAATACTCAGGAGACAGGCACGTTCGGCGTGGGGCGCGTATACGCACGTATCAGTACGGTATACGGCCATACGTACCACGAGCGCGGCTGCATCAGAAAGCATCGCCCGTCGGTCGTACCGGCCTTTTCACCCCCTCCTTTTGCGTGCAGCAGGCACATACACGGACACGCATGTGGCCTCCAATCCAGTAAGATGTCGATACATATACGCGCCGCACCGTCCGTCCGTGCTGATTGAACCGCTCGATATGACTCGAGTCGAATCGGATCGTGCCCCGCTACAGTGGCTGCGATGCGATGCGATCCAGGCCGCGATCGAGCTAGCTAAAAGCTCAAAGGCTTTGCCTCTTAGCGCACGACACGAGCCAGCCAGCCGGGGTGGTCCCTCGGCCTCGGCGTGCACGGGAACGGGGGCGAATCGGCCGTGGCATCTGCCGGTACGTGCACAGTGGGCGGCATGGACGGATATACGCCGGCACAGTGGCTGGCACCGCGAAAGGGGTGGGGGCGATCGCGCCCATGTGGTGCCTGCTGCCTACACGGGCCGGCAGGTATCGGGGGATCATGTCGCTCGTTACCCAGTAGCAGCGAGCGCGTCGCGTACCACCGCCACCACAGGCATTATCAAGCCCTGTCTCTCGCGCGGCAGGCAGCGCGGTACCGCCACGCCCGCCCCGTGTCACGTCGCCGTCCACCGGCCGCCCGATCGACCCGTCGCCTCGCCGGAGCGGACGGCGGTTGGTTGGTTGGCGCTGCACGGAATGCCATGCATGCACTCGACGGTGCCGCCTGGCCTGCCTTGATTGGTGATCAGGTGGTGGAGTGGAGTTCGAGTTAGATGGATGCATTGCATTGCATTGCATTGCATGTTACCCCTGCAGCTGCAGGGCCTCCTCCTGCCCCGATTATTATTCCAGCTACGAGGAGACGTGATGTGGGGAGATGACACTGTGGTGGAAGCGACATGCATGTGTCGCCACGCATATTGGCTTATCGGCGGATGACCCTGTCTGACTCGCTCTGACACGACGGAGACGGGAGGGGGGTAGCCGTGTTGGCTCCATGCCGACACGCGAGAAAAACTTATACTACTATGTTACTACGAAAAAAACATGGCTCGTCGGGCGACACGGAGACGAGACGGGACGCGACGGGCACGCGCGACAGTAATCTGATGGGAGTCGACTCTCCAGCCCCCACTGCTCCTAGATCGGAAGGAGGGAGACGTAGGACGTAGTACGTGCATGCACGGTGCGACACGTACACAGTGCTCGCCATGCATTGGTGGCGCAGTGACAGTAAAATGTACTTGGCTCGTAGTACATCCTCCGAAAGATCACCAGGCAGTCATGAAAGTTCTCGGGGAAAAGGGACATGGGATGCAATTTCACATACCCACTTGTACGTCGCCTGCCAATTATCAAGCTAGTACGTAGCCCTAGCTAGTGGGTAATCCTGATCGATTGGTGAGGTGTCGATCGGTCCTGCGCGGCGGCTAAGCTAGCCCTGTGCAACAGCTAGTACAAAAATGCGGGTCTGTCTTCATGTGCCCAACTCCACAAATTTGTTTTTTTAGGTAAACTCCACAAATTTGTTAGGTTGCAATTGATCACCGGCGTGCAACTGGGCCATCGCAATTAACGCGGCCTAAACCAAATCGCAGGACCATCTCACGCACGCGCATGGCCCACCAACACTGCGCCTTGGCCCATTTCTGCAGACACAAACATGGTCTCCATCCTCCGGACAATCATGTACTACGTATGTGTAATCAGTAATCACCTTCTCATCTATTTATCTTTTTGCATCAAACATGGCGAAACTAACAAGTAGCAACAAGGATATATTTTTACCGATAGGATTCATGCGCTTGTCAGATTAAAAAAAAGACGTCAAGCGTTTCCCAGGGCCACAATCTGAACTAGTAACTTGATTGGTTCAGATCGAAACAGCTGCAGTCTTCATGTGACATATCGACTGTGACATAGGTATGTCTAGCCCCAAACAGGCTGAAGCCGGGCCAACTTATTTACCGGACCCCCAGGAGCCCCTCCATGCTGCAGATTTTTCTACAGCCAAGCTTGGTTATTCTTATTGGGCAGATAAAGTGACAGAATGGGAACATTGCAGAATGAGAAAGGTATCGGATGCACCTTAGGATAAGCCTGCTTTAACCCCATTTCCAGTGAAGAATTCTTCTCCCTTTCCTGCTAAAACGCACTAGTGACGCACCGTTGTAATCAGTCATCTGAATAGAGAGAAAAATAAGACTTAACATTGTAATCGGTGATCTGAAACCTGATCACTGGTCCATCTGGCTATTCCTGATGCAACGGTAATACCTATTAGATCACATATGACATTTAGTAGGTGTGTATTTTTACACAAGAAAAATAACACATAACCAGTTCATGATCATGGGGGAAATGTACAGTGTACCTGAATATCAGAAACGGGTTGGTGTGGGCGCACCAAAATCAAATCAAGTCGGAAATATCTGGCAGAATCAATAAGAACTTTTGAAACAAGACAAGGCGTGAACAGAATATGTTCCAATGGTGAATGCATCTGCTGGGACTTATATGGCAATTCTGCCTGGTGTGCCTATATGTGTGCAATGCTTGTCTCGCCATCTCCCCCCACCGCCAGCTGGACTCGGTACCCCGAAAACCTGCTATGCGTGACCACAATTGCCTTATCATTTGATCCTATAGCTGGCACTTTGTGCCATGGGCACACAGGGGCTCACACCTCATTTCCACTCTTTCAGTCAAGGCTACAAAATTTTGATAAATTACTATTAGAGAAACCTTGATCGATAAATTGTTGGGTGAGCACCATCACTTCAAGTTGCTGTGTATTTCCTATTTTTCCTCTTCACTCTCTCTAAAATGTTTCAGAAACCTATCTCAGCCTAATCAACCAACAGAGGAAGAAAAAATAAGTAAATATTACACTGTGGTACAAATAAGTACATTTTCGGTACAAGTAGTTGTCCAGAAATATATTGTGATTCTACTAGTTGGCATAATAGCAGAAGTTATTGCACATGGAATGAAGATCTACTCTAATAGGGTCTTGGCTTGCAACCATATTCAGAACATTTAATTCACTGTGGTATGGAATTGAAAGCAATCAGGTGTCTTCAGAACCTTATTCTGACTCCTAATGCTGTAATGCAGGAATTTATTCTGGATAATGATGGACCAACATTTAAAAGGAAAAGGCCAAAATTTAAAGTCCACAGAAACAGAAGCACCACCTGTCTCCGTCAGCGACGACAGCCAGCATACCACCATATCCTCATCTCGGTTCTCAGCCACTTGGGTAATTGGTTTGCACATCAATAGCAGGCACAATCACCAAGAATTAGCATATCACATCGAACAGAATCCTGAAGAACAGTTGAGATGGTGGTGATTTTTAATATTGCATACATTGCAGTTTTAGATGCCCATATTGTTGTATATATCACACAACTCAGCATTAACAGGTTCAGATACACACAGTTTGTGCTCAAGTGCCTAAGTTGAAGAACAAACTTATGAGAGAGATGCTTGCCAGAAACAGCCCCCCTTTCTACTTCCTAGGATGGTTCCTTCTAAAGTTATTCATGGCAACATTGGAGGCACATGCATGAAAAGATTCAGAGTATAGAAAGTTGGAAAATAAATAATCAGTTACAGGGTTTCAGCAAACAGTTACAAAGAAGACCTACAAACATTTCCTCCATGATAGCATAGAAATCAATAACATGGAACTCTTTTTGCGATGCATCTACAAAGGATACAGGAAAACCTCTAGCCAACTACAGTAGAATATAGCTAAGGAGATGCAGCATAGAGCCAGATATGGACGACCACAGGGAAATCAGCAGCCACCTACTTACTGGATATTTCAAAAACTTCCACGAACTAGCAGCTTAGCAATGTGTCCTTTGGCCCCATCCTAGCACCATAGGAGTTAGTGACCCTGATAATTGCCACCAAACACACCAAAAAAGCTGCAAATCTGCTGCTGCTGCAAAAAAGGCTGGCAATATTGGCACATTCATATAATTGATCACAGTACCTCACTTGGAAGCAGAACACCTGGTCAAGTACGAGTCATACGTCAGACTGCAGTAACAACGCAGTAAAAAGTTAATTAATTATGATACGACAAACTTGCTTGGAATGTCTTACGTTCACATCCACCCTACATCCCCCAATAAACTGTCTGAATACAGTTCTACCTATTTATTCTAAAATATTGAAAATGTATTCATCAAAGACAAGGAACGAGTGCTTCTTTTTCTTTTCTTTTTTCGAGAACACCTCAAAAGGGGCAGGGGGGTTCCTGCATTTCATTGAGAAGAAGAGAGTTGGTCCAGTTTATAAGGAAAACCGGACCCGAAAACCTAACATTCTCGGCTAATCAGGAAAACTGAATGAAAACCCAAAAAGAAAGAAAAAAGAAAACAAGAAAAAAAAGGCACTAGAACTTGGGGACAGGGACAAGACAACTGCAGCATCAAGGGACATCATCAGAGCCAGACACCAAAGCACCCAAGCCCAAGGCAGTTAGGCAAGGCTCAAGTGCAACCAAAATAACTGCCACTCGCCGAAGGGAAACTGTCAATACCGAAAGACTCTTCTGACTCGGCCTCAAAGAATCATGTGCTAACATTATCAGGTGGAAAACATCCTGACAGGTCCAACTTTGACTTCCCAGCGATCCTCGCCAAAGAGCTCAACGCCTCGATCACTTGCGGTGAGAGCGGTTTTTTGTACATGTCCAGGTATGCTTGCATCTTTTGCTCTGGCCCCGCTGCTTTGCTGACCTCCGGCAACTCATCAAAAGCCTCCAACATTCTATGCTCTGCACGCTTGGATGTCTTGCACGCCTTGTTCTTCTTATCCAGACGCCCGCTCCGTCGCCCGCCATTCTTCTCCCCATGCGAAGGCAACTTTGGGGTCCCAAGCGAAGGTTGTGGGAGCGAACAAGTAACCTTGCTGAGAAAATCCTCCAGAGATAGTGGTGCTGCTTTAGTTTGCGCCACCTTCGCAACAACATTGCACACCTCATCCATAGGCTCAATCGAGAACATCGGTAGCGTTGAAACCGAGCGGCTCCTCTGGACTCGGCATCAGACGTACAAGGAGTGCGCCCATGTAAGAAGGCGAGGAGGAGCCTCCATGGTTTGGCGACGGAAGAGTAGCCTCCGAGCACATAGGATCAACATATTCCTCACTCCCCTACGGACAAGGCACCATGGCTGAACCACCTGTCATCGCCCCAAGCGGAGCAGTCCCTAGGACCAAGGATGACAGGCAAAACCTGAGGGGAAGGCGCCATTGCTTCATCAAGCATAGGATCATTAGGCCACGGATCGATGCCCACCGGCCTAGCCGAGAGCATAGCAGCAAGGAGATCCTGCTCAACCGGAGCAAGAGGGAAGACACAGCCGCCCACACTACGAGCCAAGCGATCTCCAAGGGGTGGCGCTAAGAGAGCCTCGGCGTATGAGCGCTGCCTAGAAGCATGGCTGGCCGGCGCGTCACGGCGATCCCCAACACCATGTCGAGGACCGTGGGAAGGCACCATCGAGGAGAGCTTGACGAAGGGCGAGGCAGCGGACCGGCAAGATGGAAATCTTTGTAGCAACGCCAGCACTTTAGCGGCTCCTCGCAATCCTTGGCGAAATGCTTGCGGCTGAGACACCGAAAGCATCGTCCGTCCATCCATCTGAGGTAGGAGCAGTGCTTTCAAAATGATATAAAAGTAGTTCGAGCTCAGTCTCCTTTCTCGTAAGATAAGAAAGAAAATGATGGCCAGTAAACTATCACAAGAATACATTAGCACTTGAGTAAATTTGGTGCCACCAATGTTTCCATACAAACCATATGACAGATTATTAAGGACAATTTGTGCAGCGGTTGAGTATACGAACTAGAAAGATGAAACAAAGTATAGATCATTCTTGATTTGGAATCCAGGTTGATTTGATTTGAAACAACTAAAACCATTCTGCTGAGAAAAACCTAAGCAAATTAGCGAAAGGGTCAAACATGTCAACAACAAAGCCTTTAGTCCCAAACAAGTTGGGGTCCGCTAGAGCTGAAACCCATAAATCTTGCAACCTACGCATGGTTCTGGGACATGGATAGCTAGCTTCCACGCACCCCTGTCCATGGCTAGTTCTTTGGTGATACTCCAGTCCTTCAGATCGCTCTTTACGGACTCCCTCCCATGTCAAGTTCGGGCTACCATGGCCTCTCTTGACATAAAAGAGTGAAACATGTTTCTGGTCTAGAAATGCACAGGCTAAAGGCAATCACAAAAATGAAAAGAATTTACAGCATTTTGAATCAGCTTCAGAGTGCTTACAACCAGGCAACCAGCAGAAACTGATACATAGTGAGTTCCTTGCTGATATCTAATGCCCAACTAAAGCGTAACACCTTAACTCGGCTAAGTTTTACCAGTGATGTCGATGGTTGTCTCAGTCACAACTATTGCAAATAGTAGAGTTCACTTGCACCAAAAGAGAACACAAATGGCATGATTGCTAGCTGGAACATTTATCCAGTTTAGGTTAATTCTAAATTGCACTCCACATAGCTCAGGCCTAAAAGAGTCATAAAGTCAAAAAAGTCTTAACATCACGAACAATGTCCTATACACTAGAAAGAGTAGAATCTGGATAGCTGCAGGTTATCCATGTAAGCGGCTAAACCCCTAACAGAAAACATGCGATCTGACTTCAGCTTAAGCTCATCGGGGACAAAGCTCAAAGTTAGGCCAAGCAGACAGTGGACTTTGGTGGTAGAATAACAGCCAGTTAGCCACACTACAAAAATATGATAAACAACAAAGGTGAGATCCTTTCAACAATTAAATTTAATGCGTTAATTCTTCAACCCATGTACTTTGTGCACTAGTGGGCACATTTAATATTACATTATGTTGCCTCGAATCATACCACTGAAATAGGTAATAGATTCCTCGCTGCAGAAGATGTAACACTTTATTTCCGTCAAAAAAATGTAATGAACATTTCAACAACTTTTCATTTTTGGAATCAATTACTCCCTCCGATCCATATTATTAGTCGCAGCTTTAGTATAACTTTAGTATAAAGTCGTACTAAAGCTGCGACGAGTAAAATGGATCGGAGGGAGAGTTTTTTTTCTTTGCGAGGAAAATCGCTTAGTTAACATGTTACAGGATCCATAGAACCGAGCTTGTTATCCCTAGGTATTTCAAGCTATTATAGGCATGTACAATGGACCAAGATAAGGAGAAATAACGAAATTGTAAAATTGTTCTTTACTGATTCAACTTCAAGTTGCCCATTCTAATCTGACTCAGAGACCCCTATTGCATTGAATACACAGTTAGTTCACACTTTGCACCTCATAACCACGTCCTGTTAATTTTTAGATATATAGACAACAAGACAAAGTAGATAACATCAATGAGCATTGATTATTGTATCAAGGCTGGGGCTCGTGAAATGGATTTCATTTCATCTTTCAGTGACTCCTAAGACCAAAATTAGACAGCGGAAATTTGTAAGAACAAGAAGGCATCACAGTGAGAGAATCTAACAGGGATAACTGTGGATGTCTACCTGCCACCAAAACTTCAAATGTGACCTCAACTTCTCAAGAAGATTTGCTACGAGTGGGGTAAATAGGTATAAGCATCAAGATTAATGAGCATTTTCTGCAGCATACTGTTCAAATATAATTATGAAACAAAATTTGGTACGAAGAACCAACTGAGATTAGCGGAGAATAAAGAAGGAACTGAAGTTTGGTTTTGACAGGCCAACATAAACTGAAATCGAGGCAACAGTATGCTTATATTGTAATTTGAAATCTATGCTTAGAAATGAAACAAAATTAGTGCAGCAAGGCAACACGAAGGAACTAGATGATACTAATGTGAACAATAGATTGTAAACTCTGGATCAAATATACTTATATCCAAAGTGCAAATCAGCACGCTTTTATGGTTTTATACCCTAGACATTATCCATTTTCCTGATGAATCAGCTTCCAATTTTCCCTTGAGACAAGCACTGCTAAAATCCTGTGGTCAGTTGGCCATTAGAAGGTGGTGGCTGCCATAGCCAAATCCCACAAGGAAGAGGCCATGAATGTGATAGGATACAGTATTAACATTCGTGTAGTGCTTATGGTTATGGATGCACACACATGTTGATGTCGGATGATTGGTGTTCATTTGGTCAGAATACACAACAGCACCGTAGTGCATAAACACGTACTCCCTCCGTCCGGAAATACTTGTCATTGAAATGGATGAATCTAGATGTATTTTAGTTCTAGATACATCCATCTTCATCCATTTTGATGACAAGTATTTCCGGACGGAGGGAGTACATCGTTCCTACAATTTTGGAAGTGTCCTAGCGCACACAGATCCATAGCCAGTGGTCTCACAATTGTAACTAACCTGCTTAAAGGGCTTGAAGTTCACCTAATCAGATTGTGTAAAAACCAATCATTCAAAATGCAGACAAGTGTTATCAATTTTGATCCCCAAATCAAACCCAAACTCTTCCCTTTGCTCGTAGTCTGACCGCGGGCATGCAAAAGATTCAGTAACCGTTTGTAATCTTCCACAATAACGAGTGATGGATGACGATAGATGACCCGACCCGACTGGGAAGAAATCCAACCTAAGGATATCGCTGCCAAGCCACATATTAACCTAGACCACCCAATTCCACCGCTAATTGACCAGAATTTCAGTTTCTAGCCCTCGTTGATTGCAGTTTTGCTCCCATACCTGGAGCGAGTGCAGCAACTTGGGGTACTGGACTACTGGACCTCCGCCGGCCAGCGGCCACCCGCGCTGCGGATAAGGACGCCGCGACTGGAGCTCCTCGGCTTCGCAGGGCAACCGCAACCTCCGCTCCGCTCAGGCCAGACTCCGCTCGCCCATCTGCGCGCTCGTGTCGCTGTGCTCTAAACTCTTCCTGCTGCATTGGACCGAACCACCAACGGGGCGGCGCAGTGCAGACTCGGGGTAAAACGGTAATCCAGCCCGTAGCCCTCGACGGCGGACGGAGTGGCGCCGGTTGCTCCAGGGCCGGATTCGCAGCCCAGTCAGCTGTTTACACAGAGAACTGTTTTTTCTTACTTCCCCAGCTCTGTTTTGAGTTTTAGTGTTTTACCTAAAAAAGAAAGAGCTCTTATTTGAGTTTGTGAGTGAGAACTTATATGGTACTCCCTCTCTGTATCAAAATATAAGATTTTTTTGACACCATAATAGTACTCTAGACACTTACTTTGGATCAGAGGGAGTAATGTTATTATTTTTGCGAGAAAACTTCCGGTATATTCATTATCTGTCAAGATAGTACAAAGAACACAGTAAAAAATATACATCTAGGGTGATACTACTATGATACTAGATACTCCCTCCGTCACATAATAAGTGTCTCAACTTTACTTATTTTGGGACAGAGGGAGTATTATCAGTAATTTCGTCAGACTCGACAACCTGTCTGCAAACAGACTCAGCAATTTTTCTACCAGATGCACACGCTGTAGCATGTTAAGATGAAAAGAACAAGACCAGACCAAACACACGCAGGTTTGAAGATTAGCATGGACTATTCATAGATCAAGCAAATCGAACCCCAGAAGCCAGGATTGACCCCTGCTACACATGGGCTTTTTTCCACATTTATTTCATGGAGCCCAAGCTTGGAATGCAGTGAAAGGTGTGCACTGCTCCATCAACCAAGTAGTTGCTTGGTGCAAAGGCCGGGAGAAATAAAATTCTCCCCCAGAAAAATTGTGCCTATCCTCCTTTTCAGAATATAAATTCATAGCTCAAAACAATTCGCAACCCGCTGGTCTCCTGATAGCATGCGGTAGAACACATGACGTACATATATTTGGTCCGTCAGACCCTTAACATCACATGGAAGAATGAAGCCCATTGATGCGGTGTTAGTCACAGAAAGGTCTCCAAAAATGTTACTGGCTACTACCCAGTTCAATTAGCCACCAAGAGGAATTCAGTGACTGCTAAAATTCAGCCTAATAAAGTTGGTGTAGCGAGGCTGACAAAGCTGATTAGAGTCCACTCCATTTGCCAGAAAGGATGAGTGTTTAGTTTTGTTCAGCACAAGAATAGTGATTTTCCAACAAGAGATCTCCTCTCACCAGCCAGCTTAGTTCGGAAATTTGCAGCTACGGCTCTTGGAGGGAATCCTTGATGAGCTGCTCCGTGAGAGCTTTAGGAAGCCCCATTACGCTATCAATTGTACCGACCTGCACAGATTGCCATGTTGAGATGCTGTTTGACTGTTTCATTTGTCTCAGACATGGAAATATATAGTCCAGCCGAGAATGAGAACATGTCAGGATGTGACTCACAATGGCTTCCACAAGAGGTGAAGTCAGTGGATGCTCTACTAGAAGGCCTCCAGCAACATAGAAGACGTTGCCCTCCGCAATCTGAAATAAACACAAGTGAAAAGTTTCAGTGAGTGTAACTCGATAATGGGAGGATATGGTTCGAAATTAACACTTCATTTCTTCATAAACCAGGCAGGAGCACCACGGGACATGCCAAAATTAAAATGCTTGTTTTTCGGACTTACCAAGCTCTCAACAACTTCATTGGGTATATTGTGGAAATAAACCTGCACAGGGACAATTATAGTGGAAAGTGTGAGGCCAGAACTCTGCAACACGGCACTCAAACTGATGGAAACATGGGATCATAACTGGATTATGCATATTCGTTAGGATTCATCTGATATTTTGTGCCAATGAAACGTTAAACATCAGACTCACCAAGAGATAATTATCTGATGCATGCACCTAAAATCTCATAAGGATTCTGAACTAAACCATGATATGATAAATTAAAGTGCCAAATGTCAAATTAGTCTCAAAACTTTAAGATGGGTTTCTGCTTTATGAAAGAGCACAAGAGCATCTGAACACTAAGCCTGAAATGATGTTAGCTCATCAATTTTTCAGAGAACGCTGATATGCATACGATCTTCTTCGTCCGATCCCTGTACGATGGTGCACATCAAACCATCGACAAAAAAAGGGCAAACCGGTGCATGTAGCTCCCGCTTGCGCAGGGTCCGGGGAAGGGTCCGACCACTTTGGGTCTATTGTACGCAGCCTTTCCCTACATTTCTGTAAGAGGCTGTTTCCAGGACTTGAACCCGTGACCTCATGGTCACAAGGCAGCAGCTTTACCACTGCGCCAAGGTTCCCCTTCGACACTTTGAAAAAAATCATGGCAAACCACTGGATTGGTTGTCGTACAGGAAGCTGACACAAAAGTGTCATGCGCGCAGAGGTTCCGTTTTTCAGAAGGTCGTGCTCAAGTTAGGCCACTGTTATTTATCAGTTTACTGGGACTGAAAGCTGAACCAGATTTTTAACACAAAGCTAGCATTACACCAGATCGTGTTACTGTATAACTAATCTGAATCAAAGACCAAAATTCACTGATTAGGTTGGTCCTTCAAAAAATGTCGATAATTTAAAATCAATACTAATGTCTATGTGAATGACCGACTTTGGTACTCATTTCTCAATGGAACATCAGAAAAAATTGGTAATTACTTCAGATTTATCCCATCCTTCCCTTCTAGTACCAGTCTTCACATTTGTAACAAGCACAGATCCAATTGTCGCAGCATGGCTTTGGGAATATCCTGTAACCAGTATGCGGTTAAACAGACAAGTCTAACAAATGATCTAAAATAATTTGAGCTCATGCGGCGATACACAACAGTCGATAAGACAAACCTTGGATGAATCTACGTGCCTCCTCTGGAGTGGTAGGTTTTTCTCGAATAATTCCATCATGAACCACAACCTCCAAAAGAAAACAAAATACCAGAACAAGGGGGAGAGTCAAATAAGCACTAAATGTGTGCACACACATGGTACATGCACAAGCATGCGACACAAAATAAACATTCACTATTTTTCGAGAAACTAAGTAAACATTCCACTATGAATATTATTGAGAGTCCATTTTTTGGATGTCATAATGTGCCCTACAAACAATAGTTTGTCTCAGCAATTTTAACAGAAGTAACTAGAGTAGTAATGAGGAAAAAAAACAGCTTCTAAATAAAAGATCCAAACATACCCTTTATTATAGTTATCTATCATTCATACCCAAAGGCCCAAACATGACTAAAACACATATAAAAATCACTCAGTGGGATATGGATATGGTCTAAGCACATACCCAATTTATGCTTCTTGGCTTGGACCCAAATACTATGCGGACTCCTTTGGCCTAACTGCTATCCTAGTGTGTATGATATATGGATTATCTAGGGAGTAACTTATGCAGACACCAATTTATGCTTATTGATATGGATTATTGTCTGAGCACCCTCTCAACATTCATGTTGCATATATGCCCAACTCCTAAACCAAACGGTTATCAAGCAAATATCTACTTTTACACAGATTGGGCCATACTTCCAGAAACACTAGAACCAAAACTGGTAAGTTAATAAATCTTGAAATACAGTGGTGACATAATCATGTAACTACAGTCAAATAATAATAACAGCTTCCAGGATCACTCCATCCAGATTCTAGAAAATCAGTGTGTAAAGTGACTAATATTCTGCTATATCCACATCACCAATTATAAGCAAAAATCACTCCACAAAAAGCTTGTTAGAGGGGATGTTGTAAGATACATACTTGGTCAGCAGTGATCAACAAGGTAGTCTCTTGAGAGTCAACAATCTCTTTCATCATCCCATTGTTCCGCATCTTAGCCAATATTGCATCTGCCTACAGTATTGATATAGCATAGTAGCACACTTAAAACCAAAGCAAAATCAGAACTACAACTGGCACAGTTTGACAATCTCTTATTTTTCTGCTGAAAAGAAATATACAAATGAGGTCCTTTATTCCAAGAAAATAGTATTAATCCCTTTAAAAGGCTAGTACTCCCTCTGTCCCCAAATACATGGCATATAAATCCAGTGAAAAAGTCAATTCTTTCTGAGTTTGGCCAAATATATAGAAGAAAATATCGACAACTGCAATATTGAATAAATGGATTATGAATATATATCTAATGATGGATATATTGATAATGATTTGATCCTGTTTATCTTAATATATTTGTATATATACTTGGTCAAACTTAGAAATCATTGACTTTTTGACTGAATTTATATGCCATCTATTTGGGGACAGGGGCAGTAAGACATAGTACCACTCACGAGCATCTCCAGCCGCGCTAACAAGGCCCCCAGCGATTTTTCGGCCACGCTGAAAAATCGGCCCAAGGCCCAAAGGCCCTTTTTTCGCCGGCTAGGGCCGAAATTGGCGCCGGCGGACCCAGGCCGAACCCGGCGCGCTGGGGGCGCTTGGGGGCGCCGGCCGAATCGTTTTTAACACGAAAAACGGTGGGCCCTCCTTGGCAGCGACTCGGCTCTTCTCGTTGCTTCGTCGTCCTCGTCGCCTCGGTTCCCGCGGCGGAATCAATGCCAAAGCTGCCGCGCGCTGCGCGCCGGTCAGCCTCCTCCATTGATGCCTCATGGGCGGCGCAGTGAAGACGAGACAACGCGCGTCCCTCGCCCGCCACACGTACACACGGCGGCCACGCGAGCGCCGCCTATATAAGCCGACCCCTCCAGCACCGGTGACGCACAGACTCTCCACCGCCGACGCCCCCGTTCCTCCCTCTCTTCTCGTTGTTTCCAGTTCACCTAATGGCTGAGCGCTTTCCAGGCGACGGCGCGGCGGCGAACGGCTTCGGCCGCCGCCACCTTCACGAGGACGAAGCTCGACTTCTCTATGAGGCCGAGTACCCGGTCCCGCCGGACATGCGGGTGCCCGGGGCGTGGAGGATCAGCGCCGGCGGGGTCCCGGTGCCACCGCCGCCCACCGGGGCGGCGCGTCGTGCGGAGATCGCCCGTATCCGGTCCTCTCTGCCGCAGACGGCGAGGGACGGGCCGAGGTACATCCCGACAGCCATTGTGGGAGCGATTTGCCGCCGCCACGCCCGGCGGCTCGAGGCCGCCAACGGCGTCGTGCCCTCCGGAAGGCTCAACTCCGGCGGCCGCCGCCGATGGTGGGGCGTGCCCGGCCGCCTGGCCGGAGGCCGCCCTGAGTACATCGAGGGCGGCAACACGCCCAGGCTGGAGTACCCCGCTCCCCCCTCCTTCTCCCGCCAACGTGGGAGCTCGTGGACGCCGAGACGCATGGACCCGACGTCCTCCTCCTCGTCCGGCCGCTTGTCCGGCTCTCCCTCCCTCCTCCCCATCAAGCCGGAGCCCCAGGACACGCCGATCAGCCAGCGCACCCGCAGCTCCGGCGTCCGCATTGCCGAGTCCTCCCCCACCTCTGCCCGGCTCGTCAGACCGAAGGTGGAGCCCGGCCTCCCCGCGGAGTACGAGGCCATAGTCCGGCGCGACTTCTCCGACGAGGACGCCCAAAGGTGGGCGCGGGACGACTACCTCCACGACGAGATGGTCGGCCGAGCCACAGAGGAGATAGCCGCCGGCAAAGATGGGCGCGAGGCGAGAACGGTGTGGTGATCTCGGCGGCCGACGAGGCGAGGGCGCCCGACCGTCCAACCCGCTGGCGTCGGCGACCACAGGCGAGCAAAGCGGGACGGCGGTCATGAGGAGGTGACGATGACGACGACGACAGCGGCGGCGACTACACGCAGTTCTACAGGCTCCTCGGTATGTAGAGCTTCAAGGGCGGCGGGCGGCGATGAACGGCGAGGGCGACGACGGGTCTAGTAGTGTTTTTTTTCTTCTTTTGTAAAATATTTTAAATATGTTATGAACTCGCCGAAGTTTGGTTGAATTTGCGCCTTGTTTGTGCTGGATTTTGTTTTTCAAAAAAAACGTGGGCGTGGCGACTGGGGAGCAGCACGCGGTTTAGCGCCGGTACGCCCCAGACGGCGATTTTTAGCGCCTCCTGGGGGGCCAACGGCTGGAGATGCTCTAAAGACCATTGTCTTGACACAAACACACACAAAAAAAAGACGAAACTATAATGTGCCAGCTTGCTACATATTCGCTCTACAACCATAAACAATAACCTCACTCACTCCCGCAAAGCAAACTCCACTCCTTTTTTTTCGAAAAGGAGGAATACCCCCGACCTCTGCATCTGGACGATGCATACGGCCATTTTATTAATTATAAACACAAGACCTTACAAAGTCGTACAACAGTAAGACCAAAGCCACCATCTTCGCAACCTCTGTCGCTACTCCTATCTAAGCGATGAAGGGGCGCTGATGGTCCGGGCCTAATACCAAAGCAGACCTCGCAGCCAAACCTAACATCTAAGACCCGAGGTCCCAACCAGACACCTGCCGGTATGGGCACCCACCATCCGGCGTGCTCTTCAACCAGACCCTACGGGTATGAGGCCGCCGCAGCCACGCACCATCAATCCATCTTCAAAGTCTGTCTTTGTTGCATGAACCGTGCCAGTCACTCGCCATCGACGCCACCACGATGCGGCATAACGCCACCATCCTGCGCTTGTCCATCATCACACGCCCACCGGCGATACCCCTACTACTCCATGCCGAGACTCGCCGTTGTCGACGCGTGCGGATGCCACGCCGCTCCTCCACGCGAACACCAAAAAGCGAAAACGCCCTAAAGATACAAGGCAATCTGCACAACATGAAAGCCGCCGCGAGCAGCTGCAGAGATCCAGCCGTGGCCAAAGCCCCCACCTTCATGAGCCCACACCGAGTCCTAGCTCCCTGTGCAACGCCTCAAGGAGGGGATGACGCCCATGGCGCCACCGCTGCCCAATCCAGGCCGGATTTTGGGTTTTCACCCGGGAGAGGACCGGAGGTGACAAGAATAAGGACCACGACACCGCCTTCAGGAAGGATGCGTCGCCCGAAGCCGACGGCATCAAGCGCAAAGGGGAAGGAGCGGGAACGAGGGAGCAGCAGGCCTCCAGATCTGGCGAGGACGAAGGCCCCCGAACTGCCGCCGCCAAGCGCCGACTCCCCACCACCCGAGCGGTCGAGGACGCCGGGCAGAGTCCCCGCGCACACCGTCCAGGGCGCGAACGGCGGCGCCGAACCAGCAGGGGCCGCCGCCCCGTGGATCCGGATCTCCACGAAGGGACGACGAAGGCCTCGCCTCCACTCCTAGCGGAGAAATAATATGATTTTGCTATCTTAGGAAAATGCTTATGTGGCCCTTACCCTAATTCCTAAACCAAACAGCTAGAACAAATCTACAAGGATAGCAGAACCTAGTTCTTGAATAAAAGAAACAAAAGGGAAAGGAAATTACTTTCGCGTGAGCCAAGGCGACCACCAGTTCCTCTGGCTTCTCCTTTCTGATCTCCTTCTCGTCAATGTCCGCGCTCTAAAACCCAAGAGGAGAGAAATAAGAAAAGAAAGAAGACAAATCACAAGCAAACTGCTAGAGTTCACCATCCCCAGAAGACGAGGGGTGGAATCACCTACAAGTAATTTGAACTGGTACCCCATCTCGGCCAGAATCTGGCGGCGCGACGCCGACGAGGAGCCGAGAATCAGCTGCATCGCCAACCAAAGCAAACGCACAAGCGCAATCCAGGTTAGAGAAACGAGATTGGGGGTCTTTGGGGGGCCTGGAAAAAATCACTGGGTGCTTTGCTTACTCTGAGAGCAGAAGAGGCGGCCATTGTGTTTTCCTCCCTCTCTCTCCGATACCAAGGAAAGAGGAGGAGCGGATCTTCCGTCTTTCTTGCCTTTATCATCAGCAGCGTGTGCGATTTGTGTGCGCTTTATGATTCGTGCAGCTCTGTTTATTATCGTGGGGAAAGGGATTCAAGCAGGGGACGCTCGCTGCGTCCAATAGGAGAGTGACGCACAGGGCGCTTCGTGCTGACCCAGCCCATGTAGCAGCGGGCACTGTAGGTTCGATCTGCTGCATCGTTCGGTATTGTAACGCGGTTTTTTAGTCGTTTTTTTTCAGTTTCGGACATATTTTGAAAAAATGAAATATTTTTTGAAAACATGAATTTTTTAAAAAAATATAGAAATTTTTAAAAGCTGACATTTTCTAAAACAGGAACGCGGACATTTTCAAAATTACAAAAAAATGAAAACGCAAACATTTTTTGAAAGTCATGATGCCATCTCTATTCAATAAAGTCAGCCGCAGTTTCCCTTGGAGAAAAGTGCACACGTCCAGCTTCCATGAAAAGAAATCCTATTCCATGTTTTTCTTCTGAACTCTTGGGGCTAGTTAAACCTATAGACATGTGAACTTAATCTAGTTCATCTTTCGATGCTACTTTTTCTTGAGATGTTTAGGGTATCTTGGATTCAAAGGTTTTTCATATGAACTTTGAAGAAGTGGATCCGTAAGAATTTGTTGATGTATTCGTCATTTGACTGTACAGTATTTCATAAAAAATTAGCATCCACTCAAATCTCTTGAAAATAATCTTTCTTTGTGATTCAACCGTGCAAATTAAAACTCATAGGACTCAAATAGACATGGCAATTCAATCTTGTATTTTATATGCATTTCAAGAATCCTCCAATCAAAGAAGCCATCGTTTATAGAGATATCCATGTAGGGTGTTGTTGGGGATGTTCCCTAGCACCAAGACCCAGCTATGTCTTAACCCGGCCAAAGAGCCAAAAGGCTCCATGGGCCAGAGCCTTTGCCGGGTCATGGAGGAAACAAGAAGGCCCAAGGCCTGACAAGATATTCGGCAGGAGGCCGGCTCATGAAGAGGCCCGGTGGGCCGGCTTACGAAGAAGACTCAGATGAAAGATTCCTCAACTTGGGAGGAAAGATGAATGTAAAGTTAGACTAGGATCCGTGTTGAGAGTACGACCCGAAATCTCATGTAAATCTAGGGACTCGGCCTATTATATAAAGGGGAATTCCTAGGAACGAAAAGACTAAGTTGCAATCTCATGAGAGCTAGGTTAGTGAATTTGCATCCTTGTAATCGAGATCTCCAGCAATATCAATCAAGCAGGAAGTAGGTCTTTACCTCCACAATGAGGGGCCGAACCTGGGTAAACTTGTGTCCTTCGTTCCTGACCAACCCCGTTCAAGCAACCACCTAGTTGCGATGGCCTCCAGACTTAGTCCTTTCACGAGGACATCTGTCGTGACAAAACCACGACAGTTGGCGCCCACCGTGGGGCCTGCACATGGTGGTGTTGAGTTCTTGGAGGGCGCTCTCCCAGGGATTGAGGGATATGTGATCGGTCGAATGACGAAGAGTCACCGAGGCAAGCTCTACATCGACGACTCGGGCTGGGGCCCCGAGGCCGACTCAATCAAGTACGTGTGTCGGGTCCCCTTCGGCAAGATCCATGTCTTCATCGGCGTAATCGGCGACTCTGGTCCCGAGCCGGACATCCGCTCCGACATCGTCGAGCCGGCTCATCGCGCTAGACCTAGCCAGCCACAAGCCGACCGGACTAGCACCTTCGTCGGCTTCATCCATGGGGTCGACCTTTCGGGTTGTTCCGCGTCCTGCGGCGACACACTGTCAATTCAGACGGAGGATCCTCGGTTGGGGACATCGAGTCAATCCTTCCGCTCTTCGATGACAGGCTCAGGGCTACTCCGACGACAAGATTGATCCAGAGTTTCCCGAGCCGCCTCGCCATGCGATTGTCTATATGGCAGGCAATGAAAACAGCGTAGGGACCACGGCGGCCTAGAACTCCACGGCGGTTGGTCCTGTAACAGGGACTGGTACCTCGGCACTGGCTCTCGATGCGTCCGGCTCTAGTCAAACACCGGCTCAAGCCTTGGTAGGGCTGATACCGCTTTGGGCATTCTCTTGGCGGCTCGAGTAACTGCAGAACATTTGGTCGAACGCAACACTGAGGTGGCAAAGCTTCGCGAGTAGATGGGTAAAGTCCAGGAGGATATCAATACCGGAAACACTCGTATGGCGGAGATACAAGCTCACATCCTTAGGAAAACGAGTGCCTGAAGGAGGAGGCATTACACCTCAGTTTTCGTCAGCACGGGTCCGATGCGGTACAGTAGAGGAGGCATCAAAGTCGGCTGCCGCCTGGTCTCGAGCCTACACGGTTGTTCGATACACCGCGAGATGCATCTATGCCAGGGGCAGGAACTGGTACACCAGAAGGAGCACCTGTCATACCCTAATTGACTCGGATTGTGCCTCCAAACACAACCTAGTTGCAGTGTAGGATCAAAAGTATGTCTAGAGGGGGGAGTGATTAGACTACTTGACCAAATAAAAATTTAGCCTTTTCCCAATTTTAAGTCTTGGCAGATTTTAGCAACTTAGCACAAGTCAAGCAATCAACCTATACATGCAATTCTAAGAGTATAGCAGCAGAATGTAAAACATTGCATATGAAGGTAAAGGGGAGGAATTTGGAGGGAGCAAACGCAATGTAGACACGAAGATTTTTCCCGTGGTTCCGATAGGTGGTGCTATCGTACATCCACGTTGATGGAGACTTCAACCCATGAAGGAGTAGCAGTTCTTGCGCGAGTCCACGGAGGGCTCCACCCACGAAGGGTCCATGAAGAAGCAACCTTGTCTATCCCACCATGGCCATCGCCCATGAAGGACTTGCCTCACTTGGGTAGATCTTCACGAAGTAGGCGATCTGCTTGCCCGTACAAACTCCTTGGTTCAACTCCACAATCTTAACGGAGGCTCCCAAGTGACACCTGACCAATCTAGGAGACACCACTCTTCAAAAGGTAATAGATGGTGTGTTGATGATAAACTCCTTGCTCTTGTGCTTCAAATGATAGTCTCCCCAACACTCAACTCTCTCTCACAGATTTGGATTTGGTGGAAAGATGATTTGAGTGGAAAGCAACTTGGGGAAGGCTAGAGATCAAGATTCTTGTGGTTGGATTGGAATATCTTGGTCTCAACACATGAGTAGGTGGTTCTCTCTCAGAAAATGAATGGTAGAAGTGTAGGCACGTTCTGATGGCTCTCTCCATGAATGAAGAGTGGGTGGAGGGGTATATATAGCCTCCACACAAAATCTAGCCGCTACACATAATTTACCAAACTCGATGAGACCAAATCGAGAAACTCGGTCAGACCGATTTAGTTCAAAATGTGAACGTTAAGAATTTCGGTGGGACCGATATGATCAACTCGATGGGACCGATGTGCTAGGGTTAGGGTAAAGCCTCAACTCGGTTTGACCGGTTACACAAACTCGGTGAGACCGATTTTGGTAATAAGCAAAACAGAGAGTTGGTCAAGCAAACTCGGTGGGACCGATTGCATATCTCGGTGAGACTGAAATAATTGCAACATGCAACAGAGAGTTTGCAAGCCCATCTCGGTGAGACCGAGATCCCATCGGTGAGGCCGAACTGATTAGGGTTTCTGGCAATGTCTATGTCAAATGAACTCGGTGGCGCCGGATAGATCAAACCGGTGGGGCCGAGTTTGACTTTTGGTTTGGGACATATGTGGATATGAGAAAGTGGTTGAGGGCTTTTGGAGCATATCACTAAGCATTTTCAGCAAGCAAGCCATTAAGCAACACCTCATCCCCTTTTAATAGTATTGGCTTTTCCTATGGACTCAATGTGATCTTGGATCACTAAAATGAAAATGTAGAGTCTTGAGCTTGAGCCAACATGTGTCCTTAGCATTTTGAGGGGTCCACATTCCTAGTCCATGCCATGCCAATCATTGAACTTACTGAAATGATCATCTTGAAAGAGCATTAGTTCAATGATCTATATGTTGTTGGGAATTACCAAAACCACCCAGGGATAGTGGCACTTTCATGCAGTCACCGCCGGCTCAGCAACATTTGCAGGCCCAGCCGCGCCCGATAGAACTGACTCATCAGCAGCTACCGGTCCAGCACCCACCTCATCGTTTCTAGACTCCGGTGGTTCATTACTCCAACCCGGTGGATAATGTGCTAGCGGTGACTCACAATCTCGCTGCAATTCCAATCACTAGAAATAGCCCAGTAGAAATCGAAGCCAGAAACGCGATTGAGATGCTAAAGACTGCAGTTACTCAGCAGGCAAATTACTCCTATAACCAGCAATGGCTTCACGCTACCCCTCACCTGAGTCGTAGCAGGAGTCGACACGCTGAATCCCCAGCAGTTTCCACTAGTACACGCCAACAACGCGAGCAGCAGCAGCAGAACCCGCCTTGGCCAGCAGTTTCAGATGCACATGCAATTGTCGATGCGGCTTGAGCTATGCGGGAAGCAGGAGCAGGGAATGCAGGAGTTGCACATACTCAGCCTGTAGAGCAAACCCCACCCATCGCGGCCCACCTGACCTCACGGGGCACTGGTCTAACCAACATGACTATTGGGATACCGTGCTTAGCGCCGGCCTTGTGCAATGAGCGCATGCCAAATGATTTGAAAGGACCTCGCAAGGTCCCCAATTACACAACAGATCTAGAGCTAGCTACGTGGATTGAAAGCTATGAGTTAGCCATGGATATGTTTGATGTGAGTGATGCGGTCTGTGTCAAATACGTGACCATGACGTTGGAAGGGCCGACACGCACGTGGACTGAAGAATTTGCCCCCTAACTCCATCAACACTTGGGAAGAGCTGAAGGAACGTTTCATCAAAAACTTCCAGGGAACCTGCAAGCACCCATGACGATTGTTGACTTGGAGCACTGCATCCAACGTGATGATGATTCAGCCCATCACCGGTTTCGCCGGGTTGCAAAGATTATTCACTCGTCCGACAGCATCTCGGCTGCCCAGGCCATTTTGATCTCAGAAAAAAACTATCACTTTCAACCTCTTGTTCAGAAGCTTGGTCGTCTCAAGCGAAAGGTAAAGTACATGGGTGATCTCATGGATGTTTTAAGTCGGTATGCCAAGTCCGATAACACGAAGGATCCAACCTCAGATGACGAGAAATCTGGCAAGAACAAGAAAAACGCGGGCAAGGGCCAGCAGAACAATGGGCACAATGGTGGTCAAGGGCACAATGGCAACCATAGCAACAAGCGCAGGAATACTGACGGAGGTTCAGATTTTGTCGCTAACTGATACGTCTCCAATGTATCTACTTTTCCAAATACTTTTGCCCTTGTTTTAGACTCTAACTTGCATGATTTGAACGGAACTAACCCGGACTGACGTTGTTTTCAGCAGAATTGCCATGGTGTTATTAATATGCAGAACTAAAAGTTCTCGGAATGACCTGAAACTTCATGGAGAATATTTTTGGAATATATAAAAAATAATGGCGAAAGAATCAACACCGGGGGGCCCACACCCTGTCCACGAGGGTGGGGGCGCGCCCACCCCCCTAGGGCATGCCCCCTGCCTCGTGGGCCCCCTGAGGCTCCACCGACCTCAACTCCAACTCTATATATTCACGTTTAGGGAGAAAAAAAATCAAAGAGAAGGATTCATCGTGTTTTACGATACGGAGCCGCCGCCAAGCCCTAATCTCTCTCGGGAGGGCTGATCTGGAGTCCGTTCGGGGCTCCGGAGGGGAGAATCCATCGCCGTCGTCATCATCAACCTTCCTCCATCACCAATTTCATGATGCTCACCGCGTGCGTGAGTAATTCCATCGTAGGCTTGCTGGACGATTATGGTTTGGATGAGATTTACCATGTAATCGAGTTAGTTTTGTTAGGGTTTGATCCCTAGTATCCACTATGTTTTGAGATTGATGTTGCTATGACTTTGCTATGCTTAATGCTTGTCACTAGGGCCCAAGTGCCATGATTTCAGATCTGAACCTATTATATTTTCATGAATATATGTGAGTTCTTGATCCTATCTTGCAAGTCAATAGTCACCTACTATGTGTTATGATCCGGTAACCCCGAAGTGACAATAATCGGGACAACTCCCGGTGATGACCGTAGTTTGAGGAGTTCATGTATTCACTAAGTGTTAATGCTTTGGTCCGGTGCTCTATTAAAAGGAGGCCTTAATATCCCTTAGTTTCCAATAGGACTCCGCTGCCACGGGAGGGTAGGAAAAAAGATGTCATGCAAATTCTTTTCCATAAGCACGTATGACTATATTCGGAATACATGCCTACATCATATTGATGAACTGGAGCTAGTTCTGTGTCACCCTATGTTGTAACTGTTGCATGAGGAACCGCATCCGACATAATTATCCATCACTGATCCATTGCCTATGAGCTTTTCTCATATTGATCTTTGCTTAGTTAGTTTTCCGTTCCCACTGTTACGATTACTACAAAACTGCTAGTGTTACTTTTGCCACCGTTACCGTTACTTCCATACTACTTTGCTACTAAATACTTTGTTGCAGATATTAAGTTTTCTAGGTGTTGTTGATTTGACAACTCAACTGCTAATACTTGAGAATATTCTTTGGCTCCCCTTGTGTCGAATCAATAAATTTGGGTTGAATACTCTACCCTCGAAAACTATTGCGATCCCCTATACTTGTGGGTTATTAAGACTATTTTCTGGCATCGTTGCCGGGGAGCATAGCTCTATTCTTTGAGTCACTTGGGATTATATCTGCTGATCACTATGAGGAACTTGAAAGACGAAAAAACAAGATTTATCCCTCAACTACGAGGGGAGGTAAGGAACTGCCATCTAGCTCTGCACTTTATTCACCTTCTGTTATGAGTAAATTTGCGACACCTACACCTGCTATTGATTCTTATAGGTCGCATGTTATTGATGATGCCACTTCTGCTATGCATGATACTCATGATGAAACTACTTCTATGATTGATAATACTGTGCCATTAGGTGAATTTCTTGATGAACAACTTGCTAGGGTTAGAGAGAATGAAATTATTGAAACTGATAATATTGATGAAAGTGATGATGAAGATTCTCCCCTAGATATGAATTGCTGATGTACCGAGGGTTATGTTATGGATGAAGAAACTGCTAGAGACTTTTTGCTTGCAAAGATAGATATGATCTTAAGAAACTGTTAGCTAAGCTGAAGGAAAAGACTTTGAATGCTAGAATGAAATATGACCCTGCTTTTGCTACTTCACCTATCTGTATTTCTGATAAGGATTATGATTTCTCTATCGATCCTGAGTTAATTACTTTGGTTGAATCTGATCCTTTTTATGGCTATGAATCTGAAATTGTTGTGGCACATATTACTAAATTGACATAAGCAAATCAGACTCAAGCCTCAAAAGATATTATTAAGTCACGTGAGAGCCGGCTTTCAGAGAGCTAGGATAAACCATAAGAGGCTACAAGGCCTGCTTCACATAAGCAAATCAGACTCAAGCCTCAAAAGCCGGTCTTTATGTCGTGCCTCAAAAACCGGCTTATTTTTTATTTTTTTATGTCATATGCTATTTATTTCTCTATATATGTATATTTGTCTATCTATGCATCCTCTTTGCAGGTATCAGTTTAATCAAAACCCGGATCACAAATCCAGCCGTGTCACATATAATGCCGGATCATAAAATTGACCGGGCCTTGAGTAATCCAATTTGTGCTCTATAGTATACTACAAAAATTTATGACTTTCTCACACATCTATTCACCACTGCAGGATGCTGCTAACGCGACACTACGATCAGAGACCCTTCGATGAAACTGTGTGCGATGCATTAATAGCAAATGGTGATGTAAAAAAACGTCAAAAAAGATGCAAAACATTTGCGACGGTGGATACATCAAACACGGTTCATATTACAGTTGTGTGTGTGATGCGTGACAAACGGTTAATCCATAAAAACTGTTTGTGATGAGGTAGAACAACATAAATGGGCGGCTATATAAAGGTGTGTGGGATATACGACATACATTTCACTCGGATGAACTGTTTGCTATTAGGGAATACAACATAAACGGTTAGCCAGATCAAGGTGTGTGCGATATACGGCATACAGTTCACTCGGACGAACTGTTTACGATTAGGGAACACAACAGAAACGGTTCAACTTAACAAGATGTGTGTGACATGCGGCATACAATTCACATAGATGAACTGTTTGCGATGAGCCAAAAAGAACACAAATGATTTGTGTAAACAAGATGTGTGTGATATGCGACAAACAGCCCACTCGGATGAACTGTTCGCGATGAGAAAATATAACACAGACGGTTTCTACAGTTAATTCGTGTGTGATTCTGTGTGTACAAAAAAAAGTTGAAAAATGCAAACTAGTTGCTTGCGGTGGCTAGGACTATCGCACACGATGCGTCTGCGAGTACTCATGTGCGATGATTAGTAAGTTGCACATATGTTTCCTAATGTTAACACGTGTGTGATAACACGTGACACCGCATACGGTTGTCAGGTTGTGTGCTCCACTTAGTCTTCCCGCGCTCCAGGGAAGGCTTCCGCGCTCCAACGATGGCTTCCCACGCTCCACATGGGTGAATTGTAAAATCCCCGCCTCTTCCCTCATCGGTTTCCCGCCACCAGTTAATGGCTTGCTGCATATGACCCAGGCGGCAATGCACCATTGCAACACTATGCGCAGATCTAGTCCTCACCCATCTACCATTAGTTATTCCAATCATGCTAGGCAACGACCAAAGCTTCGACGTCGACCCGTACCTGCATTACATCTTCGGTGATGAGAACGAGTCGGAGCAGGTTGGGGAGCAAGAGCTTCACCGGCCAGTGCAGGCACCATGGCCCGTTGGTAGAGATATCGCCGTTACAGTCCTTGGGCGCACAATAGACATATTGCAGAGGAAGTGTGATGAGAAGTTTGCCATCCACCATGCAAAAGATCTAGAGCTACTAGGCGGCATGATTGACGACCTACCCGAAGAGCCACCGTCACCGGTCCTCATCGAGAGCCTTATGCCCCGCCAGGAATGGGCACATGACCTCTGCAATTCAGTTATGAGACAACTAGTCTCCGGCTTCATCATTGTCGGCGGTGGCCGTGTCAACCTCGATCCCGATGATGTGGTGGCCAAGCTTCAGTGCACCCTTGGCGGCGTTGACGTCACCGACGAAGTAGAACATCACCACCGTGGTATCTTGAGGATGCAGGTGATGGGCGGAATTCCTACCAGGGCAGAGACATGGAAATGGAGTGGTTCCGCGGGCAGGTCACGCGCGCGATTGCATGCTGCCAAGCTCTACTGGAAGAGGCCCAGCAGCCCCAAGAGCCTCCCAGCGCCAGCAACTTCATAGGCGGAGACGGAAACCGTGGCCGTGGGTCGGGACATGCTACCTCTCGAGCACTGCGTTGGATTTCCCTGAAGAGGAGAGGATGATGCAGCAAAGTAGCGTAAGTATTTCCCTCAGTTTTTGAGAACCAAGGTATCAATCCAGTAGGAGGCCACGCACAAGTCCCTCGTACCTGCACAAAACGATAGCTCCTCGCAACCAACGCGATTAGGGGTTGTCAATCCCTTCACGATCACTTACGAGAGTGAGATCTGATAGAGATGATAAATAATATTTTTGGTATTTTTGGTATATAGATGCAAAGTGAAAAGTAAAAGGCAAAGTAAAAACAAAGCAAGTATTAAAGTGATGGAGATTGATATGATGAGAATAGACCCGGGGCCATAGGTTTCACTAGTGGCTTCTCTCAAGAGCATAAGTATTCTACGGTGGGTGAACAAATTACTGTTGAGCAATTGAGAGAATTGAGCATAGTTATGAGTATATCTAGGTATGATCATGTATATAGGCATCACGTCCGAGACAAGTAGACCGAAACGATTCTGCATCTACTACTATTACTCCACTCATCGACCGCTATCCAAAGATGCATCTAGAGTATTAAGTTAAAACAGCAGTAACGCCTTAAGCAAGATGACATGATGTAGAGGAATAAATTCATGCAATATGATAAATACCCCATCTTGTTATCCTCGATGGCAACAATACAATACGTGCCTTGCAACCCTTTCTGTCACTGGGTAAGGACACCGCAAGATTGAACCCAAAGCTAAACACTTCTCCCATTGCAAGAACTACCAATCTAGTTGGCCAAACCAAGCGGATAATTCGAAGAGACTTGCAAAGATAACCAATCATACATAAAAGAATTCAGAGAAGAATCAAATATTATTCATAGATAATCTGGATCATAAACCCACAATTCATCGGTCTCAACAAACACATCGCAAAAAGAAGATTACATCGAATAGATCTCCACGAGAGAGGGGGATAACATTGTATTGAGATCCAAAAAGAGAAGAAGCCATCTAGCTACTAGCTATGGACCAAGGTCTGAAGTAAACTACTCACACTTCATCGGAGGGGCTATGGTGATGATGTAGAAGCCCTCCGTGGTGGATGCCCCCTCCGTGAACTCCTAGCAGGCCCCAAGATGGGATCTCGTGGATACAGGAAGTTGCGGTGGTGGAATTAGGTTTTTGGCTCCTGTTCTGATCGTTTGGGGGTACGTAGGTATATATAGGAGGAAGGAGTACGTCGGTGGAGCAACAGGGGGCCCACGAGGCAGGGGGCGCGCCCTAGGGGGGGCCACCCTCGTGACCGCCTCTTTTGTTCCTTGGAGTAGGGTCCAAGTCCCCTGGATCACGTTCGGTGAGAAAAACACGTTCCCGAAGGTTTCATTCCGTTTGGACTCCGTTTGATATTCTATTTCTTCGAAATACTAAAATAGGCAAAAAAACAGCAATTCTGGGCTGGGCCTCCGGTTAATAGGTTAGTCCCAAAAATAATATAAAAGTGGAAAATAAAGCCCAATATAGTCCAAAACAGTAGATAAAGTAGCATGGAGCAATCAAAAATTATAGATACGTTGGAGACGTATCAGGCATCCCAAGCTTAATTCCTGCTCGTCCTCGAGTAGGTAAATGATAAAAAGAGAATTTTTGATTCGGAGTGATACTTTGGCATAATTTCAATGTAAAACTTTTTAATTGTGGTATGAATATTAAGATTACAAAAGTTCATATTGACATAAAAATAATAATACTTCAAGCATACTAACTAAGCAATTATGTCTTCTCAAAATAACATGGCCAAAGAAAGTTATCCCTACAAAATCATATAGTCTGGCTATGCTCCATCTTCCCCACACAAAATATTTAAATCATGCACAACCCGATGACAAGCCAAGCAATTGTTTCATACTTTAACATTTTCAAAACGTTTTCAATCTTCACGCAATACATGAGCGTGAGCCATGGATATAGCACTATATGTGGAACAGAATGGTGGCTGTGGAGAAGACAAAAAGAGGGGAAGATAGTCTCACATCAACTAGGCGTATCAACGGGCTATGGAGATGCCCATCAATAGATATCAATGTGAGTGAGTAGGGATTGCCATGTAACGGATGCACTAGAGCTATAAGTATATGAAAGCTCAACAAAAGAAACTAAGTGGGTGTGCATCCAACTTGCTTGCTCACGAAGACCTAGGGCATTTGAGGAAGCCCATCATTGGAATATACAAGCCAAGTTCAATAATGAAAAATTCCCACTAGTATATGAAAGTGACAAAATGAGAGACTCTCTATCATGAAGATCATGGTGCTACTTTGAAGCACAAGTGTGGTAAAAGGATAGTAACATTGTCCCTTCTCTCTTTTCTCTCATTTTTATTTTTATTTGGGCCTTTTTATGGCCTCTTTTTTCTTTCTTTTTTCTTTTTTTTTTTTTCGTCCAAGCCTCATCCCGACTTGTGGGGAATCATAGTCTCCATCATCCTTTCCTCACTTGGGACAATGCTCTAATAATGATGATCATCACACTTTTATTTTCTTACAACTCAACAATTACAACTCGATACTTAGAACAAAATATGACTCTATATGAATGCCTCCGTGATGTGCGGGATATGCAATGACTCATGAGTGACATGTATGAAAGAATTATGAACGGTGGCTTTGCCACAAATACGATGTCAACTACATGATTATGCTAGCAATATGACAATGATGGAGCGTGTCATAATAAACGGAACGGTGGAAAGTTGCATGGCAATATATCTCGGAATGTCTATGGAAATGCCATGATAGGTAGGTATGGTGGCTGTTTTGAGGAAGATATATGGTGGGTGTATGATACCGGCGAAAAGTGCGCGGTATTAGAGAGGCTAGCAATGGTGGAAGGATGGGGAAAAGTGCGTATAATCCATGGACTCATCATTAGTCATAAAGAACTCATATACTTATGCAAAAATCTAGAAGTTATCAAAGCAAAGTATTACGCGCATGCTTCTAGGGGGATAGATTGGTAGGAAAAGACCATCGCTCGTCCCCGACCGCCACTCATAAGGAAGACAATCAATAAATAAATCATGCTCGAGTTCATAACATAACGGTTCACCATACGTGCATGCTACGGGAATCACAAACTTCAACACAAGTATTCTTTAAATTCACAACTACTCAACTAGCATGACTCTAATATCACCATCTTCATATCTCAAAACAATTATCAAGCATCAAACTTTTCTTAGTATTCAACGCACTCAAAAGAAAGTTTCACATATCATGAATACCAAGTATATTAATATTAAGCAAATTACCATGCTATTAACGACTCTCAAAATAATCTAAGTGAAGCATGAGAGATCAATAGTTTCTTTAAAACAAATCCACCACCGTGCTCTAAAAGATCTAAGTGAAGCACTAGAGCAAAAATTATCACGCTCAAAAGATATAGGTGAAGCACTATGAGCAAAACTATCAAGCTCAAAAGATATAAGTGAAACACATAGAGTATTCTAGCAAATTCCAATTTATGTATGGCTCTATCAAAAGGTGTGTACAGCAAGGATGATTGTGGTAGACTAACAAGCAAAAGGCATAAATAATACAAGGCGCTCCAAGCAAAACACTTATCATGTTGGTGAATAAAAATATAGCTCCAAGTAAATTACCGATGGAAGTAGGCGAAAGAGGGATGCCTTCCGGGGCGTCCCCAAGCTTTGACTTTTTGGTGTCCTTGGATTATCTTGGGGGTGCCATGGGCATCCCCAAGCTTAGGCTCTTGCCACTCCTTGTTCCATAATCCATCAAAAGAATTTACCCAAAACAACATAAAACTCAATAGAAATCTCGTGAGCTCCGTTAGAGAAAGAAAACAAAAGACTACTTTAATGTACTGTAATGAACTCATTATTTATTTATATTGGTGTTAAACCTACTGTATTCCAACTTCTCTATGGATTATAAACTATTTTACTAGCCATAGATTCATCAAAATAAGCAAACAACACACAATAAACAGAATCTGTCAAAAACAGAACAGTCTGTAGTAATCTGTAACTAACGCAAACTTCTGGAACTCCAAAAAATCTACCAAAATTAGAAGACCTGGATAATTTGTTTATTGATCATCATAAATTGGAATCAGTATTTTATCACGTTCTGGTGATTTTTAATAATTCGGGCACTGAGCGCAAAGTTTCTGGAAATTACAGCAAGATCAAATAACTATCATCCAAGAAGATCCAATAGGTCTAACTTGGTACAAACACTAATTAAAACATAAAACCACATCTAAACAGAGGCTAGATGGATTATTTATTACTAAGCAGAAAGGAAAAATATTGGGTTGTCTCCCAACAAGCGCTTTTCTTTAAAGCCTTTTTAGCTAGGCATTGAGATTTCAATGATGCTCACAAGAAATACAAGAATTGAGGCACAAAGAGAGCATCATAAAACATGTGACAAACACACTTAAGTCTAACATACTTCCTATGCATAGGCATATTATAGGCAAACAAATTATCATGGCAAGCAAAAACTAGCATATGCAAGGAAGCGGAAAGGAACAATAGCAATCTCAACATAACGAGAGGTAATTTAGTAACATGAAAATTTCTATAACCATATTTTCCTCTCTCATAATAATTACATGTAGGATCATAACAAAATTCAACAATATAGCTATCACATAACATATTCTCAACATGATCCACATGCATGCGAAGTTGACACTCTTCCAAAATAGTGGGATTATCATTAACTAAAGTCATGATTTCTCCAAGCCCACTTTTATCAAAAAATTTCATAAGGTTGAATGTTATCCAAATATGTGGGATCTAAAGTTGACACTCTTCCAAACCCACTTTCAATATTATTTCAAACACTATTATCAATCTTATATTCATCATGGGGCTTGAATAAATTTTTAAGATCATATGAAGAATCTTCCCAATCATGACTATTGGACATAGCAAAACTAGCATCCCCAAGCTTAGGGTTTTGCATATTATTAGCATAATTTACATCAATAGAATTTATAATAAAATCATTGCAATCATGCTTTTTATTCAAATATCTATCGTGAGTCACTTCATAAAGCACTTCATCACACTTTTCAGATTTACGGATTTCAGGCAAAACCTTATAATGATAATCTAGTGCATCCAAATCACTAGGAATTGGTTCATCATAATTGGATCTCTTAAAAAGATTGGCAAGCGGATGAGGATCCATAGATATTAGCTTCTCTGTTTAGGAATAAATACTCAACTATTTTAACCAAACGAGCAAACGAGCCAAGTAAGACATCAAGGCAAACGAAAAGACGAACGTAAAAAAAAGGGCGAATAAAACGGCAAGGGTGAAGTGGGGGAGAGGAAAACGAGAGGCAAATGGCAAATAATGTAATGCGAGAGATAGGGATTGTGATGGGTACTTGGTATGATGACTTGTGCATAGACTCCCCGGCAACGGTGCCAGAAATTCTTCTTGCTACCTCTTGAGCACTACGTTGGATTTCCCCGAAGAGGAGAGGATGATGCAGCAAAGTAGCGTAAGTATTTCCCTCAGTTTTTGAGAACCAAGGTATCAATCCAGTAGGAGGCCACGCACAAGTCCCTCGTACCTGCACAAAACGATAGCTCCTCGCAACCAACGCGATTAGGGGTTGTCAATCCCTTCACGGTCACTTACGAGAGCGAGAGATGATAAATAATTTTTTTGGTATTTTTGGTATATAGATGCAAAGTGAAAAGTAAAGGCAAAGTAAAAACAAAGCAAGTATTAAAGTTATGGAGATTGATATGATGAGAATAGACCCGGGGGCCATAGGTTTCACTAGTGGCTTCTCTCAAGAGCATAAGTATTCTATGGTGGGTGAACAAATTCTTTGTTGAGCAATTGGCGAAATTGAGCATAGTTATGAGTATATCTAGGTATGATCATGTATATAGGCATCACGTCCGAGACAAGTAGACCGAAAGCGATTACGCATCTACTACTATTACTCCACTCATCGACCGCTATCCAAAGCATGCATCTAGAGTATTAAGTTAAAAAGCAGTAACGCCTTAAGCAAGATGACATGATGTAGAGGAACAAATTCATGCAATATGATAAATACCCCATCTTGTTATCCTCGATGGCAACAATACAATACGTGCCTTGCAACCCTTTCTTTCACTGGGTAAGGACACCGCAAGATTGAACCCAAAGCTAGACACTTCTCCCATTGCAAGAACTACCAATCTAGTTGGCCAAACCAAACGGATAATTCGAAGAGACTTGCAAAGATAACCAATCATACATAAAAGAATTCAGAGAAGAATCAAATATTATTCATAGATAATCTGGATCATAAACCCACAATTCATCGGTCTCAACAAACACACCGCAAAAAGAAGATTACATCGAATAGATCTCCACGAGAGAGGGGGAGACCATTGTATTGAGATCCAAAAAGAGAGAAGAAGCCATCTAGCTACTAGCTATGGACCCGAAGGTCTTAAGTAAACTACTCACACTCTCGGATTTCGGGTTCCGCCAGGCCCTCTAGGTCCGAACTCTGGGGTGCACGCGAAGATCTCACCCCCTACCTACCTGCACCTTGTCGCCTCGCAAGGATATAAACTACACAAAGAGCAACACAAGGGACACAAGGTTTATACTTGTTCGGGCCACCATTGTGGTGTAATACCCTACTCCAGTGTGTGGTGTGGTGGATTGCCTCAGGGGCTGATGAAGAACAATACAAGGAAGAACAGCCTCGCGAGGGTCTGTTCTTGGCAGTCTTGACAATCTGTTAGGGGGAGTTCGGTCGCTCTCTCTCTCTCTCTCTCTCTCTAGATTGTTTGATCTCTAGCTCTGTTCTGGATTCCGGATCCTCCTCCCTAGCTCTGTGGGTGGCTAGTCCTATTTATAGGCAGAGGCCCTGGGCCTCTTCCCAAATATTGAGCGGGAAGGGCGCCAACAATTGGCCATTTTGAAGGGGAACATCTAGTACACTTATCCTGACTAAAGTTGGTCCTCGTCGTCAAAGGCTCGGCGGTGATCTTGGCTTGGGCTCCACGATGACTTCCTTCCTGCCGTTGTGATGGTCTTGGTCTTGTTGCACGAAATGGTTGCCTTTGCTTGATGCTCCCGCTGCGCTTGCCTCCTTTGCACCAAAGAGGAAATGAGGACACTTGCGAGTGGCGCCCTCTGGCGCCCTCGATCGTCATGGCTTGCGTCATGGGCACCTCGTGAGGTACCCGCCTTGATCTCTCCGCCTCCTCGTGAGCCACCGACGAGGCCGTGCCTGAGGAAGCTTCCTGTCGTCCGCCCCGCGAGGCTTGGCCCCTCGCGAGGGTCTTGAGCTTGTGCTGATGAAGATGGGCCGTGCTGGGCCACCCCTTGAGCCACGCCGCAGGCCGCAGACAGGCAAGTCTGGGTACCCCCGTTCCCAGAACACCGATAGTAGCCCCCGGGCCCAAGGCATGCCTGGACTTGGCTTAGCAGAGAAGCGAAGGGCAAGTCTGGCGCCATGAGCCCCTAACAACTGCGGCCTCGAGCGCCGTGTGGCGGTTGATTGGGCGGCGTCCCTATTCCCCACGCCTCCTTATTTTGTGCCCGGCTAGGCGGACCCATGGTTGCACACAGTCATCCCTCTTCTCGCCGCTCGAGCGTCTCCTGCTCTTCCTCCTCTCGAGCTCCAATCTCCACTTCCAATCCAATCTCGAATCCTCCCCCTTCTTGTCGCCATGGCTCCGACGAAGAAGGGGAAAGGGAAAAAGCATGTGCCTCCGCCCCGCTCGCCGTCGCCGACGGCTCCTGCTGTCGATCGGTCGATCATACTCAACCGGGAAGGCTTGGACAAGGTCAGTTCTGCCCTCGCCACCATCTTCAACGAGTGCGGGAGGATGACGGTCTGGCCCGCGTCTCACTTCTCCATTGATGAATAGTCACCGAGGTCCGGTGCCGCCGACGCCACGTGGGCGGGACTGTTCCCCTTTTCCAATTTCTTCAACGCTGTGCTTTCCCATTACCAGATCCATATATGCATTTGGGTCCTGAATCCATTACTCTTCTTGCCGTTTTCGCCTTTGTCTGTGAGGCGATGATGGGCATCCCTCCTTCAGTTGCCTTGTTGTGCCACTTCTTCTCTTTGCGCCTCATCGACCCCACCCAATGCTCGGGGTGCGTGAGCTTCATTGCCGCACCAGAAACAACGGCTTCAGGGATTGATTTCAGCCTTCCTCCGCCCGCGTCTGGATTCCGCGAGCGGTGGCTGTATGTGGATGTCGCGGTGCCCAGCCCCCTGCTTTCGGAGCCAACATTGCCCGCTTTCCCCAATTCGGGCTGGGGCCAAGAGATGCTCACGAGCCCCCGGCTCGTCTTCGTCTGGTATTGCTTCGCGTACTTGAGGGGGCTCGGCATGACGGTGCCCAAGGTGGTGAATGAGTTCCTCCTATGCCGCATTGCCCCTCTCCAGCGCCATTCCCGCCGGATGTGGGCCTTCGGCGGGCGTGAGGACCGCATGAGGCTCCAGGAGGAGGACCTGACGCCTGAAGTGTTGAGGAAGGTTCTCATGATCCTGACTGGGGACCCTTCCCCCGGCAGCATCCGGCAAGGGGGGGCTGTTGTACCTTTGCTCAAACAGGGTGACTTCGTGAAGCGGATGCCCAGCTTTGACGAATGGGGCCAGGCCCGCAGGCCTCATGGGACCTCACGAGAACCCAGTTGTGGTGACTGCCCTTCCGATTGCCCACGGCGGTCCTTCCTCGAGTGGTGGAGCAGGAGGCAAGGGCCACCGAGGCCGAGGGGCCTCACGGGATGACTACGCCAGCGGCACTCCCGAGGTGGCAGCTCTGAGGCCCGTGACTGCTGCGGGTTGAAGGCGTTGAGCTGACCCAGCTCCTGTGGCCGAGGCCCCGATGCCCGGCTACCCTTCTTGGTGAGGCGACCGTGGCGCGGCGCCAGGACGACGCCCCTGACATTGGTCACCATGGTGCTTCTTCCTCGTCGCAGGCTGACCCCTGCGCTGAGCTCCTGGGCCGCTTCCGCGTGGACTTCGAGGCTCTCTGGAAGAGAAGGGAGGCCTTGGGTGATGATTACCCTTGTCGCCTGCTGAAGCGCAGGAAGTATTTCGCCATTGATGAGTAAGCCTTCTCCTTTCCTAGTTCCTTATTTTCCCGTTGCTTCGGCTGATCCTCGCTCCACAGGGCCCTTCCTTCCGAGCTCACGGAGATGGCTGAGGAGCCATCCCCCTAGGCCTCTCCCTCTCCACTGTCTCCAAACGCTCCGAGATCAAGCACTTTCCTCGTGGTGAGGCCGGTCGGAGAGGTGAGCCATCCTGTGGCTCATCATGGTTCCGCGCACCTCGCGACCCTCCTTCACGAGCCTTCCCGGGGCATAGCTAGCCCGCCTTGGGCTCCTTGACTGGTCGTGGATGGTGATTGGCTGAGGTCAGCCCTTCGTTCTTCATTCGGGGACGAGCCGGCTCTAGGCCGGGCTTCTGGCGAGGCGTGCCCGGCCATCGCGAGGGCGCTAGCCCCCAGCCCCCTGTCCAGAGGGGGAGTGCTGATTCGTGGCCCCCCGCGCACACCTAGGGCGGATGACGACGGGAAGACGTGCTCAAGCGCGCCCGGGAGCGCCGTGCCCTTCGCCAAGGGTTTCTCCAGAGGGCGGCTGACGCAGTGAGCCAGTTTGGTGTAGAGCTCACGAAAGGCAGCGCGCCTTGAAGCTGAGGGCCTGCGCCTAGCTGAAGAGGGGCGCAAGCTGAAGGTGGCCGTTGCCCTTGCGCGCCACCAGCGTGACCTCGACAATGAGAAAGCCGAGGTGTCGCTGGCGGCCTCACGGGAGGCCCGTTCCCGGGCCGTCGAGGAGGCCCGGGAGGCTGACCGGCGGCGTGAGGCGGCGGAGGAGCGGGCGCGGAAGCTCCAGGCCTGGAGCAATTCCCTGGAGCAGCAGGTGGAGCTGCGTGAGACGGCCCTTGCATCGATGCAGGGGGCTTCGGTTGACCAGACGGAGCTCCAGAGACGCGAGGAGGCACTAACGCTGGAAGCTGCCGAGCGCGCCCGCGATCTTGAGCAGCTGGAGACGAGGGAGCGCTTGGTGATGCTGGCGGAGGACGATGTCGCTGCGCGGGAGGCCCGAGTCCTGGAAGAGGTTGATCGCCGGGTGGTGACGGCCCGCTTGAACCTCGAGCGCGAGTTCGAGGAGAGGCTGGGGTTGATCAGGGCCGAAGCGAAAGGCAGGACCGCCGCCCTGAGGGCCAAGCTGGATGAAGTCCCGCGGCGGGCTGACGCTTCCCGGGCCGCCCTTGGCATGGCGCAGGAGGAGCTGACTTCCTCCCGCGCCGAGGTGCTTCTTCTACGTCCGGTGGACGCGCCGAGGCCGCTATGCCGGGCGGAACAAGGACGAGATATGCCAGCGGCAGATCCTGGAGCACGAGCATGGCCCTATGCTCCGCACGCTCCGGAAAAGAGCTAACACGGCCTTGGGCAACATCTGCGAGGCGGCCGTTGGCGAGCCTCATGCAGTTAACTATCTTTGGTAACCTCCGGTTCTTCATCGATGTGGTGACGCAATGGAGGTGCGGTCGGGCAGAGCCAACAGGTTGGTGGAGGGAGTCGCGCCCTGCTCGGGCGTGCCTTTTCTCGCGTCTTCAGCCATCTTCGGGACATGGACCCCAACTTCGATTTTGATGCCGCCATCGCCCCAGTACCCCAGGCCGTCCGGGACGACCTGGCGCATTGGGTGGAAGACAACGTGGATGCCCTCGTCAGGGCCTTCGCTACTGACGACGACGGCGTGGTCGTGGCCGCTGATGAAGGCGGCGTGGTGAACGGCCCTGACGCCGCTGACGGCGACGTGGAGGGCGATGGCGAGGCCAGCGACGCCAGCGACGATTCAGGAGGTGACCTCGAGGATGCATTGGGGGATTTATCTGATCGACCGCGTGCTGCTCCTGCTTTCTTATCACGCATGACGGAGTTGGGCTTGGCCCTGAAGGTTGTAAGAGCATTTTGGGAGGGGGAGCCCCTCATGTAAAAACTTGCAGTTAGGGTATTAGTAGATGCGATGTCACCCGTACGCCTGCGCCAAGTGGCTGGCCTAGCGACGAGCTGGCTGGCTTGTTTACCTTCGACCCGCGTGGGCCCCGAGATAGCCTGCGGAGGGCTGTGGCCCTCCGTTTGCTCCCTGGACGAGCACATTGAACCTGTGATGAGAACCTCCTGAGAGGGTGCGGTGATGGCGGTCCAGTATGCACGCATGCTAGGCCTGGCCCAGCTTGCGAGGGTCTGAATGTGCAACTATCCCTAGGTGGTTTTGGTAATTCATAACAACATATAGCTCATTGAGCTAATGCTATTCCAAGATGAACATTTCAGGAAATCTCAATGAATGGCATGGCATGGATGATGAAAGTGGATCCCTCAAAATGCTAATGATAAAGGATTGGCTCAAGCTCAAAAGCTCAATACTCTTCATTTTATATTTTAGTGATTCAAGATCACATTGAGTCTATAGGAAAATCCAATACTATCAAGGAGGGATGAGGTGTTGCTTAATGAGCCTCTTGCTTCATGTGCTTAGTGATATGCTCCAAAACCCTCACTACTTTCTCACATCCACATATGACCTAAACCTAAAGCCAAAAGCGGACTCACAGATTCTTCCTATCCCGCGGCACCGATTTCAAAAGTCATAGCCACTGCCACAAACCCTAGGCAAATTGGTTCTACCGATAGGGATCTCGGTCTCACCGAGATGGGATTATAATCTCTCTGTTTCCTTTTCATAACTTTTCGGTCTCACCGAAAGAGCGGATCGGTCCCACCGAGATTGCAATGTAAAATTTCTGTTTCCCTTCGTAATGTTTCGGTCTCACCGAAGAGCGAATCGGTCCCACCGAGTTTACTCGACCAACTCTCTGGTTAGCTAATTACCAAAATCGATCTCACCGAAGTTTGTGTAATCGGTCTCACCGAGATTACGTTATGCCCTAACCCTAACCATATCAGTCCTACCGAGATGCAAGTCGGTCCACCGAAAACCCTAACAAATACTAGGTTTACTAAAATCGGTCTGACCGAGTTTGTTGATTTGGTCCCACCGAGATTGGTAAATTGTGTGCAACGGTTAGATTTTGTGTGGAGGCTATATATACCCCTCCACCTCCTCTTCATTCGTGGAGAGAGCCATCAGAACAAACCTACACTTCCAACTTACCATTTCTAGAGAGAACCACCTACTCATGTGTTGAGACCAAGATATTCCATTCCTACCATATGAATCTTGATCTCTAGCCTTCCCAAGTTGCTTTCCACTCAAATCTTCTTTCCACCAGATCCAAATCCTATGAGAGAGAGTTGAGTGTTGGGGAGACTATCATTTGAAGCACAAGAGCAAGGAGTTCATCATCAACGCACCATTTGCCACTTCTTGGAGAGTGGTGTCTCCTAGATTGGCTAGGTGTCACTTGGGAGCCTCCGACAAGATTGTGGAGTTGAACCAAGGAGTTTGTAAGGGCAAGGAGATCACCTACTTTGTGAAGATCTACCGCTAGTGAGGCAAGTCCTTCGTGGGCGACGGCCATGGTGGGATAGACAAGGTTGCTACTTCGTGGACCCTTCGTGGGTGGAGCCCTCCGTGGACTCGCAAGGCCGTTACCCTTCGTGGGTTGAAGTCTCCATCAACGTGGAGGTATGATAGCACCACCTATCGGAACCACGCCAAAAACATCCGTGTCTCCAATTGCGTTTGAATCCTCCAAACCCTTCCCTTTACTTTCTTGCAAGTTGCATGCTTTAATTTCCGCTGCTCATACACTCTTTGCATGCTTGCTTGAATTGTGTGATGATTGCTTGACTTGTCCTAAGATAGCTAAAATCTGCCAAACTCTAAAACTGGGAAAAGTCTAAGTTTTTAATTGGTCAAGTAGTCTAATCATCCCCCCTCTAGACATACTTCAAGGTCCTACAAGTGGTATGAGAGCTTTCGTCTCCATTTGCTTTGATTTCCATAGCTTTTGGTGGTCATAGCCTTGGTTTCACAACCTAGGAGAGTATGGCGTCTAGCGAGGGAAATTATCACCGTAGAGGTCCTTACTTGATGGTACTAATTTTGCTAGTTGGAAGCATAAGATGAAAATGCATATTCTCGGACATAACCCCGCCGTTTGGGCAATTATTTGTATTGGCTTGCAAGGTGAATTCTTTGATGGGTGAGAGCCGAACCGTGAAGCTAATGCGGAAGAATTGAAGATGCTGCAATACAACGCTCAAGCTTGTGATATCATCTTCAGCAGATTGTGCCTCAAGAATTCAACAAAATCAGCCGTCTTGAGAATGCAAAGGACATTTGGGATACTTTGATTGATATGCATGAAGGTACCGAATCCGTCAAGGAATCCAAGTTGGATGTGCTCCAAAGTCAGCTTGACAAGTTCAAATTGAAGGATGGTGAAGGTGTCGCTGAAATGTACTCTAGGCTTGCACTTATCACAAATGAGATTGCCGGCTTAGGGAGTCAGGAGGCGGGGGGTGGCGGCGAGATCTATGGCAGCGGCGAGGGTGGAGGTAGTGACGGGGGCGGCGGCGAGGGTGGAGGTGGTGGCGGGGGCGAAGGGGATCGCGAGAGCGGTCATCTATTTGCCAATCATGTGAACTAAACAGTCAACATATAAAATAATTTAAATATATATAATATAGTTAGAAGGGAAACATAAGTTGGACCTGTAGTTCATTTTCTTATTATATAGAAAAATAGTACAGCACTCTGCGTTTTCTTCAAAAAATACATAAATTGGGCTGCCAAAATAAAACCTCGGATGGGAGGTCCACGGGCGGTCGATACATGACGGCCCTAAGAAAATACAAACATGCCTATGGACCTCCCATCCGAGGTCGTGGGCTGCGATGTTAAAAATGAAAGCCTAGACGGGCAGCCCAAAACCACCTCCAACACTTGCCAAAACTTCGTCCCTCGCTTTTCTCTGTGTTTCGCACACTCGACATTGTGTGGGCATTTTGGTATGCATCATATGAAGATGTGCTATGCATGAATGTTGATCGACATGATGTTAATCGGGCTGGTAGTTACATTTTCGACCATGAATAAAACTTCCAACATGATGTTAACCCTGTTTGAAAAGGCCGTGTTAATATAAATGCTCGCCTCTGAAAGTTGCGATTTCTTATCTCAAACTGAACTTGCAGTTTTATCTAAAACTGAAACTTGCAGTTTCTTCTCTTAGAATCACATTATACGCACTTTTATACTCCTATGAAACTACATTTTTTAAGTGCTAAAAATAGATCTCTAGAATTCATAACATACTTCATATGCTCAATACTGCAAATCTGAAATTCAAAAGACATTCATATTTGAAAGTACTCTCAAAATACACAACACAAAACACAATTCACAACTTGCAAATACTGACGACCCTAAGCTCCTCCTGACAATTCACAACCTGCCCGACTATTGGGCTAGGGGGGGGGGGCAGCCCCCTCCTATTCCTCGGCGGTAGACAGCCGCCCCGTGAGACGATGTGAACGGCGAGGGAGATGATGGCAGGGAAGCGTCGTCGGGCCAACTGCTTTTCTCCTCTTGCAGTTGGGTTCGGTCGACGAAGACTCCACCAACTCGCTCTGGTAGGACACCCTCACAAACAACACCCTGTAGATGCTCGATCCTTCAATCTCTGGTGGATGCTCCATCTGGGATCGATACTCCCACCACCACTCCCTCACGATCGGATTCGGTGAATCTGTTTGCTCCATGGCCCAGAGGAGCAGCTCTATGTACTCCGACGCGATTCCCTCCGGGAGTAACGCCACCTTTTCGCTCTGTTGCAGATATTTGGCCATGGATGTCGCCGTCGCCGCTAGTTGGTCCTTGTTGTCAAACCAAGACTATATCTCCAACATCCTAGCTAGCTTCACAGGGTCGCCGTCTACGGTCCTCACGTATCGGTTGTACTCCTCCATCGATCTACTTCTCCACAACACCTTCACTCACCGGCGGTGGTTTTTGAATGGTCGCCGAGATGTCGCTAGGTGGGCGGCGGGAGGCCGGATCTGCCCACACTACGACAGCAAGGAAGAAGGGGTCGGAGGCCCTCCCTCGCCAGCGGTGCTTGGGAGAGAACGGCAAGGCAGGCTGATCGGGACGCACCCAACAGTGGGTAAGAGCCGTCGCCGAGGACGACCGCGTGAACGTTGCACCTTCTCACCTTCCTCGGCGGAGAGGATCCGGCCGGATCTGTGACCAGCGGCGAGCAGAGAGAGAGAGAGAGAGAGAGAGTGGCCACCGCTGTCGTGTTTAGATCTGGAGAGGCCGAGACAGTGTGAAGAGAGCAACACTAGAAAGCAAGCGCGGAGGCTCCTGCCTACATAGTGGAATAGTACTAGTTTTCTTTTGTCTAACGGAGCCGGCTTGACCTCGTCAATGACTGTCGAGTAGTCTTCATGCATGTGGCCCGGAGGCACAGTTTTTGTCATTTTGATCTGAAGCGCCGGATTATAACATATAACACGAAAAAATGCAACATGACAAGAAATCATAACCTCACTGCCCAAAGGAGACTACATGAATCCCGACGGAAAAACTAGACGAGGAACAAAGCTCAAATTAAAGATAAACTCGTAGAAAAGGGGTCCGTCGATAGATGTCCTAATTAACATAGCCGGCTTGACCTAGATGGCAGCCGAGTAGTCACTGTTCGTGCATGTGCCCCCAATGATGAGCCCAACTCAGTTTTCGCTGTTTAACCCTCGCAGTGATCCGAAGCACATGACACCTAATTTTGCGAGATGACAAGAAACCTTTTTTTAGATTTCTCACCACAGCTACAGCCATGTACAACACAGCCTGCACGATATGTAGACGATAGCCAATCCAGGCGTGTCTGCTGGAGTCTGGTAACATGCATGGATGAACTGATCTTCCGTGTCTTGCAGGGATCGTCCAGGCACCAACGTAGTACTACAACACTTCTCTAGTACTACGAGTGTGCCTATGGTCGGTTCTCAATTGCCATCCCACATGTGTGTGCGAACGCAATATGACGCGCGTTCCATTCGGAGAGCAGCGTGCCAGACCGATCGACCGTCTGGGGTGCGACGCGAACGCGACGGGCGTGCTGTATACTCCGTACATGTGTACCGCCGTTTTCTAGACACTTTTCTCCATGGCGCGGGCGCAATCCATGGATACAAAATTAGTATATTGTATACTATTTAAAAGTCGAGGGCGGGGCTTTTCCTGCGCGGTAGGCGGCGGGGCAGTTCCGCCTAGTCGGTTCGACAGAGACGCGAGAAGACGAGGGAGTAGGCTGCTGCAAACGTAGGGCTGTGTGATTTGACAATGATTCTTCTTTGGACAGGTGGGGCCCGTGATTTGACTTGCCATTATCATTTTAATCATGGGCGCTATGACCGCGTGAGTCTCCTGATTCTGACCACCTCCATACAGTGCCTCTCCCAATGCTCCACCATGTAGTAGAGGCTGGCTCTTGCATGAGAGCCCACTTCTCCACTTTTTCCTTGCCTCTCTTTCCTCCACATATGCAAAAATGCCATGTAAAGCGCACTATTGTACTTACTTGCTCCCTGTGTCCCATAATATAAGAACGTTTTTGGCACTACACTAGTGTCAAAAATGTTCTTATATTATGGGACGGAGGGAGTGCGAAGAAAGAGATAGAGAGGAGTAAAAAATATACACTTATAGCCAACCTTGTTGTAGTATGAGTGACTAAGTGATGACTATGTATGACATGCCAACATCAGATAGCCTAACACACCGTGTTAAATCTCCAAGTATGCCGACCATGAAAGCGACGCGACGGTCGTGGTAGGCGCGACCATGATATGGGCTCTGGCAACCCTTGGATCCGAGATCAAGCGGTCGCATGCTAAGTTGTGAAAATTTGCAAAATAACCCTCCAGGATAGGATATTCACCCATAGGTCTAGAATCACGCCATGCAACCGTTCGATCTCAGATCCAAGGGCTCTCGGAAGCCAGTATCATGGGAGAATGGAAAGCCACTACCCTGCCATTCGCACGCTGGCAGTTTGCTCCTACTAGTCCCTGCACGTCCTTTAATACTACGGCGGTTCGCTCCTAGTCGTCCCATCCATTCACATTACGGCAGTTCCACTAATCCTAACCCTCCTCCCAAATCCATGGTGTCCCAAATCTCCCCGATCGGCGGTGAGTACAAGGTCAGAACCATCACCGGCGATGAGTTCGAGCCATCTACACCTTTTCTTCCGCGACGGTGAAAGGATGCCTTTCTCGCTTCAGACGCATGTTCGAAGACTCAGATGATGAGTGGGTCGCTGAGCTAGATGTTGAGTACACCACAGTCCTGGGACGAGAGAAGGATCTAAAGGCGAAGAGAGGAAGAAGCCCGCCGTGATCCGTGTTTGCGTGCATGACTTATGCTTGGTCTACCACATATGCCATGCAGACGTTGAGTGCCGTGGATTTTAAGGACTTCCTCGAGAGAAACCTAGTCAAATTCGTATCAGAGAATTTGGTAACGACAAAGAAGTCCTGCGTCGAGATAGGCCTCGTTGTATGCAACACCTTCGACCTCCAAAAGAATCGGCCGGTGTCCTCTCGTCACCTTCAATGCCGACTCGGCAGAGCCATGGTTCATCCTTCGTACGGTAAACTGGAGAAACCTCCATACACGTTTCATCGTCATGCATGGCAGCAGAATGTACTAGATATAGACCACATCCACTACGCTGCAATGGATGGCTACCTTTGTTTCAATATCTACAAGGGTTGGATGAAGAGCAACAGCCAAGTTGTCAGTTCAAGCAAAGAAGTATCGGCCAAGAGGAAGAGGGACAAGGACGAAGTCGAGGACGTGGACGAGGACTCCGAGTAAGGTGGTAGTGTCATTGCTCCTGGTGGTTCTAATGCAGTGTCTACCGGGATAGTTGCAAAGTTTAATTTCAGGTGTGCTTAATTTAATTTGAGGGGTGTGTTGTCTTTGAGCCCCAATGAGAACTATGTTATGTTTCTTCTTGTTACTTTAACTCTTCAAAGACGTACATACTAGTATTTCTTACATTTCATCTTTTAGTTGGTATAGTACTACCACTCGTTTCTTCACATTATATACGTACAATATATATGTCCAACATCATATAGCCAGCAGTTTAGTTGTCAAAGAATTTCAGGGTGCTTAGTTTTGTCAAAGAATTCCAGGGTGCTTAGTTTTATTCGAGGGTTGGGTTGTGCTGGACACCATTATTGTGACTAGCCTTTTAAATAGTACTATATGCATAATTTGGCGACCAGCGCTCTCTATATCTACCACCTTTTTTTTTAATTTCAAGTTTTGCTCCATGGCGTAATCCATTGATACTACTGCTGTACAAAAGTATACATTTTTTAAAAGGCTAGAGGGTGGGGCAGTCTAGCTTGGTCGGTTTCACAAGAGGCGAGGGCCTTTGTGATTTGATGGCTCATTACTGCTGGAAGGCGGGGCCTTGTGATTTGACTTTCGTCAGATAAATGCTACCGACCTGATCGAGGAGGAGCAAAGAACCGTCGCGGTATACTCAAGTTTTCCTTTGAGTAATATCGCTGACGGAGGAACACGTAAACACGGCAGCCCAAAGGCCATATGGCGATAAAAATGATCTAATTTGCTAGTCATCTCATTGTTAGCATTGTTCTATTCATTCCCTAAAAAAACCATTTTACTATTCATGCCTCGCAGAGAACGTGACACGTGCGGCGAAACACCCGAAGCAAAAGATGAAACACATCAGTAAAAGAAGAAGGAAGATTATCACCCCAAATAATCTAATTCGCAGTGGAGTCGTAACTGCTTCTTCATCGCCTCCACGACCTCCATCTCCTTGCGCATCTCCTCCGCCATCTTCTTCATTCTGTCCATGACGCGGGATTTCTCGATGCGAGCCTTCATCATCTGTTCCACGGCCGCATTACGTACCTTGATAGCAGCCGGGTGCTCGATGCGAGCTTCGCCAACTCCTCCTTCGTTCCATGACGAGGGCCTGCAGCATCTTCATCGAGGAACTACTATTCTCATGCAGCTTCTTCCAGCCGGTGTTCTTCTCCTTCAACAGGTCGATCTTGTGGCAGAGCTTCGCCTTGTCCTCCTGAAGTCGCATGATTTCGCCGGTCGCCTTCTTCTCCGAGGCAATGCTCTTCTTCAGCAGCATCACCAAGCCGGCGGTCAACTCCCCCGCCGATTGAGCTCAGCGGGCATGTCGTCGAGGCTCTCCTTCAGCAACTCCATCAAGCCTTGGATGGACTCCTTCTGCTTATTGAGGTGCTTATTGAGCTGATCGGGCATGCCGTCGAGGGATAACGACTCCAGCTCCGCCGACATGTTCGCCTCCACGGCTAGGGCGCTACTGGGAGCCATCGCCTGCCCGTGAGAGATCTTTCGAGGTCTCTGCGTGGCGGCGAGCCCTCTCTTTTTTTGCCGCAGCCTTGGTTGCCGCTCCCTTGTTATGAGTAGTTCTCGACCTAGAGCTCTGCTCACCGGCCATGGCAACGATTTTACCTAAGAATAAGCACTTATGAGGAGGAAAGGTAGAGTAATTTTTGGTTAGGTAGTTCCCCTTTTTATAACCGAAGTACTAGCACTAGTACTAATACCTACATAGTGGGAACACGTTCAGGTTTGGTACGTACTAGTAGGTGTGAGCAGGCTTTCGAATGTGATGGGAACAAGGTAAAGATTAATTGATGGTTTTGGTTTTGAGACCCGAAACGGCTCCCGATGAGTTTAGCGGAACATAAATTTCAAGTACTACAGTGCTCAAATGCGTAAATATTATGTTACTCTCAAAAATTGGCACAAATACGAAGGAGACAAATGGAAGTACTACTTAGCAACCCACGATTTAACTACTCGCATGCGCGCAGTGGAGTAATAATGTCTTTATTCCGCCCTCACGTCCACTCAATTTGCATGCGTTGTATTAATTGACCATCAATGAAGTGAACGACTTTACACACGTCAAATTATCACATGGGGTGGATCTTGGTACAAAATTGCGTCCGCCCATGTACCGCTGCAGCGCATGTAGGGAATGAGTGCGTGTGTGGCGTGCGTGCACATCTTCGCTTCGTGCATGTACCGCCAAGATGGCTCGGGGAGGACGAGTACATTCTTCTCGAACCAAAGACGTCATCGTGATCAATCCACGCAAGGAGGTCGCGACAACGCCTCCACATGTGCCACGTGGCTTCATGAACTGTAAGAGAGACACCGTAGCATGCCATTGGTATTCTAATTTACGTGCTTTGCACATACTCAAGTACTAGTAAGGTACACGTGCATTGCACGCATCAGATTTTGCAACCAAATTATGAATAAATACCACACTATAGCATGTAGGCTCACAGGTCATATATGCCCGATGTAGCCCTTCATTTAATTCTTATAGTTCATCTCATTGAAAATCAATTAGAGGGTGCTTGGATACGTTTAGTCCCATGACTAAAAGTAGTGAGACTAAAACATGCTAGCCTCATCCATGCTTGGATCCAAATACTAAGGAGACTAAAATGAAGTTAATGAGCATTTATTATCCTCCAAACCCTCCAATCCAGAACTCGCCCGTGGTAAAGGAGAGGAGTTAAATGAGGAGAGAGAGGACTAATCCACATTTTAGTAGGGGTACCCCTGACTAAATTTTTTAGTCTCAAGACTAGTTTTAGCCCCTCTTTAGTCAGGGGTGCTTGGAACTTTAGTCTCTTAAAGAGACTATTTTTAGTGAGACTAAAATAAGTCCCTTGGATCCAAGAACCCTCTTAGTTTTTATAAAAAAAGCTAAGAACGCGGGAATAGGAAAAACATGGGATTATAGTGGAATGTCGTCTTGAATCCTCTGAGGATTGTACGAGTGTTTGATTGTGCACGGAAAAAACGCAGAATTCTTTCAAAGAGGTTTGAGTGGATGGGATGTTTCCTATGAAATCTAGTGCAAATGAATCATATGGAAAAATTCCTATGGTTTACAATCCTATGAATCAAACAACCAAGACAGGAAAAATTCCTAATGATTAGAATCCTCCAAAATTCCTTTGAGAATCCTTTGAATCAAAGAAGCCCTTAATCTATTTTATGATTCATGGAATTGTACATTGTAAAGCATAAAGTAAAAACAAATAATGGCAATTCAACTAGAAAAAAAGTTTGGGCAGTTATGATACGGAAGATTCTAGAACAAAAGAGAACCACTGTTGTTTTGAGGTTTGTGCATTATGCTTAAGTTCATCCATGGAGTCTGCTAGATTGTACATGTGGCAAAATCCGGTGGGGGGCTAGAAGATGGTGCTAGGGGCTGAGTGGAGGGAGACTATGAAGGAATGCACAAGTGCGAGACCGATATTTAGAGAGAGGGGGCGAACACGTGCCTTTGTTGCCTGTGATGGCGGAGCCATGAAAAATAAATGAGCTAGGGGCCAAGCATTGCTAATCCTTTACGAGGAGGGTCAATTCATGAAATTAAACCTTTTTAGCAGCAATTGTCTAATGATCACATTCATATTAGCCTCGACATATAGTGATGTTAGGGGGCAGGGCCCTTCATCGCCTTCGCCATTATGCATGCGTCCCGAGAGATGAAGCGGAAGGCATGGATGATGAGAGGGGGACGTTGGATATATAATTAATGTGGGTGTATTAGCTATATATGTTAATCCTATATAGATAGGTATAGATTGATCGATGTGGACGTGGGAAAGAGGGTGAGACCTCACTGGATATATCGATTGATCGGTTTGTGTGGAAAAATATGAAAGACCTAGCTATACACACACATACATAGAGGAACATCGATCGTTGCGCATGCACGCGTGAGAGATAAAGAATGCCTGATATGATGGAGAGGGGGATGTGCGTGGGTGTGTGCCTTCATGGGAGACCGACCTAAAGAAAAAGATTGCATGCGTCATGATGGATAATGCCGACTGGTAGTGTGTGTGCATGCATGCACGAGAGAAAGTTAGTGGTACAATTATAAAGAGAAGACTACTGTGTGAGTGTAAAAGAATAGGTGAGGTCATAATCAATGTAAAGTTGAATTCAAATATTTGAATAAGAGATCCTGATGTTTGAAACCCATGCATGCGTGAATATAACGGAGATCTGCGAAGTGTGGTTTGGAAGCGAGCATGTTGTAATGTATACACATTGAACAAGGTCAGACTGATTTGAATTTGAGATACCGATGGCAGACATCATTTGGCCACGTCGCATCCGTGCATGGACACACTATTCTAATTGGAGATGATGGGCGGCTTTCGCATCACATATCTATATCTATACCCTATATATGTTATGTTTTATATTTTTTTATATTGTGTGCGGGTAACTTTAACTTTGAAAGATGGTCGTTGGATGAGGCGAATCCGATGGTCCAAAGATGGCAATTTGAGCACTATTGGCCGTTGGATATCATCTAGATTCCACCAGATTTTGCCACATGTATAATCTAGAAGACTCCATGGTTGAACTTAAGCATAATGCACAAACATCAAAACACAAGAACTTCTTATTTGTTCTAGAATCTTTCGTATCAGAATTGCCCAAATGTTTTTCTACATGATTTGCAATTATTTGTTTTTACTTTATGTCTTACAACGCACAATTCCATGAATCTTAAAATAGATTAGCTTTCTTATTAAAAACTAGATGATTTTGAATGAAATGAACTATAAGAATTAAACGAACATCTACATCATGCATATATGACTCAAAGCTTGCATGCTATAATGTGGTATTTATTCATAATTTGGTTGCCAAATGTCATGCGTGCAATGCACGTGTACCTTACTCTAGTCTAAATGGTGTTTGTATGTGTGTGTGTTGTGCGTGTTGAGGTGCAAATTGTTTTTTTTTGGGTACACGTTAAGCTTGTTCTTCCGAAATTTCAAGCCGCGCCTTGTTATGCCGAAAATTCAAGCTAGCGTCTCTGTCATCGTGCTGCGAAACTCCCGCCTCTTCAACCCGCGCCTTGTTAGCCCGAAATATTTAAGATATATCTTTGTCTCGTTGTGCTCCGACAACTCCCTCCATCTCAACCCGCGCCTTGCTATTCCGAAATTACAACGCGCGCGAAAACTCCCACCTCCTGTGAAATCCCGACACGTGAAATGCCCGTGGTACCCCTGAACCGAAAGAACCGCCTCAAATCGGTGGGGGTACTTTCATAACTTACCCCACATTTCGGACAAGCGCGTCTCCAAGCCATGGTTCCCCACTGCCATCCCATCTGCCCACCCATTCATACACTGAGGCCACGAAAACCCGCAACGAAACCCCACACCCTGCTCCGTCCGTCACCTAGCCGGAGCCTCTTCCCCGATGACGTCGTCCACAGCAACACCTCGACATCCCTCATCCACCGTACCGGATGAGGATCCGTCGTCGATCTCATCGTCCCGCCGGTTCAGCCACCCCGTCCTCCACCTCCAAGGAGCTGCCCCGATGTTCCCCTCGTCTTTTGCGCCACCTCCATTCCCACACCACCGTCTTCACCTGCACCACCGGAAGAGCATCATCATCACCGTTTCCTCGGATGAAGCTGCGGCCTAATCAGCGCCACCAAAGAGGTTGTACACTAATCGCCGCATTTTCTTCTTGATTCGATCTCACGGTGCTGCCGGCGCTCGGTCCCGAGCCGACACGGCACGGCTCCATCCACGGCGGCATCACCGGCCACTTCCTCCACGGCGTCGCTCCCTCAGCGGCGACGTCCACATTAGTAGGAACTGCTGCTGCTTTAGCTCTCGCTCGCGCTGATGCTCTGCTCTTGCTCTCGGTCCCCTGCCTGGTCTGCTCTTTCTATTGCTCTTGCTCTTGCTGCTACTCTCGCTCTTGCTCTTGCTTGCGATGCTGCTCCGATTTAGCTACACTTCAGTCGACTGAATCGACTTTTGGGTCAGTCGATTTTCAGGGGGTGGGGGGGGGGGCTCGCCGGAGTTAAGGAAGAACCAGCCGCAGCGGGGAGGGGGGCTCGCCGGAGAGGTACCCCACTATCTATCTTAGGGTTCAGGATGGGGGCTGTGGTCGCCGGCGTTGGCGGGGCGGTGCCGTGGGGATCGCCGGAGAAAAAGCTCGGCACGTGGGGGCCTAGAGGGATGGCAGGCGGCGGACCGGCGGTGGGGAGTGTTTTCGAGGCGGTAGGCGGTGCCTTCTTGCCGCCGCGTGGTGGGGCTGCTGTTTGGCCGGTGGTGGTGGCGGCTCGTGGGGTGGAGGTTGAAGATGAACCGCAGGCCCTTGATTTCGTATCCAACGGCTGCAAAATCGAATGACCAGAGATGAAAAAGTCAGTCGACCGACGTGTAGTGTCACCTTGCTAGTGCGTTCAGTTTCGACAGCAAAATTCAGTTTCGACAGTTAAGTTCAGTTTCGATAGTTAAGTTCAGTTTCGACAGTTAAGTTCAGTTTCGACAGTTAAGTTCAGAGATGAGCGGCTGATGTATTTTACATCTAGCACTTTGTGGTTATGTATTTTACGTCATGTATTGGAGATGCTATTAGAATTCCACTCAGGTTAACGTTGTTCGTTGTTTCTCTTGTCCTGCTTCAGCCTCGGCGTCGTCCAACTCATCGGAGCTGCTCCAACGACGAAACCCTCCATCACAGTGGAGCAGTACCTCTGGCTCCATCTCCAGACGCCTAAGATCTTCTTCCCCTCCTCCGACTGCAAAGTCAGCTGGAGCATCCTCACCGGCCAACCCAATCACGCTGAGATCGACATGGCTTCACCAAAGAGGTTGTACACTTGTTGCATCTCTTTTTTACTCTACATGTTATATATATTGTCCACTGAGCACTCATAGTAACGGGAAATACGATTATTTTATCCTACTATATGACAAGCATTGAGGTGCCAGGCAACTTAGCTATCCGTGATGGACTCTCTTGAACGCCATCATTATTTATCTCTGTGCGTTTGAGCTGTGCATTTGTCGATGGGCACAGGAGTTGAGCTAGTATGGCGATGGCCTGGGTCCAAAGTAATAGAAGTAGCACAAAAACATTTTTAGTGTAGGATTTTCCTTGCTCAAGCCTGCCTACTAGAATCGCTTGATTGCTTGAAAGGAAAAGTGAACGAAAAACATAGGAATTGGAAAGTTTCCTATGGTACTACTTTTCATGAATTTGGTGCAAAGGAATGGAGCAAAGGAAAACTGTAGGATTTGTTCCTTTAGTGTCTCCTTGAAAGAAAAACCGTAGGAATTCTAATTTCCACTTCTCCTCATTTTCATATTCCTATTCATCTAGCACAAGACTAAGAGATAGTAGCATAATAGCATTATAACCGTAAATTTTCTTGTGGTTTGACTTAATCTCACCATGCTTTTTTGCATCCTATGATGTTCCAATTGTTGTGAATCAAACACCCAGATTGGCAGAAATCCCGTGTTTTTAAATTCTCTGTTTTGCACATGCATTCCTATCCTATTCCTGTCTATTTCCTATCCCTGCATTGTTAGAATCCTCAAATTCAAACAAGCCCTTACTCAATTACTTATGTTACAGATATGTGTCAAAGAAAACCTTGTGTGGTTTGTCCTGCTCTGCGGTCTTTGTGCTCCACCCCAGCTCATTTGCTCCAACGACGGAAGGGTTCACCACAGGGATCCGCTCTCCAGACTGTCTTCGCCGCCTCGGATCTTCTTCCCCTTGTGGCAGCCACGACAAATGCATTACCATCATCAATCGGCAGATGACCTTGAGGACTACACGGGTCCGCAAGAGAGGTCGCACTCTTCCGTGTCCGCTTATGTTATGCGTCGCTTAATATGATGACATGCTACATTATCGTCGTGTTCACCTATTAGACTTCGTGTCGTGTCCAAACTAATCTTTGAAACTTGAGTTTTTAAATGGTTGTGGGGTACATATTGGGGCAGCAATCAGTACTATCTGTCTACTATCTGGTTAAGCTCCGGTGTCTACTATGAGTTTCATGTTGGGTGCAAACAAACATTAAAGGAGCCATTATCGGTATTTTTTAACTAAAGCTATTATCTGCCTGCTATCATTGGTTTTGGGTCTATCCACGCTTGCTACTATCACTCTGGATTTGTGCATGCACTCCTTACATAATCTCACTATGTTTTATTCCTATGCATGCCGCTTATTGTACACAATGGAACTGATCATGTAGAGCAAAAGATACGAGTCTTGCGTGGCAATAAAATTTCATGCAGACGTCGTTCCATGGTGGGCGCAAAGGCAGCCCCCTCCACCCATTTCGGATCGTAATCAAGAGGAAGATAACTGTTCTGAGGGGGATTCAGAAGGAGAAAACCACTCCTATTTACCCCATGAGGTAACTTGGCATGCTGATGTTGGTAATATCATGCATATGGTGCCTTGCATTGCTTACTGTATACATTAAAGATGTCATCTGCTTAGTTTAGACATGCTTTGTGTCAATGCCATCTGTTTAGTTTCTTTATCGTATATGTGAATCATGCAATGCCATCTTGTCTAGCCATGCATCATATATGTGAATTTTGCAATGCCACCACTGGTTAGCCACCATCTTATATGTGAATTATATCATGCCATCATTTTTTTATCACGTGTTAAATTTGTCAACAATTTTAGTACATTCAATTACTCTTCCTGTGCATCGACCATTCGGCACGGTCATGGAAAAATCTGGAGTGGAAACAAGGTCTTTAGAGCGCATAATGCTATCTCGACGAAGCATGTCTTCTTTGGTTACCGATAGCTCCTCGTGAGGAGGATTCGCAGACAGATGACCAGTCATATTCCCCCCCCCCCGAGGTGCATGCCCTAACTTGGCAGGGTTATGTTGCTCATATCGTGCATATGGTATCTTGCATTGCTACGTCATTTGCTTAGTTTAGACATGATTTGTATGAATGCCACCTGTTTAGTGTCTAATTACCATATATGTGAATTATGCAATGACATCTTGTTGCAAGACATTATATATGTGAATTATGCAATGTTATCTTGTTGCAAGGCATTATGTATGTGAATTATGCAATGCCATGCTGTTTAGGTAAGCGTCATATATGTGAATTATATCATGTCGTCCTTTTTGTATTTCTCATTGCTTTTGTTGACAATGTTTGTATATTCAACTGCTCTTCCTGTGCATCAGCCATTTGAATTGGCGATGGAGAAATCTGGAGTGAAAACAAGGTCTTCGTGGCGGAACAACGCTACCTCTTGAAGCGTATATCTTCTTTGATTCTGAGATAGCTCTTCGTGAGGAGGATTCAGAGGCAGATGACCAGTCCTATTATCCCCCTGAGGTGTATGCTCAAACTTGGCAGGGTTATATTACTCATATAATCATATGTTGTATTGCAATGCTTAGTTTTTACATCATTTAAACAATATTGAATGCCATCTCCTTAGTTGACACATCATATATGCGATTGCCCTCTGCTCACTTCCTTAGTATATAAATCATATGTTTGAATTATGTCATGCCATGATGTTTACATAGACAGCATGTATCTGAATTATGGCATGCCAAAACATTTTCTAAAGACATAATATAGTTATATCATCTCATCCTGTTTACATAGTCATCATATTTTAAATTATGTCATTCTATCCGTGAATTATATCATGCCATCATGTTTCCATCGACGGCATGTTTGTGATTTATGGCATGCCAACCACTTTAATAGACACACCATATAGTTATATCATGTCATCCGGTTTACATAGTCATCATATTTTGAAGTATGTCATTCTATCCTATTTAGTTAGCCATCATACATGTGAAATTGTGTCATGCTATCCTGTTTAATTAGCCATCATATATGTGAAATTATGTCCTGCTATTCTGTGTGCTTAGACAACATAAATGTGAATTATTTCATGCCTTGTTTTCTTCCCTACTATCCATTGCACCTGTCTATCTTACAATGTCTCGTACATTCAATTACTTTTCTTGTTTATCAGCCATTTCAATTGGAGGAGTGATGGCAGATTCTGTGGGAGTAAAACACGGTCTTGAGAAAAGATCGTGCTACACTGTCGATGCAGATAGAACCACGGTTGTACTTGCCCAAGAACCAGCCCCACCACACATAACCCACACTCATGCAGATTGTACCCCTACCCAGTTGGACAGAGAACCAGCTACACCCCTTCTAACCCCAACCCCAGCAGATAGACACCCAGTTCCCGTTGACACATCACCATCTCCACCATAGAGCACCCAAACACGAGCAGTTAGTAAGGCAATTGCAGTGCCCAAATCACGAGGACCATCACTCCGAACCCGAAGTCAACGCTTAAAGCAGAAGAAGAACTGTTCTCAGGTTAGGTTCCGTAGCTATGGTTCATACTACTTTACTCTTGCATCACTGTATTTACTGATACCAACCAATTTCAAATTTGAAGGATACAATTGAAACTCCAATGGCGCAATAGGTATGTTTTAAACCTGTTTCTTCAACGTGTTTGGCTGTTTGCTGTTGTAACTTGCTCTATGTTGATTTCAGTTTCAATTGAATAAACAGTTATGTTCTCATGCCATGCACATTAGAAGTGTTGTTATTGCCGTAATTTCCCACACTTATATTCTGTCTATGCTGCTTTGTCTTAAATAGATATGATTCGAATCAGATCTATCTTGATTTGGCAACATAAACTAAAATGATATAGACCATACAGGACCATACTACATAGATATATGTTTGTTTCATCTTTGTTATCCGTCCACCTTACTACCGAATCTGGTTTACCAAAATGAGTTTCATATACTACATTGTAAACCTGAGATGTCTTTGTTTGTTTCTCTTTTAGAACACGGATAAAATATTGGAGAAGAGGACCCTGTTATGCAATGGTAAAGGAAGTAATGCAGATAAGGTCCAAGATAGTGAGACATCCCTGTTGGTCTCCAAGAAAGCTGATAAAAACTATATTGAAGACACTGAGACAACCTCAAAGTCCTGTCTTGATGTAGTGTTCAAGTTACTGGCTACCACTGCTGGCACCAGCTCTTCGAACTCGTTGCCTGAATCAGTTCGGCTTCTTGAGTCTCAACTTCAAGTTGAAAGACATCGATCAGATGTTATGCGACAGGAAGCCGAAGGACTGAGGAAGTCCCAGCAGAATTCAGATGCATACTTTCTGGTGCAACAAAGAAGTTACCGGAGGACTTAAGCTCCAAACAAGAGAAAGTTAATAAGCTTGCTAAGCATCTTGCCAGCATTATGGGTACCCGGGATATTGTTTCTTGAGCTCTTCTGAAGTGGTTTCAGTTCTGTACTTGTTTTGCTGCGACATTTATATGCTGCTGTGTTCCCTATATTTGCACTGGTGGTGAACTTTGATGCCGAGTGGATGTAATATGTGTAATAGCCGTGATAGCCTAGTGTAAGTTGCTTGCTTATTTATTTCCTTGTTGTCTTGTTTATTTTTTTGCTTATAGTCAGTGTAGTTCTTTTTCTGCGGTTTGCTAGTGGCTGCAATAACCTATTTTTTAAAACTAGGCCACAATAAACGCCCACAAAGAGGTGACACCTTGGGCCTATGGGTCAGAGAAAGCGATGGGCCTTCTACGGGCCGTAGAAACAATGGGCCTTCTACGGGCCATAGAAACAATGGGCCTTCTACGGGCCGTAGACACAATGGGCCTTCTACGAGCCGTATCATTAATGGGCCTTATACGGGCCGTATGATCGATTGGCCAAACATGGGCCAAACAGACCACATTCTGGCCATAAACGGGCTAGAGTTGGAATCGTACGTTCATGGGCCGACCATAACGGGCCATCGTTAATAGGCCGATTCGATGACGCTATGAAAACGCCCAACGATTAATCGACCACAAACGGGCCGACCGTCACCACGGGCTGAATTTTGGCCCACAAGCGTAAAATGACAAGAACGGGCCGTAAGTAAACGAATCGCCGAAATGAGCCCAAGAATAAATGGGCTCGAGAAGGCGAAAGATAACATGAAACGGCCCATTAGCGGAATAACGCGTTAATGGGTATAAAGTGATACCTTTGTTCTATCTGGCGATTTCACCACGGGCCGTTAATGGGTGTAAAGTGATACACTGTTCATTACGGGCCAGTTTCACCATGGGACGTTAATAGGCCAAGAGTTACATAGGGCCTCATATGGCCAAAAGACGTCATGGGCCATACAAGGGCCAAAAGTGAAAACGGGCTGGAATCATATTGGATGGCCCAGATGCCGCTACTAGGCCTAATTCGAATAGGGCGTAACGGGCCTTGGGTTAGCGGGCTGTAAATGGGCTATATGCGAACAGGCCGTTAACAGGCTTTCCATGGGCTGGCCCGCCACCTTTTGACCAAGTCAAACGGGCCGGCCTTTTCACAGCAATGGGCCTCTGTTGGACCGTGCCACAAGTCGATGTATCATAGGCGCCTTCTGTCCAATGAGTGGATGACATCTGTCCCAACGGTGAGCCGACACGTGTTTCCTCCAGCCAATGATGATTTTACACGTGGAAAATCCCCATTGGTCGGGGCTCTTAACAGGTTATCGGATCCAAAACTCGACCCGATAGCTTAACGGCGTTCGCTACGGTGGATGCCACGTGTCGGTCACCGCTGACGAAAAGCACTTCGCGTGACGCGCGATTTATCGTCATGGAAGTGGACACTTCCGTGATGATAATTTTCGTGATGTCATGGAACACTTCTACGACAGCACAAGTATGACTATCTTGATTCTGTCATAAATTTGTCATGGATGTACATGCATGACAAAAAACGCGACCTACTGTGACAAACACATATCATCACGGAAGTGTATTTTTTTGTAGTGAGGGCTGAACCCCCGAACCAAGTGATTAGTAAAAACGATTACTTCTCGTTCTTTGGGTTGAGGAAGGACTTCATCACCAGGAGTTCTCCAGTGGATATCCTCCTTTTTGGCTAAGGCACCAATGGCAACATAATTGTTTAGTTCTTCCTCGGTAACCCGGGATTTGACCCAATTGCAAGAAGTATACGTCTTAGCCATTTCTGAAAAAGAAATTTTATGCCGGTTTAAGTTCACATGGTTAAGCCGGCTTACGGTTAAAGGACAAATAATAATGAAGCATGACTAGGTATTAAGCCGGAGATTGATATTTCAAGATTACCGAAGAGCTAGTGGCGGCTTAAGAGGGGACTAATGATACCTGGTGGGTTACTATTTTTTGAGTTAAGCCGCTTATGCCGATGTTGAAGGAATAGATCCGCGGATGAGGAAAATGGCTAAGTGTTCAGAAAACAGTTTTCATAGATTGTTGCTATAATTTTGGATCTACGGAACGTCAGATAAATGGAAAATATTTAGACCTAAATTACGGTGCTTGAGCAGTTCATAAGATCCATATCGAGTTTCCGTTTGACAGGAGATGCCCTGATAGTGAAAATAAGTACTATGAACACTATCACGCATGAAAGATACCAAGATCAAGTAAAAAAAGGAGTGCCACGGCAAAGAATGAGGACGAACTGTGATGAACTCAGTCGAAACCCTAATGGATCTATATGGAGAGGAAGAAGAAGGACTAACCGGGGCTGTTGAGCAGCGGAGGTGCGTGGATGAAATCTGGACCGAACAGGTTGATGCACCGGCCATCGTCGGAGCAGAAGTGAAGGTTGACGGCAGCGGCGGAAGCTCGCGTGCTAGGGCGTCGCGAGGAAGAAGACAAGACGAAGAGGTGGGGGGGAGTGAAAGAGACCCTTGGCTCTATTTATAAGGCAAATGGATAAGTGACAGGCACGGGAACCGAGGAGACCAAAAAACAAATATGTGACAATATAGACGCCTCGATTTTTGGAGATTCATTAAATGAGGAGGTTCATTAAAGATTTTGGTGTTGAGTAAAATTAATGACAGGTGATGTCATGGTAGGTGATCATGATTCCATAGGATGACGTCACGGCGAGTTACAAATTTTCGTGAAGGTAATGAAGAAGGAATTTTTCTAAGTGTTGAAGGTTGATGTGAACAAGTTCAAACCAACCTGGGGCCTAATGTTGCGGTTATAACTACTGAGTTAACCCGCCCAGGAGGGGCCGGGTTAACTCCTGGCGACTCACAAGATGAAGCCCGTGAAGGAATCGAAGATGGCGGTTCATGAGGATGACTTATGAAGAGCCCAAGGCCCAAAGGCGGCTTAAGGCCCGTAGGTATAAACCGCCATATGTATGTGACTTGTACTATAAGGCAGTTGTAATTAAGTCACTGAGCCAGATACGTTTATGAGCCGGCCGGTACTCTGTAAGCCACCGGACGTCAACCTGAGTATATAAAGGGACGACCCGACATCGAGTTGGAGAAGAGACACCAAACCGAGAACTAGGTCAAGCGTATTCGCTCCCTGGTAATCGAGACATAAGCAATACCACCTCAATCTGGATTAGGCCTTTACCTTCACCGCAAGGGGCCGAACCAGTATAAACTCCATGTGTCCTTTGTCCCGTTCAACCCCTTTAAGCTAACCTAATTGTGATGGCTCCACGACTAAGTCCTCAGACTAGGACATCTGCCGTGACAATCCCACGACAGAGCCGCCACCGCCTCCTGTTCTTCATCGGGAGGGCTGATCTGGAGTCCGTTCGGGGCTCCGGAGAGGGAGATTCGTCACCATCTTCATCACCAACCTTCTTCCATCACCAGTTTCATGATGCTCACCGCCGTGCGTGAGCAATTCCATTGTAGGCTTGCTGGACGGTGATGGGTTGGATGAGATTTATCATGTAATTGAGTTAGTTTTGTTAGGGTTTGATCCCTAGTATCCACTATGTTCTGAGATTGATGTTTGTAGGATCGAAAGTATGTCTAGAGGGGGGGGGGGGTGATTAGACTACTTGACCAAATAAAAATCTAGCCTTTTCCCAATTTTAGTTCTTGGCAGATTTTAGAAACTTAGAACAAGTCAAGCAATCTTAACACAATTCAAGCAAGCATGCAAAGAGTATATGAGCAGCGGAAAGTAAAGCATGCAACTTGCAAGAATGTAAAGGGAAGGGTTTGGAGGATTCAAACGCAATTGTAGACACAGATGTTTTTGTCGTGGTTCCGATAGGTGGTGCTATCGTACATCCACGTTGATGGAGACTTCAACCCACGAAGGGTAACAGCTTGTGAGTCCACGGAGGGCTCCACCCACAAAGGGTCCACGAAGAAGCAACCTTGTCTATCCCACCATGGCGGTCGCCCACGAAGGACTTGCCTCACTAGCGGTAGATCTTCACAAAGTAGGCGATCTCCTTGCCCTTACAAACTCCTTGGTTCAACTCCACAATCTTGTCGGAGGCTCCCAAGTGACACCTAGCCAATCTAGGAGACACCACTCTCAAGAAGTAACAAATGGTGTGTTGATGATGAACTCCTTGCTCTTGTGCTTCAAATGATAGTCTCCCCAACACTCAACTCTCTCTCACGGGATTTGGATTTGGTGGAAAGAAGATTTGAGTGGAAAGCAACTTGGGAAGGCTAGAGATCAAGATTCATATGGTAGGAATGGAATATCTTGGCCTCAACACAAGTGTAGGTGGTTCTCTCTCTCAGAAAATGTAGGTTGGAAGTGTAGGTTCGTTTGGATGGCTCTCTCCACGAATAAAGAGGAGGTGGAGGGGTATTTATTTCCTCCACACAAAATCTAACCGTTACACACAACTTGCCAAACTCGGTGGGACCGAATTGGTAAACTCGGTCGGACCGATTCAACAAATCTAGTGACCGTTAGGATTTTTGGTGGGACCGACATGCAACTCGGTAGGACCGATATGGTTAGGGTTAGGGCATAACGTAATCTCGATGAAACCGATTACACAAACTCGGTGAGACCGATTTTGGTAATAAGCTAACCAGAGAGTTGGTTAGGTAAACTCGGTGGGACCGATTCGCTCATTTTGATGAGACCGAAATGTTACAAAAGGGAAACAGAGAGTTTACATTGTAATCTCGGTGGGACCGATCGCTCATCTCGGTAGGACCGAAACGTTATGAAGGGAAATAGAGAGATTACAACCCCATCTCGGTGAGACCGAGATCCCTATCGGTGAGACCGATTTGCCTAGGGTTTGTGGCAGTGGCTATGACATCTGAACTCGGTGGCGCCTGATAGAAAGAATCGGTGGGGCCGAGTTTGACTTTTGGTTTGGGTCATATGTGGATTTGAGAATGTATTTGAGGGCTTTGGAGCATATCACTGAGCACTTTGAGCAAGAGCCTCATTAAGCAACACCTCATCCCTCCTTGATAGTATTGGCTTTTCCTATAGACTCAATGTGATCTTGGATCACTAAAATAGAAAATGCAGAGTCTTGAACTTTTGAACTTGAGCCAATCCTTTTGTCCTTAGTATTTTGAGGGGTCCACTTTTCTCATCCATGTCATGCCAATCATTGAGCTTTCCTGAAATATTGGTCTTGAAATAGCATTAGCTCAATGAACTATATGTTGTTAGGAATTACCAAAACCACCTAGGGATATTTGCACTTTCAATCTCCCCCTTTTTGGTAATTGATGACAACATATAGATCAAAGCTTCGACAAATGACAATAAGAGTGAAAAAGATTGTCGCTTTCAGAAGTATGTGAAAAGCAAGAGCTCCCCCTAAATTTGTGCATAGTTTAAGATTTTCTTTGGACTGCAAATACACAAAGAGTTAGGATCATGGGTTACTCTTCCATGTCACATACATCTTGGTGGAGCGCTCAAAATGATAATAATTAAAATACATGCACTCATCACCAAGCAAAGTGAGTGATCATATGGAGATATAAAAGGATAATGTCATCCAACAAGCATTAAGGTAGCATAGATCAAACACATGATCATCCAAGTATCACACACAAGCATAAAGTATTTCAAACAAGCAAATAACAAAGTTCAACCACCAAAGAGAAACGCAAGAGAGAACAAAAGCAACACTCTCTCTAAAGCCTATGATCTATACATTTTCTCCCCCTTTGGCAACAAGTTTCCAAAAAGTTCATATAAAGTGCATAGTGCTAGATCGACACTCAGGCTTGGTCTTCAGGTGATGGTGTAGACAGGACTCCAAGAATGAAGGCATCAGTCGATGTAGATGGTGCTGGAGTTGGTGGCAATCAAGTCAAAGTCATGCAGATGAATTTGCTCGTGTCTCGTGATGTGCATAGCAGCAGACCTCTGTCCTCGGGGCACTCTAGCAAAAGCATCAGTGGTAGTCTTTCCCTTCTTCTCCTGCACTTCTTCCTGAATTTGCTCAACAACAGACTGTATCTCAGTGACCTTCACATCTAAGTCGTAGAACTTCTGCTCCATGATCCTCTCCAAGCTCTCTTGGTTTTGAGTCAGGGTGGTCAGTCCCTTCTCAATCTTCAGAGTGGAGGCAATCAAGTAGCCAAGCTGATCTTGCTTTCTCTTCAGAAGATACTGAGATGCCTCATCCATGGTTGTCATCTTTGCAGCCTTTTCGCCTTTTGCTTTATCCCTCTTTGCTTGTGCTTGCACAGAAGATGGTTCATTTTCATCCATCACCATAGTGTTATCCTCAAAGTCTGGGTAGATGGGCAGGTGCTCCTTGTCCAGCAGATATGTGCCAGTGCCCATCTTGGAGTTGATCGGCTCCTGAATATGTGGGGCATACCCACAACTCCTCTTCCGATCTGCAGCTGTTCTCTTTATGGTTTCCACAATTAGGCTCATGACCTTGAACTTCTGTGGAACATAAAAAATGTGCAGCAAGTTGATGGAGTGTCCTCTGATCATTCTGTGATCACCTGACTTGGGCCGAAGTGTGTGCCTGAGGATCCAGCTTGATTGTAGGTGCTCGATGACAAGTGTTTCACTGAACCAAATTGGTGAGTCTCAAGATCTGCATCAGGAATCTCCTTGTACATGCTAGCCATTGAGTTGTGATCCTTCTTATTCTTGGCATAGACATCCAAGTCATCTTGTTGTTCTTCTGGGGCATTAATCAACTGAGCCCATTCTGCAACTGTTGACTGGTACCTAGTGCCTTCAGACATCCAGACAATCCTTCCATCTGGGTAGAAGTGAGTCAGGAGTAGAACTGCATGATAAGCTCATCATTCCACTTTGTGAGCTTCTGAGCTACAAACTTATCAACTCCACAAGCCTTGAAACTATCATAGACTCCAGGATAGTGCTCTTCATTCTCCTTGATGTACTCCCAGTTGACCCATCTCATGTCACACACTATTGGCTTCTTGTCAAGCAACACTGTCTCATAGAAGTCCTGCTATTCCTTGGTATGGAACCTGTAATCCATAGCAGTTCTTCTTCTGGTGGCATACGGATCTGACTCTCTCCATAGCCTCAATCCTGAATCCTTCCTTATCTTCATGTTCTCAGCTACTGGATGAACATCATTGTGATCTGGAATTTTTGGCTTCAACTTCCTCAAGACATGTGACTCATCATCTTCTTCTGCCATTGCAGCTTCGGGCACTGGGGCCTTGTTCTTCTCTCTCTTTGGTATGTTCCTGGTGCTCCTCTTGGGTGCAGTTTTGGGTTTTGGAGCAGCTGGCTTGGGAGCTTCTTTGGGCTTATATGGAGCAACCCCTGATCTTATGGCATCTCCCATGAGCTTCTGGGCTTTAGGTGCTGGTGCAGCAACCTCTTCCTCTTCCTCTTCAGAGTCTCTCATCATAGAGGGCTTGCCTAGAACTCTGGCAGTGGTCTTCTTGACCCTCTCTTTCCTCTTATTGCCATCTCCAGCTTCCTTGGGTTCAAGAGTGAACACCATTTTCTCACTGTGGTAACTTTCCTTGGCTTAGACATTGGCTGTCTTCCTGCTGGCTTCTTGGTCTTCAGACCTGGCTTAGTTGTAACAGTTGTGCCATATTCCTTTTTGAGCACCTTCTTCTTTGAGGTGGCTTCTTCCTCCTCATCCACATAGTCCTCATCCTCTGAATCTGAGGTTCTTTTCTTGCTAGCCCTTGTGGCAGCCTTTGGCAAGTTGCTGGGTGTGCTCCTTCTTCCATCATCTGAGCTGCTAGAGGGACTAGTGCCCTCACTCATGTGAACCTGCTCCTCAGACTTGTTCTGACTGTCACGCTGATCTGACATGATGCAAACACTGACAACTGACCCTGTGAATAGATTATAGATGAGGTAGAGTGGATGAGCATCACAAAGTGCATATGTTTTTGCAAAAGAATGAATCAAAAACTTAGTTTTAGTTTTCCACAGAAAGCATTACGGATCTACCGATTTGAAATCTCGGTGATACCGAAGCAGCTGTTGGAACCTAAACTAGTGAACTCGGTAAGACCGAGTCACAGTTCGGTGGCACCGAGACTGCTAGGGTTTCACAAAGACTTGAACTCGGTCACACCGATTTGCAATTCTCGGTCAGACCGAGAATCACATGTGCAATGGCCTGAGCCAAATTAGTGGAACCGATTTCAACAACTCGGTCGGTCTGAGATGGTTTCGGCGGAAACCTAACCCTAAATTTTCAATCCACAACTAAAATACGGAGTGTTTTCATTGGATAGAGAAATCTCAATCATGGCAAGATACATGGCAAGACAATGTGCTGGGGAATCGGAGTGAGATCAGCACAAGGATCAAGTCTGTCGTGGTTTTGTCACGGCAGATGTCCTTAGTGTCAGGACTTAGTCGCGAGGCCAACGCATCTATGTGGTAGCTTGAGAGGGGTTGAGAGGAATCGAGAGACGCAACACAAGACAAGGATTTAGACAGCTTCGGGCCCCGGGAAACATCATCCGGTAACAACCCTACATGCTGTTTGAGGCTAGGTCTCATTATCATCACGAGGGAGTCGCCGTAAACCGTCTCTCCTCTAGTTGTGTCTAGCCCTAGAGATTATTGCTTCTTGCTTTCTCGCTTCTCCCTCTTTGGGGAGCCCTGCCCCTCCTTATATATGTTGAAGGGGCGGGTTACATTTGGAGTCCTAGTAGGATTTGGACTAGTCTATCTTCTAATACAAACCAGATACAAGTTCGGGTCTTAACTCCTTATAAGGTAAATATTCCTTACACCTTTCCTCTGAAACCGGCCCACCATAGTATGAACCGGCCTTCTGGGCCTTGGGCCTTGTCACCGTCTGTCCCGCCCGCGGGTTACCAGTGAATCATAATGTTCAGTCAGGTCTTGTAAACCGTCTGGTATGTGTGGGTCACCGGTGAATCGCCAAGTCCGGCCGGGTTATACTTCCGACCGGGTTACGCCGCGGGGTATATCCCGGACATTAGCCCCCAAGTTTAGCTTGCATTTATCCATGGTAAACTTATGCTGCAAAATAAACACAAGAACAAATTTGACAGGTTGTGCTCCGGGTTAAGAATTCTTGTAGACCGGCACCTGATCATCCTTAAGTCCTTGTCATTTCCTCCTTCCAGAAGATCCGGGACAATAACCAGCTTCATACTCAAATTGCTGACGTTGGCTTCTCATAGAAAAATATTGTGAAGAATAATCCAGTTGAGTCGGCTTCCAAAGCGCCGGTTTAAGAAATATCGGTCTTGAAATACTCATCTGATATTCAGCCGGTTTGAAGATGTAAAACTTGCCGGTTTATCATTACCAAAATTGCCGAGTTATATAGCAGACGATGCCGGGTCATAATTGTTGTTGACACCGGGTCATGTAATTGATCTTCCTGATTTTCTCAAAACTGATAATTCGAAAATGTTCCTCCTTATATATGCATAATACCTGTAGCCCCCAAGTGCCGGATTGGCATGCTTGCAGCAATCTGGGACTTGTAATTTCCTGATGCTCATTAAAAACTTGAATTGTTGATAAGAGCAATTGATAGCCCCCAAGGGCCGGCTCATTACACTGTGATGAGTCGGGTCTTCAATAGGGTGAGCAAAAAATGACTTTGCATTAGCCCCCAAGTGTCATGGTGCATGCTTGCAGCGACATGAGACTTGTATATTTGATATAATCTCAACTTTGAATAATGTAGCCCCCAAGTGCCGGGTCGTAAGCCTGCAGCGACTCGGGACTATTCCTTTCATTGCAGAATAAATCATATTCATCGATAAAATAATATCCATTACGCTAAAGCAACTTTGAAAACCTCAATCATAATATTAATAACCATAAAATCCAGCCATGTTGGCTATTTGAATAATATAATCCGGTATGAAAACCTTATTCATTCAATATCATAATGAAAATTCAGCCAAGTTTGGCTATTTGAATAATATAACCCAATGATTTATAAGCGCATGATTCCAATGGCGCAATCCAAATATATACTGGCGACTTATAGTCCAAAGCCAGGCCGGTTCAATAAACACCGGATAATTTCTCATCATATACTGGCGACTTATAGTTTTAAAGCCAAGCCGGTTTAAAACACCAGATAATTTATCACCATACTGGAGACATATAGTCAAAAGCCATGCCGATTTAATAAACACCGGTGATTTATAATCATACTTTATTCAACCTGTTTCTGCATACAACAAGTTTAAAGTGTCCTGGCAGTTTACCGCCGGACGGGTCATAATGCCCAACATATAACCTGGGTTGATAACCAAGGCTGCACTTAAGAATAATCAAATATGAAATATATCATACCTGTGACATTGAATCACATCGTTGGTTTACTAACTTTTTGTAGTAAGAGTGATAACCCCAATCTTGAGTAATGATAACTCCTTTCATACTGTGCCGGTTTATGATAAAACCGTACCGGGTTGTGATAAACACCGGTTTAACCATATACAATACTGACTACTCGTAGTCAAACCAGACTGGGCCGATAGTCTCCGGATTATAACTTGATCGTGTACTGACAACTTGTAATTGACAGTTGGACCGGGTTGGTTAACACCGGTCTAAAAAGCAACAAAAAATCTTTATCAAAAAAGAGAACAGAACCCAAACAAAGGCAAATAAAAACCATTGTAGGCGAGGCTTTGAGCCGATCAAGAGGCGTAACCATGTTTCGGACACGACCAAGCCCCCAAGAAGGCGTAGCTATGGTTCGGGTTCGATCAGGCCCCCAAATGATGCTGTGGCATTACGCCGATCAAGAGGTGTAGCTATGGTTCGGGTTCGACCAAAGCCCCCAAGTGATGCTGTGGCATTGCGCCGATCAAGAGGCGTAGCTATGGTTCGGATACGACCAAGCCCCCAAGTGATGCTGTGGCATTGCACCGATCAAGAGGCGTAGCTATGGTTCGGATACGACCAAGCCCCCAAGTGATGCTGTGGCATTGCGCTGATCAAGAGGTGTAGCTATGGTTTGGATACGACCAAGCCCCCAAGTGATGCTGTGGCATTGCGTCGATCAAGAGGTGTAGCTATGGTTTAGATTCGACCAAGCCCCAAGTGATCAATAATATGATAAGCCAATAAGGCATGATACCCATGTTTGAACCGCACATCATGGCAGCAGGTCCTCTTTGGCACCCTTTGACTTTTTGCAAGAGATAAATCTTTCTTGAACCGGGATTTTGAACCGGATATTGTGAGATTCAAAGCTTTGTGGGAGACATATTTCCCTTGAACCGGATGTTAAACCGAAATCCTTTCTGATGACCCGGAACTTCTTCATTGAGTCGGGTTTTTGTAACTGTCATATACTTTCTAAACCGGAATTTTTCTGACGGTCTTTAAATTTTCATCAATATAACAGTAGCCTCCGGGACTGGATTATCTTTCCCTCCATCGTTCTGGTGTTTTTAAATTTGCTGAAACTGGCAAGATTTGCTGAGCCCTGTCATCGTAGCCCCCGAGTCTCAAAGGTGACTCGAGGAGTTGGCTTGAGACTCTCCATATTTGACCGTGATATAAATCGGCATAACTTGTATATCATTGATGTTGATAGCACTATGTGAATCCACAGAAGGTTGAGGTGACTGCGGCGGGTTATAAATGATCCCATATGAGCCGTGTCGGCAACTCGGCCAATGGTTCCTTCCAATTGACGATTTGAAGTTAACCAAACTGTAGTGCGGCGACTTGTGCGCCTGCCCATTGAGCCATCCAGTGCAGACGGCGGTCGATAGTATATGATAATTTGCCTCCAATTTGTTGAAAGAAAACCGAGCTACCCAAGCTGTGACTTGCTCATACTCAATAATCAGCTCATGCAGACAGGTGCGGTCGGTATGTTGAAGTAATACCAGGCCGTGAGAGACGGTCGACAAGGACGACCGCAACATCAGAGGCAGCTCGGACAGATGAGTCGGCCGCGGCATTGTAAGCCGGTGCAGATGGGGAAGATCAGCGCCAGTGTCGTAAACCGGCATGGACGGGCGAGTTAATCGCAGGCGTGGTCCCGGCAAGTTGATGTAAACCGGGCCACAGTGACGGCGACTTGCTTACGTTCATTCACTGGGTGGTATGACACGGACGAAACGCCAGTGCAGACGTTGCCAGCGTGTGCTCCGTACCCATGGTATAGACCACGTTTGTAATGAATAATTGTCCTGCACATCAAAATATACAGTCCAAAGTAATTGTTCTTTCGACAAAAAACAATATGTGTCAAAAATAGACTTAGATAGATGTCACCTGATATGTTAGGCCGGGATTTATCCGCCGCGGTGAAGCTAAAATCAACCACGGATGAGTCACACGCAGGAACAAACGGATGAACCGCCGCAGTTGTTGTTGGGCGCTCGATGTAAACCGGGTCATGAGGGCGGACGAGTGAGTCGTCCGTGGCGTTGTAAACCGGCACGGTCGCATGAATCGGCCGCGAGAGCGGACGGGCGAGTCAATCGCAGGCGCGGTAAAACCGCGCGGACGGATGGGTCAGCCTGGTCGTGTTGATGTAGCGGGGGAGATGACTTGCACGCGGATCCGTTGAGCAACATGACACGGACGGATGTCAGTGCAGAGTTATACTGGTGCGCGCTCCATATCCGCTGTATAACACCTTTGTCCTGAATGACTATCCTGCGTAAAAATATTACGCGACAAAATAACTGTTCTCACAAATTAATATGTGCATAAAAATACATAGGAAAAATAGCACCTGGTCTTTTTTGTCTGTTGATCGTGGACATATAGCATTATCCTCAGCGTGATCCATCAAAGGCAAGCAGGACAGCCACCCTCGGCCGCCGCGGCTGAAGCCAGGCAAAGAGTGACGATGATTCGAAAACGGGATCCACTTCTGAGTCGTTGACTCCCCTTTTTTTTAAGGTGGTCCGGCTGGTGGTAGCCGAGGCTGAATCGAACAACTGGACTGCGTGCTGTATATGTCTGTCGCGCAGCTCAATGCACGCGTAACTTTGGCATGTTGACGTAGAGTAGATCACATCCATAGGCAGCCGGGTACAGATGAACGACGCGCAGCCTCCGGGCAACTCTGGACGTAGTATAGAAATCCTTCTAGATTTTTGTCTTACATGCTTTGGCTTCCATCACGTGAGAGACTATGATGGATTTGACGTAGTACGAACCTGCGATACTCAGGTTACGTACATCAATTACTGCTAGCTGCTCAAAAACTAGCTCCTGTGGCCGATTTAATAACCTCTGACCTTCTATTTTCCCTGAGCATAGTGTGACCATGTAGCGGCAAGGAATATGATGAGGTGGACGGTTTGTAACCGGAGATGGCGGCAGCTCCGATGGTGGCTGTGCAATGGCGGCCGCAGCGACAGCGACCGGAAGAGGTGATGAGCGATCTGTGGTGGCCGAGGAATCCGGGACGGTTGACTTCGTTTCTACGCCCACGTCCATATATCCTCCGGGTCGTAATCTACTTGATTTTTTTTCGGGCGCAGCAATCTTGGTCCGTGATTGCATCGGTCCTGATGATGATCCGACGGCCGCTCTTGGAATCTTCTGACTCAGATGGAGGTAGTAATCTGATCTAGGCACAAAACACATATTTGACCTGAGGACGAAAAGAATTTACAATCTGAACTCCTTTCGAAAAAATTTCACCGAGCTGACCGTCTCGAGTGGCGCCCGACAGAAAGGCGCCACACTATCTTCTTGGCCGCGCTGGAGCTTAAGCGCTACACGCCGGTCCAGCGTAGCAGCCAGGCCCAACTCCTGGTTGTGCGGCGCCTAGGCTGAAAGGAGTTACCTGATGTAGTGCAGCGCCTAACCGAAAGGAGTTGCACTACCTTATATTAAACCTATTGTAACTTTTAATCCGTGCATCCGATGAAAACGTGCCTTATATGAAAGTTGTACATTTTTCCGTGTTCTACGCAATGGTGTCATCTTCATCTATGTTAGGATCAATTTGCTTGATGAAAACCCTGTTGCAAAAGTGCATCATGATATAAGCGATGTAATCTGTTAAAATTTACAAACTTGGCATGATGATAGCCATTCACCTATAGCTCTTCTGCGTTTTCAACCTACATGAGTTTTGCACTGCATAATGTGTACTTTCACGCCATGCCTATGCTTCCCATGTTAATCATCCTTAACATGTTCATTTCTTGGATCTAAGTGACTAACATGATATAAGTGAACTTACATTACGAGAATGTTACATTTTGTAAGATCCATAGTAATTAATCCTGACATCACATGAATATGATCTAACTATGAAAGTTGGAAAATTTTATGTCTACCTTAAGTCTATGTCATTTTCATACCCACTAAATATTTGCATCACTATGTTTTGAGATACTAAAGTACCTAAGGCAATGTTCTGCCAGATTGACACGTTAATTTCACCAAGACACTGGATATCACCAAGCCACGACCTGGCGATAAAATGCAAAGTTCTCGCCACTTGGGTTCAACTTGTCAACCGCCTTTTGTGCGGCCGCCCACTTCGACAATCTTTGTTGATTGTCGACCACGGAGCGAAGATATCGGTCGGATCACCAATTCCACTCTTGTTATGTAGATCAAAGTGCTCCTTCATCCTGCTCCAATAAGCATCTCTACTTTGATCACCTCCAACGGATGGATCCCTCGACCCTTGCAACCAAGTATTGCATAGTAAGACGCCTTCTTCGTTGGTGTAGTTGCCTCCTCTTCCTTTCAAAAGGCCGACAATGCCCTCACCATCCTCGTCCACCTCGAACTCATGGTCATCGAAATGCATGTCATTGATTTGAGACCAATGCGAGTTGTTGGAGCCAACACCCATAGTTGACATATATGCCTCATCGTTGAAGCTACAAAGTATATACAATGAAGCAAATAAGCTATCTATATGTGTGCATTCAAAAATAACAACAACAAAAAGTTGGCGAATTTTATACTTTTGGGGCATTTCCTCAAACACCTTGTCTTGGCGTCGGCCGCCGGCTCAACAAGTGAGCTCGTCGGCGCTTCGGTAGCCGCCGCATCCGTCGCACACCCTGCAAGCTTTTTCCTCGACGGCTTCGAAGAGCCGGAGCCGTCCGCCGCCTTGTTCTTCTTCGCGGATGCCTTGCACTTCTTCAGCCGCGCCGCATTTGGTAGCTTCAAGAGGGGGTCACATGGCTTCATAGCGGGTTAGATCATATTCATATGATGTCATGATTAATTACTATGGATCTTACAAAATGTAACATTCTGTAACAGAAGTTCACTTATATCATGTTAGTCACTTAGATCCAAGAAATGAACATGTTAAGGATGATTAACATGGCAAGCATAGGCATGGCGTGAAAGTACACATTATGCGATTGCAAAACTCATGTAGGTTGAAAACGGGTAAGAGCTATAGGTGAATGGCTATCATCATGCCAAGTTTGTAAATTTTAACAGATTCTCGGTTATATTATGATGCACTTTTGCAACAGGGTTTTCATCAAGCAAATTGATCCTAACATAGATGAAGATGCCACCATTGCGTAGAACACGAAAAATATACAACTTTCATATAAGGCACGCTTTCATCGGATGCACGGATTAAAAGTTACAATAGTTTTAATATAAGGTAGTGCAACTCCTTTCGGTTAGGGCGTCTACTACACTGCAACTCCTTTTAGCTAGGCGCCGCACAACCAGGAGTGGGGCCGGGCTGCCACGCTGATCGGGCGTAGCGCCTAAGCTCCAGCGCCACATTAAGATAGTGTGGCGCCTTTCTATCAGGCGCCACTCGAAACGGTCAGCTCGGTGAAATTTTTTAAAAAGGAGTTCAGATTGTGAATTCTTTTCGTCCTCAGGTCAAATATGTGTTTTTTGCCTCTGATCTATTAGCACTCGAATAGGAGTAGTACTAGTCTTGAACTTGTGACGTGGAGTAGTACTAGTGTTGGACTTTGTGGACGTGGAGCAGTACTAGTCTTGGACTTCTGACTCGGCTGCCGCTCTTGTAACACGTACTAGTGCAAGTACTAGTTGATTTTTCAGATTTGACTATTCTTCACATCGGAAAAAAGGTAGCAATGGACGGTTGATTTTCCACAGGCTGGAACTTGTGGACGCGGAGTAGCAGTGGAAACTTGGCGGATTAAGCGGTAGTCTTGGATCAATCTCTAGTGCTGCATATAGGACGCGAAGGCAGCGGCCAGCCGATCGATCGGCTCCAAAATTTCTCGATTACTTGTAACGCCGTAGGTAAATCACCTAAGCTGCAGTTGATAGAATCCCTTCTGCCCTTGGATTCTTGCTATGGTGCAGCGGAAAGTGATCCGGCCATGACGGATCGCTTGGTGTTATGTTACGATGCACATAGACGCAATCCGGCTCTGCTTCATCTGAAAACCACGAACTTTTTGAAACCCTGGGAAGAATCCCTCCAAGAACTCAACACCACCATGTGCAGGCCCCACGGTGGGCACCAACTGTCGTGGAATTGTCACGGCAGATGTCCTTAGTGTGAGGACTTAGTCGTGAGACCAACGCATCTATGTAGTAGCTTGAGAGGGGTTGATCGAGACGAGAGACGCGACACACAAGACAAGGATTTAGACAGCTTCGGGCCCCGTGAACATCATCCGGTAACAACCCTACATGCTGTTTGAGGCTAGGTCTCATTATCATCACGAGGGAGTCGTCGTAAACCGGCTCTCCTCTAGTTGTGTCTAGCCCTAGAGATTATTGCTTCTTGCTTTCTCGCTTCTCCCTCTTTGGGGAGCCCTGCCCCTCCTTATATATGTTGAAGGGGCGGGTTACATGTGGAGTCCTATTAGAATTAGGACTAGTCTATCTACTAATACAAACCGGATACAAGTCCGGGTCTTAACTCCTTATAAGGTAAATATTCCTTACGCCTTTCCTCTTAAACCGGCCCACCATATTATGAACCGGCCTTCTGGGCCTTGGGCCTTGTCACTGTCTGTCCCGCCCGCCGGGTTACCAGTGAATCATAATGTTCGATCGAGTCTTGTAAACCGTTCTGTCTGTAAGGGTCGCCGGTGAATCGCCAAGTCCGGCCGGGTTATACTTCCGGCCGGGTTACGCCACGGGGTATATCCCCGACAAAGTCCATACCCTAGTGTGGCGATGGACTTGCTACGGTGGCAACGGCGGAGACGATCCCGTTGACGGTGGCGGAGACCAGTGACTGGAGGTGGCTGGCGACGAGGAGGACGATCCGGAGACCCACATAGGCAGAACAGGCTGAGCGCGGGCGAAGAAGTTCGGAAAGTTTCCAAATTTTGGCATGTGGGTATATATAGCCTAACCCTGTCGGTGTGACCGGGTGGAACAACTCGGTGGCACCGAGATGCATAACTGCAAGCAGTTCCTGCAACTCGGTGTGACCGAAAAGTTCAAATCGGTTGCACCAAGATTTAAAACCTAGATCAACTCAGTGATCTCGGTATGACCGAAATGGATGAATCGGTCAGACCGAAACGCACAAAGAAGTTTTGGAAGTTTAAGTCTATGAAGAATCGGGGACTCCGAGTGCTCCTCACACAGAGTGGTTCAAATCTGACTTGATCAAACTTTGTGATGCAGCATGAATAGAGTTTGAGACGAGAAGAGCACAGATAGCTAGAGAAGGTTCTTAGGCATTCTTGTCCATCCACTTGGCAAGAGAAAAAGAAACCAATCAATCAAAACAACAAGTGGATGTCCTCGAATGAGTAAATTATGCAACTAACATGCTCACACAATAAAATGGCAAATGAAATATGTGGCAAGGCATGCACAACCAATTCTAGCATCTATCAAGCAATTGGCGATGACTAGGTCATCTATATATGAGTATATTGACTTAGGAGTCAAATGAGAACATTTTATCATAGGTCATACTCATCGTTTAAGCACAAGTGGGGTTACCACTTTACATAAAGCGTTGTTGTGTTCACACCATTTGAGTTGCTTTAGCTCAATTCTTAGAGTAAAGCTCCCCCTAGATGTGAGATCCCCCCTAAGAGGGATGAACTAACCTTGGGTTTTGTCGATGATGACTTCATGTAGGTGTTGAAGATGTGGATGCTCAATGTTGATGTATATCATTTGGAGCAATCCTTTGGAGTGAGTTGTACTTTCAATACCTACACGGGTTAGTCCCGCAAGGAACAAACAAGGAATATCCATAGACATAGAGTGATGCATACACAAGATGATGTCTATGAAAGCATTTGGTTACCTTGTCCCTTGCCTTACCAACAAGAGGGTTTGTGACTCCTTGAACTAGTGCAAGATATGGAGGTTGATTGCACTTGTTCTTGCCAAAATGATAAGAGTGAAGTATGTTGGCGGAGTCACCCTCAAGAACTCTCTAGTTCTTCTTCTTCGAGATCCACACCATCTTGATGGGAATCCTCAGAGTTGTAGTTGTACTTGATGAAGTGGAACTTGATGTAGTCTTGGGAACCCACTTGACCAAGGCCTTAGGAGCTTCTTCAAATGCATCAATTTCCTCTTGAAGCTTGTCCTTGCCTTTTTCCTTGTGGTCTTGTGGTGGAAGATCATCTTGAGCTTGTGTCCCTTTGAAAGAAGTAGGATCATACTTCTCTTGTTGGGGAACAAACTTCGTCTTGGGGTATTGATCTTCTTTCCACTCAACTCCATTGGCATTGAACTTTCGTTCAAAACCAATACCTTGGTTCTTCCGGTGCCTTCCTTGCTTATGCATAATTTCCTCGAATTGCTTACTCCCGGCAAGGCTCTTGCAAACGCCTTTCTCTATAATTCCCTTCAATAAGCTATTTTCTTGCTCAAGTGTAACTTGGCTAAGAGAATCATTAGTGGAATCGAGAGAACTACTAGAAGCAACAATATTGGGTTTAGCATGATTATTGTTGCTACTAGAGGAAGAATCCTTCTTGTTCTTGTTACTAGACTTGACTTGAGGCATGTAAGTGGATAAGAGTAAACGCTTGGCAATGTAAGAAGAACTTTTCTTGCGAAGATCATCATTGATTGCCTTTAAGAACTCATGCTCTTGCTCAAGATTGAGCTTCTCAAACGTAATTTCTCATGAGTCCTTAAAAGTTCTCGATGATCTCCTAAGATAGTTTCATGAGCTAACTTAAGAGTGTTTAGTTTTTTAGTTAGAGACTCAATCTTCTCCTTATCATTGTCATTCGTTTCATCTTGATTAGCATGATTAATTGACGTTTCATCATAGTATTCATCACTAGAGTTGTCAACAAGTAAATCATCATCACCTAACAAGTCATCTTCATCACTATTGAAATCAACATACTCGGGGTGTGATACCTATGGACCTTTGTCCATGAAGCATCTTCCAATTCCTTCATTTGGTGAATAAAATATGTCGTAGGAGTTGGTTGACAGAAGTGCTAGACCGGCAACACCTTCATCTTGAGTATATTCGGAGTCTGAGTGATAGCTTCTCTCAGAGTGATTGTCGGAGTCGGAGCCGGATACCCATTCACCAACATGAGCTTGATGTCTTCATTTTGTGTAGCTCCTTGATGACTTGTCCTTCCTTTCCGAATCCTTGCTTCTCCGAGAGGGTCTTCTTTCATAACGATCATCCCTACTCCTTCTCTCCCTTGATGGTGACTCTTCTCTTCTACTTCTTCTTTTGGGAGAATCTTGTCTTCTTTTGTAGGGGGCCGTACACTCATTGGAGTAGTGTCCAGGTCTTCCACAATTGTAGCAATTACGCTCTCGACTAGAAGATCTTTTGTCATTGTAGGACCTTGACCTGGAACTTCTCTCTTTGCTTCGACTCTTGTAGAACTTGTTGAAGTTCTTCACCATTAGGCTCAATTGTTCATTGAAGGTTTGTTTCTCACTTGATGATGTGGGAGCTTCACATGAGGCTTTGTAAGCACCACTTGACTTGTTATGGAGCTCCTCCTTATCCTTGAGTGACATCTCATGAGCAACAATTCTTCCAATGACTTCCGTTGGCTTGAGATCTTTGTAATTGGGCATCATTTGGATAAATGTGCATACGATATCATATTTTCCATCCAAGGCTCTTAGGATCTTCTTGATGATGAATTTGTCGGTCATCTCTTCACTTCCTAAGCTGGAAATCTCATTTGTGATAAGAGCAAGCCTAGAGTACATTTCAGCGACACCATCACCATCCTTCATTTTGAACTTGTCAAGTTGACTTTGAAGCACATCCAACTTGGATTCCTTGACGGAGTCGGTACCTTCGTGCATATCAATCAAAGTATCCCAAATTTCCTTTGCATTCTCAAGACGGCTGATTTTGTTGAATTCTTCGAGGCACAATCCGTTGAAGAGGATATCACAAGCTTGAGCATTGTATTGCAGCATCTTCAACTCTTCCGCGGTAGCTTCACGGTTCGGTTCTCTCGCATCGAAGAATTCACCTTGCAAGCCAGTACACACAATAGCCCAAATGGTGGGGTTATGTCCAAGAATATGCATTTTCATCTTATGCTTCCAACTAGCAAAATTAGTACCATCAAAGTAAGGACCTCTACAGTGGTAATTTCCCTCGCTAGACGCCATACTCTCCTAGGTTGTGAAACCAAGGCTATGACTACCAAAAGCTATGGAAATCAAAGCAAATGGAGACCAAAGCTCTGATACCACTTGTAGGATCGAAAGTATGTCTATAGGGGGTGATTAGACTAGTTGACCAAATAAATATCTAGCCTTTTCCCAATTTTAGTTCTTGGCAGATTTTAGCAACTTAGAACAAGTCAAGCAATCTTAACACAATTCAAGAAAGCATGCAAAGAGTATATGAGCAGCGGAAAGTAAATCATGCAACTTGCAAGAATGTAAAGGGAAGGGTTCTAAGATTCAAACGCAATTGGAGACACGGATGTTTTTGTCGTGGTTCCGATAGGTGGTGCTATCGTACATCCACGTTGATGGAGACTTCAACCCACGAAGGGTAACAGTTCTTGAGTCCACGGAGGGCTCCACCCACAAAGGGTCCACGAAGAAGCAACCTTGTCTATCCCACCATGGCCGTCGCCCACGAAGGACTTGCCTCACTAGCGGTAGATCTTCACGAAGTAGGCGATCTCCTTTCCCTTACAAACTCCTTGGATCAACTCCACAATCTTGTCGGAGGCTCCCAAGTGACACCTAGCCAATCTAGGAGACACCACTCTCCAAGAAGTAACAAATGGTGTGTTGATGATGAACTCCTTGCTCTTGTGCTTCAAATGATAGTCTCCCCAACACTCAACTCTCTCTCACAGGATTTGGATTTGGTGGAAAGAAGATTTGAGTGAAAAGCAACTTGGGAAGGCTAGAGATCAAGATTCATATGGTAGGAATGGAATATCTTGGCCTCAACACAAGTGTAGGTGGTTATCTCTCAGAAAATGTAGGTTGCAAGTGTAGGTTCGTTCTTATGGCTCTCTCCATGAATGAAGAGGAGGTGGAGGGGTATTTATAGCCTCCACACAAAATCTAACCGCTACACACAACTTGCAAAACTCGGTGGGACCGAATTGGTAAACTCGGTCGAACGATTCAGTAAATCTAGTGACCATTAGGATTTTCGGTGGGACCGACATGCAACTCGTTAGGACCGATATGGTTAGGGTTAGGGCATAACGTAATCTCGGTGAGATCGATTACACAAACTCGGTGAGACCGATTTTGGTAATAAGCTAACCAGAGAGTTGGACAGGTAAACTCGGTGGGACCGATTCGCTCATTTCGGTGAGACCAAAATGTTACAAAAGGGAAACAAAGAGTTTACATTGCAATCTTGGTGGGACCGATCGCTCATCTCGGTAGGACCGAAATGTTATGAAGGGAAATAGAGAGATTACAACCCCATCTCGGTGAGACCGAGATCCCTATCGGTGAGACCAATTTTCCTAGGGTTTGTGGCAGTGGCTATGACATCTGAACTCGGTGGTGCCGGATAGAAAGAATCGGTGGGGCCGAGTTTTACTTTTAGTTTGGGTCATATGTACATGTGAGAATGTAGTTGTGGGCTTTGGAGCATATCACTAAGCACTTTGAGCAAGAGCCTCATTAAGCAACACCTCATCCCTCCTTGATAGTATTGGCTTTTCCTATAGACTCAATGTGATCTTGGATCACTAAAATAGAAAATGTAGAGTCTTGAACTTTTGAACTTGAGCCAATCCTTTTGTCCTTAGTATTTTGAGGGTTCCACTTTTCTCATCCATGCCATGCCAATCGTTGAGGTTTCCTGAAATATTAGTCTTGAAATAGCATTAGCTCAATGAACTATATGTTGTTAGGAATTACCAAAACCACCTAGGGATAGTTGCACTTTCAATGTTGCTATGACTTTGCTATGCGTAATGCTTGTCACTAGGGCCCGAGTGCCATGATTTCAGATCTGAACCTATTATGTTTTCATGAATATATTTGTGTTATTGATCCTATCTGGCAAGTTTTAGACACCTATTATGAGTTATGATCCGCATACCCCAAGGTGACAATAATTGGGATTCTTTCCGGTGATTACCGTAGTCTGAGGAGTTCATGTATTCACTAAGTGCTAATGCTTTGGTCCGGTTCTCTATTAAAAGGAGGCCTTAATATCCCTTAGTTTCCATTAGGACCCTGCTGCCACGGGAGGGTAGGACAAAAGATGCCATGCAAGTCCTTTTCCATAAGCACGTATGACTATATAGAGAATACATGCCTACATTATATTGATGAATTGGAGCTAGTTCTGTGTCACCCTAGGTTATGACTGCTACATGATGAATATCATCCAACACAATTATCACTGTCTCTCCATTGCCTACGAGCTTTTCACATATTGATCTTTGCTCAGTTACTTTCGTTGCTACTGCTGTTACAATCACTACAAAACTGCTCATCGCCACTTTTGCCATCTTTATCAAGTTACTTCCATATTACTTTGCTACTAAACACTTCGCTGCAGATATTAAATCTTTCAGGTGTGGTTGAATTGACAACTCAGCTGCTAATACTCATGAATATTCTTTGGCTCCCCTTGTGCCGAATCAATAAATTTGGGTTGAATACTCTACCCTCGAAAATTGTTGGATCCTCTATACTTGTGGGTTATCAAGACCTTTTTCTGGCACCGTTGTCAGGTGACGGTGTCCTGGACTAGGGGGTACTCACCACGTCATCTCCCGATATGTTAGATTGGGCCGAGGACCCCCATGGCCGTATACTCATGGGCCAGTCCGGACAGCTTCCACATACAAGGAAGATTCCACAAGACTTGGCGATCAAAACAAGGACTCCTCCCCCACCGGCGTATTCGGCTAGGACTCTTGTTATCCTAGGCCTTTGGTGCATTATATAAACCAGGGCCAGGCTAGTCGATATAGGACAATTACAATCATACCATCATAGGCTAGCTCTTAGGGTTTAGCCTCTACGATCTCGTGGTAGATCTACTCTTGTACTACCCATATCATCAATATTAATCAAGCAGGAAGTAGGGTTTTACCTCCATCGAGAGGGCCCGAACACAGGTAAACATCTGCGTCCCTTGCTTCCTATTACCATTAGCCTTGGCCTTGCAGATCGGGACCCCCTACCCGAGATCCGCCGGTTTTGACACCGACATTGGTGCTTTCATTGAGAGTTCCACTGTGTGATCGGCAAAAGGATCAATGGCTCGTGAGCAGATTAATTGCGACGTCGACTTCTTCGTCACCGGCTCGACCGGTCACCTCGGCTCGACCGAATACTGTGCCCTGCCTCCGATCTTCATGTTCGGATAAGGGCCTTCATCAACATCAACTCCGATCTCTATCAAGATCATGGAGGAATCATCCATGGCGCTCAGGGGCTCAACGTCAACATTGCCCTCGGGCGACCGTGCTGTTTTTCTGGACAGCGAACTTGTATCTGCCACCACCACCTCCTCGAGTGTCGCTTTAATGATTGCTTCCGTGGAATTGTGCGGAATTGAGTCTACAACGACCCTGGAAAATTTCGTCAAGTTCCGATGGAGGAATCTCCGACAATCTCTGATATACCGGAGCCGCATTGAATCTGGACGAGAATCCGGACGAGTTTGGAGCGTAGTGTCCAGCATCTAGCTCGGACGTCCTTTGGAACATCCAACCGTTGATCGGCCGTGGAATTCCTATATCTACCACCTGTCAAGCATTCGGCTTGATCCGACCGTCCAAACTCCGGGAACCTCCCGATTAGTGCATCACTTTTCAGATCTGTTTCCTACGCGAATACGGATCCGACCCGAATTCATGTTTCTTTATGAACGTGATATTTGACAACATTTTTAAAAAGGAATTTTCTTCTAAGGTATTGCGCATTGTTTTTAACACGCGCCCATAAAATTTTAATCCTCCTCTGAGGTAATCTTCGCCATCACGCTGGTGTCAAACCAGTCCGGCAATATAGCTCCACGGCTGCCGACCTACGCTAGACATGTCGTCGCTTTTTGAGCCAAGCTCAAATTATTCGGATACTCACCTCGGCGAGACGAACAAGAGTTCGGAATCGCCAAAGATAAATCATCACCAAACATCACCGCCCCACGGATTACACAGAGCGGGCACACCGGCATCGTCGCACGGCCACTTCGGCAAGCCAGTATTGACCACGTCACAAGTTACGACCTGCATCAGCATGGCCGAACTGTTGCTTCATCGAGCCAATGTCCACCAACGCCGAACTACTTCAACACCTCTGCTGACATGGCAGCTGCAACATCTCCTCATCGATCTGCTCCGGTTCCTCGTCCGGACCGGGGGCTCCGTCATCCCTTCATCAGCACACTCCGGCAATGGGTATGAGGATCGAGTCCCAATTTTGGGAGTTGCTTTTCTTCGGACTGCTACAACGAATAAACCAGGTGCTATTAATCCTAACAATTTTTGCTTGCTGGGTTTATTTTTCTTAAGGAATTATTACTCTAGTTTGTTCCATCATCTGTACACAGGTCTATCAAATGGCGGCCACAGTAAAAACGGTCGCGTGGTGGTTCGGTCAGTTTCCATACATAGTCCGGCAAACGCCGCATCCGGAGTCTTGACCGCCTCGCAAATTCAGGCTTTGTCAACTGCGTTCTGGCGGCGCCTGCATCGACATTGGCTTCAAAGACCAGGCCACATCTCTTTAAATAAATTATTTTTGCGCCAAAGCAATTACGCAAGGATTATATATATTATTAGTATTTCCTGGACCGCACTATTTTACATGTGCAGTAATGGACTTTGATCGTCGCGTGGTCTCTTCTTGCGTCACTCTGCCGGCCTACATTGGCCGTGCTACGTCTCCACTTCGGATTGCCGGGCTCTTCGCTCCGCCACCTCGAGACCGGCTTGGGGGCTGGGACCTTGTCCCGCATCAAGCTAGGACCGCGTCATCAACACCGAGCACATTAACTAGCTAAGTCACTTTCATGCTCAAAAACTTTCAGTTTTAAATTTTGTTCGGTCTGACCAAGCATTATACCTTTTTTGACAAAAGGTTGTTTGCGAAAAACTTCCTTGTCCAAACTTTGTTTGTGACACACAAATTCAAATACCCCGTCTACTTGGGGGCTTCCCTTATGAAGCCTTTCCTCTTGCAAATGATTATACTTGCACGGCTTCGTTCCTTGTTCATGTATTACGCCACAATATGCACCATATTGACCTAAGTGATTTGCAAGCTGGGTTGCCTTGCTCCTGTGTTTACCCCTACGTTCCCGATTGTTCGGCTAGGGAGTAAAGGGAGCACCTCTGCGTTTGTCACGATTGGTTCACCCGAGCCGGACCTCGACTGGTGAAGCCGAAAGCTAAGCGCTCTTCATCGCTTTCAATTACGGCCAAGGCACAACGGAACTCATGAGTACAAAAATCTATTGCACAAGTCTCATATTAACAATGAGCACCGAAGAAAGGTATCGGTGGGGTACTATTTTCTTTGAAGATGCTTCTTACACTTTATCGGTAATATAGCATAAGTTCCCTGGCGCGCTTTATGCATTCTGACCTTATGACCTGATTGCCTGGTTATCGGAAACACCGTCGATATTCTCGACAGGTGGAGTACATAACACTTTTCGGTTCTTGACCGAAGAGGGAGAAGCCGACGGTCGGTTAAGACACATTTAAAGTTCGGGTGAACATAGATATGATAATTACTTCGGTACATACAATCATTCTTTTACCCAAGTCACTCGGGGGCTCTTAAATTTATGTGAGCTGTTTTATAATAAGTGTTCTTCTTCTTAGTCGTTGCAAAGTATTTTTTCTATAACTCCATTTTTCGACGCGAGTGTGCGGTCAATAGCCGGGGCGCCTAATTTCTCTCTCAAAGTCGCTAAAGTTTGCTAAACTGGCCTAACGAGAAGTACTCCGCCTTCGGGATAGGAGGTTGAAGCCATAGGCTGACCCGCTTGAAGTCTCGAGATAGGATGTGTCATGTTAAAGCACGACAGAAACACCTTTTTTTTCTAAGACCAATTTTTGATTTGGCACCGAACACCTGATCTAGTTTGGACATTAACTTTTGAATAAGTTTTTTGGCTTTTCGAGCCTATGGCACTTTTAAACTATTTGTGCGTTTCCAGCATTAGTCTTGCAATGCAATGCCAGACACCTTTAGGGATTCGTCAAAAACATTCTCGGATATTGCTATATATGCATCGGTTTCGAATTGTGTCTTCGGTCAATAGTTGGGTTGCCGGGTTCCTGTGCTTGCCTCCTATGTTCCGCTTTGTTCGGCTAGGTGTGCCAAGGAGAACCATCGCGATTGTGCTTCCAGCTCACATGGTCAAGCACCTCGATGGAGAAAGCCGAAACCGATCGTCACAATAGGCGTAAACTGGTCAGCGATCCGATGACTATGTTAAATGACGGGCCGTTCATAACATTGGCCGAAGTGTTTACGGCTTGACCTCGGCTGTCGCCAAACACTAACCCGGGGTTCATAGCTAGCTTCCCCAGTATAAATCTCCTATGACTAAGCGAAAGTTTTAAAGCCCGCATATCTGATTGCCTCGTTTCTGCTAACACAACCGCCTTCGGGCACCGAGACGTCGGCTAAGGGTTGTTTTGTTAGTACGAAAACACCCTGCATAGTATCTACCAAGGGGTAGAAGCCTACGATGGGCCACTTTCAACTGATAAACGGTCACAATGGAGTCAAAATAATGATGTAAAGTACTTGGATACATAGAATCCTTACACATAATCTGTGATTTTACTCTGGATATCGATCCTTAATTCGGCAACCCATGCCCACATTAAGGCTCGGGGCTACTGGGCTTCGTGCTCATTATTTACAAATATTAAAGGGGCACATCGATCCCCTGATCTGGTGTTACCACCCGACCAGTGTCTCGGGGGCTACTGCATTGCTTATTCAATGGAGAGAATTCAAAGTGCTCAGTGTTCGGCTTGAACGAACTATGCGCATACATGTCTTCGGACAATAATAGGTACCATATGGACCTATCCTAAGATCAAGCTAGTATATTATGCGGCGACTTCTCACGACCCTCTCTCGGGGCCCGTTAGCGATCGCTATTATCTCTAATATATTACACTGCGTTTTTATTCCTATGTATGCTGCCGAGCTAGGAATTGATCCTCAGGCCGATTTCGTGCATCGACCTGAGTCTCAGGGGCTACTGGGAACAGTGGTTTTTATGCTTGCCTTCAGGTGCATCTCGGGTTTTAGACTGATACACACCTTGTGGGATACTGGCTATACATCTTGTGAGATATTACATTGCACAATTCGAAATTAAATTCAGAAAAATCAGTCCCATGGCCAAGGTGGTGCACCACCTCTAAGCGATCAAGCATAAAGCTCGGGCGCCAGTGGCTGGCTCCATAGAGGGCATTTCTGGTATTAAGCTTAGCTAAACTCTTTCAACTTTTTCAACCAAGGTGATCTATGACACCTCAGATATAATCCAGCATTGGAGCTCGGATATAGTCCGGCGTTGGAGTTCGGAAGCAGTCCGGCATTGGTGGTCGGCTGTGAAGGATACCTCGAATGCGATGCAGTGTTGGAGCTCGGGGCGAAGAGGACACTGCCTCCCTGGAACAAATTCAAACCCGAGGCGTGGCATAAAAATAACAAGGCATTGATAAAGGCCGGGAACTTAAAGGGGCTCCTCGGATACCCAACATGTAAACTCTTCGGATGCACTTCGGTGATCCTCAAGATCGAAGATGAGAAGATTTGTTGAACCAGTTTTCAAGACCGGTGACCGAAGATGAAGAACAATTCGGAAGAATCAAGGAGCGTTCCTAACTTGAAGACCGGTTCAGGGGGCTACTGACAGTGTCCTGGACTAGGGGGTACTCACCACGTCATCTCCCGATCTGTTAGACTGGGCCGAGGACCCCCATGGACATATACTCATGGGCCAGTCCGGAAAGCTGCCGCATACAAGGAAGATTCCACAAGACTTGGCGATCAAGATAAGGACTCCTCCCCCACCGGCGTATTAGGCTAGGACTCTTGTTATCCTAGGCCTCTGGTGCATTATATAAACTAGGGCCAGGCTAGTCGATAGAGGACAATTACAATCATACCATCATAGGCTAGCTCTTAGGGTTTAGCCTCTACGATCTCGTGGTAGATCTACTCTTGTACTACCCATATCATCAATATTAATCAAGCAGGAAGTAGGGTTTTACCTCCATCGAGAGGGCACGAACCTGGGTAAACATCTGTGTCCCTTGCTTCCTGTTACCATTAGCCTTGACGCACAGATCAGGACCCCTTACCCGAGATCCGCCAGTTTTGACACCGACATCGGGGAGCATAGCTCTATTCTCTGAGTCACTTGGGACTTATATCTGTTGATCACTATGAAGAATTTTAAAGATACCAAAACCAAGACTTTCCCTCTAGGCCGATGATACGTCTCCAACGTATCTATAATTTTTTATTGTTCCATGCTATTATATTATCTGTTTTGGATTTTTTTATGCATTAATATGCTATTTTATATTATTTTTGGCACTATCTTATTAAACCAGAGCCCAATGCCAGTTTTTGTTTTTTCCTTGTTTTTGAGTTTTACAGAAAAGGAATATCAAACGGTGTCCAGATGAGCTGAAAATTTACGGTGATTTTTTGTGGACCAGAAGAAGCCCCATAAGCACAAGAGTAGGGCTGGAAGAGTCTCGAGGCAACCACAAGGGTGGTGGGCGTGCCCCTTTGTCTTGCCGCTGCCTCATGGAGCCCCCTGACGTAACACCGACGCCAAAAATTCCTATAAATGCAAAAACCCCCGAAAAGAAACCTAGATCGGGACGTTCGCCACCGCAAGCCTCTGTAGCCACGAAAAACAAATCAGGAGCCAGTTCCAGCACCCTGCCGGAGGGGGAAACCATCACCGGTGGCCATCTCATTATCCCGACAGTCTCCATGATGAGAAGGGAGTAGTTCACCCTCGGGGCTGAGGGTATGTACCAGTAGCTATGTGCTTGATCTCTCTCACTCACTCTCTCTCTCTCTCTCTCTCTCTCTCTTTCTCTCTCTCTCTCTTCTGTTCTTGATTTGGCACGCTCTTGATATACCGCGAGCTTTGTTACTATAGTTGGATCATATGGTGCTTCTCCCCCTCTATCTTCTTGTGATGAATTGAGTTTTACCTTTGAGGTTTCACTATTATCGGATTGAATACTATTATGTATTTGAGAACACTTGATGTATGTCTTGCGTGGCATACCCGCGGTGACAATGGGGTGTTCTATTGATTCACTTGATGTATGTTTTGGCACTCAACTCGCGGATTCCCGAGGTGACATTGGGGTAATCTATGCATAGGGGTTGATGCATGTTTTCGTCCTTTTTTCTCTGGTAGGATTCTTGGGGCACTCCTTGAGGTTCTTTGTGTTGGATTGAATACTATGAATCTGAAGTTGTTTGATGCATATCGTATAATTGACCCACGGGTACTTGTGGTGACATTGGAGTATCTAGGTGACATTAGAGTTGATTGATGTGTGCCATATGGTGTTATTTTACTATGAACTCTAGGGTTGTTTGTGACACTTATAGGAATAACTCAATGGATTGATCGAAAAGAATAACTGTGAGGTGGTTTCGTACCCTACAAGCAATTTCATCTTATGTTCTCCGCGATAGGAACTTTGGAGTGACTTTTGTCGCACGTTGAGGGATTGCCATATGATCTAATTATGTTATCATTGTTGAGGGAACTTGCACTAGTGAAAATGTCAACCCTAGGCCTTGTTTTTAAGCATTGCAATACCTTTTTACTCACTTTTACCACTTGCTACCTTGCTGTTTTTATATTTCAGATTACAAAAACCTATATCTACCATTCATATTACGCTTGTATCACCACCTCTTTGCCAAACTAGTGCACCTATACAATTTACCACTGTGTTGGATGTGTTGGGGACACAAGAGACACTTTGTTATTTGGTTGCAGGGTTGTTTGAGTGAGACCATCTTCATCCTACGCCTCCCACGGATTGATAAACCTTAGGTCATCCACTTGAGGGAAATTTGCTACTGTCCTACAAAACTCTGCACTTGGAGGCCCAACACGAGTCTATAAGAAGAAGGTTGCGTAGTAGACATCAAGTATTTTCTGGCGCCGTTGCCGGGGAGGTTAGTGCTTGAAGGTATATCTTTAGATATTTCAATCGAATCTTTTAGTTTTTTGTTTTATCACTAGTTTGGTCTATAAAAGAAAACTACAAAAAATGGAATTAAGGTTACCTCATATGCTTCATCTTTTTCATGTCTTTCGTGAAAATGATGGAGAGGAGAATTGTGCCCAAGTGTTAGAAGAAGAAGTTCATAAAATGTTTGGCATAAAATATTTGAATGATGGGCATGATTTCAATGTTGTTAGTTTGAATTCGTTGAATATCCATGATGCTAATGATATGCAAGGCCACAAGCTTGGGGATGCTATGTTTGATGAAGATGATATTTTTAGTCCCCCAAGTGTTGTTGAGAAAATTTATTATGATGATAGTATGCCTCCTATTTATTATGATTATATTGATGAAAGTGGGTTTGGAAGAGTGTCAACTCCAGGTAATGATCCCACTATTTTGGAGGGTGTTGAATCTTTTCACAGTAATTATGAAAGTGGATTTGGAGAGGGCATGACTTTATTTAGTGATGAATCCACTATTTTGGAAGAGGTTCCAATTGATTATGAGAACAAAGTTGCTACTTATGATCATTATTGTGATGACATGTATGCTATAAAGAATAATGATAACCATGAAACTTGTCACCATGATTTTAATTTTCAATTGGATTATGCCTCACCTGATAGTTATTTTGTTGAGTTTGCTCCCACTATTATGAATGAGAAGAATTTTGCTTATGTGGTGAGTACTAAAATTTCTATGCTTGTGGATCATGAAAAGAATGCTTTATGTGATATTTATATTGTTAAATTCATTCATGATGCTACTAAAAATTATTATGAGAGAGGAACATATGCTTTTATACATCTCAATAATATCAAGTTTCCTCTCTATGTGTTGAAAGTTTTGAAGTCATGCTTGTTTTGCCTTCCTATGCTAGTTGATTCTTGCTCCAAAAAGTTATTTGCTCACAAAATCCCTATGCATAGGAAGTGGGTTATACTTAAATGTGCTAGCCTTATGCTTCATGATGCTCCGGTTATGTTTCAATTCTTATCATTTATGTGAGCATCATTGAAATCATCATGCCTAACTAAAAAGGCATTAAAGAGAAGTGCTTGTTGGGAGACAACCCAATACATATTGTTTTTGTGTGTCCACATTATTATTCTACTGTATTAATCATGTTTTATAGCTTTTGTTTTAATAAAGTGCCAAGTAAGACCTTTGGGGTGGTCTATGGTGATAGTTGATTTGGTCTTGCTGAAAAACAGAAACTTTTGCACCCAGTAAAATAATTTTCATTTATTACATAAGTGTGATCAAATCCTGATTCTTTTTGCACATGATTGATACACAAATTTTCCAGGTTGTCCTAAGTTATCAGAATTTTTGGAGTTACAGGAGTATATGAAGTTTTCAAATTACTACAGATTGTTCCATTTTTGACAGATTCTGTTTTCATTGTGTTGTTTGCTTATTTTGATGAATCTATGGGTAGTATCGAAGGGTATGAACCATGGAGAAGTTGGAATACAGTAGATGTAACACCAATATAAATTTAGAATGAGTTCACAATAGTAAGTGGTGATTTGCTTTGTTATACTAATGGAGCTTACGAGTTTTCTGTTGAGTTTTGTGTTGTGAAGTTTTGAAGTTTTGGGTGAAGTTTCGATGGACTACAGAATAAGGAGTGGCAAGAGCCTACCCAAGGTAATATTCAAGGACAACCAAGCATCTAAGCTTGGAGATGCCCCCGAAAAAATCCCCTCTTTCGTTTTCGTCTATCGATAATTTACTTGAGGCTATATTTTTATTCACCACATGATCTGTATTTTGCTTGGAGCGTCTTGTATGATATGAGTCTTTGCTTTTTAGTTTGCCACAATAATCCTTGATGTACACACCTTTTTAGAGGGACACACATTGATCGTGAATTTATTAGAATACCCTATGTGCTTCACTTATATCTTTTGAGTTGGGTAGTTGCTCTAGTGCTTCAATTATATCTTTTTTAGAGGACGGCGATGGTTTTATTTTGAAGTAATTGATGAACTCTCATGCTTCACTTATATTATTTTGAGAGTCTTAAACAGCATGGTAATTTTCTTAGGTTATGATCTTAGTCCTAACATGATGGGCATCCAAGAGGGATATAATAAAAACTTTTATATAAAGTGCATTGAATACTATGTGAAGTTTGATTCCTTATGATTGTTTTGAGATATAAATATATCATGATATTTGAGTCATGCTAGTGAGTAATTGTGGATTGGTAGAAATACTTGCGTTAAATTTTGTGATTCCCGTAGCATGCACGTATGGTGAACCGTTACGTGATGAAGTCGGAGCATGATTTATTTATTGATTGTATTCCTTATGAGTGGAGGTAGGGGACGAGCGATGGTCTTTTCCTACCAATCTATCCCCCAGGGGCATGCGTAGTAGTACTTTTCTTCGAGGTCTAATAAACTTTTGCAATAAGTATATGAGTTCTTTATGACTAATGTGAGTCCATGGATTATAAGCACTCTCACCGTTCCATCATTGCTAGCCTCTTCGGTACCGTGCATTGCCCTTTCTCACATTGAGAGTTGGTGCAAACTTCGCCGGTGCATCCCAACCCCGTGATATGATACGCTCTTTCACACATCATGCGCATAGTACTTTGTTCCCATAGCTAATAAACTTTTGCAATAAGTATGTGAGTTCTTTATGACTAATGTTGAGTCCATGGATTATACGCACTCTCACCTTTCCACCATTGCTAGCCTCTCTAGTACCACACAACTTTCGCCGGTGCATTAAACCCACCATCACCTTCCTCAAAACAGCCACCATACCTACCTATTATGGCATTTCCATAGCCATTCCGAGATATATTGCCATGCAACTTCCACCGTTCCTTTTATTATGACACGCTTCATCATTGTCATGTTGCTTTGCATGATCATGTAGTTGACATCGTATTTGTGGCAAAGTCACCATTCATATTTTTATACATGCCACTCTTGAGTCATTGCACATCCCGGTACTCCGCCGGAGGCATTCATATAGAGCCATATTTTGTTCTAAGTATCGAGTTGTAATTATTGAGTTGTAAGTAAATAAAAGTGTGATGATCATCATTATTATAGCATTGTCCCATGTGAGGAAAGGATGATGGAGAGTATGATTCCCCCACAAGTCCGAATGAGACTCTGGATGAAAAATAAAAAGGAGAAAGGGGCCAAAGAGCCCAAACAAAAAAAGAGAAAATAAAAAATGAGAGAAAAAGAGAGAACGAATAATGTTACTATCCTTTTACCACACTTGTGCTTAAAAGTAGCACCATGATCTTCATGATAGAGAGTCTCCTATGTTGTGACTTTCATATACTAGTGGGAAATTTTCATTATAAGAACTTGGCTTGTATATTCAAATGATGGGCTTCCTCAAATTGCCCTAGGTCTTCGTGAGCAAGGGAGTTGAATGCACATCCACTTAGTTTCTTTTTGAGCTTTCATACACTTATAGCTCTATTGCATCCGTTGCATGGAAATCCCTACTCACTCATATTGATATCTACTAATGGGCATCTCCATAGCCCATTAATTTTCCTAGTTGATGTGAGACTTTCTCCTTTTTTGTCTTCTCCTCACAACCTCCACTGTATTCTATTCCACATATAGTGTTATATCCATGGCTCACGCTCATGTATTGCATGAAAGTTGAAAAAGCTTGAGAACACTAAAAGTAAGAAACAATTGCTTGGCTTGTCATCGGGGTTGTGCATGATTTAATACCTTGTGTGATGAAGATGGAGCATAGCCAGACAATATGATTTTGTAGGGATAACTTTCTTTGGCCATGTTATTTTGAGAAGACATGATTGCTTTGTTAGTATGCTTGAATTATTATTGTTTTTATGTCAATATTAAACTTTTGTTTTGAATCTTATGGATCTAAATATTCAATCCACAATGAAGAAAATTACATGGATAAATATGTTAGGTAGCATTCCACATCAAAAATTCTGTTTTTCTCATTTACCTACTCGAGGACGAGCAGGAATTAAGCTTGGGGATGCTTGATACGTCTCCAACGTATCTATAATTTATGATTGTTCCATGCTATTATATTATCTGTTTTGGATGTTTTATATGCATTAATATGCTATTTTATATTATTTTTGGGACTAACTTATTAAACCAGAGCCGAGTGCTAGTTTATGTTTTTCCTTGTTTTTGAGTTTTACAGAAAAGGAATATCAAACAGAGTCCAAATGAGCTGAAAATTTACGGTGATTTTTTATGGACCAGAAGAAGCCCCCGAAGCACAAGATTTGGGCCTGAAGAGTCCCGAGGCAACCACAAGGGTGGAGGGCGCACCCCCTGTCTTGCCGCTGCCTCGTGGACCCCCCTGACATAAGACCGATGCAAAAAATTCCAATAAATACCAAAACCCCCAAAAATAAACCTAGATCAGGAGTTCCGCTGCCGCAAGCTTCTGTAGCCATGAAAAAACAACCGGGGTCCCATTCCGGCACCATGCCGGAGGGGGAAACCATCACCGGTGGCCATCTTCATCATCCTGGCGATCTCCATGACGAGGAGGGAGTAGTACACCCTCGGGGCTGAGGGTATGTGCCAGTAGCTATGTGTTTGACCTCTCTCTCTCTATCGTGTTCTTAATTTGGCACGATCTTGATGTACCGCGAGCTTTGTTACTATATTTGGATCATATGGTGTTTCTCTCCCTCTATCTTCTTGTGATGAATTGAGTTTTACCTTTGAGGTTTCACTATTATCGGACTGAATACTATTATGGATTTGAGAACAATTGATGTATGTCTTGCGTGGGATACCCGTGGTGACAATGGGGTGTTCTATTGATTCACTTCATGTATGTTTTGGCACTCCACTCGCGGATTCCCAAGGTGACATTGGGGTAATCTATGCATAGGGGTTGATGCACGTTTTCGTCCTTGTTTCTCCGGTAGGAATCTTGGGGCACTCTTTGACGTTTTTGTGTTGGATTGAATATTATGAATCTGAAGTTTTTGATGCATATCGTATAATTGACCCACGGATACTTGTGGTGACATTGGAGTATCTAGGTGACATTAGGGTTGATTGATGTGTGTCATATGGTGTTATTTTACTATGAACTCTAGGGCTGTTTGTGACACTTATAGGTGTTGGGAAATGTTGCATGGAAAACAAAAAAAAATCTACGCACACGCAAGATCTATCTCGGAGATGCACAACTACGAGAGGGGAGAGTGTGTCTATGTGCCCTCGTAGACCGTAAGAGGAAGCGTTATTCAACACAGTTGATGTAGTCAAACTTCTTTGCGCTTCAACCGATCAAGTACCGAACCCATGACACCTCCTTGTTCGGCACACATTCAGCTCGGTGACGTCCCTCGCCTTATTCATCCAAAAAATGTCGAGGTAGTAGATGAGTTCCATCAGCACGACAGCTTGGTGACAGTGATGGTGAAGTGATCTCCGCAGGGCTTCGCCTAAGCATTACGAAAATATGACTGGGTGCCCCCCTCCTCATATATATAGGTGGGAGGGAGAGGGGAGAGGCCAAGGGGTGCCCCAAGTAGGTCCAAATCCTAATTGGGCTCCTGCCCTTGGCCGCTCCCCTGCCATGTTTGTCGGAGGGGGAAGGAAAGAGGGGGGGGGGGGAGGGGGAAGTAAGTGGGAATCCTAATCCACACTTTCCTTTCCCTTCTCCCTTTTCCTTCTCCTCCTTAGGCTGGCCCATATGGGGGGCACACCAGCCCCTTGTGGCTGGTGCGTTTCCCCTCTTGGCCCATAAGGACCATATCTTCTGCCGGGGTGTCGGGGAAAACAAACAGGGGTATATATTTTCCCCTGACCCATGCACGACCAAGAGCTTCAGAGGACCAACAAGCAGATCTATAGGACCAAGATCAAGCCAGAGAAACAAGATGCCACCAGGAGAAAAGCCTCCCTTGCCGGGCAGACGAGCTCGACAAGGACGGGGTTGCCCCCGGAAGAGGAGGTCCAAGATGTCCCGGCAGGGCCTGCCGGGGCTCACGAAGGAAAAACCACCTTACCCAACCACTCCGCCATGACCCACATCGCCAATCAGTGCGGTGTCAAGACGCAAAGTAACTAAGTAGCTGCCATTTGCCACATGGCGGCCTTTCTCTATGGAAGTGCCCACGAACGACACCCGTCCTGCGACGTGTCAAGCAAGCAGGTGTGAAGCTGGCAAAACAGCCCAGCAAGGCTTGCTGGGCGACCAATGACGTGACACTAAGCGGTGCATTTAATGCACCCTGTCAGCCTGTAGAGTTAGGTATGATAGCACTGTTTGCTATATTATCAGTGTATAATGACTACTTTGCCATTGTGGTAAGCCCTTAATCTATAAAAGGAGGCCCATGGCAACCGTAGAAAGGGTTAGAAGGTTGGACAACACACACACCCATACGCGCGTAGCCACTACCGCCCCTGCCGGGCAAGTGTACTACGCTCCGCCACCATTCTTCCACCATCAATCCACCAAAGCAGGAGTAGGGTTTTACGCCTCATGGCGGCCCGAACCTGGGTAAAATTGCCTGTGTGATCGCTGCCACGACGCCCCATGTTGTTCTAATCTTTGTGCAATGTGACATCCCCCCTGCCGAACCAGCAAGGGGCCCTTGTTCCCATAGGTGGCCGTGGTTTCCCACGACATCTTTGGCGTGCCAGGTAGGGGGATCTCTTGCGCGAACCTAAAAGCGTGAGTAGCGCGCTCCAACCATGATAGCCTGCTTGAAGCCTTTGGCGTTTGCGGTGCTCACGAAGATATGGGAACTAAGCGGGGCCATCCCCGCACCACATTGTTCGTCTCCACGTCTCGCCGTAGCTACGGCTATGGCGAAGATCATCACTGGTGGCGTTATGCTCCTCTCGGTGACCCACGGCGACCCAGGAGGTGCGCCCGCCATTCAAGCATCGTTTGGGAAAAGTAGGCGGGCCGCGCGGGCGCAAGGTCTCTCTTTCCCATTCCTCCCCTTCAACATCAATTGAGCCGTTTTGGCCCTGGCATCGCCAATGTCGATGACTATGTACCGCGCGGTACCCGATCGAGTATTTACCCTATTTCGGGAAATCCTGAGTGAAGCGCTGGTTGATGCCTCGGCAAGTGTGCTCCGACAAAGCAATCTGCGTTGGTATAGTCCACACGATAGCTGCCACCAGGATGTTTCAAAGAAAGGAGGGGGGAAAGGTGGGGGACCGGGAGAGCTCGGCACCATACCCGATGCCCGCCAGCCGCACAAGATGCGTGTAGATCCCTGCTGGGAACGAAAGAACTGCCTGATTAGTCTCTGCTCCTCCGAACGTTGAGAGCGCGCCAAGCGCGCGCGGCCCGGCAGAGGAGAAAGGAGTTTAAAACAAAAGCTAAGTCTACATTCTCGCTTCTTGTTGATACATTTCAGATGTTTGCACTTGTTTATCCCTTGACATTAGTGGGTGTTCGTATCATGAAAACCCTCATGTGATGGAACCTTGGCTAGTTTCTTGATCGCACCATCATCCTGTCCCGAGCCATGCTCGCAGGTCAAGAGGCTGCATCGAGAGCTACCTAGGAAAAACTTGTCGGGACACATCCACGCCAAGATGAATGTTAAGGGCTAGACCCTTACGACAATCGCGGCAATATGATACCGGTAGGCATCCAGAGCAGACATAGGGATTGATCATACGAACACAAAAATATAGAGCTCAAAGGGATAAACACACATTTAAGATCCGGCCAAGGATATCGGTTCCACGCAAACACGAGAGATATAGTGACTAAACACAAAGTACACACGTCATGTTCCATTACAGGGTAACGCAGGAGAGACAACGGCCCGATACTTGGTCTGATGGCTAGGTGAAGCCGTTCAAACATGGAGGACCCTGGCTGCTCAGGGAGAGACTTTCTCCTTGGCGGCTGCGACATCGGGGCCCGCTGGCGGCTTCTTGAATCCGTCGTCAAGATCGAGGTTCGGATGGTGACAGGCAATATTGCTCAAGATCATGAAGAGGGCATCATGGAAAAGCTTTCGAGACTCGGTCGCAAAATGCTCGGTCCTCCCCTCCTCATGCACCTTCAGCTTCTCGATCAGCTCATTGAAGAAGACTCCTAGCTTGGTGCTTGGGACCTCATGCTTGTTGACCAAGAAGGCCGAGCCGTCCAGACCCATCACCACAGCTTGGGTGGCAAGACGTTCGGCGACGTCGATCTAGCTCTTGATCCAGAGGACGACCTGCTCGGACTGATTCTTCAGCTTGTCTTCTGCATCTTTCTGAAGACGCTTGGCGGTGTCCAGATCCTTGGGCAGCAGCTGCTAGCGGGACTCGATGGACTCTGCCGCACCTTCCAAGGTGTCGATCCTGGCCTTCATTTCTTTGATGGCGCCATTGGCAGTATCAAGGCTCTGGGTCTTGGAAGAGAGCTGTGAGTGCACATCAGCCAAGAGGATCTCCGCCTTCCGTGCTTCTTCTTTGAGAACCTTCACCTCCTTGGCGTTCCCGACAAGGTTTTCCATCAGCTTAGCCACCTGCTGGTCGAGGTCAGTCTTGGAAGTGGACACGACAACCAGGTCGTCGATAAGCTTCTTCAATTGAGCAGCAGAGTCAGCAGTAAGGGCATCCAAGGCAGCTCCATGCTTGTCTTCCAGTTCCTTGGTACGCTGGCGCACAAGAGCCTCCAGATTGTCGTCCTTGTCACAGAGAGTGGCTTCAAGCTTCTACTCATGGAGGGAGATCTCTTGCTCTCTGGCATCCACGGATGCCTTGCGGTCCGCCAGGCACGCCTCGCGGGCCATGGCATCGTCCCTTGTCATCAGGAGCGTCTCCTGCTGCCTCAGGAGCACCTTGAACTGTTTGTCATGCCACTCGCACAACTCCAGACACTTGTCCTTCAGCTTCTGGTCAACCCTGCTGGCGGACTCGCACCGCTCCTTGAGCGCCTGCCAATTCTGGCTGTGCCGGGCCTGCATCTCCTTCACGCCCGTCGCCATGGACTCCAAGAAGGACAAGTCCATTGCAACGACTGCTGAGTCATCAGCCTCTCCAGCACCCAGATACAACGGTGCCAGGAGGCGTTGAAGATCTTCGTCGAGTTCCGCGCCCGTTGCCAAAGATGGGTCGAGGGCTCCAGTTCAGAAGGCAACGTCACCATGGCCAACGTATTTAAGGAGGGTGGTATAATTTCCATGACGATCCCAGAGGAAGGAAGCAGGTCCATGGTTTGGAGAGGAACTTTCCCCTCAACCACCACTTCCTCCTCCGGGGCGTTCTTCGGGGAATGCTCTACCACCGCCAAAGAATCCTGGGCGTTCCCGGCAGCAAGGTCTTGTCCCTCAGCAGTAGCAATCTCTATGGCCTCTTCCGTGGCAGCCCTTCCTATGTCGGCCACCACCTCTAGCAGCTCTGGCTCCTCGACTTTGGGGGGCTGCCGATGACAAGGTCGGTGAACAATGAAGAAACAGAAGTTTCAGATAAATGGGGGAAATGAGGAGAAATGGTCAGGGCAAGAAAGAAAAAAAGGCATAAGAGGAGTACCTGGAGAAGTCTTCCGGGCAGGGATCTTAGTTTCCCCAGCAACGTCTGTTACCGGGCCATGAACTTCGCCCACTGCTGTCGTAGTCACGGCAGCCTTCTGCGCGACCTCATCCGTGGAGGGTTGTGGGGGTTCTTTCGGCTCGAGAGGCGGGTGAAGCATGCCCCTCTGGGAGGGGCTCGCCCTGCATCGTCTCACCTCCTCCTCCGGCCGAGGGATCAGGGAGGCCATCCTCGTCACCTCCAGCGGATGGAACCAAGTCCCCGCTCCCGAGCGGAGGGATGGACTGGGAGCTCAGCACGGGGTCCTCTGCATCGCTCCCCGCCAAGGACGGTGTCGTGGAATTGTCACGTCAGATGTCCTTGTGTGAGGAATTAGTCATGGAGCCATCGCAACGAGATTAACTTAAAGGGGTTAATCATGACAAAGGACACGAGGAGTTTATACTGGTTCGGCCCCTTGTGGTGAAGGTAAAGGCCTAATCTAGTTTGAGGTGGTATTGCTAGGGTTTCGATGACCAGGGAGCGAATGCGCTTGACCTGGCTCTTGGTTTGTTGTTTCTTGTCCCTAAACCGCCGCCGGGTCGTCCCTTTATATACACAGGTTGACGCCCAGTCGGTTTACAGAATCCCGGCCGGCTCATAAACGTGTCCGGCTCGGTATCTACTCTTTCCTATCTTACAATACAAGTCATATTCCTATGGCGGTTTATGTCTATGGACCCTAACCCGCCTCTGGGCTTTGGGCCTTCTTATTAAGTCTCCTTCATAAGTCGCCATCTTCTATGTCTTCATGGGCTTCAATACTGGGAATCATCATGAGCATATTCCAGCCCCTCCTGGGCGGTTTATACTGAATAGTTATCTCCCCAACATTAGGCCCCAGGTTGATTTGAACTTGTTCACATCAATCTTCAACACTTAGAAAAATCCCTCCTTCATTACCTTCGCGAAATTTATAACTCGCCATGACGTCATCTTCTGGAATCATTATAATCCGCCGTGACGTCACCTGCCATTAACTTTACACAGAGCCAAAATCTTTTAATGTATCTCCTTTTCTTTAATGAATCTCCGAAAATCGAGGCGTCTGCACGTCTACAAATCAGTTTTTTGACCTCCTCGATTCCCGCGCATGCCACTTGTCCATTCGCCTTATAAATAGGGCTGGGGGTCCCTTTCACTCCCCCCCGTGCCTCTTCGTCTCATCGTCTTCCTCACGACGCCCTAGCGCTCGAGCTCCGCCGCCATCGTCAAGCTTCTGCCTCAACGTTGGCCGCTGCATCACCCTGTTTGGACCAGACTCCACTCGCGCGCCTCCGCCATTTACCAGCCTCAGTGAGTTCTTCCTCCTCCCCTCCATAGATCTTGTTAGTGTTCGCCTGAACTCATGGAGGTTCAGCACTGTTCTTCGTATGTTCTTCACCGTAGCATAAATGGCGGATTCAAAACTTGATATATTCCTGTGCGGTAGTAGCAATAATCCTTCTTTTATCATCAGATCATCTCTTTTGTGTAGAAAACCCAATCTGGAACTTCATAAAATGCTCAAGTACCAATATTTAGGTCTGAATATCTTTCTTTTCTAACACGCGGTAGATCCAAAATTGCAATATCAATCTGTGAAATCTGTTTTTCACCATGTAGTCATTTTTCGACTTCAGATCCATACTTTCAATGTCTGTGTAGGCGGTTTATCTTCAGAAAATAATAACCTGCCATGTACCATTAGTCCCCTCCTAAACCGCCAATTGCTCATCTCTCCAACTTGATAACGTCAATCTCTGGTTTATCACACTTGCATGTTTGAATAGTTTCTGCCTTTTAACCTTTAGCAGTTTGATCATGAATCTTAAACCGGCACAAACCTTCCTTCAAGTTGTCTAATAAATGGCCAAGTCGTTTTATTCCTGCAACTAGGTTCCATCCCGGGTTATAGAAGAAGAGCTGAACGGATGTGTTGCAACTGGCGCTTTAGCAAAAAAGGATGAAAACCATTGGAGAGCACCTGGTCCAGAAAATCCACCTGAGCCCAAAGATGGGGAAGTGGTCGTTTTTGTTGATCATCTGAGTCGAGGGTTCAGCTCTCCCGGATCAAAAAAATTCCATGACGTGCTTCATTTCTTCCAACTTCATCCTCAAGATATTGGACCTAACTCCGTGTCCAATATTTGCAAATTTCAAGTGTTTTGTGAAGCTTACCTACAAGAAGAGCCCACAGTCGAATTGTTCAGAGATTTCTTCTATTTAAACCGCCGTACCGAGTTTACAGACGGGCCCAATACTGAACTTGGCTGGGTGTCAATTCAGAAAACAAAAGATGTCAGCTTCCCTCACTCTAAGCATCATAGCCACCCCAAAGATTGGAATCAAACTTGGTTTTATTGCCAAGATACATCTCCAGCTGGCTAGAACACTCTGCCGGGTTACCGTGCTCACCGGCTTGCCGGTACACATCCACTCCCCCAAAGACTCAGTGCAAAGGAACGGGCCAAATATGCCCCACAGCTTTTGAAGCTCAGAGCCTTTGTGGCAAACGGTTTGACAGGCATTGATTTTGTTCGTTGTTGGGTATCTTGGAGCATTTTGCCTTTAAGCCGTCGTCCCGATTTAATGTGTGAGTACACAGGGGACGTGAAAGACCCTCAACGGCACATTGATATTCAGCTAACTGACGCTGAAATTACTGAAGCTGTCAAGAAGATGCTGGATGAACCGGTGGCCGACTGTAGTAAAACAAGGCTTAGTCCTTTCTGCATTTCAAATAAACCGCCAGCTGTAAGAATTGCCTAACTCCTGTTTTAATCCGATCTTTTTAATACTCCCTTATAACTTTTGTCAATCTTTAAGAGGGTGATGATCCATTCTGGAAGAAGAAGCCTCATGATAAACCGGCCAAACCAACTCGCCCCAAGACCAAGGTCACGAAAAAGCCCGCCAAGAAGAAAACCGCCGAATCCACCGAGTTGAACATCGATGATGACCTTGATAACCCGGAGTCAGAGGTAGAACTTGATTATCTTGGCTCCTTTTTCATACACCTCATTGACAATGATCATTATCAGGATGATGCTGAGGCTAGCCATGCTGGTGACGTAGAGGTAATTATTCTTTCCTCCGGCTCAGATCCTCAACCTACGTAGAAAAGCCGTCAAGCAAACCGAAAAGTAAGATTTTCACACCCTCTAGCTTACTTGGATCCAAACTTTCTTTTGAAGAAACAACAACACGAAGCTCGCTGCACAACCCGGCATTGTGGCCAGGTGGTTACTTCCTCCGGTTTACCGAAGACACCGGTTCGTAAACGCCGCCCAGAGGTCTCTTATATTTCTGACACATCTTATCCCAAGGTGGGTTATTTCCGACAACCTCTTAATTCGTCTGATTCCAACTATCAGGGAACTTCTCATTCGTCCTCTGGCGAGTCCAGAGGGACACAAATCCCAACTCTTAAAATTGTTCCTGGGTGAGCATATTTAACTAACCCCTCAGATCCTTATGCTTGATTATTATACTAACCTTTTATTTGTGTCTCTTTCAGAGCCGAAGCCAGACCCAGCAAAAAGGCCAAGCTGAATAATCCGGTTGTTGACCCCAATCCTTCTGAACCGGAGAAGACCCCAGAACCTTCTAACCCAAATGATGAAGCTACTCTTAATGATCCGCCACCGCAAGATCATGAAACCTTTGTTGAACAGATGGAAATTGATCCGATGGGTCATGCTGATAACCCACCAAGCCCAGCTAAAGCTGCTGATGACAAAACTGACGATGTTGTAGTTACTGGCTTTGGTTACACATCCCCTGGCAACCCCATTGCTTTGTCAAACCACAGTGCCAAAGAAGAAATCTCTACTGTTGATAGGGGCAAGTGGAAAGCAGATTTGGAAAGCTATGCCCACCTCAGTGCCCAAGACATCCATTCTGGGTTTTTAAACCGTTTGTACACAAGCCGTGACTATGAAGCCGGTTTAGTGAACATGATGAAGGAGCGATTTGAGGTAAATGTTGTGAACTCTGCGTAAGTATTCTTCCCTTATGATTGGTTTAGAATATCAAGCCCAGTAGCCCCCAAGGGCCGGTTTATAATACCAATATAAACCGGGACTTTGTAAAATAACCATACTTCAATTTTGCCTGTGTAGCCCCCAAGGGCCGGTTTATCTTTTCAAGATGAACCGAGACTTTAGAATAATAATTCTTCAATTTCACCTGTGTAGCCCCCAAGGGCCAGTTTATATTTTCAAGATGAGCCGGGACTTTTATGCTATAAATCTCAAAATTCTTGTTGAACACCTTTGTAAACCGATTGACCACCAAGCTGATTGATGGAGGAAAAAAATCCATAGTTTTAACTTGAGCAAATATGCATTAGTGCCCAAGTGCCAAGAATAATACTTGTATTGAGCTTGGGACTTGTAATTTTTTTTGATAAGAAGCAATAGACATTAGCCCCCAAGTGCCAAGTGTATGACTTGTTATGTGCTTGGGACTTCAAGTATACACTGTCAACTCATAAACTGCATGTCTCTTGCAGGCTGAGCTTAGCAAAAATGAATCCCAAACCGCTTACCTTCAAGAAAATATCAAATCTCAACAAGCAGAAACTTCCAAGGCCAAGGAAGAGCTGACCAGTGCTTTAGAAGCCATGGAAAAATTGAAAGAGAGCTTCAAGAGCGAGCGGGCAGGCTGGGATGCAGAAAAAACAACTCTGCTAAAGAGGGCTGAGGACGCTAAAGTAGCCCTTAATCTGGTAGCAGAAGAGCTAACTGGCTTGAAACATCAAATAAATGCTATGACTGCTGCCGTTTTTGGTAAATAACTTCTTCATAATCTTTAAACATGCATTATCCCATAAACTGCCGGTTTACCGACGTTTGTGATGATGCAGGATCTCACATTGCTCATCTTGGCTCCGATATGCGGAAGAAACTGAAGGCTGCCTATACCCTTATAGAGAAATTATATACCGGCACACAACGAATCAGCTGCACAACTTCTCATAACAAGCCGCCCCCAACTTTGATCAAGGAAACATTAGAGAGGCTGTCGATGATGCCTGCCCGTTTTGAAGTGCTAAAGAGATCAGCCGCAAGGGCAGGTGCTCTTACCGCACTAACTCGGGCCAAAGCATGGATACCTGATCTTGATCCGACTGATGTGGGAAACGGTTATCCGAGCATAAAGGAGGACGGGTCAGACTTTGATAATGAAGACCTCGAGCTTTGTGAAGGAAATCGCCCATTGTCTAACAAATTGGCTGAAGAGACCGATCTTTCTCATTATCAATCGATTTATGATGCCAACAACAAGAGAGTTAATGCGCCAACCTATGATGCTCCAACTCTTATTCCTCCAATCCGTAAGCATACCTATGCCCCTGATGTTGATCCCTCCCCACTTATAAGTGATGAAGCTGTATTCAGAGCCTTAATTGGGATCGATTGGGCAACCGTTGACTTCCAGCCACTGGGTAGAGAAGAGGAAGATGAACCGGTGTAGGATGATCCGGAACCTTCAAGTCAGCCCGTCAAAGATTCATAAACCGGGGGCCGGTTTAGCTTCTGCATTCTACAAGACTTGTTGAGAACAATTATTCTTTTAGGCATGAAAACGCCTTGTAATAGGCTAGTTGAAACTCTTGATCTGCTATGCCATCGTGCATATTTACTTTGCATGACACTGCTAATCCGCCATGTTAAGATATGCTACGTCTGCTACTGATATTTAGCAACGTGGAATCTACTCCTGCATATAACAGATAAAAAGTGTCCTGGCGGTTTACCGCTAGACGGGTTATCCTGCCCAATAACATAGTTTATAACCAAGGCTGGACTTAGGAATAACCATATATAATTGAAAATATATCATACCTGTGATATTTTATCACACTGTTGGTTTACCTAGCCAATACAATAAGGGTGATAACCCAAATTTTGAGAACTGGTAATTTATCATAGATTGCTGGCTTATGAACAAAACCAGGCCGGGTTAATAAACACCAGATTTATTTTATCTCATACTGGCGACGTATAGTCAAAAGCCAGGCCGGGTCAATAAACACCGGATATTAACTTATCATGTACTAACAACTTATAATTGACAGCCAAGCCGGGTTAATAAATACCGGTGAATTGTGATAATAAAACTTAATAAGCTTCATTCGATAAACCTCAAAAAATTTGTCAAATAAAAAGAAGCAAAAAACGAGGCTTTTCATGGGCTGCCAGGCCGAAATATCGAGGCTTTTCACGGGCTGCCAGGCCACTGAGTTAAACCTTTTTACAAACCTTACAAGATGGACCTCACATAACCAATCGTTGTTTTAACTTTGACAAGTTCAGGGTCTGCATAAGATTGACTTGTCAAACGTTCATGGTCATTCCGGGAATACCAGGCGGAGTGGCTTACTTAAAAAGGCAGGATAACCTGGGGTTTTAGGTGAATACACCTGGCTTCCAAGCCTGGCTTTTAATCCTATCACAAGGGTTATAGCAACTCTTGTTCTTTAGAACAAAAGTGCCCCCAAGCAATATTTCTGAGCTGTGCTCAATGGGTACCTATGTTTGAGTTGTGCTTTTGCAACAGACTCTCTTTGGTCCCTTTCACCTGGGTAGCAAGCCCCCAAGTTTTCTTTGTGGCCCATAAGCTGGATCAAAGGGTAATCATAAATTTGCTCTATAAAGCATAAGCCCCCAAGTAATCAAAAACTCATTAAGAAAAAACAACAGAGGCCCTGCTTTAGCAGGGATGCCGGTTTATTATATTGATCATAATATACACATTGTCAAAATATGTACATCTGAAGAGCCAGTGGCTCAGGTATAGTAGGGCCGAAGATGAGCAATATTCCACGGCCGGTGGGTCTCCTCCTCCGACTTACGTGAGTCATTGTGCTCTCGAACATCAATAAGGTAGTAGGACCCATTGTTGAGATTCTTACTGACCACAAAAGGTCCTTCCCAAGGTGGGGATAACTTGTGCATATCAGTTTGATCCTGGATAAGCCGGAGCACCAGATCGCCTTCTTGAAAAGTTCTGGTTTTAACCCGACGGCTGTGGTAATGGCGCAGATCTTGCTGATAAATCGCCGAACGAGCCGCTGTGATGTCACGCTTCTCATCCAACAAGTCCAGTGCTTCCTGACGTGCTTGTTCGTTGTCCACTTCAACATAAGCCGCCACCCGAGGTGAGTCATGACGGATGTCACTAGGGAGAACTGCCTCTGCTGCGTAAACCATGAAGAAAGGCGTGTAACCCGTGGACCTGTTGGGGGTGGTATTAATGCTCCATAACACGTAAGGTAACTCCTCCACCCAACAACCTGGCGTCCTCTGTAAATTAACCATAAGCTGGGGCTTGATGCCTCTCAGGATCTCTTGATTAGCTCTCTCAGCTTGACCATTAGATTGGGGGTGAGCCACTGACAACACATCAAGACGGATATGCTCACATTGACAAAAGTCTTTCATAGCACCTTTGGAGAGGTTAGTGCCATTGTCTGTTATAATGTTGTGTGGAAAGCCAAAATGGAAGATCACCTTCTTCATGAATTGAACTGCCGTTGCTGCATCACACTTACTGACTGGCTCTGCCTCTACCACTTAGTGAACTTATCAACCGCCACCAAATGGTGGGTATTCTTATCATTGGACATCTTAAAAGGTCCAACCATATCAAGCCTCCAAGTTGCAAACAACCAAGTGATTGGAATCATCCTCAACTCCTGAGCCGGAACATGAGCTCGACGTGAAAACTTCTGACAACTGTCACATTTTCTAACCAAGTGCTCAGCATCAGCATGAGCTGTCAGCAAATAAAAACCGTGACGAAAAGCCTTGGCTACTAGAGATTTTGAATCGGCATGATAACCACAATCTCCTTCGTGGATCTCATGCAGAATCTCACAGCCTTTTTCAGGAGAAACGTAACGCTGAAACGCCCCTGTGACACTGCAATGATGTAACTCCCCATTGACAATAGTCATTGACTTGGACTGTCGGGTTATCTGCCTGGCCAAAGTTTCATCCTCAGGTAACTCGCCCCGGGTCATATATGCCAAATATGGAACTGTCCAATCAGGGATAACATGAAGAGCCGCCACCAACTGAGCTTCCGGGTCAGGAATAGCCAAATCCTCCTATGTAGGTAACTTGACCGACGGGTTATGCAAATCGTCAATAAAGACATTAGGTGGCACCGGTTTACGTTGAGAACCCAACCGGCTTAAGGCATCAGCCGCTTCATTCTTTCGCCGATCAACATGCTCAACTTGATAACCCTTAAAGTGACCAACAATAACGTCCACCTATCGTCGATAAGCCACCATAAGTGGATCCTTGGAATCCCAAGTACCAGAGACTTGTTGAGCCACCAAATCCGAGTCGCCAAAGCACCTTACCTGACTTAAGTTCATCTTCTTAGCCATCCGAAGACCATGGAGTAAAGCTTCGTACTCAGCTGCATTGTTAGTGCAAGGGAACATCGAACGGAGAACATAACAAAATTTATACCTCGAGGGGAAGCTAGCACAACTCCAGCCCCCGAGCCCTCCAATTGCCTGGACCCATCAAAGTGAATAGTCCAATACGTGTTATCTGGCTTTTCCTCGGGCATCTGCAGCTCTGTCCAGTCAATGATGAAATCCACCAGCGCTTGAGACTTGATGGCCGTGCGAGGCATATACTTCAAACCATGAGGTCCAAGTTCAATGGCCCACTTGGCTATCCAACCTATGGCTTCTCTGTTCTGAATAATATCCCCCAACGGAGCAGAACTGACAACAGTGATGGGATGACCCTGAAAATATTGCTTAAGCTTCCGTCTGGCCATGAAAACTCCATACACAAGCTTCTGCCAATGTGGGTATCTCTGCTTGGACTCAATAAGCACCTAGCTGATATAATAAACCGGCCGTTGAACCAGATATTCCTTGCCTGCCTCCTTTCGCTCCACCACAATAGCCATGCTGACAGCCCGGGCATTGGCAGCCACATATAACAGCAATGTCTCTTTATCAACAGGGGCAGCAAGAACAGGTGGCTCGGCTAACTGCTTCTTCAAGTCCTCCAATGTTGCATTAACAACATCACTCCAGACAAAGTTGTCCGTCTTTTTCATCATCTGATACAGAGGGATAGCCTTCTCTCCTAAATGACTTATGGACCGGCTTAGCGCCGCAATACGATCCGCCAGTCGTTGAACGTCTTTGATACACGCCGGTTTAGCCAGAGAAGTAATGGCTTTGATCTTGTCCGGATTAGCTTCAATGCCCCTGTTAGACACCAGAAAGCCCAAGAGCTTGCCTGCTGGTACACCAAAGACACACTTGGCCGGGTTAAGCATCATCTTATAAACCCGGAGATTATTAAAGGTTTCCTTCAAATCATCTATCAACATCTCCTTCTTCCTGGACTTCACCACAATATCATCCACATAAGCATGAACATCGCGCCCAATCTGATCATGAAGACAATTTTGCACACATCGCTGATAAGTCACCTGGGCACTCTTGAGCCCAAAAGGCATAGACACATAGCAGAAGGCTCCAAAGGGAGTTATAAAAGCTGTCTTATCCTGGTCCTTAACTGCCATCTTGATCTGATGATAACCAGAATAAGCATCCAAAAAACTCAAATGCTCACAACCCACCGTAGCATCAATAATCTGATCAATACGAGGGAGAGCAAAAGGATCAGTCGAACAAGCCTTGTTTAAATCTGTGTAGTCCACACACATACGCCAAGTGCTATTCTTCTTAAGTGCCAGCACCGTGTTAGCCAACCACTCAGGATGAAAAACTTCAATAATAAACCCAGCCGCCAGAAGCCGGGCTACCTCTTCACCAATGGCCTTGCGCCTTTCTTCATTGAAACAATGAAGAAACTGCTTGACCGGTTTAAACTTAGGATCAATATTGAGAGTGTGCTCAGCGAGTTCCCTCGGTACACTGGCATGTCAGAAGGTTTCCATGCAAAGATGTCCCGGTTCTCACGAATGAACTTGATGAGCGCACTTTCCTATTTCGGATCCAGATTAGCGCTGATGCTGAACTGCTTGGATGAATCGCCAGGAACGAAATCAACTAGCTTAGTGTCATCAGCCGATTTAAACTTCAAGGCCGGATCATGCTCCGTAGTTGGCTTTTTCAAAGAAGTCATATCCGCCGGATCAACATTGTCCTTATAAAACTTTAACTCCTCTGTTGCACAAACCGACTCAGCATAAGCTGCATCGCCTCTTCACACTCCAAATCTATCTTCCGGCTCCCATGTACTGTAATGGTCCCCTTATGACCCGGCATCTTGAGCTGTAGATAAACATAATAGGGTCTGGCCATGAACTTAGCATAAGTCGGCCGTCCAAACTGAGCATGATAAGGGCTCTTGATTTTCACCACTTCAAAGGTCAAGGTCTCTGATCTAGAGTCATGATCATCTCCAAAAGCAACTTCCAGAGCTATCATACCAACTGGGTATGCCGACTTACCAGGCACCACGCTAAGGAAAACAGTGTTCGACGGTTTAAGATTTTTATTTGTCAACCCCATGCGACGGAAAGTCTCATAATAGAGAATATTGATGCTGCTCCCTCCATCCATGAGTACCTTGGTGAACTTATACCCTCCAACCTGAGGTTCCACCACCAACGCCAGATGACCTGGATTATCAACCCAGGGCGGGTGATCTTCCCGACTCCATACGATGGGCTGCTCAGACCAACGTAAATAACGGGGAACTGCCGGTTCAACAGAGTTCACTACCATCGTATGAAGCTTCTGGTCACGCTTGCCCAAGCTAGTGGTGAAGACATGATACTGTCCACTATTCAACTGCCTCGGGTTGCTCTGATAACCCGACTATTGCTGCTGTTGACTCCCCTGGTTATTCTGCTGATTGTAACCACCTTGGTTGCCATGACTGCCTTGATTTCCTTGGAACCCTGAGCTAGAGCCGCCTCCGCCATAACCCGGCCCATGGAAACCGGATTCTGAACCGCCCCCCCGGCCCATGACTGTCTTGGAAAAGATTCGAATTTTTGAACTCCTTCACAATGAAGCAATCCTTCCAGAGGTGCCTAGATGGCCTCTCTCACACCCCGTGTCTTGGGCATGGCTGATTTAACAGCTGCTCAAGATTGATGCCTGACCCTCCAGTCTGCGGGGGCGGTTTACCCTTACGACGCTGACCATTATTCTGTGCATTGGTGTTAGCCACAAAGTCAAAACTATTATCAGCCTTATGCTTACCGTTGCCTCCACAGTTCGCCGGGTTATGTCATTGTCCTTGGTGTTCTTTGCTCTTCTTTCCCTTTCCCGGCTTTTCGTCATCAGACTTGGTGTCCTTGGTACCATCAGAGTCAGCATACTTAACTAGAGCCGCCATGAGTGTCCCCATGTCATTCCGGTGGCGTTTGAGCCGCCCCAATTTCTGCTTTAAGGGTGTGAAACGAGAATTACTTTCCAACATTAAGACTGCTGAGTCGGCATTGATGCGATCCGACGAGTGCAGAATTGTTGAAACCCGACGCACCCAATGAGTCGTCGATTCACCTTCTTCTTGGACACAGGCAGCTAAATCCACAATTGACATGGGCTTCTTGCATGTGTCTTTAAAATTCTGGATAAACCGGGCTTTTAACTCGGCCCATGACCCAATGGAATTGGCAGGGAGCCCCTTTAACCAAGTACGGGCCGTCTGACGGTGTCCTGGACTAGGGGGTACTCACCACGTCGTCTCCCGATCAGTTGGATTGGGCCGAGGACCCCATGGCCGTATACTCATGGGCCAGTCCGGACAGTTGCCGCATACAAGGAAGATTCCACAAGACTTCGTGATCAAGACAAGGACTCCTCCCCACCGGCGTATTCAGCTAGGACTCTTGTTATCCTAGGCCTCTGGTGCATTATATAAATCGAGGCCAGGCTAGTCGATAGACATATACAACGAACAACAATCATACCATAGGCTAGCTTCTAGGGTTTAGCCTCTTTGATCTCGTGGTAGATCCACTCTTGTAACACACATCATCAATATTAATCAAGCGGGGCGTGGGTTTTACCTCCATCAAGAGGGCCCGAACACAGGTAAAACATCGTGTCCCTTGTCTCCTGTTACCATCCGCCTAGACGCATACGATTCGGGACCCCCAACCCGAGATCCGCCGGTTTGACACCGACATTGGTGCTTTCATTGAGAGTTCCGCTGTGTGTTCGGCAAAAGGTCGATGGCTCGCTTGCGGGTCAATCTGCGACTTCGGCATCTTCGTCACCGACTCATTTGGTCACCTTGATTCGACCAAGGACTGCGCCCTATCTCCGATCGTCATGTTCGGATGAGGGCCTTCATCAACATCAACTCCGATCTCTATCAAGATCATGGAGGAATCATCCAGGGAGCCCGGGGGCTCAACGTCAACATTGCCTTCGGGCGACCATACTGTTTTTTTGGACAGCGGACTTGTGTCCGCCGCCACCGCCTCCTCAAGCTTCTAGCTCGGTGGAATTGTGCAGAATTGAGTCTACAACAACCCTGGAAAATTTCGTCGAATTCCGATGGAGGAATCTCTGGCAATCTCCGGTATACCGGAGCCGCATTGAATCTGGACGAGAATCCGGACGAGTTTAGGGCGTGGTGTCCAGCTTCTAGCTCGGACTTTCTTTGGAAGATCGAACCGTTGACCGGTTGCGGAATTCCTATATCTACCACCCTTCAAAATTTCAGCTCGATCCGACCGTCCAAACTCCGGGAACCTTCCAATTAGTGCATCACCTTTCGGATCTGTTTTCTGCTGAAACGAATCCTACCGAGTTCGTCTTTTTTATGAACGGGATTTCGGACATCCTTTTTGAAGGAAGTTTTGTATGGGGTGTTGTGTTTTGTTTCCGAACACATCCCACTATCTTTAATATCATGCTGGTGTCAAACCAGTCCGGCAATATTGCTCCACGGCTGCCGACCTGCGCTAGACATGTCGTCACTTTGTTGAGCCGAGCTCAACTTCTTCGGATCATCATCTCGGCAAGCCGAACAAGAGTCCGGCATCGCGAAGGATAAATCATCACCAACATCGCCGCCCCACGGATTACACGGAGCGGGCATACCGGCATCGCCGCATGGTCGCTTCATCAAGCCGGCATCGACCACGTCACGACCTGCATCGGCAGGGCCGCACTATTGCTTCTTCAAGCTGGTGTCCATCACGCCGACCTACTTCGACATCTCGGCTGGACCGGGGGCTTCGCCATCTCTTCATCAACCTACTCCGGACACTTCGGTGTCAATAGCCGACCAGGCAATGGGTGCGCGGATCGAGTCCCAATTTTGGGAATCACCTTCCTTCGGATGGCTATAACAAATAAACCAGGTGCTATTAATCCTAGTATTTTTTGCTTGTTTGGGTTCATTTTTCCCAACGAATTATTACTCTGGTTTGTCCATCATATGTACGCAGGTCTACCAAATGGTGGCCGCATTAACGACGGTTGCATGGTGGTTCGATCAGTTTCCGTACATAGTCCGGCGAACGCCGCATCCGGAACTCGAACCGACCTATGAATTCAGGCCTTGCCATGCCTTTACCACATCACGCCGCCGCCCTGCATCGACATTGACTTCGGCGCTAGGCCATATTTCTTTTATTACTCACTTTGCATAAATTATTTATTATGCAATGATTTTTTTTACTATTATCTCTGGTTTGCACTTTTTTTTGTGCACAAGAAAATGATCCAGCCGGACTATATCCTTTGACGTCACCTCGGCTGGACGGGGGGCTTCGTCAACACTTCATTACCCTATGCCAGGGACTTCGGCATCACTCTGCCGTCCTGCATTGACCGTGCTATGTCACCACTTCGGAGTGCCGAGCTCTTTGCTCCGCCACCTCGGGACCGACTTGGGGGATGGAACCTTGTCCTGCATCAAGCTCGGACCGCGTCGTCAGTACCGAACACATTAACCAGCTAAGTTGCCTTCAAGCTCAAAGTTTTAAATTTCTAACTTGTGTTCGGTTCGACCAAGCATTATACTTTTTTGGAAAAAAAGTTTCTTGTAAAATTTTTTCTTGTCCAAACTTTGTTCGCACACACTTGACGCGCTATCCGCGCTCATTATACCTGGGGGCTTCTTTAATGTGCTTATTAATTCGGGGTTTATGCCCAACACATGTGTCACACTTCCGCATGTAGCTTTTATTCACCATTATATGCATCGATATGACTTAAGTTTTGGCCAAGCTGGGTTACCTGGCTCCTGTGCTTACCCCTACGTTCCCGATTGTTCGGCTAGGTGGTAAAGGGAGCACCTCTGCGATTATTCTTGCCGGGTCGGCGGATGTGTACCTCAGACTGGGTGAAGCCGAAGCTAAGCGTTCTTAAGGGAATACTCGGTCGGTGAACTAAAAGATGATTTCTTACCTATTCATTTACCTGCCCCGGATGTTTTTACTGCTCTTTTTCGCAGTCCGGACATGCACTTTAGGGCATGCCTCCCGAGAAAGGAACCCTTAACGGAACTATTCTCCCTGGAAGATGTTTCTTACTAACCATGTAATATAACATAACTAGTTGGGCACTTGTCTGATAAAGCACTAATGACCCCTACGCCTGGTATCCATGCATGCCCCGGTTTTTATAACCGCGAGGGTATTCGGACACACTCTGAACTATTGGGTCCAGAGGTTGAAGCAACAAGGTCCGCTACGACAAACGATCTACAATCCGGCTAGAAGGCATTTTACATGTCACCTTACATTATATAGTCAACTTTTACCCAAGTCACTTGGGGGCTCTTATGTTTATTTGAGCCGTTTTATACTAAGTGTTTTTCTCCTTAGTCGTTGCAAAGTTTTTTATTCATCACTCCTTTTTTCGACATGAGTGTGCGGTCACTAGCCGGGGAGCCTAATTTCTCTCTCAAAACCGCTAGAGTATAGTTTTCTAAACTGGCCTAATGAGAAGTACTCCGCCTTCGGGATGGGAGACTGAAGCCGTAGGCTGACCCGCTTGAAGTCTTGAGATAGGATGTGTCATGTTAAAGCACGGCAGAAGCACTTTTTTTCTAAAGTCCAATTTTCGGATTGGCATCGAACACTTGATCTTGTTCGGACGTCATGTTTTTACTGACGTTTTTTGGTTTTCCAAGCTTTTGGCACTTTTAAACTATTTGTGTGTTTTAAGCACAAGTCTCGCATGATGCAACGCCGGACACCTTTAGAGATTCGGCAAAAACATTCTCGGATATTGTTATATATGCATCAGTTTTGAATTGTGTCTTGATCAATAGTTGGGTTGCCCGGCTCCCGCGCTTGCCTCCTACGTTCCGCTTTGTTCGGCTAGGTGTGCAAAGGGAGAACCACTGCCATTGTGCTTCCAGCTCGCATGGTCAAGCACCTCAGTGGAGAAAGCCGAAAACTGACTATCCCAATAGGTGTAAACTGGTCAGCAATCCGATGACTATATTAAATGACGGGCCATTCATAAAATTGGCCGAAGTGTTTCCGGCTTGACCTCGACTGTCGCCGAACACTAGTAACTGGCCTCCCAAACTAAATCCTCAATATTTTGCTCTTACTTTGGAGCTGAGGTCTCATGATCATGCTTAGCATGACAACCCAAAGAAAGGAACCGATAGCGGGACTATTTTCTTTGGAAGACATTTCTTCTGTTAAACAATAATATAACATATCTCTCTGCGTACCTTTGTTTATAAAACCGTATGGCCAGATTGCCTTGTTTGTCGTAAATCTTTGCCCTCATAAAGGCTTTATAAAGTAGGACAAACACTCCTCGGCTACTGGCCGAGGAGGTTGAAGCCGATGGTCGGTCAACAAAGTTTTGTACAATGCGGATCCGAGCATTAATGACGTAAAGTACTTGGATACATTGAGTCATTACACATAATTTGTGAATTTACTATGGATATCGATCCTTAATCCAATCACCCGTGCCCGCATTAAGGCTCGGGGGTTACTGGGCTTCGGGCTTATTATTTACAAATATTAAAGGGGCACATCAATCCCTGATCTGGTGTTGCCACCCGACCCGATGTGTCGAGACTCTTTGCATCGCTTTGTCCAATGCGAGAAAATTTTAAGTGCAATACTGATTTCGAGGAGATTTTGATCCTCATGTTGGTCGGCCGCACCCAACCCGAGTCTCGAGGACTTTGCACACCGCTTTTATGTCCCGAAGTATTCTGCCGAGCTAGGACTTGATCCTCAGGCCGATTTTGCAAATCAACCTGAGTCTCAGCGGCTACTGGGATCAGCGGTCTTACATCATACTTCAGGTGCATCTCGGGTTTTAGACCTATACCCACCTTGAGGGCTACTGGCTGTGTATCTCGGCAGAGAATAAATTGCACCAATCAAAAATATTGACAAAAATCGGCCCACATTCGGGGTGGTGCACCACCTCGAAGCGATCCGACATAAAGCTCGGGTGCTAGTGGCTGGCTCCATAGAGGGCATTTCCGGCATTAAGTTCGGCTAAACTTCTTCAAACTTCTTTGAACCAAGGTGATTTACGACACCTCGGATATAGTCCGGCGTTGGAGCTCAGATACATAGTCCGGCATTGGAGCTCGGATACAGTCCGGCGTTGGAGCTCGGATACATAGTCCGGCGTTGGAGCTCGGATACATTCTGGCGTTAGAGCTGGGAAGCAGTCCGGCGTTGGTGCTCGGCTGCAAAAGATACCTCGAATGCAGTCCGGCGTTGGAGCTCGGACGCAGGAGGACGCTGCCGCCCGGGAACAACTTCAAACCCGAGGTGTGGCATAAAAATAACAAGGCATTGATAATGGCCGGAAACTTAAAGGGGCTCCTCGGATACCCGACGTGTAAACTCGTCGAATGCATTTCGGTGATCCTCAAGATCGAAGATGAGAAGATTTGTTGAACCAGTTTTCCAGACGACGACCGAGGATGAAGAACAGTTCGGAAGAATCGAGGAGTGTCCCTAACTTGAAGACCGGTTCAGGGGCTCTTGGCGGTGTCCCGGACTAGGGGTACTCACCACGTCGTCTCCCGATCGGTTGGACTGGGCCGAGGACCCCATGGCCGTATACTCATGGGCCAGTCCGGACAGTTGCCGCATACAAGGAAGATTCCACAAGACTTCGCGATCAAGACAAGGACTCCTCCCCACCGGCGTATTCGGCTAGGACTCTTGTTATCCTAGGCCTCTGGTGCATTATATAAACCGAGGCCAGGCTAGTCGATAGACATATACAACGAACAACAATCATACCATAGGCTAGCTTCTAGGGTTTAGCCTCTTTGATCTCGTGGTAGATCCACTCTTGTAACACACATCATCAATATTAATCAAGCAGGACGTAGGGTTTTACCTCCATCAAGAGGGCCCGAACCTGGGTAAAACATCGTGTCCCTTGTCTCCTGTTACCATCCGCCTAGACGCACAGTTCGGGACCCCCTACCCGAGATCCGCCGATTTTGACACCGACACCGTCCCTTCCAACATCAGGGGGAAATACTTAGCACACGTAGCTTCGCTAACATCCAGCAATTCCATGGCCATCTCATAACTCTCAATCCATGCCTCAGGAGGTAAGTCGGCTGTGTAGTTAGGCACTTTGCGAGGATGTTTGAAGTCCTTGGGCAGACGCTCATTACGTAGAGCTGGCACTAAACATGGCATGCCCAAATTCTTAAAGGTTACACCTGGCTCCACCGAAGTTGTTGAACGAACCGGAGTAGGTTGACGGGCCGCATACTGAGCCGCCAGCTCGGCCTCCCGACGTGCTCTACCTTGATCCACTATGTTCTGAGCATCAGCACCTCCACCCGCCGGGTTATGTCCGCGTGGCGGGTTATGATTCCTTCCACTACTTGACACAACCTGCTCATCGATACGCCTGCTATAACTCCGGCTTGGGCGAGGGGTGGAATGAATCCTGTCATGGCTATAAGAATGAGCTTGCCGCTGAACCAAAGCTGTCTGAAGGAGTTCTCTAGCTCTCCATGTTTCAACTGCCGTTGGGGACTCGCCTTCAATCGGGAGAGCCGCCAATCGTGACGCCGCAGCGATCATGTTATCCAAAGGGTTAGAGTAATGACCCTGTGGTGTTGGCACGTGTTGCAGAGGGATATTTTTCTGACGAGGCGGGTCCATGGTGCGCGGCTGAACCGGCGCTCCCGTCCCAGGCGCTTCAACCCGGTCTATCGCTGGCGGGTTACTGGTTCCTGCTCCGGGCGTGTTCAAGATATTCCTCGCCTCGTAAACCGGGGGCAGACGACTATGATGCCTTCTCCTCATGACATTGTTTGAAGCATTCTGATCTAGCATGAGCTGGTAAGCCTCTGACTGAATACGCTGCGCTTGAGCATCCAACGTAACCCGTTCTGCTGCCATCCTGGTGTCCTCAGCCGCCAGGTCCTCCTTGGCTTGAGCTATCTGATCTCGCAGCTTCGCGACCTCCGTGTTATGTTGATCTCGATTATCCGGGTTAACCTCCGTCTTTAGCAGTGCTGTCAAGGTGTCTAGTAAACCAGACAAGACTTGAGCTGGCGGGCGCGCAGGGCCTCCTGCCCTGGCTGCCGTTGCCACTGCTGATCCGGAAGTTAATGTCGCCGCAGTTGAAGAATGTTGCACTGGCTGCGTACCGGCCATGAAGATCGCGACCTGGTTTGGCGGTTCGCGGGGGTCCGGAATACTGTCGCCATCGGAACAGCCCCCAAGCCGGCCATCTTGCAGTTGGTACAATGACTCGGTCTCACCAGTGGATGACTCTCCATCTGAATAGACAACCGTCTCAATGTTAGATACCGACTCAGATTCCGCACTGTTAATGAATCCCACGAAGGCACGCTTCATGGCGGGATGAACTCGAGCGGGTCTTGCACGTTGAGCCGTCTCGATGATGTCGGTGCAGATGTCCGGCTCAGGGCCTGGTTCGCCGATATTGCCAATGAAGACGTGAATTCCGCCGAAGGGGACCCGGTACCCGTACTCGATTGGGTCGGCTCCGGGCCCCAGCCTGCGTTGTCGATGTAGAGCTTGTCGCGATGACTCTTGGTCATCCGGCCCACAGCGTATCCCTTGAGCCCTTCGAAGTTGCCCTCTAAGAACCTGAAACCATCGTGCCATAGCCCCACGGTGGGCGCCAACTGTCGTGGAATTGTCACGTCAGATGTCCTAGTGTGAGGACTTAGTCGTGGAGCCATCGCAATGAGATTAGCTTAAAGGGGTTAATCAGGACAAAAGACACGAGGAGTTTATACTGGTTCGGCCCCTTGAAGTGAAGGTAAAGGCCTAATCTAGTTTGAGGTGGTATTGCTAGGGTTTCGATGACCAGGGAGCGAATACGGTTGATCTGGCTCTCGATCTGTTGTTTCTTGTCCCTAAACCACCACCGGGTCGTCCCTTTATATACACAGGTTGACGCCCGGTCGGTTTACAGAATCCCGGCCGGCTCATAAACGTGTCCGGCTCGGTATCTACTCTTTCCTATCTTACAATACAAGTCATACGCCTATGGCGGTTTATGTCTATGGACCCTAACCCGCCTCTGGGCTTTGGGCCTTCTTATTAAGTCTCCATCATAAGTCGCCATCTTCTATGTCTTCATGGGCTTCAATATTGGTAATCATCATGAGCATAATCCGGCCCCTCCTGGGCGGTTTATACTCAATAGTTATCTCCCCAACAGACGGGCTCTCCGCGCCCCTCAACGTCCCAAGACAGTGGAGCTTCTTTCACAGGCGGTAAATGAGGGCTTCCGATCCTCCTCCACTTCCCTGCCAGCAACAGCAAAACGAAAGGTCAGTCACTAAAGGTAATCAAGCATATTGAAGATGCTTACGAAGGGTGGGAAAAATCTTCCTTACTCTTCTTCTAAGCATGGAGTTCAAGTTGAACTCCATGGGAGGCGAAGACTCCCTTCCTCTCTTTGGAGGTGGAGGGGCAGAACTTCCCGGCAGCTTCGACGCCCGGCGTGGCACCGGGGGCTCCAGGGAAGACGAGCTCTGTGAGGAGCTCAAGTCAGAGTGGGAGCTGGAATCCACTTCCACGTCCGCCGATTGCTTTAAGGAGGAAGCCTTGGTCCGAGCAAGGCGAGGAGATTGGTGGCATGCCACCTCAACCTTGGTGACATTGGTAGTGGTCTTCTTCACCCTCTTGGCGGCTGGCGCTGGATTGGGAGCCGCTACCCCTTGGTTGGCAGCACGCCTACGAGGGCGCTGGTCCGTGACCGGCTCGGGGGCTTGAGACCCAGCCGCAAGCAACTCCTTCTCGGGCTCTGCCACCTCGCCAACGTCCTCCTCCTCCTGAAGCTTCGTTGCTGCCATGGCAAGGGCTTCTAGCCCGGCAAAGTTATCCCCGACAGGCTCTTCCCTGGCAGCCCCTTCCATGGCCTGCACCTCGCTGCCACCATGGGAAGAGCTCTAGTCCTCGGCTTTTCCCTTGCCCTTCCCGGCCTTTGTGGCCTTCGCCATCTCCGCACGGCGGGCAGCCTTGTCCTCTCAACCCTCCTTAAGATGCACGCCACCTCTGTAGAGGAGGTGCGTTTATACATCCTAGTCTCAACCCTAGTGGCCTTCTCCACGAGGGTGCTCGACCACTGGACCTCTTCATCAAACGAGGGCAGTCTCCAATCTCCTGACACCCCATGGGCATTGTAATCCGGCATCCATTTCAATATCTGGTCCCAGGCTGCATGTTTATGGGGATGAGAATTGCCGGGAGTTTGAATAGCTCGAAGCAGCCAAACAATTGGTCGCACAACCAGGCGTGGCCATAAACTGACAAGTTGTTGGCCAATCCTGGGAGAAACCTCATCCTATCTGCAACATCACCGTGCAGCCAGGCCGGTCTGTCCCTCTCCTGCAGCGGCGAGATGCGGCGGAGAAGAAAATATGCCCCCACATGCTCAATGGTTAGCCCGACAGCCTTCAAACGGGTGATCTTGTCGATTGCTGGGCGCAGCCTATCTTCAGTAAGGCCATGAGTGCTCCATTCCCTGCCGTGCTCAACACATTCCTTTCGTGCTTCACAGAATTCAGGGGCTTCCTCATCTTGAATCCAGCACCAATCCCCCCTCCACTCATCCCACCTCTCGCGCTACCTCCTAGGAATATAATCCCAGAGCTTCCTCGCCACCCGCGGCATCAAACTAATGTTTCTGGAGCGGTGACCGTTTTTCTCCACCTACGGGATGAAATAATGCCGGAACAGATCCACATTGGGTTTGACTCCAACGAAATTCTTGCACAAGTGCGCGAAAATGGCCATGGTCGCCTTTGCATTCGGCGTAAAGTCGAGGAGGTGGAATCCATAGATGGTCATGATCGCCTCAAAGAATTCAGAGAAGGGGGGATAGAGGCCGCAGATGAAGTAATCACAGAAAAATTGATACGAGTCTGGCGGATATTCCTTCCCATCCTCAGAAACTCTGGGCTCCCCGTGCCCTTTTGGAACAGGCCTCCCCCACAAATACCCATAACTCGCTTGAAGAACCCGACCATCCAGATTCGACGGAAGGAGGATGACGTCTTCCCTCTACTTCCTGTTCAGCTCCGCTGCCCTCTAGCTCCCCTCAGCGGCTACTTCCTTCGCCGCGGCCATCTGCTTTCCTTTCTCTGCGGGTTTCTTCCCCATTTCCACGGCGGCGATGCGGGTGGAGAAGGGATTCATGGGATCGGTGGGAAGGGCGGCGGCGGGCGGGGGAGTAAGAGAAGGAACTGTCGTTTGGCTTGCGAGGGAAGAAGATGGGAGAGCAAGCCAAGAGACAGGTGAATCGTGCCACTCCGCTTTTCCCTGCTCTTAAGGGGGGGGGGGGGAGTGCGGAACAGAGGCACGACGCTTCTGAAAGTTACCATTTTACCTTAACTATCCCACGACCCCACGACACGCAGTAATTACGTGAAGTGGATGTTGGATTGACTAGTCGCCATCGCAAAACCGGCGTGCACAGCCCTCTGCTGCCACGTGTCCGTGCACTATTTTGTGGCCTAATCCAACATGCCAGGCGGCACGTGTGGCTCAGACCCGGGGGCTTATGTTGGGGGAAACAAACAGGGGTATATATTTTCCCGTGACCCGTACACGGACCAGCCAAGGTCGTGCCGGGATGCAAGGAACCAAGAGCTTCGGAGGATCAACAAGCAAATCAAGAGGACCAAGAACAAGCCAGAGAAACAAGATGCCACCAGGAGAAAAGCCTCCCTTGCCGGGCAGATGAGCTCGACAAGGACGGGGTCACCCCCGGAAGAGGACGTCCAAGATGCCCCGGCAGGGCCTACCGGGGCTCAAGAAGGCAAAACCACCTCACCCAACCACTCCGCCATGACTCATGTTGCCAATCAGTGCGGTGTCAAGCCAGAAATTAACTAAGTGGCAGCCATTTGCCACATGGCGGCCTTTCTCTACGGGAAATGCCCATGAACGACACCCATCCTGCAACGTGTCAAGCAAGCAGGTGTGAAGCTGGAAAAACAGCCCGGCAAGGCTTGCTGGGCAACCAATGACGTGATGTTAAGCGGTGCATTTAATGCACCCTGTCAGCTTGTAGAGTTAGGTATGATAGCACCGTTTTCTATCTTATCAGTGCATAATGACTACTTTGCCATTGTGGTAACCCCTTAATCTATAAAAGGAGGCCCGTGGCAACCGTAGAAAGGGTTAGAAGGTTGGAAAACACACACAGCCATACGTGCGTAGCCAGTATCGCCCCTGCCGGGCAAGTGTACTACGCTCCGCCACCATTCTTCCACCATCAATCCACCAAAGCAAGAGTAAGATTTTACGCCTCACGGCGGCCCGAACCTGGGTAAAATTGCCTGTGAGATCGCTGCCGTGCTGCCCCACGTTCTTCTGCTCTTTGTGCAACACGACATCCCCCTGCCGAACTAGCAAGGGGCCCTTGGTCCCATAGGTTGCCGTGGTTTGCCATGACACGGGGGTGTCTGAAACCCCTTCTAGTGACCCAATAAGTACCCGGTACCCTCCGAAACACTTCCGGTGTCCGAATACTATAGTCCTATATATCAATCTTTACCTCTCGACCATTTTGAGACTCCTCGTCATGTCCGTGGTCTCATCCCGGACTCCTAACAACATTCGGTAACCAAATAACATAACTCATATAACACTATATAATCAACGAATGATAAGCGTGCGGACCCTACGGGTTCGAGAACTATGTAGACATGACCGAGACACCTCTCCGGTCAATAACCAATAGAGGAACCTGGATGCCCATATTGGATCCTACATATTCTACAAAGATCTTTATCGGTCGAACCGTTATGACAACATACATAATTCCCTTTGTCCGTCGGTATGTTACTTGCCCGACATTCGATCATCGGTATCTTCATACCTAGTTCAATCTCGTTACCAGCAAGTCTCTTTACTCGTTTCGTAATAGATCATCTTGCAACTAACTCATTAGTCACTTTGCTTGCAAGGCTTCTTATGATGTGTATTACCAGGAGGGCCCAAAGATACCTCTCTAGTACTCGGAGTGACAAATCCTAATCTCGATCTATGCCAACTCAACAAACACCTTGGGAGATACCTGTAGAGCATCTTCATGATCACCCAGTTACGTTGTGACGTTTGATAGCACACAAGGTATTCCTCTGGTATCCGGGAGTTGCATAATCTCATAGTCGAAGGAATATGTATTTGACATGGAGAAAGCAATAGCAATAAACTAAAAAATTAATATGCTAAGCTATCAGATGGGTCTTCTCCATCACATCATTCTCCTAATGATGTGATCCTGTTATCAAATGACAACTCATGTCTATGGTTAGGAAACCTTAACCATCTTTGATCAATGAGCTAGTCTAGTAGAGGCTCACTAGGGACACGGTATTTGTTTATGTATCCACACATGTATTTAGGTTTCCAATCAAGACAATTCCAGCATGAATAATAAACCTTTATCATGAATAAGGAAATATAAAATAACAACTTTATTATTGCCTCTAGGGCATATTTCCTTCAGTCTCCCACTTGCACTAGAGTCAATAATCTAGTTCACATCGCCATGTGATCAACACCCATATTCACATTGCCATGTGACCAACACCCAAAGAGTTTACTAGAGTCAATAATCTAGTTCACATCGCCATGTGATTAACACCCAAAGAGTAATAAGGTGTGATCATGTTTTGCTTGTGAGAGAGGTTTTGTCAACGGGTCTGCCACATTCAGATCCGTATGTATTTTGCAAATTTCTATGTCTACAATGCTCTGCACGGAGGTACTCTAGCTTATTGCTCCCACTTACGTATCCAGATTGAGACTCAGAGTCATCCGGATTAGTGTCAAAGCTTGCATCGACGTAACCCTTTACGACGAACTCTTTTATCACCTCCATAATCGAGAAATATTTCCTTAGTCCTCTTAGGTAACTAAGGAGAATTTTGACCCTGTCCAATGATCTACACCTGGATCACTATTGTACCCCCTTGCCAAACTCATTGCAAGGTACACAATAGGTCTGGTACACAGTATGTCATACTTTATAGAATCTATGGCTGATGCATAGGGAATGACTTTCATTCCCTCTCTATCTTATGCTGTGGTTGGGTTTCGAGTCATACTCACACCTTACAATACAGGCAAGTACTCCTTCTTTGACTGATCCATTTTGCACTCCTTCAAAATCTTGTCAAGGTATGTACTCATTGAAAAATCTTATCAAGCGTCTTGATCTATCTCTATAGATCTTGATGCCTAATATGTAAGCAGCTTCACCAAGGTCTTTCATTGAATTTTTTTTATTCAAGTATCCTTTTATGCTATCCAGAAATTATATATCATTTCCAATCAGCAATATGCCATCCACATATAATATCAGAAATGCTACAGAGCCCCCACTCACTTTGTTGTAAATACAGGCTTCACCATAAGTTTCTATAAAACCATATGCTTTGATCACCTCATCAAAGCGTATATTCCAGCTCCGAGATGCTTGCACCAGTCCATAGATGGATCGCTGGAGTTTGCACACTTTGTTAGCACCTTTAGGATCAACAAAAACTTCTGGTTGCATCATATACAACTCTTCTTTAATATCCATTAAGGAATGCATTTTTTGACATCCATTTGCCAGATTTCATAATTATAAAATGTGGCAATTGCTAACATGATTCGGACGTACTTAAGCATCTCTACGGGTGAGAAAGTCTCATTGTAGTCAACCCTTTGAACTTCTCAAAAATCTTTCGCGACAAGTCGAGCTTTGTAGATAGTGACATTACTATCAGCGTCTGCCTACTTCTTGAAGATCTATTTATTCTCAATGACTTGCCGATCATAGGGCAAGTCCACCAAAGTCCATACTTTGTTCTGATACATGGATCCTATCTCAGATTTCATGGCCTCAAGCCATTTATTAGCATCTTGGCTCATCATAGCTTCTTCATAGTTTGTAGGTTTGCCATGGTCTAGTAACAAGACTTCTAGGAAAGGATTACCGTACCACTCTGGTGCGTAACATGCTCTGTTCGACCTACGAGGTTCAGTAGTAACTTGATCTAAAGTTTCATGATCATCATCATTAGCTTCCTCTATAGTTGGTGTAGGCATCACGAGAATGGATTTCTCTCATGTGTTACTTTCCAATTCGAGAGAAGGTACAATTACCTCATTAAGTTCTACTAATTTCCTTCCACTCACTTCTTTCGAGAGAATCTCCTTCTCTAGAAAGGATCCTTTCTTAGCAACAAAGATCTTGCCTTCGAATCTGTGGTGGAAGGTGTACCCAATTGTTTCTTAGGGTATCCTATGAAGACACACTTCTCCGATTTGGGTTCGAGCTTATCAGGCGGAAGCCTTTTGACATAAGTGTCACAACCCCAAACTTTAAGAAATGACAGCTTAGGTTTCTTGCCAAACCACAGTTCATACGATGTCATCTCAATGGATTTAGACGGTGCCCTGTTTAATGTGAATGCGGCTGTCTCTAATGCATAACCCCAAAACGATAGTGGTAAATCGATAAGAGACATCATAGAATGCACCATATCCAATAAAGTACGGTTACGACGTCTGGACACACCGTTACGCGATGGTGTTCCAGGTGGCGTGAGTTGTGAAACTATTCCACATTGTTCTAAATGAAGGCCAAACTCGTAACTCAAATATTCGCCTCTATGATCAGATCATAGAAACTTTATTTTCTTGTTACGATGATTCTCCACTTCACTCTGAAATTCTTTGAACTTTTCAAATGTTTCGGACTTGTGTTTCATTAAGTAGATATAACCATATTTTCTCAAATCATTTGTGAAGGTCAAAAAATAAAGATACCCACAGCGTGCTTCAACACTCATCGGACCGCATACATCGGTATGTATTATTTCCAATGAGTCACTAGCTCGCTCCACTGTTCTGGAGAACGAAGTTTTAGTCATCTTGCCCATGAGGCATGGTTCGCAAGTATCAAATGATTCATAATCAAGTGATTCCAAAAGTCCATCCGCATGGAGTTTCTTCATGCGCTTTACACCAATATGATCTAAAGGCAATGCCACAGGTATGTTGCACTATCATTATCAACTTTGCATCTTCTGGTATCAATATTATGAATATGTGTATCACTACGGTCGAGATTCAATAAACCATTCGTATTGGGTGCATGACCATAGAAGGTTTTATTCATGTAAATAGAACAACAATTATTCTCTAACTTAAATGAATAACCGTATTGCAATAAACATGATCAAATCATATTCATGCTCAACGCAAACACCAAATAACATTTATTTAGGTTTAATACTAACCCCAAAGGTAGAGGGAGTGTGCGATGGTGATCATATCAACCTTGGAATCATTTCCAACACACATCATCACCTTGCTTTTAACTAGTCTCTGCAACTCCTGTTTCGAGTTACTAATCTTAGCAACTGAACCGGTATCAAATACCCAGGGGTTACTTCGAACACTAGTAAAATACACATCAATCACATGTATATCTAATATACCTTTGTTCACTTTGCCATCCTTATCCGCCAAGTATTTGGGGCATTTGCACTTCCGGTGACCATTTCCTTCGCAGTAGAAGCACTCAGTTTCAGGCTTGGGTCCAGCTTTGGGCTTCTTGATGGGAGTGGCAACTTGTTTGCCATTCTTCTTGAAGTTCCCTTTTTCCCCTTGCCCATTTTCTTGAAACTAGTGGTCTTGTTAACCATCAACACTTGATGCTCTTTCTTGATTTCTACCTTCGCCGATGTCAGCATCGCGAAGAGCTTGGGAATCGTTTTTGTCATCCCTTGCATATTATAGTTCATCACAAAGTTATAGTAGCTTGGTGATAGTGACTAGAGAACTCTGTCAATCACTATCTTATATGGAAGATTAACTCCCACTTGATTCAAGCGATTGTAGCACCCAGACATTCTGAGCACATGCTCATTGGCTGAGCTATTCTCCTCCATCTTGTAGGCAAAGTACTTGTCAGAGGTCTCATACCTCTCAACACGGGCATGAGTCTGAAATACCAATTTCAGCTATTGGAACATCTCATATGCTCCGTGGCATTCAGAACATTTTTTAAGTCCCGGTTCTATGTCGTAAAGCATGGTGCACTAAACTATCAAGTCGTCATCACAACGAGATTGCCAAACATTCATAACATATGCATCTGCTCCAGCAACAGGTGTGTCACCTAGCGGTGCATCAAGGACATAATTCTTCTGTGCAGCAATGAGGATAATCCTCGGATCACGGACCCAGTCCGCTTCATTGCTACTATCATCTTTCAACTTAGTTTTCTCTAGGAACATATCAAAAATATAGGGGAGCCGCGAGCTATTGATCTACAACATAGATTTGCAAATACTATCAAGACTAAGTTCATGATAAATTAATTTCAATTAATCAAATTACTAATGAACTCCCACTTAAATCAACATCCCTCAAGTTGTCTAAGTGTTACATGATCCAAATCAACTAACCCATGTCCGACCATCATGTGAGATGGGGCAGTCATCAATGGTGAACATCTCTATGTTGATCATATCTACTATATGACTCATGCTCGACCTTTCGGTCTCCAGTGTTCCGAGGCCATGTCTGTACATGCTAGGCTCGTCAAGTTTAACATAAGTATTCCATGTGTGTAAATCTTGCTTACACCCGTTGTATGTGAACGTAGAGTCTATCACACCCGATCATCATGTGGTGTCTCGAAACGACGAACTTTAGCAATGGTGCATACTCAGGGAGAACACTTTTATCTTGAAATTAAGTGAAGGGATCGTCTTATAATGCTACCGCCGTTCTAAGCAAAATAAGATGCATAAAATATAAACATCACATGCAATTAAAATATGTGACATGATATGGCCATGATCATCTCATGCTTTTCATCTCCATCTCCAAAGGATCGTCATGATCTCCATGGCACTGGCTTGACACCTTGATCTCCATCGTAGCAACGTTGTGTCGTGGTTGTCAAGCCAACTATTGCTTCTACAACTATCGCTAACGCATAGTGATAAAGTAAAGCAATTACATGGCGCTTGCACTTCATACAATAAAGAGACAACCCTAAGGCTCCTGCCAGCTGTCGATATTAGAAAACATGATCATCTCATACAACAACGTATATAACATCATGTCTTGACCATATCACATCACAAAATGCCCTGCAAAAACAAGTTAGACGTCCTCTACTTTGTTGTTGCAAGTTTTACGTGGCTGCTACGGGCTTCTAGCAAGAACCGTTCTTACCTATGCAAAAAAAAAACCACAATGGTGTTTCATCAAGTTTGTTGTTTTAACCTTCTTCAAGGACTGGCCGCAGTCAAATTCGATTCAACTAAAGTGGACAAACAGACACCCGCCAGCCACCTTTATGCAAAACTAGTTTCATGTCAATCAGTGGAACCGGTCGCATGTGCATGGACATGTAAGGTTGGTCCGGGCCGCTTCATCCCACAAGACCACCGAATCAAAATAAGACGTTGGTGGTAAGCAGTATGACTAACACTACCCACAACTCTTTGCGTTCTACTTGTGCATATCATCTACGGATATACCTGGCTCGGATGCCATTGTTGGGAAACGTTGCATGGAAAACAAAAAAAAATCAACGCACACGCAAGATCTAGGAGATGCATTGCAACGAGAGCGGAGAGTGTGTCTATATACCCTCGTAGACCGTAAGAAGAAGCATTTATTCAATGCGGTTGTTGTAGTCGAACTTCTTTGCGCTTCAACCGATCAAGTACCGAACACACGGAACCTCCGTGTTCTGCACACGTTCAGCTCGTTGACATCCCTCGCCTTCTTGATCTAGCAAGACATCAAGGTAGTAGATGAGTTCTATCAGCACGACGGCATGGTGACGGTGATGGTGAAGTGATCTCCGTAGGGCTTCGCCTAAGCACTACGAAAAAATGACCAGGGGTGTAAACGGTGGAGGGGGGCGCTGCACATGGCTAGGAAATTGTCTGTTGTGTGCTAGGCGCCCCCTCCTCATATATATATAGGTGGGAGGGAGTGGGGAGAGGCCAAGGGGCGCCCCAAGTAGGTCGGAATCCTACTTGGGTTCCTGCCCTTTGCAACGCCCCCCTGGCATGTTTGTCGAAGGGCGAAGGAAAGAGGGGGGGGGGGGAGAGGGAAGGAAGTGGGAATCCTAATCCACACTTTCCTTTCCCTTCTCCCCTTTCCTTCTCCTCATTAGGCCGGCCCATATGGGAGGCACACCAACCCCTTGTGTCTGGTTCGTTTCCCCTCTTGGCCCATAAGGCCCATATCTTTTGTCGGGGGTGTCCGGAACCCCTTCCAGTGATCCAATAAGTACCCGGTACCCTCTGAAACATTTCCTGTGTTCGAATACCATCGCCCTATATATCAGTCTCTATCTCTCGACCATTTCAAGACTCCTCGTCATGTCCATGATCTCATCCGGGACTCCGAACAACATTCGGTCACCAAATCACATAACTCATATAACACTATATCGTCAATGAACATTAAGCGTGCGGACCCTACGGGTTCGAGAACTATTTAGACATGACCGAGAGACCTCTCCAGTCAATAACCAATAGTGGAACCTGGATGCCCATATTGGCTCCTACGTATTCTACGAAGATCTTTATTGGTCGAACCGTTATGACAACATATGTAATTCCCTTTGTCCGTCGGTATATGCTACTTGCCCGAGATTCGATCGTCGGTATCTTCATACCTAGTTCAATCTCGTTACCGGCAAGTCTTTTTACACATTCTGAAATAGATCATCCTGCAACTAACTCATTAGTCACTTTGCTTGCAAGGCTTCTTATGATGTGTATTACCGAGAGGGCCCAGAGATACCTCTCCGATACTCGGAGTGACAAATCCTAATCTTGATCTATGCCAACTCAACAAACACCTTCGGAGATACCTGTAGAGCATCTTTATGATCACCCAGTTACGTTGTGATGTTTGATAGCACACAAGGCATTCCACGTGTATCCGGGAGTTATCCGGGAGGTATCCATGAGTTGCATAATCTCATAGTCGAAGGAATATGTATTTGACATGAAGAAAGCAATAGCAATAAACTAAAAAATCATTATGCTAAGCTATCAGATGGGTCTTGTCCATCACATCGTTCTCCTAATGATGTGATACCATTCTCAAATGACAAATCGTGTCTATGGTTAGGAAACCTTAACCATCTTTGATCAACGAGCTAGTATAGTAGAGGCTCACTAGGGACACAGTATTTGTTGATGTATCCACACATGTATTTAGGTTTCTGATCAATACAATTCTAGCATGAATAATAAACCTTTATCATGAATAAGGAAATATAAAATAACAACTTTATTATTGCCTCTAGGGCATATTTCCTTCAATAGGAATAGCTCAATGGATTGATCGGATAGAATAACTTTGAGGTGGTTTCGTACCCTACAAGCAATTTCATCTTATGTTCTCCACGATAGGAACTTTGGAGTGAATTTTGTCGCACATTGAGGGATTGCCATATGATCTAATTATGTTATGATTGTTGAGAGAACTTGCACTAGTGAAAGTATGAACCCTAGGCCTTGTTTTCAAGCATTTCAATACCGTTTTCACTCACTTTTACCACTTGCTACCTTGCTGTTTTTATATTTTCAGATTACAAAAACCTATATCTACCATCCATATTACGCTTATATCACCATCTCTTTGCCGAACTAGTGCACCTGTACAATTTACCAATGTATTGGGTGTGTTGGGGACACAAGAGACTCTTTGTTATATTGTTGCAGGGTTGTTTGAGAGAGACCATCTTCATCCTAAGCCTCCGACGGATTGATAAACCTTAGGTCATCCACTTGAGGGAAATTTGCTACTATCCTACAAAACTCTGCGCCTGGAGGCCCAACACGAGTTTACAAGAAGGTTGCATAGTAGACATCAGACGAGGGGATGCGGTAAGGAACTGCCATCTAGCTCTGCACTTGATTCACCTTCTGTTTTGAGTAAGCTTGCGACACCCACACCTGCTATTGAATCTGATATGTCGCAAGTAATTGATGATGCTACTTCTGCTATGCATGATGCTTATGATGATACTACTACTTTGCTTGATAATACTGAGCCACTAGGTGAATTTCTTGATGAACAACTTGCTAGAGCTAAAGTTATTGAGAATGGTGAAAATGATGATATTTCAGAAAATCATGAAATTATTGAAACTGAACACTTTGTAACACCTGCTAAACCTAGCTCTCCTAGATATGAATTGCCTGTTATACCTGATGGTTATGTTATGGATGGAGACGTAGCTACGGACTTTCTTGCTTGTAAAGATAGAGAGGATCTTAAGAAATTACTTGTCAAGTTGAAAGAAAAATCTTTGAAATGCTAGAATGCAATATGATCCTAAGCTTGCTACTTCACCTATCTTTGTTACTGATAAGGATTATGAATTCTATGTCGATCCTGAGTTAATTACTTTGGTTGAATCTGATCCTTTCCATGGTTATGAATCCGAAACTTTTATGGCACATCTTATACTAAATGGAATGATATAGCCACCCTATTTGCTCATGAGGAAAAAAATTGTTTTTACTATATTCTTAAGTTGTTTCCTTTCTCATTAAAGGGTGATGCTAACATATGGTTTAATTCTCTTGCTCCTGGTTGTGTGCGTAGTCCCCAGGATATGATTTATTACTTCTCTGGAAAAAAATCCTGCTTATAAGAAACAAGCTTATTTACAGGAAATATTTAACTTTGTGCAAACTGAAGAAGAGAGTCTCCCACAATCTTGGGGGGATACTTCTCCAATTACTTAATGCTTTGCCTGATCATCCTCTCAAGAAAAATGAAATACTTGATATCTTTTATAATGGACTAATCGATGCTTCTAGGGACCACCTAGATAGTTGTGTTGGTTGTGTATTCAGGGAACAAAATGTTGAACAAGCTGAAGTACTATTGAATAATATATTGAGTAATGATAAGGATTGCACTCTTCCTGAATCACCTCCTAAGCCAACTCTGAAGAAGAGGGGTATTCTATTTCTCAGTCCTGAAGATATGCAAGAGGCAAAGAAATCTATGAAAGAAAAAGTTATTAAAGCTGAAGATGTTAAGAATTTACCACCTATTGAAGAAATACATGCTCTCAATACCCCAACATAGGTAGTAGAGGTAAATTCTCACTATAGATTTGATTAAGGTGATATTCCTCATAATAAATCTGCTAGTCAATGCTTGGATGAATTTGATAACTTTATTGTTAAACAAGAAAACTTCAATGTATATGTTAGTAGATAATTGAAACGAAATTTTTTTATGCTTGAACGCTTGGGTGATTATATGTGTAGAACTGTTAATGATCTCAAGATTGTTAGTAAACATGCTTATATGGTAAAAACTCAAGTAGAACAAGTTCTCAAGGCACAAAATGATTTGCTCAATGAAATGAATAGTAAGATGAAAGATCATGTTGTTAGAGTTATGACTAGAGGTGGTAAAATGACTCAGGAAACTTTGTATCGGAAGGGCCATCCTAAGAGGATTGAGAAAGATTCTCAGAGAATTAATATTGACGCACCTAGTATCCACTATGTTCTGAAATAGATGTTGCTATGACTTTGCTATGCATAATGCTTGTCACTAGGGCCCGAGTGCCATGATCTCATATCTGAACCTATTATGTTTTCATGAATATATTTGTGTTCTTGATCCTATCTTGCAAGTTGTAGACACCTATTATGAGCTATGATATGCATACCCCAAGGTGACAATAATTGGGATTCTTTTCGGTGATTACCGTAGTTTGAGGAGTTCATGTATTCACTAAGTGCTAATGCTTTGGTCCGGTTCTCTATTAAAACGAGGCCTTAATATCCCTTAGTTTCCATTAGGACCCCGCTGCCACGGGAGGGTAGGACAAAAGATTTCATGCAAGTTCTTTTCCATAAGCACATATGACTATATATGGAATACATGCCTACATTATATTGATGAATTAGAGCTAGTTCTGTGTCACCCTAGGTTATGACTGCTACGTGATGAATATCATCCAACACAATTATCATTGCCGATCCATTGCCTACGAGCTTTTCACATATTTATCTTTGCTCAGTTACTTTTGTTGCTACTGCTGTTACAATCACTACAAAACTGCTACTGTCACTTTTGCCACTGTTACCATTACTTCCATATTACTTTGCTACTAAACAGCCACCATTCATCCAGACTTGTCAATCCCGGAGCAACATCTCGCCGCGGAAGCCGGCGAGGATGTTGACTATGTTGCCATGCCGAAGGCTTCACGCCAGCGGGCTAGTGTATTACTGTATCTAGCGAAAGCTGGCTATGACATCAAGCTCGTCGATAGCGATGGCTTCACGTGGGCCATGTCACAGGTTAAGTGGTCCATCCCCAACCCCTCTGGTTCAACCGCCAATGATCTCCTCCATCACACGGTCAAGGATTTGCGATCCTTGTACGTCATCGAGCCCATTTTGTCATTTTTGAAGGACAGTTCTATGACGACAGCCTGGAATCCTCAACTTCCAAGTAGATCTCATCGACAATGACCACGAGGAGGGTGCCCACAAAGGTTCTTCCAAGGTGAAACATCCATCTGCGACATCAGAGAGCGCACCATGGGTATGTGCTCTTCCAACTGGAAGGATCCCGTCCATGACATGTGAGGCAACATCCTATCACCAAATCTTAACTTTTCTAGCATGCCAACCTGTACCCTTTGTTGTAGTAGCTTTTGCCATGCGGTATTTTAACTGTGTCGTGTTTAATTATTTCAGTTATGCAGAAATGTAAAGTTCAATAGGGCTATGTGATGTTTAAGTATGAATTGTGCACTTCAGTTTCACGAATGGCTATATTTGGTTGTTTATAGTGAGTAGATGTCTTGTTTATCTGTATTTAGTTGTTAGGTTGGTTGTAGTGAGCATTTGTCCAGTTATCAAGAAGATGCATTGTTTATCGTATTTGGTTGTTAGGTTGGTTGCAGTGAGCATTTGTCCAGTTATCAAGCAGATGCCTTGTTTATCTGTATTTGGTTGTTAGGTTGGTTGAAGTGAGCATTTCTGCAGTTTTCAAGTAGATGCCTTGTTTATCTATATTTTCTTGTTAAGTTGGTTGCAGTGAGCATTTGTCCAGTTTTCAAGCATATGCCATGTTTATCTGTATTTGCTTGTTAGGTTAGTTGTAGCGAGATTCTGTCCAGTTTTCAATGGCTATATTTGGTTGTTATACTGATCATTTATGCCTTGCTTATTTCAGTCATTCACAATGTGATGTTCATTTTGTGCAAGTTGGAAGTGTGCCGCTCGATTTCATCAATACCAGTTTGAACGGCTATATTTTGTTCTAGTTATGCGTGGTGTAGTTAACACATGCGCTTTATTTTAGTTTTACACATTTATCCAGTGCGATGTTTAAGCATTAGCTACATTCTATAAATTTTCAGCAATACCAGTTTGAATTCCAATATTTGGTGGCTGTTAAGCCTGTTGTAGGTAACATTCCCTTCCATTTTATATCTGCTTTAACAGCATGCTGAAAACAACACATTCAAGCTATCATTTGCAGATGATATTGTTTACCTTGGCTATATTTGTTTGATGTTAAGGTTGCTGTACTTATCATGCCTTTGCACTACTTATGCAGGACAACAACCAGAGTGGCCAACATTTTCCATCGAGTTTAGTTTCATCCCTCGGCTTGTACTCCCCCGGTCGTTCCATAATGTAGTGCATATAGATACAGGCCTAGACACTTGTTAGCTTCTAGTATTGACTTGTTGCTTGTAGGTACATATGCCCTTTGCAAATATCCACTCATCGACCCTTTTTGCGTATGGGGCAATGAGTTATTCATGAACAAGAATCAAGTGAGGAAACTGATAAGGATTATTAGCACAAAGATATGAATTGTGGCAAGCAAATTATTTGTTTACACTCTATCCAACACAACAGTGAGCTGTAGGATGGTAACTATAAACTCTGCAGCCTTATCTTTTTACTGCCCATAATGAGTTATTAGACAACAATGTCTGAATCTTTTTTGTTTGTAGTGGTTCCAAAAGTAGTTTACTCGATATTACCTCCACTGGTGCGCGTCGGTCCTAAACAAACGGTTTTTAACCCCTTTCCACGACGACATTTGGAACCGTCGCCAAGTGAGTGTGGGCGATAGGGGGGGGGGGGGTCCTTCCCACATGACCCAAAAACCATCGGGGATATGCCCTCCTCGCGCACACACGCGCGGCAAAATGAGGTCGTGTGCGATCGACGAGCGCTCAAATACAGAAATACGTACAGTAGAGCTCAAAAAAATACAATTATACGGCGAAACTGTTTCCCGTCGCAATTACATCACACACGGTCAGTCCTCGCTAAACGTTTCCATTCGTATGTACATCCCACACAGTCGCTCCAAGGAAAACTTTTCCGTTCACAGGTACATCACACACAATTTTTCCCGTTAAATCATTTGTGTGATAGCGTTGCCATTGCACACGATATTAATAACTTTATCGTTTGCATTATTTAATGCATCACACACGGTGCATAGAAGAAACTGTGAGGCAAAGGCTGTCCATCACACACACTTTTTATGTGGTAAACGTTTGCGCAAGGTGGCCTAATGCAAACAGTTTTCAAGTGAAAGTCATGTGTGCAGTGGAGATTGATCGCACACGTACTGGATCCTAGAAACGTTTCTAACCTCCACGTATATCGCAGACGTTTCACTTTCGCAAACCGTGTGCAGTGTAATCCCTAATTAATCCAATTAATCCCTAATTTAAAAATCACATGTTTTGAATTTGAAAGTAGGCAATCACTTATTTCATATCCAACCATGTTTATTACAAATATAGGTTCAACCACAAATCCATAATTCGATGCACAGGTACATATACTGAAGAACTATAGAAGCACCAAGTAAAGAATGTTGAACCACAGTTGTACTAAAGACTATAAAGAGAGAGGCAAAAGACATTCTGGTTGCTGGAGAAGGTGAAGTGGAATGCCCATATTGTGCCCTCCTCCATGCGTAATGCGCGCACGACTCTATATTGTGCCCTCCTCCATGCGTAATGCGTGCACGACTCTAGGCCAACCCCTTGTGATGGCTGCCCGTCCATCCTTCACTGTCTTCATTAGGACTTCTCGATGCTCATTGTAGTCTGGATGAAATACTTTTAACCTTCATTGTGTGTCCACCAATCATGTACTTTGCGAGGTAATCTTGAGTGAACTGCTTCGGGAACCAGTGGGAACGAAAAAGATTCAGACATTGTTGTCTAACAACTCATTATGGGCAGTAAAAAGAGAAGGTTGCAGAGTTTGTAGTTACCATCCTACAGCAAACTGTTATGTTGGATAGAGTATAAACAAATAATTTGCTTGCCACCATTCGTATCATTTTGCTAATAATCCTTATCAGTTTCCTCACTTGATGCTTGTTCATCAATATCTCATTGCCCAATACGCAAAAAGGGTCTATGCATGGATCCTTGCCAAGGGCATATGTACGTACAAGCAACAAGTCAATATTAGAAGCTAACTAGTGTCCACGCCTGGATCTATATGCACTACATTATGGAACGACGGGGGGAGTACAAGCCAAGGGATGAAGCTAACCTCGGCGGAAAATGGTGGCCGCTCCCGTTGTTGTCCTGCATAAGTAGTGGAAAGGCATGATAAGTACAACAATCTTAACATCAAACAAATACAACAAAGGTAAACAACGTCATCTCCAAATGATAGCTTGAATGTGTTGGTTTCAGCATGCTATTAAAGGAGATATAAAATGGAAGGCAATGTTACCGACAGCAAGCTTAACAACCATCAAATATTGCAATTCAAACTGGTATTGTTGAAAGTGAATAGAACATAGGTAATTCTTAAACATCACACTGGATAAATGTGTAAAACTGAAATAAAGGGCATGTGTTAACTACACCAGGAATAACTGGAACCAAATATAGCCGTTCAAACTAGTATTGATGTAGTCGAGCGGCACAGTTCTGACTCGCACATAATGAACAACATATTGTGAACGACTGAAATAAACAAGGCATAAATGACCAGTATAACAACCAAATATAGCCATTGAAAACTTGACGGAGTCTCACTGCAGCCAACCTAACAAGCAAATACAGATAAGCATGGCATATGCTTGAAAACTGCTCACTGCAACCAACCTAACAAGCAGATAAAGATAAACAAGGCATCTGCTTGATAAATGGACAAATGCTAAAAATAAGCAACCTAACAACCAAATACAGATAAACAAGACATCTGCTTGTTAACTGGACAAGTGCTAAAAATAGCAACCTAACAACCAAATACAGATAAATAAGGCATCTGCTTGATAACTCGACAAATACTCACTGCAACCAAACCAAGAACCAAATACAGATAAACAAGGCATCTACTCGATAACTGAAAAAATGCTCACTCCAACCAACCTAACAACCAAATACAGATAAACAAGGCATCTACTCACTATAAACAACCAAATATAGCCATTCGTGAAACTAAAGTGGACAATTCATACTTAAACATCACATAGACCTATTGAACAATACATTTTTGCATAACTGAAATAATTAAACACGACACAATTAAAGCACCGCTTGGCAAATGCTACTACAACAAAGGATACGAGTTGGCAAGCTAGAAAAGGTAAGATTTGCTGATAGAATGTTGCCTCACATTTCATGGACGGGATCCTTCCAGTTGGAAGAGCACAGACCCATGGTGCACTCTCTGATGTCACAGATGGGCTGTTTCACCTTGGAAGAACCTTCGTGGGTGCCCTCCTCATGGTCGTCGTCATGGTCGATTAGATCTGACTTGGCAATTGAGGATCCCAAGCTGCCGCCGTAGAACGTGTCCTTCAGAAGTGAGAAAATGGGCTTGATGGCATATAAAGCTCGCAAATCCTTGACCGCTTGGCGGAGGATATCCGTCGCAGGGCTGTCGAAGAGATCGACGGCGGTTGAACCAGAGGGGTTGGGGATGGACCACTTAACCTGTGACATGGCCCGCATGAAGCCGTCGGTGTGGACAAGCTTGATGTCGTAGCCAGCTTTCCCGAGATACAGTAATACGCTAGCCCGCTGACATGAAGCCTTCGGCATGGCAATGTAGTCAACGTCTTCATCGGCTTCCGCGGCTACGTGTTGCTCCGGGATCGACAGGTCGGGGCGAACGGCGGCCACCTCGCCAACGTCCGCCAGGGAGGCCATGATAAACCTCTTCTTGGCCGAACGCTCGTCGGGCTCCCCTGGATACATGGTCGAGCTTAGGCTATGACATTCTGGAGCAGGGGATGTGGATCTGGCGGGGAGGGACACCGTAGGCCTCATCTAAAAACTCAGCGGAGTGGGGCGATGGTATGGGAATCGCTGGGTAACCTGAACTTTATTATCTAAGCTAGGAGGAACGGGCATACCGACAAGGTTGGCGGCGGCGCCAGCGGCGGCTGCGAGCTAGGGTTCGATGGGGAGGGGGGCGGGTGGGGGACTGTGGAGGGGGGGTGGTGCTTGAGGATACGCCGCGGCTACTAAATTTTTTAGTGACGGTGGGTGGAGATGATGGTGGAGGAGGGAGGGCGACGGTTCAAATGCCTCGGCTACTGCAATTTTACTTTAAGGTCGGTGCTGGAGGAGTGTGGGCGACGGTTGAAGTACGACAACTACTAAAATTTGGGTAAAGGAATCGATGCGGGGCGGGAGTACCTCCACCTTAATTTGCTCGCGCTTGCACGGTCGTGGTGATTTGAGCGCACTTGCATCGCACACGGTTGAGCCAGTACCTCCACCTTAATTTGCTCGCGCTTGCACGGTCATGGTGATTCACATCGCACTTGTATCACACACGATTAAGATATTATACCCCGTGTCCTTTGAGGGTCATCAGAGTCTTTGCAGCAAAAAATAACATTATAGAGGGTCAAAAGACAACCACACCAGCATGTGGCCCAAATATATATTAGAGAAAAGGGTGGTCTGTGATGTTCAACATTCCAATGCACAACTTTAACCCCGCGGGCCCATGGTTGGGCGCGTCGTTGAAGATCGGTGAGAGGGGCCATAGTTCAAGAACCACCTGGAAGTGGCCAAATATTTGTACGGTTATTAGGGATGTTTAAAACTTTAAATACACAATGCATAACTTTGGTGGCACCTGCCTTGCAAACCCGAAAGCACCCTAACAACCACCTAGCGAGGATATATATGATGACATAATGCCGTACCTTGCTAGGATGCTTGGCCCACCACCTCCCACTTCATGTCAGCGGGGCGGATGCACGGATTGATACTTTGCTCATACATGCATGTCGCCATCACCTACCATAAGATGGACCAATGAATCTTTCGTTTGGTCAAATGACAGTTATTGTTGTCAATAAACTGCTTGGGCCAATAGATTGAACCATCATAAAAATCACACGAGAGGGACCACAAAACCAGCACCTCTTGCATGCGGCCCAAACTAATGTATGTTGGAAGGGGTGATGTGTGTTTTCAATATAGAATAATATACAATTTAGATGTGGTGCCTACCTCTCGATACAGCCAACAACCATGAAGGCAAGGTAGTTAAGGACGAGATACATACATAGAATTTGATGTAGGTCGAACCCAGCAATCCGAGCATCTGGGAGGGAATCCTGACTGTCGGATTTCGGGTTCCGGTAGACCCTTGAGGTTCGAACACTGGGGTGCGTGCGGAGATCTTTCCCCTACCAGCTCACGCGTGTATGGTTAGCGAGGGATCTAAACTACGAGCGATGAACAACACAAGAGACACGAGGTTTATACTGGTTCGGGCCACCGTTGTGGTGTAATACCCTACTCCAGTGTGTGGTGTGGTGGATTGCCTCTGGGCTGATGATGAACAATACAAAGGAAGAGCAGCCTCGCGAGGGGTGTTCTTGGGCTGGTGCGATGAACTGCTTGGGTGAGTTCTATCGCCTCTCTCTCTCTCTGCTAGGGTTCTATCAGATTCGATCTCCTCTCTCTTTCTTCTCTCTCTTTCCTCCCTTTCTTCTCTTATTTTTCTCTCGTCTCCTCTACCTTGTGGTGGCTAGCTCTATTTATAGAGGGAGGCCCTGGGCCTCTTCCCAAATAATGAGCGGGAAGGGCGCCAACAATTGGCCATTTTGAAGGGGAACATCTAGTACACTTATCCTGACTAAAGTTGGTCTTCGGCTGCCAAAGGCTCTGACGGTGACGCCTGGCCCTGGCTCCACGATGACCTCCTTCCTGCCGCTCTGCTGGTCTTGGTCTTGTTGCACCGAAGCGGTAACCTTTGCCTGATGCCTTGGCCTATGCTTGCCTCCTTTGCACCAAAGGGGAAACGAGGATACTGCGCAGGTCGGCGCCTGCCTGGCGCCCGCCTGGCCTCGATCGTCATGGCTTGCGTCACGGGGCACCCTCGTGAGGTATCCTGCCTTGATCTCTCCGCCTCCTCGTGAGCCTGCCTGGTGAGGCTGCTCCTGAGGAAGGTTCCTGTCGTCCGCCCCGCGAGGCTTGGCCCCTCGCGAGGGTCTTGAGCTTGAGCTGATGAAGCTGGGTCGTGCTGGGCCCCCACTTGAGCCATGCCGCAGGCCGCAGGCAGGCAAGTCTGGGGACCCCCGTTCCCAAAACGCCGACAGTAGCCCCCAGGCACAAGGCGCGCCTGGACTTGGCTTAGCAGAGAAGCGAAGGGGCAAGTGTGAAGCGCAGCAGGCCCCAACAGCCTGCGGCCTTGGGCGCCGCATTGTGATTGATTGGTCGTGGGCGTCCCTGCTCCCACGACGCCTCGGCAACCGTCCTTCTGACAAAAAGGAGGCCCGGGCCAGGCTTGGTGCTCGTTCTTGCTTGCCTTGCTCCAGATCCCCTTTCTCGCCCATCTCCTCCTTGCTTCTGAAATGCTCCAGATCTACCTCAATCCTTCCCAACCTGCAAGCCATGGCGCCTCGCAAGACCCCGACTGAGGCCTGGTACCTCCCGGCTCTGGATCCTCCGACTGTGTCGGCGAAGAATATCGTGCTTGTGCGCCATAGGACGGTGGCGCAGGGAAACAAAGAAGCGACTGTGCTGAAGGCCGGCTCCGATCAGCCTGAAGGCAAGGGGAGCACCTTCTACCCGTTCTTCGTGAGCGCCATTATCGCCGGTCTGGACCCTCCGTTTTCCGAGTTCTTCTTTGCTATTGTCCGCCAATACAACTTGCAAGCTCTGCATCTCCACCCCGACTCTGTTCTTCTCCTGGCGATTTTCGCCTACTACTGTGAGGCTCACGTTGGGATAAAGCCCTTGGGTGGCTTTGCTACGCCATTACTTTTCCCTCCGGGTCTCTCGTGGCACCATTACTACATGCGCGAGCTTTGTCGCATATTCCAGCTCCAACTCCATCTCCAAGCCCGGGAAGAGGATCGAAGGCTTCAGGAGCAAGTGGGTCATGGTGGATGTCGGGCGCATCCACCCCTGACTGGCGCTACCATTGGGGCATCCTGAGACCATTGATGCGTGGTATCGTGCGGAGCTTGTCGACCCTCGTGCGAAGATGGTGCTGAAGAGGATGGACGCGGACCTGAGGCTAGGCAGCTTGGGGGCGGTGAAGCTGACCGGGGCCATGCTCCTGAGGGAGTTCCTGGAACACCGGGTGGCTCCGCTCTGGGAGCACTCGCTCCCGCTGTGGAGGCTTGTGGAGGCAGGTGACACCCTTCGCCTGAGCTCCGAGGCCCTCTCTGACGAAGATCTGGCCGCGGCTCTCCATTCCTTGGTCGGGGGAGACGTGGCGGCCGAGGGCGCTCCCGTCCCCTGTTCCTTTTGCGACGATCGGGAGCAAGTGGTGAGCGCCATGCCCACCTTCAATGGTGAGGGGCTGGTGCCACTGGGCTCCCGAGGATCCGACGATGTTGGTGACGATGAATGTCTCCTCCAAAGCAACTCCAGCTGGGAGTGAGGAGGAAGAAGAGGAGGTGGAGAAAGAAGAGTCTAACTGAGGCGGCGAGGAGTCGGGGATTCCTTTCTACAAGCAGCCCCGCGCCTTCGCCTCCATGCCGGACGACGACGAGGCCGGGTGCAGTAGTTGGGAGGATTCTCCCCTGGTTCCGAGGAAGGGCAGGTCGGGGCTGGTGCTCCCAGGGTCCGTTCTGACCCCGGGGCGGTCTGAGGCCAGCTCCGGCCTTCCTGACGTGCCCGCTGCTTCCGGGCCTCCCAAGGCTGACCTAGCTGCAGGCTTTCAGGCTTCAAGTTCGGCTGGAGGCTGCTTGAGCCCGCGGACAGCGACCAGTAAGTGTTCGATCCGTGTTTTTCTTTGCTTCTGCCGCTGGGGCTTGACGTCTGTATTCTCTTGACCAGGTCGGCACCTGCAGTAAAAAGGCCGAAGGGGGCTTCTGCGGCCTTGCTAGAGGCGTGCTTGCCTGCCGGGGCTGCGACTCCGCCTGCAGGGAAAGGAGGCAGCGAAGCTCGCGCCGCCCCTGCCCGGTCATCCTCGCGAGCCCATCAGGGGCACTCTGGCGACGAGTCAGCACCCGTGGCCCCGCTGACTCTGGAGGTGCCTGCGCTTGACGTTGTCGCTGAGGTGCCCAAGGCCCAGGGGGCTCCTCCTTCCCAAGCCGTGATCACGCTGCTGTCTTCTACACCTACTCCACCGGCTCTAGTCCTTCGATCCTTCGCCATCTGGACCAGGCTGCCCGAGCTGAGCTGCAAGAGGATCTCCGGAATGCTGATCCCGGTCTGGTGGCCGGGCGCTGAGCTGGCTTGAGCCGGGCCTCTGCTGCCTCCATTCGAGCGGCGCTGAGCCAAGCCGCGTCGGCCTCCGATGGGGAGAAACAAGCCGCCCACCAGGCCAGGGCCGCTCGCGATGCTGCCCAAGGCGACGACACAGACGCCCGGGACTGCTGCAAGGCGCTGGAGGTCGAGCTGCAAGGCCTGCGCGACGAGCTCGCCAAGGAGGTCCGCGGCCGCCAAGAGAAGGAGAAGGAGATGGAGGCTCGGGAGGCCGCCGTCAAGGACCGGGATGCCGAGCTTGATGGCTGCCGTGGCCGGTTGGAGACGCTGGAACAGTCGCCTAAAGCCAGGGAGCTTCTAAATAGCCGGGGAATTCGCCTGGATGATGATGAAGACATCGCTGAAGGCAGAGAGGGTCGAGCTCGACAGGAAGGCAAAGATCCTGGCTGAGGATCGAGTGGCCTTCGCCAGGTTGGAGGAGAAGTCTCGCGCCGCGTTGAAGATGCTCTACGAGGGTGGCCTGGAGAAGCCGTTGGCTGGTGCAGAGGACGGCCCCGCCGAGCTGCTTCCTTTCTTGGTCCGAGCACTTGAAGATGTCGCGGATGGCCTTGGCCCCATGGCCGAGGCCGAGGCACGCGCCCTGTCTTCTGCAGCGCTGACGCGTATCCTCAGCCACGTCTACCTTCATGGCCCCAGCGTCGACCTTGAAGGCCTGCTAGAGCCTGTGAGCGGCGACCTTGCCGCTGCCGCTGCCGAGGCCGTGAAAGGCCGAGCCGAGGCCCTGCTGGGGAAGTTTCGCACCTTCAGCACCTTGCCTGGGCGTGGTGCCGCCAGCTCCGCAGCCTCGGGAGGTGGGGGCACCACAGGAGAGTGATCCCTTTGCAACTTCCGCCCTGTTTTAATTCCTGCGACATGCACCATGCCTCGTGGAGGAGTTTAAACTTGTGTTTGGCATTGTGAAACGACTTATGGCTTGTAATATTTGCTTTGAATTCGCATTCTTCCCTCCTACTTGCCTGTGTTCTAAGTCGGCAGGGCCTGACCCCGCGCATACCTCAGCCGCTGTTAGCCCCGACCGGAGACCTAGGACGGGACCAAGGAGTGAGGGGCTACGTGGCAAGTTAGGCTCCTGAGTCGCGATGCTCAGGAGTCCCCCTTGACGCGTGAATAGTAAGTAGGGACAAGAGGCATAGGAGTGGATTGGTCGTTCTACATCGGCAGGGCTCGGCCCTGCGCATACCTCAACCGCCGTTAGCCCCGACCGGAGACCAAGGATGGGACTAAGGAGTGAGGGGCTACGTGACCAGTTAGGCTCCTGAGTCGCGATGCTCAGGAGCCCCCCTTGACGTTCAAACGAATTTTCATACCTTGGCTCCGCTCGGGGAGGCGCTGACGACCAGGTCCGAGGGACCTGGCTGGGTGGCGACGCTCGTTCAGGCGTGGCCCGGGCGCAACCCCGTGTCTGCACTCCTCGCGGCACTCCCGAGGGAGGCGTTGCGATGGCGCCTGCACACCGAGCTCTAGGCTCCCCGAGGTTGATACGGTTGTGAGCCGCCTCGCTTGTTTATCACCAGCGGAGCATAGCGCTTCCGTGTATGTCTGAGCATAGCCGCTCCTCGGCGATGTTGTCGACCAGCGTGGAGCATGGTGCTTCCACTGGTTCGTGGGAGGGGGCTCCCCTCCGGGAGGAGCCCCCGGGGCGTGTACAGCCCCGCCCTGACACGTGGCCGGCACGGTAGGGCTAGGAGAGGTGTATCTGGGCACCCGTGAGCCAGCACGGTACTCACGAGGCCCTACCTCGAGGCGGGTTGCGCCTGGCTCTAGGCCTTTATCATTGTTGTGTTTGTGCAGGGTTAGAATGCACATGCTCTACGTCCTCAGGTCCCGGCCCTCGAGCGAGCTTAGCCGCCGCTGGTATGACAGGTCGCGATGCCGTGGATCAAGGCCAGGGGGTGAGGGCTGGAGAGCCAGTAAGAGCCCATGAGTCGCGATGCTCAGGTACCCCCCTTTTAACGTGCAAGCGCTTTGCATTAGGGCAGAGAGGCCCGCGACAAGTAGGAGGCAATAATTGCGTGAATCATGTTAAGCGCGAAGGAGCAAACCCATCTAGATAGGTGCAGAGAAAGCATACGCCACTGGGTCTGGCCCGAGCAGCTTGGGGATAATGCAGCCCGAGGGGCGCCACCAACAAGGTAAGTAAAGAACATAAGCAAAACGGATACATGCCACAGGGACGGACCCACGCGGCTTGGGGATGGTGCAGCCCGAGGGGCGCTCCCAGCTGAAAGCGGAACTTGGAAAGGTGTCACCTGATATGGTCGGAGATGGCGGGATGTTGAGGTAGCGGATGACGCGTGATGAGGTAGCCGGCCCTCACGAGCCCTCCGGACCTGGAGCCTCGGGAGGCTCCGGGGGCACGGGGGGTTACTCGAGAGCCATCCCCATCTCTGCCAGGACCTCGCGTTGCTTGATCTCCTGAGCCTCCAGAGCGCACCTCAGCAGGCGCTGATGGGCGGCGACTGCGTTCGGCAGGCCGAAAGGCATGCGTACGTAGCTGTGAGGTGGACCCTCGCAACGTCCCACGCGCGAGGGCCAGAGGCGCTCCTGAGACGTGGCTCGGTTGAGCCCTGGTATGTCGATGCAGATTAGCAGCCCAGCATCATCGCCTGGATGTGGGGCCACGGCGGGCAAGCGGCGACAGTCGCGCATGACTCTTGACTCCTGTAGCTCCTGGGTGCTCCTCATGATGAACTCCTGAGGGTTTGGCCCTCCTTGCCTCATACCTTCCTGAGGGAAACGTGCCTTGAAGCACGCCTCCAATTGGTGCCCGAGCGCCTCCCTCATGACCCCGGCTAGGTTGGTGGCTCACCATGAAAGAGCCCCCGAGCCCTGCCCGAGGAGGTCGCCGGGCGCGCCTTCCTATGCGGCAGAGGGTGGCGCCCCTTGAACGGGCGCGGGTCCTGTTGCCACGCCTCCGGAGGTGCCTACCCCATGAGGGCTTGGGCCGGGCGAAGCCTTCTTCTTCTTGGGGATCGCCTCGAGAAGTCTCCCGCTACTGTGATCTGGGTATTCGATTGCTGCGGCTTGGAAGGCACGCTCAAGAGAGCACACTGCATCCCTTTCCTCACAAGGCACTGTGATGACTCCTCCGCTTCCTGGCATCTTGAGGACATTGTAGCCATGGTGAGTCACTGCCATGAACTTGGCCAAAGCTGGGTTCTCGAGGATAGCATTGTATGGCAGGCGAATGTGGGCGACGTCGAAGTCGATGAGCTCGGTGCGGTAGTTGTTGCGTTGTCCGAAGGTGACGGGAAGGCGAACTTGCTCTATCGGGACGGTGGAGCCATCGGTGACTCCTGAGAAAGGCTTGGTCGGCTGAAGCTGATCGTATGGCACTTGGAGATCGTTGAATGTCTCGACAGATAGGACGTTGAGTCCTGCTCCGCCGTCGATGAGGGTCCCGTGACTTGCACGTTGTTGATGACCGTGAGCAAAGCATGGGAGGACTCCTGCCGTTGCCAAGACTTGAGCTGATCCACTGAGCTGAATGTGATAGCGCATTTACGACCACCGAGAGGGCGTGTGGCCTCGTGCTTGGGGAGGACTGCATTCACCTCGCGAGCAAATTGCTTGAAGATGCGCTTGAGAGGTCGGGGCTGAGCACCACCCAGATGCAAGCGATCACGCCACGGCTCTGGAAGCCCCAGCCCCTCGCCCCGATGATTGTCTTCATACCTCCTTGGCGGCTGCGCGCAGGTGGAGCCCTTCGTTGCCTTGAGGGCGATCCTCACGAGGTTGGTCCTCCGACCTCCCTCGCGAGGCTGGTCCCGCCAGCCGGTCCTCGCGAGGTCTGTCATGCCATCCCTGGCAAGGGCCACGGTCTTCCCAGCGTCCTGTGCCTCTTCCTCCTCCTCGGCCGTAGCCCCGATCATTGCGCTCGGGGCGTCGGCCGATACGCCCTTCTCGCACGGCCCTGAGCTCCTAGCATTCGTTGGTGTTGTGGGTGTGGAAGTCATGGTACACGCAGTACCGGCTGCCCTTGGATGATTCGGGCTGATCCCTGCCTCACTTGGTGTCTGGTTCTGCCGCGAGAACGGCAGCCCCCTTGCGCTTCATGTCCTTGGCCTTGGGCTTCTTCTCTTCTGGATCGGCAGCTGGAAGCTCGAGGAGGGAGAGGCGCCCTTCCTCAGCCCTGGCGCATTTGGTCGCCAAGTTGAACAGCTCCAGGGATGTGCACATGTCTTCATGCATTGCTACCTCCTCCTTCATCTTGATGTCACGCACGCCATCGGAGAAGGCTGAGATGATGGCTCAGTCACCTTGGGGATTTTGAGGCGGGCATTGTTGAAGAGCTGGATGTACTTCTGCAGGGTCTCTCCCGGCTGCTGCTTGATGCGACACATGTCGCTCATGGCCGGTGGTCGGTCACGAGTGACTTGGAAGTTGGCGATGAAGCGGGTGCGCATCTCGTCCCAAGAGGAGATCGTGCCTGGAGCCAGGTTCAAGAGCCAGGTTCGGGATCCGTACTTGAGCGCCATGGGGAACAAATTAGCCATGACCTTTTCGTCCCCGTTGGCAGCTTCGATGCCCAGCTCGTAGAGCTGAAGGAACTCCGCAGGGTCGGCGGTGCCGTCGTAGCGAGGAGGCAGGTCTGGCTTGAACTTGCCGGGCCATGCGACGCTGCGTAGCTCGGCGGTGAAGGCACGACAACTTGCAATGGCTACCGGGGCTCTCTGCTGATGCGGAGCTTGCTCTTCTGGATTCCTGGAGCAGCGCGGGGTCTTGACGCGATGGCGCTGGAGCGTGGTCGCGGCGCTCCGGTGCTGGGAGCACACGAGCACCTTCTTGGGGACGAGGGATCTCCTGGCAGCTCCTTTCTTGTTAGGCGGGCGCCGGACGCGAAGGGTCTCGGCCCGGGGCCGCGCGCCTTGGAGCCAGGGCACCTTCTTGGGAAGGAGATGGCGGGGCACCTCCGGCTCCCTGCCTCCCGCGCGGGGTGAAGGGTGAGGCAGCGAGAGGGACGGCGCGGGGGAGCCCCCTACGGCATGGACGAGCTCGGCGACGCGGTCGAGCCACTCCTCGTAGATGTCGTCGACGGTGCGGTAGCGCATGAGCACGTTTGCCGCGATGAGCGCGGCTCGAGCCTCCATGGGAGCGCGGTGCGCGCGGGATGAAGAACCAGCAGGGGCGAGCGAAGGAGTAGCAGTGCGGCGTTCTCGCCTCACCGATGGATGCAGGGACGAGGCCTGCTGCCCGTTCCCCGCCGGGCCGATGGCGGCGTTGGCGGCAGGCGACGGTGAACGACAGGGGTGTCCGCCGACAGGAGCCGTCTGGGCGACTCGAGCGGCGCGAGCAGCCCGGCGCTGGCGCGAAGCTTCGGCGAAGCGTCAGCCATGGACACGACGGGAGATCACACGCGACCAGCGGAAGAAAGATTCCGGTGCACCCCTACCTGGCGCGCCAAATGTTGGATTTCGGGTTCCGGCAGACCCTTGAGGTTCGAACACTGGGGTGCGCATGGAGATCTTTCCCCTACCAGCTCACGCGTGTATGGTTAGCGAGGGATCTAAACTACAAGCGATGAACAACACAAGAGACACGAGGTTTATACTGGTTCGGGCCACCGTTGTGGTGTAATACCCTACTCCAGTGTGTGGTGTGGTGGATTGCCTCTGGGGCTGATGATGAACAATACAAAGGAAGAACAGCCTCGCGAGGGGTGTTCTTGGGCTGGTGCGATGAACTGCTTGGGTGAGTTCGATCGCCTCTCTCTCTGCTAGGGCTCTATCAGATTCGATCTCCTCTCTCTTTCTTCTCTCTCTTTCCTCTCTTTCTTCTCTCGTTTTTCTCTCGTCTCCTCTCTCTTGTGGTGGCTAGCTCTATTTGTAGAGGGAGGCCCTGGGCCTCTTCCCAAATAATGAGCGGGAAGGGCGCCAACAGTTGGCCATTTTGAAGGGGGACATCTAGTACACTTATCCACCCTAAAGTTGGTCTTCGACTACCAAAGGCTCTGACGGTGACGCTGTCCTAGGCTCCACGATGACCTCCTTCCTGCCGCTCTGCTGGTCTTGGTCCTGTTGCACCAAAGCGATAACCTTTGCCTGATGCCTTGGCCTGTGCTTGCCTCCTTTGAACCAAAGGGGAAACGAGGACATTGCGCAGGCCGGCGCCCGCCTGGCGCCCGCCTGGCCTCGATCGTCATGGCTTGCGTCACGGGGCACCCTCGTGAGGTACCCTGCCTTGATCTCTCCGCCTCCTCGTGAGCCTGCCTGGCGAGGCTGCTTCTGAGGAAGGTTCCTGTCGTCCACCCCACGAGGCTTGGCCCCTCATGAGGGTCTTGAACTTGAGCTGATGAAGCTGGGCCGTGCTGGGCCCCCACTTGAGCCACGCCACAGGACGCAAGCAGGCAAGTCTGGGGACCCCCGTTCCCAGAACGCCGACACTGACAATGCATGAGCTCGAGCTTTGGTTGACCGACATTTGACGGTGACCGACCCTAACTAGAACTAGGAGGAATCCATTCATGGCCAACACATACCCCTCACTATCAGTCAAAGGGATGATATATATACACTCGGGGAGCCCAAAGATATCCGTGTCATCACAAAAAACGCACAAGGGAGACGTGGTCGATCAGAAGACCCCGTATACACTGCATGCGGACCGAAAATATGTATGGCTAAGATGGTGTATGATGTGTTTAAATCCCAAATGCACAACTTCGATGGGCCACGCCAACTACATTACAAACCAAACAACATGCACTGACTCCAAGCCCGGTTCAATACATATGATGTCGGGCTTCCCAACTTCAAAGGCGGCACATGGAGGGGGTTATCCCACGCATGCGCTCAAACTTTATTTTGTCTAGCCTGGGACACCTCTACATATATATATATATATATATATATATATATATACATCTATACACCTATATAGTTTGCGAATAACTTTGAAAGTTGCTCGTTGGATAAAAGCAATTCGATGGTACAGAGATGGCAAATCCAAGCACTACTGGCCGTTGGATATCATCTACATTCCACCAGATGCTGCCACATGTACAATCTAGAAGACTCCATGGTTGAACTTAAGCATAATGCACAAACCTCAAAACACAAGCACTTCTCCTTTGTTCTCTAGAATCTTCCATATCTTAATTGCCCAAACCTTTTTTTCTAAATGAATTGTCACTTTTTGTTTTTACCTTTACAATGCACAATTCCATGAATCTTAAAATAGTTTTTTTATAAAACTAATTGATTTTGGATGAGATGAACTATAAGCATTAAACGAACATCTACACCATGCATATCTGGGAGAAGAGGCGGGAAACCGATGAGAGGAGTGGCGAGAAACGGTACCCTGTTTTGAATGAAAACCTTGTAGAGAAGGAAGCGTGAGCTACACGATGCATGCGTACAATACTTACCCATGTACTACATGTGTTGTCGAAAGGGCTCAGGTTTGCCGTTTGATCTGGGAGCATCCAACGGTGCACACGTACGATCCGTGGGGTTTGGGTTCTGGCCATTCAGAACACACGACTCAGATCATGCAGCAATTGGGGATATCATCACGAAAACCAACATTCGGTGGAAACCGATGAAAACCACGAGAAAAAGATGTTTTGAAGTTTAAAAAAATTCAAAAAATGCGGGATGTTAAGAGGATGATGTTTTATTGCCACACAAAATTTCAAGTTGAAACACATTACGAGATGTGAGCTATGAAAAAGACAAAATCAGTGTTGAATAGTGCTGAATAGTAATGTCACTATTCAGGGTGGAATTTGTCTTTTTCATAGCTCATATCTCGTAATGTTTTTCAATTTGAAATTTTGTGTCGCAATAAAACATCACCTTCTTAACATCCCACATTTTTCTCAGATTTTTATGAACTATAAAATATGGTTTCCACAAAGTTTTCATTGAATATCAGCTTTCGTGAGTGAACCATGTGCTATTTGAAAACATTTCGTGCGAAGAATCTCGGTTTTTAAATCCCCGTAAATCCAAAACTAAGCTAAAAATCGTGAAACCTGCCATGGTGTCACGACATCGCACTTCTATGTCGAGCAATTTTTTCGTCCATTGTGGCGCAAGTTTTATTACAAGCCTCTTACAAACCGGAGCTTCTCTCAAAGAAGCCTTGTGGTCCCGATAGGGAAACGTGTCCCCTTGTGGGCGAAACGTAATCATTGCCTCTTTTCGCCTTGTATTTTCTTCTACGGGCACCATGGAACGACAGAATATCTGTGCTGAAATTTAAACTTATTTAGGGTTCGTTTGGCCTTTTTATACACTAATTGAGTCTCCTAGGCATTTATTGTCCATAATTAAAATCTGAACTACAAACACATGCTCCAGTTCACCAAAAATGGCTAGAAAAATTACACATGTGTCCTTGGGTGCATGTTTAGGTCCCATGCTAGGAATGGGAACGAATTACAACTGTACCGGTGTCATGTCATGGTACATATATGTCATGGTAAAACCATTGTCCAATTTGGGCCAAGCTTTATTACAAACCTCTTACAAAAACTGGAGCTTCTCTCAAAGAAGCCTCGTGGTTCTGATAGGGAAACGTGTTCCCCTTGTGGGCGAAACGTAATCACTGCCTCTTTTCGCCTTATATTTTCTTCCCCGGGCAACATGGAACGACAGGATATTCGTGCTGAAATTTAAACTTATTCAGGGTTCGTTTGGCCTTTTTATACACTAATTGAGTTTCCTAGGCATTTAATGTCCATAATTCAAATCTGAACTACAAATACATGCTCCAATTCATCAAAATGGCTAGAAAAATTATATATTTGTTCTTGGGTGCATGTTTTGGTCTCATGCCAGGAATGGGAACGAATTACAACCGTACCGGTGTCCTGGCTCGTCCTCAAACATTTTGAATCTCGGTTTTTAAGTCCCCATAAATCCTAAACTCACCAGAAAGTCATCAAAGGTGGCGTGGTGTCACGTCATGGCACATATATGTCGTGGTAAAAACATTGCCAATTTGGGCCAAGCTTTATTACAAACCGGAGCCTGTCGCAAGAACCCTCGTGGTTTTGATAGGGAAACGTGTCCCCTTGTGGGCCAAACGATAATCACTCCCTCTTCTAGCCTCATATTTTATTCTACACGCGACACAGAACAACTGGACATTCGCGCTGAACTTTGAAATTATTCAGGGTTCGTTTGACCTTTTCTATTCAATAATTGATTTTTGTAGGCATTTAATGTCCATCATTCAAATCCGAACTCCAAATACATGCTCCAGTGCACCAAAATGGCTAAAAACGTACATGTTTCCTTGGGGTGCATGTTTTGGTCCCATGGAATGAATGAGAACGAATTCAACCGTCTCGCCGTCCTGGCTTGGCCATAAACATTGCAAATCTCGGTTTTTAAATGTCTGTAAATCCAAAACTCACCAGGAAATCATGAAACTTGGCATGGTGTCACTACACGGTACATATAATTGTCCAATTTGGGTGAAGCTATATTACAAGCCTTTTAAAACCGGAGCCTGTTGCAACCCTCGTGGTTCCGATAGGGAAACATGCCCCTCTTGTGGGCGAAACGATAATCACTGCCTCTTCACGCCTTGAACTTTGTTTTCTACAGGCAACATAGAATAACAGGAGTGTCCGGCTGAAATTTGAAACTGTTCTCAGGGTTTGTTTGGCCATTGTATATATATTACTAATTACTAAGTTTTCTATGCATTTAATGTAGACCATAATTCAAATTTGAACTACAACAACATGCTCCAGTGAAGCAAAATGGGTGGAAAATCGTACAAGTGTCATTGGGTGCATGTTTAGGTCGTTTAAGGAATGAGAATGAATTACAAACTTGTCGTCGTCCTAAAACAATGAGAATCTCGGTTTTTAAATCCCAGTAAATCAAAAAGTCACCCAAAAAACATGAAACTTGGCATGGTTTCATGACATGGCACATATATACCATGGTAAAAAAATCGTCCAGTTTGAGAAGAGGCGCACACATTAGTAGCCAACGTAGTCCTTTTTGAAACAAAAAGCAGACACATTAATATCGCAAACGGTTGTATTATATTTACCTTGTCGAAATTTAACCATACTCGGTGGCGTGCGTGCAGTTGTTTGATTAGACGGGACGAGCGCGAGAAGTCCGCCGTGCAGGCTTGACGGGATGCGTGCGAGCAGTCCGCCGCGCAGGCTCGACGGGACGCGTGCATCCTGTCCACCTTGCAGGCTCGACGGGACACGTGCGAGCAGCAAGGCCGTCCATGCTCCCCGGGAAGCGAACTCTTTGACCTCCATGCACCAGCCGCCGCCCGCCTTGCTCACAACTTCTCCATTAATGGGTTAATTAAAGCACCTGGACGGAGGGTGTTTGCTTGTGATCCCATGGCAGCATTTGCTTTGTTCGTGTTTTCAACTCGTATTCCGCCCTAATTTAAATTGCCACATAGGGCAACGGATAATATGACCACAAATAGAATGGCAACGGATAATATGACGACAAATCTACAATGGCGCAGATATTAATTGTCTTACATATTTCGGATAATTTAAAATGCCACATGCGGAAAAGCCTGGAAGACATGGGGCAAGAGAAGAAGGAAATTGCAAACAACGATCTGGGTCGCTACTGTCTCTACTCGTCGATGGATCACCGGGCGGCGAAATTCCAGCTCCTTCTTCAACTCCTCACGACTTTGCTTGAAAGTAGCCACATATTCCTCCACCTCCTGCCCGCGCTCGATCCGGAGCTTCCTCAAGCCACCCATCAGTTCCTTGACGACCGCTTTCAGCGTCATCTTCGAGGCACTGCTCTACTCATGTAGCATCTTCCAGCCGGTGGCCTCCTCCTCCTTTTTAGTGACCAACTTGAGGAGCTTCGCATTGTCACCCATGAGTTGCTCGACGAGGCTGGTCGCCTTGTCAACTGAGGCATCGCTGATCTTGAGCAGCTTCATCAAGCCGTTGACCAGCTCCTGCTGCGTAGTGACACCAGCGAGAATGTCGTCGTTGCCGGCGAAGGACTTCAGGAACGCCGGCTCATCGCGATGGCCGACAACGCGAATGCGCTTGTGACAGCCCTCACGTTCCCTTGAGAGCTCGTTCGAGGGCTCCGCGGTGCGCCGGGACATCTCTGCTGTGGCTGCGACTTTGTGGCGGGGCCTCTGTAGTGCTTCCGCAGCCTTGGTCTTTGCTGCCTGGCTATATGTCCACCCTAAACTCCTCCTACCTGTCATGGCGGAATGAATTTACAGAAAAAACCAGTTTTGTGGGTGATGAGGAGAGGAACAGTGAAGTAATTTTCAGGTGGGTAGTTTTTATAGCCCGATGCTAAGTGTGAACACATATTAGTTTGATAGGTGTGAACAGATTTGCAATTACTTATTGCGTTGTAATCAGCAATGTGACGAGAAACAAGGTCAAAATTTATTGATGGCAGAAGGTTGACCATGTGGTTTCTCGCGTTGAGGCGGCCACGGCGCGCTCCGCTCTGGCGGCCCTGCGTGCGCTCTGCTCGCCGTTGAGGCAAACTTACAATGGCAACGGTTAATAATTCTTAACAATTGTCTTACAGATTCAGGATAATTTAAAATGCCAAATGCGGCAAGGCCCAGAACACTCACGACCTACATATGCATACAATTATAATAAAATATAAGCTAAAAGGCTGAGCTGGTGGCCTTCCGACGATGGTCTTCTCGGACTCCATGATCAGCATAGCACCCTTGCGGCCGTTCACTCTGAGTGTCCCGATCCGCCTCCGCCTACGAAGCTGCTGGCGCTGGGAGGCTCTTGGGGCTGCTAGGCCTCTTCCAGAAGAGCTTGACAGCGTGCAATCACGTGCATGACAACTCCGCAGAACCGCCATTTCCATGTCTCTGGCCTGGTAGCAAATTCCGTCGATCACGTGCATCCTCATGATATCACGTTGGCGATGTTCTACTTCATCGGGGACGTCAACTCCGCCAAGGATGCGCTCGAGCCTGGCCACCACATCATCGAGATCAAAATTGACACGGCCGCCGCGGGCAATGATGAAGCCGCAGGCTACATTTGTCTTGACTGAATTGCAGAGGTCCTCTACCCATTCCTTGCGGGGCATCAGGCTCTCGATGAGCACTGGTGATGGCGGTTCTTCGGGTGGGTCGTCGATCATGCCGCCGAGCAGTTCTGGATCTTTTGCATGGTGGATGGCAAACTGCTCATCACACCTCCTCTGCAATATGTTGATTATGCTCCCAAGGACTGTGACACCGATATCGCTGCTGACGGGCCATGGTGCCTGCACCGGCCGATGAAGCTCTTGCTCCTCGACCTGCTCCGGCTCGTTCTCCTCGCTGAAGATGTAACGCAGGTAGGCGTCGACGTCGAAGCTTTGGTCGTTGCCTGCCATGCTTGGAATAACTAATGGTAGATGGGTGAGGACTAGATCTTCGTAGAGTGTCGCGGCGGTGCGTTGCCGCCTGGGAATAGGCATGGATTTAACAATTCACCCATGTGGAGCGCGGGAAGCATTTGCTGGAGCGTGGGAAGACTAAGTGGAGCACACACACAACCCGAATACCGTATCTGATGCCACGTGTTATTTATCACACAAGTGTTAACATAAGGAAATGCATGTGTAACTTACTAATCATCGCACACTGGTACTCGCAGACGCATCGTGTGCAATACTCCTAGCCACCACGAGAAACTAGTTTGCATTTTTCAAAGTTTTCTGTACACAAAGAATCGCACACGAACTAACTGTATTAACCGTCTGTGTTGTAAATTCTCATCGCAAGCAGTTCATCCGAGTCGGCTGTTTGCCATGAATCACACACATCTTGTTAAGTTGAACCGTTTCTGTTGCGTTCGCTAATCGAAAACAGTTCGTCCGAGTGAACCGTATGCCCTATATCACACACACCTAGATCTGGCTAACCATTTATGTTGCACTCCCTAATAGATAATGGTTCATCAGAGCGAACTGTATGCCGTATATCGCACACACATTGATATGGATGCCCATTTATGTTGTTCTGCCTCATCGCAAACAGTTCGAATGGGTTAACCATGTGCCGTGCATCGCACACGCAACTAAAATCTGAACCGGGTTTGATGCATCCTCCATTGCAAACGTTTTGCACCTTTTTGACGGTTTTTTACATCCCCATTTGTGATTAATGCATCACACACAGTTTCGTCGAAGGGTCTCTGATCGTAGTGTCGCGTTAGCAGCATCCTGCAGTAGTGCTCGCAAAACACATGATTGGTGGACACACAATGAAGGTTAAAGTATTTCATCTAGACTACAATGAGCATCGAGAAGTCCTAATGAAGACAATGAAGGATGGGTGGGAAGCCATCACAAGGGGTTTGCCTAGAGTCGTAAGCGCATTATGCATGGAGGAGGGCATAATATGAGCATTCCGTTCACCTTCTCCAGCAACCAGAATGTCTTTCGTCTCTCTCTTTACAGTCTTTAGTACAACTGTGGTTCATTATTCTTTACTTGGTGCTTCTGTAGTTCTTCAGTATATGTACATGTGCATCGAATTATGCATTCGTGCTTGAAACTATATTTGTAAGAAACATGGTTCAATATGAAATATGCAGGGATTAAATTTGGGATTACACTGCACATGGTTTGCAAAAGCAAAATGTCGATGATAAACTTGGAGATCAAACACGTTTCTCGGATCCACTACATGTGCAATCAATCTCCACTGCACACACGATTAGCCCAGAAAAAACGTGTGAGATTCACAACAGCATCGCTCATAGTTCCTTCTTATTAAATGTTTGCAAAAGTCACCTTATCACACACGCTTGGAAATTATGGACTGTTTATGATGTCATGCGCATCACAAATGTTTGGTCATAGAAGAACGCGTGTGATCGGTCTTCATCCAACGTGGGTACGACGGATGAATCGTATCACTACAAAAAAAATACACTTCCGTGATGATACGTGTTTGTCACAGTAGGTCGCGATTTTTGTCATGCATGTACATCCATGACAAATTTATGACAGAATCAAGATAGTCATACATGTGCTGTCGTAGAAGTGTTCCATGACATTACGAAAATTATCATCACGGAAGTGTCCACTTCCATGACGATAAATCGCGCGTCACAGAAGTGCTTTCGTCAAGGGTGACCGACACGTGGCATCGACCGTAACGGAACGCCGTTAAGCTATCGGGTCGGGTTTTGGATCCGATAACCCGTTAACAGCCCCGACCATTGGGGATTTTCCATGTGTAAAATCATCATTGGCTGGAGGAAACACGTGTCGGCTCACCGCTAGGACAGATGTCATCCACTCATTGGACAGGAGGCGCCTATGATACGTCGACACGTGGCATGGCCCAACAAGTTTAATTGGGCCGGCCCAATTAAAGGCCCACAAGTTTTGCGGACCATAATGGGCCAGCCCAGCTAAAGGCCCACAAGATTTTGCGGACCATATGGGCCGACCCAGCTAAAGGCCCACGAGATTTTGCGGGCCATAATGAGCCGGCCCAGGTAAAGGCCCACAAGATTTTGTGGGCCATAATGGGCCGGCCCAGCTAAAGGCCCACAAGATTTTTGTGTGCCATAATGGGCCGGCCCAGGTAAAGGCCCAGAAGATTCTTGCGGATCATAATGGGCCGGCCCAGCTAAAGGCCCACGAGATTTCACTGACATTAATGGGTCAGCCCAGCTGTAGGCCCACTAGATTTTGAGGACCCTAGTAGGCAGGCCCATTAACTGGCTGCCATGTTTTGGGCCAAAGGACGGCCCATATCTGATACAATCCATTAATGGCCTGCCACGTTCCGGGCCTAAAAGTGGCCCATATGAGATCCGACCCGTTATAAGCCAACCACGTTCTGGGCCAAATTACGGCCCAGATCAGGTCTGACCCTTTAAGAGGCTTTGGGCTCAATTATGGCCCATATCAAATTCGGCCCGACAACTGGACACTATGCTTTTGGGCCCACTTGCTAAAGGCCCACTTAGTAATTCGGCCTGATATTAGTTTTGGCTTGTTAAGGGCCCGTTTAACATTTCAGCCCTATATTAATTTCGGCTGTTAAAAGCCCGTCATATAGTTGGGCCTAACTACGGCCCGATTTGCATCCGGCCTGCTCGCAGCCGATGTCTGATTGGGCCAAACAAGGACCGAGACAATTTTGGCATGTTAAAAGCCCGTTATTTGATTCACACAATCATGGGACGGGTTCATTTCGGGCTGCTGTCGGCCCGTGAGCTGTTCGGCACGTTTCAGGCCCAACCTACATCATGATTGCATGACGGCCCGATTATGTACCGTAATTTTACGGTTTGGCCGGTTTACTGCGAAGACAGGATATATATATAGTAAAATAACTGCAGCATCGTGAATAAGAAAAAACCTAGACTATACAATAAAGAAATTATGGCATATTACATCCATCGGGCATCAAAGTTCGCCACTATGATAATAAAGCGAAGCAGACAGACATTACATACACTTTGGGCATCAAACATCGCCACCGGTGCAAGTAAACACGCCGACAAAATAATATACAAAACCAACGGCACTTCAATAGAGTTCAAGAAAGGTTAGCCCTTGGGGAGCTGCACAAGCACTGAAAGCAAGATGATGAGATCAAGGCTTGTTCAACACTTATATCTTCCTCACTCTGAAAGATAAACAAGCGGATAGATGACATGTTTTGCACGTAAAAGTATCAGGTCTTGACAATTCATCACATTTCTTCTTGACGAATAAAGTGACACAGCTTTAAAATTGCATTAACACAATATGGTATTGTTCGAGGTCAAGACATGGCAGGAAATGACATTGTGAAGGAGTTGGCAGCTTCACGACAACACCGGATTACATATCGTGAACTCATAAGTATTAATGGTTAGTGTCTTTGTCAATTTATACCATTTTAGATTGGCAAATAAAGAGACGGTATAAATAATAGTAGAATGATATGACATTGTTCATAGTTAAGACATTATGAATATGACATTATGTCAGTAGTGGGTAGGTTCACCACACCACCGGATTACGGATGAAGAATGAAGCATACATGCAAAGTGCAAAAGAAGATCACTTGCTCTGTATAGTTTAATTTACATGGTATGAAGAAGGAACTTGGTTGTACAACTGAAAACTTAAATTGAGAAAGGACAAACTTTTGTTTATGAACTACATAATAAACTTTAAATAAGCAATTTGATGCAAACACCAAAAATAAACAACTGTTGCAGTCATGCCTAACCAAATATATACAAAAAGTTTGAAGGCTTGAGATGGACAAACTTACATTATTGGTGAAGACATGCTCTATAAAGGCCTTGTCCATGCTGATGGGGGGGGGGGGGGCAATTCAAGAAGTTTACCACAAAAAATTATTCAAAAGCATTGCCTTTATTCTACATTTTGTTAAGAGTAAATATAGATGTGATAATATACGAAAAAATGGAGAATATTTAAGATAAGATGAAGAGTGATGCTACATAACCAAGTAGCTATAAATGTAAGTGCAGCGATACAGGCAAAAGGTACAACCAAGAGCAACTCACAGCTAAACTTCTTCAGTACCAACCTTATGGTAAGAGTAAATAAAGATCTGATGTGTAGAAATTGGAGGGCAAAGGAAAATAAGCTGCAGAGTGATGGTACATGAACAACTACCTGTCATTATAAGTACACTGATAAAGGACAACATGTAGTTACAAGAACAATGCAGAGCTAAAAAACCATTGGCATTGGACATATTCTACACTAATGTAACCATTCATACAGATCAGATAATTTGGAGCGAACAATTGATAAGAAAGATATCATGCATACTGCTGTCACATAATGAACCAGGTATGTATGCAAGTATAGTGATACAGGACAATAGGTACTAACAAGAGCAAAGCAGCGGGCAGCATATTTGCGATATCCTGTCGTTCTTTTCAAACCGGAATTCTTTTTCGAGCAGATTTCCTGCAAAAAAGATCCGTAAGGCTCATCTTGGAAAAGTAGAAGTTCAAATTGTCATGTGATTTCATAGACAATACCTCATCCTCGAACGAGACCAAAGTGCATAACAAGGTTTTTCCATTCAATGTCTTCTAAATTTAGCACATGAGACTTCACCAGAAATTCGTTTATAGACTTGCCATCAAAGTCTGATTTCCTCAGGTAACACCGATACTGCTGCAATGCTTCCTTGAAAAGCACAAGCAAGCTTTGCTCGTCATGACTATCCAGATTGACTCTCCCCTAGTTACAACAATGTAATGTAAATCATTGATGTGTTCAATCAGCAGAAAACAGGAAAATAATAACCATGAATAATAGCACTTACACGTAAGTTGGACAGGAAGATGTGGTGTTTGTCTTCACTATAATTTTTCCATAATGGGAATATATGCACGTAATCCCTAACAACATTGAAAGCATTGTCTTTTAAACTTGGAATAAATGGAATGGGGTTCCAATCTGCAGGAACTGGTCGTCTCTGCAGTTGGGATATGTAACGCCCCGGATTCGTTGCGCCAGGTGTCTCCCAGTTATTCGGCGTCATTGCCATGTCATTTGCTTGCGTGTTGCACTTTGCCATGTCATCATCTGCATTTCATATAATGTCATCATGCGCGTCTCATTTTGCATACATGTTCGTCTCATGCATCCGAGCATTTTCCCCATTGTCCGTTTTGCAATCCGGCACTCCTATGTCCTCCGGCGCCCTCTTTTACCTCTTTTCGTGTCCGGGTGTTAAACGGTCTCGGAATGGACCGAGGTTTGTCAAGCGGCCTTGGTATAGCACCGGTAGACCGCCTGTCAAGTTTCGTGCCATTTGGAGGTCGTTTGGTACTCCAACGGTTAACCGGGTAACCGTAAAAGCCTCCTTCTCTTTGCAGCCCAACACCCCCTCCAAAGTGGCCCAAAACCCAGCAAACTCCCCTCCATGCCCTCGGTCGTTCGATCACGATCGCGTGGCCGAAAACCGCTCTTCATTTGGACTCTCCTAGCTCCCTATACCTATATAAACACCCCTCACCCGAAATTCGCGGATCAATTGCACCCTAACCCTAGCTTTTCCTCTTCCTCCCGCAACTGGACGCGTCCGCTCGCGCCGGACACGTCCGCGCCGCCACCCCGTCGAATCCCGCGCCGCCACACTGTCCCTGGCCGCCCCGCCGCCGCGGCCAGCGAAAGCTTGCAGCCAGGCCCGCCCGGCCAGTTCGCCCGCCCGCCCGCCTCCGGGCTCCTGCGCCTCATGAAGCTCCAGCCCTTCGACCACGCCTCGCCCGTCGCCCGCGCCGCTTCGCCGCCCGCCGCGGTCATCTCCGTCGCCGCCCTCTGCCGCCTCCGCCCGACATGCCCGCCGCCGTCTCGCCCGCCTCCCTACGCCGGCGCGCCCGCCGCGACCCAGCGCCTCGCCCGGCCGCGCCTCGCCGCCCTCGCCGTCCTCCTCACTTGCCGGCGAAAGCCACGGCTCGCCGTAGCCGTCGCGTCGTCGCCGGATCTGGGGAGTGGGATGAGATCCACCACTCCCCGAACCAAACGCCTCCCCGCCCTGGATCTCCTCGTCCCGCTTCGTCCCTTCCAGATTTTCGGAGGTTGACTTCTTCCCCTCCCGAATTTTCTCTAAGTCCCGAGATATTTTTGCATAATCATGCCATGTTCATCGCACCATATCTCCATGCATGTAGCTCCGTTTTGTGCGTGTAATATGTCAAATTGTTCGCCTCGACGAGTAATTCATTTTATGCCATTGCATGGTGTTCATTTGAGTTCGTCCTGATGCCTGAATCTTTGTTGCAAGAGTGCTATATGATGTTAACCTGCTGAAACTGTTATAACTTGATGATTTGTCATTTTTGTTTTATTTGATGTGTGCATCCTATGAGCTTGATGTCTACATGTGTTTTGTGCTATGTCATGCCATATTCACAGTGGTGCCATCCATGGATTTTTGTGGGTCTTGTAGTGAGTGCATCGAGCTTGTGAAGTAGGGTACTTGCTGTTACTGTTTTGCTAGGCTGAATCTGCTATATCATGATGCTATGTTAACCCGCTGCTACAAGTCATTCTATGCATAATATGGAAATGTTTACTAAGGATGTTTTGTTATACATGTCATGCTCTATCCATCCATGCCCATGGTTTCATGTATATCCTACTGTAACTTGTTGTTATCTTGCACCAAAGTTGCTAAATAATGTTGCTGTCAGCCTGTTAACATTAAGTTCAATGTTGCCATGATTGTTGTTAGTGATCCATGCACTCTACGAACTTGCTCTTGCCATTCTTAGCTTCATAAACATGTCTTATTACTGTTGGTTGCCTTGCCATGCCATGTATTGCTCTGTGGTGAGTGGATCAAGCTCACCAACATGTCTACTTATTGTTCCTGCCATGTATGAATCTGTCATATCATTTGCCATGTTTACATGGGTGCCATCATATTTTCTGTGCCCTTTTGGCTCATGGTCAGTAAAGGACTTTTGTTCTATGCATTTAGTAGAGTCATTCCATGTCTTTGGTTGCCATGATAAGTTCCTGTAACATGTTGTTTGATAGCTCTAAACATTGCAACCTATTGTTATTTCTGCAAAGTCTGAAACTGTTATTAATTGCAATCTTGCCATGTGTGTTTGAGCATGTTCTAGAGATTTCTGGAGATAGCTCAGTGTTCATCTTTTGTAATTCTTTACCTGTACATCACGTCCGTGCCTTTTTTTTATGTTAGTGTGCTTTAGCATATAGTTTTGATGCTTGTAATATGCATAGTTGCTGTTTTGGACAGCTTGTCCTTTAAACTTGTATGGAGTGTATGTGTTGAACCGTTTTGAGTGTTCTCTATATGAAACTTGCGTGATTTTGCATGTAGTTTCATATTATCATGTTGCATCCTTGTTTTGAGAGTGTTTGCTTGAGGTTTGTATGCATTTTGCGTCAATGCCATGTTTAACTTGTTTTGCTCATATCTTCTAGGCCGTAGCTCCAAATTAAATGAACTTTATATGTAACTTGACTAGAATTTTGTGTAGATCATCTTGGTGCACCTTAACTTACTGTTTAACAAATTGAATATAAGATTTATTCAGATCTGGACCAATTTCGAAATTTGCATATGAGGACTTGCCGGAATTGTTATATGTTGTTTCCGGCCTCATTTAAACTTGCTTTGAGGTGTTGTTCTTGTTTGCATCATATTTTGCCATGAGTAGCTTCATGTAGCCTTGTCATGCATCATACTTGGTTGAGCATCATGTCTTGTTCATGTGTGGTGTGTTTACTATGTTGTGTGCTTCTTCTCGATAGTTCCCGTTTGCTATGATCGTGAGGATTCGCTCGCTCACGCTTGGTCTGCCTTCGTGGCTTCATCTTCTTCATGGACTCGTTCTTCTTCCTTGCGGGATTTCGTGCAAGATGACCGCTACCCTGGATCTCATTACTATCATTGCTATGCTAGTTGCTTCGCTTTTATCGCTATGCTGCCTTACCTACCACACCTTAACAAGCCTCCCAATTTGCCATGTCGACCTCTAACCTTTGTCACCCTTCCTAGCAAACCGTTGTTTGGCTATGTTACCGCTTTGCTCAGCCCCTCTTATAGCGTTGCTAGTTGCGGTGAAGATGAAGATTGCTCCATGTTGGATTATGTTATGTTGGGATATCACAATATCTCTTATATTATTAATGCATCTATATACTTGGTAAAGGGTGGAAGGCTCGGCCTTATTCCTGGTGTTTTGTTCCACTCTTGCCGCCCTAGTTTCCGTCATATCGGTATTATGTTCCCGGATTTTGCGTCCCTAACGCGGTTGGGTGATTTATGGGACCCCCTTGATAGTTCGCTTTGAATAAGACTCCTCCAGCAAGGCCCAACTTTGGTTTTACCATTTGCCTCACCTATGCCCTTTTATTTACCTTGGGTTTCCGGAGCCCGAGGGTCATCTTTATTTTAGCCCCCCGGGCCAGTTCTCCTTCGAAAGTGCCGGGTCCAAACCGAAGCGATGTCCGGCGCCCTGGCAACAGTGGTCTATGCCAACCCGTCGTCTTGCTCATCCGGTGTGCCCCGAGAACGAGATATGTGCAGCTCCTATTGGGATTTGTCGGCACATTCGGGCGGCTTTGCTGGTCTTGTTTTATTACTGTCGAAATGTCTTGTAGCCGGGATTCCGAGACTGATCGGGTGTTCCCGGGGAGAAGGAATATCCTTCGTTGATCGCGAGAGCTTATCATGGGCTAAGTTGGGACACCCCTGCAGTGTATAATCTTTCGAAAGCCGTGCCTGCGGTTATAGGCAGATGGGAATTTGTTAATATCCGGTTGTAGTAAACTTGAAGTAAACTCTTCTAAAATACACCAACCGTGTGTGTAACCGTGAGTGTCTCTTTTCGGGGTTGGTCGAGAGGAGAACACGGTTTCTGGGTTATGTCTGACGTAAGTAGGAGTTCAGTATCACTTCTTGATCATTACTAGTTGGCGACCGTTCCTTTGTTTCTATTCTCGCTCTCATTTGCGTATGTTAGCCACCATACATGCTTAGTCGCTGCTGCAACCGCACCACTTTACCTCTTCCTTACCCATTAAGCTTTGCTAGTCTTGATACCCATGGTAATGGGATTGCTGAGTCCTCGTGGTTTCAGATTACTACAACAATGCTTGCGTGTACAGGTTTGCGATGATCATGACGCGAGAGCGATGTTTACTTGTGTTGGAGTTCTTCTTCTCCGTCGATCTTGGGTTAGGTTCCTGGTCGGCAGCCAGGGCTAGCAGGGTGGATGTCGTTTGAGTTATTGTTTGTGATTCATCCGTAGTCGGATGTTGATCTTGTATGTTGTATTGTTGTATTCATGTGACATTGTATGTATTGGATGTACCCCCATCTATTATGTAATGTTGATGTATTGATATCCACCTTGCAAAAGCGTCTTCAAGATGCGCTTCTATCCTTCGTGGGACCTTCGAGTTCCTTTAGGATAGGGTCGCATCTTGGGCGTGACAGGATAGGTCTTCGGCCGGTGGACTTGTCAGACTTTTTTTCTTTGGAGTGGGATTTTTACGTGGTACAGCTGGTGCTATGGCAAATGAAATCGGTATACCTTTTTTGGAGTGCAGGTCCTGTTTGGTGGGGCTAGTGGTGTGGCAGTGAAGTATGGGTACAGTCTGCTTTGGAGTCGGTCCCTCGCTTTTGTGTCAATGGTTGTACAGCCAATATAAGTGGGTGTCTTGTCGATTTCTCGGCACCACCATGTTTTTCAAGGACTTTCTTTGGTGCTCCTTCATGTTCGGCAATCACCCTCTTCCTTTTGATGTCTGATGCACAAGAACAACATTTGAGTGGAAAAACATGGTATGATGACAGATGGAATATGTATTGATAATGGATGGGCATGGCATCTCGACATATATGATGAGTAAACTAAGCAGATGGCGGTGCAACAAAGTAGAAGAAATGCAAGACAACATATGCAAGATACCCGCAATCAATAAAACATTGCCAAATTAGAACAGGCACCTTGATGGGTGAACAGGACATGCCATCTGCCTTCGACTCCTCGAGGTTAGAATAGTCATTAGGATCATATTCTGAACAAGAATCAACAGATGGGGAGCGTATGAGTTTCATTGCATCCAGAATGGCACTCAATGCCTTGGTGCCAATTTTGTAAGTCATTGCAGTGTTTAGCTTCAAGAGTGGACTACTGCTAGTGTGACACAAAGTAGCTACACAGATCATAGTGTAGATATAACGGGAAAACCTTAAGCATCAGAGTAAAATCAGCAAAGTGGAACTTGCTGGAATATATGTGCTAGTATTGCCGGTACGGCTAGAAAGGCTTCAAATACCAGCTCTCTTCAAGTGAAGGTGCGGTACTGCTAATATCAGTGTATCTCTCAAAGGCGACACAGCTCCCCGCATTTCCTTGCTATTCTTATAGAATTCAAGTGGGCAGGCCACTACAAATCCTATTCCTATGTTTACAAGATCCAACGAATCAAAGAGGCTCAAAGTGTCCATCACAACCGACCGTATAGACCTCTACACTGCAAATGTCCCTGCTCATCTTCAGTACAAGGAACATACTGTACTACTAGCATACTCCCTCCGTTCCAAAATATAAGTCTTGGTAGAGATTTCCACTATGGATCACATACAGATGTATCCAGATACATTTTAGAGTGTAGATTCACTCATTTTGCTCCATATTTAGTCCATGGTGGAATCTATACAAAGACTTGTATTTAGGAACGGAGAGAGTACATATTAAAGAAGAACGGAAGAGGAACATGCTCTAAGATTTTGGATAATAAAATGTTGGTTGCGCAGTGCCCACACATGATGAACCAGAGCGCATTAAGAATGCAACTCCCAGCTGTCTCTCGACCATTTCAGGTGGTTGGATGAAGACCCTACGTCTCCTAACCCTTCTTCTTCCTCGTCTCTGATTCTTCCCATATAGAACACCGCACGGGCCGCCGGCCAGACCACCGCCCCCCACCGCCTGTGTTCCTCCGCCACCCCCACCCTCACCCGCGCCCCAACCCCCACCCACATCGAGTTTTATTCGTTCGGCGAGGCCCCACAACCACCCGAGCCCCTTCGATCGCACCGGCGAACTCCGGCGAGCTCTGAAAATCGGTGACCCAATTTTGAAATTTAGTCTACTGTGATTTAACTAGTATGGAATATAAAAGGGGAAAACCATAAGCATTGGGAGTATAGTGTTGAGCGTGCCATGGCGGATCTGAAGGTGCCATGGTGGATCTGAAGGTGCAAACCGGACAAAGGCAACTTTGCAACCAAGACAAGAAATCAGAGTAAAGCAGTGGCGATCTATTTTCTTGCTGCGATAAATAAGTAGAGCAGATACGAAAGAGTACCACCTCTGGTGCGGCGGCGTGTACGCATATGCTGAGAATTTAACGGTGCTGCGGTAGCGATGGCTGTCAGCAGCGTGGAAGCAGATCTAGGAGGGTAGACGGTGGCGGCGGGGCGCGGTGGACGAGATGGTCGTAGGAGCGGCGCCGGCAAGGTGGCCGACGGCAGGGATGAAGCGAGAGGACGGGATGCAAGGATCCCGGTCCGAAGGCATGGATGAGAGAGGTCGATCTCTTGTAATGGACGGCAGCATCGGGGTATCAGCTCCGGCATGGTGGAGGAGGACGGCGGTGGATGGGGTGGCGGACGGCGGTGGACGGAGGAGGGTGGAGTGGAGAGGGTGTTTTGGCGCCCACAGAGTATGAATGGGGGAAAGGGAGGTAGAGAGGAAGTGGGGAACCATGTATTCAGGGCGCGCTTGTCTCAAATGCGAGGAAATTTACAACCTTAGCCCCCGTTTCAAATTTTTACTACATCACAGCAACATTAGTCGGTTGGGGATAGGACGGTAATCTTGCATACACCGAATATTTGCCGATGAGAGTTTGTTTTTGGCACCCACCATGTATGAATATGAATCGAGGAGGGAGTCGATTTCGGCCGAGGACACACTGTGTTTTGGCGCCCACCGTGTATGAATCCGGGTGAGAGGCGGCTACGTCACGTTTGGGTGAAATTACAAACCTACCCCTGTCGAAACCTATAGAAATCCAGCAGATAGGCTTTGCGTGGCAGGGATAGGCAGTAGTGATTTCCATCTGGCAGATTTTGGTTTCGGGTGGTTACTGCGACTTTCCCCGCTTCGTTCAAATTTTGCAGAGTGCACGTTTACCATGCCAACTCAATTCGAACCCCATTTGTATTCTATTTTTTTCGGGCGGGATCCATTTTCAATTGGAATTACATTCTATATACATCATTTTTTATATATACTTTCAAAAGCACAACAAAGAATTCTGCTCCTTTATATGTATAATATGATTTACAAATACAACGATCTCAAATTCTTACGGTTGAATTCGAAAAAATTAATTCAAATTATGTTCTACTAAAATGTATGGATCAGTAATACCTACATATTAAATAACATAGATGTGCGTGAATTCATATGAGTATGCATGTTTGATAGATCAATTTTGGTTCGAGTATGGATTACATGTATCATCATCTCGAATTCAAATATTTGAATCCCTTTTTGTTCACTCCTTTCACGCCCATCTCTCTCGCATGGATGCTCCTTCCGGTAGCTATCACTCTCTTTTCTCCAGCTCACCAAGACGCTCACTTCATGTTTCTCCTATCCTCGCAAACATGGTCTCTCGACGTCTCCCTTGAGAAGTGTCACACTCTCCCTATCATTATACATTACACGGTTTTCATTATCTCTCACGTCTCTCTTGTTCTCGGCACTTTCGGTACTTAAGCTTTCTTTTTCACCGCCACACACAGTCTCCACTCGTTTTTCACTTTGTCTTTCTCTCTATGGGATTCTCTCACACACCCTATATGTCTCTACATGTGACTCATACCACTAAAATTACTCTCTCTCTCTCTCTCTCCTGTAGACACAACATTTGTTGCGGTCTCCTTTTCGTCTCCATCCCAGACTGACATTATTCATTTGTTTACCGATCACACAACCCCGACTACCGTCTCCTCTCTCTCTCACACACAGACACACACACACACAACTCCTGCTTCCACTCCCCTTCCCGACTACCGTCTCTCTCTCACACACACACAAAACTCTCGCTTTCGCACCCCGACTCGTACTTCTCTCACAAACATTTATCGACTAGCTAGCCTCTAGATAGGTTTATACACACGCACACTCGTGCTTCCACCATCGCATACATGTCTCTCTCCTGCTCCTTGTATCTATGTAGATTTTTCTTCCCTTCTCGAGACACGCCCTCTCGATCGTGCACATACGCACTATCGCCTCATTTTAAGCTGATACCTATCGCACACACACTCCTTATGTCTTTGTCACACATGCACTCCGTCCTCCTCCACTCTCCCTCTCTCTCACACACACATGGGCTTTTTGCAACAACTAGCAAGATGCCCATGCGTTGTACGGAACATCAAGATGCATTTGTATTAGTAGTTTATCTTGTGGGGGAAAGGATGAACGAGGGAAGGCCTTATTTGCAAAAGTGGAGAGGGGTGTGGGTTTCTTTTTGCAAAATTGCCATAGTTTCCTTCATATCCGTCAGATATAGATCGGACGGCCTATATTGCAGGATGGCAGGCACACGATCATCACCGACAATGCTTTTTATAAGAGTAGGGATAAAAAATAAAGTTGGTGATGATGGTGGGCCTGCCATCCTGCAATGTAGGTCGTCCGAGTTATATCTGACGGATAGGAAGGAAAATATGGCAATTTACCCGCACTCTTCACCACATTTGCAGATAAGGCCTTCCCCCGTTCATCCTTTTCTCCAAGAAGATCTTGATGTTCCGTGCAACGCACGGGCATCTTGCTAGTAAGAGTAGAAATTAGACATATACCAGTTCTCGAATCTTGAAACCAACAACATTCCTCCCTTATATCATCAAAAACACCAAAGGAATATATTTTGAGTGAAACATAACATATTTTTAGTGATAAACGTATTTCAAAACTAGATTTTTTTTCCTATCAAATCGGTGAATATGTAATAATCTACTTTGATCGTGTATCAACGCATTGGCACATTGCTAGTAGTTATTAAAATTTTTTGGACACCAAACAAACGGTGGAGTACATATACGAAGAGAAGAGGCGCACGCATGCCTTGATCGGCCTCTCATTGTCGCACACATGAGTGTTACGTAAAGGCGACGTTAACAAATAAACCCTACAACCCTAGGTGCATGATTGCTGCATTCACGGGTACCGGGTACGTGGTGGAGCACCTCTGTAGGAATAGTCAGCTCGCGTGATAATTTGATCCGTAGGAGTTGATGGTCGGGACCACAGGTGAACGACTTGGAGCAAGGTGGCTCGCCAGTTGCCACAGATCGAGTAGCCACGTTTAAAATATCGTTTTTCTAGCGGGGTTAAGAGTTCCGATTTTCAATGGCGCGTTATAAGTAGTAAGTAGTTTTGAGAACGATTGGTATGGAGCGAAAATGGAATTCATAGTACTACGTACCTCCTTGGCGTATGGTTGTATGGTTTTTTTGCGATGGAGGTTGTATGGGTTTATGTTGCGAGATGTTGAACCTGGTAGCTCTAGGGCAAATACTATGGTTTAGATTTAGATGCTGGTTTTCAAGAATGAAAATCGGAAGGGGAAACCCTTCTTTGATTAAAAAAACTACTACCTCCATTCTGGTTTACTAGTCCGCATCGTACTTTGGGTCAAAGTTTGTCCATGAATTTTACTTGTAAAATGAGAATGGAAAACGAGATTTTGTTATACCCAAACAAAAGAGGACTGGAGGGAGTGATTACTCTGACATGGACGCGACCTCTCATAGCGCAGGCATTGAACCGGCGCGCCGGCCAAGAGGGTGACTTTTCAGCTGCAGTTCGGTGAAACACGCCTCCTCGCCGCTTGCAACCAGCTTAAGACTGTGCCGCCTGCCTTCATTGAATCCGCGCATGTGCCGGCAACACGTCACATCCTTCCACGAGCCGGCAGGCATTTTAGAACACAAAAAATGACTAAAATATAATTAATTTACGCATGGTCTTGACTTGTTGTGCTTGCACTGGTAGCAGGAACTAGTAGAGGTTTTTCTTCATTAACAACTCTCCTCACATTTTTTTGGCTTTGAAATGAATCATGGTTGTGGACATTATGTATGAAATGTGCAGATATCTGTGAACATGAGTTTGATGTGGAAGTTGAACTTGGAATGTCGGGCTTATGCCGTGAACTATACCATGTCCAATGCTTCGTCATTATTATTTGGAAAGTAATTGCTGTTATTACATGACCCAAAAAACATTTTGTGCCACATCAGTAGATGCACGGACATCACAACATGCTTGTTGGATAAACATTTGAACCTAGCTATTATGAAGGAAATTTTGTATTGACAATAGTTTTAGATAACAGGAGACGCCTAGCCTGCTTCCGCCTCTGCTAGCTTATTTCTGGCTTCTTCCATCTCTTCTTTGGCTTGGGTGAAGAGAGCATCTGATTGCTCTTTTCGCTTCTTCAGGAACTCATCTACATTCTCAAGGGCTGCTGCACGCTTTCTTTCAGCCTTTACTAATGCCACGAGGACACAAACAGCTGACAACTCCACCTGGCTTGTGTATAGTCCAACATCATCTGGGAATTTGCACGTTGTGTCTAATCCAGCATCATTAGAGAACTGGAACCTTGTGTGTAATCCAGCCTCATTTTGGAAACATGATCTCGAGGTTGACCATACTTCCCTCCTCGCAGGAACTGCATCCTAACATGAAGTTACTTTTTTTAGATCAATACTCAGAGCAACCCAGATCCATTTAGTAGAAGCCAGATAAACAGAACTCGGAGAAGTGAATTCAAAAGGAAAAAAAAAATAAAAACAGACTACAAGGTGAGAACACCCACTTCCTACATCAAGCTAAAAAGGAAAGCATTAGGACGATTAAGACTCTTCTTATTACACATCGAAGAACACCACGCTTAAGAGAAACAGAAACTACAACATATACACATCGAAGAACACGAGGCTACACGAAAGTAATTGAAAGGGTGTTACTTACCAAAGCTCGTTTTACAGGTTCGCTGCAGCTCCTCTTTAACTTGCCACGCTCCTTGAAGATGTCCCGAATATCCCGTGTTTGGTCTTCATTGCTCCTCTGCATGTTCGTGGTTTTAAAATCTCAACATGGCAAGAAAAATGTACTACTAGTAATACTCACAAGATCTTGTGGGCAACATTAAAGCACTAAATGCGCCATGTTAGAGCATCTCCAACAGAATCGCATAACGCCGGGCGCTTTAAAAAAGCGTTTCTGATCTTGAGATCGAGAAGTAGATAGAGTAGAGGATAGTTCTCAGCATAGATAGATAAAAAAAGATAATTCAACTACTCCTCGTGGTCTGACTCCTCCTCAGTGATGTCCTCCTCCGACGTCTGACTGTAGGCGTGAAGATACCGATCGTCCTCGGATTCCCAGGGCGACGCTGCTCCTAGCCTCATGTTGAATTGAGCGTGCGCTTTTCGCCTACGCTTGTCCTCGCGATAGGCGGCTCGCTCCGCCCTCCTCTTATCCCTCTCCTCCCTCCTTTGCATGTAGAACTCATGCTCGCTGATGATGTCCTGCGGGAAGTGTTGGCGCCACATCGCCATGGCTTCCTCGTCCATCTCGGGGATGCCGAGAAGGTGCTCCCGCCTCTAGTTGTCGCGACGATCTTCGTCAGTGCTAAGCCGCGGCAGAGGCGCGAGCTCCTGCGCCCGCTCCCGTGTCGGCATGTTGGGGAAGTTCAATGTTCTATGAGGCCACCGGAGTCGCCACGCTGCCGCGTCGTACGCGCGGGCGGCCTCGTTGGCGGTGTCGAAATTGCCGAGGCCGAGGCGCATCCCGCGGAACCGGATCTCGGCGGAGAAGCCGCAGGAGGGGCGCGCGCGGACGCCGCGGTATCCCCAAGTTTCCCGGCGACGCGGCGGCATGGTGGCGCGGTGGCGGCGAGGCGAAAATGAGCGGGGAGAGAGCGGTGGCAAGGCACAGAGCGGTGGGAGGGCGTTGGATTTTATAAAGCACGCCGGACGCCGCGCGCCAAAACTAGCGCACGCCCGGCCGCTTTTTCCCGCGCCCGCGCATCCTTTCCCGACGTCTCTGCTATCTCTACTCTCTTCTCTACTATTACTAGCAAGAGGCCCATGTGTTGCATGGAACATCAAGATGCATTTATACGAGTTGTTTATCTTGTGGGAGACGAAGATGAACGAGGGAAGTCCTTATCTTCAAATGTGGAGAGGGGTGCGGGTATCTTTTAGCAAAATTATCATAGTTTGCTTTCTATCCGCCGATATAGATCGACGGTCCATATTGCAGGATGGCGTGCACACCATCATCACCAACTCGGGTTTTTATAAGAGTAGAGATATTTATTTTATATTTAATAGTTAATATTTATCTCTACTTCCTTTATCGCCTACTTTTTTCTCTTTACTTTTTTCTTGCAATATAGGTCATCCGATTTATATCTCGATGATAGGAAGGAAACAAATGGGAATTTTGCAAAAAGATACCCATACCCCTCTCCAGATTTGCAAATAAGGCCTTCCCTCATTCATCCTTTTCTCCCACAAGATAAAGTACTCATACAAATGCATCTTGATGCGTGCAACGCATGGGCATCTTGCTAGTTCTAAAAACCTTTCCATCATTTGCCACACTACTGGTTGCGTATGAAAAACCTACCCAAGCACGGTAGCGATATAGGAGCGGCCTTTACAATTACAAGCTGATATTCTGTTGGACAATGGTGGCTATAACCAATTAATTTTACGGGAACAATAGCACCCAGGAAATTTGAAGGGTAGGTATGAACAAAATTGGAACTGCACATGTACTGCTAAGTGATTCAATACACACATTACCAATCGAGGAGGAGAATGATGGTCGCAGCGGCCTCTGTGAGTCATGGTCGGCAACGGGAGTCAGTTCATTGTCCATGACGGTGGTACTTCTGTGCTTGGCGTCGGCTTCCGGGAAGCAGATCCGAGACCGTGGAAGACGATGACGGGGAAGAGGCTCCGTGTACGACGACGACGGTGGACCGGCTCCAGTGCAGCATACGAGGTTGTCGATGAGGCAGATGCGCTGCAGTGGACGAGTTCGCCGATGTAAAGGGGAGGAGCACGAAAGCTGCGGTGCCGTGGAGAAGTCTATTTTGCGGTGGGGATAGAAAATGGGGAGTATTCAGGTGTACTACTTTGGGTGCTGGGGTGGAGTTGGCTAGGTAGGGTGAACCTGAAGTTACGAAAACAACCCCCTACCAAGCGTCATCCGTAGGCCTGTTCCGAACGCTATGATGGTAACTTCCCACTGCTCGAATCAGGGTCACGGGAGATTTTCCCGCCGACCTCAAAATTTTGTGACACCGACTCCCGTGTGGCATGTTGAGTGATTCGGCTAAGCAACTAGCGAGTAGTAGTAGTAAACTCTGCATATTAGGTTTGAACGAAGTCAAACTTCCTAAAGTTCGACCAAGTTTATAGAAAAATATAAACATTTACCATAACAAATATGTATAATTTGAAAGTACATTCAATAATGAATCTAATGGTATTTATTTGTTATTGTATATGTTAATATTTTTTGTTATAAGCTTTCTGAGAGTTTACAAAACTTGACTTTGACCAATGCTAATACTTGGACTAAAATAAAAACAAAGGGAGTACACATTTTTTCTTAGTTTGTAGTGAACTAATCATTTTTTGAAATTGTGAAATAAATATATTAGGCTATTGACTTCGAATGTAATGGTCTATACAATTCAATAGTTACAATCGTTGTCGAATCCCAAGATGTATACAAGGTCTATAGTACTTCACAACATGCTCAAACTCACATAATCCCAGTCAAATGAGAATCTAAATGCATTTCATAGTTATTACTTTGTAGGATGCAACAAAACAACCATAACTCTACATCAGCCATTAGAAGCAACATTTTGACATATCCCAATGTGTGAATGAAATGTGCAGAGAGAGCTTTTGAAGATGGAGCAGATAGGGCGGGAAAGATTGTATGTATGTGGACGAGAGAGTAGGAGACAAACCTAACGAGACAGAGGGAGAGAGATAGAGAGAGAAAGAGAGAGGAAGAAGTTAGGTCTGTGAGAAAGATGGAGATATGTAATATACGTGGGATGCATGTGCATCTAGATTCTGTATACGTGGAAGGAGAAGAGATAACATGTTTGATGAGAGAGCTGGAAAAACAAGGACGAGAGGGGAAGGATCTCGTGGGTTGAGGGATTGACAATTTTGTGTGGGGGAGAGAGGGATTGGTAATTTTGTGCAAGAGAGAGAGAGAGGGAGAGAGAGAGAGAGAGAGACAGAGAGATAGAGGGTGGGGGGAGTGAGGGAGTCCTGGATTAGGGGGTATCCGGACAGCCGGACTGTGTACAACGTCCGGACTATTGAAGCGTGAAGATACAAGACTCAAGACTTCGGCCCGTGTCCGGATGGGACTTTCCTTGGCGTGGAAGGCAAGCTTGGCGATCCGGATATTATATTTCCTTCCTTGTAACCGACTCCATGTAAACCCTAGCCTTCTCCGGTGTCTATATAAACCGGAGAGGTTGGTCCTTAGAAGGCCGATTACGATTACAATCATACCATCATAGGCTAGCTCTTAAAGTTTAGCCTCTATGATCTCGTGGTAGATCTACTCTTGTACTACCCATATCATCAATATTAATCAAGCAGGAAGTAGGGTTTTACCTCCATTGAGAGGGCCCGAACTCGTAAACATCTGTGTCCCTTGCTTCCTGTTACCATCAGCCTTGACGCACGTATCGTGACCCCCTACCCGAGATCCGCCGGTTTTGACACCGACTTTGGTGCTTTCATTGAGAGTTCCTCTGTGTCGTCGCCGTCAGGCTCGATGGCTCCTTCGATCGTCACCAACGACACTGTCCAGGGCGAGACTTTCCTCCCCGGACAGATCTTCATGTTCGGCGGCTTCGCACTGCGGGCCAACTCGATTGGCCATCTGGAGCAGATCGACAGCTACGCCCCTGGCCACCAGGTCAGGTTCAGAAACCTGAACTACACGGCGGATTTGGGCCTATGCCAGGAGCACCGGACAGTCTCGACGAGCACGGCTTAGACCTGCCATCGGACGAAGCTCGGGGTATCGTCCCCGTAGTATCTCCGGTCCTAGATCCGGAGCAGGCTGCGCTGCCTAAGGATGGAGGGATGGACCCCGCCCCCCAGGTCGTGCCCTCATCGGCGGTGGAGCCGAACACGGGTCTTACCTCTACGGTGGCCCGCGACTCCGAACCCCTGGATTCTTATCCGGACGTTGGTTCCGGTCCGCATACTCCCGAGCCCGTCGGGCCAGGATGGGCTCCGGTAATGGAGTTCACCATCAAGGATATCTTCCAAAGACTCGCCCTTTGGCGACATGCTTTGGACTCATTAAAGTCTCTCTCTTTGTCAGAGGCTCTTCGCCGAACTATGTCCGCTCGAGTGGGAGGCGCATTTACGGCGAATTCGTTGCCCACCCACCACCCACTTCATTGCCACGATCGATGACATAACCGAGGTAATCGAACTTCGACTCAAGACATCGATCGTATGGACGACGATGCAGGAGAAGAACATGAACCATCAAGACACCGAGCGGTGGACAACCACCTCTTCTTATGATATATATATGGTGGACACTCCAAAGTAAACAAATAGCGATGAGGCAACGGAGGATAAAACCTCGGGAAAAAGAAGAATGGGCGCTGCCGGGCGCCACTCCAAGCCCTGCCACACCAATACCGGCTCAGGAGACGAAAACAATCCGAATGGTTCCAAAGAAGAAATACAACCCTGATCAGCCCGCCTTTGAGCAGGCCGAACAGGAGGATGAGCAGGTCAGCCCAGAAGAACAGGCGACGGATGAATACCCGGAGGAGGACAGCTACATGCCCCCCTCCGAAGACAAAATTAGCCTCGGCGACGATGGGTTTGGCGTGCCTGAGGATCCCGTAGAGCAGGAGCACTTCAAGCGTCGGCTTATAGCCACTGCGAGGAGCCTGAAAAAGAAACAGCAGCAACTCCAAGCTGATCAAGATCTGCTCACAGATAGATGGACGAAAGTCCTGGCAGCCGAGGAATACGGACTCGAGCACCATACGACTGACCGGCCACCTCGTGGCCGGGATAAAACGGCATACCAGTCCGCATACCAGCCAACAAACCCACGCCAACATACTACGGCCCGGGGCAACAAAACGGGACATCCAAGATCGATCTACAGATCGCGGGGGCGCGCCTCGGTACGCGACGAAGACCGTCACGCCGGACACACCTTCAACAAGTCCGGTCGGGCCGAATATAGCCATCCAGAGCAATTCGACCTGCGTAGCCACATAGCCCGCACAGTAGGCGCCAAGACCCCTCTGCTTCACTGACGAAGTAATGGATCACGAATTCGCAGAAGGGTTTAAACCCGTAAACATCGAATCATATGATGGCACAACAGACCCCGCAGTATGGATCGAAGATTTCCTTCTCCACATTCACATGGCCCGAGGAGATGATCTACACGCCATCAAGTATCTTCCACTTAAGCTCAAAGGACCAGCCCGGCACTGGCTAAACAGCCTGCCAGCAAATTCCATTGGCAGTTGGGAAAACCTGGAGCACGCATTCCTCGACAACTTCTAGGGCACATATGTGCAAACACCTGACGCCGATGACTTGAGCCACATCACTCAACAGCCCGGAGAGTCAGCCAGGAAATTCTGGACTCGGTTCCTAACCAAAAAGAACCAAATAGTTGATTGTCCGGACGCCAAAGCCCTAGCGGCTTTCAAGCATAATATCCGTGACGAGTGGCTCGCTCGGCACCTCGGCCAGGAAAAACCCAAGTCCATGGCAGCTCTCACAACACTAATGACCCGCTTTTGCGCGGGCGAGGACAGTTGGTTGGCTCGCAGCAGCACTACGTCACAACCTGGCAATTTGGATGGCCGCGACAATAAGGGCAAGCCACGACGTAACAGACATAAGCGACAGAACAACGGCGACAACACTGAAGACACGGCAGTCAACGCAGGATTTAGTGGATCCAAGCCCGGTCAGCGGAAGAAGCCGTTCAAAAGAAATAATCAGGGACCGTACAGCCTTGACCGCATACTGGGGCGCTCGTGCCAAATTCATGGCACCCCGGACAAGCCAACCAACCACGCCAATAGAGACTGCTGGGTATTCAAATAGGCCGGCAAGATAAACGCCGAAGACAAGGACAAGGGGCTGCACAACGACGATGACGAGGAGCCCCGTCGTCTGAACACGGGGGATGTAAGAAATTCCCCGTGTGAAAACGGTCAACATGATCTATGCCATGCACATCCCCAAGCGGGAACGAAAGCGGGCACTAAGGGACGTCTATGCGATGGAGCCAGTCGCCCACAAATTCAACCCATGGTCAGCTTGTCCGATCACTTTCGATCGTAGGGATCACCCTACTAGCATCTGTCACGGCAGCTCGGCCGCATTGGTCCTAGACCCAATCATTGACGGATTCCACCTCACGCGCGTCCTTATGGACGGTGGCAGCAACCTGAACCTGCTTTACCAGACACGGTCGCCAAAATGGGCATTGACCCTTCAAGGATCAAGCCCACTAAAACCACCTTTAAAGGTGTAATTCCTGAGTAGAGGCCCGGCTATGCGGGCTCTATAACATTGGAAGTGGTCTTCGGATCTCCGGATAACTTCCGAAGCGAAGAGTTAATCTTCGATATCGTCCCCTTCCGCAGTGTTTACCATGCACTGCTCGGACGAACCGCATTCGCCAGATTGAATGCGGTACCACACTACGCATATCTCAAGCTCAAGTTGCCAGGACCACGCGGGGTCATAACAGTGAACGGAAATATGGACCGTTCCCTGCGAACAGAAGAACATACTGCAGCCCTTGCGGCGGAAGTACAATGCGGCCTTCTCCGACAAACCAATCCGGCGACAACAACTTCGAGCACAGTCAAGCGAGTCCGGAGCACCCCGCAACAGGATCATCAGGCACGACAAGAGCGCGACTAGCCGCCCGGCCTCCGCTTAAGCCCCATTAAAGCAGCATTCGTGCCACGTGCACACTATTACACACTTAAAATACCATGGGCATAGGTGGAGGCGCATCAACGACTCAGTCAATAGTGCGGGTAACCGCCAAATACTTTCATACTCTTTCCCTCTTACCTTTCAGGACATCGTTGGCAACATCCTCAAAAGAGCCAATTGCCGAACTTATAGGGAAGAGACATCCAAGGAGGCAATAGACGCTGTACGTAAGAAAATACCTGTGTGGAATCTAATTACGATCATTATACCGCTTTATCTACCCGAACACAGCTCGCCTCGGATAGGACATGTCAAATAGTCCTATTTTATCTCTCGCCACCGCATCCATTGTAAACGTACGCTTAAACGTATTTTTTGTCAATGGGAGATTATATATAGCGTCAGCTTATTATTCTTATTTGAGCATTTTTCTCTTATAAATGTTTATTTGATATTGCATCCGTACACTTTGGTGCGGCCGGTTTGCCAGGGGCTGCTCATGGCACCCAGCAATATGGCAAACAAAGTCCGAACACTTTCAACAGTGCGGCACCCCGAACTAATAGCACTATATGCATCAGCTCCGAATCATGTCTTGGGTCTACAGTTGGGATAGCCCGGCTCCCTTGTTTTGGTGCCTTACGTTCCGTTATATCGGCTAAGGTAGTGCAGGGAGAACTACTGCGATTGTGTCCCGGTTCTTCCGGACGAGCACCTCAGTAGAGAAAGCCGAAACTGACCGGCATGATGTGGCGAGAGCTGGTCGCTGTTCAAGAGGTTCTAAAATCCTTAAAGATTTTCCGCTTTAGGCGATAAATCGGCTTCATCCGATCTAGGCATGTATAGCGCCCCGATTCGGTCTTTTGGATTCTAGGGGCTTCGTCGAAATTTAAAATTGTAGACTTCTATGGCTAAGTGAAAGTTATAAAGCCGCATAGTCCGATTGCCTTGTTCGCTGCGCCGGACACCTCCTTAAGGGACCAAACAATTGGGTAAAGAGTGTCCGGTTTTCCACGAACACCCCAAAGGTTAGTCACGTGGGGGCGGAAGCCGACGACTGGCCTACTTTCATGATTTTATAAACAACCGCACAGAAGGTAATATTTTAAATAACAAAAGCGCTACATAGCGCAAGTAACTTCATCTTTAATTACAAACATGACAGAAGTGAATTCACTCAAATATGGCGTCCTTGGTACACTCATTGGCGATGAGACGAGCACCCTTCATCACGCCATCGTAGTACATTTCGGGATGGCGATGCGTTTTACCCTCCGGCGGCCCGTCCTTGACCAGCTTCTCCGCATCCAGCTTGCCCCAATACACCTTGACGCGGGCAAAAGCTCGGCGGGCACCTTCGATGCAAATGGATCGCTTGATCACTTCAAGCCGTGGGCAGGCATCCACCATTCGCTTGATCAGGCCCAAGTAGCTCTTCGGCAAGAGCTCACTGTGCCACATCCCGACTATGAAGTCCTTCATATCCAGTTCGGCCGCCACAGGAGTTCGACCAACTGCTTCAGTTGGTCGCCGCAGGCATCGGATGATCAGCCCCAGCATACTGGGACCAGAACAGCTTCTCCGTTGAGCTCCCCTCCTGGGCACGGTAGAACTCCGCAGCGTCTGAGACACTGCATGGCAGATCTGCAAATGCCCCTAGAGAGCTCCGTATTCGAGTAAGTAAAAGAAACGCCTCCTCCACATGTTTGCTTTGCATAACGAATTTCTTACCCGCTGCTATCTTTTTGGCCTCCTGGATCTCCTGCTGTGCTTTCTCGGCTTCGGCCTTGGCATCTTTCAAATTCACAAGGGCCTTCGCAAGCTCGGCCTCCTTCGCCTTCAGCTCATGCTCCACGGACTCGCACTTCTTCCCGAGGTCCTGGAGCTCCTACTGTACCTCGCCCACTCTAGCACCTTGCTTTTCGCGCTCCTTACACTTCGAGGCCACCTTGTTTCCGGCCTCGGACAGCGCCTTCTTCAGGGACGCCACCTCGACGGTGGCCCCTGTTACATGGTCACGACACTTAGGTGTTAGACTCATCAATTCTGCCTATCCTTAAACGCATAAGAGCGGGAATTACTTACCCTTGTTCTCTTTGAGCTGCCTCTTCGTGAGGACGAGCTCTCCCTGCGCCTGCTCCAGGTGCCGCTTCAGTTCGGCAACCTCGGCAGTACGGGTAGCAGCAGCAAGCAACACAGCCTGCTTATTCACAACAATACTTATTATTAGACTCCTGCGGATTATAATTGACCCTCCGTTTGGCTTTTCTTTCCGAACACCAAACAGAGTATAAGGGGCTACTACCTATCGGGTGGTAATTTTATACATTTTTATTACTTACCTCAAATCCCGTCAGGAGGCTTGTGCAGGCTTCGGTTAGTCCGCTTTTGGCGGACATGACCTTTTGAATCACCGCACTCATAAGAGTACGGTGCTCTTCTTCCATGGAAGCGCCTCGAAGCGCTTCCACCAGACTATCCGGCGCCGTTGATGCGACGGAAGTCCTCGGCACGGGCGGCTCGCCCTCCCTAACGAGGGGCTGCCTGCCCAAGTCCGGAACTGTTGGAGGTTCCGGGGCAGTGTTCGGTCGGGAGTCCACCTTGTTGCGGCTCTCGTCGACGCGATCCGCGGGGATTTTGAACCCTGCATGCCCGACATCTGGAATCCCGCCGTGGGGCGTCTCCAGAGTCACCTCCCCCTACCCTGAGAGCCTTCGGGACAACACCTCCGTGTCATCCGCGTGTGGAGGGGTAGTGGCCGTCAGGAGCAAATTTATCGCCGAATCGCTCAGGAGCCCGGAGGAGGATTCCTCGGGGTGAGCCCTGGCCGGACTGCATATATGTTCGGCACTATGAGTATAAAAACTATGAAGTGAAACCATGATAGGATGTGGACACTTACGATCGCACCGGGGGCTTCCCCTGGGGCAGCCA